>CAMTDV010000006.1:2410000-3785780 GCA_947069175.1 Scalesia atractyloides | reverse complement strand
TTGAACATTGGTTTCTAAAGTGACCTTTTTCTTTGTAGTTCCAACATTCAATGTCTTTTCTATTCTTTGACTGCCCCCTTTTTCTGGACTTTGGCCTGCCTCGATTAGTTCCTCTATCGTTTCTTCTTCCTCTACTTTCTGTGTGCAATAAAGAACTTGAACTAGAAGTTTCATTATTACTTCTCCGTCTGATATCTTCATTATAATCAAGTCACGAATACTCTCAAAAGTGAGTTTGGTAGTACCAGATGCACTACTAACAGCTATGACTGTGCCTGACCAACTGTCGGGCAATGATGATAAAAGGAGGAGCGCTTGTACTTCATCATCAAACTTTATTTCAACTGAGGCTAAACGAGAGATAATCGAGTTAAATTTGTTTATGTGAGAGGTAACCAACATGCCTTCCTTCATCTTGGTGTTAACCAATTGTCGGATGAGGAATACTTTGTTTGAAGCAGATGGTTTTTCATACATGTTGGATAAAGCTTTCAATACACCGTGAGTAGTTGTTTCATTGGCAAAGTTATACGAAACACTCTTTGCCAAGGAAAGCCTAACCACACCCAAGGCTTGTCTATCCAAAAACTTCCATTCTTCATCATACATGTCATCCGACTGTCGTCCCAACATAGGCAAATGCAAACCCTTTTGTTACAACAAATCTTCTACTTGCATTCTCCAAAATCCATAATCACTTCCATCGAACTTGTCAATCTTGATTTTACTATCTTCTGCCCTTTCAACTGCTACAAACCAAACGAGTTCGTACTGCTAAGGGATAATTATATTAGCGGAAGCAACAAAAGGAAACAAATACTTATCTGTTTCAAGCTTTAAAACGGCGATGAAGCAAGTAAAGATGGTTAATAAGATCCTTTGTCAAAGTTAAGGAGTTTTCTTGCAAATAAGGGAAACTTGATTTCCCTTAAATGAAAAAAAAAAACAAAAAAAAAACACGTATTCTGTGTTTAATGTTCCCCTTCCTGCGCTACTCTGCTCCCATGGCATCACAAGATCACCAATCCCAAATGCAAAATCGAAACCCTAGAGCTTCGATTTGAAACCCTATATGCGATAATCAGCAACAGTAGTCTCTAATTGAAACCCTAGGTGACTGTGCGAAACCCTAGATGGCCAGAAGAACTGAGGTTCGGCGGCTGTGCTAGCGGTTGCGGGAAGACGAGCGGCAGCGGCAGCGACTACTGGGTCGACAACCCCTAGTCATGGTTTCTGCAGAAGATGTCTTCAAATCGGAGCCTTCCAATTTGAATCGGGTCAGTAAGCCCAGCCCGTACCTACAAGCTCCAGAATCCATGTAAGAACCTTCCAATTTGAATCGGGTCGGATCCATGGCCCAACCATGGATCGCGTCATTGTTGGATGGACCATATAAACTTTGTCTTTCGAACGGTTTTCTAAGATGTATATGGAAATACAGACCGTAACACCCAATAGGGAAACCGAAATCAACATCTCCTTCAACTTCTAGCCAGCCACCATATCTTTTGAAGATATGCAAGTATGCAACTCTGTTAAATCTACGAATTGAAAAATAAATAAAGTGTTAAACTTAATTCAACGTATGCACCATTGTTACGGAACATATATTAACAATGGTCTAACGTTTTTTTGAAACAACTTTTTTTTACTTTCAAAAATTTTAAAAATAAAATAGCAATACTATACTAAAATTAAATACAATAAATTCTCGATTCTATTGTATTTTTTAATATTTATGAAAGGATATAAAAGTTATTAGATTCTGAAAAGAATTGGTGAATCAAATTTGACCCAAATAAAGTCAACAATTAAGGTTTTATAGTTTTGCTATTTAGTCATTCTTAATCTTTTATTATTTACCGTATTGCCTCAAGCTCAATCTTAGACACTGAATAAGCTTGACCAATAATATTTGTATATAATTACGTAATCTTATAATTACCATAAGGAATTAGCAACATGTGCACCATAATTACGTTACATATATCAACAATGGTATAACATGTTGGCCGATAATAATTCAAACTTCAAAAATTCCTATCATCAATCCTAACTTGTAAGTTTCACATGTTGACCGATAGTAATCCTAACTTCAAAAATTCCCATCTTGTAAGAATTTGGCTCCCATCGATCATTTTTCTAACTGGGTTAACCCAATTACTTTTTGCTGATGTAGACGATGATGTGGCACACAACTGTATTATTTGCTGATGTGGACGCTGATGTTGCACTCTCATCACCACCTCACCTCACCTCCACCATCACCATCACCATCACCATCAGCCACCACCACCGCCACCGCCACCTACACCGCCCACCACCACTACCATCTCCACCACCATCAAGTCACCACCACCACCACCATCAACCACCACCACCGCCAATTACACCGCCTACCACTAGAGATGGGCATAATAAACGGTTCCAAACCCGACCCGGTAGAACTGACTTGGAACTGGTTCCAGTTCCTACCCGTCTTAAAGAAGAACCGGTTCCGGGTCAAAAAACCCGGTTCCATATTTTATAAATAAATTTGGTTCGTACTCGGTTCCTCCGTACCCAAATCAGACCCGGTGCATTAAAGTCCTGATTATGTTACCGTTGGTATCGATTCCTAGCCGTTGGAATCGATTCTTGACCGTTGCCATCCATGCATTTATGAGTTTATAACCGTTAGAATCGATTCCTAGCCGTTGGAATTGATTCCTGACCGTTGGAACCGATTCTAGACAATACAAATAGTTAACCATACTCATTTGATCATCACACTATTCATCATCTTCTTCTTGATTCTTCTTCTACTCAATATTCAATAAGCTCTACTCTACTATGGCATCCAAGAATTCTAAAACCACAAATTCTCAAACCGTCAACAATGGTCCTGAATCCATTCCATATATTGTTGGGACACTATCACATAATCGCAATATGGAGGCATGGAGCAATTGAGATTTGGTGGAGATGAGTGACGGTTCTCAAAAGACTCAATACAAAAATTTTCAATATCATTTGATAATGCTTCAAACACACATTGGCAATCGATAAATTAAAATTAAAGTACAAACCTACTGTTGAAGGGGCATTTTATCACACGTGTTGTGTTGTACATATTATTAATTTAGTTGTGCAAACCGGGCTCCATGATAAATTTGTTTTGGATTTTATTAAAGCTTTTAGAGTTATGCTTCATGATGTTTTCAAAAGTGGAAAAGAAAGATATCAAGATTATAAAAAACTTTGTAAAGATGTCAATAAAAATTATTGGACCTAATTGGGAAGTACCGACTCGATGAAATTCAACATGTCATATGTTTGAAATGGCTTTAAAACAAATGGGCACTTTAAAAGCTTTTCATACAACACTTAGTGATGACTACCAAGTTGACCCTTTTCCAGACACGACTTGGGAAAATATTGAAACACTATGTGTTTTTTAAAAAGTTTTCAAAACCTCAACAACTAACAGTTCCAGTGTTTATTATCCTACTAGTTTTATAGTTCTTTCCGAATTGTATTTGATAGCAACTAATTTTAAAAACTTTCAAAATTCAAGTGACATGTTGAGGAACATGATGAAACCAATGATTGAGAAATTTGAAAAATATTTTTTGGATTTATCACCCGTTTTCTATGTGCCGCCGCTTTAAATCCAATTTTAAATGTCCCGGGTGCTGAAGCTATAATTGAGGAAATATATGACAAGTTGGATATGCATGAGGAGGATCCAAGATTAAAAGAAAAAAAAATCAAAAAAATCATTCAACACTTGTTTATCTAAGGTTTATGATCATTATTTAAAGAAATATGGGGAAAACATACTACTAATTTGTTTGAGCCCCGGTCTTCGGCCTCTGGTAGTACTACTACGAGTGGAGACCCAATCATAACCATGTTGAATGTCGTCAGAGATGAAACAGCTAAACAACAAAGGGTTAACGCCCCATCAAGTGAACTCGGTAGATATAAAGACACTAATTTTTCCCATACTATGACTGCCGAGGAATATAGAAAACCAGTTAAACGTAAGGATTTCTGGTTAACAATGCATTAACGATTTAAACATGACCGGAAGTGCCGTAAACGTTTCTAGGGGAACAGATTTACGTAAAAATGATACTTAGACAATAACATAAGGATTTTGTGATCTTAGTATGTAGCAAACACGTTAAACCAAGTAGTTTTTAGTTAACGAAACGCCTTCGATTTTAACGCACACTGTAACATCCAAACGTACATTGTACCATCAATCAAGCCTAAAAGACTTATAAAACAAAAATCATATCAAGCTCGTCAGTAGGGCTACTATTAACCAAAATCGAAAGCCTAAACGACTTTAAACAAGCCATAATCCACCAATTCATTTATCACCAAACCCCATAAAGCCTATTATGGATTTGAGATGAAAGAGAATATATTTCGCCTTTTAAACCAATTAACCCAATTCATTCATAAGCTTCGTCTTTTAAACCAATTCACCAATTCATTCATAATAAGCAGGCCATACAGAATTTGACAACCCTTTATATTATCAGAATGCACCCAATTTACCAAATAATCAATCACTTTACTCAAATGATTGGCAAGAACTTTCGCTACTATCTTATCTTATTCATGACGCTAATAAGACTAATCGGTTTGAAATCGTTGATAAGAACTGAGCTATGGACTTTATGAATCAACATGACAAATGAGGAGTTACAACCTTTGGGAAAACGTACTAAAGAAAAAAAGAAAAAGAAATAATAACTCAATCGCCTTAGTTTCTTTTACAAGCTTATCAATTTTTTAAAATGTTTAAATTTCTCCTAAAGGTTAATCATAGTACCCATCCTTGACTCTTAATTTGTCTTCCACAAGTCATGAACAAATTTTTCCAAACTGTCAGTATACAATGATGAAACATAAACTTTGATTTTTCAATAGAAATAGTAGATGAAACTAATAATTCTATTATAGTCGAATTTTTAAGATAAGGTGACCCACAACTTATGTTTCTTTGAATATGAACCACTTCTATGCATGGACCACTCATTTTTATGCGACTCTTATGATATTTCCTTTTATGTTTGAAAATCCATTAACTTTTTGTAAATTTTATAAAAAATTATAAAGTGTACTTTTTATTCAATACTTACCATTAATCTTTTGTCAATTTTTACAAGTATGGAATTTCATTTTTTATAAACATCGAAAACTTTATATGCATATGTAGGTGCAATTTATTTATTTATTTTGTGATCATTATGTATGATAAAAAATATTATGTTGTTCAAAGAAAAGCTAGGATTTCATTGCCGTTCAAAAAAGAAAAAAAAACTAAAAAAAAAAGCTAGGAACGAGTTTCAAACATTTGTAAGTGTTAATAATATTATAAATTCGATGTGTTTTTATAACAGTAATAAGCAGAACATTGTAAATGTTAACCATAGGATCAAATACAAACTCTCTTAAAAGTAAAAAGTCGTAAGTGTATCAAACGGACTCTGATTGACCTCATTTAATTGACATTGAACCTGTCTTATCGAACTCTACAATGTGAGATTTTAGATCTTTGTTTTTAGATGTTTAGTTTGTAGATTTTGGACTTTTTGTTTACATCATTTTTTTTATTTATCATTGTGTTTTTTCTATATTTGCGTCATTGTTTTTTTTTTTGTGACTTATTGTGTTTTTTCTTCAACATTGTGTTATATTTTTCGGCATTGTGTTATATTTTGCTCAACATTGTGTTATATTTTGTGATCCATTATGTCTTTATACACTTATTATTTTTAGAAGACTTTATTGAATAACTTTACCCTTATCTTGAAATCTATTGTATTTACAAACTATGTATAACATTTAAGAAAAATACCTTTTGTCGTAATGATGATGAGTGACAAAAGAGAAGTTTGATTGTTAATTAGTTTTGTACTTTTGCTGCATTTTTTCTAAATCTATAATTCCCCACAACAAAATCCAACTTCTCTACTGGCCAGGTTTTTGGAATGGCCATTAATCTTATAAATACATCATCCTATGAGTATCCACAATTATTCACAAACAACACAAATATATTTAGGTCTCATTACATATCTCCTAATGGAGGTTACAACTTTTCTTAGAGATTACAATCTCTCATCTCCTTTCTTTGTTCTATCAACAATCTTCATCATTTTACTCACCCTCAAGCAAACAAAACTATTCTTTTTTCGAAACACAAAAAATCTTCCACCATGTCCACCAAAGTTTCCGATCATTGGAAACTTACATCAAGTCGGGGACAAACCTCATGTCTCCATGGCTAATCTTGCTAACAAATATGGCCCTCTCATATCTCTCCGCTGCGGCCAACAACTTTTTGTGGTGGCCTCTTCACCGAAGGCAGCCATGGGAATTCTCAAAACTCAAGATCAACTTCTTTCGGCTAGGGGTCTGCCTACTGCATTTAAACAACCACAACTACTACCTCACTCCCTTGTGTGGTCTGACTGCAACCAAACATGGAGGACTTTAAAATCTTTATGTCGGACTGAAGTTTTCTCGCCCAAAGCCTTAGAAGCTCAGTCTAGATTACGAAGGGAAAAGATAAGCCGATTGATGGCATTTTTGCACGAAAAGCAAGGAGAAGTGATTGACTTTGAGGATGTAATATTTACAACATTGTTCAACACTTTGACTTCCATTATCCTTGGCAAAGATTTCCTTAACTTCAATGGCGAAAAGGGAACTTGTGATTGGTTGAAAGACTCGATGCATAAGATGATTGAGTATTCAGGAGTTGTTAAGGATTTGGGTTTATTTTACCCAATGCTTGATAGGTTTGATATTCATGGAATAAATAGGGGAACCATGAAACAATTAGACAAGATATTTTCTTATTTTGAGGATACAATAGAGGAAAGAAGAGCTCAAGTTAACTCTTCAACATGGCCTTCCGAACAAGCGCATTCTTTCTTGGACCTATTGCTTGAAAAAGGATTTTCCAACATTCAAATCAATGAGTTGACTGTGGTAAACATTTCTTGGTAATCTTAGGGGCTGTTTGTTTACCTCTTAATGGTTCAGACCTCTTACTGGTTTAACACTTAATGATCCAGACCTCTTACTGGAGAAGTTGCCAAAGAACCCCTTATTTTTACCTATTCATGAATTGTTTTCTAAAACTAAACTTGTCTTTTCAGGAATTGTTTGCCGCGGGAACAAACTCTACAACCTCGACGGTGGTATGGGCAATGAGTGAGCTTGTAAGACACCAAGAAGTTGTGTCCAAAATAGAAGAAGAGATGAAAAAGGAAATCAATTCACATGAAATCTCAAACTTTCAACTATCAAAGTTATCTTATTTACAAGCATGCATCAAAGAAACTTTCAGATTACACCCTGCTGTGCCATTTCTTATTCCTCATAAGGCGATCGAAACTTGTGAGGTTATGAATTACACGATTCCTAAGGATGCTAAAATATTTGTCAATGTTTGGGCAATGGGCCAAGACTCTAAAATTTGGGACGAACCCTTATCATTCAAGCCGGAAAGATTCATTGACTCAAATTTGGATTTTAAAGGCCAAAATTTTGAATTGATCCCGTTCGGTTCAGGGAGAAGGATGTGTCCAGGATTGCCATCTGCTGTCAGTAGTGTTGAACTTGTTTTGGCATCTTTGATTCGTGAGTTTGATTGGGCTCTTCCATATGGTGATGATCAGTCAAAGCTTGACATGAATGACAAATTTGGTATTGCTCTAAAAAGAGAAATACCTTTAAAGCTAATCTTTAAACAAAAACAAGTGTATTAATGTATTAATATGCTTAACTAATATGGAGTATGTTTGCATGCATAATAAGAAGTTTCATCTTTTCTGTGCACATTTATTTATATTTAACTGGTGGATTCCCTTGAACACCGTGGCGGGAATTTAGTCAGTGTCGATTTGTTCGTTACGTATAGCAACCAAAAGAGAAAAACAAAAAAGGAAGATCATAAAGTCGATCGAAGCGGTACCACTTTCGATGTTCGGTCTAAATCGGTTCGTTCATCACGGTACCAATATGGTATAAGTACTCGTATAGTTTACGATGCAAAAATATACTATATTTTCAATACAACTATGTTTTCAACAAAAGTAATACCAGAATGTTGAGAAAAAAGTAAACAAAAGGTTTGTATTTTGTTTTTTAGACAAAAGAACGCAAGTAGTAGAGAAAAAAAAAGAGTATTTTTCGAAGTTAAATTTGGAAGCAATTTTAAAGTTAAAATTTGGTTTCATTGCATGACACATTCACAGAGGAAAGAAATAATTCTTGTTGAAAATGGACTAGAGTGGGTAAGCTTTATTTGTGAAACCTTATTTTTATGGTGAATTTACGAAAATAACCAAGAATCATGTTGACTTACGAAAATAGCCAGCTCATGCATTTGTGGAGCAGCGCATCACAGGTTACGAGACACCTTTTGCATATGCAGGGCTCATTTATGCGTCTTTAAATGTAGAGTTGACACGTGTCACACTGGGATGCATGAGATGAGTCACAGACGCATGGGATGATGGGATGAGTCACAGGCGCATGGATGATAGGATGCGTCACGGACGCATGGGATGAGTCACGGACACATCGCATGGATGTCATTGAGACACATGTCACTTCTATATTTAAGGACGCATGGATGAGTCAAGGACGCATGGGATGCCTCATCCTCCGACGCATGAGATGGCTATTTTCGTAAGTCAACATGATTCTTGGCCATTTTTGTAAATTCCCCTATTTTTATTTATTCTGTTACAACGGGCCTTGATTTAACCCATTAACACATTTTAGTCTATTTATTAAATTTTGTATTACTTATGATTATAAATCTATAATTAAATACTAAACTATTTTTAGATGGATATCAATATATATAGTTAAGACGGCTTTCAACCCATTTGACCCGCTTCATTTTGCTCCGAAAACATCAAGATTTGTATTTTGTAATGTTATAGGTCTTATAGCTTCTGGAAGTATGTCTCCAAACTTAAGCGATGTTAAACCATAGTATTGTCTTGAGATGTTTTGTATTCTTAACTTTCGTGATCCTGTGAGTATTAATGCTTGTGTAATGTTTAATGCTATATTTATGTACTTTCAAGTGGCTGATTTCGGTTAGATTTCTATTTTAAGGGTCATATGGATTTAGTTAAAAATTAATTAAAAAGGAAAAGAGTGAAAGGGGATGAGTGGGTCAAACAGATTGAAGGTTATCGAAAGTGTAGTATACTTAATATTGTTAAGGTTGCTATAGTATGCTTCTCATAGTATAAGCTCATGTTTCATTTCTATGGTTTACAGCTGATTTTTTTGTCCTGAAATGTTTTGGTTATTCTTATATGAGGAAATTCAGTCAAGCAAGTCAAATCTACCCCAACGCCACCCATGCAGGTAGCTTGGGCGGGTCGTGTCACCGAAGAAAGGTTGTGGATGATTGGTGGGGAGAGTAAAAGGGGTGGGGTCCATGATGGTTCTAAGGTTGCAAGCTACCATGGTCACCTAACCGCTCACACGTCATCACTTGCGGCACCCCGTTGTGGTGCTTGCAAGCCACATAGATGACGACGTGGCTAGCGCTACCCTCCTCGTGAGCCACAACATGCAGTCTAACAGATTTAGTAAAATATAAACACAATTTAATTGATAATTATTTCAATTAAATTTATGCTTACACCCAGGACTGATAATCACAAGAATCTTGCCGGCAACACGCAGTTTTTCAAAAATCAGATACAAAAAAATATATATACCAAGATATATGGTGCAAAAATATCCACGTTACTGGGATATATGTACACCACATTCAATATGTTTATGACGATTTTTATCCCATTTATTATTCGCATCTGTACAAAATCTTCGATGGGACATCACAGTTATTCTAGATGTAAAGGTATATATCATCCCTTACTCGTCAAACAAACCAAAATGTTTTTCACACATTTTCTGATAAAATAACCAAATTGGGTTTCGTTACTGGTCAAAGTTGGAGATTTCTTAACTCTGAAACGGATCAAATAGGCTTCCCAGGTAGACGGAGATGATTGATTAAACAATGTTTTTTACCCAATGGGGTGGTGGTCCATTGACAAAAACAAAACCTTTAAACACAGGTGTTTAAAAGGGAGAAGTCTTGGGTTGAAGTCTCACAACACGGAATTAAAGAAAATTTGCCATTCAACAAAAAAAATAACAGTGCTTGTTTTCTACTAGAACACGAACATCATGTTAATTAACGGGTTGACAGAGTATCAGAACCAAAACTTTTTGACCTGAGGGTCATCATTAAATTATTTTACAAAGTGCTCATCGGTTATTCTTTCACTAGTCGTTATACAAGTTGTTCGTTGTAAACATTTAGATTCCGTATCATAAATTTGTTGTAAAATTGCTTCATTTTCACCACTCGTAAAAGTTATTCTCGGTAAGCATTATCGAGAATAACTTTTACAAATTTATTATATATCGTGAAACACAATAGTAGAAAACAAATGTTCGACATAACCAGAGTCTTATATCTCATATAAGCATGTAACAAAATATCATTGAAGACATAGGAATAGCCCTCGTCGGATTTAAACACAAAGTCCAAAACGAACTAAAGTGGTAGATCACAGGTTGCTCAATCCTAAAACGTCATATCATTGTAAAACCAAAAAGACTCCCAATCAAAATTTCATCGATGCCAATGAATGCTAATCATCATCATCGAGTGTAAAACCAAAATGACTCCCAACCAAAATTTCATGGGTGCCAATGAATGCTAATCATCATCATCGAAAATACGGATCATATGATATCATACGACTATCATCATCACAACCTTCATAAAGGTTCACCAGAACCGGAAAATACTTTTAAACTGGGATCATCAAAGAGAGTTGGAGACAAACCGTCTCTCACTTGCTCTTTCTCTCTCTTACAGATTAAAAAACACACCATATCGAGCAAATCTAATCTGGTATAAAAGAAACACACATGTTATGCATTCTATAAGCATAAAGCAACAAACACAACAATCCTCAGTTCAAATAATTTATACACCCCCAACTAAACATCTAAAAATGTGCAACACATATACGTGAAGAAAACACATAATGCACATCGTACTACGTTGTAGCGTAGCAAGGTTGATAATCGATATGATATAAAAAATATCTCAGAAATGCAAATAACAAAAATCAATGAAGTCGCCACAGGAGCCTTCTATGAAGCTACATGAATGACGTCTGAATTCCGTGGGAAATTTCCTATACTTTTCTTACGCATACCAATTCCTACAAATTTCCGACTAATGGTTACAACGAAAACGAATTCCGTCGGAAATGCGTGGGAAATGTCCGACACTTTTCCTACACATAACAATTTGTGGCTTTTTTGTCGCTTTTTTTGTTACAAAACTAAGACTTTTTCTTGTCCGTAGGAATTTTGAGGAGAAAAGTGTCAAAATTTATGTTTGTAGAAAATGCGTAGGAAATTTTGGTAAGAATAATAGCATTTTTCTAGTAGTGTTATAGCGCGGGTTGCTACATCCAAAAGTGTTTATCAAAGGGTAAAACAGAAACAACACCAACACAGAAAATAACTGGCGCTGATAAATGCACATCAGCATCGATTTTAGGCTCACATGACTAGGTGATCATCATTATCGCCTTCATTAAACACTAAAAACCTCTGAACCAAGATCATCGAAGATGGAAAGAGTGAAAACAAAACTAAAATGCGGCTCTCAATCCGTCTTTCACACTCAAAAACATATCAACAAACCCCAAATTGAACAAATCAGAGCCAAATAACCAAAACTGAACAATCAAATAAAGACCAAAACAATAATCTCAGCGACGATGATCACTGGTTAACCAGAAAAAAACAATCCAGCCACTTACACGGAACATAACCACGTCAAACCGAAAATTACCTAAAAGAAAAGCCAACAAACAACTTATCGGCGATGACGTATACCAACACTCACCAGAGGAAGAGGAACATGGAGTGGTGAACGCCTACCAGGTACGGGTTTGCATTTTTTATATATGTCCTCATGATTCCAAGCATGGGATCCTGGTTTATTTTAATCTTTAGTGGTTGCTAATAGCCAATTTTTGCGTTTTGATCAGTGTCGCTAGCCGGTCGTCGAGGGGGCTTGTGGTTATCTTGGATGATAAAGGATGTTGAAGCAACTCTAAGGAGGTTTTTAGATGCTAGTTTATGTTTGTGTTAAACAGAATATGCTTGGATATTTTTTTTACTATGTTAAAATGGATACTTTAGACAATGGGTCAAAATGGATGATTCGGCTATTTTAACTATGTTAATTTATATGGTTCATTTTATTATGTTGTTTTTATTTGTTTCAAGTGTTAATAGGATTCTAATTAAAATGAAATTGAATCTAATCAATTATCGGTGAATTAAACTGATGGTAAAATAAAATAATGGTGAATTAACTAAATGATAAAATAAAATAAAATAAATCGTTGAATTAAATTTGATGGTAAATAAAGTAAATTGGTGAAATATTACATTCTTGAACCGTCTTATTTGATCGATTTGAACCGTATTATTTGCCCAATATTTGAATGAAGACGAAACCAAATGAAGTGCTTTTAAACGGTTATATGGAACCGTAGTTTTTGGTATCAATTAATAAAAGACGGTCATTTATAAAAAGCTACCATATTTTTTAAGACAGTTTCTTGAGAGACTTATTTGATTAAAAAACGTCCTATTAGCTGTCTTGTTTTGTACTAGTGTTCATTCCTTTAAAAATGATATTCATTATTTAATATGATAAATATAGGATTGATGTTTTATATATTTTAAAGTCAAACTGGCTCGAGTTAACTTACTAGGTTCGATTCGGGCCGAGGTTGACGCGTTTGATGGATTCCAAAAAATTAGGTGGAAGTCGCCTTGGCATCTCACCTTGTAACGATTACTCGAGGAGTATTCGGTCTCGGAAACCTTGTTTTACAACATTGGTCTGAATATATAGCCTTTACAGAAGCCACTAAAGAATCCTTTTGGCTAAACAGGTTTGTGATGGAACTTGGAGTGGTGATTGATGATGTTTTTGTGTGTGATTGTTGGTCAAACCTTATACGAACAATATTGAATGTGAAAGTATAAGCGATTATGATAATTACATCTGAAACATACAAACCCTATTTATACTAAACTAAAAGGTGCGAGTGAACCATTGTGTCTCCTCTTGAATCGTCGTGTCTTTTGAAGTGTGTGATGATGCCGCCATTCATGATTAGTTGTGACTCCTTGTTAAATAGACGTGCCCATGCTTCCAATACACGTGACCATGCCTTCCAATCAACATGACCATGCCTTCTAATTGACAGGACCATGCCTTGTGTGTTGTGCTTGCTTGTAATCGACGTGCATCATCAGATCGTCGCATCCCTTCATTTGTAAGTTATCATCTTCTACTTTGTTGCTTCCAGTCCTCACACTTATTTACTAATATATTTACACTACAAACTAATCTATTTACTAATTACAGAACGACCCCTATATTTAGTTTAAGCATCAATAGTGATAACTAAAGGGCTATCTAGTTATCAAAGAATCATATGTTTCACGAGAAAACTACGCACATAAATGTAAAATTACATTTCATTAGAGATGTAGTGAACTTTAAAGAAGTGAAGGTTCAAGAAACCGGTTCAGCTGATAATGCAGCATATATGCTCATCAAAATTGATAAACACATGATTATAAACCCACGGGATTGATATCAAGAACAAGATTGAAACATAATAATCAATTGATTTCCATAGAAAAAATCGTCACCAACAAATGTTTACAAACCATCACATATATAGACCTAGAGGGAAATGATGTGTTGCTTCAGAACCATCACACCCTTTACAAGTTTCACTAAACTACATCTTGACCCCTTGACTAATTACAAAATAAACACTAAATACACTTTGACGTATCTAACCTTAAACTTTACAGCGGAGGGATTTGTTAGGTCAGGACACGACTCACACGAGCACTAGAACAATAATCAACAAGCTCACAAACTCACACACTCAAAATCACAAGAACAAGAACACAAGATTTATAGTGGTTCGATCAAGCTTGATCTACATCCACTCTCCACAACTAGTTCTTCTTTGTATTAGGTGCTCAAAGTGTACAGATACAAGAATGAGAAGTATTTATAGGGTACAATTAGGTTACTGAATATAATAATGATATTTCTTCATCAGACAGGCAAATGACTAATCCTCTGCCAGGGGAATAAACATCAGACTAAAGGAAGAATCCTTTGCTCGAGTTAAATCCTCCATAACACAACAATCTCCCATTTGAAGGCTTTGACGACTTCAAACTGCTCTCCTTAAGAAAAACTTCATATTCATAAGTACCTCTGTAATACTTCATCTTCACTAGTTGTGGCCGGCCTTCTCATCAATTAACCTGAAGGCAGTTGAATCTATGCAAAGCTTCAACTTCTCTAAGGTGACAACCTTAGTCAACATATCAGCTGGATTCCCAGTTCCTTTGATCTTCTTTAACTTCAGAGTGCCATCATTGACTTGATCTCTGATAAAGTGATATCTCAACTGTATGTGTTTCGTCTTCGAATGGAAGACAGGGTTCTTTGCAAGATGTATTGCACTTTGATTGTCACAGAACAATGCATAATCAACTTGTTCCTTGCCAAGCTCTTTCAGAAAATTCTTCAACCAAATAAGCTCTTTGCTTGCTTCAGCAACTGCCATATATTCTGCTTCTGTGGTTGAAAGGGCAACACTTTTCTGTTGTTTGGACATCCAACTTACAACAGTGCCTCCCATTGAAAGACATACCCTGTGGTGCACTCTTTACGCCCACCAAGGTCAGCATCCGCAAAACCCTTCAGAATAACATCTTTCCCTTTAAACTTCAATGCACTTTTGAAGTCCCCTTCAAATATCTTAGCAGCCATTTAACTGCTTCCCAATGTTCTCCCCCCAGATTGGACATAAACCGACTAACAACTCCCACAGCATGAGCTATATCTTGTCTCGTGCATACCATTGCATACATGAGGCTACAAACTGCAGATGCATACGAAACTTCAGCCATTTCTGCTTTGTCTTCATCTGATTTGGGTGACGAACTTTAGAAAGCTTAAAGTGACTTCCCAAAGGCGTGCTTCTAATCTTTGAATCTTTAAGGCTGAATCTCTCTAACACTTTCTCAATGTACTTCTCTTGAGAGAGTGTCAAAGAACCATCGTTTCTGAAAATACTCATTCCGAGTATTTGGTTTGCAGCTCCCAAGTCTTTCATCTGAAACTCTTCAGACATTTGCTTCTTCAACTTCTTGATCTCTGTCATGTCTGAACCGGCAATTAACATATCATCCACGTAGATTAGTAGAATGATATAAGAACCTTTAAACCTCTTAATGTAACAACAATGGTCATTGTTACATCTCTTGTAACCAACTCTTCCTATGAAGTTGTCAAACTTCAAATACCATTGTCTTGGTGCTTGTTTCAGACCATACAAACTCTTCTTCAACTTACACACCAAGTTTTCTTTGCCTTTAACCTGAAAACCTTCTGGTTGTGTCATGTAGATGTCTTCTTCTAGATCACCATGTAGAAAGGCTGTCTTGACATCTAGCTGCTCTAGATGCAAGCCCTCTACTGCTACAATACTGAGAACAAGTCTGATGGTATATTTCATTGAAATCAATTCCCTCTTTCTGTTGAAATCCCTTGACTACTAATCTTGCTTTGTACCGTTTGGTACCATCATGTTCATCCTTGACCATGAAAACCCATTTGTTTTGAAGAGCTTTTTTCCCAGAAGGAAGCTTTGTCAAGTGCCAGGTCTTGTTCTTCTCAAGTGACTTCATTTCATCTTTCATTGCAAGCTCCCACTGCAATGAATCTTTCAACCCCATAGCTTCAGAGTAACACTAGGGTTCACCATTTTCTGTCAAAAGTATGTAGTTGACTGATGGTGAGTACCTGTTTGGCGGTCTAGAGTCTCTAGACGATCTTCTTGGTTGAACTTGTTGTGTTTCTGGGGAATTTGGAGTTGAAGGAGTAGCTTCGTCTTCCTCCGAATCATTACTAGAATCATCCCCTAAGCTCCCACTGTTGCTTGACTCATCCCCATTTTCTGGAATGTCGACTGGAGCTTCTTTTCGTGTTTCACCACTTTCAAATTCAATAGATTCTTTCTGAACTTCTGGTCTTTTGGTGTTTATGTCTTTGTACAATTCGTTTTCATTGAAGATGGCATTTTTGCTTCTGATTACTTTTCTGCTTTCATTATCCCAAAGCCTGCAACCAAATTTTTCTTACCCGTAACCAATGAATGTGCACTTCTTGGACTTTGAGTCTAGCTTATCCCTGTCACCATCTTCTAGCAAATCGTAAGCACCACAACCAAAGACTCTTAAGTGTTTGAAACTTACCTCATCTCCGTGCCACATTTCTTCTGGCAATTTGAAACCCAAGGGAACGGATGGTGAATGGTTGATTAAGTAGGCTGCATTATTTACAGCATCTGCCCAGAATGTTTTGGGCATCCCAACATTCAACCTCATGCTTCTTGCCCTCTCATTCAACGTTCTGTTCATTCTCTCTGCTACACCATTATGCTGAGGAGTTCATGGAACCGTCTTGATCATCTTTATCCCTTTCTTGGCACAATAGTCAACGAACTGTTTGCTTATGTATTCACCACCATTGTCCGACTTTAAGCACTTTACCTTCAAATTAGTTTCGTTTTCAACAACAGATTTCCATATCTTAAAAGCATCAAATACATCAGATTTATGTTTAAGAAAATAGACCCATACCTTGCGTGTTGAATCATCGATGAAGGTAACATAGTATCTCGAGCCTCCTAGAGATGAAACTGATGTTGGTCCATATACATCCGAGTGAAAAAGCTCCAGCTTCTTAGCTTTCGGTGTCCTCAATGTCTTCACAAAAGTGACTCTCTTTTGTTTACTAAAGACACAAGATTCACAGAATTCAGTTTCCACTTTCTTCAAATATGGAAACTTCCCTTTCTGAGCCGACATCTTCAATCCCTTCTCGCTCATCTGTCCAAGTCGGTTGTGCCATAAACTAGATGGACTCGGACTGGTGGTCATGGCATGAACACCTTCGGCATGAACTTCAGCCATGTATAAAGTGCCTTTCTTCTTTCCTTTGGCAGTCACCAAGTTGCCTTTGATCACTTTCTATTGCCCACCCCCAAAGTGAACATTTAACCCTTCATCGTCCAATTTTCCAACTGAAATCAACTTTCTCCTCAAATTAAGAATAACCCTGACATCTTTCAATGTCCATATATATAGTTCCCAATGAGGTCTTCAAGTCTACATCTCCAATACCCGTAATATCAAGCATTTGATCATCGGCTAAACGAACTTTACCAAAGTTACCTGTTCGTAGATTCTTGACCATATCTGGGCATGAGATAGCATGGAAAGAAGCACCTGAATCCATAATCCAGGATTCCACTGAATTCCAACACAACATATGAGAGCATCTCCTGATCCCTCAGATGATACACTGTTTACTTCTTTCTTTGCAGCTGGTTTTGTACATTGGTTTCTAAAGTGACCTTTTTCTTTGTAGTTCCAACATTCAATGTCTTTTCTATTCTTTGACTGCCCCCTTTTTCTGGACTTTGGCCTGCCTCGATTAGTTCCTCTATCGTTTCTTCTTCCTCTACTTTCTGTGTGCAATAAAGAACTTGAACTAGAAGTTTCATTATTACTTCTCCGTATGATATCTTCATTATAATCAAGTCACGAATACTCTCAAAAGTGAGTTTGGTAGTACCAGATGCACTACTAACAGCTATGACTGTGACTGACCAACTGTCGGGCAATGATGATAAAAGGAGGAGCGCTTGTACTTCATCATCAAACTTTATTTCAACTGAGGCTAAACGAGAGATAATCGAGTTAAATTTGTTTATGTGAGAGGTAACCAACATGCCTTCCTTCATCTTGGTGTTAACCAATTGTCGGATGAGGAATACCTTGTTTGAAGCAGATGGTTTTTCATACATGTTGGATAAAGCTTTCAATACACCGTGAGTAGTTGTTTCATTGGCAAAGTTATACGAAACACTCTTTGCCAAGGAAAGCCTAACCACACCCAAGGCTTGTCTATCCAAAAACTTCCATTCTTCATCATACATGTCATCCGACTATCGTCCCAACATAGGCAAATGCAAACCCTTTTGTTACAACAAATCTTCTACTTGCATTCTCCAAAATCCATAATCACTTCCATCAAACTTGTCAATCTTGATTTTACTATCTTTGCCCTTTCAACTGCTACAAACCAAACGAGTTCGTACTGCTAAGGGATAATTATATTAGCGGAAGCAACAAAAGGAAACAAATACTTATCTGTTTCAAGCTTTAAAACGGCGATGAAGCAAGTAAAGATGGTTAATAAGATCCTTTGTCAAAGTTAAGGAGTTTTCTTGCAAATAAGGGAAACTTGATTTCCCTTAAATGAAAAAAAAAACAAAAAAAAAACACGTATTCTGTGTTTAATGTTCCCCTTCCTGCGCTACTCTGCTCCCATGGCATCACAAGATCACCAATCCCAAATGCAAAATCGAAACCCTAGAGCTTCGATTTGAAACCCTATATGCGATAATCAGCAACAGTAGTCTCTAATTGAAACCCTAGGTGACTGTGCGAAACCCTAGATGGCCAGAAGAACTGAGGTTCGGCGGCTGTGCTAGCGGTTGCGGGAAGACGAGCGGCAGCGGCAGCGACTACTGGGTCGACAACCCCTAGTCATGGTTTCTGCAGAAGATGTCTTCAAATCGGAGCCTTCCAATTTGAATCGGGTCAGTAAGCCCAGCCCGTACCTACAAGCTCCAGAATCCATGTAAGAACCTTCCAATTTGAATCGGGTCGGATCCATGGCCCAACCATGGATCGCGTCATTGTTGGATGGACCATATAAACTTTGTCTTTCGAACGGTTTTCTAAGATGTATATGGAAATACAGACCGTAACACCCAATAGGGAAACCGAAATCAACATCTCCTTCAACTTCTAGCCAGCCACCATATCTTTTGAAGATATGCAAGTATGCAACTGTGTTAAATCTTCGAATGAAAAATAAATAAAGTGTTAAACTTAATTCAACGTATGCACCATTGTTAAGGAACATATATTAACAATGGTCTGACGTTTTTTTGAAACAACTTTTTTTTACTTTCAAAAATTTTAAAAATAAAATAGCAATACTATACTAAAATTAAATACAATAAATTCTCGATTCTATTGTATTTTTTAATATTTATGAAAGGATATAAAAGTTATTAGATTCTGAAAAGAATTGGTGAATCAAATTTGACCCCAATAAAGTCAACAATTAAGGTTTTATAGTTTTGCTATTTAGTCATTCTTAATCTTTTATTATTTACCGTATTGCCTCAAGCTCAATCTTAGACACTGAATAAGCTTGACCAATGATATTTGTATATAATTACGTAATCTTATAATTACCATAAGGAATTAGCAACATGTGCACCATAATTACGTTACATATATCAACAATGGTATAACATGTTGGCCGATAATAATTCAAACTTCAAAAATTCCTATCATCAATCCTAACTTGTAAGTTTCACATGTTGACCGATAATAATCTAACTTCAAAAATTCCCATCTTGTAAGAATTTGGCTCCCATCGATCATTTTTCTAACTGGGTTAACCCAATTACTTTTTGCTGATGTAGACGATGATGTGGCACACAACTGTATTATTTGCTGATGTGGACGCTGATGTTGCACTCTCATCACCACCTCACCTCACCTCCACCATCACCATCACCATCAGCCACCACCACCGCCACCGCCACCTACACCGCCCACCACCACTACCATCTCCACCACCATCAAGTCACCACCACCACCACCATCAACCACCACCACCGCCAATTACACCGCCTACCACTAGAGATGGGCATAATAAACGGTTCCAAACCCGACCCGGTAGAACTGACTTGGAACTGGTTCCAGTTCCTACCGTCTTAAAGATGAACCGGTTCCGGGTCAAAAAAAACCCGGTTCCATATTTTATAAATAAATTTGGTTCGTACTTGGTTCCTCCGTACCCAAATCAGACCCGGTGCATTAAAGTCCTGATTATGTTACCGTTGGAATCGATTCCTAGCCGTTGGAATCGATTCTTGACCGTTGCCATCCATGCATTTATGAGTTTATTACCGTTAGAATCGATTCCTAGCCGTTGGAATTGATTCCTGACCGTTGGAACCGATTCTAAACAATACAAATAGTTAACCATATTCATTTGATCATCACACTATTCATCATCTTCTTCTTGATTCTTCTTCTACTCAATATTCAATAAGCTCTACTCTACTATGGCATCCAAGAATTCTAAAACCACAAATTCTCAAACCGTCAACAATGGTCCTGAATCCATTCCATATATTGTTGGGACACTATCACATAATCGCAATATGGAGGCATGGAGCAATTGAGATTTGGTGGAGATGAGTGACGGTTCTCAAAAGACTCAATACAAACATTTTCAATATCATTTGATAATGCTTCAAACACACATTGGCAATCGATAAATTAAAATTAAAGTACAAACCTACTGTTGAAGGGGCATTTTATCACACGTGTTGTGTTGTACATATTATTGATTTAGTTGTGCAAACCGGACTCCATGATAAATTTGTTTTGGATTTTATTAAAGCTTTTAGAGTTATGCTTCATGATGTTTTCAAAAGTGGAAAAGAAAGATATCAAGATTATAAAAAACTTTATAAAGATGTTAATAAAAAATTATTGGACCTAATTGGGAAGTACCGACTCGATGAAATTCAACATGTCATATGTTTGAAATGGCTTTAAAACAAATGGACACTTTAAAAGCTTTTCATACAACACTTAGTGATGACTACCAAGTCGACCCTTTTCCAGACACGGCTTGGGAAAATATTGAAACACTATGTGTTTTTTAAAAAGTTTTCAAAACCTCAACAACTAACAGTTCCAGTGTTTATTATCCTACTAGTTTTATAGTTCTTTCCGAATTGTATTTGATAGCAACTAATTTTAAAAACTTTGAAAATTCAAGTGACATGTTGAGGAACATGATGAAACCAATGATTGAGAAATTTGAAAAATATTTTTTGGATTTACCACCCGTTTTTCTATGTGCCGCCGCTTTAAATCCAATTTTAAATGTCCCGGGTGCTGAAGCTATAATTGAGGAAATATATGACAAGTTGGATATGTATGAGGAGGATCCAAGATTAAAAGAAAAAAAAATCAAAAAATCATTCAACACTTGTTTATCTAAGGTTTATGATCAATATTTAAAGAAATATGGGGAAAACATACTACTAATTTGTTTGAGCCCCGGTCTTCGGCCTCTGGTAGTACGACTACGAGTGGAGACCCAATCATAACCATGTTGAATGTCGTCAGAGATGAAACAGCTAAACAACAAAGGGGTAACGCCCCATCAAGTGAACTCGGTAGATATAAAGACACTAATTTTTCCCGTACTATGACTGCCGAGGAATATAAAAACTTTGATGTTTTTTCATGGTGGAAATCAAAAGAATCGGAATTCCCGATTCTAGTCACCATGGCACGTGATATACTAACGGTCCAAGCTTCCACGGTAGCTTCGGAAAATGCTTTTTCTATTAGTGGCAGGGTATTGACCATTCGAAGAACAAGACTAACACCGGAATCGTTAGAGATGGCAATTTGCCTAAAGGATCATTTGGATGCCATGGACCGTATTCAAGATAAGACAAGTCTAGAAAGCGAAGTAGAATTAGAGAACAAGATTATTGATGAAGAGAAGGAAGACAAAGTAGAGACTAATGATTCCGAAGACGATTGTACCGAAGTGCCCGCACCAAAGCGAGCCGCAAGTCAAAATGCCGCACCCGCCACAAGTAAACGATCAAAGAAATAAATGTAATTTGTTAGGACTGGTTCCAAGTTATAAAAAAAAACAGTTACTAATGTTTCTTTTTTTTTATTCCAAGTATTGTTGTTTGTCTTTTTTATTATTTTAAGTTAATATTAATGTGAGTTTTTTTTAATAACCGGTTACATAACAACTACAAGGTACAAACCGAAACATAAATATTTATTAATAACCGGTTACATAACAACTGCAGCATAAATATTTTTAAACAAAAGTTCAAATTAAAATCCTACATTACATAAACACTAAACATAACTAAACCGGTTACATAAAAAACACTTTTAACATTCGAAGAACCGTTTCCGGAAGCTTCACCCGTTTCATTTTTTCACCTTTGTAACCGGACAATGACGATCGGTGTGTTTCTTTACCGTCGAGTTGGCCGTAGCCTTCATGAACTTCCCACAAGCTTTGCACCTAGCAATCTCGTGGCCGTCGGTCATCAAGCACAAGTCAAAGTGCTTCCAAATTGCGGGGTTTCGTTTAGTTTCGAAAAACCATCATCACCTCGCCGTTGCACGCCATTGGATCTTTGAAAATAGGGATATAAAGGTGTAAGTTTGTATGTTGGAAGTGGATAGTTGAAAATGAAAGGAGAAGATGGATTTTTTATACTTGAAACCGGTTTTAATAACTATTAATCGGTTTCTAACGACATTATAGCCGTTGGAACCGGTTCCTATAGTATATTTTCAGTTTTTGTTTGAATTACCCGACGGAACCGGTTCTTCAGAGGAACTGGTTCAAACTCTACCCGAAATCGGTTACATCTGGTTCAAGTTATAATGGTTAAAACCCGGGTAAGAACTGGAACCAGTTACACCAAGAACCGATTCCAGTTACACTCAAACAAGAACCAGGTACGGTTAGAAACTGGTTCCGGGTATAAAAAAAGAACCGATTATGCGCATCTCTACCTACCACAACTGTCATCTCCACTACCATCTCGACCACCACCACCTTCAGCCACCACCGCTGCACATAACAAACTTGATAACAAAATGGCCCTACATTAATCATTCAAAACCCTAACCTAATGATGGATCTCCTTTTCTCGATTTGCCAGTGTTTCATTGGTGGATTCTTAGGCTTCTGCAAGATCGAACTGGAAGAGAGATGGTCTGAGATCTGGAAGAGAGGTGCAACCCCATCTATCACAGTCACAATTGATGGCTGGAATCGTTTTCAAGATCTACCGCTGCCTTTTTTTTGGCGAGCCATTGGTGGTGAGGTGTGGTGGGTGGGTGAGAAAAAAAGAAGAAGATGCGGGTGGGATGGGGTTCAACCAATGGTGGATGGGAGAGGGTTCAGGTGATTGTGGTCGGGGTTGTATGCAATGATGGATGGTTCCCGGGGGTTGTAAGCTGCGATGGACAATGGCTATGGGGTTTTGGGTTAGGGAATAGAGACAATGAAAATGCCAGATCTTAGTGAGAGAGAAATCTGGTATAGAGAGAGGGTAGAGAGTAGATGGTGGTGGAGGAGTGGTGGTGGTGAAGAAGAAATGGTGTGTCTGTATATATATAAAATATTTTTTTTCCAAATCATTGTCCACATCATCAATCAGCTGGTCTTTTTACACGTAAGCATCCACGTTAGCGTCCACATCAGCAAAAACTAACCTAGTTAGAAAAGACTCGTTGAGGGCCAAATTCTTACAAGGTGTGATTGCTGAAGAGAATTTTTGAAGTTGAGATTATCATCGGCCAAGGGGTGAAACTTAGGATTATTAAAATCTAATAACCCTTCTTTTTAAAACAATTTTTTCCTAAAAAAATAAAAATAAAATTGCAATAAAATACTCACATAAAATATAATAAAATTCTCGATTTTATTGTATTTTTAATAATTATTAAAGTATATAAAAGCTATTGGATTTAAAAAAATAGTGAATTAGATTTAACCCCAATAAACTCAGCAATAAAGGCTTTATTGTTTTACTATTTCAATCATTATTAATCTTTTATTATGTGACATTTGTGAAATTCCGGTAAACCCTAAATTGACGCATGACGTTAATGCGTAACAGAACGGAATCGTGAGTATTTTAGACGATTTTGGAAGGACGACTTGACTAATACGAACACTTCAGTGAGTAGCATAGATGCATTAGTGGAAAAAATAGAATTATGCTGCTTGTAGTGATGCCTGAGTATTTACGATGAATTAGATTCCGATTATCAAAACGTGAAGTAGCAAATATAATAAAACAATATTGATCGTGTCTCGGACGAATCCGAGGGCACGTTATAGTTAACATATGAACATTAGTAATTCATTGGCTGATAGTGGGGTTGGAATATAGAAAACCAGTTAAACGTAAGGATTTCCGGTTAACAGTGCATTAACGATTTAAACATGACCGGAAGTGCCGTAAACATTTCTAGGGGAACGGATTTACGTAAAAATGATACTTAGACAATAACATAAGGATTTTGTGATCTTAGTATGTAGCAAACACGTTAAACGAAGTAGTTTTTAGTTAACGAAACGCCTTCTATTTTAACGCACACTGTAACATCCAAACGTACATTGTACCATCAATCAAGCCTAAAAGACTTATAAAACAAAAATCATATCAAGCTCGTTAGTAGGGCTACTATTAACCAAAATCGAAAGCCTAAACGACTTTAAACAAGCCATAATCCAACCAATTCATTTATCACCAAACCCCATAAAGCCTATCATGGATTTGAGATGAAAGAGAATATATTTCGCCTTTTAAACCAATTCACCCAATTCATTCATAAGCTTCGTCTTTTAAAGCAATTCACCAATTCATTCATAATAAGCAGGCCATACAGAATTTGACAACCCTTTATAATATCAGAATGCACCCAATTTACCAAATAATCAATCACTTTACTCAAATGATTGGCAAGAACTTTCGCTACTATCTTATCTTATTCATGACGCTAATAAGACTAATCGGTTTGAAATCGTTGATAAGAACTGAGCTATGAACTTTATGAATCAACATGACAAATGAGGATTTACAACCTTTGGGAAAACGTACTAAAGAAAAAAAGAAAAAGAAATAATAACTCAATCGCCTTAGTTTCTTTCACAAACTTATCAATTTTTTAAAATGTTTAAATTTCTCCTAAAGGTTAATCATAGTACCCATCCTTGACTCTTAATTTGTCTTCCACAAGTCATGAACAAATTTTTCCAAACTGTCAGTATACAATGATGAAACATAAACTTTGATTTTTCAATAGAAATAGTAGATGAAACTAATAATTCTATTATAGTAAAATTTTTAAGATAAGGTGACCCACAACTTATGTTTCTTTGAATATGAACAACTTCTATGCATGGACCACTCATTTTTATGCGACTCTTATGATATTTCCTTTTATGTTTGAAAATCCATTAACTTTTTGTAAATTTTATAAAAAATTATAAAGTGTACTTTTTATTCAATACTTACCATTAATCTTTTGTCAATTTTTACAAGTATGGAATTTTATTTTTTATAAACATCGAAAACTTTATATGCATATGTAGGTGCAATTTTTTTTATTTATTTTGTGATCATTATGTATGATAAAAAATATTATGTTGTTCAAAAAAAAAAGCTAGGATTTCATTGACGTTCAAAAAAGAAAAAAAAACTAAAAAAAAGCTAGGAACGAGTTTCAAACATTTGTAAGTGTTAACAATATTATAAATTCGATGTGTTTTTATAACAGTAATAAGCAGAACATTGTAAATGTTAACCATAGGATCAAATACAAACTCTCTTAAAAGTAAAAAGTCGTAAGTGTATCAAACGGACTCTGATTGACCTCATTTAATTGACATTGGAACTGTCTTATCGAACTCTACAATGTGAGATTTCTTTGTTTTTAGATGTTTAGTTTGTAGATTTTGGACTTTTTGTTTACATCATTTTTTTTATTTATCATTGTGTTTTTTCTATATTTGCGTCATTGTGTTTTTTTTTGTGACTTATTGTGTTTTTTCTTCAACATTGTGTTATATTTTTCGGCATTATGTTATATTTTGCTCAACATTGTGTTATATTTTGTGATCCATTATGTCTTTATACACTTATTATTTTTAGAAGACTTTATAGAATAACTTTACCCTTATCTTGAAATCTATTGTATTTACAAACTATGTATAACATTTAAGAAAAATACCTTTTGTCGTAATGATGATGGGTGACAAAAGAGAAGTTTGATTGTTAATTAGTTTTGTACTTGTGCTGCATTTTTTTTCTAAAGCTATAATTCCCCACAACAAAATCCAACTTCTCTACTGGCCAGGCTTTTGGAATGGCCATTAATCTTATAAATACATCATCCTATGAGTATCCACAATTATTCACAAACAACACAAATATATTTAGGTCTCATTACATATCTCCTAATGGAGGTTACAACTTTTCTTAGAGATTACAATCTCTCATCTCCTTTCTTTGTTCTATCAACAATCTTCATCATTTTACTCACCCTCAAGCAAACAAAACTATTCTTTTTTCGAAACACAAAAAATCTTCCACCATGTCCACCAAAGTTGCCGATCATTGGAAACTTACATCAAGTCGGGGACAAACCTCATGTCTCCATGGCTAATCTTGCTAAAAAATACGGCCCTCTCATATCTCTCCGCTGCGGCCAACAACTTTTTGTGGTGGCCTTTTCACCGAAGGCAGCCATGGGAATTCTCACAACTCAAGATCAACTTCTTTCGGCTAGGGGTCTGCCTACTGCATTTAAACAACCACAACTACTACCTCACTCCCTTGTGTGGTCTGACTGCAACCAAACATGGAGGACTTTAAAATCTTTATGTCGGACTGAAGTTTTCTCGCCCAAAGCCTTAGAAGCTCAGTCTAGATTACGAAGGGAAAAGATAAGCCGATTGATGGCATTTTTGCACGAAAAGCAAGGAGAAGTGATTGACTTTGAGGATGTAATATTTACAACATTGTTCAACACTTTGACTTCCATTATCCTTGGCAAAGATTTCCTTAACTTCAATGGCGAAAAGGGAACTTGTGATTGGTTGAAAGACTCGATGCATAAGATGATTGAGTATTCAGGAGTTGTTAAGGATTTGGGTTTATTTTACCCAATGCTTGATAGGTTTGATATTCATGGAATAAATAGGGGAACCATGAAACAATTAGACAAGATATTTTCTTATTTTGAGGATACAATAGAGGAAAGAAGAGCTCAAGTTAACTCTTCAACATGGCCTTCCGAACAAGCGCATTCTTTCTTGGACCTATTGCTTGAAAAAGGATTTTCCAACATTCAAATCAATGAGTTGACTGTGGTAAACATTTCTTGGTAATCTTAGGGGCTGTTTGTTTACCTCTTAATGGTTCAGACCTCTTACTGGTTTAACACTTAATGATCCAGACCTCTTACTGGAGAAGTTGCCAAAGAACCCCTTATTTTTACCTATTCATGAATTGTTTTCTAAAACTAAACTTGTCTTTTCAGGAATTGTTTGCCGCGGGAACAAACTCTACAACCTCGACGGTGGTATGGGCAATGAGTGAGCTTGTAAGACACCAAGAAGTTGTGTCCAAAATAGAAGAAGAGATGAAAAAGGAAATCAATTCACATGAAATCTCAAACTTTCAACTATCAAAGTTATCTTATTTACAAGCATGCATCAAAGAAACTTTCAGATTACACCCTGCTGTGCCATTTCTTATTCCTCATAAGGCGATCGAAACTTGTGAGGTTATGAATTACACGATTCCTAAGGATGCTAAAATATTTGTCAATGTTTGGGCAATGGGCCAAGACTCTAAAATTTGGGACGAACCCTTATCATTCAAGCCGGAAAGATTCATTGACTCAAATTTGGATTTTAAAGGCCAAAATTTTGAATTGATCCCGTTCGGTTCAGGGAGAAGGATGTGTCCAGGATTGCCATCTGCTGTCAGTAGTGTTGAACTTGTTTTGGCATCTTTGATTCGTGAGTTTGATTGGGCTCTTCCATATGGTGATGATCAGTCAAAGCTTGACATGAATGACAAATTTGGTATTGCTCTAAAAAGAGAAATACCTTTAAAGCTAATCTTTAAACAAAAACAAGTGTATTAATGTATTAATATGCTTAACTAATATGGAGTATGTTTGCATGCATAATAAGAAGTTTCATCTTTTCTGTGCACATTTATTTATATTTAACTGGTGGATTCCCTTGAACACCGTGGCGGGAATTTAGTCAGTGTCGATTTGTTCGTTACGTATAGCAACCAAAAGAGAAAAACAAAAAAGGAAGATCATAAAGTCGATCGAAGCGGTACCACTTTCGATGTTCGGTCTAAATCGGTTCGTTCATCACGGTACCAATATGGTATAAGTACTCGTATAGTTTACGATGCAAAAATATACTATATTTTCAATACAACTATGTTTTCAACAAAAGTAACAGCAGAATGTTGAGAAAAAAGTAAACAAAAGGTTTGTATTTTGTTTTTTAGACAAAAGAACGCAAGTAGTAGAGAAAAAAAAAGAGTATTTTTCGAAGTTAAATTTGGAAGCAATTTTAAAGTTAAAATTTGGTTTCATTGCATGACACATTCACATAGGAAAGAAATAATTCTTGTTGAAAATGGACTAGAGTGGGTAAGCTTTATTTGTGAAACCTTATTTTTATGGTGAATTTACGAAAATAACCAAGAATCATGTTGACTTACGAAAATAGCCAGCTCATGCATTTGTGGAGCAGCGCATCACAGGTTACGAGACACCTTTTGCATATGCAGGGCTCATTTATGGTCTTTAAATGTAGAGTTGACACGTGTCACAATGGGATGCATGAGATGAGTCACAGACGCATGGGATGATGGGATGAGTCACAGGCGCATGTGTGACAACCTGAAAATTTCTCATATTTTCGTGTACTATTGTTGACTAAAATTCTTGTGTATGGCACTTGGGAATTCTTGTGTATGGCACTTGGGAACTTCTTGTAACGTTGCGTACCATCATTAACGAACTAACTCTTTGTGCGTGGCACTCTAAACATGTACGCTACATGCTAAACCGCGTTTACTCAATTTTCGGGACGAAAATTCTTTCAACATGGGGATAATGTGATATCCCGGGTTTTTCGGATAACTTAAACGTAATACTTGTCAAACTAGTTACGTGCTATGTGTACGAACGTGTACGAATTAAATGAATACGTGTTGTGTGTTGTGTGATTGTTTTGGTTAAAGAATAATTACTGTAGATATGTACACGAACTGAACCGAACCGCGACGTGAACCAACTTCGATTCATTGTGACTCTAGGAGTAACAAGTTTTAAACTTAAGCTCAAGTCAAGTCCTCGGCCAAGATCAAATCCAAACCAAGAGCAAACCTAAACCCTAAACCAAAACACTCTCGGCCGAGATCAAGTTCAAAACCGCGAACTTATCAAGTTCAAACCCAAACCGAACCCACCCAAGTCCCTCGGCCATAAACCCAAACCAAACCGTAACCTTGTCCCCCTTGCGCCTATAAATACAAACCCATGCATGTTCATTCAAAAACACAAAACCCTAGAGTTTCATTGCCGTCGGCAGACTTGCGATCGCAGAAAGCTCCATTGTTCGCTTCTTTCTCTCGGTCGCAGCAAACAGCTTCCATTCCTTCATCATCTCGATCTAATCAGCTGGTTCACTCTCTCGGTCGCTAACAGCCGGTTACCTTCGGTCCCTTTCAGTCTCGGCCGCGAGATCAGCTTTTCTTTCTCTCAGTCGCAGCAAGCAGCAGCCCTCGCCATCTTCCCTCATCGTATTCACGGTTCGTTTACCCTGTTATTAAAAGATTAGAAGTTATCTCTGATTACAAGATCATGTTCGGATATATATATGCTTGAATGATTAGTTGTTTCGGATATATATATGCTTGAATGGTTAGTTGTTTCGGATGTTATTTGCTGAATGAAATCGGCTGAGTTAATTTTTGTTTATATGTATAATAGTTTTCGGAACATATAAGCTTGCCAAGCATGATTGAACGAGAAGTTAGGCTAGCCGGTTTGTTAATGATGTTTACACTAGATGATTGTATTGTTTCGGATTGTTCATACTAGATTGAATGTTGTTTGAAAGCTGAATACATATAGGCTGTGTTTTGTTGTAATAACTAGAAGTAAGAACTAGGGTTTGCATGGATGAGATATTGGTATTAATCTAGGATTAGAAATCGGTTTTAGATCGCCTAGATTAATCGCATGAACGGGATTACACGAGTTTATGATAAAGATATGCTGAATCGGTTGCTGAGTAATAGTTACAGCCGACTTCATCTGGCTGTAACTCGGTCGATAGTTGTCGAAAAACGGATTTTCTGATGTCTAGAACGTAGAGATTTGAATAAGGAATCTAATGGCGCTGGATTCATAATTTTCTGAAGTCGTTTGGTATTTTTAAAGGGCTAAATAAGTTCAGTAACTAAAACTGTGAAAATCCTGAAATTTTGCTAGTTGTTTGTCAAGCTAGATTCTAAAATCAGTAGGGAGTTGAGTCATGATTTTTGTACAGCAACTAGGTATAGAAATTTCCGGGCAACTCCAACTGGAATTTTGTTAATCGGACGATCAGTGATTTTTAAATAAATTCTTCTGTGGACTGCAGTCAGAAAGCGGTAAATCTGACTGCAGCTTAGTGAATTAATATTTATGGTTAATTGGTAAAGATTTAGGACTTGGGAAAATTATATAAATTACTATGGTATAAATGTCACCTACTGTAAAAATATTGGAATTTTTGGAATGTTAGAACTATTTTATAAAAATCCTAGAAAACAGCTGAATAATTGAGTGTTAAGCAGAAAGTTGATAACTTGTGATTTTATGCATTAAAGTGTTGCATGGATTTGGAATATGTTCATGATAAGTTGTTTGATTACTATGATCACGTGAGAATACTTGCATGCATGTTTGAGTGTTAGATATGTTGTTTGTGTGTATCACTTTGTGAGTAAATTGCGTGTGGAATTTGTATTGGTGTGATTTCGCACTGACGTGTAATTAATTGGTTTGTTAGGACGCAACTAGCGGTCCCATCTCTTATAACATCTTTGCTACACTAACCGAGCAAATAAAGGTGAGTTCACGGCCCCTAACCTTATCCGGTTTTTAAACAACAGGGGGAGAAACATGTATACACTCTCAAACTCAATCTCTTTACGTTATACGAATTTAACGTCACATAACTATACGGTAACTAAGTTAATGTTAATGTAATGTTATGGTCACTAAGCAGCTTTATCACTTAAGTCCTCGACAATTTCCTCGGATCGTTAGTATTTGGGTTAAATAGCGGGGGAATTATAAGTAGTACTACTGGGCCCGACAAGCCCCATCCGAGCTAGTCGCGCTAGCCGACCTGGTATGGTCAACGGGTGAATAATTGGCCTAACACCGCCATGGTCATGTGATAGGCCTGGCAAAACGGAGGCACAACAGTCAGCTTCGATCGCGAACTCTTACGTGACATGACTTTAGGCTAGCTACCTATATATATTAACATTGGACTTAATTACGAATCAACTTAATATTCCGGGATGGGAATTTTGGAAGCAACAACTTATTATTCCGGGATTGGAATAATGGAACCGATACGTTATCCTGGGTTGGGGATAACGGAGTAATTAAACTATAACCGAACAAACGAATTTATGAAAACCTGTGAACTCACTCATCTTTAATGTTGACACTTGTTTCTTTACATGTTTCTCAGGACGCTAGGAGCTCTAGGTGCACGCACATGCATTGAACAAGACATCTTTATCGAGTCTTATTTATTAATATTGTTTTGGGATTTTTCATTTGTTTTGGCGTTTGTGTTGGCGCCCGCATCAATACTTATTTATGCTTCCGCTCAAACTTTAAAACTAATGCTCTGCTAAATATTGGTAATTGATATAAAATCTACAATGAACGATTTTGGAAAACGTATTATCAAATCATGTAGAGTCGTTCGACGTACTAGTGTTTTCAGATTCTGGTTTGTTCACACGTCTCGCGGTAAAACTCCGCAAGTGGAAATTGAGGGTGTGACAGCATGGGATGATGGGATGCGTCACGGACGCATGGGATGAGTCACGGACACATTGCATGGATGTCATTGAGACACATGTCACTTCTATATTTAAGGACGCATGGATGAGTCAAGGACGCATGGGATGCCTCATCCTCCGACGCATGAGATGGCTATTTTCGTAAGTCAACATGATTCTTGGCCATTTTCGTAAATTCCCCTATTTTTATTTATTCTGTTACAACGGGCCTTGGTTTAACCCATTAACACATTTTAGTCTATTTATTAAATTTTGTATTACTTATGATTATAAATCTATAATTAAATACAAAACTATTTTTAGATGGATATCAATATATATAGTTAAGACGGCTTTCAACCCATTTGACCCGCTTCATTTTGCTCCGAAAACATCAAGATTTGTATTTTGTAATGTTATAGGTCTTATAGCTTCTGGAAGTATGTCTCCAAACTTAAGCGATGTTAAACCATAGTATTGTCTTGAGATGTTTTGTATTCTTAACTTTCGTGATCCGGTGAGTATTAAAGCTTGTGTAATGTTTAATGCTATATTTATGTACTTTCAAGTGGCTGATTTCGGGTAGATTTCTATTTTAAGGGTCATATGGATTTAGTTAAAAATTAATTAAAAAGGAAAAGAGTGAAAGGGGATGAGTGGGTCAAACAGATTGAAGGTTATCGAAAGTGTAGTATACTTAATATTGTTAAGGTTGCTATAGTATGCTTCTCATAGTATAAGCTCATGTTTCATTTCTATGGTTTACAGCTGATTTTTTTGTCCTGAAATGTTTTGGTTATTCTTATATGAGGAAATTCAGTCAAGCAAGTCAAATCTACCCCAACGCCACCCATGCAGGTAGCTTGGGCGGGTCGTGTCACCGAAGAAAGGTTGTGGATGATTGGTGGGGAGAGTAAAAGGGGTGGGGTCCATGATGGTTCTAAGGTTGCAAGCTACCATGGTCACCTAACCGCTCACACGTCATCACTTGCGGCACCCCGTTGTGGTGCTTGCAAGCCACATAGATGACGACGTGGCTAGCGCTACCCTCCTCGTGAGCCACAACATGCAGTCTAACAGATTTAGTAAAATATAAACACAATTTAATTGATAATTATTTCAATTAAATTTATGCTTACACCCAGGACTGATAATCACAAGAATCTTGCCGGCAACACGCAGTTTTTCAAAAATCAGATACAAAAAAATATATATACCAAGATATATGGTGCAAAAATATCCACGTTACTGGGATATATGTACACCACATTCAATATGTTTATGACGATTTTTATCCCATTTATTATTCGCATCTGTACAAAATCTTCGATGGGACATCACAGTTATTCTAGATGTAAAGGTATATATCATCCCTTACTCGTCAAACAAACCAAAATGTTTTTCACACATTTTCTGATAAAATAACCAAATTGGGTTTCGTTACTGGTCAAAGTTGGAGATTTCTTAACTCTGAAACGGATCAAATAGGCTTCCCAGGTAGACGGAGATGATTAATTAAACAATGTTTTTTTAACCAATGGGGTGGTGGTCCATTGACAAAAACAAAACCTTTAAACACATGTCTTTAAAAGGGAGAAGTCTTGGGTTGAAGTCTCACAACACGGAATTAAAGAAAATTTGCCATTCAACAAAAAAAATAACAGTGCTTGTTTTCTACTAGAACACGAACATCATGTTAATTAACGGGTTGACAGAGTATCAGAACCAAAACTTTTTGACCTGAGGGTCATCATTAAATTATTTTACAAAGTGCTCATCGGTTATTATTTCACTAGTCGTTATACAAGTTGTTCGTTGTAAACATTTAGATTCGGTATCATAAATTTGTTGTAAAATTGCTTCATTTTCACCACTCGTAAAAGTTATTCTCGGTAAGCATTATCGAGAATAACTTTTACAAATTTATTATATATCGTGAAACACAATAGTAGAAAACAAATGTTCTGACATAACCAGAGAGTCTTATATCTCATATAAGCATGTAACAAAATATCATTGAAGACATAGGAATAGCCCTCGTCGGATTTAAACACAAAGTCCAAAACGAACTAGAGTGGTAGATCATAGGTTGCTCAATCCTAAAACGTCATATCATTGTAAAACCAAAAAGACTCCCAATCAAAATTTCATCGATGCCAATGAATGCTAATCATCATCATCGAGTGTAAAACCAAAATGACTCCCAACCAAAATTTCATCGGTGCCAATGAATGCTAATCATCATCATCGAAAATACGGATCATATGATATGATACGACTATCATCATCACAACCTTCATAAAGGTTCACCAGAACCGGAAAATACTTTTAAACTGGGATCATCAAAGAGAGTTGGAGACAAACCGTCTCTCACTTGCTCTTTCTCTCTCTTACAGATTAAAAAACACACCATATCGAGCAAATCTAATCTGGTATAAAAGAAACACACATGTTATGCATTCTATAAGCATAAAGCAACAAACACAACAATCCTCAGTTCAAATAATTTATACACCCCCAACTAAACATCTAAATATGTGCAACACATATACGTGAAGAAAACACATAATGCACATCGTACTACGTTGTAGCGTAGCAAGGTTGATAATCGATATGATATAAAAAAATATCTCAGAAATGCAAATAACAAAAATCAATGAAGTCGCCACAGGAGCCTTCTATGAAGCTACATGAATGACGTCTGAATTCCGTGGGAAATTTCCTATACTTTTCTTACGCATACCAATTCCTACAAATTTCCGACTAATGGTTAAAACGAAAACGAATTCCGTCGCAAATGCGTGGGAAATGTCCGACACTTTTCCTACGCATAACAATTTGTGGCTTTTTTGTCGCTTTTTTTGTTACAAAACTAAGACATTTTCTTGTCCGTAGGAATTTTGAGGAGAAAAGTGTCAAAATTTATGTTTGTAGAAAATGCGTAGGAAATTTTGGTAAGAATAATAGCATTTTTCTAGTAGTGTTATAGCGCGGGTTGCTACATCCAAAAGGGTTTATCAAAGGGTAAAACAGAAACAACACCAACACAGAAAATAACTGGCGCCGATAAATGCACATCAGAGCCAAATAACCAAAACTGAACAATCAAATAAAGACCAAAACAATAATCTCAGCGACGATGATCACTGGTTAACCAGAAAAAAAACAATCCAGCCACTTACACGGAACATAACCACGTCAAACCGAAAATTACCTAAAAGAAAAGCCAACAAACAACTTATCGGCGATGACGTATACCAACACTCACCAGAGGAAGAGGAACATGGAGTGGTGAACGCCTACCATGTACGGGTTTGCATTTTTTATATATGTCCTCATGATTCCAAGCATGGGATCCTGGTTTATTTTAATCTTTAGTGGTTGCTAATAGCCAATTTTTGCGTTTTGATCAGTGTCGCTAGCCGGTCGTCGAGGGGGCTTGTGGTTATCTTGGATGATAAAGGATGTTGAAGCAACTCTAAGGAGGTTTTTAGATGCTAGTTTATGTTTGTGTTAAACAGAATATGCTTGGATATTTTTTTACTATGTTAAAATGGATACTTTAGACAATGGGTCAAAATGGATGATTCGGCTATTTTAACTATGTTAATTTATATGGTTCATTTTATTATGTTGTTTGTTAATAGGATTCTAATTAAAATGAAATTGAATCTAATCAATTATCGGTGAATTAAACTGATGGTAAAATAAAATAAATTGGTGAATTAACTAAATGATAAAATAAAATAAAATAAATCGTTGAATTAAATTTGATGGTAAATAAAGTAAATTGGTGAAATATTACATTCTTGAACCGTCTTATTTGATCGATTTGAACCGTCTTATTTGCCCAATATTTGAATGAAGACGAAACCAAATGAAGTGCTTTTAAACGGTTATATAGAACCGTAATTTTTGGTATCAATTAATAAAAGACGGTCATTTATAAAAAAACTACCATATTTTTTAAGACAGTTTCTTGAGAGACTTATTTGATTAAAAAACGTCCTATTAGCTGTCTTGTTTTGTACTAGTGTTCATTCCTTTAGAAATGATATTCATTCTTTAATATGATAAATATAGGATTGATGTTTTATATATTTTAAAGTCAAACTGGCTCGAGTTAACTTACTAGGTTCGATTCGGGCCGAGGTTGACGCGTTTGATGGATTCCAAAAAATTAGGTGGAGTTGAATAAAGTCGCCTTGGCATCTCACCTTGTAACGATTACTCGAGGAGTATTCGGTCTCGGAAACCTTGTTTTACAACATTGATCTGAATATATAGCCTTTACAGAAGCCACTAAAGAATCATTTTGGCTAAACAGGTTTGTGATGGAACTTGGAGTGGTGATTGATGATGTTTTTGTGTGTGATTGTTGGTCAGAACCTTATACGAACAATATTGAATGTGAAAGTATAAGCGATTCTAATAATTACATCTGAAACATACAAACCCTATTTATACTAAACTAAAAGGTGCGAGTGAACCATTGTGTCTCCTCTTGAATCGTCGTGTCTTTTGAAGTGTGTGATGATGCCGCCATTCATGATTAGTTGTGACTCCTTGTTAAATAGACGTGCCCATGCTTCCAATAGACGTGACCATGCCTTCCAATCAACATGACCATGCCTTCTAATTGACAGGACCATGCCTTGTGTGTTGTGCTTGCTTGTAATCGACGTGCATCATCAGATCGTCGCATCCCTTCATTTGTAAGTTATAATCTTCTACTTTGTTGCTTCCAGTCCTCACACTTATTTACTAATATATTTACACTACAAACTAATCTATTTACTAATTACAGAACGACCCCTATATTTAGTTTAAGCATCAATAGTGATAACTAAAGGGCTATCTAGTTATCAAAGAATCATATGTTTCACGAGAAAACTACGCACATAAATGTAAAATTACATTTCATTAGAGATGTAGTGAACTTTAAAGAAGTGAAGGTTCAAGAAACCGATTCAGCTGATAATGCAGCATATATGCTCATCAAAATTGATAAACACATGATTATAAACCCACGGGATTGATATCAAGAACAAGATTGAAACATAATAATCAATTGATTTCCATAGAAAAAATCGTCACCAACAAATGTTTACAAACCATCACATATATAGACCTAGAGGGAAATGATGTGTTGCTTCAGAACCATCACACCCTTTACAAGTTTCACTAAACTACATCTTGACCCCTTGACTAATTACAAAATAAACATTAAATACACTTTGACGTATCTAACCTTAAACTTTACAGCGGAGGGATTTGTTAGGTCAGGACACGACTCACACGAGCACTAGAACAATAATCAACAAGCTCACAAACTCACACACTCAAAATCACAAGAACAAGAACACAAGATTTATAGTGGTTCGATCAAGCTTGATCTACATCCACTCTCCACAACTAGTTCTTCTTTGTATTAGGTGCTCAAAGTGTACAGATACAAGAATGAGAAGTATTTATAGGGTACAATTAGGTTACTGAATATAATAATGATATTTCTTCATCAGACAGGCAAATGACTAATCCTCTGCCCAGGGGAATAAACATCAGACTAAAGGAAGAAATCCTTTGCTCGAGTTAAATCCTCCATAACACAACAATCTCCCATTTGAAGGCTTTGACGACTTCAAACTGCTCTCCTTAAGAAAAACTTCATATTCATAAGTACCTCTGTAATACTTCATCTTCACTAGTTGTGGCCGGCCTTCTCATCAATTAACCTGAAGGCCAGTTGAATCTATGCAAAGCTTCAACTTCTCTAAGGTGACAACCTTAGTCAACATATCAGCTGGATTCCCAGTTCCTTTGATCTTCTTTAACTTCAGAGTGCCATCATTGACTTGATCTCTGATAAAGTGATATCTCAACTGTATGTGTTTCGTCTTCGAATGGAAGACAGGGTTCTTTGCAAGATGTATTGCACTTTGATTGTCACAGAACAATGCATAATCAACTTGTTCCTTGCCAAGCTCTTTCAGAAAATTCTTCAACCAAATAAGCTCTTTGCTTGCTTCAGCAACTGCCATATATTCTGCTTCTGTGGTTGAAAGGGCAACACTTTTCTGATGTTTGGACATCCAACTTACAACAGTGCCTCCCACTGTAAAGACATACCCTGTGGTGCACTCTTTACGCCCACCAAGGTCAGCATCCGCAAAACCCTTCAGAATAACATCTTTCCCTTTAAACTTCAATGCACTTTTGAAGTCCCCTTCAAATATCTTAGCAGCCATTTAACTGCTTCCCAATGTTCTCCCCCCAGATTGGACATAAACCGACTAACAACTCCCACAGCATGAGCTATATCTTGTCTCGTGCATACCATTGCATACATGAGGCTACAAACTGCAGATGCATACGAAACTTCAGCCATTTCTGCTTTGTCTTCATCTGATTTGGGTGACTGAACTTTAGAAAGCTTAAAGTGACTTCCCAAAGGCGTGCTTCTAATCTTTGAATCTTTAAGGCTGAATCTCTCTAACACTTTCTCAATGTACTTCTCTTGAGAGAGTGTCAAAGAACCATCGTTTCTGAAAATACTCATTCCGAGTATTTGGTTTGCAGCTCCCAAGTCTTTCATCTGAAACTCTTCAGACATTTGCTTCTTCAACTTCTTGATCTCTGTCATGTCTGAACCGGCAATTAACATATCATCCACGTAGATTAGTAGAATGATATAAGAACCCTTAAACCTCTTAATGCAACAACAATGGTCATTGTTACATCTCTTGTAACCAACTCTTCCCATGAAGTTGTCAAACTTCAAATACCATTGTCTTGGCGCTTGTTTTAGACCATACAAACTATTCTTCAACTTACACACCAAGTTTTCTTTGCCTTTAACCTGAAAACCTTCTGGTTGTGTCATGTAGATGTCTTCTTCTAGGTCACCATGTAGAAAGGCTGTCTTGACATCTAGCTACTCTAGATGCAAGCCCTCTGCTGCTACAATACTGAGAACAAGTCTGATGGTAGTCATCTTCACCACTGGAGAGAATATTTCATTGAAATCAATTCCCTCTTTCTGTTGAAATCCCTTGACTACTAATCTTGCTTTGTACCGTTTGGTACCATCATGTTCATCCTTGACCATGAAAACCCATTTGTTTTCAAGAGCCTTTTTCCAGAAGGAAGCTTTGTCAAGTGCCAGGTCTTGTTCTTCTCAAGTGACTTCATTTCATCTTTCATTGCAAGCTCCCACTGCAATGAATCTTTCAACCACATAGCTTTAGAGTAACACTAGGGTTCACCATTTTCTGTCAAAAGTATGTAGTTGACTGATGGTGAGTACCTGTTTGGCGGTCTAGAGTCTCTAGACGATCTTCTTGGTTGAACTTGTTGTGTTTCTGGGGAATTTGGAGTTGAAGGAGTAGCTTCGTCTTCCTCCGAATCATTACTAGAATCATCCCCTAAGCTCCCATTGTCGGTTGACTCATCCCCATTTTCTGGAATGTCGACTGGAGCTTCTTTTCGTGTTTCACCACTTTCAAATTCAACAGATTCTTTCTGAACTTCTGGTCTTTTGGTGTTCCTGTCTTTGTACAATTCGTTTTCATTGAAGATGGCATTTTTGCTTCTGATTACGTTTCTGCTTTCATTATCCCAAAGCCTGTAACCAAATTTTTCTTACCCGTAACCAATGAATGTGCACTTCTTGGACTTTGAGTCTAGCTTATCCCTGTCACCATCTTCGAGCAAATCGTAAGCACCACAACCAAAGACTCTTAAGTGTTTGAAACTTACCTCATCTCCGTGCCACATTTCTTCTGGCAATTCGAAACCCAAGGGAACGGATGGTGAATGGTTGATTAAGTAGGCTGCAGTATTTACAGCATCTGCCCAGAATGTTTTGGGCATCCCAACATTCAACCTCATGCTTCTTGCCCTCTCATTCAACGTTCTGTTCATTCTCTCTGCTACACCATTATGCTGAGGAGTTCATGGAACCGTCTTGATCATCTTTATCCCTTTCTTGGCACAATAGTCAACGAACTGTTTGCTTATGTATTCACCACCATTGTCCGACTTTAAGAACTTTACCTTCAAATTAGTTTCGTTTTCAACAACAGATTTCCATATCTTAAAAGCATCAAATACATCAGATTTATGTTTAAGAAAATAGACCCATACCTTGCGTGTTGAATCATCGATGAAGGTAACATAGTATCTCGAGCCTCCTAGAGATGAAACTGATGTTGGTCCATATACATCCGAGTGAACAAGCTCCAGCTTCTGAGCTTTCGGTGTCCTCACTGTCTTCACAAAAGTGACTCTCTTTTGTTTACTAAAGACACAAGATTCACAGAATTCAGTTTCCACTTTCTTCAAATATGGAAACTTCCCTTTCTGAGCCAACATCTTCAATCCCTTCTCGCTCATGTGTCCAGTCGGTTGTGCCATAAACTAGATGGACTCGGACTGGTGGTCATGGCATGAACACCTTCAGCATGAACTTCAGCCATGTATAAAGTGCCTTTCTTCTTTCCTTTGGCAGTCACCAAGTTGCCTTTGATCACTTTCTATTGCCCACCCCCAAAGTGAACATTTAACCCTTCATCGTCCAATTTTCCAACTGAAATCAACTTTCTCCTCAAATTAAGAATAACCCTGACATCTTTCAATGTCCATATATATAGTTCCCAATGAGGTCTTCAAGTCTACATCTCCAATACCCGTAATATCAAGCATTTGATCATCGGCTAAACGAACTTTACCAAAGTTACCTGTTCGTAGATTCTTGACCATATCTGGGCATGAGATAGCATGGAAAGAAGCACCTGAATCCATAATCCAGGATTCCACTGAATTCCAACACAACATATGAGAGCATCTCCTGATCCCTCAGATGATACACTGTTTACTTCTTTCTTTGCAGCTGGTTTTGTACATTGGCTTCTAAAGTGTCCTTTTTCTTTGTAGTTCCAACATTCAATGTCTTTTCTATTCTTTGACTGCCCCCTTTTTCTGGACTTTGGCATGCCTCGATTAGTTCCTCTATCGTTTCTTCTTCCTCTACTTTCTGTGTGCAATAAAGAACTTGAACTAGAAGTTTCATTATTACTTCTCCGTCTGATATCTTCATTATAATCAAGTCACGAATACTCTCAAAAGTGAGTTTGGTAGTACCAGATGCACTACTAACAGCTATGACTGTGCCTGACCAACTGTCGGGCAATGATGATAAAAGGAGGAGCGCTTGTACTTCATCATCAAACTTTATTTCAATTGAGGCTAACGAGAGATAATCGAGTTAAATTCGTTTATGTGAGAGGTAACCAACATACCTTCCTTCATCTTGGTGTTAACCAATTGTCGGATGAGGAATACGTTGTTTGAAGCAGATGGTTTTTCATACATGTTGGATAAAGCTTTCAATACACCGTGAGTAGTTGTTTCATTGGCAATGTTATACGAAACACTCTTTGCCAAGGAAAGCCTAACCACACCCAAGGCTTGTCTATCCAAAAACTTCCATTCTTCATCATACATGTCATCCGGTTGTCGTCCCAACATAGGCAAATGCAAACCCTTTTGTTATAACAAATCTTCTACTTGCATTCTCCAAAATCCATAATCACTTCCATCAAACTTGTCAATCTTGATTTTACTATCTTCTGCCCTTTCAACTGCTACAAACCAAACGAGTTCGTACTGCTAAGGGATAATTATATTAGCGGAAGCAACAAAAGGAAACAAATACTTATCTGTTTCAAGCTTTAAAACGGCGATGAAGCAAGTAAAGATGGTTAATAAGATCCTTTGTCAAAGTTAAGGAGTTTTCTTGCAAATAAGGGAAACTTGATTTCCCTTAAATGAAAAAAAAAAACAAAACAAAACACGTATTCTGTGTTTCATGTTCCCTTCCTGCGCTACTCTGCTCCCATGGCATCACAAGATCACCAATCCCAAATGCAAAATCGAAACCCTAGAGCTTCGATTTGAAACCCTATATGCGATAATCAGCAACAGTAGTCTCTAATTGAAACCCTAGGTGACTGTGCGAAACCCTAGATGGCCAGAAGAACTGAGGTTCGGCGGCTGTGCTAGTGGTGGCGGGAAGACGAGCGGCAGCGGCGGCGACTACTGGGTCGACAACCCCTAATCACGGTTTCTGCAGAAGATGTCTTCAAATCGGAACCCTAGTCCCGACAGGTATCTTCTTCTTCACCTCTTTTGCTACTAGTTCACGTGAATCGATCAAGAGCCTGAGCTCTGATACCAGTTGTTAGGTGAGGACACGACTCACACGAACACTAGAACACTAGAACATGGGTTATTGAATGCCAATTGGTTAGAAGGTGGAGATTGTTAGAGTATATCCAATTAAGAAATCGTTTTTATAAGTTTGTCCTTGTTTTGATAAGTCATAATAGTTCAGGGGGTCTTTCTGTACAAATTAAGAAATCTTTCAACGGCTTCTTTTAGGTTCATTGAACAGATTTGGTGGTTAGGTTAAAATATTAAATAACTGATAGTTAGATGAATCTCTAGTTCGATCATTCTGCTTTTCAATTCCTTTTGTAAATGTTCTTGTTAATTGTTGATGAATAAGAGTTGGTAATCATTTGCTTTAATTAGTGTTCTTAATTCCGCCATTCGATTTTCTAGTGTTTGTATGTTTAAATAATAACAATATATACGTATATTTAGGGGCGGATATAGTGTATTGTGAGCCGCTATCCCTCAACTTTTCCGGGAGGTGCAATTTTTCTATTTTTATTTATGTTTACTCTTCAAAATTTAAAACACTACAAGATATCTTATCTGACACGTCGAGCCTATCCCACAACACCATGTCGACTGGTAAAGGGACCCTATCCCGATGATAAGTCATCGGTACAAGCACGTGCATACTTTTTTTTAGGTTTTTGACCTTTCCTAATGACATGTCGTCGGGACAAGCTTGGGTGGGAAATGCGAAATTTTCAGCGCCATTATGAACCCATATAAGAAATCTTATATGACACGTCGACCTCTATCCTGATGATGCTTTACCAACGACTTTTTGACCTATAGCGTTGAATATGTGGTGACACTGCTTTCCCGACCACATGTTGTCGGGAGAAGTCGATGTGTCAAAGAAGAGAAGAATCCTTGTAATGAAAAGCCTAATGCCCTTATCATATCAAAGTTTTATTAAAAGCCCACCACTTAATGTATAAGTTAAAAGCCCAATTAAAATATAGATTAAAGCCCATATAATAGTTAACGGGAAAATATAAATGAACGGGAACACAGCGACCACAACAGACAACAACATGCACTTACACTATCACTGATAGTGTAGGTTAGGGGTGCAAACGAGCCGAGCCCGAGCTCAACCAGACTCGATCTCGATTAACTTTTTAGAGCTCGAGCTCGGCTCGGTTCGAGCTTTGCTTTCAAAGCTTGAGTTCGGATTGGGCTCGACTCGTTTATCATAGATTAATTATTATATTAAATAAAAATAATATAAATAACAAATTCATCTAGGCTTGCGAGTTCGATAAGTGAAAGTCAGACCCCTTTACTAAACAAACTTATTTTTAGGTTCTGTCTCGGCTCATAAACAAGTTTAAATAAGCTCGGCTTGACTCGTTTGTTAAACAACTTTAAACAAAGGGTAAATACTACTAAATATTAATATAAACTAATATACATAAGTGGAGTCCTGGAGGGTGACGAAAACAGCAAACGAAGAGTGTTTGATTGAAGAGAAATTATATGCATAATTTTTAAGTTAAAATCACCAATAATATAAAGTGCACAAGTAATTATTCTATTATATTTCTATATCTTATATTCTTACAGAATTGAACACCCTTCGATAACATTTTCTAAGGGGAAGTGATTCACACACTAAAATTAATCTTGACACACTAAAATGTTAAGACATGTTTATTTTATTACATATATTATATTTTATATGTATGCATAAGAAAAAAGTGTTAATGATACCTACTTACCTCCCATTTTAAAGAAACTGCACATAAATGTTGCTTGCAACTTGCTAGTTTAACGTTGACCATATATTCAAGATCTATGTGGAATAAGATCCACATGTTTGCATCCCCATTTATAAGTTCTCTACGTCCATATCTAATCTTTACCGAAAAAAAATATCACACCCAAGCTCCAATGGACAAAACAGTTTTTCTTACAGAAAATCTATCATCTCTTATCTTCATTCTATCAACACTCCTTTTCCTCTTATTCATCATCAAACAAACCAAAAGGCTATTTTCACGTAACATCAGAAAGCTCCCACCAGGTCCACCTAAGTTACCTATAATAGGAACTTACATCAAGTGGGCGACAAACTTCATGTTTCCCTAACTAAATTCGCCCAAGAATATGGCCCTCTTATATCTCTTCAATTAGGCACACAAATCCTTGTCGTTGCTTCTTCTCCAGAGGCAGCCATGGGAATTCTTAAGACTCAAGACCGTCTCCTCTCATCTCGTGTTGTGCCTACTGTATTGCAACACAAATCTCTCATACCTCACTCGATCATTTTTTCGGATTGCAACGAATCATGGAAAACGTTGAGAAACCTTTGTCGGGCCGTAATGTTTTCATCTAATGACCTTGAGGCCCACTCAAGATTGCGTGAAGAAAAGATCGACCGATTGATGGATTTCTCTTGCGTAAAAAACAAGGTCAACTAATTAATACTAGAGACATAGTTTTCACAACAGTTTTCAATACTTTAAGTTGCATTGTGTTCGACAAAGATTTGCTTGATTTGGAAGAGGAACATGAGACTTTTGTTGGGGTGAAAAGGTCATTACTTATGATACTTGAGTATGTGGGCTATGTAAAGGATATTGGGTCATTCTATCCTCTATTTCAGAGGTTTGACCTTCAAGGAATTAGAAAAGGAGGCATAAAACACATCCATGAGGTGTTTGATATTTGGAAGAACATAATAGAAGAAAGAAGAGTTCTTATGAGTTCTTCAACATCATCGTCAGGACAATCAACATGTTTCATGGATCGTTTGCTTGAAAATGAATTCTCAGGCGATCAGATCAATCAATATGTTACTGTAAGTTTAGTAGCTACTATCTTCTTACAACGTGTTGTATTTACAATAAATTACTTTTAGGGGAAGATTCATTTGAGAAGAAACTTAATGTGAGAAGAAAAAGAAAAAAAAAGGCATAATGGTAAAACATTAAATAGTTTATAACCCCTCTCACTAATTATCTTATCTCTCATTAATAAAGTAAAAACATTTTATTCAGCACAATTCAAAATTTATCCTACGTATGTCTTACACTTACCGGAATTTACCCTACACACATGTAAATTTGTTCTACACATTTCAAAATTTATTATACACATACTAAACTTTATCCTACACATGTCGGAAATTGTCCTTCACCATAAACTATTTTTTCTTGAAAGAGTATATTAAAAAAATGAGTTACAAGTTTAATTAATTAGCTAACTAATGACAATTATAAAATTACCTATATGTCATTTTTCATAACATTAAATACACATTAAATGAAATAAATAGAGAATTTCTATTTGTTTAAAAGTTATTCTTTTTATTCTTACAAAATTTTTCTTCTCATTTGAACCATCCACATTTGTATATAAAAATACTTCACTTTGAGTATAACCCGGATTCAATAAAACTCCTACAGAATGTTAGCAACTATATATGGTAATGTAGTTTTACATGTAGTTCCATAATATTATCGATTTTTTAAACCACACACAAACAACCCTGAAAAAATACTTCACTTTGAGTATAACCCGGATTCAATAAAACTCCTACAGAATGTTAGCAATATATATGGTAATGTAGTTTTACATGTAGTTCCATAATATTATCGATTTTTTAAACCACACACAAACAACCCTGAAAATTTACTCCTATAATTCACCTACCGTCCACTATATAGGACTCAAACTCGCACCACTTTATTGGTGATAGACGCCTGGTGCCAAGTGGCCATCAATCCATAAAGTTGGGTGCTATACTCTTGATTTGAGTCGCAAGACGCCAAGGTGGAAGGTGTGGGGGTTTCGGGGAACATCGCGCCATCCCTTCATCTTGCAAAATGTTAGTGAAGAAGTGGCCGTGGTCCCGCTCACCCTCTCTCTCTCTTTAAAAACGAGTTGTATTATATAGAGGTGAAGGGTGAATGCTAGGAGTAGATGATGATGCGACGCTGTGATGAATATAACAGATAGCCTAAATATCACCTCAAAGTTCTTGGTGGTTTCCTATGGCACCTAAGGATTCATATTGAAATGTTACCATAAATCATTTGGCTATTTATTATCTTCTTACAACATAATAGGAATAATTGAAATCGAATATGATGAACGTCTGTGCTTAAATTGTACAAATAACATTTTTCTTTCCAAGACGTCTATAATTAATTTAAACATTTGACGACTTCTATTATCGTTTCTAGGAATTATTTGTGGCTGGAACAAACACTACAACAACGGCAGTGGTATGGGCGATGTCGGAGATAGTAAAAAACCAAGACATCAAGAAAAAAATAGAAGAGGAGATGAAAAGAGAGATCGGTCCGAACAAAATCCAAATATCTCAACTACACAAGTTACCCTATCTACAAGCATGTGTCAATAAATCGCTAAGATTGCACGCACCAGTCCCCTTTCTGCTTCCACGTATGGCCATGGAAACATGTGAGGTGATGAACAACACCATCCCTAAAAATGCTAGAATATTGGTTAATGTTTGGGCAATCTGTAGAGATCCTAAAGTTTGGGAAGACCCGTTATCTTTCAAACCCGAAAGATTTGTTGGCCAAGATATGGATTTTAAAGGTCAAGATTTTGAGTTTTTGCCATTTGGTTCAGGAAGGAGGATATGTCCTAGTTTACCCTTGGGTAGCAAGAGTATGGAATTCATTATAGCATCTTTGATTCACGAGTTTGACTGGGTTCTTCCGGATAATGAAGTTCCTTCAAAACTAGATATGGATGACAAATTTCTGGTCACTTTGGGAAAGGAAAAACCTTTAAAACTAATCTTTAAACCTAAACAGGGATCATCAAATGTATAACTCCTATGTAATTTCAGTTCCTCCTTGCGTGTACCATAACTTATATTCAAGTAAAAGTTTTTTCCTTTGACACTTTTGGTTTCTGATAGAACCCAGAAATCAACAAAAGCATTTGATATATTTAATTACTGGAATCTGAAATACTACAAGATAGAGGAACCGATTCGAGATGAGTTAATCTCCAAGAACAAAGGCTTAGAACCCTATTTTTTGTTTTTAATTAAAACATCAACCGCCCCATTCTGACTAGAACAAAAGATATAAACAGGTATTACTAGAGATAATAACTAACCCTACACTTCAGCTACTCATTTACCCACTACCCCCTTTTTTGATAACTGCTTTGACCAAGCTCTCGGTCGTATCAATACTACCCAGCCAAAAAACCGACTTGAGGAATACTACCCAGCCAAAAAACCAACTTGAAGGAAAAGAATTCGTATGCCAAGCAATACGTCATTCGATCAGAGGCTGATGGATGATTTCCTTGTGTTTCGAATCTTCAAACGACCCTAGCCAATCAGCTTCAAGGGCCTCCTGATGTGCAGCCACCACACTATTTTGAAACCTCAGATTTGTTTTGAAATCTGGAGCGGTTGATGCCAATTGCTTCCTCGAAGCTTTACCACCGGTTGATTTGTGAGTAGTTTGTATGGTGTGTGTCATATTTCTGGGATGTACGTTTCAGCCAGTTGGGAGTGCCAAACCTTTTGAATCTGAGAATCCGGATAGTCTCTAGGCGCCAATTGTACAACATCCAAAAACAAGTTCTGACTTATCGTCAGCAACAGTAGAACTGTTGCCAGAAGGTTCATCCTCAGGCTCCTTGTTATCCATCCAAGTCTTCTTGATTGCTGCAACATCTTCCTTCAATTGCCACATTAAGGAATCGAGCCGGGATGCAATTGTGGCTAATTGGGCAGTGAGAGCATCTTCAGATAGTGTGGTTTTACGATTCAGAAATTGGTCGAAAATATGAAATTGATTCCACATTTCAGAAAAAAGATCAAAATAAGGAAATTGATCTTAGATTTCAAAAAAGAACTTATACGCGAAAGTGATTTCCATATTTCAAAAAAAGATTAGATATGAGAAATTGATTTCCCGACAATGGAACCAAATGATAGAACCCATAAATCAACAAAAGCAATATATATTTAATTACTAGAATCTTAATTACTACAATCTGAAATATTACAAGATAAAGGACCCATATTTATGCTACTGGGAGAAAACTTCACCAAAATGCTCCAACTCCCTTCCAAATGAGCTTAAACCACGTATTTATGCTACTGGGAGTTTGGCATGACCAAGCCACCTTTTGGCACGGTCATGCTTGGTAAGTGTCAGAGTGCCTTTTTCGAGTGTTGACTTGTTTGCTAGCCATTTTGGGAAAAATCCCGCTCAAACATCTCTGAGGTGGCACGGTCGTGCCAACCTTTGGCATGGTCGTGCTTCCTGATGAAATACTCGAAAATGTCTGAAATGATCCCGGGAACAAGCTGATCTGAGACTAGTTTGGCTTGGCACGGTCGTGCCAGTCTTGAATTCTTCCTGGGCACGCTGAAACTGGTAGTGCTTGATGAGAGTGTCGGTCACCGTTGGCTTGGCACGGTCATGCTAGTGGTTGGCACGGTCGTGCCATATCTAACAGTTTGCTGGAAAACTCCGTTTTTGCTCCTTTTGCTCCAAAAGCCTCCATTTCAACACCGGGCCGAAGCCCGAACCTGTATTTTCACAAACAACTCAAATGAGTACCAAAATCAATGAATATACGACAAGTTCTCGCGTAAACGGGATCTATTTGACGTTTTAAAGATGTATAAATTCTTACACATCAAGCATCTTAGATAGTGTGGTTTCACGATTTCAGAAACTGGTCGAAATATGAAATTGATTCCACATTTCAGAAAAAAGATCGAATATGTGAAATTGATCTCAGATTTCAAAAAAGAACTTATACGCGCAAGTGATTTCAAGATTTCAGAAAAAGATTAGATATATTTTTAATTACTAGAATCTTAATTACTACAATATGAAATATTACAAGATAAAGGACCCATTTTGAGATGGGTTAATCTCCAGGACCCAATTCAAGATGGGTTAATCTCTAGGAACAAAGGCTTAGAACCCTATTTTTTTTATAAAGACATCAACTGCCTCATTATGACTAGAACAAAAGATATACGTACGCATTACTAGATATAATAATTGACCCTAAATTTAGGCTACTCATTTACCAACTACCCTCTTTTTTGATGACTGCTTTGACACTCTGGGTCGTATCAGTCTTGCGCCAAAGGTTGTGGACTGCTTAGTCAAGTGCAGAGGGTCATACATAGTAATGTCATGACCCCGAGATCTATGAATGTAGTTTTTAAAATACTTAGTTTTGTTATTCAAAAAGGGGTAGCGGCGCAGCTTGTTGCTCGTTTACCTTCTATTTCGATGTAATTTTGAATATGTTTCATAATATTATTCCAATTAAATAAGTAAAATAAGAAAGCTTATAGATACAAGCACACGTGTTAATCCAATCTGTTACACCCCGATTTCCACGTGTATTCCGGTGGGTCCGGTGGGGAGTATCGTGACGTACAGTTGATATCATCATAACCAATTACAACACAGAGCAACACAGCGGAAGGCTTGGAGTAAAAAATAAACTTTTACAAACCATAAAGTGTCCAAAGTTCGAAACATAAATATATACAAACAGGGTTTGTAATATGATCCACAGGCGGATCAGATAACATACAAAATGAAAACAGACTCTACAGGCTCAACTCTAAGGTCGCAACTCCTTAATGTCAACGCCCCGCAGCTTCCGGCCTATTGCGTACTTGTACCTGCATTTTAATCTTTGAAAATACGTCAGTTTATACTGGTAAATACTGTCAACCGACTCATTTTGAAAACCCTTTCGAAAATGATTTTAGGTGCACTAGCACATTTTGTAAAATAACTTGGGACAGTACAAATGAACTTGTATACAGATTTACATGTCAGTTTTTACATATGGGGCCCGATACAGAAACCGAGACATGATCGACTGACACACCACTTAGAACTTTCACAAAGAAAGCAGTTAGCAATTACCCAGTGTATGCCTACATGCCATGCTTTAGTCGTGGCCACTAACACTTTAGTGAGCAAAGGATATCCTGGACACGGTCTAGCCCACCCCCAATGTTTGAGTTTCAGACAAAATAGATCAAAACCAGGTTATGTAATTTTAGTTAATTATCACAACTGGATAAAACATAAGTTCCATACCCGATCAAGCGGTAATAATTTACTGTATCCCAAGCCCGTATAGGAAAAATAGGTTAAGAGTATTTACCTGAGGTTAAGTCTTCGTGAAGCCCAAAAACTCAGCCGCAGATCCAAGATAAGTACAGGTACAATTTACCGGAAGGCATTCAGTCTGGAGTGATGGTAATTATTAACCAATATTAAAATGCTAACGGGCCCTTAGTTAAGTCTTAGACTTGAACCGGTTAGTCTTACGCTAAAATAATACGGTACGATACGCTAGATTAAGCGATGATCGGAATAGGATGTTAGTTGGACCCGACAAGTATATAAACTTGTCTAATATGGGGTAAACCAACAACATTCTGGATTTTGATAGAGAAATGACAAAGTTAAACCTGTCTCGGTTATTTTACGTAAACTAGTTACGCATGCTTATTCGTAAGCGTATAAGCGAAACCAGGTAACCGAGAGAGTCATATACAAGTTCCATATGAATATATGTTTAAAATATGTTATAAAATTAGTAGCTTTGCAAAAGATAGGCCCGAGGTATATTTAAAACCGAATTATGCCTTCAAGGGCATTTTGGTCATTTTAACGTTTATAAACGATGTTTAAAATGAATCTGATGTCAAGGTCGCTAATATTCTGTAAAAATACTTATTTTATGATGTTATAACAGTAGGATATCAAATATATGTGTGTTTGACGACTTTGAAATAATTTATGTCTCATAAGGGCATTTTAGTATTTCACACATAGCTTTGAAGCCAAAATTGGGATTCTGAGTTCGGGTCTTGTACTTATTGTTAAGATGTTGAAAATAAGTTTATAAATCAGTAGGTATCAAGTCTTAGCTCATAGTTATGGTTTTAAACCATACTACACGCCGAAAAGGCGTAAAAGTCGCTAAAAGGCCGTTTAAATCGATGTTTAAGTTAAACGGAAGTTATGCCCTATTTTATATACCGATAATATGTTATTTAATTTATTACATTAGTAGGTTTAAGTTTTTATCATAAAAAGATTGATTAAAATCATTTTGCGTGAAAAAGGGTAGTTTAGTCATTTATCGACAATTCGCGAATCTTAAACCTTCATCCAGGTTATAATCTGAATGAACATCCCAAATGGTCCTACTTACCATAGTACATCTATAAATATATCACCATGGTCATAAAATCATGTTAAGTGTTTCTAAAATGCCGAAAAGGGCATTTTAGTCATTTTAATGCCTTAAACGCATCTTTTGTGAAAACTAAGGTTAGAATCAGATTCTTGACATCAATATAATCAAATTATTATTATGAATCAGTTTATAACACATTTTTATATTGCATGTATGTTTAAAACCTTAATTTGTATAAAAGGGACCTTTTTGCAAAGTTTTAATAAATAATTATGGAACTTATATAGAAACTCAGATTTCTAATGAATCGAGTGACGAAACTTTAGGAGGTCATCCTATGCTTAAATATGGTCTTGAAATGACCAAAAGTCAGTAGCCAAAATGGCTAAATCGGGTCAGAACTGAAAAGTCAATAAAAATCAAATATAACGACTTTCGGTTGCAAACCGATGCTAGATCGAGACTTGACGAGCCAAACAGCTTATATAAGTTCTAACACTTATTTTTAAGTTGTTTGTGCATTAAAACATATTTTATAATATCTAGATTGTTAGTTATGAATTTTTTTATAAAACCTGACAGTTTGACTTTCTTTGACTTTTAGTTTGACTCGTCAATTGGTCATGAATCCGTGGTAATCTGGAGGTGCCCTTTTAAGGGATTAACCCCTACATCATTACAATCACGTAGCCACTTTCGTTACACACAATGAATAGGTAATCACGGATTTAGATCAAAGTCAAGCCGTATTTACGTCAAGACTTTAATCTTAGCTTAGAATCATAATAAATGGACTTAGCACGAAATAGAACACTTACATAGGGTCCAAGGAGTACTAAGAACAGAAGAGAATGCTTGAGAATGGCCAAAAGCTCCTCTAGGATGATCTTGATGAGCTAAAGTTGCATGAAGGTTGTTGCAACTCACCAAGAAGTCATCTTAAAAGCTATGGAGGATTCCGGGAGGATTGCCAGGTGTTGGGGGAAGTAAACGAGTGTCCTTGGTCGTGTCAAGCATGCAAGAAAAGGTGGCAAGGCGACAAGAGATGGCAGAACTCTTCTGCCACATTTCTGCTCGCTGGCAGGTCCTTGTGGACCGTATGGGTTAGGCCTTATGGTCCGTAAGGACCTTAGGCGCCCATAGTTTCAGGTGGCCTTGCGGACCGTATGGCTAGAGCCTTGCGGTCCGCAAGAGGTCTTCAGAACATGAAAATTTCATAATTTTATTTAGGTCCCCCAACTAATTTTCATATTATAAAGTACGGACATTATTATCGTTTCAACGACTTCGGTCCCTCCCAATTCACCATACGGTACACGAGGATTATCGGACACGTGTCGGAACTTTATTGGACGTAAAAACACGAGGTGTTACACAATCTAACATAAGCTTAACGCAATATGTTCCTTCTGTATATATCACTCTATTCACAATTGCAATAGAGTTTGAACCCTAAATTGGAAGAGTTTAAACCACCCTTTAACACCAGGGACTTGATTGATTCCAATTGACAACCACAAGGAATTAAGTGGCCTTTTTTTTCAAATAAGGGTTGTATGTGCAATTGATTGTAAATCATAGGGACTTAAATTGTACTTTACTCTACTAAAAATCAAATAATGACTATCTAATAACCAACCAAACCATCCCATTACACTCATTTTAGTCCTTTTGTATGAGAAAAAAGTACGCCACATATCACATGTCAGCTATGTGTCAATATTTTTTCCTCAAACAAGCCCCTAACCAAGCCCATATGCTCCGATAAAACTATGTAGAAAACAAATTGATTTTTATGAAACAAAGGATAATACAAAGCCAACCACCTATGGAGTTTGAACAATAACATACAAGGCCATATAAATAGTTCTTACAAAGCTGGGTTCATCAGGTTTACCACACATGTAACTTAGATGGTTGTACCAAGGACTTGAACCATCTGGTTCGAACTATGTACAAAGTTTGGGACGTGACTGGTACAAACTTATAACTAATTCAGGTGGTATATATGCTACAAACATTTACGATCACGCTAACTTGGCCTTATGAAGCTGAAATGCGAGAAGAACAAAAGAAAAGAACATCTACTACCATATCTCACACCGCCCTTTTGAACAAAGCAGGGGTCACACGGGCTACCCCTCAACCCGGTCTTCATATTGTAAAAATACTCCTCAACTCTGCTGTAGTGGAAAAATACCCCTAAACACCGTCTCCGTTATACAAAGGATATCCCTGATAAAAAAAATTGGATACCCCTGAATTTTAGGCTAAATTCGTCACCTGAACAAAAATTGTCAAACAAACTTCTCAAATAAAAGATTGACATATTGACGAGAAACCAAGTCTTTTTCCACCATTTAATTTTTGGCTTATTGGTTAAGAGAACAAGATGAGGGCAAAGGCAAAATTCTTTTACCCATAATTAGCCGAAAACTAAACCAACCCCAGCTAAGAAATTATTATCCTAACCGTATTAGGACCGAAACCGATTGGTTTCCATATACCCATAACCAATATTTTTGGTATTTGCTTCGTTAGTTTACAATCAACCTAAACCAACACATAATAGATTTCAGTATAATATAAAGACATTATTACTATTATATACAACAAGTCTTGTTCTCTCAGATACAATAGGTTTTTTTTTGTTTTCTTTTTTGTGTACCTCATCCCCTCAACTTTTAGCGATCACAGTTACACCTCTTCATTCTTCAGCTTTCATGTTAAAAACTTTATAAAATGTCATTTTGACCTCCTCAAGTTTACTATTCTTTAACTTAAAAAGAAAACACTATTTTCTTTCGTGGCTATTGTTATGTATGCGTGGATATAAATTTAAGTTGGTATGTGTTTTGACGTAATTCTTTTTTCGAAAATAAGTATGGTCAAATATAATACATTTTTGTGCTTATTTTTATATACGTTTTTATTGCTCTACATTTTAACGTAAATTTTGTTTGAAAACAAATACTAAAAATTATTTCAGCAAAATTCATGTGATAATTATGTTATTACAAACAGTGAGTGTGAATGGCACCACCCTTTCAAAAGAAACTTACACCCAGGACCGACAATCGCTGGCAACGTGCAGTATCAGTCCCGTTATTATATCAACTGGCTGCAGAGAAAAGGATTCTAATAAAAAATTGTTAAAAAAAATAAATGGGGGAATATTGTGGGATTGGGTATGGATAAGGGAACCAGGCGATGATGAGGAAAAGGCAGAGATGAACCAGCTTAATGCAATTCTATTACAACAGGTTCTAAGGGAGACCGGTGATAGATGGTCGTGGAAAGATGCACCATGTTTCGGGTACACAGTCAAAACCGTAAGAGGGGAGTTATAAGGAAACACAGATGTTAATTCAGAAGGAAGCTCGTTTTATTGGAACAAGATCGCCACACAAAAAGCTAATATGTTTATTTGGAGGGCAGCCGCGGGTCGGATTCCTACTGTAGCAGCGTTGGCGGCGAGGGGTATTTCAGTACCAAACAGGAACTGCACGTTCTGCAACCATGTTGTCGAATCTGCATATCATACCTTGCTGGATTGCATGTGTGTTGCTGTAAATTGGCAGCAACAGCAGTACTGGATGAAAATTCCACCAGGTCAACCATACGCGTCTATCGAAGAACTGTTGCTAAGCGTACATGGAATAGAAGCGTCGTTAAGCAGGAAGAGAATTATTCATGCTGTGTTTGTGTTAGCACTGTGGAGCATCTGGAAAATAAGGAACAAAAAAAGATTCGAAGGTGGGTGCATGAATGAGTATAAGGTAGTTGAAGAAATAAAAGAGCTGGCATATGATTGCATTGTGAACCGGTCGAAATTCAAAGAGATTTTTTGGAGCGAATGGTGTAGTTTTAACATTCAAATGTAATAGGAAAAGTGTTGTTAGTTCTCTTTATGTTTTGTTTTACTTTTGTATGTGTAATCGGATCGGTAGCTTCTTGCTACAGTCTACGGTCTCTGTTTGGGTTATAAAGTTTGAGTTGCCTTTCAAAAAAAAAAAATATAAAGTCAACCAGACAATAAAGAAAATTTAGTGCAAAAATATCCACGTTATATGTGTACACCACATTCAATATGTTTACGACGATTTTTATCCCATTTAATATTCGCATCTGTGCACAAACTTCAATGGACATCTCAGTTTTTTCTAGATGTAGACGTATCATCCCCCTATCTTCATTCTATAGACACTCGTTTTCCTCCTATTCCTCGTCAAATCAATCAAAAGGTCGGTGACGGATCTAGAAAATCCGCCAATCGGTAACGTTTTTATAAAAAGATGGTAACGAAATCGAGAAAACGTCAATTTTTTTTTTCAAAATTTACACTAATTTTACACTACCGCCGGAGCGCCAAGCCGTAGCGGGGGTTTTCTCTTGTTATACACTAGGTCCGCCCCTACAAAAGGTTAATTTCAAATACTATCATCAAATATGGTTGAAACATTCTAGATGGTCTATTAGACCACATGGTGTGGGGCATGTCTTCTGCCTGTCGACCTCCGGCTTGGACCGGCAAAACTACCCTCTTGGGCCCGTCATCGTCGCCACCGTCCTCCCAATGCCACATGCGACGGGGTTGTTTCTTTATATCACACATACATATATGTATATATAAAGGGGCTCATCCCCACACCCTAAGCTCATTCCTTTAGGCTCATCCCCCACACCCGCTGATGTGGACGTCTACGTGGTGGATCATCCTCAAATTAAGGACTACCCTCCTCCACAACTTTTAGCCTTATTATTGACGTATTGCTAGCTTGCTTGGTTTGTTAGCTCGGAAACTAGAGAGAGAGTTCAATCAAGTACCAAGCTAACCAACTCGATTAGCTGAGTTCGTTATGTAACTACTAAAACCTTTACAAGTTAGTTACAAGCACATTGTACAATCAATCCCTATACTACCACAATGTTACATTTAACCCCCTGTCTACAATTCATTTAGCAACTAAGGCCCTGTTCACTTTGTAACAATACTCCCCTTATAAATTTTGTCCTCAAAATGAAAAGAGGGAACTTATAATGGCAGTTCATCCAAATACTCCCAGGTAGCTTGAGTCAGAGGCAAATCACACCAATGGACTAACACCAAGATAGCAACTGTACCTCGTCGATTAACCATCTTCCGATCAACGAGAGCACGTGATTGGTAGTTGAACCTTAGAGGTATTGGCAGAGGATACACTTGAGCATTGGAACCAACTGCAGCTTTCAGCAAAGAAACATGGAAGGTGGAGTGAATCTGAGCTTATGGTGGAAGATCCAAACGGTAAGCAACCTTTCCTACTTTCTCAATAACCAAAAATGGTCCATATTATCTAGGTGCCAATTTTCTATTACCGTGTTGTTTCAATGAAGTTCGAACAAAAGGTTGCAACTTTAGGTATACCAGTCCCGAATTTCAAAATTCCGTTATGAATAATGAGCATCTGCAACCTGTTTCATTTGATACCTGGCCACACACAAACGATATTTCAATTGCTTAATCACAATTTCCTTGTCCCTGTGCAACTCTTCAACTGCCATTACTTTAGTGTCCCCCATTGCATAAGGAATATGCATAGTAGGTTTAATGGCGTACAAAGCTTCATGAGGTGACACTCCAATGGACGAATGCTAAGTAGTATTGTACCACCACCGGCTTAAAGACAACGATTTGGACTAATGTATAGGATGGTCCATAGACATGCACCTTAAGTATGATTCCAAACACTAACACTTCAGTCTATCCATCACTTTGTGGATGGTAGGCTGTGGAATAAGCCAAAGCAATGCCCTGTAGCTTCATGAATTCTTGCCAAAAGCTGCTTATAAAGATAGGATCCCTATCCGAAACTATAGTAGTTGGACAACCATGAAATTTAAAGATATTATCTAAGAAAACCAGATCAATCTAAGCTGCACTTTAAGGGTGAGTCAAAGGAATACAACGTACATACTTTGTCAGTCTGTCTACAGCCACCAAAATAGAATCTTTACCATCGCTTTTAGGTAGTCCAGCAATGAAATCCATGGATATGTCACTAAAAATTGTTTTAGGGATAGGCAAAGGTTGTAGTAATCCAGGAGAAACCAATGTCTTGTTCTTATCCCTTTGGCATAGTGTACACACCTTCACAAATCTTTGGACATCTTTTGCACATCCCTTCCGATAAAATACCTCTTTCAGTCTCATCAATGTAGGTTATAATCTAGAATGACCTCTAATAGGAGATGAATGAAAGTACTAAAGTATATCAGTTCTTAATGAACTGTCAGTAGCTATTAACAGTTTATGCTTCCTTCTAAATGTTGTACCATCCTAGGTTTTGTTCTTAATAGCTTTAACTGATTGATTAATAGTTGACTCTCTGGATCTTGTTTCCAAGTTTCTTGAATTCTCTTCCATTGTCACAATGGATGAAATGAGCTAGCAGCTGAAAAATGTAAGACCTTGTACTCTTGACAAGGCATTAGCTGCTGCTGATTTTTAACGCCCTTCTTGTAACTGTTGGATATAACCTTGACTTATGGTTTTATTATTTAGTTTTTAATAATTAGTATTTTAGTATTTGTTTTTAGTTGTTGAACTAAATAAATGGTCAAAAGATTGTGGGTGGACCGAGTAAAAAGGAAGACTTGAACGTTGGAGAATAGCTTGCAATAAGAAGAACGTGGGATTTTCTGTTGGTATTTGTAGGCTATTTAAAGCCTTTTACTTTATTGAATAAAACGTACGGTTGTTTTCATTTCACAACAAATATCTTGTTCATCTCTTTTCTTCATATCTCAACACACATAAGTTATTAGAAAGCTTCTCTTAGTGAGTTTTAGAGTGTGATTTGTGGGGCATGAACCAACATTTGTGTAGGTCTATTTGAAGGATCAAGATTAACCTACTTCCTTGTTGTTTAACACACACACGAATGCGGGATCCAAATGTATATGCAAACCAAAGCAAGAGCACAACCAATATAACAAAATATATAACTTCAAAGATTCACTATATTGATTTGTAGAGAGACCCAGTACATAAACTCTTGACAAACTGCTTATCTCTCAACCTGCACTCTTACAGAAGCTTGTTAACATATGTGGGTATTTATAGGCAAGACCCAGCTAACACCCACGAAGAATAGGCATGCCCCACGAAGAACAGGCCAAGCCCACAAAGAAGGAGGTTATTCGTGGCCTGACCCACGAAAGATGTCCATATCCACGAAGAACCTATTCTTCGTGGACATGGACGAACAATCCAAATATATGAAATACATTTCCTCGTTGGCCAACATATTCTATCATGCATGCATTCTTCGTGAAACAATATAAATGACAACTTAGATTGCATCATCATGACATCATCATGATGATGTCATCCCACATTATCTTTGTTCTCGTATCGTGAATGTCGGTTTGTACGCCGGAGGAACGTCGTCAACTTCGGTCTCGAACCGAGCCGAACCAAACCGAACCGAGTCGCATCCACACAAATATGCATCAACAAACTCCCCCTTGGATGCTGCTCGTGATGGTTCGTTCTTCACATTGTCGGATCTTCAAATGTCTTCACTTGTCACAGTCAGAATGTGCATCAACAAACTCCTCCTTGAATGTAGCTTGTGAGACGTTGATCTTCAAATCTTTAGATCCTTGTGGTATTGATGAGTGGTCAGCTATGAATTGATCTTCTTGATCCACGGCTTGCAAACATGTTGTGTCTTCATTCCCATAACTTTTCTTTAAACTCATTCTCTTTGCCTTTAGCTTGCTTGGATGCCACATCTGCACACACTACAAAGCTAAACGCGCAATGAGAACAACGACTAGGGATTTAATCAACTTAGAGAATTTTAATTTGAAAATTTCACGAAGGATTGATTTTAAACAGAACTAGAAAATGACACACATGAGACCAACTCTCATTCAACTACCAACTGACAACCCTTTGAAAGTTATAAAATTTTTCAGTTTTAATCCTTTAACTTTCAAAACTTGTCAACTTCGACCATTTATGAAGATGCAATTGTTTTCCGGCTTATAATTAGGATTTTAGGTAGGATAGACTCGAGTTCCAACATCGGTCAATAAAAAATAAACTAGAAGCAAAATCTTTTTGGCTTTTATAAAATTGATATTAAAACTCACCTAAAATCTTTTTGGTATTTTTCATTTTTGAAATGTAAAGACGGAAAACAATAAATAAATATGTACAGACATTCTTTTTGCGAGTTTCGAAGGTAAGAGAATCATATCAGTATACTGCCATGCCAAAACACACTTGTTGTTCGATTAGTTAGCATTTAGATAAGTATCCTATAACAATTATCGGTATTGTTGTCCACATAAGCTCAACTTATCAGATTACTCGCGGTTAGGGGATACAATTAATTTATGATTTATACTTACCGACCGATGTTCATCTACTCATGACACATTCCCATATCAAGGTATGCACGAGGGTTCATCTTACTGGTGAGTATACCATTTATCATCTGTCTTGCGTATATGATGTGAGATACTCACTTATTTGAGGATGAATACAAGCCATTTGTGATAAAATCACTTATTAATGAGGAACTTGATATTCAATGCATGCAGGGCACGAGAGCAAGTCCGTGAACAGGTTAGTACCATCGTACCGACAAAGAGACGAACTTGACTCTCGGATGATAGATGTGATTTAAAATCACTTATTCAGGGGTGACTGTGATATTTTTATCACTTATTGATGGTCGTATGCAACATGTATTATATACATGTATGTATGATATGTACACGTATGTATGGTATCATGGAAGTTATTGACTTGCGTCCCCGTTATTTTTCGATAAAAGAAACAACCATGATACCCAGATGATAAACAACATAAAGACCACGTATCTCTGAACCTCGACAATCTATCAAACAAAATTTCGGTACCAAGACCATATGCCAATGAGCGGTTCCCACACGGTCTTTAGTCGATTATGTTAATATCGCCCTGCACACTTTAAAATGATTGTGAGCCTACCGATACATCGAATATAGAGCTACTTATCGTTTTTCATTTTATGTTCAAAGAGGTTTTGACAGACCACTGATTTACTATCATTTTCTCTTTTTCTTGCCAGGAAACTCATTTTTGATGTTTTTCAATGTTTTTGTAATTTTCTGATTTGAATTTACTCTCCCTAAAATGCAAAAAAGTAAATTTAAACTTTTAAATAACATCTTTTTGGATTTTCTCAAGAAAAATATTTATAAAAACGATTTCCCGATGTGGATTAACTCATGTTTTACCTCCATGTCGTTAATTTAATAAAAAATGATTCATCGAATTTTGAAAAATGAGTTGGCACGTTGGTAACCGGTGTGGACCAAAACAACATTGATGGGTTTCATATTGAAACAATCACGTGTGGGGTGATATTCGAGATCAATGTGTCTAATCTGGAGTGCTGTACGAGATTTCAGTAATCTGTAAAGCAACTTAAATATCGACAAAGATAGGAGAGATTAGTAATTTAAAACCGTAATCCTGCAATTTCCTTGTGCATTGCTAGGAATCTGAGTGCTCTCCCAAACTGGATATCCACCCGATGTGAATTTCAAAGTCGATTTTGCAGCCACTTCAATTAACCGAGAAATCTCTTCACAGCAACAAGATTAGAAACCTCCGGGTCCGGCTGGTAAGAAGCAAGTGAGCATGTGGGAAAGCTTGTACACATCATCTTTGGACAGTCCATACATGATGTCGTCCACGTGCTTTTGCACCAACAAAGGTCTTCGTCTTTCTCCTTGAGAAGTAGTGTATGGTTGTTCAATCCACGCCAAGGCATCCGCACACCCGGTTGGTTTGTTCGACAAACACATTTTCTTCAATCACACCGTGGAGAAATGTACACTGCACGTTCATCTTGTAGACTTTGAACTTCTTGTGGAAGATTAAGCCATAAATTTTTGAAAAGCTTCACACGTGCTGCAGGCGCGTACACTTCGTTTGAATCTATCCTGTTGACCCGATCCAAGCCTTAAACAAAAAAAATGTTGTTTTCTTCTTGTCGAAGTTCTCAACTTCATTCACCAAACTTCTTCATTCATAGAATATTATCTTCTTTTTCTCTCTCCATCAAAGGAAACAATATTCTCCTAGATATAACAATGTTTCGGAGCCTTATGTCGCCGATCTTGTGCATGGACGTTCCACTATCAACAATCCTAAGACTATTAATAGTTCCTCCTGGAACATCCTGCACACTCATTCAGAGATTAGTTGGAGAGGGGGACCCAAGCCTTCGTTGACTTGGGTCGTCCGACATCATCAAGAATTGTGACTTCGATTTCCCGATGATTCGGAAATGATTGAACTCCCCCTGAAACAATTACCGATTTTGGTTTCAAATATGTTTTTGTTTCTCAATTTTAACATTTGGTTTTACCGACTGTATTTGGACAACATCAGGTTTTAAAGCCTTTTCAATATCTTTTCGTTATTTCTTCCTATGTTTCATTTCTCGTTGCTTAACAAGACGAGGGTCCTGTTTTGATGAAATAGATTTGGTATGGTAATGTTTGTCACGGGGCACATCAATTTTTGCTTTTCCCTTTGTGAGATATGGACAGTTCTTGACAATGTGCCCATACGTACCACATTCAAAACATGATCTCCGCTCAACAAACCTTGGAGTATCATAGTTGTAAAAGCTCGATGATGAACTTCGTGATCTTGAGGTAGTTGGTCCTACATCACAACAATTTGTATGTTGTGTGTAGTTGTTCTGACTGTTTCTCTTCAAATTTTACTTTGTTTAACAAAATCCGTGTTGGATTTGTTTTCAAAAGATTCAATTTTGTCAGTCCCTCGGGATTTCACGAAGTTTACCTTCTGAATCTTCTTCTTGTTTTGGCTTTGTTTGCCTTTTCCTTGAGTAGCGTGATTTTGCTTTCGTTGATTGTTTTGTGGTTGCAATTTTTTATTCCCATATTTCTTTCTAACTTCGGATTTTGGGATAGGAGCACACTGAGTTACTACAACTCTTGGGCTCGACTTTCCCAAAAACTTACTAGTAGAATCCTCGAAAACTTTATCAATCAGAGATTGATTGACATTTTTTATTGGGAAATCTTTATCTGAATAGATTTTATCAGAACCAATCAACGTGTAAAGCAAGTTCACGCTTTCACAACTCGCAGATGAAGATTCAACAGACTTAACTGTAGCAGTCACAAACGGTTTTGTGGGTGGATCACAAAGAATGTGATTTTCGAGAGGTATATTTTCCACTTTTGTTAACGTATCTGACTGCTTAGGTTTGTCCTCATCCAACTCGTCATCCGAACTATCACAGTCCTCAACAATGGGAGGACTTTGATCATTCATAGACTTTGAGTCATTGATGTCATCCGATTGACTTTAACTTGAAGATGTGCCCTTAGTGAACCCTAGACCAGCTGTAAATTCAGTTAGATCCAATGGAACGATGAGTTCAAACTGTGGCATATCTTCGTCATCTGGCATTTTGGTGTAATTGTGTCTAACCGGAGGAATACAAGCCTGATAATCAATGCATTTCACATCACTTTTCTTCTTTTGAACATCGATGATGTGATCCAAAACATATCTTGAGTTGGAGTAACTGTCCAACTTGAGTTTGATCGCATCATGCTCACACTTTGCACATGCTAACTCCTTTTTCGTTTCTTCAAGCATGTTAATATAATTGTTAATGGCTGTTTGTTTTCTCAAAACATTCTTTGTCAATTCAGAAACATCTTTCCTTAAGGTTTCAATTGTCATTTTAAATTCCTTTTCGTTTTTCTTAAGAGCTGTGTTTGCCTCAATGCACTTTGTCAGATCTACAATCAAACTCTGACGATGTTTCTTCGTGTGATCAAATTTACCTTCAAGTTCTAAGTATTTGCCTTTTAAAACTATACATTCAAAACACTTAGACAAGATAGGTTTATCGAAACTTACCTGACTGGATTGACAATCCAAACGAGCCATGAAAGCTGCACGAAGAGTGGAAGATCCAACTGTTGAGAGATGCTTGGAAAACTCATTAGATGACTCTTCAGTTTCATGCTCCAAGGTTGCTTCGTTGCTATCCGTCGATTCAGTTTCAGTAATCACATCACGTACCTCAGCATCAACATCTTCAGATCGATCTTCACTTGAAGTCGATTCTGCTTCATCTAAACTACTGCCACCCCATTAACTGTCATCATTTCTAGAAGATTCTCCATTGCTAACATTTTTTGCAATTTCGGCATAGTATGCAGCACCTCCTCCACCACTGTTTCCCAATTGAACAAACCGATCAGAACGTTCATCTACCTGAACAATCAAAGCTTGGTTGGAATTGTTTGCAGGAACCATTGCTCTTTCATTGTTAGCAGCTTGATTTCTGTTGAAAGGATATTGATTCCCTTGCTGTGGAGGCTTCATGCATTCTCTTTTAAAATGCCCTTTCTCTCTGCAGTTGAAACAGGTAACCTTCCTTTTGTCGAAACCATAAGGAGTATCCTTGTTGCTCTCCAGATTAGTTCTTCCGGTTTTCTCCATAAAGTCTTTTGCTCTTCTCACTGCACTAGCAAACACCCATTTGATATCAATCAACTCTATTTCCTCCTTATCACTTTGTGCGTAGTCTTCACTGGTTAGATTGATGTTGCCAATTTTCCCAGCTATTAATTCGCAATAGTAACTCACTAAAGTGTTTAGAAGCTCCATGTGTTCTTTGGCAACCTCTACACTTACTTTGCTAAGGTTTGATGTATCAAGCCTGACGGTGTTAGGGTTTGAAATTTGAAACTTGTTACCATAGAAAGCTTTTTGTGGAACTTGTGATGCAAAATCTCGTGGTTGAGGAAGAAAGGCTTTTGGATCAAATGTTTGTCCATAAGTAGATTGATCTGGTTTAGGTGGTGATAGAAAAGGGTTTGCATTAGACACAAATGCTGTTTGAAGCTTCGATTGCTGACTTGTACTTACACCTGTGTTAGTGCCTCCAAAATACATCTCCGGATTTTGTGAAACTGGAATTCGTTTTGCTTTACGAATTTCTTCTTCATTTTGTTTTCAAGTTTCTGAACAAATTTGTAAATGCTGATTGCATCCAAAACACTGGTATGCTTCAGCAACTCAATGAATTGACTCCACTTAGGTGGCAAAACATCAGCAAAACGCATAACAATCTCCTGTTGTGGTGCGTTAATCTTGTATGAGTACATCTCACTAAGCAGATGATAAAATCGAGTAGTCATGTCGCTTAGTGTTTCATTCTCTATGAACAAAAACCCTTCAAACTCTTTCTTTAAAAGATCATGTCGGATCTTTCTTGTCGCTGCATTTCCTTCCCCTCTTGATTCCAGAGTGTCCCACAAAAGCTTTGTCGACATACAATACATAAATTGATGATAAATATCCTTGTGAAGAGCTTGTGTAAGGATAGCAAAGGCTTTCTTCTCTAGATCATAAGCCTTCTTATCATTCTCGTCCAAACCGGCTAAAGAAGTTGAATTTGATACTACATCTTCGAGAGATTCTTTGTATGGAGTAGTAAAACATGTCCACAACTCGGTATTCTTACCAAGAACATACGTATGAAAACGACCTTTCCATGATGGGTAATCGTTCATGTGATTTAACTTTGGTGGACGATTGCTGCTCCCTGTCTCACTCTCGCTAATGAGAAGAGATTGAATGCTTTGATTTTGATTTGTAACACGTCCCCATTGATTAGCGGTAATCATGAATGTATGTTGAGGCATTAAAGATTTTACCCAAGAGTTTGCGGAGCTAGTTTGTGATGGATCTTGGCTTGTACTTGAACTACTACCCCAATCCCAAGGATTTGAACCCATTTTAGATAAGCTTAAAAAAATATATTGAATATTTTCATTAAAGCTTTTTAAAAAAAATGGACTACCAAACACTTAGGTATGTCATGAAATTCCCTATGGCCACGAAAAACTTATACCTAAGGAAGAACTTGTGTCAAGAAAAACGTTTAGTTCACAAAATAATAATAATAATAATGAAAATAATAACAATAATAATAATAGTAAGTGTGACAAAGAAAAAAAAATTACGGACTAAAAGAACATTTCATGAAGTTAAAAAAAATCATAAAGGACAAAAAGAAAAGTTCAACGAAGAACTGAATAGTAAGAAAAAATATTAGTTGGCTTTTATGTTTGGTTCTTCGTAGGTGGGATTATTCGCAGGGGTGTTTTTCGTGAAGGGGTAGGTAGAGAATCTGGTTTCTGAAAAATGAAAAGTTGTTTGGTGATATACTAGTTTTAGTTAAATGGCAGACACACTCAAATCAACCTTTTTTGTAAACTTTGAAGATTATCCTTTCAACCAAGTATATTCCGGTAACTTTTTCGGCCAAACACCTTACCGGAGAAGATGGCGAACTAAAAATTTTGCTTTAAATTTTAACAAAAACCGTACTTTAGCATGTCTCCAAGAATTCTAACAAGGTTTTTATAAAAATTTTCTGCAAACAACTACTTTAACCAATTTTTAGACCACTTTTTCTTTCTAAAACTTTTTTTAAGTTTCTTGTTCAAGTTCAAGTACAGGAGACACCCAAACTTAGCTCAAAACCCACCAAAATGCTTGGTTTTCAACAAGGAAGAGAGACAAAGCTCTCATACCACTTGTAGGTCCACTTGGAGGATCAAAATTAACCTACTTCCTTGTTGTTTAACACACACACGAGTGCGGAATCCAAGTGTGTATGCAAACCAAAGCAAGAGCACAACCAATATAACAAAATATATAACTTCAAAGATTCACTATATTGATTTGTAGAGAGACCCAGTATATAAACTCTTGACAAACTGCTTATCTCTCAACCTGCACTCTTATAGAAGCTTGTTAACATATGTGGGTATTTATAGGCAAGACCCAGTTAACACCCACAAAGAATAGGCATGCCCCACGAAAAAACAGGCCAGGCCCACAAAAAAGGAGGTTCTTCGTGGCCTGACCCACGAAAGATGTCCATATTCACGAAGAACCTATTCTTCGTGGACTACATGGACCGAACAATCCAAATATATGAAATACATTTCTTCGTTGGCCAACATATTCTATCATGCACGCATTCTTCGTAGTCAACAAATGAAAACAATATAAATGACAACTTAGATTGCATCATCATGACATCATCATGATGATGTCATCCCACATTGTATCGCGAATGTGAGTTTGTACGCCGGAGGAATGTCGTTAACTTCGGTCTCGAACTGAGCCGAGCCAAACCGAACCGAACCGAGTCGCATCCACACAAATATGCATCAAAAATTTGGTATCAGAGCACCCGGGTTAGGGCTCGAAAGGAAGCAGCGGTTTCATGAGACCGAGAGAGATCGTCGTCGCCGGAGAAGAGGATCTGGTGATAAGAAGACCGCCATTGGAAAGCTTGTTCCGACGGGAGATATAAAAGACCGAAGACCGTGACCGTGACCGCTGCCGGAAAGTGAACTCCGACGGAAGACCGAGAAGACCGCGCAAAAGACCGAAGGTAACTAGATCAAGACCGCAGAAGAAGACCGTGACCGTAACCGGAGAAATAGAACTGGTGAGACCGTAAAGACCGAAGCCGCGTTAAAGACCGAAGAGTGTGATCGAAAAGGAAGTGAAGCATGGCAATGGTAGCAGCAAAAGAACCGGGATGTCGTACCAAGTTCTGACTTTGACCGCAACTAACTATCCAGTGTGGGCTATCAAGGTTAAGTCCATTTTGGATGCACATGGTCTTTTGGAGACGATCGAACCTAGGGCGTTAGGTGTAGACCCAGACTCGAAGAAATCGAAACAAGCGCTTGCCTTCCTATTTCAAGCTATACCGGAGGAGATGGTGTTGCAAATGTCGAGTCACACGGACTCGAAGAAAGTGTGGGATGGCTTAAAAACACGATACTTGGGTGTCGAGCGAGTGAGGGCGACTCGAATTGCAACGTTGAGAAGAGAGCTTGAAGGTTTGCGGTTGAAGGAAGGAGAACTCGTTGATGATGGTGCTATGAAGGTGAACGGAATTGTATCAAAGTTGAGGGGTCTCGGGTACGAAGTCGAAGAGGAAGAAATGGTGAGAAGGCTACTTGATGCAATGCCAAACTCCTATCTTCAAGTTGTAACTTCGATTGAGCAATGTTTCGATTTGGATTCAATGCTATTTGATGAAGTGGTAGGAAGTCTTAAGTCGTATGAAGAAAGAAGAAAAAGCCGTGGTGAAAAGGAAGAAGATCAAGGCCAACTTTTGATGACCGAACAAAAGTATGATGGAAGTAGTGGACGAGGAAGAGGCCGCGGAAGAGGCTACGGTAGAGGTGAAAGAGGTCGAGGAAGAGGCTCGGGTCGAGGCGATAAAAGTGGAATTCGGTGCTATGATTGTGGAGTTTTTGGGCACTTTAGCTACGAGTGCACAAAGTGGAAAGGCAAAGACAACGAAGCGAACTTGATCCAAGATGAAGAGCCGACACTTCTTTGATGAAGAAACGAGTCAAGATTAAAAGGCAGAATGTTGGATATAATCTTGACTTGTGGTTTTATTATTTAGTTTTTAATAACTAGTATTTTAGTATTTGTTTTTAGTTGTTGAACTAAATAAATGGTCAAAAGATTGTGGGTGAACCGAGTAAAAAGGAAGACTTGAACGTTGGAGAATAGCTTGCAATTAGGAGAACGTGGGATTTTCTGTTGGGTATTTATAGGCTATTTAAAGCCTTTTGATTTATTGAATAAAACGTACGGTTGTTTTCATTTCACAACAAATATCTTGTTCATCTCTTTTCTTCATATCTCGACACAAATAAATTATTAGAAAGCTTCTATTAGTGAGTTTTAGAGTGTGATTTGTGGGCCTGAACCAACAGTAACAGATCTCATAATCATACCCTAGCAACTTAGATAGCCAAGTCTACTGCAGTGGGGTAATAACTTTTAGAGATAACAAATGTTTAAGGATCTGCTGATCAGTTTGATGATGAAATGCTTTAAGATAAGATAATGGTGCCAATGTTTAACGGCCAACAAAATATGCCTTCTTGTAACAGATCTCATAAACATACCCTAGCAACTTAGATAGCCAAGTCTATTGCAGTGGGGTAATAACTTTTAAAGATAACAAACGTTTAAGGATCTGCTGATCAGTTTTGATGATGAAATGCTTTAAGATAAGATAATGGTGCCAATGTTTAACGGCCAACAAAATATGCCCATCTTGTAACAGATCTCATAAACATACCCTAGCAACTTAGATAGCCAAGTCTATTGCAGTGGGGTAATAACTTTTAGAGATAACAAATGTTAAGTCTTTGCTGATCAGTTTTGAAGATGAAATGCTTTAAGATCAGATAATGGTGCCAATGTTTAACAACCAACAAAATATCTAATAACTCTTTTTATAAACACAAAGAGCTTGTTGTCTTATAGACAACCCTTTACTTATGAAAGCAATAGGATGCCCTTCTTGCATCAGAACTACTCCTATACCTTTGGCTGATGCATCAATAGCAACCATAAACACCTTAGAAAAATCTAGGAGTGCTAGCACGGGTGCAGTAGACAAAGCAATTTTTAAGGCATCAAAAAATTGTTGTGCATCTTCATGCCATTTAAAGCATCCTTCTTTAATAAGCTGGTCATAGGTCTAGAAATGAAACCAAATCCTTTTATAAATCTTCTATAATATCCAGCCAACCACAAGAAACCTCTTAACTGTTTGACATTAGTAGGTGTTGGTCAGTTTTGTACTACCTGAATCTTTGAAGGATCAATTGCCACTCCTGAACTTGTAATTATGTGCCCCAGGTACTCCACTTTGTTGCCACCAAAAGAACATTTAGACTTTTTTTCTTTTAGAGAATTCATTCTCATAATCTTATTATCAAGTGCTGATCCAAAGTCTTACTATAGACCACGATATCATCAAAGAAGACCAAAGCACATCTCCTCAACACAGGCTTAAAAGTTGCATTCATCAGGATTGGAAAGTGTAAGAGCATTTGTAAGCCCACAAGGTAATACTAAAAACTCATAGTGACCTTGATATGTTTGAAAGTTGTTTTATGGATGTCTTGTTCATGCATTCTGATAACCAGATCTAGTAAAGAAAACATACTTGGACCTACCAATCCATCTAACAATTCTTCAATTAATGGAATAGGGAAACAGTCTTTAATTGTAGCTTCATTTAACCTTCTATAGTCTATGCATAGTCTCTAAGATCCATCTTTCTTTCTAACCAACACCGCAGGTGCTGCAAATGAGCTTGTGTTGTTCCTGATGACCCATGAATCTAATAATTCTTGTGTCATTTGTTCAATTATATCTTTCCGAGCCGCAGGGTATCTATAAGGCTTAAGATTTAGTGCTACACTTTCAACCGTCAATTTAATTGTACGATCACAATCCCTGGGGGGAGGTAACCCTTTAGGAACCTCAAACACATCCACAAAATCTTCTAACAGAACATCAATAGCATTGTTATAGTCCCCTTATTCTACATGAGGCTGATATTGAAACTCCTGACTTTGGTTCAACTATAAACTCAACAACTAAGCTTGAACCACAACCTGTTGATAACTAAGTAACTCAATAATTTCTCCACAGAAAAACTCCTTGTGACGCAAGCTTTATTAGTGGATTGGCAAAGAAAAGAGCTGCAGGCTGTAGATTTGATGCGTCTTCTACCCAAATTAGGTGATCCGCAGAGTGAACTACTCTTGCTTCGACCTTGTATGGGCATTGCCAAACTTTTCTTTGGCTTCAGGACACGCCAACATGTACACATGAAAGATGCAACGTTGTTCTTTGACAAAGGGTTGCGTGAGGCGATTGAGGAATTGGTGGTTTGTGGAGGTCCTTTCTTTGGAGACTTACAGTGGCGACTTGCTTCCTTACCTATTAGGTTTGGGGGTTTAGGGTTGTATTCGGCTGTAGAGGCTTCATCCTATGCTTTTGTGGCCTCGAGGGCCCAATCGTGGATGCTACAGGACCATATATTAAGAGACAGTGGCATATGTGGTATGGATTCTGATTATGTTTGTGCTTTGGCTTGTCTTCATGATACGATTCCAAGCTTTGACTTCAGCGGTTTCACTAATAAGGACACCACCCCCTAAAGCCCAACATGCATTGTCGAGTGCTCTTTTTAGTAAAATTTTCCATGACATCGAAGTACAGTTTGACTTGACCGTTAGACAAAAAGCCGTTTTTGAGTGTCTACGAGCACCACATGCACAAGATTTTCTTCTTGCTATACCTATAGATGGGTTAGGCCAGCATATGTCGCTGGTGGAGTATCGTACTATCCTTAAGTATCACCTCATGATTCCTTTATTTCCTGTTGATGAGGTATGCCCTATTTGTCATAAGGCATGCTTGGATTCTTTTGGGGAGCATGCCGTTCATTGTAGAGAGCTCCCGGGCTTCAAATATCGGCATGATTTGGTTAGGGATGTCCTTTTTGACATATTTAGGCGCACTGGTATTTCTGCTAAGAAGGAGACACCCGTTAATTTCTTAACTGACCCGTTAGAAGGGAGATCTACACTTCGACCAGCCGACATTCTAGTCTTTGGATGTGTAGGAGGAAAACATGCATGTGTGGATGCTTGTGGGCTCAGGGGGTAGTGCTTTCACGGTGGGTCAGGCTGCTTCGGGTAAAGTGACTAAACATGAGAAAGCGTGCCTTGACAACCAACACGTGTTTATCCCATTTGCTTTTGATACTTTTGGTTTCCTGGCGCCAGAGGCTGTGGACCTTCTTAGTCGAGTTCAAAGGGTCATGCATAGTAATGTTATGACCCCGAGATCTATGGACGCAGATTTTAAAAGGCTTAGTTTTGCTATTTAAAAAGGGGTAGCGGCGCAGCTTGTTGCCCGTTTACCATCTATCTCGATGTAAATTCTTATATATAATTCATGCAGCTGTAAATTTATAATTTTTAGTTAAACTAACGAACATGAACACATATTATATTTTAAAATTCCATAACATGTCATCTAATTTTTGTAACCATTATACTCCCAACACAATATCATAACTAAATAGTAGAATTACTAGCATGTCTGCCTTAAACCAGTTCCCCTGCATGCATGATCCACTGAAAGTCTTTACAGAGTCTTTACACAAGGAAGTTTATTTCCATATGCTATGGTTACTTGTATTCCTTTAATGTCATTAGTAGGACAGTAAAAATTTTTAATCAGGTGTTCATTGATAAAATTGTGTGTGGAACCATTGTCAATCAGAATCAGTAATGTTCTAGGGCCAATTGTGCCCACAATTTTCATGGTTGAAAATGATGGAATACCTGTAATAGCATTTAGTGAAACGTGAGGTTGCTATTGTTCATTGTTTTCCACATTTAACTCAGTAACAGCTTCAGGACCCTCACAATCCCCCTCCAGTTCTATTGAAAACATTTGTTTGAACTTGCACTTGTGAGCTGGTGTAAACCCCTCATTGCACCAGAAACATTCCCCTTTTGCCCTTTTATCCACCATCTCTTTACTAGCTAACATCTTAGTAGGTGGTTTGTAAGAATTTACTGGATTGGCATGAATGGATGGTGTAGGTAAGAGTGGAGGTTTAGTTGCATTAGTAAATCTATTAGTAGGATTGTGATGTTTAGGAAATGAAGATGTAAATTAATTTGGATCGGTAAGTGGGTTTCACACGTTTTAAAGTTTCATTAGCTTGTGTTTGCAACCTTGCTAATGTATAGGCTTCTCTAAGGGTAGATGGTTTGAACAGTTTAACATAAATTACACATCAGGTTTCAAGCCTTCTACAAACAAATTCAGTGTGTACTCTTGACAAAGTGTTACCTTTCAAAAGTGAATCAAAACTGTCATTGTAGTCATCCAAACTTCTAGTCTGAGTCAAAGCTTTCAAAGCCTCCATTGCATTTTTTTATCAAATTAGCTGCAAACCTTGCTAAAACTGATCTCACAGATTCTTCCCAAGGCATCTGTGACAAAGACATTCCACTTGCTTTGATAAAAGATTGATGCCACTGTATGGCCCTGCCTTCTAAGTGTACGGTTACATACCTAAGTTTAAACATGTCCGGTGTCTCATCAGTGGTGAAAAAAGGTTCACAATTGTATAGCCATCTCTCAACATCATTACCATCGAACTTAGGAAATTTGATTTTAGAAAATTTGTTGTTACTTCGAAATACCATATGAGCAGTAACATCTCTGTGAGTGTTGTCATTTTTAGTACTACTTCGCCGTGTATCACTCATTCCATCTAAATTCTTAATGATTGCATCCATTTGAGAAATTATGGATTCCATATCCGTTGAATTTATCTAAGTTGTTGCCTTGATTCCTATAAATTTAGACCTATTTTGATCAGTTGACAATTCCAAACTTTTAAGAGTGGAATCATGTTCTTTAATTTTTTTTCTCCCATTCTTGATTTCTGGTTGTTGTTGCCATTTTGTCGATTAAATCACAAGATTCACGAACTAATGAAATTGACTGAGGAATTCGAAAATGATCATTTCAAAAAAAAATCAAACACTACGAACATGATTAATCGAACAACTGATTAATCCTAATGAATCAAATTGAAAATCAAACAAACTAATACACAGAAAAGTCGAGAATCGGTAGCTTTGATACCACTGTTGTCACACCCCGACCCGCAACGGAATAAGAGTCGGGGCATAATTGGGTTATCACCAAAGCTCATGATGTTTACTAAAATGTTTCATATTTATTATATTCAAATTACAACTTAAATATTCAAAACAAAGTTCATACAATTACAAGAAAATGAAACTACATAATTATTCCAAGACTTAAACTTGTTTATTCTTCTAGGCCTTCCTATGTGTTTCTTGTCTCAGCTGGATCACCTGTATCATGTGTAAAAAGGGGGATATTTTGGGTCAACAAAAGTTGGCGAGTGAACCTTGATAAAACATTATTACAAATTTCTTGTTTTATTTAATAAGGAAATTTTGTGCAAATATCACATGTGAGCAAACATATATAAATAAACAAAAACAAACCACTTTGAATGAGTATATGATATGAATGATGATGAATGTGAGATCAAGGCTCAATCAAACGGAGCCGATCTTATGAGGCACCTGATGCTCAACCCGTCTCCCACGGGGAACTGATGGGCCTAATGAAATGCGTGCACTGAAAATGATAAATCCAATCTACATATAATCCACACAACAATTGATACACATTTGATCACGAATATGATGAATGCACAAGTGTTTATATATATAATAAAAGAATTATACGACACATGATACACCCCAAAACATGATTAAAACGGGGAATTGATAGAGATTCACTCACAATGGGTGCGTTCTTTGATGATGATGAGGGCGCACGAATTTATGATTCGATTGACGAGGGAAGAACTAACCTAGATAATAACAAAATTGATTTGATAAATAAATAAATTTTGGTTGAGATTAATATTTTTAATTAGTGCTCTTTAATTAGATTTATTTTTGTGAGTTTAAGGAAGTTTTCTAACCTTAATAATCTTATTTTTAAGTATTTTTAAATGTTTTTCTATTAAATAAATAACTTAAAAAGAAATAAATAAGAATAAAAAATTGACTTTTGACCGTTGACCGTTGACCGGGTCTTGACCGGTCAGACTGTGTTTTTATATGCGCTGAGTGAGGTTCGAACTCGGGACCTCTCGTATACGTGCACACAACTCTAGCAACTGAGCTACGTGTCTAACCCGAAATAAACTCAGATTTAATTATATTTATATACTAACTAGAATATTTCAGAAATTAGTTATTTTAAAAAGGTTTTAAAATCTGCAGAACCGCATCGAACCCGTGACCATTGCTTTGATTTGCACTCAGCCCAACCAACTGGGCTGGGTGTCTAACCCATTTAAATTAAGATTTATATTAAACTTAAGTACTATCTGAGGGGTGTTCTGTTAAACTTAAAAGAAAAAAAATGTTTTGTTATTGCGGGAACCGGATACGTACACGAATCGAACTCGGGACTAGAATGTTATAATTGCACACAGTCCACCGCTAGACTGTGTGTCTAACCCGTTTGAATATCCAATTTTAATTATACTAATACTTATATCCGACTTCATCTTCTTCGTTTATAAGAACATAGAACAGTAAAATCCGACTGTTTTGTTTAATCGATCACGACTTATACTTGATTGAAATGGCCAGAAAAATTAAATGATATCGTATACCAGAACAGCGAGTTTGCTTCAGTTTTCCGGCAAGTGTCGTCGGCTCTGATTTGCGATGTCCGGCTGTATGAACTGTTTAACAGTTTTGATTATTGGTTGGAACGATTAAAGTATAAATTAAGAGATAGCAGAGAAGTTTAGACAGTTATACCGACCGATGAATGAATGCGGTTTTCTGTCTAGCGATTCCGGCAGGATTCCGGCAAAATTGGAAATCTCCGGCGACGAGCTTTTGAGGAATTTCAACTTCGAAAAAGTGTGCGGTTCTGAGCGAAAGGATTTCCGGAAGATTGAGTGGGTATTTATAGGGAAGAACTGGATGAATTGGGTCCGATTTTGAGTATTGATTCGCGGTCAAAGGTTTTCCGGCGGTTATGACCGAAATTGACGGCCGGCAACGGTTATGATTGATGTCGATGATCGGTTATCGCGTTTTAGTCAAGAGGGAAATGGCCAAAATCGCGGATTGCCGGATTTTCCGGTGATTGCGAGTTCTGAGTGCGCGGTGATCTCTGGTTTTGAATTCGGGTTTTACTTTAAGTATTATTTATTTCAGTATTTTCACAAAGAAGGCGTGTGGCGGAGTGTGTGTGTTGTGTGTTTGTTCATGCGGGTGACCGGGTTCGAAACCCGGCGTCTCCATTTATTTTTTGTATTCATTATTTATTATTAATTATAAATTATGGTTTTTAAATTCTAATATATTTATTAATTATGTATTGTTTAAAATTAATATCAACCATAAATACGCAACGAAATTTATAACTGGATATTTGATTAATAAACGAAGCGGGTTTTGAAAACCCGTTTTTCGACGAATGTTACAGTATCCCTTACTTTTAGAAATTTCGTCCCGAAATTTAAGTAGTAGTGGTAACAGGAAAAAGATGCGGGTATTTCTCGCACATTGAGTCTTCATGTTCCCAAGTAAACTCAGGTCCTCGTTTTGACTCCCAACGCACCCTGACAATTGGAATACGACTTCGTCTTAAACGCTTCTCTCCGAAGTCCATGATTTCTACCGGTCTTTCAATGAAGTGCATAGATTCATCGATCTGAATGTCATCTAGAGGAATATGGAGGTTTTCATCGGCGAGGCACTTCTTCAAGTTTGATACGTGGAATGTGGGATGAATTTTGTTGAGTTCTTCTGGTAGGTCAAGCTTGAATGCTACAGGACCTACTTTTTCGAGTATCTTGAAAGGTCCTACGTAGCGTGGTGCTAGCTTGCCCTTCTGGCCAAAACGAACCACTCCCTTCCACGGTGATACTTTTAAAAGTACTTGATCCCCAATGTCAAACTCCAAGGGCTTTCGTCGTTTGTCTGCATAACTCTTTTGACGACTTTGAGCCGCTAGAAGATTGTTTCGAATTTGAATGACCTTGTCGGTTGTTTCTTGAATTAATTCTGGACTGGTGATTTGTGATTCCCCAATTTCGTGCCAACATACTGGAGATCGGCACTTACGACCATATAAAGCTTCGAAAGGAGCCATGCCGATACTTGAATGATAGCTATTATTGCACGAAAATTCAACTAATGGTAGATGAGCATCCCAATTCCCTTTGAAGTCTATGACACATGCTCGAAGCATGTCTTCAAGAGTTTGGATGGTGCGTTCAGATTGACCATCAGTTTGAGGATGAAAAGCGCGGTACTGAGGTTTAATCGTGTCCCAAAGGCGGTTTGTACGGCTCGCCATGTTCGTGAGGTGAAACGACCATCACAGTCTGAAATGATGCTTAAAGGTACACCATGACGGCTTACGATCTCGCTGATGTAGATACGAGCTAACTTCTCGTTCTTGAAGTCCTCGCGAATCGGTATGAAGTGAGCTGATTTTGTAAGACGATCAATGATTACCCATATGGTGTCATACCCACTGGAGGTGCGAGGTAACCCGGTAATGAAGTCCATGGTTATGTTTTCCCACTTCCATACAGGTATTTCAGGTTGAACTAGAAGTCCTGAAGGTCTTTGATGTTCAGCTTTTACTTTGGAACAGGTAAGGCACTTGGAAACAAAAACAGCGATATCCTTTTTCATGCCAGGCCACCAGTAGGTGTATCGTAGGTCTTGATACATCTTGTCGGCTCCTAGGTGTACAGACTACCATGTTTTGTGCGCCTCATTCATGAGGAAATCACGAAGGTTATCGCGATCAGGAATCCATATGCGATTTAAATAGTATAGAATACCGTCGGATTTGGTTTCGATTTTGAGTTCAGCTCCACATGACAGCTCATCGCGTACGTCATTTTCTGTTACAGAAACATGTTGAGCTGCTCGGATTCGATCTTTGATGTCGGTTATGATTTGCGAACAGAGAAGACGAATGGAGTTCGCATAACCTTTTCGACTGAGCGCATCGGCCACCACGTTTGCCTTGCCAGGATGATACCGAATTTCACAGTCGTAGTCGTTAAGAAGTTCGACCCATCTTCGTTGCCTCATATTCAACTCCTTTTGGTTGAAGATATGTTGGAGACTTTTGTGGTCAGTGTATATTTCACACTTGGTACCATAAAGGTAATGTCTCCATATCTTGAGAGCGAACACAACGGCTCCAAGTTCCAGGTCATGGGTGGTGTAATTCTTCTCATGAACTTTGAGTTGCCTAGAAGCATAGGCTATCACTTTTCCTCTTTGCATTAATACACAGCCTAGCCCTTGCCCTGATGCGTCGCAATATACTACAAAGTCATCGCAACCTTCAGGGAGTGTGAGGATAGGTGCGTCACAAAGTTTTTGCTTTAGAGTTTGGAAGGCTTCTTCTTGTTTAGGTCCCCATATGAAGGGTTTTCCTTTATGAGTCAAAGCCGTGAGTGGTACAACAATACAGGAAAAATTGGCAATGAAGCGGCGATAGTAACCAGCCAAACCAAGAAATGACCTTACTTCGGTAGGGGTACGTGGCGCTTTCCATTCTTGCACTGCCTTGATTTTTGAAGGATCGACATGTATTCCCTTGTCATTGACGACGTGTCCAAGGAATTGTACTTCTCCTAACCAGAATTCGCATTTTGAGAACTAAGCGTAGAGTTTTTCAGTCCTTAAGAGTGTAAGGATGAGTCGAAGGTGTCGTTCATGATCGGATTTAGACTTGGAGTAGATAAGGATATCGTCGATGAAGACTATGACGAAACGGTCGAGGTAGGGTTTGCATACCCTATTCATTAGATCCATGAATACAGCGGGGGCGTTGGTTAAACCGAATGGCATGACCATGAATTCGTAATGACCATAACGAGTCCGGAAAGCGGTCTTTGGGATATCTTCCTCATGTACTCTGAGCTGATGATAACCAGAACGAAGGTCGATTTTTGAAAAGCAGGTGCCGCCTTGAAGTTGGTCTAGGAGGTCATCGATGCGAGGTAGTGGATAGCGATTTTTAACCGTTAGCTTGTTGAGTTCTCTATAATCAGTGCACATGCGAAACGTTCCATCTTTCTTCTTCACAAAGAGAACAGGTGCACCCCAAGGCGAGGAGCTAGGACGTATGAATCCTTTGTCAGTCAGCTCTTGCAGCTGACCGGCCAACTCTTGCATTTCGGATGAGGCTAACCTATAAGGGGATTTTGCGACTGGTGTAGCGCCAGGTACAAGATCGATGCGGAATTCGACTTCTCTCACAGGAGGGAGTCCTGAAATGTCGTCAGGAAAGACTTGTGGGAATTCTTTCACAACTGGGATATCTTCGAGTTTCCTTTCCTTGTTTCCCTTTTTGACGACGTGAGTTAGGAATGCGACATAGTTCTTGCGGAGATATCTTCAGGCTTGAAGGCAGGACATTAGTTTGAGTCCTTTCGAAGGGGTTTCTCCAAAAATACGTAGGGTCTGACCGTCTGCAAGAGGAATGCGAATGAATTTTTCGCGGCATACTACTTCAGCGTGATGCTGGCTGAGCCAATCCATACCGATTATAACATCGAAACTTCCCAACTCATAGGAATGAGGTCAACTGGAAAATCGTGATCGTTTAGAGTGAGGGTACAATCGCGTATAATAGAATTTAATGAAACAGGCTTTCCATCAGCAACTTCCACCGTTAGAGATTCCATGAGATTATCACGAGTTTGGTTGAGGATAGGTTCGAATTCTAAGGACACAAAACTCTTCTCCGCGCCAGTATCGAATAACATGGATGCATAACTACCATTGATGAGAAACGTAACGTTAACCACGTTGTTCTCAGCCCTAGCTTGGTTGGCATTGATGTTGAAAGCTCCTCCTCTGGCAGGTGGAGGAGCTTGGTTAGCTTGGTTTACTGGGTTCGCTTGAGCTTGGGCATGGATGATGTTCACCAAGCGTGGACAAGTGTTCCTGAAGTGGTTTGGGTCCCCACAGTTGTAACAAGCTCGCATGGGTTGCATCATGGGGTAGTTGGGTTGGTAGTAGGATTGGGCTATGTGTTGTGCAGATGGTAGAAGTAAGGGTTGTTGGGCTTGACCCACTATCTGATGGTGGGTTTGGGTGGGGGGTTGATTGCGGTTCATTCGTTGAAGTGTGCGACAAGTTTGAATGGTGTGACCCGCACGGCCACAGCTGGTGCAATGTTGGCAAAGAGTTTCGGGAGGGTGATGGTACTGACAACGGTTGCATTTTGGGTGTGGGCCGGTGTATGGCTTTTTAAATGGTGCAGCTGAGGGAGCAATTTGGGTGATTGGTGCAGCGGTGATAGGAGGGTTGGTTTGAGTGACAACAAAATTCTTGCCATTACGCTTCCTCTTACCAGCAAACCTTGAGGATGAGGCTGAGTGATTTGTAGTTGAGGTCTCTATGGGTGCTTTCTTCTTTTCATCTTTGAATTTGCCGTTCCGAATGCGATTTTCAGTGAGTTCTGTAGCTAACTCCATCGCGGCTTCAAGTGTTGCAGGCGAAGTGCTTAAAACCGAGTCTTGAATTTTCGAGGGAAGACCTCGAATGTAATGGTCAACCAAGCGGTACACGGGGGTGAACAGATTAGGGATCATCTGGTTTAGTTCGAGAAATCTCTTGTTATAGGAAGTGTGATCTCCTTCCTTTTGTTTTAGCGCGTGGAATTCATCTTCCAACTTTTTGATTTCGCTTCTTGGACAGAAGCGTCTAGTCATGAGTTCCCTTAACTCTTCCCATGTTAAGGCCATGGCATCTTCAACTCCTCGTTTACCCTTTTCCGTGTTCCACCAGGTAAGGGCTACCCCAAACAATCTTCCAGTTGCATAACGTACCTTACGATCCTCAGGACAATCGCAATTGAGGAAAGTGTTTTCCATTTCTTCAAACCAGTGAAGGAGGGCGGTAACACCTTCGGTCCCTTCATATTTTGGGGGATCGCAAGATTTGAAGTGTTTGTAGGAGCACTTTTTTGAGGGAGGGTTGGCGACGCTCTGGTCTTCTTGATTGGGAGGGTTGATGGGATTTGCGGTGAGAGCTTGTTGAACTTGAATCATGATGTCAGGAAGCACTGCGGCCATTTGTTTAGCAATTTGTGTGGCCAAGCGTTCATTTGATCTTCCTGACTTTCTACCTCCACGTAGTTGCCTAGCCGACATCTACAGGAACATACATAGGAAGATTGTGAGTGTAAGAAGTTTCTAGGTGTCATGTGTCATAAAAAGAATGAAAAATAACATAACTGACAATAATTCAACTACATCCATAGGATGTCTTGGGTTTGCTCATGTTTGGGCCTCCAATGTCCCCCATACCATAGCCTGTATAGTCATGTGAGCCCCCATGACTATTGGGCTTGGTAGGATTCACATTGGTGTTGGCGGATTAACACTCGCACCACCCGAATGAAAATCAGAAAAAATAATTGCGAGATGTATGGTAGGAGGGTGTCCAGGTGTAGACACAATGACAACTCAAAGTGGGGTTAGCTCACACGACGTTTGGTATAGCATGCTTTGGCCTAATAGGTCCTTTGTACTCTCATCGTTAGTCCCCAGGTAGGCAAACTGGTCCTTTATTTTGGATTTATACGAATGCCAAGCCTAGACAGGACGTTCCGACTACCGGTACTCGTACCCTTCCAGTTACTACATGCCCGTCATGAGAACTCACTTTGATGTGATTTGAAAATACAAAAATCATTGCAAAAATCATGGTAATCGTGAGGTGTGTGCTCTCATGGATATGATATGTTATGAGGATATGATTCATGATGAGCATTGTATAATATTATGTATTTGTGAGCATGCTTGCATAACATTGAGTGTAACAATAAACATAAAGCATATAAACATCATGAATTTTGTATGTAACGCGTGAACAATTTAAAATTTTAATCAACTATAGTATAGGATCTAAGGGTCTAATAACCTATCCTATATCCCTATAGTCATGGCTCTGATACCAATCTGTCACACCCCGACCCGCAGCGGAATAAGAGTCGGGGCATAATTGGGTTATCACCAAAGCTCATGATGTTTACTAAAATGTTTCATATTTATTATATTCAAATTACAACTTAAATATTCAAAACAAAGTTCATACAATTACAAGAAAATGAAACTACATAATTATTCCAAGACTTAAACTTGTTTATTCTTCTAGGCCTTCCTATGTGTTTCTTGTCTCAGCTGGATCACCTGTATCATGTGTAAAAAGGGGGATATTTTGGGTCAACAAAAGTTGGCGAGTGAACCTTGATAAAACATTATTACAAATTTCTTGTTTATTTAATAAGGAAATTTTGTGCAAATATCACATGTGAGCAAACATATATAAATAAACAAACACAAACCACTTTGAATGAGTATATGATATGAATGATGATGAATGTGAGATCAAGGCTCAATCAAACGGAGCCGATCTTATGAGGCACCTGATGCTCAACCCGTCTCCCACGGGGAACTGATAGGCCTAATGAAATGCGTGCACTGAAAATGATAAATCCAATCTACATATAATCCACACAACAATTGATACACATTTGATACACATTTGATCACGGATATGATGAATGCACAAGTGTTTTATATAATAATAAAAGAATTATACGACACATGATACACCCCAAAACATGATTAAAACGGGTAATTGATAGCGATTCACTCACAATGGGTGCGTTCTTTGATGATGATGAGGGCGAACGAATTTATGATTCGATTGACGATGGAAGAACTAACCTAGATAATAACAAAAATGATTTGATAAATAAATAAATTTTGGTTGAGATTAATATTTTTAATTAGTGCTCTTTAATTAGATTTATTTTTGTGAGTTTAAGGAAGTTTTCTAACCTTAATAATCTTATTTTAAGTATTTTTAAATGTTTTTCTATTAAATAAATAACTTAAAAAGAAATAAATAAGAATAAAAAATTGACTTTTGACCGTTGACCGGGTCTTGACCGGTCAGACTGTGTTTTTATATGCGCTGAGTGAGGTTCGAACTCGGGACCTCTCGTATACGTGCACGCAGCTCTACCAACTGAGCTACGTGTCTAACCCGAAATAAACTCAGATTTAATTATATTTATATACTAACTAGAATATTTCAGAAATTAGTTATTTTAAAAAGGTTTTAAAATCTGCAGAACCGCATCAAACCCGTGACCATTGCTTTGATTTGCACCCAGCCCAACCAACTGGGCTGGGTGTATAACCCATTTAAATTAAGATTTATATTAAACTTAAGTACTATCTGAGGGGTGTTCTGTTAAACTTAAAAGAAAAAAAATGTTTTGTTATTACGGGAACCGGATACGTACACGAATCAAACTCGGGACTAGAATGTTATAATTGCACACAGTCCACCGCTAGACTGTGTGTCTAACCCGTTTGAATATCCAATTTTAATTATACTAATACTTATATCCGACTTCATCTTCTTCGTTTATAAGAACATAGAACAGTGAAATCCGACTGTTTTGTTTAATCGATCACGACAAATGGACAGAAAAATTAAATGATATCGTATACCAGAACAGCGAGTTTGCTTCAGTTTTCCGGCAAGTGTCGTCGGCTCTGATTTGCGATGTCCGGCTGTATGAACTGTTTAACAGTTTTGATTATTGGTTGGAACGATTAAAGTATAAATTAAGAGATAGCAGAGAAGTTTAGACAGTTATACCGACCGATGAATGAATGCGGTTTTCTGTCTAGCGATTCCGGCAGGATTCCGGCGAAATTGGAAATCTCCGGCGACGAGCTTTTGAGGAATTTCAACTTCGAAAAAGTGTGTGGTTCTGAGCGAAAGGATTTCCGGAAGATTGAGTGGGTATTTATAGGGAAGAACCGGATGAATTGGGTCCGATTTTGAGTATTGATTCGCGGTCAAAGGTTTTCCGGCGGTTATGACCGAAATTGACGGCCGGCAACGGTTATGATTGATGTCGATGATCGGTTATCGCGTTTTAGTCAAGAGGGAAATGGCCAAAATCGCGGATTGCCGGATTTTCCGGTGATTGCGAGTTCTGAGTGTGCGGTGATCTCTGGTTTTGAATTCAGGTTTTACTTTAAGTATTATTTATTTCAGTATTTTCACAAAGAAGGCGTGTGGCGGAGTGGTGTGTTGTGTGTTTGTTCATGCGGGTGACCCGGGTTCGAAACCCGGCGTCTCCATTTATTTTTTTTATTCATTATTTATTATTAATTATAAATTATGGTTTTTAAATTCTAATATATTTATTAATTATGTATTGTTTAAAATTAATATCAACCATAAATACGCAACGAAATTTATAACTGGATATTTGATTAATAAACGAAGCGGGTTTTGAAAACCCGTTTTTCGACGAATGTTACAACTGTTAGCTCGAAACTAGAGAGAGAAGAATCCAGAGAGACGGAGCGAGTTCAATAAAGTGCTAAGCTAACCAACTAGATTAGCTCAGTGTGTTATTTTACTACCGAAACCGTTACAAGATCATTACAAGCACATTGTACAATCAATACCTATACTAACACAATATTACATTTTGTTGCCTAGAATGATCTTTGATCTCTAGATCGCAAATGATAAAACTAAACTTTAATATAACTTGAATTGTATACAATGGAATGAACAATTTACAAATGAAATCTAAGCCTATTTATAGTTTCTAATGGGTGCGAGTGAATAGACGCGTCTCTTCGTGAACGGGTGTGTCCGTTGAATGTGTGATTGAGATTAAACTCGAATAGGTGCGTCCTTTCTTGTCCCTTCGCAGCCGTCGATCTTGGAGATGTGTCTCCATGGATTCGCACCCCTTGAGGGTGGTGGTTTCAATCTTTGGTTTAGTCACAATCAACCCCTATACTTTGTAACCGCCATGTAATTGCCACTCTTTCTTCTAATTACCATCTAACCCTTGTAGTTTAGGATGGGAATGATTAGACTTTCATTCACCCCCCTAATCGTGAACATCCTTGAGTTGTAAATCTTGAACTTCGAGCAACTTTATCTTCACGAATCTCCTCGGTATGGATCTTTTATTCACGAACCTTGCTCTTCACGGACTTGCTTTTCATTGACCATGTTCCTCCCGATCCATGCTTTACACGAACTTGCTTCACGCGAACATTTTGCTTCATACTTGCCTTTGCTTCATACTTGTTTTAGTTTCACACTAGTTTTTTTGACCGCGCTTGATTTGTATCACACGCACCTCCTCTTTTTAGTTGTCTCAACTCTTACTACTCCCGGTCTTAAATAACTTGCCATTGTCATGTCACATGATTTGAATCCATCTCGCATAGATTTTTTAGATTATCTGACCCACTCAGATTCTTCTTGCGGTTGTGTCACACAATAATTCTTTCTTCTGATCTTGTCACAAAATTATTTGTATCCTTCACATGCATGTCTTCTCCTTGATCTATCAATGATTTAATATCGTCTTCACGGTTGTCTCTCACAATGGGTTCTTCATACTGATTGCTTCCCTCACAGAAACTTCACTTTTACATACTCCACTCACTGGACTGTAATACTTTACCTTTCACAGGTTATCTCCGCATCACACGGTCCTTTGCCTTGATCGTGTCACACGACCAAAATTTTATGTTTCTACTTCTTTTTAGAGTCTAGGCACATTAGAAGTGCTGGTTCTTCATCATCTTCTGTTTCAACCAGGAGTGTCCTATTTTCCTTGGTCGGGCATTCATAGGCATAGTGCCCGAGTTTCTCACACTTGTAGCAAGTGATTTTTGACTTATCTCTCATAGTTGATGTTTCTTGCTTGTTATAATCCCTTTGTGGTGTGTCGGATCCTTCCGACTCATGAGAGGTGTGTCCTTCATCCCTAAGTTGATAATTGCCTCTCCCTCGGCCTCGTGATGGACGGGATCTCCCTCGTCGACGATTTCCAACGTGTTGTCCATGAACCGCGTACAAGAGTTCTTCTAGATTGTTCACGGGGCTTTCTTTTTACTTCAACTTTAACCTTTCTTCGTACGTCTTTAACCTTCCGACTGCTTCTTCTAACGTCATTGTTTCTAGATCGGAGTATTGTTCCATGGAGGCGACAATCTGAGTGAACTTGTCTGGCACGGCATTTAGGAGTTTGCGTACCAGAGTCAGTTGACTCAGTGTTGTCCCTAATTCACTTGCCCGTGTAACGATACTGTTTATCTTTGCGGTGAAAGAGTCCATAGTGTCGTCTTCTTTCATTTGCATTAACTCGAACTCTAACATAAGCGTATACCAGCGAGCCTTTTGTACCCGATCAACACCCAACGTGTCATATCTTTAGATTTTCCCAGATTTCCTTTGTAGTCTTGCAACTTGCAATACAACATCTTCTGGTATTGCTTGGAACAGATAAGCAATTGCCGCCTTATCTTTCTTAACATTCGTTTGCGTATTTTCTGCCAGTTCAATCGTTTCCCAAAGTCCATTCGCTTCTAAAATCATTTTGATACGAATTGCCCAAACCGTATAATTCGTCGATTTTAGAATTGGACATTGAAACTGGGAAAGAGAATGTAACACCCCGACCCGGCTAGGGCTGACGTGTCACTCTTACAGATATCAAAACCGTGTAACACAGAAGCACCCAGAGCTAATAACAAACAGACTGGTACACAGGTAGCTACTCTATGTACCTATGAGACGGTGAGTGTGGCGTATACCCATTATTCCATCTCCAGACAATAGACTCAAACTCAGAGCTAAGATCGATCTATACGCCTCTAGTGACCAAGGTGCTACACAAGCACAAGCTAGAGATGTTGTGAACTTTTATTACTCACTGTCATGATAAGTTCCATGCCGTTGACATCCAAACGGCAAGCCAGACATGCTTGGGTGACAGATTACATATACTAAGGCCTTGTAAATAATTTACAGGCAACTGAAAAAAATACTAACAGGAACATGCGACCATGAGTACAAATCTGAGGTATGGCATGTTACATCACACTAATAAACAAACAGCAATTACAAACCGACTCCTATAATGAATCACATATCAAACGAGTATATGTACCTAATCATGAAAATAACAGTTTAAGACAGAGACAATAATCCGTACTACAAAGTAATGGATATGATAAAGAGAAATACTATGATGAGAAGACTAAAGAATTCGTACCAAAGAGTAATGAATCTAATAAATAAAAGATACTACGATGTAGTCAAAACAGAATCCGTACCAGCGAGTAACGAAAAATAAATCATACTATGATTTAAAAGAAACGGAATCCGTACCTTAATTTAGCAAAGCAAGCAAAACAAAACAAAACAAGTCGTCCCCAACGAGTACGCGACCTATATCTCAATATTAAATTTACTAACGTTAATTATACTATATGATTCGTTACTCATCGATTGTCCGGCGACGAAGACGTTTACAACTCTTGACTAATTGCTTTAGTGATTTAAATAGGTTTATAGATCATTCTAAAGTAAGTTTAGGAGTATGGGTCTAATTAATACAATGACACTCTATAGTTATAAAAGTAATATTAACAATACTTGGCCTTTTTAATTACTAAGGTATTTGAAGACAAAACATAACATGCATGCTTGAAAATCGTTTATATACCACCCTAATCTGTTATTTTGTATCATGATTCAAAAGCAAAATTTCAATTAAATGGTATCTATAAGCCGTAAAACTAACTTCAATAATTTCTCAAATGTCATGTAATTATATTATATTAAATTATACTATACTATATACTAAAGCATATCTTCTCAGCTACAGTAACGCTAAACTCACATGTAGTTGACTCACAGTCCAATAAGAATCTATCACATTGTTTTACACTTGCAATTTCCCATCTCCCTGTTCTCGTGCACGCTAGCATAAAAATGATAAGAACGAGTATAACAGAGAGATAGGGTTTCCTTTTAACTAGCAAAGCAACACTGCAACTGAAGAAGATTACCGACGATCCGACTGAGTATTTGCGGTACAAGAGTCGGAATCATGCGACGATGATCGGGTCTTCTAGCGCTGAGTTGGTGCTAAGTCAGGAATCGATTTCGCTGGTAGGTTGTTATAACCGTGCTTAGTTAATCTCTAATTCTTCATGTGTGTTTTGGTGTTATAGGGGTATTATTATGATATTCAATTTTCCTTTTGATGTTGATTTAAATAAATACTGGAGCTTTGCTTCTGATCGGCGATTGCCCTTGGTTTCCATAAACCATTGTCTTCCAATTTGGGGGGGAGTTTTTAGTTTTCCATTATTTTTAACAAATAGTGCAAATTCAATATGTTATGTTCTCTATTGTTAAAATGACTTATTAAGTAGGTGATATCTCAAAAAACATTTTTTAATCGAATTAACGAACTTAAATGTTAACGGAATGAACAATCTTTACCAAAAAAAAAAAAATTAGTAAAAAGAAAAAGTTTCTTTGGTTTTACTTAATGTTAATCGTCAACTATGTGTTTGAACTCTTGCAGGAGTAATTGGCTTCTCTTCCACCGAAAGTAAATAAAAGAATTAAAAGAGTCCATCCATGGATATCATCATCACCTTTATCTAGTTGTGAGAAAACATGATGACTAAATTTTGTATTTAGTAAACAATATGGTATCCGCTGTACATTATGGATAAAATAACATGTTGGGTTTCATAGTTCCAAAACTATTATATTTATATAATATAATATAATATCTCTTATGCTAGTATACCATATTTTAAAGAACAGATTTATTACTCATATGTATCAATTATGTATACATGTGTGTATATATAAAATATACGAAAGCACCATGCAAACATATCAAATTAGCTTTTCATCAATCAACCCAGATCCATCTATACTCCACAATGCTTAAATGTCAAGTTTAGTTATTGAAACAACTTATCAAAAGAGGACCACGACCAAATGTTGTGGTGTCTACATGCTAACAAAAACACAAGGAATTTATATTATGGCATGACTTTCTTTTCTCAATATCAAGTTTTCAGATTAAGAAAAATGTGTTAAGTCACCGGAACAAATCGAAACCACCAAACGGATTTATAGAACTGATCATGGCGATGGGTAGGAAGTACTTAAATCAGTGGTCGCCGAACCGAACTAACGAATGAAACAGGAGCAAGAGTACATGAGTGTGTGACGGTGGCTGCGTAGATCAACGGAACAAACTACAAACATTTAGAATAGAGCTTGCGCATGAAAGTGGTTCAACAGAAGGAAACAAACTCGTTTGGTACCGGGGTCAGGAGTCTGAATGTAATTGCAGCTGTTCTTAAACAACCACACAAACTCTGATCGTACGCAAAGATGATGCCCGGACAAGTGAGGCGGCAGTCGTAACTGGAAACAACTCGAAAGGTTCAAACGGTGGTACGGTGGCAGCAAACCGATTCGGATTGATGGCGGCAACGCTGCGAAACTATATCAACGACTACCCGAACAACGGCTGATTGCTGATCCGGGAATTGATGGTGGCGGCGACTCGAACATGAATGTGATAAAATAGGGTTTAGAGTTTTGCGATGGAGGGTTTTGAATGGTATATAAATCCATCGATCGTCACAAGGCTTGAGGGGGATAAGGGTCAAAGGAAGTGACATGTCGGTCAAGATAAATGATGTATTGATTCTATATATTTTTCTTCTTAAACGTGTTTCTCAAAATAAACAAACCAATTATATCAAAATGTTCAAATCACATTTAATTAAAAACAATTACGTTTGGTTTATCAAACAATTTAATAATTAGATTATCACATCTAAAAATAACTAAACTTGTATTTACCTACTAATTATTTTGTTAAAATTTATTAAAATTCAGAATATTACAATTCTACCATCCTAAAAAAATTTTTGTCCTCAAAATTGCTAGGTACGGATACGAACTATTTCAAATATAACGGACATGGAATCGACATTAAACATAGCAAACATTTAGACATTAAACCTACTAAGTTACAGAGATTTTGACGCATCACCTACATGGATTTAAATCAAATCAAAATTCAAACTTAGTCAGAATCTAACCCGATATATGGGGTGCTAAGATGGAAACAAATACTGGAACGGATCATGTCTTCCATTTTCCAAGTAACCTCGCGTTTAGAATGGTTCTTCTAAAGAACTTTGACGAAGGGAATAATCTTCTTTCGCATAATGCGCTCATGGCGGTCCAGAATAGTTTCAGGTTCATCTTCAAGAGATAAGTCTCCCGAATAAGATGAAACGAATAATTCACAACGTGGAACATAAAATAGTTGTTTTATCTAAGAGGAGATACCCTAAAAAAAATCAAGCAAAACGATAACTAAGGTGGTAATTGAAGAGAGATTGTAAGCTTTGTGACAGTTGGACATGCGTATCAAAAGCATGTGGACATGTAAAATAGAAGCAACAAGATTTTTTTTTTATTTGTTTCAACACAATGGTTAATTCTGTTTAGATAACCATCAACATGTCCATGGTTCTAAATTTTAAGTTGGTGGCCTAGAAGTCTTGATTCAACATAGATAGGTAGCCAGGGAAAAGAAGGTACTTGGGCAAATTATGAATTTTTGTGCGTATGTACATGTGAACTAAATGTAGAGCTGTAGTAAACTAGCTTCACATTAAATTCAACAACATAGTAATAGAGTAACCAACTACAACTAGCATGTAAAACAACTTGTAGGAATTAAGTTTAGTAACTTTAAATTAAAAAGAAAAATATGCATTTTCTTGTCTTTTAGAATCTACCCATGTCCTTAGGTTCAAGTTTCGATTTAAACTTTCTAGTCGCTGGGTCATAGTGGTCGTTTCGAATCGTGTCGAACAAATGGGATTAAGAAGGATAAAAAATGTTACCACAATAGTTGAACAGAGGCGAATATGCGAATGAGACACCAGCGGAGGTGCAAAGATACGTGAAGCTGGCTGGGTAGTTAATCAGAAACGAATCAAAATCTGATACAAGTTTTCGACACCCAAGCGATGGGCGATGGCGAATTAAAGAAAGTGCTAAGAAAATTCTCCGACTTTGTCAAGGCTTTCTAACGGTTCAATGAATCTTGGATTAATCTTCCACTTTGATCCCAAAGTGTCGTATGCCACTATAAGACGAAATTCACAAGAAAACACTGTTTCTCATATTAAACCCCAACGCTTTATGATGTCAGTCTCCATAGTCTTTTTGTCGACTCTAAGCTTCCTTTTACCTTTCCCGGGAAATAGCAACGTGATAAGATTAGTATCAATCCAAATTCGTAGCTGAAGTGAGTTTGTCGACTCTAAGATATTGATCGGTTATGCACATTAAAACATTTACACGTAACGCCGAACAACATGCAAGGATTTTTCGAAAGACTAATGTACGATGGCGTCTTAGGATCTGAAAACATTCGGATAGACATCAATCTGCATAAGATGAACCCAAAAGCACACCCATGTACCTATAATTCACAATTACGTTCATGACCGTAATTGTCAATTATCTTACAACTGTGCCCTAACGGTCTTCCCGTCATGTATCTCAATGACCTATTCTGATTGGAAGGAAAAAAAATGAAATGACAATAAACAAACAAACGTCAATAATTAAAATTCTAGTAAACAATTAGATGAGAACTAAAGCATGTGCGTCGATTCAAGGAGACGTATACTTATGTGAAAACACTTCTTGAAGCATGCATGGAAGAATGGTTTTCGTGGCGCGTAGTCAAGTTCATTCAATGTCGTCCTCATTGCAATAGTGTAATCAACCATGTTCCGAGTCAAATAATGAAATCCAAAATGAAACCGTGATAATGATATATAGATGTATCCAATACTATTAAGATGCATAATATGGAACTTGTGATTAACAACAAACAGCCTTTAGCGGAATAATCAATGATCACAAAGTTAAGATTGCAAAGATTGGCCAGAAGTCGAAATTCTAACCCAGCGTCTACCCATTAACTCAGAGGTTCAATTTTTAAGGTTTAAGTTTTCTACAGGAAAGAGCCTTGGCTCTGATACCATAATTATAACACCCCGACCGGGCTAGGGCTGACGTGTCACTCTTACAGATATCAAAACCAAACCAATCAATAACATTAAATAACAAGAAACCTAATTTACATTTTATTACATTACTGAACTAAGGAATCTTGGTAAACAACTTCAAACGCTCCTCACCGTTTGAACCAAAGCTGGGCTAGCCCAGCTGGTGTTTGGTGTGCACTGTTTACATCCGAGGTTCCGAGTTCGACCCCGTGGTGCTCCGACTTATTCGCTGTTAGCCATTGTTGTTCGTTGGCCTGCCAGCCGTATTTTCTTTTTTTGTGTTTTGTCTTATTTGGTTTACAGGTAATCTGGGTTAATCTGGGGTTTCGGTGAGGAGCGTTTAAAGTTGTTAACAAAGATTCCTTATTTCAGTAATGTAATAAAATGTAAATTAGGTTTCTTTTTATTTAATGTTATTGATTGGTTTTGGTTTTGATATCTGTAAGAGTGACACGTCAGCCCTAGCCGGGTCGGGGTGTTACAGAGAACTTCCTTCCTTTTGGATTACAATTTGCGGACTCGATCCTCCTGTCGCTCCTGACATATTTTCTGACCGAACAATTTTCACTTTCGACAAACTTGTAATCAACCAAACTTATTTCTAACCCGCGATATCCTGAAATGCGTAATAACCAATCAATCAACTTCGCACTATAACCCCAAAATCAAAACCCTTGATTTCTAACCCCTGGTTCGAAATCCCCGAACCGAAACTAATAACTTAATTGAAACTTGCGAATTGAAAAGATGGAACCTGATCGCGAATTCCCTGCGAGGCCATAGAGCCTGATGCTCTGATACCAATTGTTACCCAGAATGATCTTTGATCTCTAGATCACAACCGCAAAATGATAAACTAAAACTTGAATAACATGAATCGTAAACTTACAATGATCGTATGTGTGTATGTATACAAACTTGTATTAACAATTGAACAACTACAAGAATCCATTGATTGAGAAAGAAGCAAGCAAGAAGGTTGCCCAAACGGAGGAGATCGAAGATAAAGGCAATGGATGGATTGAAGATTCAAGTGACGATGAATTGGTGATCATTGTGGAGGTCACCAACAACGACAACAAGTGAAGGATTGGACGCATCGGATGTTCCTCGATTAGGGAGGTGAATGAAGACGTTAAGATAATCAAGCAACATCCGATCAAATCGGTTTCAGGCCGGTAGTTTAGGTATGTTCTTATTTAATCGTTATTGGGTCAAGACCATTACTATTATGTTTTTATTTGCTTATTTCGAACCTGGGCCGAAGGCCATGTAATTAAGTATGGGTCGAACAAGTATCTAGTAAAGTCCATTAGGTTTGGTTGTGTGTTGGGCTTATCTTTGAAAGGGTGTGTGTGTGTGAACATAACCGTTCATACGGTTAAGAGGGAATCGACGCCACTGTTGATGAAACAACGTATCCCTCAACAACACACCTTTTCAGTTATTATAAATAGGGTTTGCAAGTTATCATTGTAACAGTACAATTTGGAATTCAAGTTTCTGCAAATCAAAGTTCTAGTCAAGTTCGGTTAGTTGTTTGATTGTTTATTTTCTGCATTGTTATTGATTATGAAGTGGTGTGAAATCTGTGGTGATATTATGAATATGTGTGATCATCGTTCTTGAACCGAATGGTCCTGGGAACCCGTTGTCACTGATACCAAACACATTTAACCCCCTGTCTAAAATTCATTTAACAACTAAGCCCCTGTTCACTTCACATTGTAACAATAGTTAGAGAAATCTAAAAAGAAACTAATGTTCTTCAAAGTGGATATTGTAAAATTGCATGTTTGATATAAATTGGAGTTTTCTTGACTCTGAAACGGATCAAATAAACTTCCGGGGTAGACGTAGATGATGGATAAACAATGGTCGATTCTCATGGAGCAGATCCTGAGGATGTGTGGCCATTGCCAGAAGAAAAGAGGATGGCTACTACGAAGGCGGTGATTTTTCAAACATTACCTGAAGATATTTTGATACAGGTAGCTCAGTATAAACCGTGAAGGAGGTGTGGTATTCGATACAAATCCTAGATCTAGGAGTAGACATGGTTCAGAAAGCATGCTTGTAGACTTTGAGGACCGAAGTGGATGATATGAAGATGAAGGAGAATGAGACTGTAGATGATTTTGTAGAAAAGTTAAGTGGGGTAAGAGCCAAGTTCGGATCTTTTGGTTTGGTTACCAAGGATAGGGTGATCGTGAGAATTTTTTTTAACTTAGCGCCAAGGAAGTTTTTACCATTCATAGCCTCAATTAAAACATATTTTGATATCAATAGTACATATGATGTTTGAAGTTGCAGTTGGTAGAATGAAAGCCTTTGAAGAATGTCTTATGAGTTTAATGAACATGAAAGAATAATTAGAGTAAGTTGCTTATGGAAGGTGGAAGGAGTCAAAAAGTTGAAGATCCGGAAAGCTGGCATTATGGTAAGGTAGAGGTGGTGAAAATCAAGGTCGTGGTTTCAGAAGAGGAAGCGGAACAGGTTGTGGAACCTATAACAAGAAGAAAATTTTTACGTGAATTCCAGTAATTCCATTAATCATAAAAGTTTCTATGGACCCTATTAATATGTTATCCAACCCTAGTAAGCAGGACTCAACCTACCAAAGAGATAACCCAAACATGCTTGGCACTATGCCTAACTCCTACTAGATAAAGACTACTAAAAATTAAGCTCTATTTTGAACTTTAAGCAATGAAACAACAAAGGATGTGTGGTATTCAATCAAAATCCTACATCTAGGAGCAGACATGGTTCAGAAAGTAAAGCATGGTTGCAGACTTTAAGGACTGCAGTGAAAGGTAAAAAAGATGAAAGAGAATGAGATTGTAGATGCTTTTGCAAGAAACTTAAGTGGGTAAGAGCCAAGTTCATTTCCTTGGTTCTGTGTCTAAAGGATAGTGTGATCGTGAGAAAGCTGTTCAATTCAATGCCAAGGAAGTTTTTACCATACATGGCCTCAGCAAAACAATATTATGAAATCGATACTATGATGTGTGAAGATGTAGTTGGTAGAATGAAAGCCTTTGAAGAACATCTCAAGAGTTTTGATGAACATGAAGAGAATGATCAAAGTAAGTTGCTCATGATAAGCGCAAGGAGTCAGAAAGTTGAAGATCCTCGAAGCTAATATTATGATAAGGGTTGAGGTGGTGGCAATCAAGGTCGTAGTCGTGGTTTCAGAAGAGCACACACGGAAGAGGTCACTGAACCCATAACCAAAGAAAAAATTCACGTGAATTTGATTAATTTCGTTAATCATAGAAGCTACCATGAACGCTATTAATAGCTAATCAAACCCATGTAGACTAGGACTCAACCTACCAAAGACAAAACCAGAACATGCTTGATATTATCCCTAACTTCTACTAGATAAAGACTACTAACATGTGAACTCTATTTTGAACTTTAAGCAATGAAAAAACTCTATTTTGATAGACGAAGACAAAAATACCAATATGAATGACGTGACATGTTAATTATATTACATTTCTATTTGTGTATATAAAAATAGATGAAGACAGAAATACCAATATGAATAAGTTGACAAGTTAAGTGCATTAAATTTCTAAACGTATACATAATAGAGTGTTAATGATACCTACTTACCTCCCTTTTCAAAGAAATATGAGCATAAATGTTGCTGGCAACGTGCTAGTTCAACGTTGACCTGAATTCCAAGATTCGTGATTGAAAAAGATCCACTTGTTGGCATCCCCAATTATAAGTTCTCTACGTTTATATCCACATCCTTGCAAAAAAAAAATAGCACAGACTAGCTCCAATGGACATCAAAGTTTTTCTTACAGAATCATCTCCTATTTTCATTCTATCAACATTTCTTTTACTCTTATTCATCATCAAACAAACCAAATGGTTATTTGCACAAAACATCAAAAACCTCCCCCCCGGTCCACCAAAGTTACCAATCATTGGAAACTTACCTCAAATCGGTGACCCACTTCATGTTTCCCTAGCCAAATTTGCTCAAGAATATGGCCCTCTCATATCTCTAAAGTTAGGCACAAAGATTCTAGTGGTTGCTTCTTCTCCAGAGGCAGCCAAGGGAATTCTCAAGACTCAAGACCGTCTTCTTTCATCACGTGTAGTCCCAACCGCCATGCATCAAAAATCCCTTCTACCTCACTCCATCCTTTTTTCTGAATGCAATGAGTCATGGAGAATGTTAAGATCCCTTTGTCGGGCCGAAATGTTTTCATCTAATGCCCTTGAGTCCCACTCTAGATTACGCGAGAAAAAGATCGATGAGTTGTTAGAATTCTTGCATAAAAAACAAGGGCAAGTAATTAATGCTAGGGACATAGTTTTTACTACTTTGTTCAACACTTTGAGTTGTGTTGTGTTTGGCAAAGATTTGCTTGATTTGGAAAAGGAACATGAGACTTTTGTTGGGGTGAAAAGGTCAATACTTATGATAATTGAGTATGTATCCTTTGTAAAGGATTTTGGGTCATTTTTTCCTGTGTTTCAAAGATGTGATCTTCATGGAATTAGAAAAGGAGGCATGAAACACATCCAGGAGGCTTTTGATTTCTGGAAGGGCATTATAGAGGAAAGAAAAGTTCGAATGAACTCTTCAACAACGTCGTCAGGGCAAACAGAATTTTCTTGGATCGCATGCTTGAAAATGGATTATCGGATGATCGGATCAATGAATATGTTACGGTAAGGTCAGCATAAATTTTGAAAATACTAAAAGATTTTATTTCTATCTTAGTTTCGACTACCCGATGATGAAAAACTCATCTTCAAAGATTAATGCTGCTACTTGCTTGAGTTAATGATTTCTTCAATCTCGTAAATATATAAGATACTTTATTTTGAACATAAATAATTCTCAATATTATTTAAATTGAAACGTTGGAAAAAAAAATATATTATGTGGTGTATTTAAATTGAAACGTTGGAAAAAAATATATTATATGTGGTGTAGTTACGTATTGTAACAGAAATATGAAATATCACGTGAAAGTTATTGATGGTTTTTACTAGACCGCCTAATAATTCATTAAATGTTAGGATAAGCTTTTGTGGGGTTTTTTTTATCGGCACTATTATTCTACCTAAGTGTATACATGTTTTTTAGTTTTTTATTTTTTTATTTTTTTTACGCTTTAACTAGTTCATACTCTAATTTACATCAACGTTATATAATATAGGGGAATTGGTCTGTAATAATCTCGCCTAGACCTTATTAGCCATTAATAATCCCACTTCAGAATATTTCCCCCACCAGTCCCACCTTTCACCTATTTTTCCTAAATGGTCCCCCGTTAAAAAACCTTAACGGAGTTAAGCTTTTTTCCAAATTACAAACAGATTTTTTAGGGCTTTTGATCAGAACGGTGATACGAGTCCATTGATGTAAAACTTACTTCGAAATTGTGCTCCAAGTGACTTGATTTTCGCTAATTGGAAATTTAAACACCCGAATTGAAGCGTCGTTTTCATCGTTTGGAGCACTGTTTCGAGGCAAGTTTTACATCAATGGACTCGTATCGTCGTTCTAATCAAAAGCCCTAAAAAATCTGTTTGTAATTTGGAAAAAAGCTTAACTCCGTTAAGTTTTTTTAACGGGGTACCATTGTAGGAAAAATAGGTGAAAGGTGGGACGGGTGGGGGGAATATTCTGATGTGAGATTATTAATGGCCAATAAGGTTTAAGTGAGATTATTACAGGCAAATTTCCCTATAATATAACAATTGTAAGTTTGATGAACAACAACTTGCTTTTTATTTTTTTGGATTTTTTTTTGACTTTTTTCTTTCGCTTTTTGTCTTTATTAGTTTTTATATCTTTACCTTTAACTTTCAGTGTTAATAATTACAATCTCTTAACTTTCTAAAATTTTGTAATCAAGTTTTACATGTTTATTTAGGTATGTGTTTGTATAAATTTAAATTAATTTACGTTTAAAAGTAAATTTTTCCAGATAATAAGTTGGGTCAAATATGATATATTCATTATGCTTATTACAATGTACGCTTTAAGTTGGTATACGTTTTAATGTAATTTTTTTCTAATGAGTCCGGTAAAATATAATACGTTTTCGTGCTTATTTTTATGTACGTGTTCAAATGGTCTACGTTTTGACGTAAATTTTGTTCGAAAGAGTCAAATATAATATGTTTTCATTAAACTATATAAATTCGAGCCACTTTACGTTTCGAGAACACGACGTAACTATTTTCTTACGTGCTTATTTTATGTATGCGTTAGTATAAATTCAAGTTGGTTTATGATTCGGCATAAATTTTCTTCGGAAATATGTGTCAAATATAATTTGTTTTCTTGCTTATTTTTGTGTACGTTTTCAGCCGTTCTACGTTTTAACGTAAATTACAATTAGGAAGTAATGTGTATAGCGCTTTTATCCAATTGGCCTTTTTGTTTTTTCTTATTTTTTTCTGGACTTTATTATTTTTATTTTTTAGTTTTCAGTGTTTTAGTTTTTGGTTCATTTTCATTAAAGTTATATTTAAGATACCATTTACGTTTCCACTTACAGTTAACTTAAAATCATTTTGTCCGGCTGTCAAATTTAAATTTAATTTTTTACGGTTTTCAGTCGATGTAAAACATGTATCGATATTCTTTTGAACATATTTCTTTCGGTCTGTATACTAAACCAAAATAAATAACGACCGAAACCCACAACGTAACACGGGTAATCTTACTAGTTATAAATAATATTGGTAAGTTTTAACTTAGAATCTCTTCTATAAGAGCAATGTTTCTGGCTACCTCTACATTGGCTGTTTACAACATAGTTGTATGTAAAGTAAATAATTTTTTTTGCTAGTAAATATAAAAGAATACTTTATTTTAACCATAAGCCGTTTGCAACAAACTTTAAATTTGAACGTTAGGAAAAAAGAAATTTTTTCTTCATATGCAGAAGAAATCTGGATAAGCCTTTGGTACGTAGCTATTTATAGTCTTCTTTGCAACATAACATGAATAATTTAAAAGATATATGATGGACATATGTGTTTAGTTTGTCCAATAATATTTTTTGTCCAACATGTCTTTAATCAACTTAAACATCCAATGACTTCAATTGACATTTCTAGGAGTTATTTGTGGCTGGAACAAACACTACAACAACTTCATTGTTATGGGCTATGGCCGAGATAGTAAAAAACCAAAACGTCATGAGAAAAATTGAAGAAGAGATGAAAAGAGCGATCGGTTCGAGTAAATCAAGGTATCTCAACTATCTAAGTTACCTTATCTACAAGCTTGTGTCAAAGAATCTCTAAGATTGCACCCACCTGTCCCTATTCTACTTCCACGTCTCGTGGTTGAAACTTGCGAGGTGATGAATTACACCATCCCTAAAAACGCTCAAATATTTGTTAACGTTTGGGCAATCGGTCGAGATCCTAATGTTTGGGATGACCCATTATCGTTCAAGCCCGAAAGATTTCTTGGCTCGAATTTGGATTTTAAAGGTCAAGATTTTGAGTTATTACCATTCGGTTCCGGAAGGAGGATATGTCCTAGTTTACCGTTGGGTAGCGAGAGTATGGAATTTATTATAGCATCTTTAGTTCAAGAGTTTGACTGGGTTCTTCCAGACAATGAGGATCCATCACAGCTTGATATGGAGGAAAGATTCCAGATCACCTTAGGAAGGGAGAAACCTTTAAAGCTAATCTTTAAACAAAAACAAGGATCAACAGAAGTGTAATTTCAATTCATATATTGTTTGTGCCTAATTAAATAAACGAATACATTTTCGTATGCAGTTTTCTCATGTTTTTTTTAAACTCAACATACAAATGTTATCTAGGATAAATAAGCTTAATCAAATATGTCACATCTATATATCATTGTGTGTAGATTTAGGAGGAAACGCTAAGTTGGGGAAATATTGATAGTTATGCTTGATTGTTTTGCTTATTGTATTCGACGGGTTAACGCTCTTCGCGCGTTGCGACGGGTTGTTGATTATAAAACCTTTTTGTTATCACTAAATGAGATGCACAAAATCTTTTTAACCAAAATGATTTTTTTTTCAATTTGCCCTACTCGGATCATTTGTATACACCAATGTTTTTTTGGTTCAATTAATAAGCCATGAAGGAAGTCATTATTCGTTACCAAATAATATTTTCTTAAGATTAAAAAAACCAACGTAAAAAGGTTAAATATTTTCTTATGATTAAAAACCAACGCTAAAAAGTTAGCAACAAAAATTCTTCTTCCCATTTAGAATTAGAAATAAGAATTGATGATTTTATTTAAGTTTTCTACTTTAAAAGATAATAGCTATAAGTGTCTCACTATCTACCTCGGATGCACGGAAACGCCTATGAGGTGCCGTCTCCCGTCCTGGGGACTACTAGAGGACGGAAACGGCACGGGGACGGCTGGGAAACGTCCCCGGCTTGTTGGAGACTGCCTGGAAACGCGCTGCGGAAGGGGACGGGGTTTGGGGACGTGCAGGAAACGTTTCCCTGAAGTTTCGGTTTATTTTTTTTGGTTTTTATACTGATTAAAGTTATAACGGTGAAGTTTATTGATGCTTTGACCCATCAATTATCGTCCTAGTTAAAGGAAAGCAGAAGAGAAGAAGGTATCGTGAGCGTTACATGATTCTCCGGTGGTGGGTGACGGTAGTTCAATGAGGGTGCTGGCCGCTGCTGTTATGTCGGGAACCCTGTTATGTTTGAAAGATGAAGTCGATATCCCCTATTTTTTTAGGTGAGCCTTTTCATGTTGTTTTGTGGCCCATTTAAAGAACATGATAAAAGATCCATTATAACAAATGTGAAAATAATTTAAGCTAATTTTTTATTTGATTTAATATTAAAAATATATAAATCCTTTTGTTTTGTTATTGTTTATATTTTAATTAATAACTTTAATACGTTCTACTTATTATGTTGTTTGGATCCATTTTTTAATATAAACTTTAATTAAAAAACTCAAAAGTATAAATTGGTAAAAGTGTCTAGCTTACATTATCTTTTATATATATTTATTTTTTATATGTTTTTATTCCCGTACCCGTCTCGTCTCCGCTTCTTGAATTTTTTAGTTTTGCTGTTTTCCGTGCCCGTCCCCATACCCCGTTCCGTACCGTCCCAGTGCATCATAGCTATCTACAATTGCACCGTTTGACATATGACCTGCATATAAAACTATATACTACTGTTAGTGACAGAATAATATATAATAACTGTCACTAATAATATGTTTGCTTTCACTAATAATATGTTTGATGCCATAATATTATTTCCAATCATCTCATACCGCATAAACGTAAAACTTAAGTATGTGAGATTTAGAGTCTAACCCGCCCGTAAAGGCCGGAACTCCTGGAGGGTCGATTTCAAGTTTTCAACGTACTCTGAATCCGAATAGTTTGCGTTGGATCTAACAACGATTATGGTGAAGCTTCGATGAGAAAGTAATCGACCGTCATGATGCCAGTGACCGGATTATGGGATTACGGGCGAATGGATGAATCGGTAGAATGGAGATAAGTATGCCACTTTGATAGCCGCATGGATGAATCGACAGTCGCATGAATTACATTCAGTTTTCTATTCATATTCCAGTTACGGGCAAGTTTCTCTAACTTTTGTTCCTCATGTATATCATAAAACAATAAAAAAAACGTTATCATTTATCATAAAATTCTTAATGTGACTTGAATCCAAGATCAGAGTTCTTAAATCTCATATTCATTCAAGAACTTAATCAGGCAACTATACTGAAATACATCCGTTTACTATTTTAAATGTTAATTGCGATTCAAGAAGAAAAAAAACAACAATCATGGAAAGGCATGATTGAATCGATTGGAAGGTACGCACCATCAAGGAAAATATAAAGGCTGAGAAGGAAAAATATGGGACTCATGTAAAAAAACATATGATAAATCAATAAACAGAATTTATAGTATCACCATAAAATGGAGATGAATTGGTTGATGGGAATTGAAGGAGATGAAATGGATTTTTGAAGTTAAATAATTTGGGATTTAGCGCGATGGTAACAGAACCGAGAATTTAGATTATTTAGTTACTTGTGGGAATGGTTGTGTTTTTTATATATATTTAATAAATTTAGTTACTTTTCAAAAGGTGTGTTGTTTAATTTTATGATTGTGTCTCAAGTTTCTTGTATTCAAAGGAAGTACGTGATGTTTAACAAAGGGGTATGACCTAAGATGGTACCCCAACTTAATAATTGTGTAAGAGTATAACTAATGTTATGAAGTAGCTTCAAATGAACTTTTTCTAGAGAAAAAGTGTAGCTAGTTGCCACAAAGGCACCTTTTTTCACTTTTACTTCACAAAGAGCACCTCCAAGGTTTGGATTCCGTACGAGTACCAAAAGCGGACGACCACGTTGTGTGGTGTTGACTAAGCAGTCCGGTTTGTTGATGGTCCGCTCCAGTGGACGAGCATGGTGAAGGCATGGTGGGTCCCATTGCCCGTTGAACCAATTAATTTCTTTTTTACATCGGCTATATTTTTTAAATATTAAAATAATTAACTTCTAAACTAACATATCCATTACATATACTCACATTTATATTAGACATCTCACACATACACTTTCAACCTCCACTTCCAATTTACCAATTCCAAATTTTATTTTAATCACAATGAGCTCAAGCGATGAAGAAACCACGCAACACCCGCATACACGTGATATGTTTGCTGCAGATACCTCTGGTGACGAACAGTCCACTTAATCTCCAACACTACCTTGCCTTCCCTTTGTTACTAATGATCTCAATTTTATTAATTCTTAATTCATGCAAGTCGTCATGTGAACGGATGAAGTATTACAGTCCGATGACATCAAATAAGGGTGCTTGTCGTTATATGATTTGCCTAGCGTCGGAATAATCCCAAGTTCTAAACAAAGCTAAAAGTGGAAGCACAAAGAAATAACTAGGGGTCGAGTGGAAGGAGACTAGCGTCTATGGAATGACCACTTTGCCACGGAACCTGTGTTTGATGAAGGCAGATTTAAACGTTGTTTTAGGATGAGGTGTTCACTTTTCCTTAGAATTATATATGACCTATCTAAAAAGTATCTGTACTTTACACAGGATGGAGTTGGCAAGACATGGGTATCTTGATTCAGAATTGCAAATTCCTTTGAGAGGGCGATGATGATGGTTTGTAACAAGTTCCGACTTGAGGAAGTAAGGATAAAATAATCTGCGTAGAGCAAGGGATAAGCCAGTTGGTCTCCCCGTATAGATGAATAATGAAGAATCTTGAATGGCACTTTTAAAACTGCATTGTAATATATATGTTGCAAAATGTTGAAACCATGTGTGGGGTACTTGTTTTAGGCCATAAAGGGATTTTTGAAGTTTGCACACATGATCCGGTCAGTTATAATCTTTGAATCCTAGTGGTTGAAACATGTGTTTTATTTCTGTAAGTTCACCATGTAAAAAACGTTCTTGACATCCGGTTGGTGAATTGGCCAAGATTGGGAAGTGGGTTTTACTATTGGACTAAAAGTTTTGTCACAATAGATGCCAACTTGTTGAGATTTACCATTGACAATGAGTCGTGCTTTATACTGTTGAAGTTGATCGTTGGCATTAAATTTGTGGCGAAATAACCACATACACCAAATGACACAAGCATCATTCATGCTCACGTTTCAATTAGGATCGGACAAGGCATTAAGCTAGGAGGTAGGTAAAAATGAAACGGTGCTTGTGTGTAGGTTCATTGGTATTTTTGGTTTGTTGATCCTGGCACGTCGTCAAGTGGTCATGGGTGGATAGAGTGAGATTGTGACGGCGGAAAGGGATGTGAGGTGCTCGTCTCAAAAGGCGGCGTAGTAGGTTAGGGATTAGAGGAAAGTGGTGTAGGGTAGTATTGGCGGGTGAAGGTGGGGTATGTTGGTTTGATAGGGGTGGTGAAGATTGGGCTTGAGACGTACTATTGGGCCCTGGGAGTATTAGAAGGTGAACTGCGTTGTGAGTGTATAAGCAAGGGTGGATTGGTATGTGGGCTGATGGGCGAAGAAACAAAGTTAGGTAAGGCCGATGTGAATGATTGGAATGGATTGAAAATAATAAGCGTTGGGCTGTCAACATCGAGGAAGGAGTAGTCTTGGGGGCAAGCGGATGGGAGGCTTTTAAAGAGAAAATTTGACTCGTCGAAATCGACATACTGAGAAATAATATTTTCTTTCCATTGACAATTTGAGGCATTGATAACCTGAGGACAATGCAAAAGGAAAAGTGTTGACTTTGTTTATTTGGTTGGTGGCGAAGGTGTTTGGATGACAAGCACATCTAAAAACATATATAAGTGGATGTCAGTGGTAGAGGGCGATCATGAGAGAGTGATAGTTTAGGAGGTAAGTGGCAACATGAATGACTTTGACCCAACAACTTGAAGGTGAATACGTATGGGTATGAAGGGAAAGCATTGGGTCCAGAGACCCTGACCAACTCTATGTGGGTCCGCCTTTGCATGTCGTGCGAATAACAGGATGATTTGTTTTTTTTTTTTTTGCCATGAGTCTTCGGCCTGGCTTATTACGATATAATTAAGAAGGCCAGGATAAAAAAGGCACACATTGGCTCCATATCAGTTTTGCGACTCAGGTTTCCAGATGCCCCTTTTTGCCAAACCAACAAGAGTATGTGTATTCGCTCAAATCCGATCTCTATCCTTACATAATAATTTTTAAGGGGAACCACTTATTCTAGTAAAAACCAAACCAGTTGTTCATAGTTCCATGATGATGGATAATAGATCTAACTCAGATTTCTACTTTCTCCAGAGCCAAACAATACCAGACCCATGTTTTACACATAACAATTCTCAACCACACATGTCCTTGATTTTTCCAAATTGAATAAAGCTTAAAACAAGCAGCTTCGTCTAGTGGAGATTTTTTCCATATACCAGTCAAACCGGCCTTAATTTAGAAAATACTAGACGTCTTGTGCAATTTTTAACCCACATCAACGATATCTTTAAATTACCCAGTAGATTAATGTTTTATCTTAGCAATTAGGTTATTCAACATCATAGATGGATACATAAGTGTTGAGTCGTTGATGTCAGTAAAAAAAAAGTTCGTTAATACAAAAACAATGAGAGATAACTTTGTGCGTGTGGATTCATTTGCTTATACTTTAGGAAAACTACTCTTTGGTGCATAAACTGCACTTTTGGAGTAGATGTAGATGATGAAACGTCTCAAAATAGATCTTGTTTTTTCTTAGACTATTTGAAACAACAACAAACCAAAAAGAGGCGAGCAAAGCATAGAACCGCCGTGTTATGTAAGCTTCAATTTATTAGTTTATTACGAGAATCCACAAAATAACACCAAATTATTACATATAACATAATCACTAACTCTTTATTCAACTTAGAAATACATAGTATGAGAGGAAATTGCATGTGAAATATGAAAGCTGATATACTTATTTTCTTTTAAATATCAGCTTTAAGGGGTTTTCCCTCTTCACAGCAATCCCAAATTTGCTATTCATGTCTAGTTTCGAGGGATCACCCCCATCTGGAAGAACCCAGTTAAATTCATGAATTAAAGATGCCAATATAAATTCGACGCTCATCGTGCCTGATGGCAAACCTGGACACATCCTCCTCCCTGAACCAAACGGCAATAACTCAAAGTCTTGGCCTTTAAAGTCCATTTTTGAGCCCATAAATCTTTCTGGTGTGAAAGACAAAGGGTCAACCCAAACTTTGGGGTCGCGACCCATTGCCCATAGGTTAACAAAGACTTTTGTATTCTTCGGAATTGTGTAACCCATAACCTCGCAAGTTTCAGCAGCCATATGTGGAAGAAGAAGAGGTACCGGTGGGTGCGATATCATAGTTTCTTTGATGCAAGCTTGTAGATATGGTAATTTAGATATATGAGTTGGATTAACTTTATCAGTATTAATTTCTCTTTTCATCTCATCTTCTATTTTGAACATGACTTCTTGGTGTCTCACTAGCTCAGACATAACCCATACCACTGTACTGGTTGTAGTATTTGTTCCTGCAACAAATAGTTCCTGACAACACAAGATATCTATTTCATTAGAACAGATAGGCTTTAATATTGTAATTTAAATGATAATATTTTTAAAAGATGTTTTTTTGCTCTTGTTAACTTGTTACTAACACATATAACTATAGTTAAGATAGCTAAGAAAATCATACCGTAACCAACTGATGGATCTGATTATTTGAGAATCCATTTTCAAGCAAGCGGTCCACAAATGTTTGTGCTTGGTCTGATGACCACGTCGAAGAGTTAACTTGAGATCTTCTTTCCTCTATTATATATTCCCAATAACTAAACGCCTTTAGAAATTGTTTCATTGTTCCCTTCCTTATTCCATGAAGATCAAATCTCTCAAGGTTGGGGTAAAATGAACCAAAATCTATTACACGGCCTCCATACTCGATTACTTTATGAAGTGTTGCTTTCAGCTCATCACTACCCCCATAGTCATCTTTCAAATCAATTAAATCCTTGGCGAAAATAATGGAACTTAGCGTGTTGAACAATGTAGTAAAAACTACATCCTCAATGTTAATCACCTCTCCTTGCTTACTATGCAAGAAATCCAACATATGACCTATCTTTTCCTCTCGTAATATAGATTGCGCTTCTAGGGCTTTGGTCGAGAACATTTCTGTTCGACAAAGAGTTCTTAAGTTTTTCCATGTTTGGTTTGCCTCTGACCAAATGAGGGAGTGAGGCAATAGGGATGGCTGCTTAAATGCAGTTGGCACATCACGAGAGGAAAGATAACGGTCCTGAGTCTTAAGAATGCCCATGGCTGCCTCGGGTGTAGAGGCAATGACAACGAGTTGCTTGCCTAAGCGGAGAGATATGAGAGGGCCATATTCTCTTGCAATATTGGCAAAGGAGATATGAGGTTTGTTACTCACTTGATGTAAGTTTCCAATTATTGGCAACTTTGATGGACCTGGTGGGAGATTTTTTAGGCTTTTTGAAGACAATGCTTTGATTTGTTTGACAATGAAAAAAATGAAGGAGATTGTTGATAGAACAAAGAGAGGGAATGAGAGATTTTTATCCATAAGAAAACTTGTGATATCCATTAGAGTTTTGTGAGAAGATATATTGTATTTTGTAGTGCTTGGTAATTATGAGTTTGGACATCCTAATGTGTATTAAAGGCGTTATTAACTAGCTAGATTAAATACAATAAGTTAGTTGTTTAAAATACCAATAAAACCCATTTTCTATTTTTTATTAACATAATCGTTGAAGGTTAATTGTTGAAACTTGATAACACGGTGAAACTTGTATATTGTAGAAAATATTTTTTTTTAGTCTTTCGAACAACACGTGTCATTTAATTTATCTTCTTAAGTTTTAGATAAATGGTTAATTTGTGTCAACCCTCATCACATGGTTTGCAAAATACGCAAAACCAATTAGTAGGAAATTACACAGGGAATTATTTATTTGTTGTATTGGGGATGAAAGTAAAGAGTTTATGAATTCACTTTATCAAAAGTATGGATATTTCGTTTCTGAGAAAATTAAAGATACAATTTTAAAACTAAATATATACAGCTATCTAAGGTAAAGCATGATAATAACATTATAGTACACTAGTCTTTATTATAAGCTCCGGATTAATTTTATTTGCTCTACAACTCAATCGACACTATTAGCATGCAATGCAACAGAAATAAATTGGTGATTGCAGAGAAGAAAGAAGGGGGTTAAGTAAAAAAGAGAGGTTGAACTATTGTTTGTATTAGCAATAAACATATGTGTGGACAACATATATGTTTATGTTCATGTGAAAAGTCGAAAACTAAAACTTGAAAACCGAAAAAACTAGTACCAACCAATTTTATCATTCATTTTTTCTCTTTCTTTTAGAGTAAATTACACATTTATCCTTCATTTCTCATTTCTTTTAGAGTAAATTACACAGTTTTTCCTTTAACTTTACAACAACTTGTACCGTGTGTCTTTTGTCTTTAGAAATTAGATCGAGTGTCATTTATTTGAAACTTTTGCACACCACAAGTCCTTTATTTGATACCACAAGTCCTTTACACTAACCTCCATTTATTTTCTTGGTTAAGATTATTCATGTGCCCCTCACGTAAAGGGCAAAACAGTCATTTTATCATTTTTATATAAAATTACATTTGTTCTCCTTTAAAAACATCTCAGGTTATATATATATATATATATATATATAGGGGAGGGATAGAAAGAAAACTCACTCGAGTTAAGCAAACCAAAGAAAACCTTATGTAACAATTTCAAAAAAAATTAGGGAATGTAAATAACATGTTATCGAACGTTTTGTGACAAAAAAAAAAACGAAAAAAAATTCAGTTTTTAGCATATATATATATAGGTTTACGATCCTGTAAAAAAATTAAATTTGTGAGAAGGATAAAAAAGAATATGGTGAGGACACATGTCCTTATTTATTTTATTAGCTTAAGGGTAAGAAAGTAATTTAATAAATAAACTTAATTAAAGATAAAATTCAAAAACTCACATGCAATGCACATGCAAGTTCCTCCTGTCTTTTTTATACGACAATAACTTTTAATACGTAACTTAAAAAAAATACACTATAATAACGAGTGTTTTTTATCTTTAATATGAGTACCATATAGCTATACTTATATAGAGAAAAAAATTACGTTTCCATCGGATGTTTTAGTCCATGGTGTTTTATCCATGTTGTCTTGATTGTATATTGATTCAAGGCGTTGTGTTTTACAATAAAACACCATAAACGTAATAAGACACCATAACATTGCAAATACCATTTACAGTCATTCTTTCAATCTTGTTTTCAATGGTGTTTTATTTTAGGAATTCAAAACACATTATAGTGTCTTGTAAAAGGAAAAGGTTTGCTCGTTGAATTTATTGATATTTTTTTATTGCTAATGAAATGGTGTTTTTGTATACTTGTATGGTGTCTTGTTTTCTATGATGTTTTTTTTAGTTTCATGTTGTATAAAAAATGGTAATTTGCTAAATTCAATGATATTTGCAATGTTATGGTGTTTTATTTACGTTCATAGTGTTTTACTGTAAAACACAACGCATTGAATTACTATACAATTAAAACAATACAGACAAAAACCATGAACTAAAACATTCGATTGAAATGTAATTTTTTTCTCTATAAAAGTATGGCAATATGGTACTCATATTAAAGATTAAAAAACACTCTTATTATGGTGTAACTTTTTTTTAAAAAAAGTTACGTATAAAAAGTTATCGACTTTTAAAAAAGACGGGGGAAGTTGCATATGCACTGCATGTGGGTTTTTGAATTTAAGAAATGTTAAATTTACCTTCATACCCTTAATATAGAAAATTAATTATTTTAATAGTAAACACTATTTACAATTTTGCTATTATAATCTCAACCATTAGATTATAGATCAAATGGTGTAGATTCTTTTTTACATTTCTCACAAAACACACTCTTTTTACAATAATCCTACCCTATATATATATATATATATATATATATATATAACTGAATTTATAAAAAAATCCCTTTAGCGCTTTTTGTTTTTTGGTACATAACGTTCCATAACATGTAACATACATTCCCTAATTGTTTTCTCTCAATGTCACATCCTCTCTCTCTCTCTTATCTTTAAAACACATCTCATCATCATTTATATCTCTCATATAACAATATCTCTCTTCTTTCATTTCTTTTATAGTTTTTTACTTTTTATATTTAAAATTGGGAAAAATATATTAGGTTTAAATTCAAACACCAAAAGTATTACGTAATATAGAAAATACAAAAAATATCGAAAATGATATCTATTTCTTTTTACTCTATTTTCCCTAATTATGACATAATGTTCTTTATAAAATGCAACCTATATTTGTCTTATATGTTTATTAGAAGATACAAAATTGTCGAACATGATATATATATATATATATATATATATATATTATATCTTTATAAAATGCAACCTATATTTGTCTTATATGTTTATTGTGAATTTATATTTCATTCGTTACGTTTGATGACTTTGCACTACAACTTTTAAAAAAACAAGTCGACAACGTGCGTAGAAAAGTGTTGACAACGTGCGTAAAAAAGCTTTGACAACGTGTATAATTTTTTTTTGACAACGTGCGTAAACATTTACACGAACTGAGTATGAGAACACCACTATGTAAAAAAATATTTTGATGACGTGCGTAAAACAAGTTTTTTTACGCCCCTGATCGCCGACCCGAGCTCCTCTAAACGTTACACGTAAATCTAATTTTCAAACGTATGTAAAAACGAAAGGTGTAAAATTGTTTTTACGTACATTTGAAAAATGCTTTTACATAAGTTGTTGAATGTAAAATATTTTTTTTGCGCACGGTGTCGAAAGAAAAAAAATTGTTTTTACGCCCATATAGTCGCTCCAACTCTTTTAAACGTCACGCGTAAATCTATTTTTCAAACGTATGTAAAATGGTACGTGTAAATGTTTAGTTTTTACATAAATTTGAAAAATTGTTTCTCGTACCTTGTCGAATGTAAAAAAAATTCACGCACGGTATCGAATGTAAAAAAAAATTCGTACACGGTGTCGAATGTAAAAAAATTGTTTTTTATTACACCCGGTGGCGAGGATAACGAACAAAAAATAAAGATCAAGATCAAAGATTGATAACGTTTTCTTTTTACACATGTAGTAATTTTTTTTATAAAAAATCATGTGTTATAATTAGTTTATTTAATAGATAAACGTAATTAATGTTGACTTGAAGAGTTATATGGTCTATGATGTTTGATTGTTAGTTTGACAAGTTGACATTAATAGTACATAAGTCAAATTTTTCAAAATACTATTTTTGTACTATTTATTATATTATAATATATATTAAATTACATCACTAACTACAATTAACTTATATGCTTTTTAATTGAGACATCAAAGTTTTTTCTTTTTAAGTTTAGACACATAAATTATATATAGTTATACTACAAAAACTCCTTACTTTTAGGTTTAATTAGCAAAGTGCCATTATAATAGAATTTTTATTCACATCCTCTAATTTTTAATAAGTTTATGATATAGCCTCTCTACTTAATAATAACATGTTTAGCCCTTAATCTTAATAATTGTTTTTCATTTTCAACCCTACACTTTATTACAATCACTATTTGACCTCCAACTTTAGTTTTTCCCATTACAATTACTATTTAGATTCTAAATTTTAAGTTTTTTTTTTCCTTTTTACTTAATTATTGTTGTTTCCTCTTAGTTTTTTTTTTTAAGGAAAAGCCTTTCTAACTTTCGTATGTATCGTCATAAGTAGGTTATTTTATTCACGGTTCGAACCTTTCGCGAGTATTCCTTTTTATGGTTGTAACGAGTGTCGATGCCATCATGGACTGAACCGATAACTTTTTATGACATTCGTAAATACCGCCGTGACGTGGTTTTTTACCTTTATGTAAAATGTCCATTCATAATTGTATTTTTTATCTATGGTTTGAACCCGCCGCGAAGCGCGGACAGTAACCCACTAGTTCTTTTTTAATCAATAAAATCACTACAAGACAAATCAAATTTAAACAATTCAATCTCAACCACTCATACAAGAGAGATCTAGGGTGGATAATGGTTTCTACGGTTCTCGCATCTGAAGGTGGTTCCTATTTTACCTCATCCCTATATATATACATATACACACACACATATATATATGATAAGGATCCGTTAGGAACCACCCTTTATCGTGAGAATCGCGAGAACCAGTGTGAACACAAACAGTAATACCTAAAAAATCTAAAAAACACCCAAATTTTTTTTAATATTTTCTTTGAAAAATTCGCTACATTTCATCAAAAATAAAAAAAAACAAATTTAAAAAAAATAAAAAGAAAACTTGAGTAACAGTTATCCATGCACATGTGCATTTTTATCATGTCTTTGACAAATTTCGTAATAAATTACAAACATTGGATAATTGTACTTTCTTACACTACCACGTGTAATACAGTACTTTTTACGTTACCAATATTAGAAATGCAAATGTGCATCTATATGTATCAACATGAAATAAGGTGTTTTGGTACACTACTTTGAATACACTTTCTCTTTCATCGATCATTCCATCCACAATACACTACCATGCACATGTGCATATGTGTCATTTCTTCGACAAATTCCGTAATACGTTACAAATATTAGAGAATTGTACTTTCATTTACACTACCATGTGTAATACACTACTTTTTACGCTACCAGTATTAGAAATGCACATGTGCATCTATATGTATCAACACGAAATAAGGTGTTTCGGTGCACTACTTTGAATACACTTTCTCTTTCATCTATCATACCATCCATAATACACTTCCATTACCTCCTACCATCCATGATATAATACCAGTACCTCCTACCATCTATAATACAATACCAATATTTTCACTTTATTACATGTATATCAACACCATTTATACCATCCAATCAACATATTACATCATAAAGTGACAACTATAACCAAACTATCAACCACTAGATATAACTAACCAAAAGACATGTATATGGGCCTACTTCATCATTCAAAATCACAAACATTTTGTACCAAAACACGTTATATAATGGTTATACATAATGATGCATATGTGCATTTTGAATATTGGTAATATAAAAAAGTGGTATATTACGGATGGTATTGTAAATTAAAGTGCAATTGTCCACTACTGATAATGTATTACGGAATTTATCGTAGTTGTGATACATATGCACATGTGCATGGATAACTGTTACTCGAAAAAAAAAAAATTTTTGGTAACGAAACATAGTGATTTTTTTTAAATATTAAAAAAATTGAGTGTTTTTTTTTATTTTTTTAGATTTTATTTTGTGTTCACATTGATTCTCGCGGTACTCGCAATAAAGGTGGTTCTCGCATGAACCTTACCCTACACACACACACACACACACACACACACCACACACACAAGGAGATGATCAAATAAGAAAAAATCAATTTAAGAAGAAAACAATATAATGGTAAAACATTAATTAGTTTATAACTTTTTACTTAAATATTATTTCTCTAATTAATTAATTAATTTCATTTTATCCTACACAAAAAATTATCATACACATTATCGAATATTATAATACACATATCGAAATTATCCTACACACCTCATAATTTATCATACACATCTCACAATCTATCATACAGATCTCGTAATTTATCCTACACTCTAAAATATATATATATATATTTTGAAAAATCTATATTTTGAAAAAAAAAATATAAATTTAATATAATAATATAAATTTGTAATTTTGAACTTAGGGCAACACAGTAATAAAAATTTGAATTAAAGGCACAATCGTAATTTTAGGTTGGAGGCAAAACCATAATTTTATTTGAACCGAGAGCATAATCGTAATTTTGAGTTGGAGCCAAAAGCATATTATTTTTGAACAAGGGCAAAAACGTAATTTTGAACTGAGGGCAAAAGCATAATTTTTTAAACGGGGGAAATTTATTTTTGAAGAGAGGGCAAAATCGTAATTTTAAGGTGGGGGCAAAAACATATTTTTTTTCTTTTGAACCGGACCGAAAACGTAATTTTGAGCTGAGAGCAAAATCGTAATTTTTTGCTGGGGACAAAAGCGTAATTTTATTTTGAGCAGGTGGCAAAAACGTAATTTTAAATTAAGGGAAAAAACATAATTTTAAAATTTAAAAAAATAATAAACGGTTGGTCAAATGGGGTAGTGACAGGCCAGCTGCCTGCATTATTCCCCTATCAGTGTTTTGTATATATAGTAAATAAATAAATTAAAGAGTTATGTATATATACTACATCAATACTTTTTTTTAAATCTTTTATGGTTTGAAAAAAAGGTTTTAATTTTTTTTGTTAAAAGTGATTTTCTCGAAGTTTAGTATTTTTTTAGTTTTCTTATGATTAAATGGTCTAGCACTCCGTCACTATGTTCTTGGAATCCTGCTGTAATTTTGTTCCTAAATTATGTCCCAAATCATTGCTAAATTTGGCTTTAAAATATTTCATCTAAAGTTGTACCATATCACGGTGAACGGTTGTTGAAAAAAGCTCAGAAAGTCGCAGCCGGTGTTGTTTGCGACAATTTTTCCAACCAGACATACTGTCGCAAAATTTGTGACGATAAAAACTTAGACCCGAGTTCATGTCAGTATGAACCAAAATTACTCGACTTGTAATATTCAACCCGAGTTGAAAGTTGAGCTGAGATAGTTTGTGGCTTGGCGATTCGTTTTTCTGTTTTGATGATTTTGCATTTTTGCTTGTTTTTTTATACAAGTCCCAACTAATAACTAATAATAATTTCTGATTCTAAAAATCTAAGAAAAATTTCAACAAAACAAAGATAAAATTTATTCAAGCAAGGTAACTTTGGTTCAAACTAATACCAAGTATAAACAGAGCCAACTAGCTATAGTCAAACCAATTCGAGTTGGTTTAAGTTACGGAGCGAGCCAGGCTAGCCCTAGCCCAAAAAGGGCTTTGAGCCACCATATATTTTTTTTTAAAGTTTAAATATCTCGGCCAGCCAATTCGGAAATTCCAAAATCATTGGCATCATTCCAGCAACGGATGGATTTTTAAAAGAGTTTAAAAAGATGGAACATTCAGATGAAAGATCTAAAACTATAAAAATTCGGAATTCGAAGTACTAAGGATGAACATACCAAAATGCATTTACCAAAAAGTACTTGGTTTCTCTCTTAGAGGTCCCAAATTCAACTCCCACTAGCATCACTTTAAAGGATATTGGTGGTGGCAATGAAGTTTAGGACTAGACCTCTTTGGAGGTCGCCAGTTCGAAACCGATCCAAACCGGGTTTTACCGCAGTAGGCCTTTGGGTGGGCGGGTTTTCCCCGGAACTGGTGGCTTGGTGGCTCGGGTATGCATCCAACTCTGACCATTATGGAGGAGGAGATGCATTTGCTCGATTGAGGACATCTCAGGATGCTTATCCGATTATTTAGTTAGCCGTTCAAAAAAAAAGTAGACCATATATACGTGTGAACTTTTAGTTTGTTTATTGTTAGTCAATAATTATCGTTTTAATGTATCCATGCAATTCCATTGTGAATATAAGGCTCTCTTCTAATTTGCTTGTTTCTATATTCTGTAGGATCATAAACCATCTTTTCCCAAATCACTCAATGCTCAATGCAGCAAGGACTTGTATGTTCTTGCAGAAAAAAAAAGATAAATTTGTCTTTTTAATATTAAATTGTGTTTTTGACTTGTCTAGTTAACTGGAGCATGAACCAAATCTCTTGTTGTTGCAAAATATATGTACTTGAACTTTAAATCATCAAACGATTTGTTGGTTGATGAATGATGATGTTTCAGATTGTGTTGTAAAAAGTATATTACTAGGTAAATTTTGATTCCTTCAACCTTATAAAAATTAACCTAGAACGCATACGTGTATTTGGACAAGGGCCTGATTTTCTAGTTTCTTTCGGGGCCCCAAAATATTTTTATTAGCGATATCTTTTTTAACGAGTGATGTGAATTAACGAGTCACGACACACAAAGTAGCTCTTCAACACTAACACCATGTCGTGGTGATTGAAAATACTGATTTCATTTTTATTAGCGATATCTTTTTTATGAAAATTCATGTCATACGTCTGCGGGATCAAATAACATCAAGTGTATCGTCGAAGATCTCTCAATAAGTGAATGACGAAAACACCTAATTAATTGGCAACAAACAATCCCATTTGTCAAAGCAAACAACGTATATAAAATCTTATTCAAATTCATTCCGGCCACACCTTTTTTTTTATAAACAGGAACAGTCACAAATTTGTTGTTATATGTAATGCGTGAATTTCAAAGTCAGATATATATATTGACGAACACTACGGCTTGTATGAAACCTCAATTCCAAGAGAGCTACGATCAGGATTTCATACCATACATGATATATTATTGACACCAGATTGTTACCGTGCCGCACGTTGCGGCGGCAACGTCATGCCTGTCGCGGCATAAATTAGGTCGGTATCAGTTCGTTTAACAAAGGTATTGATATTGTAATGACATTCGATATAACAATCGAAAAAAAGAAAGTTAGACATAATATTAAACTTTCTTTTTATTTAGTTATTTTATCAGTTTTACTTTATAAAGGATATCGTTAAATCTCTTTTTTTATATAGAAAGCATATTAACAATTTTAGGTTCAAAGTAAAACCTCATACAAAATTTGTTTAGAAGAAAAACAACATTAGCTACCACCAAATTACATAGGGAAAAGTCATCCACCAAATGTTTCTAATATTTCATTGTATTGATGAATGACGATGACGATAAAAAGATTAAAATCAATATTAATATAATATAATTAATTCTATTGTATTGAGAAATGAACTGTTACTCCGATAAAAAGACTATCATCAATATTAATGTAATTGAGAAATGAGTGGAATCCATTTCAACGGACCTGAAACGTTTCATCAACCAAAATTAATATTTGATATATCAAGTTAATTATTAGGGTGGGTTTATTCACACACGCCAGTAGTCTATTTACACACTCTAAAACGCCCTGCTTGGCCAAAACGCCCCGCTCTCTGCTCTGTTCGCTGTCCACTGGGGGTTTGGGGTTGGCATTGGATACCATCCTCCAAGCTCTACATTGTATCGTTCCCACGATTGTCGAAGGTGTGAACAATCACACCGTATCGTTGGGCAATAAGAAACCTCGTCGCAGGCATTGTCATGTAATTTTTGGTACCTGCTCGTCCCACTCCCTCGAAATCGATCCGTCTGACCAGCGCATCATAATCTCCTATGTTTTCCGGATCGAAAACCTGCCTCTAAAGCGATTCGTTCATACGTAACTCCATTATAAGTTGTTTCTGGATAGTCAAATACTTTGATTGTTTCCTTCCTAACCCGACAGCTACCGATCAAAACCTACAATGACCATCTGGTCTCACGTCCTTTATTCTCACGATGTATGGATGGATCACTTCCGGAATCTGAGATGCGTAGTTGCGGATCGCTATATCCGTCTTAGGACCGAGCTTGATCATCGGGAAATCAGGGTGATCGTTGAGCGGTTGGGTTTTCTTTTGTCTTCCAGAGTCTTGGGATGATACATACAAGCTGTGACGGGGGAGATCGTCTGAGGCCTCGAGGCAAGTTTCTTCCGACGGAATATACAAGCTTTTTTTGGCCGCTTCAACCTTTCTTTGTTCATGTGTTTTCAATGTTGGGCGACCACGAGTTTTCTTCAGAAAAACAGGAGGTTTTTTATTACTGTTGCCTGGATTGAGGATTTGCTGAAACTTTTCAAAGAAGCTCCTTTTCACTTGAGGAGGTGTTGGATCGAACAGTTGTTTCAATTTTTCAAATTCCGCGTCTACATTGATATCCTCTATCTTATTCCTTGCCGGCTTGAAGTCAAGCTTCTTCCAGAACACGTCTATCGAATTGATACGGATTTGTTGACCTGTGGACGGAAACAAAAATTAGGTGCAAAATCATAACCGCAAAGGTCAAAAATATTAATTACCGTTATTTTCTAACTTTTCAAAACGACAGGCACATGGCAAACCACAACTGGTAAAAAGTTGGCAACCATAGCTTGAACCGTAGGCTCTCAACCCGTCTTCCTTACGTTTTAGCTCCATATTCAAAAGCGACCTTTCTGAGAATATTTTCAAGTATGGAATGATCCTTGTGGTGGTTCATCACTTTTCGGAGGCTTGTTTCAAAGCTACTTCTAATCTCGGCGTATTGTATGTCAACAACATGATCAACATACAATACAAGTTTATCCAGTGTGTTGCGATGACTTGGAAAGTGACTTTTTAGTTTTGCATGCATGCCCTCAACCCTGTTGGTCGTGGTTTGGTGAAAGTTAATAGTTTTGTTAGTCCAGCAAGAAACAAACTTTTCACGGTACGGATCCAACCAGGATTTCCTCAAATAATAAAAACCTCTGAAATTAAAAAACGTAAAGTGAGTTTTTTTTATTATATAAAAACGTAAATAGTCGGTTGAACATAATTATGTAAGAAATACTCACGTTCACGACCATCTTCTTTTTCAGCTGTGCTTCAAGGTTTTCCAAGTTATACCTGTATATTTCCTTGGTCGTAGACTCACACAATGTCCAAAATGAAAGTACGAATTCTTTCTACTGCTTGTCAGAGAATTTCTTCTTGCTATTCCTGTTAATATTTTGTTGAATATGGAACCAACAAAGATACTTTTGCGCTTTTGGAAAAACTTGTTCACACGCGTTAATTAAAACTCCCTATCTGTTAAAATCACGCGCGACTCCATACAGCCTACTAGCATAGACTTGATCCTCTGCAGCACCCATAGGTAGTTCTCTAACTTCTCTGCGGAAATTACCGCACCAGCAGCCGTAAACGATTTGTTTGTCGACGTCATGCCTACGAACTGGACAAACGGCAGGTTGTACATGTTCGTTTTGTAGGTGGCGTCAATCATTAGCACATGCGGGAAGGCACACCACATAGTGAATGATTTTTTGTGAACAAAGAAGACATCTTCAACTGCGTTTGATATCTCATTCGTGCGCATGTAATAAGTTTAATCTTTTTCGCGAAGAATGTTTTCAAGTTTTTGCATCGGAGACTTACCGACATTTTTTCTGACATTGATCTTCTGAACAGCGTTGTGTATATCTTTCGGAATAATCTTTCTATTTGGATTGTTTTTCGTTAGCGTTCGCCAGATACTGTGGTTGGGAATATCTTGCTCCGCCAGCTGCTCAACCATTCTTTTATCACCCGAAAAAAGCCTTCTCGCATACACGTGACCCTCTAGGTTTTCGATAGGAGTATGGTTATGTTTCGCCTTCGTCACCTCAATCCTCCAAACACTTCCGTTTAATTCTGAAAACCCGTTAATCTCAAACGGGCAACCTATTTTCTTGCTACCCGTTTTCCTCTGTGTAGCTATACTCTTATGCTCTCCACCAAGAGTGCATTGAAACCAAATCTTGTAATTCTCTCCTCTTTTATTCGACCTCTTGATCACAATGAGGTAACCATTGTCTTTTACCGTGTCTTGTACCCAACGCACCAGCTCTTTACGTGACGAAAACTTCTGCGTTGTATCAAACGAAAATGTAACCGGGTAACAACCTTCCTCGTCAACTGACACATCTTCCTGCTCACCATCGTCACCGAGTTCCGAATAGATTTGATGTTCAAAGCTCTTCTCACAACCGTAACCGAAGTCGGGATAGTTTGGAAGACCCAACGAATATTCAGCCTGAGGATACGCTTCGCCTCCGTATCCGTAATTCGAATAACCTTGTTGTGCATACAGGTCCTCCACAGGGATATTCAAATCCAGCTCCACCGTGTTATCCCGATAACGAATGCCAGATACAACCTCCTCCTCCCTCAAGTTGGACAAGACCGGTTTCTCATACGAGTCAGAAACAACGTTCCCTCGTAAGAATCAGGAACAACTGACTCGTTAAAATATTCACCGAAAAGATAGTTGTTTAACCACGACATCATTTTTTGAACCCTCTGCACTAATACAGCATAACCGTGCGTTATTTTGAAGAAACACAAGTAAAACAGAAAACCCCCCGTATGTCTAGAAATAATATAATGAGTTTTAGAAATCGAATGCATTAACTCTTCTGCCGGGCCAACTTTAAAAGGCAAACATTTGGGGTCGAAGCGCCGCGCTTTGGCCAAAGCACGGCGCTTAGGGTTCACGGGACAACATCATACCTGGTCAAACCTCGTATAACCTTTATATCACTCAGACATCAGTCACTTCACATTTTGTCTGGTAAAGTAACCCTAAACGCCATGCTTTGGCCAAAGCGGGGCGCTTTGGGGTGTGAAAATAATGTGAGGCGTGTTTAATTAGCAAGGTCCAATTATTAACCCTCTCTCTTACAATTTCTTTCTACCTACTAAACAACCACCACCATGAAACTACTGCGATCATCACCGGCACACCCCACCGAACTGTCATTGTCGCGCCACACAACCGTCATCATCTCTGATCACCGCCAATCAACACCGAGACAAAGCCCCACCACCACCGACCCATCATCGTCACACCTAACAAATCGGTCACCACCAATCACCACCGCAACCCAGATCAAGCCACCCAACCACCTAGCTGCCACAACAATAGAACCCTCGCCGCCTAATCGCCACCACACCTAACCGTCGTTTCTGTGTGTCTTCTTGTCCACAAAACCCAGATCAGTGGCAAATCTCGTTCAGATCCACCGTGGTTGTGGCGGATCTCGTTCACAAAGACTAAAGTAAACCCATTTATCTCTCCACACTCTCTCTATACAAACATTATTGGCCGTGGGTGGTGCTCTAAATTCAAAACTCTATTAGATTATTTAGTATTTGTGCTGTGTTGTTTCTTGGTATTAAACAATGTTATCGTTTTTGTTTGATGAAAACTGAAACTTTCCTGCCACACCATTCTTCTTTCTTACACCAGAAATGACAAAAAAAGAAAAATGACGTTGTCTCGTTGACTTGGTAGTTGGATCCCAGCCCTCCGTGGTGCTGGTTGTCTTCATGTCATGATCGGAGAAAGAAAATAACCTTTGCCTGCCAAGAAGCTGGAGCAGGGATAATTTTGTAATTTGTAAACGGGCAATTTTGTAATTATGTCGGTGCACTGTTGCACCTACCATGCATTTTAAGAATAAGGTAAATTTGCCTATTTGGTCATTGCTACCATATCTTTAGTTGCCGATGATTGCTATGAATTTTCGTATAAGACTACCGACGCTATGACTTTTTATATCGGGATATTAACTACATAGATCACATGTGAATCACCACACCTATCCCCGCATGATCTACAACGTAAAGCTTTTCCACGGGATTTTTTCCACGGGTGGGGCTAACTGAAGGTCAATTAGGGCAATTATGGAGGACACGACCATATGAAACCATTTCCTCAACCATTCATGGTGTGAAAAATGACGCATGTTGAAGTGGCAGTTTTTCACACATAAATAAGTTATGGCGTGTCTGGTAGTCTAAGTAGTTTATAAAATCAACAACTACCAATACAATACAAAACAAATCAAATATGTCTCTGAATGCTCTGAAAATGATTTATAAAATGTTATTTGCTTTTAAATAAAAGGAATTCGGGATACAAAACTATATTCAATATCTTAAAATATACTAAGAACTTAAAGAAAAATAAAAAGTCATATTTTGTTGTGTTGTCTTTAGCTTTAGCTTTGGCTATAGGATCTAAACAATGCTTGCTACAAAAATCTCATTAAACAACTACATGAAAGTAGAGTCTAAGCTTTAATACGGTAGCTTTAACACTTCACGGTATCTACTCCATAATTCGAGATCCAGTAGCTTTAGAAATTCTAGCAGGGTTAATAGTCACATAAGATGATAAGTGATGTTGATAGTACACTGAGAAGACCAATAAATGATCGACATGAATGATGTAAACTTTATTAGAACCTCAAATGTATAATTGTACAGATTACAAGATTTAAGAATATATAACCCAGTCTGTCTAGATACAAGTCACAAATGCCCATGGCTTTATAGTCTAGTGGCATCTTTAGGGTGGGATAAAGCTTTGAGACCAATAGGTCCTGGGTTTGATTCCCACAAAAGGGGTTTTCCGTATTTATTGGGTTTCCTCCTGAATTTGTGTATAAGCATTATGCCTAGTGGGGATGGATATGATCGGGTGGTTTCGTTGGTGGCACGATGATACTCTATTGGTCCGTCAGTGATCCAAATTTACCGTTAAAAGAAAAATACAAGTCACAAATAAAAAAATTAAGTTAGGTTAATTAAATGTCTGTTGAATAGAGACAAGTATACCTACACTGCAAAGAAATTAAGTTAGGTTAATTAAATGTCTGATGAATAAGTATACCTACACTACGTAAGAATATGCGTGTATATATTTGAAAAATGTAAACCAAATATTAAAGTCAAATGAACACGAAAATAAAATTGAATATTAGTTGGAAAAAGTTATAAAATATTCGTTTAAAGATTGGATTTTTGACTTATTTGCCACCGTCATTATCTTCGATGGATTTGTGACCAATTGCAACAGAACATAGTTGTGTTTGATTTGCAACTCATGGTAGGAGTTGTATTATAGGTTCACATTTATTTTGAACTGATTAACAATGGTTAGAAGAATACAATTGAGATGTAATATGCGAATCCTTTATGCTATGTGGAAAACATGGTTCCATGTTTTTCACCATATTAGAAAGTCGTATTTTGTTGGAAGATCAAAAGCGTAACTAAACACCTTCTTCAGGTTTTACGCTTAAATAATTATGGCGAAGCTATCCGAAACAGGTTAGTTTTCGATCTCTCTTGTTGTGTATGTCCATAGGAAGCGAGTGTGTGATAGTGTCGGACTCATGCACCCCCCTTGTGGATAGTTGTCGAAGACCAATCAACTCTTAAAAATAATATGAATTGGAGTCTTCATTTCTCATGAATACCATAACTTGTTTATATATTTGTTCGCCACATTTATCTTATCTGCTAAGAAATAAAGGTGCCATACTTTTTGGATAAATATTTTTATAAATGTTTTCTTTTTCTTGTACAATCTCAATGTTTGTGTAACAACTAAATTTGCTATATGTGACATTTTCATGTGTGTCCAAGTGGCACCGTGCATACTTGCATGTTCTATGAGCTATTCCTGAAATCACATGCTATTAAATTTATTTACTTGTTTAAATTTCTCATGTTCTCTTTTGTTTAAATTTATTAATTATTAATTTTGACTGTGATTAAATTTCGTTGGTTTTCGACATCATTTGACAAGTATTCAAAAAGGATAAATTCAAAGGGCAAAATTCACATGTTTTTCATTCAGTTCCAAAACCCTAATAGTTAATGCGTTTACTTTGAATATGAGATAAGATTGGAAGGACTTATTCCAGGTTAAATTTATGCCTTTTTAAAAGCATATTTCGTCACATCAGTATCATAATAACGCTTCTTCATAAAATGTGTAGCGGTTAATGCCCCTTAATACCCATTTCATTCAATACTTTTCATTTGTTTTCTTCTATTTAGACATTATTCTAGATATGTCTCTTCCTTTTTATGGGTTGTTTCATGCACCTATAATGCCATAACGCATGGCCAGATGTTTACAAATTAAACTTCTATTTTTATAGTTGTTTATCGTTTTATAAGACATGTCAACTTATTTTTGACGACCTCAAGTGAAGTTTATGTTTGCCATGTTTGTAAAAAGTAAAAGTAAAAAAAAAAACAACTTGTAATCCGTTTTTTCTAATAAATCTAGAAATTTTCATCCTAGAAAAAACATAAAAACTTTAAATAATTTAAATATAAAATTGATATCCAACTTTAATTACAGAATAATAATGATCTAATAAAAGTTTGTTTATAAATCAAGCACCTCCATCCTACTTAATTAATGCTTAATAGAAGAAACTAATGTCAAGGATATAGTTTTAAGAAGCTTCCATCTCTCAATCAATATGAGACCTTTTTATAAAAGCTTTTTAAATTATAAATAATCTGTTATTATGCATTAGGTTATGTGTTATAAGAGGCTTGGTTGTCCGTTTAATAATAATAATAATAATAATAATAATTATTATTATTATTATTATTGTTATTATTATTATTATTATTAATATTTATGTTAGTTTATATATTAACAAATGTAATAAAATATTATTGTATACGCTTAAAATTAAAGAAAAAGTTAAACGTTTCTTTAAAAATAAATAAAAAATACAACTCAAAAAAGGAAAAAAAATAATTTGAAAAAAAAGAGATAACAAATACAAACAAAATAACAAAGCTGACTCCTCCTTTGAGTCTAAGACCAGCTCATGAGAATAATAATATCAAACATTCTCCACTAAACCCGCACGAAGGGTGTTATGAAGGTTAGTAGAACGTATTTTTGCATGATTTTGAAGCCTCTACTCATTGCTAATTGTACAAGGAAGTCGCGGAACGTCACCTTCATAGCTTTATAGCTTTGGCATATCGTCTTACCTTCATCCTCCGAAACATATTATATAGAATCAAGCACACGCGTACATAGCATACCTTATATTTTTCTAGAATGTTCATCGACTTGCTTTTTTGTAAGAGTTTGTTGGTTGTGCTTCGGGTTCCGTTAGGGTTTGGGTGCACGTTGAGAGTTCAGGTGTGTTTAGGGTGTATGGAAAGAACAAGGGTTGTATTTTGGGTACCCATCGTGGTTATGAATCGGGTACATACCAACCGTTGGCCTCATGTTGTTCGTATGAGTCGAACTTGAACACAGTTCGGTAATCACCTCTTTGATCTATAATTTAAAAAAAATACTTGAAGTTTAAGAATATAAATTCTTTAAGAGAAGAATAATATTTTGGAGTGATTGAGTTTCGAATTTAAAAAATATGGAGCATTAATAAAAAGAAATTAATTTTTATTTGCCAACGGTATTATTATCATTTTAAAGTGTTTTGTTTTTAATTTTTACAAGTTCTCCATTAAATTCCTTCCCTCTTATTGGACCACAAAGGCAAAATTTACAGACAACATTCATTAGGGGTGAGCATAGTGTGGTTCGACGCGAGTATTGCCTATTATCGAAACCATAATCGCACACTTTGGTTATAAAAAAATCATAACCGTTTGGTTTCGGTTAATGCGGTTTCGGTTAATCGTTATTTGCGGTTAATGTGGTTTCGGTTCGGTTATAGGTCGGTTTATTTTATCGTTTCTAAAGTTAGACTTTAAATGTGTGGGTTATGCCAAATTCATACGCAATAAATAAATACACACAGTTAAAGCTTGTAGAAGTTGGGTTATGGTTAAGAGACTTAAACACTTCATCAAAAATATATATGGATTGGACCATGGTTAAACACTCAGGGGAAGGGGTTTGGGGGGGGGACCCCTCGAACTTTTCGCTCAGTAGTGTTATATATGTAGTTTTCGTATAGAAATTTATGGGTTTATAAGTTTTCGAACCCCCAGTTCTATAGAAATTTTTGAGTATATACGTTTTTACAGTTATGAAACTAATAATAACCATAACCGAATCGCAACATGTGGTTATCAAAAATATAAATTTCGACCCTTCGGTTATTTCGGTTACGGTTCAATTAATTCGGTTTTATGCTAAGTGCTAACCCCTAACATTCATTACCTTCTTTCTAAGTTCTATGCTTCCCCATATCTCTAGACTCGCACTCTATTCAACCATATTCAGATGTGATAACACAACAATATTCAGATGCCTTATCGTTAATCGTATCAACAATATTCATTATTCGAATAAGATGTCAATTTTACAATTTCAATCGGTTTTTGGATTTTAGAAGGTCAGCATCCGAACAATAAATTCCGATTAAGATCCAAATTCAATTTGTTTAGTTCCAAACTCATTCGACTCAAATATTAGACTTCATATTTTATATATAATTTTATACTTTCTTAAAAAAATTCACAAATGGCTTTTGTTTTTTTAAATATATTTATATTTTGTTTAATTATTTTCTCATAGTTCTGTTTATTTTATTCACATCCACCCAAATTCAATACGACTTTTTACACTGGAATTTTGATTCAACTTCAACATTTTAAATCCAAAGGACCCACAATGCAACAAAACCCTAAGATTCAAACCTTCATATCTATTTATTTATTTATTTATGTAAGTTTGTACTATATTATAGAGAGTGGGTGTGAGTGTTTGTGCGTGGATTTGAGGAAAAAATTTTGTTTATTAATAAATTTGGAGAAAAGAATGTTCACGTCTATAAATATGAACTTTAGTTTTTTTACTCTATATTGAAAAGTCTCTGCAAAAATGACATATATATAAATATGAACTTTAGTTTTTAGTTTTCATATCATATTTCATGCCAACAACAACTTTGATTATTAACATTTTCGCACAACAACTTTGATTATTAACATTTTCGTTTGTTTGATATTTAGTATAATTTCATCATTTTAACTTATTTCTACTATAACCAACAAACAATGTAATAAAGACTCGAACTAATATATTTAATAATAATATCGATGCATTAATATGATAAATACTATAAAACTAAGTATACCAAAAATGCACTAATTAGGAGGTGACGTTAGCGCGCGTCAGAAAAGTGGCGTGATGGAAAAAAGAAGATATGGGAAAGGGCGTATAAAGGTGACGTTATCTGACACGTGACACACTTTTTATTATTAAGTTATATTTAAAAATTATATAAAATTAATTAAATTGAAATAAAACAAATTAATACTAATTATTCATATAACTTAAAAATTAAAGACATTACATAACATTACAAAATTAAAGTCACGCCCGTACACTTTATGGAACTCGACGAGAGCGACTTGGATGATGTCGACTTCGTTTAGCTCACCATCGTCGTTGTCCACGTTGTTGAGAATCCCTTCAAATCTCGTACAATCAACATGAATCATCCGAAAACGTGAATAAAGTGCATCCTTGGATCGGATGGCCTCACCCTTACGCGTACAAAATTCTTGAAAAAACTCGTTCCCAAAACGAAGACGTGCGTAACGGAGGCCCTTGATTGTTCACCACTGCGACCCACGATTTGCATAACGTGATGTCCTCTTCTAGGATCCATGGAATAACCTGTATTGTAATAAGATGAAAGTTGTGATTTTTGTGAGAGAGTGTTGATAGTTATATAAAACGATGAGATTTGAGAGAGTGTAATGGTGTATTTATATATATAAAGATTGAAATTTTTTTGAAAAATAGTTTTTTTATTAGTCGTTGAGTAAAACGGCTACTTCCACGACCCAATGAAAAGATGACACATACGCACACTTATTAACTCAACGCCGGTGGAATTCTCCAAGCCTATAACTCAACGTCGTGGACAACGTCGGGTGTGGTATGGTGTGTGTGGCGTGGAAAGGCATAAACGTTGTTGATCCACGCCCACATTGTGTGGTCTAAACACAATTAACACAACACTAAACGTCATTAAGCAATTTTAGGAGACATGAAAGATATTTTGTGTTGACTTTTATAATAAACACCCCCTCCCCCATACCACTTTACCTGTGTGAAAATTTTCGCATAAAGGGTATGACATTTGGTATTGTTTAAGTAATGTACAATGATATTGGGTTTAGATATTGTATACATCATACATAACACATGTTACACCATCTACACTTAGAGATAACTAACACTTTTCCTCTCTTCCTTACCTCTTAACCAATGGCCTAAAACCACCTGTAAAACCCTTGCTTAATAAATTCAAATTCTATAAAAAAATTCGCTTATAAATGTATTTATACCAATACACGACCGTTAATATTTTCGAGTTTCATGAAAATTCTTAAAAGTTAAAACATTCAACATGTTATCATTGATTTGTTTCGTAAACAAACTAATCATAATACGAAAGCTTGAGCTTTGATCGTGTTCGGTTCTCCGTTGAGCTTGATCGTCATTTGGTGCTTCAACCATTACCTATATTTCATAAAACATGAAATATGTTAGTTATACGGAGTTTATACCTAATCTAGTTAAGCCCGAAAGCTTAAAACAACTCAAACAAAAATTTTCACACATACCCCGTCGTAAGCTACGGCTCTGTACCGTAGCTTATGGTACATGGTTTTTGTTTGTTAGCAATTGCCTACCGTAGCTTACGGTGGGCTACTGCAGCCATTGTCAACTTGCCGTTTTTATCACGAAAACTTCCATAACTTTTTCATTTTTCATCCGTTTCACTTGAAACTTGTTTCCAAATGTTCGTAAAATGTTTACCTATTTATTTAACAAGAAATCCTTAACCCGGATTCATAACTTTTAGGAATTTCACAACCATTACCCGGTTTATGCACGTTTTTATTTTGACCCGTTAAAGGATTAAACATTCAAGCTTAAATCTCGTTCCCTCTTTCTTTACATCCTATTCACACACTAAGACTTCCATTTATCTTCCACCACAACTATATTTGTGGTGGATTTGTTATAGTTTGTTCTTTTATTCCGAATTCTACCATTTGGTTTGATATTTTACTAAAAGAACCCATTTTTCACTTTTCCCTTACTACAGGGGTTTACTTAATTATAAAAACTCATTTTAAAACTATCCTTAAGGGACGTTAACTCGGTTTGTAGGTCTGAGGTTGTTTTGGTCAACTTAAGTCCTTTTTACGACTAAGGACTTTTAAAAGCATATTTTGACCAAGTGAGCACCTTTAACCCGTATTCCGTTTAAAAATTATTATGTTCTTAGAAACATAAAAGTTTCCATTGTTTAATGTCATAAACTCACTCAAATGCACTTTTCGCTATACGCTTGTCTTCGACTCTAATGACAGTTTTACCCATATGCTAGATATACATCACTTGAGGTGATCTAGTGTCCACCCCTAGCTCAACTAAATTTAGTCGTACCACAAACCCTCATCGAGTGCATGACCACTACACGTACCTGGCGCGGGTCTAAGTACTGACCTGCTAGCGATGGTTTGCGATTCTATATACTAATTTATGGCAAAGCATGCTCACAAATCATGCTTACCAAAAAGCATGAAACTTAACAAACGAAATATTAAATATCATTTTTAAATGGTGATAACATCATCATTTGACCCGTTTGGCCGTTTGACTTATCTCTTGGCTCGCCCTCGATATAACCAAACATTGTTTATCGTAATAAGGATATTTACTTACCATTTATTTCGTTTGACCCGTTATGGTTCGCACCATAGGGTATTACTTAAAAATCGTTTCTTTATTCATTTGACCCATTATGGCTTACACCATAAAGTGTCTTTTCAAAACTCCTTGTTTATTCATCATTTGACCAAATTACCGTTTTTACCCTTTTTATCATTAAATATGGTTTCTTACCATTTTCACTTGTTCCGGCCCGTATCAATTCGCGTCAGAACGTCGTATTTCAAGACTCATTTAAATACTAGTTAACCTTGTTCTTAATCAATACATAAGGAGATGTTCTACTTAAAAGATGTAAGCTTTACTTACCTTGCATCCGATTGTGCTTATTCCACATACTTGATCCGTTTGACCCGCTTCTTCCCAAGCTTCCACCTAGCTTCTAAGTGTCAAACTATCATTCATTATTCGCAAGATGGTTAGATTAGTCATTATTTATCACGACTATCCCACCTTACATATTTTATATCAAAATTACTATTTGATCTTATTATAGATCAGTTTGATGTTTAAAAGTCAATTGTCAATTAACATATACAAATGCATAATCAAGTTCAACTACTCACTTGGGCATTCCATCGATTATTCGGTAGGCTTTATTTCTAGGCCATCGTTTTAACTAAATTTCTCAACTAAGTTTATACGATTGTTACATCAATTCAACATAAATTTCAATCATTGTATGTTAATCTATCAATCTCATATAAGAACTTGGGATTGTTTCATCACTATAAAACAACCCATTGCATCATAATTGTGGAATTTACCCAAACATCCAACTTAGCCAAATACTTTAAACATTCATGAACACATGATGATTTCAAACATCATTTAACATGCATATAACATCAATTTTATCATATTGTACAAAAAAAATCCATTTCATGACAAGTATGAACATGTACTCAAACATATAAATTGTTCAAGTGTCTTTCGATTGCTACCATGTATGGTGATTTGAAACACAAGTTTATCATCAACTTTATCATATTATCAAAACCCACTTCATAAACTACTTGTTAATCACTTACAGGTAGTCTTACCTCAATTATCTCATAAACTTAGTATGTCTAACAAAATTACGCACACAAACACTCAATTTCATCTTTGGATCATAATCCAACAATCTAATTGCAAGTATTCTACTTGTCTTAAGTAATGACTTTCACCAATCTAAGTTTTAAGACATACCTTATGATCCCCTGGTCTAGGTGATTGATTATTCATGCTCATGCACGGATTTGGTGTCCAAATTCCCTTTCAATTTGATGAATTAGATGAACAAGGGTTTCCCATGTTCTCCTCCTGATCGTTACACGCACACACACACACACACACTCAATGTCAGATAGAGAGGACCTAGTATGGAGACTGTCATAAGATGCAGTTAGAAATGCTAGAAAAAATTTTGGTGAGGCCAAAAAAAAGTTATTTAATGACTGCTTAAAGGAAAAAGATACAAAGGGAAAGTTGTATAAAACTAATGATGCAGATGGTTCACATATAGAGAGGTATAGCAGTTATGAGAAATCTGATGGTGACATTACCACACCGGGTGATAGTGAAGATGATGATAACAGGGGGTAAGAAGTGTAAGGAAGTTGCTCCATCTGTAACTAAACACACTAACTGGAAGAAATTTATTTGGAAGGTGGGAACAAGGTTTGCATCAAGGGATGCCTTTCAAGAGGCAGTGAGAAGGTACTCAGTGACTAATGGTAAGAATTTGTACCTTGCTAAGTGTGAGAACACCAACTGTTGTCGTATAGTTGTCAAGTGTATCGAAGGGTGTCCTTTTATTATACTGTGCTCACTGCATAAAGGGAAAAAGTGTTATATGGTGAAAAGAGTGAAGAATAAACATACCTGCCAATTTTAAAGAAGAGACAACTAACTGCATGGTTTATAGCTAATGAGTTCCTACCATTGTTTAGATCCAAGCCCAACTGGTCAGCTAAGGATATCGTATTGGCTGTAAAACAAAAGTATAAGGTCATAATTACCAAGTGGTTGGCTTACAAGGCTAAAGATTGTGGTCATAAGAAGTTGCATGGTTCAATGAGGGATCATTATAGTAAAATTGGTTCATACATGGAAGTTTTGAAGAAAACAAATCCAACATCAACATTTGCTCTTGTAACTGCACCACTAGGTTTCATCAATCTAGATCCGACAGCCACATGTGAAACATTCTTCAGATTATTTGTATGTTTTGATGGTGTCAAAAGAGGGTTTTTAGCAGGATGTAGGAAGGTCTTGTGTTTAGATGGTTGTTTTCTTAAGACTTTCCTGGGTGGAATGTTATTAATTGCTATTGGAAGGGATGCTAATGATCAGATGTATCCCTTGGCATGAGCAATGGTTGAAGGGAAAAATATTGATAGCTGGGAATGGTTCATGGAAGAGCTTAGGAAGGGTTTGGGAATAAATGATAGTGGGATTCATGGACATTCATATCAGATCAGCAGAAGGTACAATTTTGTCATGTTGCTTACTAGAAATTGTGTTATATTCTGCCATGTTGCTTAGTAGTAATAGTTATGATTGTGCAGGGTCTGTTGAATGCTGTTGCACTTGTTTGGCCAAGAGAGCAGAGCATAGAAAACTATGCAAGGCACATCTATGCTAACTGGCACAAGACATTCAAGGATGAGGAGTTGAAGGAGTTGTTTTGGAAAGTTGCAAGGGCTTATTGTGAACCTGAGTACATTCAAGCCATTGAAGAGATGAAATCAATAAACCCTGATGCAGTAGAGACATTGTTGAAAGAGGACAAAAATTGTTTTAACAGATGCTACATGAAAACTCACACTAAATGTGATGTAATAGGAAACAACATGGCAGAAACATTTAATGGTTACATCATCAATGCAAGGTCAAAGCATATTAGACACATGTTAGAGGATATTAGGATTCAGATCATGAGTAGGTTAGTGACAAAAAAAATAGAAATGGCTACCGAAGATGTTCTCGTCTGCCCTAATATCCAGGAAAAACTAGACTTTTTAAAAGGTGCAGCTTATAGGTGTGAAGTGTACCCCTCATCTTATCAGGTTTTTCAAGTAAGAGACTTTGATGATGTCTCTGTTGACTTGGAGAATAAAACCTGCACTTGTAGAAAATGAGAACTAAGGGGATATCCATGTAAGCATGTGTGTGCTGTGGCTGGGTTCTTACATAAGAATGCAGAAGACTTTGTGGAGCAGTGTTACCACAAAGAAACATACATGAAGATTTATGACATCACAATCCCTCCATTGCCCAGTGAAAAGTATTGGCCCAAGATTGATTACCCAATGGATCCACCTCCAATAAAAGTTGCACCTGGTAGGCCTAAGAAGAACAGAAAGAGAGACCCACATGAGGATCCAAAAAGGCCAGGCAAACTAACCAAGCATGGGGTTATAATGAACTGTGGCATTTGTGGAGCAAGAGGTTATAAGAAGAGAAAATGCAGTGAAAAGGGAAACATGAATGCAAGTGCATATTTATGAGGTTTAGTGTTTTATCTCAGTTGTTTTATATGTCAAATTATGCTAACTAATGTATTTTTTTTTGATGCAGCTGAACCTAGATCAAAAAGACAGAAGGGGAACATAAACAAGAAAAAGTCAACTCAGCAGTCAACCCAACAGTCAACTCAGCAATCAACCCAATAGACCACTCAAAGAGGAAGTAAACAGCCAGCTAAAAGAGGAATGCCAAGAGGGAAGGGCAACAAAGAAGGTTGTACTTAGTTGGTCAAAGTTTAACTTATGTTTGGACAACTTAATGTTTTGTAATGCCTGTTTTGGATAAGAATCATTTAGGCTTGGACAATTTGATGTTTTGTATTGCCTTTTTGGACAAGAATCATTTAGGCTTAATGTTATGTAGTGACTCTATGTTATGTAATCACTTAATGTTTTATGTAATGTTTTTGTAAATTATTGTTACCATTGCAGGGGTATTTTGGTAATTATACAACAGAGGTATACATACTGCACTGGTATAATAATCATATTGGTTGCTGCAGGGGTATAATGGTCATTATATAGCAGTGGTATACATCCTGCAGTGGTATATAATCATATTGGCTGCTGCTGAGGTATAATGGTCATTATATAGCAGTGGTATATAATCATATTGCCTGCTGCATGGGTATAATGGTCATTATATAGCTGTGGTATATATACAGCAATCGTGTATATAAATCTTAGCTGTTACAGGGGTATATTGGTCATTATACAGCAGTGGTTTGGGTCAATACACTGCTGCACATTAGTTTTGGTCATAATACACTTTGGTTTTGGTTAATACACACCAATGCAATGCTATTTGGTTGATAGTGGCTGCTGCACATTAGTCTTGGTCATCATAGACTTTGATTTGGGTCAATACACACCAATGCAATGTTGTTTGGTCGATAGTTGCTGCTGCACATTAGTTTTGGTCATAATACACTTTTGTTTGGGTCAATACATACCAATGCAATGTTGTTTGGTCGATAGACACTGCTGCACATTAGTTTTAGTCATAATACACATTTGTTTGGGTCAATACACACCAATGCAATGCACATTAGTATTGGTCATTACAAACCACATCACTTTGGCACCAAATACAACAAGGATAGATCATTTGTTATGGACTTCATATGCAATAAGGGAATTATAGTTTTCATGTAACATCCGTCGAAAAACGGGTTTCCAAACCCGCTTCGTTTATTAATCGAATATCAAGTTATAAAATTTTGTTGCGTATTTATGATTTATTTTAATTTTAAACAATACATAATTAATAAACAATTTAGAATTTAAAAACTATAATTGATAAAAAGTGAAAATAAAATAAATAAAAAAGAAAACCGGTTGCCGGGTTTCGAACCCAGGTCAGCCGGAAGACTCAACCAACAAAGACTTAACCACTCCGCCACTTGAGTTGTTTGTTGTTATATCGAAACAATTAAAACATATAATGAAACTCGAAATCAAATTCGGTCATCAGCGCGCCCAAATCGCTCTCGCCGGAAATTCCGACGATTTCGCCAATTATCGACGGTTTCCTTTGATTTAACGAATGTATTAACATCAACATCGGTTATAACCGATGTCTAATCCCGCGACATCAGTCATAACTGCCGGAGAAAAGCTGACCACGAATCAAGACTAAAATCAGACCCAATTCATCGTGATTCTTCCCTATAAATACACACCCAAGTCTCTGGAAATCATTTCGCTCAAAATCGCACCATTTCTCGAATCAATTTCACTCGCCGGAGATTTTCTGCAATCGCCGGACTTCGCCGAAAAACCAAGACTTACATCAAAACGGTAAATACCTCGACTCTTTCGGTTTCAATCCATTGTTAGACTATTATTAACTTCAATCCATCAACCAGAATCAATCCCAGACGACGTAGCCGGAATATTCTGCACTCGCCGGAAAACCTCTGGAATTTCCAAAATCACGCTGTGAATCGGTATAATCATTTAAACCTTCTGTTAATCCTTGTTTAGTAACCCAATTTCACAACTAATAGATCAAAACTGTTAATTGATTCAATCAGACAGAATATACAAATCAGAGCCGACGACCATTGCCGGAATTCTGAGAATTACAGTCTGATCGGTACATTCGATTCCTTAACTCTTCTTATCCTTTACATTTCAACCAGTAATATGTTCGATGAACGATTTAATCAAGAACAGAAGAATATCGGTCGTCTGAGTCTTTGAACGAAGAAGACGAAGTCGACGATGTTTATAAGATTAATTAAAACAAGTTATTAAACCGGGTTAGACACACAGTCCAGCGGTGGACTGTGTGCAAACAATTAGCACACGTCTCGAGTTCGATCCCTGACACACTCACTCTCTGAAATAAAAAATGTTCTTTTTAAACCGAACCGGATCAACTCGCTGTAAGATGTTAAGTTTAATAAAAATCAGTATATTAACCAGGTTAGACACACAGTCCAGCGGTGGACTGTGTGCAACGCTAAACAACGGGTCCCGGGTTCGAGACCTGTTGTGTGCACTGGTCCGACATAATTAAAACCCTTTTTAAAATAAATGATATCTGAATAAAATTAAATAGTGTATAAATATAATTAAAAACAGAAATATTTCGGGTTAGACACGTAGCTCAGTTGGTAGAGCTGCGTGCACTCGTACGGGAGGTCACGAGTTCGAGCCTCACCCAGCGCATATATACACAAAGTCCGAACCGGTCAACGGTCAAAGTCAACGGCCAAAGGTCAACCCAAAAAGTCAACATTTTTTTTTGTTTTATTTAAAAATCAATTACTTAAAAATAACATTTTTAAAGTTAGAAAGTGACCTTAAACTCACAAAAATAAATCTAAAAATCCAATTAAAATTGTTAATAAAAATCCACTTATTTACCGTACCTTTTCGTTATTATTTAGGTTAGTTATTCCTCGTCGATCAACTCTCTAAACTCATGCGCATTCAAACATCATCAAACGAACGCACCCAATGTGAGTGAATCTCTACCAATTCCCCGTTTTAATCACATTTTGGAGTGTATCATGTGTAGCTATTTATTTATTTCATTTAAACACTTGTGCATCCATCATATTTATGATCAAATGTGTATCCAATATGTATCAATTGTTTGTATGGTTAATGTTTAGATTTAATTTATCATTTTCAGTACATACATCATCATAGGCTCGTCTGTTCCCCATTACCTATGAGCGAAACCGTTCCCCATTACCTATGAGCGGAACGTGGCGTTGCTAACATACGATCGGCTCCGTTGGATTGAGCCTTGATCGCATATACATCATCATAGGCCGTCCGTTCCCCATTACCTATGAGCGGAACGTGACGTTGCCAACATATACATTATCATTCATGTCATATACTTATGCAAGGTGGTTTGTCATTGTATGTTTATTTACGTTTGCTCATATATGATTATTGCACAAATTTTCCATATTAATTACAACAAGAAATCAATAAAAAATGTTTTCTAACAAGGTTCACTCGCCAACTTTTGTTGACCCAAAAACCCCCATTTTTACACATAATACAGGTGATCCAGTTGAAGCAAGAAACATATAGGACGGCCTAGAAGAATAAATCAGTTTAGATTTTGGATTGTTTATTAAATTTTCCTTTCCTTGTATTGTATGAATTTGACTTGAACATTTGAGATGTAATTTGAATTTAATAAATATGAAACATATTAGTAAACATCATGAGCTTTGGTGATAACCCAATTATGCCCCGACTCTTATTCCGTTGCGGGTCGGGGTGTGACAGATTGGTATCAGAGCAATGACTATAGGGATATAGGATAGGTTATTAGACCCTTAGAGCCTATACTATAGTTGATTAAATTTTATTTTTTTTAAATTGTTTGTGTGTTACATGCATAATTCATGATGTTTATATGCTTTATGTTTATTGTTACATTTAATGGTATGCAAGCATGTTCATAAGTACATATTATTATACAATGCTCATCATGAATCATATCCTCATAACATACCATATCCATGAGAGCACACACCTCACAATTCATATGATTTTTACAACGATTTTTGTATTTTCAAATCACATCAAAGTGAGTTCTCATGACGGGCATGTAGTAACTGGAAGGGTACGAGTACCGGAAGTCGGAACGTCCTGTCTAGGCTTGGCATTCGTATAAATCCAAAATAAAGGACCAGTTTGCCTACCTGGGGACTAACGATGAGAGTACGAAGGACCTATTAGGCCAAAGCATGCTATACCAAACGTCGTGTGAACTAACCCCACTTTGAGTTGTCATTGTGTCTATACCTGGACACCCTCCGACCATACATCTCGCAAACATATTTCATGGTTTTCCTTCGGGTGATGCGAGTGTTAAACCGCCAACACCAATTTGAATCCTACTAAGCCAATAGTCATGGGGGCCCACATGACTATACAGGCGATGGTATGGGGGACATTGGAGGCCCAAACATGAGCAAACCCAAGACATCCTATGGATGTAGTTGCATTATTGATGATTATGTTATTTTATTACTTTTAACGACACATGACACCTAAACACTTCTTAAACTCACAATCTTCCTTTGTATGTTCCTGTAGATGTCGGCTAGGCAGCTACGTGGAGGTCGAAAGTCAGGAATGTCAAACGAACGCTTGGCCACCCAAATTGCAAAACAAATGGTCGCGGTGCTTCCTGACATCGTTATTCAAGTCCAACAAGCTCTCACCGCGAATCCCATCAACCCTCCCAACCAAGAAGACCAGAACGTCGACAACCCTTCCTCCAAAAAATGCTCCTACAAACACTTCAAGTCTTGCGATCCCCCAAAGTATGAAGGGACCGATGGTGTCACTGCTCTTCTCCACTGGTTTGAGGAAATGGAGAACACCTTCCTCAATTGCGATTGTCCCAAGGATCGCAAGGTACGTTACGCAACCGGGAGACTATTTGGGGTAGCCCTGACCTGTGTGGAACACAGAGAAGGGCAAGAAAGGAGTCGAAGACGCCATGGCCTTAACCTGGGAAGAGTTAAGGGAAATAATGACAAGACGCTTCTGCCCAAGAAGCGAAATCAAGAAGTTGGAAGATGAATTCCACTCACTAAAGCAAAAGGAAGGAGATCATACTTCCTACAACAAAAGATTTCTTGAGCTGAATCAGATGGTTCCTAACTTGTTCACCCTAGTGTACCGCTTGGTTGAACACTATATTCGAGGCCTCCCCTCGAAAATTCAAGACTCAGTTCTAAGCACTTCACCTGCAACACTTGAAGCTGCAATGGAACTAGCTACCGAACTTACCGAAAATCGCATCCGAAACGGAAAATTCAAGGGGGAGAAAAAGAAAGCCCCCATTGAGGCTCAAACTACAAACCACTCTGTCTCCTTTTCGAAGTTTGCTGGCAAGAGGAAGCGAAACAACAAGAACTTTGCTGTCACACAAACAAACCCCCCAATCACTGCTGCACCCATCACCCAAATTGCCCCCTCATCTGCACCATACAAAAGGGCATACTCCGGCCCATACCCAAAATGCACTCGTTGTCAATACCATCACTTTCCCGAACACCCCTGCCAATATTGCACCAGCTGTGGCCGTGCAGGTCACACCATCCAAACCTGTCGCACACTTCAACGAATGAACCGCAACCAACCCTCAAACCAAACCCACCATCAGATAGTGGGTCAAGCCCAACAACCCTTACTACTACCACCTACACAAAATACGGCCCAATCCTACTACCAACCCAACTTTCCCATGATGCAACCCATGCGGGCTTGTTACAACTGTGGAGACCCAAACCACTATAGAAACACTTGTCCACGCTTGGTGAACATCATACATGCTCAAGCTCAAGCAAATCCGGTGAATCAAGCTAACCAAGCTCCTCCACCTGCTAGAGGAAGAGCTTTCAACATCAACGCCAATCAAGCTAGGGCCGACAACAACGTGGTTAACGGTACGTTTCTCATCAATGGTAGTTATACATCCATGTTATTTGATACTGGCGCGGATAAGAGTTTTGTGTCCTTAGAATTTGAACCCATCCTCAACCAAACTCGTGATAAACTCATGGAATCCATAACGGTGGAAGTTGCTGACGGAAAACCGGTCTCATTAAACTCCATTATCCGAAACTGTACTCTCACTCTAAACGATCATGATTTTCCAGTTGACCTCATTCCTATGAAGTTGGGAAGTTTCGACATTATAATCGGCATGGACTGGCTCAGCCAACATCATGCTGAAGTAGTATGCCACGAAAAGTTCATTCGCATTCCTCTTGCAGACGGTCAAACCCTATGAATCTTTGGAGAAACCCCTTCGAAAGGACTCAAACTGATGTCCTGCCTTCAAGCCCGAAAATATCTCCGCAAGAACTATGTCGCATACCTAACTCACGTTGTCAAGAAGGGAAACAAGGAGAAGAAACTCGAAGATATACCTGTAGTGAAAGAATTCCCACAAGTCTTTCCCGACGACATCTCAGGACTTCCTCCCATGAGAGAAGTCGAATTCTGCATTGATCTTGTACCTGGCGCTACACCCGTCGCAAAATCTCCTTATAGGTTAGCCCCATCCGAAATGCAAGAGCTGGCCAGTCAACTGCAAGAACTGACCGACAAAGGATTCATACGCCCTAGCTCATCGCCTTGGGGTGCACCTGTTCTGTTTGTGAAGAAGAAGGATGGAACGTTTCGCATGTGTATCGATTACAGAGAACTCAACAAATTAACGGTCAAAAACCGCTATCCATTACCTCGCATCGATGATCTTCTAGATCAACTCCAGGGTGCCACCTGTTTTTTAAAGATCGACCTTCGTTCTGGCTATCATCAACTCAGAGTACATGAAGAAGACGTCCCAAAGACCGCCTTCCGAACTCGTTATGGTCATTACGAATTCATGGTCATGCCAGTTGGATTAACCAACGCCCCAGCTGTATTCATGGATCTAATGAATAGGGTATGCAAACCCTATCTCAACCGCTTTGTCATAGTCTTCATCGACGACATCCTCATCTACTCAAAGTCTAAATCTGATCATGAACGACACCTTCGACTCATCCTCACACTCTTAAGAACCGAAAAGCTCTACGCTAAATTCTCCAAGTGCGAATTCTGGTTAAGAGAAGTACAATTCCTTGGACATGTTATCAATGACAAGGGAATACATGTCGACCCCTCAAAGATCAAAGCAATACAGGAATGGCAAGCGCCACATACCCCTACCGAAGTAAGATCATTTCTTGGTTTGGCGGGTTACTATCACCGTTTCATTGCAAATTTCTCCCGTATTGCTGTACCACTCACGGCTTTGACTCATAAAGGAAAACCCTTCATATGGGGACCTAAACAAGAAGAAGCCCTCCAAACCCTTAAGCAAAAGCTTTGTGACGCACCTATCCTCACACTCCCCGAAGGTTGCGATGACTTTGTAGTATATTGCGACGCATCAGGGCAAGGATTAGGCTGTGTATTAATGCAAAGGGGAAAAGTGATAGCCTACGCTTCTAGACAACTCAAAGTTCATGAGAAGAACTACACCACCCATGACCTGGAACTTGGAGCCGTTGTGTTCGCTCTTAAGATATGGAGACATTACCTCTACGGTACCAAGTGTGAAATATACACTGACCACAAGAGCCTCCAACATATCTTTAATCAGAAGGAGTTGAATATGAGACAACGAAGATGGGTCGAACTTCTTAATGACTACGACTGTGAAATTCGGTATCATCCTGGCAAGGCAAATGTGGTGGCCGATGCACTCAGTCGAAAGGGTTATGCGAACTCCATTCGTCTTCTATGTTCGCAAATCATAACCGACATCAAAGATCAAATCCGAGAAGCTCAACATGTTTCTATAACAGAAAACGACATACGCAATGAGCTATCTTGTGGAGCAGAACTTAAACTCGAAACAAAATCCGACGGTATTCTGTATTATCTAGATCGCATATGGATTCCCGATCACAATAACCTTCGTGATTTCCTTATGAAAGAGGCGCACAAAACACGATACTCTGTACACCCAGGAGCCGACAAGATGTATCAAGACCTTCGATACACCTACTGGTGGCCTAGCATGAAAAAGGATATTGCTGTTTTTGTTTCCAAGTGCCTTACCTGTTCTAAAGTAAAAGCTGAACATCAAAGACCTTCAGGACTTCTAACCCAACCTGAAATACCTGTATGGAAGTGGGAAAACATAACCATGGACTTCATTACCGGGTTACCTCGCATCTCCAGTGGGTATGACACTATATGGGTAATCATTGACCGTCTCACAAAATCAGCTCACTTCATTCCGATTCGCGAGGACTTCAAGAACGAGAAGTTAGCTCGTATCTACATCAGCGAAATCGTAAGCCGTCATGGTGTACCTTTAAGCATCATTTCAGACCGTGATGGTCGTTTCACTTCACGAACATGGCAAGCCGTACAAGCCGCCTTGGGTACACGATTAGACCTCAGTACCGCTTTTCATCCTCAAACTGATGGACAATCTGAACGCACCATCCAAACTCTTGAAGATATGCTTCGAGCATGTGTCATAGACTTCAAAGGGAATTGGGACGCTCATCTACCATTAGTTGAATTTTCGTACAACAACAGCTATCATTCAAGTATCGGCATGGCACCTTTCGAAGCTTTATATGGTCGTAAGTGCCGATCACCAATATGTTGGCACGAAATTGGAGAAGCTCAAATCACCGGTCCAGAATTAATTCAAGAAACCACAGACAAGATCCATCAAATTCGAAACAATCTTCTAGTGGCACAAAGTCGTCAAAAGAGTTATGCAGACAAACGACGAAAGCCCTTGGAGTTTAACATTGGTGACCAAGTACTTTTAGAAGTATCACCGTGGAAGGGTGTGGTTCGTTTTGGCCAAAAAGGCAAGCTAGCACCACGCTACGTAGGACCTTTCAAGATACTCGAAAGAGTAGGACCTGTAGCATACAATCTTGACCTACCAGAAGAACTCAACAGAATTCATCCCACATTCCACGTATCGAACTTGAAGAAGTGCCTCGCCGATGAAAATCTCCATATTCCTCTAGAAGACATTCAAGTCGATGAATCTATGCATTTCATTTAAAGACCAGTAGAAATTATGGACTTCGGAGAGAAACGTCTAAGACGAAGCCGTATTCCAATCGTCAGGGTACGCTGGGAGTCAAAACGAGGACCTGAGTTTACTTGGGAACGTGAAGACTCAATGCGCGAGAAATACCCACATCTTTTTCCTGTTACCACTACTACTTAATTTCGGGACGAAATTTCTAAAAGTAGGGGATACTGTAACATCCGTCGAAAAACGGGTTTCCAAACCCGCTTCGTTTATTAATCGAATATCAAGTTATAAAATTTCGTTGCGTATTTATGATTTATTTTAATTTTAAAAAAGTACATAATTAATAAACAATTTAGAATTTAAAAACTATAATTGATAAAAAGTGAAAATAAAATAAATAAAAAAGAAAACCGGCTGCCGGGTTTCGAACCCGGGTCAGCCGGAAGACTCAACCAACAAAGACTTAACCACTCCGCCACGTGAGTTGTTTGTTGTTATATCGAAACAATTAAAACATATAATGAAACTCGAAATCAAATTCGGTCATCAGCGCGCCCAAATCGCTCTCGCCGGAAATTCCGACGATTTCGCCAATTATCGACGGTTTCCTTTGACTTAACGAATGTATTAACATCAACATCGGTTATAACCGATGTCTAATCCCGCGACATCAGTCATAACCGCCGGAGAAAAGCTGACCGCGAATCAAGACTAAAATCAGACCCAATTCATCGTGATTCTTCCCTATAAATACACACCCAAGTCTCTGGAAAACATTTCGCTCAAAATCGCACCATTTCTCGAATCAATTTCACTCGCCGGAGATTTTCTGCAATCGCCGGACTTTCGCCGGAAAACCAAGACTTACATCAAAATGGTAAATACCTCGAATCTTTCGGTTTCAATCCATTGTTAGACTATTATTAACTTCAATCCATCAACCAGAATCAATCCCAGACGACGTAGCCGGAATATTCTGCACTCGTCAGAAAACCTCTGGAATTTCCAAAATCACGCTGTGAATCGGTATAATCATTTAAACCTTCTGTTAATCCTTGTTTAGTAATCCAATTTCACAACTAATCGATCAAAACTGTTAATTGATTCAATCAGACGGAATATACAAATCAGAGCCGACGACCATTGCCGGAATTCTGAGAAATACAGTCTGATCGGTACATTCGATTCCTTAACTCTTCTTATCCTTTACATTTCAACCAGTAATATGTTCGATGAACGATTTAATCAAGAACAGAAGAATATCGGTCGTCTGAGTCTTTGAACGAAGAAGACGAAGTCGACGATGTTTATAAGATTAATTAAAACAAGTTATTAAAACGGGTTAGACACACAGTCCAGCGGTGGACTGTGTGCAAACAATTAGCACACGTCTCGAGTTCGATCCCTGACACAACCTCACTCTCTAAAATAAAAAATGTTCTTTTTAAACCGAACCGGATCAACTCGCTGTAAGATGTTAAGTTTAATAAAAATCAGTATATTAACCAGGTTAGACACACAGTCCAGCGGTGGACTGTGTGCAACGCTAAACAACGGGTCCCGGGTTCGAGACCTGTTGTGTGCACCGGTCCGACATAATTAAAACCCTTTTTACAATAAATGATTTCTGAATAAAATTAAATAGTGTATAAATATAATTAAAAACAGAAATATTTCGGGTTAGACACGTAGCTCAGTTGGTAGAGCTGCGTGCACGCGTACGGGAGGTCACGAGTTCGAGCCTCACCCAGCGCATATATACACAAAGTCCGAACCGGTCAACGGTCAAAGTCAACGGTCAACGGTCAACCCAAAAAGTCAACATTTTTTTTTGTTTTATTTAAAATCAATTAAAAATACTTAAAAATAATATTTTTAAAGTTAGAAAGTGACCTTAAACTCACAAAAATAAATCTAAAAATCCAATTAAAATTGTTAATAAAAATCCACTTATTTACCGTACCTTTTCGTTATTATTTAGGTTAGTTATTCCTCGTCGATCAACTCTCTAAACTCGTGCGCATTCAAACATCATCAAACGAACGCACCCAATGTGAGTGAATCTCTACCAATTCCCCGTTTTAATCACATTTTGGGGTGTATCATGTGTCGCTATTTATTTATTTCATTTAAACACTTGTGCATCCATCATATTCATGATCAAATGTGTATCCAATATGTATCAATTGTTTGTATGGTTATTGTTTAGATTTAATTTATCATTTTCAGTACATACATCATCATAGGCTCGTCTGTTCCCCATTACCTATGAGCGGAACCATTCCCCATCACCTATGAGCGGAACGTGGCGTTGCCAACATACGATCGGCTCCGTTGGATTGAGCCTTGATCGCACATACATCATCATAGGCCGTCCGTTCCCCATTACCTATGAGCGGAACGTGACGTTGCCAACATATACATTATCATTCATGTCATATACTCATGCAAGGTGGTTTGTCATTGTATGTTTATTTACGTTTGCTCATATATGATTATTGCACAAATTTTCCATATTAATTACAACAAGAAATCAATAAAAAATGTTTTCTAACAAGGTTCACTCGCCAACTTTTGTTGACCCAAAAACCCCCATTTTTACACATGATACAGGTGATCCAGTTGAAGCAAGAAACATATAGGACGGCCTAGAAGAATAAATCAGTTTAGATTTTGGATTGTTTATTAAATTTTCCTTTCCTTGTATTGTATGAATTTGACTTGAACATTTGAGATGTAATTTGAATTTAATAAATATGAAACATATTAGTAAACATCATGAGCTTTGGTGATAACCCAATTATGCCCCGACTCTTATTCCGCTGCGGGTCGGGGTGTGACATTTCATTCATAAGTTCAATATCGTACAACCAAATTCGATGACTTCTTCAACATGTACATCCATATGGCAATGACAAAAATCAAAGTAAATACAAATGGTTGCTTTCACATGGACTTTTTTCCATGAATTTGGCTTTTCAGCTGCTTGTTCTCTTTTAGTATCAAAGTAAATACAAATGGTTGCTTTCACATGGACTTTTTTCCATGAATTTGGCTTTTCAGCTGCTTGTTCTCTTTTAGTAACAACTTGTTCTGCAATTACAAATTTTCAAACTTCAATTCTTCGCAATTTCCAGGACGTGAACTGCAATTTGAATGAGCTTTGAAAATTTTGTCGAAATCTTGTTTCCACATAAAGAACTTGCAATCGGATAACTACAAACCAATATTACCAATTTAGTTTCAACCAATATTTAAGTTCAACAAATAATTAAACAACTTACAGGCCATTGAGCGCAACCATAAAATTGATCACCATGTCTAACACTCTTTCGTCCAGCAATGTGAAGAACAGCAACCATTTCATGATGACAATACAAGTTTTCATCCAAATCGACCTTCAATATTTTAGGGGTTCGGTTGACACTAATTGAAGAATTGGAAGATGAACTCATGTCGAATAGAAATTAGGTTGTGTGTATCACTTTCACGATTCGAACATATGCTTCAATTGGCCTTGATTCGATGAGAACACGGATGGTTGATGATGAAATTAGGGTTCGTATATGATCTCTTATGTTTTAAAGGCAGGAGAAGAAAGAGATTGACACATAATGGCCACGTAATGAAGTCTAGGTAAGCAAGTGGGTGACACGTAGGATTGAAAACTAACAGAGTTAGAGATTTGTTAACTGAGTGGTGCCAGCACAAATTAACGAAATGTCAAGTTGGAGGTGTCGGGCGTCAAAGTGTTAGTTGGGGGTGGCAACGGCCAAAGGCCGATAGTTGGGATGATAAAATTCAATAACCCTTTATTTAAATCATATGGACGATTCCGATTAAATTAATTTATTAACTCATAAACAATTAGGTTACTCGACATCATAGATGGATACATAAATTTCCAGTCATTTGGGTCTGTCAATAAATTAATTAGTACAGGATATTGAAATTAAGATGCCTTAAATTTGTGCAAGTGTATTCATTTGAGTATACTTTAGGAGAACGACTCTTTGGTGCGTATTACTTTTGGAGCAGATGCGGATAATAAAATGTCTCGTAATTTATTACTTTTGGAGCAGATGCGGATAATAAAATGTCTCGTAATTTATTTCTTTATTCGTAGACTATTTTTTATATATACAATTATCAGCTTGCGTGAATAGTACTTTCCTTTTTTTTTCTTTTTTTATGTTTTTTTTTTGTCTTTTTGTATACTTTTACTTTCAAATTTGACAATGACACTTACAACCTCTTAATTTACAAAAAACTTTGTAATCGAGTTTTACGTGCATTTTATATACGTGTCGGTATAACTTCAAGTTCATTTACGTTTTCGATTGATCTACGTTTTGACGTAATTTTTTTTCGAAAACCAGTCGAGTGAAATATAATACGTTTTCAATTCAATATATTACGTTTCGACTACGCGGCAACGCGCGGGGCAACTTACTAGTTTGCAACAGCTATAAACCAAAAGAAAAAAGAACAGCGTACAATTAACAAGTTATGTAAGCCTTCATTTTTTAACTGATCATGAGAATTCTCAAAATAACACCAAATTACATATAAGTTACGAACTGCATATGATAGAAAAAAACAGAAAAATAATAGCATAAAACTAACAAGTTATATGTAACTCTTTGTTTATCTTTCCATACATAATAGGATAGGAAATTTCATATGAATTATGAAAACTGATATTCTTATTTTCTTTTGAATATTAGCTCTAACGGGGTTTCCCTATTCATAGCAATCCCAAATTTGCTATCCATGTTGAGTTTTGAAGGATCAACCCCATCAGGAAGAACCCAAGTAAATTCATGAATTAAAGATGCCAATATAAATTCAATACTCTTGATGGCTGATGGCAAACCAGGACACATTCTCCTCCCCGAACCAAACGGCAATAACTCAAAGTCTTGGCCTTTAATATCCAATTTTGTGACCATAAATCTTTCAGGATCGAAAGAAAAGGGGTCGTCCCAAACATTAGGGTCACGCCCCATTGCCCATAGGTTAACAAAGACTTTTGTATTCTTCGGAATTGTGTAACTCATAACCTCGCAAGTGTCAGTTGCCATATGTGGAAGTAGAAGAGGAACAGGTGGGTGCAACCTCATAGCTTCTTTGATACAAGCTTGTAGATAAGGTAATTTAGATAGATGAGATGGCTTAATTTTATTAGATTTGATTTCTTTTTTCATCTCATCATCTAGTTTCAACATTACTTCTTGGTGTCTCACTAGCTCAGACATTACCCATACCACTATACTGGTTGTAGTATTTGTTCCGGCTACAAATAATTCCTGAAGACATAAGAGATCTGTTTCATTAGAAAACTGCGATTGTAAGACAGTTTAAATGTTATATATTCTTTAGCAAGACTCTATAAAACAAGAGTTAATTGCACGGATGGTCCTGTGGTTTCACGTTTTTTCACATTTAGTCCCCAACTTTTGGAAATAACAGGTATGCTCCCTATGGTTGGTTATTTTGTTACTCGGACAGTCCCCTGAGTAAATGTCAGGGGACTATCCGAGTAACAAAATAACAAACCACAGGGAGCATACCTGCTATTTCCAAACTAACTAACATTTACTCAGGGGACTATCCAAGTAACAAAATAACAAACCATAGGGAGCATACCTGTTATTTTCAAAAGTTGGAGACTAAACGTGAAAAAACGTGAAACCACAGGGACCATCCGGGCAATTAACTCATAAAACAATGAAGATCTTTGAAAATGATTATGACATATTGTTTAGTTATACAAGATTGTGGACAAAAACGAAATATTCTTGTACATTGACAGTATGTTCAACAATATGTTTCAAAATGTTGGAGAGTATATTTTATATATATTTTATTGATTTTCTAACGAAAACGATTTTTTTGGATGAGGTATATATGCACACAACCCATTGTAAATTCTGTGTATGTTCATCAATAGTTGCAAATAACATTACTTTAGACTTATAATTAAAGTTAAGATAGCTAATAAAATCATACCGTAACAAGTTGATGGATCTGATTATTTGAAAATCCATTTTCTAGCAAGCGGTCCACAAACGTGTGAGCTTGCTCGGATGACCACGTTGAAGAGTTAACTTGAGATCTTCTTTCGTCTATTATATATTCCCAATAACTAAACACCTTCGAATATAGTTTCAGGGTTCCCTTCCTTATTCCGTGAAGATCAAATCTCTCAAGGATCGGAAAAAATGAACCAAAATCTATTACACGCCCTCCAAACTCAATTATTTTACGTAGCGTTGCTTTCAACTCATCACGTCTCCGGTAGTCATCTTTCAAATCAATTAAGTCCTTAGCGAAAATAATGGAACTTAGTGTGTTGAACAATGTAGTAAAAACTACATCTTCAATGTTAATCACCTCTCCTTGCTTGCTATACAAGAAGTTCATCATCTGACCTATCTTTTCCTCTCGTAATATAGATTGCGCTTCTAAGGCTTTGGTCGAGAACATTTCTGTTCGGCAAAGAGTTCTTAAGTTTTTCCATGTTTGGTTGCATTCGGACCAAATGAGGGAGTGAGGTATTAGGGATGGCTGGTTAAATGCAGTAGGCACAACACGAGCGGAAAGAAAACGGTCTTGGGTCTTAAGAATTCCCATGGCTGCCTCGGGTGTAGAGGCAATGACAACAAGTTGCTTGCCTAAGCGAAGAGATATGATAGGGCCATATTCTCTTGCAATATTGGAAAAGGAGATATGAGGTTTGTTACCCACTTGATGCAAGTTTCCAATTATTGGCAACTTTGGTGGACCTGGTGGGAGATTTTTTGAGTTTTTTGAAAGTAATGATTTAATTTGTTTCACAATGAAAAAAAGGAAGGAGATTGTTGATAGAACAAAGAGAGAGAATGGGAGATTGCCATCCTTAAGAAAGCTTGTGATATTCATCAGAAATTTTTAAAAATTAATTTGATAGTTGTATTGTTTGGTAATATTTTAGAAGTCCTACGTTATATTTATAAGCGTAACTGAACGGACCACAGAGGATCCATATTGTAAACCAGTCAAACAAACATTTAATTAGTCCGAATATACCAATGGGGTGGTTGTGTATTGGCAAATGCAAAATCTTTAAACACTTTAGAGAGGAGGTCTTGGGTTCAAGTCTCACAAACAACAGGAATAAAAAGAAATTTGCCGTTAAAAAAATTATTTTGAATATCATTGAAGGATATTTAAATACCAATACAACACATATTTTTAGTTTTTAATAAATTAAAGGGTGCATATCAACTGCTGAGAATACGCCAATACGGTCAAATTTGTTATACATTTTCTAGTTTTCTATGTCAACAAAACGTGTAGTCATTTAGTTTATGCAAAATACTCTAGATTAAAATTTTGACCGTCTTAGTATAAAGATAGTTTGGTAAAATTTTATAAACAAAATAATAATAAGTAGAGTAGTAGACGTTTTTATGAACACAAGGCAGTGGTTTAAACTTTTTTGTGTATTGATAACGTACACAACGTGGGACAGCAATTAGAGTAGGGTTTATTTCAATTGGCAAAGCCTTTAGAGTTAAAAGTGAAAATTCACTTTATCCTTTACTAAAATATGTAAGTAGTAAGTAGTAACATTCTTTTTTGTAACATTAATATTTTTTTTTCCTTAGAATTTAGAGGGGGAATTTAAAAACCAAAACATTAGCTAGCAATGCCATTCTAACCATTCCTTTTTCCAGCTTTACAACATATGTTAGCACCACAGATCACACTGTGTCCGGTGCGCCGCAGTGGCCCTTTAAACTCCCGGTCGTGCTCATACACGCCTCAGGTCTCCATCTTAAAATTAGGACTATTGGTCGCCCTGTTCAGAGATCTTATCCGAACGTTTACAATAGAATTTGTCAACTAGATTTTGTCAATTGTCAACAACTACAAAAATTTAATTCAACAAGACTTTGCGATGGGATTAGGACTGTTTACTCGTTACCAACAACAGTTCATATTCATTAACATTTAAGCTTTGGTCTTTGTGACGAATTAGTGACAGTTTCAGATAATTTATTTTTTAATTTCATATATTTCTGGCGACCGAATTAGACAAAGATTTGGCTAACATATATTTTAGATTGATTAGTTGTAAATCCAACGACCGATTTAGTAGTAAGCCGAAATAATTATCTAAAGAGAGCTACGCATAAAGGTTTTTTAAAACATTATAATAATTATCAGAAAAACTGTCACACCTCGACCCGCAGCGGAAAAGGTGATCGGGGCATGATTGGGTTATCATTAAAGCTCATGACATTTATTTTAACGTTTCATATTCATTAATACAATTTAATGGAAATTTACAATAAATATTACAACATGTTCTAACTATCAATCTAAGCTTCTTTGTTCTCTTCTAAGGCATTTCCTATGTTTTCCTTGCTTCATCCTATTCACCTGTATCATGTGTAAAAGGGTTTTTGGATCAACAAAAAGTTGGCGAGTGAATCCTATGAAAAACATTTGAACAAGTTTATTTAATTAATTATGAAATGAGTGCACAACCACACATGAGTAAAAATAGATGTAAACTTACTCAACAATCATTAGATATTAAATAAAGAACACATGAGCAATAATGGAACGTTTAGAGGCACGCGTTGCTCAACTCGTCTCTCACGAGGAACTGATGGGCCTAATGAATGAATTGCATAAACATGATAATATGAAAGACATAACTACAAACAATATAAACTCAATGATACACACATGAACAATAATGGATTGGTTTTGAGGCACGCGTTGCTCACTCGTCTCCCACGAGGAGCTGATGGGCTTAATGAATGAATTTCATACAAGTTGACAAAATGAAATACATAATCACAACAATTTAAACAATCTAAGTTTAGATCACGATATGGTATGGCACAAGTTTAAATAAACGAATTAATTATTTTGTGACACATGACACACCCCAAAACGTGTAATTAAAAAGGGGGAGTTGTAAGATTCACTCACAGTGGGTGCGTTCGGTTGATGATGTTGAATGCACGCGAAGTGGTTTTAACCAAGTGAAATTAACCTAGATAAATAGCATTATGGTTCGGTAAGTAAACGGATTTTATTAATCCATTTTAGTAGGATTGTTGGGTGTATTTTTGTGAGTTCAAGGCTATTTTCTAACCTTAAAAATGTTATTTTTAAGTATTTATAATTGATTTTTAATTAAAATAAATAAATAAAAAAATATAAAAAAAAAATTGACTTTTTGACCGTTGACCGTTGACCGTTGACCTTGACCGTTGACCGTTGACCGTTGACCGGTTCGTATGCGTGTATATGTGCGCTGAATGAGGCTCGAACCCGAGACCTCCCGTACGCGTGCACGCAGCTCTACCAACTGAGCTACGTGTCTAACCCGAAATATATCTGTTTTTAATTATATTTATATACTAATTAGATTAAACCGAAAATCATTTATTTTTAAAAACGATTTAACTGAATCGGACCGGTGCGCTCCACAGGTCTCGAACCCGGGACCTGTGGGTTGCGTTAATACACAGTCCACCGCTGGACTGTGTGTTTAACATGTTATATAAACCGATTTTTATTATACTTAAATACAAACTAAGTATTTTCATTTCTGACTTATTTAAAAAAAGGTAGATAATTGTCCGAGTCGGTGCAGTAGACCGGACTCGAACTCGTGACGTGTGATTTAAACATACACACAGTCCACCGCTGGACTGTGTGTCTATCTTGGTTATTATTCCGGTTATTAATAAACTTAACATATATATGAAATGAATCCAGTTCAGTTAACAAAAAGATATTTTTATTAAGGCAGCGTGTGTGGGACAAGATTCGAACTCGAGACGTTAGTGTGTTTATTGTGCACACAATCCACCGCTGGACTGTGTGTCTAACCCGAGTTATAACTTGATTTTAATTATACTTATATGTTACATAAACTTCGTCTTCTTCGTCAGTTTTTAACCAGAATCGGAAGTCCGAATGGTTCGATGATTAAATCATGTTCGTTAGCGTTTTTCAGTTAATTACAGATGAGATATGTAAAAAGAAGGAAAGATTTAAGCGTGAGGTATACCGACTGGATTCCTCTGTTTTTCCGGCAGAACTCCGGCGACAGCAAACACTTCCGGCGACGTGTGTCTTGCAGCAGGGAGTCTTCAGAAAACTTGAAAAGGATGTGGGTGACTTCGGTATAAGCTCAGGGGGTTTAGTAAGGCTTAGAAGTGGAGGGTTCGGTTTTCCGGCGATGAGCAGAAGATTTCCGGCGAGTGAGTTTTCGCCGAGATAGGGTGCGGTTTTGAGCGAAAATGTTTCCAGAGGTTCGAGGGGGTATTTATAAGGCAGGTTATCGATGAACTTGGTCCAATTTCCGACTTGATTCAAAGTCATTACGTTTTCCGGCAGTTATAGTTTATGTCGCGGACTCAGGCGTCGGTTATAACCGATGTAGCGATTAAGTTTTACGTTATAACTGAAGATATCGTAAATTCTTGGCGAGATCGCCGGATTTCCGACGACTGCATTTGGGCGCCGGTTTTGAATTCGGAAAGACATGTTATGAATTAAATGATCTTAATAATTAACAAAAGATACAAGTGGCGCAGTGGTTGAGTGTGTGTGCGCTAAGTTCTGCTGAACCGGCTGACTGACCCGGGTTCGAAACTCGGCAGTGCCAAATTATTTTTATTTTCTTTTTTTTGACAGTTTTTCAAAAACAAATTATATATTTCCATATAATAATTAATTATGTATCGTTTAAAAATATTTTGGGCATTAAATTCGCAACGAAATTTTTAACTGATTGTTCGGTTAATAAACGGAGCGGGTTTGGTAAAATCCGTTGTTGACGGATGTTAAAAAAACAACTAAATTACATTGTTAAGCCAATAATTATAGATAACCATAAAATTTATCTGAATTTGCTATTTTTTGTCATTAAAATTCCTCACTTAAAAAAATAAATCCATAATCATACTTGTATGACGGTTTTGGCCACCGCTTTAGGCTATGTGTCAGTGCTTTATAAATTTTCACTACCACGTACGAATGAACTCTCTCTCATTTTTTTTATCTGTGTAGTAGCTTCATAAGTTTTCACTATCCACCCTCCATAAAGTAAGTTTTTAATTAAATATTTTTTTTTTGAAAAAGATGGAATCTGATTGGTAGAAAAGCTTGGGGCCCACCAATCCTTCCCCCTTCACGAGTGTGGTCTACATCACGTCCTTCCCCTTCACACCGCCGATCACGTCTCTAGAAGTGGTGTTCAATGCCAATCACGTCATAGAAGCTTCCATTTTGCGTCATACGTTTTCACGATCAATTATCACCAAGTGTATGGTCAACCATCTATACAAGTAAAGTAAGAGCATGCACTATGAAATTCTTATCCACTGTTCATATAATTACACTAAAAATTACTATTTTTCTCTCTTTTTCAATTAAATATTTTTATACCTTTATCATTACATATTCTACATTCTCCACTCACAACCACTTTCAAAAATATTAAAAAAAAAATTATAAAGGGGTGAACAGTGTTTCCCGTATATTTACACATGAACAGTAATATTTTCTCTTTCATTCACTCACAGCCACTTAAAACACTCACAACCATTCCTTATAGTATAATAAACTCACTCACATAAATTTAAGAAATTCATTGTGAATGCTCTAAGAAAGCATTAAGCAATTTAGCATTAAGCACTTAAATTGGCCAAATAATGAATTGGTTTTTCTTATTACGTTTCAATTTATAGCAAAAAAATTCATTTATGAGCCTTGGTCCTTCGGCGGAAAATGAGAAAACACAGAGCAAAAGGAACAAGAAAAAGAAGAATTTTAACAAGAAAAGATGACTACTATGTTAGTATTAAAATAAAATGATTACATGTAATATATTGAGACAAAAATCAACATCCTATTAAATAAACTGAACAATCCAACTAATATGACATAGAACCATGGCTGGAATAGGCGTGTGTATCAGTTTCTGTGCTTTTAAAATTTATATTTTATATTGATTACATTAGATTAAAAGTCATGTCCATATTAAATATCATCTCACTCTTAAGAACAACTTGATTTTTGTCACAATAGTTCGTCTTTATTTTTTAAATTGGACCAAACATATATTTGTTTTATCTGTAATGAATATTTTTGTTCATATTATCTTCCATTTATTGATCATTAAAATACCAAAGTAACAAATTACAAACTAGTGGCAGGTAAACGGGCAACAAGTTGCGCCGCAACCCCCTTTTGAATTGCAAAACATATCCTACTAAAGATGAAATGGCCCTTAAAGGTTGAGAGATTGTTATTCACAACCCATTGGACCATGTTTAGGAATTCCACGGCCTCTGGGACTAGGGAACCAAATGTATCAAAAGCGAATGGAATAAACACGTATTGCTTCTCTAAACAAGCCTTCTCGTGTTTAGCGACCTTGCCTGATTCCGTCTTTAACGCAGCCTGGCCAACAACAAACTCATTATTCCTGAGGTCAAGAAGAGAAGACACTCCTATAATGCATTCCAAGTTATATATAAATTTCGACGAACAGTACTACAGCTGGTCATGAAACCCTGAATTCCAAACTACAAGTCGTGGTCCCTAAGAATTATTTTCCAATGGAGTTATTACAATTTCACATGTGCGATGACATATCATTAATGACAAATTCCATTATGATATTTGCCTATTTGGTCATCGCTATAGTTAGTATATATTGCTTTAAATATTCGTATGAGTGGTTCTAGTTGGTCATCGCTACACTTGGTAAATATTGCTTAAACTATTAGTATGAGTGGTTTAAGAGCATCCACATCCTTTGCGTCCAGAATGGGTCCAAAAGCGGATGAGGGCCTTTGGAGGAGATGACGTGACGGGTCCGGAAGGGGGTGAGTCCGCTGCACCAGACTCCTCCGTTGGTGTTGATGGTGAGTCCCCAAGAGACCGTTGCATGCTTTTATTTAAAAAAAAGGAATCCAACAATTATTATTTTTTGAATATTAAACAAATTAATTTTAAACAAACCTACCCACGATATATACAAACATTTACATTACACGTCTCACATTAACAAAGAGTCTCTTCCATCACTTTCAATTTACCAATTCCATTCCATTTCAAACACAATGAGCTTAAGCGACGAAGAAATCACGCAACACCCGTATACACGTAAAATTTTTGCAACGGGTAGCTCCAGTGAAGAAAAGTCCACAGAATATCCACCCCTTCCTATACACCCATTGTTACTAATGATTTCAATGTGCTTAATGATAAGTTTATGCAAATGGTTGACGAATTGAAGTCTGACGACGCCGTACAAATATACTTGTCATTATATGATACGTAAGGCGTCGAAGCAAGCTCAGGCTTTGACAAAAACATATGAGAAAGCGCAAAGAAATAAATATGAGTCGAGTGGAAAGAGACTCGCGTCTATGGAACGACTACTTTCAGTGGCGAAGCTTGAGATTTCCGACCGGGGGGTCGGAAGTCACCGAACCTAAAATTATACCTAAATTTATAAAACCGGGGGGTCGAAAACATATATATCTAAAAAAATTAAATGCGAAAAATACATACCGAACACAACTGGGCGAAAAGTTGGCCCCCCCACCCCCGACCCTCCATTTGCTACGCCCATGACTACTTTGCTCCGCAACCTATGTTTGGTGATGTCCAATCAAGACGTCGTTTTCGGATGAGGATTTGATTAACAATAATCAACTTTTAGTATTGATGGAATTCTCAAAAAAAAAAAATCTTCATATTTCTAATTTTAATTTCCTTCCTTTTTGTTTAATTCAATCTTTTTTTATAATAAATTTTGAAACTTTAGTATTTAATATGTATTTTATTTGTTCAACCCGTGTAATACACGGGGTTATAACCTAGTTACGTAATAAATTAGAAAAATTTCAAGTACCTTTATCTACTCGTGTTCGTTATTCGAATCATAACACTAAGGCTCAAAATTCAAACGTAACTGCGTGATTTTTGAACTCATTCGACTGAGTATATTCAAATTATATGCATAATTTGTACTTGTTACAAATTTTTATATATTTTAATAAGGTTATAATCCCGTGTGTTACACGGGGTTGAATAAATAAATTATATATATACTAAATAATAAAAAAATATATCTTTAAAAATTTCATTTATTGCACGGGTTGAATAAATGTAATTTTATATATTAAATAATAAAATGTTATGTCTATAAGAACCATATGTATTGTATAGTTGGAATAAATGTAATTTTATATACGAAATAATAAAAAGTTATATCTTTAAAACCATGTGTATTACACGGTTTGAATAAATGTAATATTGTTTAACAAATAATAAAAAAAGTTATATCTTTAAAAATCCTCGTGTATTACACGAGTTGAATAAATATGATTTATATACCAAATAATAAGAAAAGTATATTTAAAAAAAACTAATGGATATACTCAGTACGCGATAAATATGGTGATTGCGAAGATGATGATTGAAAAGAAGATATAGTGGTCAAGCATGTTATTCAAGAAGCAAATAAGCAGCCATATGAGTGATAAATATAAGTTGTATTAAAAAAACACGTAATAAATCTAATTTTATATATAAAGTAGTATTAAAAGTTATATACAAATTTTTTTAAATTATATAATAAAATTGATATAATAATATTTTTAATAATGAAAATAAAACTAAATAATATATTAATACAAATTTTGGTTTTGATAATTAATAATTTGATTATTTAAAAATATCTTAAATTAATATTTTAAATTTAATGATAATATTTTATTGCAAAAATAGAAGTATTCTATTCGACACTTAAAGTATGATAAAATTTAATATTAATTTTTATTTGCTTAGTTAATATAAGATAGAAAAAAAAATATGATCGAATAGTTGGGAGGTTGTATGATTGTATATCGGTTAACTTTATTATAATGTTATATATTTTTAGTTATATATTTTTGAATTATTTATAAAAAAAATTGAGACTTTATTATTATTAGTAAAATCAATGGTTTTATATACGTAATTTTGTTTGGTATTATTTTATTATAAAGTGCATATTATACTTATAAATATATTGTGTCTTAAGTTATTAATGTCATCCAAAATGTTTTTTCAATTTTATGTCTAGCATTATATATACTGTGGTAAAAGTTTAAAGTTTGTTAGAAATAATCATATTATTGAAAAGAATAAGAGTAAATTTTTATGTTACAAATTAAAAGTAGGTGTCTGTCAAAAAGAAGTAATAATTTGGATAAAAGGAAACTAAAAATTGTAGTTGTTATATGACATATTAGGTAATATAAACAATGAATATAATATGATATGGAAAATCAAATAAATAATTATATAAATGAACAGTACACATTAAATTTAAACTGAATAGTAATCATCTAAAATTAAGTAGAAGATGTTAAACTAAATAATATTTAATAGGAGATTTATCTCTAATTAATTATAAGAGATTAAACTAAATAATTATTATTCATAAGAGATAAAACTAAATAATATTTAATAAGAGTGTTATCTATAAATAATAATTGTCCAAGTGAGATTGATGGCAAAATATGATAAGTGTGGATTCTTTTATTATATAGTGTAGATAGATATAGATTTAAGTTTAAAATATATTTTTATTTTACTTATTTATCATTTTAAAGTTCTGTTTATTTTATGCAAATTAACACAAATTCAAATAGAAATTTTGAACTTGAAATTTAGTCATCATCTTATCCATAATTTATGAACTCGTGTTTAATTAGTTGCTTTCTTAATTAATTTGGTCAAGTCGAAATTTCAATTTTCTAAAAGTTTGGCTGCTTTAAGATTTTTTAAGATCATAATAGAAAAACACCTATACATTTCCAAACATGTAACGTACCTACGTGATATATTTCGTAATTTTTTTGGAATTGGAATCTAAATATTTGGTCTGGAAGAATGCATGGAATAGAACTACGAAAATGAATTATTCAAAGTCATTAAAATGGACATTATTTCCACAGGTTCTTTTTAATTTTGTTCGATTTTAATTTTTAAAGCATGGAAATTTTTTGAATTTTTAGGCATTCATAGATGGAGCGTGCTAATTTTCTTTAATTCTTTAAGTTAACCTATTTCAGGAAATCATTTCTTAGAAATCATCATATGTTTTCAAACATTGGGAGTGGCGGAGTGATGATTTTTTAACCTATGGTTCTTTGTATTCGGAGAAACGTTTAATAAAATGTATAAAATGACCAAAATGGATATTAAAAAGTTGGTGCATTAAAAAGTTCATTATCTTAGAGGTTAAAATAGTCATTTTTCCCCTAAAAGCTTGTAGCTCCTTCTAATAACTACTAGTAGAAGCTTTCAACCAAAAGCTTCAAGCTCCTAACCTAAAAGCTTCAAGTTCATTCAACCAAACAATGTTTATTATTGAGTATGAGTTTTTTTCTTAAAAGCTTAAACCTAGAGCTCCCCATACCAAATATACCCTAATGTTATATGAATTATTTTGTAGGTGGAAACTTTTGTTAGTGCTAGACTGCTAGTTTAACAAAGATGAGGAAATCCCGAAACAAAAGGTTGTTGGATGGTTTCCTTGATAGCCCGAGTTGGAATCCAACATGTTATCTCGATTTCTTTGACGCTAGAATGACATATTATGAAAGTGAATAATGGGTATAATAGTAATTTCATACAAAACTAAAAAAATTTAGATTGGTTTCCTTTTTGAATGCTGGAGTTGTAACTACTTGAATCTAAAACTAAAAATTTTAACTTTTGAGTACCTGATTTATCAATCTGTAACTATTTAAGCCTAAATTTGTAACGCCGCTAACCAAAGCTAATCAAGTCTGTTAACTTTGTGTGAAAAGGCTAAAAAGTCCATGTCATTTAAAAATAAAAATAAATAATATATAAAGCTACAAACTCTCCCCTCCCCCTTTACACACAACCACCACCACTATACAACACCCACCCACCAACACCATAAACCACCACAACCACCGTACACCATCACCACCATCTCTCTCTCTCTCTCTCTCTCTCTGTTTCTACACCCACAACCACCCACCTGATTTCAAACCCTACCACCATTACGCCACCACCACCCCTTGTCACCTCCAACCACCAGCACCATTACACCACCTCTGCCACCCACTTAAAACCACCTCTGATGTGTGAGAATATATACCTAAATTAGACTAAAACTTAAATTGCGGACTCACTAAAACTTACAATGGCCAAGTATACTGGTCATGCAATAATGTAGGCAGTAAGACCGAGTATCGAACCTATGGACTCTATCTACCAAACTCTAAGACTTAACTTTTATCGAATTACAAGCCTAAAACTGATTTGGTTTTTTGAATGTTTTAATTAATTATGTAACCTAATTAAAACTAATGTGAACTAACGAAACTAAAATGAAGACTCAGATGGCTAGTGAAGGCTTAACTAGTGAGAATGAACAACCACTCACATAATAGATCCCTAATGACATGCAATGACTTCTAATCTGATAATCTACCAAGTTCTAATACAAGTCCTGACTAACCTCTCGTAAAAGAGTATAGATCCTATAGTGATTAGGTAACTACCCTCTCGTTAAAGTGAATCCTATAGTAATTAGACAACTAGGAATGTGATCCATAGTCAGAAAAGCCTATAAACAATCTATGAAGTGTAATTAAAACGTGTAAATGAAGTGCTAAGATAGAATCAGGTAATCTTGAAACTAGTTCTAGACTGATAAAGTGAAAACCTAAGAATCACTATATGTGAATAAAAAGAAGAACCTCATTCTAACAAGTGTTCAAGGCTATCAAACAACGCACAGATTTACCTAGCAATCCTAAATCATCTCTTGAGTCATTAAGATTGGATGCACACTTTAATTTAGCTGATTTTAGTTGATTATTTAAATTATATAATTTCTAATAATAAGCTCTAAACCGAAAACCTACCGTTTAACGACCTAAAAATGACTTTAATATATTTAGGTTGAATCTCTTCTTTCCAAACATATAAAAATCTATAATCACAGCCAAACACAAGTACACATAATCATAATCGGCAACAAGATAGAACTGTTTTACTTCAAAATGCAAACTTGGTAAAAAGAAAAACCGAAAAGTCAAAACACAAACATTAGTTCATCAAAACCTAGGTGGCTTTAAAAGTTTAGCATCTAAACATGTTCACAGTTGCAAAACAATGAATATGGTGTTCATTGAAGGTTTAATCGAAAGAAAATGAAATGCTTAAATAACGAGTTGTTATATCTTCAAAGCTTCAAACTTTATGATTCCTCTTCGATCTAAACACATTCTTCAGCTGCAAGTTACCTTAAATTCGCCCAAGAGTCGTCTAGAGGTGGAAAAGTATGAACTAGGGTTGACTAGGATGCTTAAATAGCTGAAAATCTCTTTTTGCCGACATAATCGATCTTGGCTCTTCGCGAGGTAAGTCTCGTGACACGCCAAGGACCATAAAATACAAAATACGTGCAATGGAAAAAATCGTAATTTCTTCGAAGTTCTAAAATCTTCGTGCACTGTGATGGCAAATGCCTCTCTCTATTGCGATGCGCCAACATTTGCAATGTCAGATTTTTCATTTTTTTCAATTCCTCTCTTCTGTGTCCGTTCCCGGGTGCTCGTTTGTTTCTTCATGGGTTTTCCTCGTTTTATGCACCGAGACTTATACAAGCTAAAACTGACAACAAAACTATACCAAATACATAGGCAAAATAGATGTGTTCTACAACACAAGTGTAATATTCGCCAAACCAGGTACTAGAAAAATCCGACCCGTTTTAAAAATCAGATTTATATTTATTTTCAAAATAGTTAATGATGGAATTGTATTTATTTTTATCTATATATTCACTCTAAAAACTTTGTATTTAATCAAAAATTTAAAAACAATATTAGTTAGTTTTCAATGTAAGTTGTAAATGTTTTTAGCTAACTAAGTTATGAACATAGGGGGTGTTAATCTACCATAATTGAAGGGGCCTTATTGTAAATTTTGAAACGTAAAAACTAAAAGAAAGAAAATAGGGATGGACCGTGGGATTCGAACCCAGGTCTTACCCGACCCATGAAAACAAACTCCACCACGGGCTCTTTTGGTGATATAACCCGGGCTAAATTCACTTAAGCTAAACTTACAACTACGTTTTGAATTATGGATTTCCGACCATGCCGCACAACGCATCCACACTGGATCCAGCGAATCTGCAGTCGAAACACGAGATCGAGTTACCAAAAAAATGTGTACATGTTTTCGCCCAGGTTCAACTATCAAAAACATGTATCATAGGCCTCAGATCATGCGAATCGTTTATAATCGGAACCATTACCAAAACTAACCAAAGTTACGATTTTACTCTGTTTATAACCCAATCCTATGTTTATAACGCAACCAAATCATTCACCACTCGTTTACGCAACTGGTTTACACTCGAAGTCGCTTTGATCTACGTCTTCAAAAATTGTTTCCTCCTCCATCGTGAGCTTATTTCAAGTAATTAGAAAACGCAACCCGTGAGAAGATCTTTCATAATTCCTCTTTTTCTCATTTAAATTATTTGGGGTGTATTATGTGTCATAACACATTTACATGCTTATTTTTTTTTTCAAGTTTCTATTATTTAAATATGTGTAAAGTTCAATGTGTGATTATGTGATAGTTGTTGTTTGTTCATTGTTTGAGTCACTAACCATTGTCGCTAATCATCATTCAATGGATCCATCAAGCTTACTAGGTTCCCCACAGTCATGGGTTGCAGCCTAGTATCGCCACATCATTTAGATTCACTCGTTGGGGGCTTGATTCTCATATTTACAGTGTTGTCATGTTCGGTTCAGTTGTTACAATTATAGTATCTTGTTGGTTGATTGAATATTAGTTATTTGTTTATTTTAACATTTATCGTCATCATTTAATTTCCGTTGGATTCGCATGTAAATTTTTTCTTAAACCAAATAAACAAAAACAATTTTATTTAAAACAGTAAGACTTACTCACCAACTTATCTCGACCCAAAAACTACTTTTACACATGATACAGGTAAACAGGTTTGAAGATGCTATGATGACACGTAGGGATGAGGCCTTAGAAAATAAAACAGATTATGTTATGTATCGTTTGACAACAACAACCTCCACCATACCGTCAACCTATTCTGTTACGGGTCGGGGTGTGACAACAACAACCTCCACCATTCTCGTCAACTTCCATCTGTCACCACCATCAATCTCCACCTCAAACAAAAATACCATTTAAGTATAAGAAGAAACGTGCCTTTGTCGCCTGTCTCAGCTATTTGGACCACCAGAAACGAGAGCCACTACAAAACAACCATGAGATCTATCGGGTCTGGTAATTCTATTTACGGATCATGTATGTTTGTTCTAAGATCTTGTTACTCGAAAGTTGAGGATGTCATCAGAGGCTTAGATCTAGCCGTCAAGAATGCCATCGTCCCTACCATGTGACCGGAAGTTGAACAAGGTCACCGAAACCTTAGTTTTTCCGCCACCATTGTTTGTTTCACCCGTGTCACACCCCGACCCGCAGCGGAATAAAAGTCGGGGCATAATTGGGTTATCACCAAAGCTCATGATGTTTACTAAGATGTTTCATATTTATTAAATTCAAATTACAACTTAAATATCCAAAACAAAATTCATACAATTACAAGAAAATGAAACTACATAATTATTCCAAAGCATAAACTTGTTTATTCTTCTAGGCCTTCCTAAGTGTTTCCTGTCTCAGCTGGATCACCTGTATCATGTGTAAAACGGGGGGTATTTTGGGTCAACAAAAGTTGGCGAGTGAACCTTGATAAAACATTGTTACTAATTTCTTGTTTTATTTAATAAGGAAAATTGGTGCAATAATCACATGTGAGCAAACATATATAGATAAACAATCACAAACCACTTTGGATGAGTATATGACATGAATGATGATGTATGTGAGATCAAGGCTCAATCAAACGGAGCCGATCTAATGAGGCTCCTGATGCTCAACCCGTATCCCACGGGGAACTGATGGGCCTAATGAAATGCGTGCACTGAAAATGATAAATCCAATCTACATATAATTCACACAACAATTGATACACATTTGATACACATTTGATCACGGATATGATGTATGCACGAGTGTTTAAATAAAATAAAGGAATCATACGACACATGATACACCCCAAAACATGATTAAAACGGGGAATTAGTAGATATTCACTCACAATGGGTGCGTTCTTTGATGACGTTGAATGCGCACGAATTTAGGATTTAATCGACGAGGGAAAAACTAACCTAGATAATAACAAAATGATTCGGTAAATAAATAAATTTTATTTGAGATTAATATTTTTAATTAGTGCTCTTAATAGGATTTTTAGGTTTTAAGGAAATTTTCTAACTTTAAAAATCCTATTTTTAAGTATTTTTAATTAATTTTCCAATTAAATAAATAAATAAAAATGAAATAAAAAGGTTGACTTTTATCAGGTTTGACCGGGTCTTGACCGGTCAGACTGTGTTCATTTTATGCGGCTAGTGAGGTTCGAACTCGGGACCTCTCGTATGCATGCACGCAGCTCTACCAACTGGGCTACGTGTCTAACCTGAAATATTCTCTGTTTTAATTATATATATATACTAATTAACTTTTACCTTATTTGGTTTTTATTAAAAATGATTTGTATGGCCGAACCGGTTGCAGAGACCCGGAGTCGAACTCGGGACCTTCGGTTCGAGTGCGCACAGCCCAACCAGTTGGGCTGTGTGTCTAATCTGTTTAACTACTGGATTATATTCCTTTTATGTATATACTGTGACTTGATCTGATTAGGTTTTAAAAATGTTGGTTTTATTTCTGAAAGTCGGTAACGTGTGCGATTCGAACTCGGGACGTGTGTATTGTATTTGCACACAGTCCACCGCTGGACTGTGTGTCTAACCCGGTTAAATATCCGTTTTTAATTATACTAATACACATTTTCATCTTCGTCTTCTTCGCTTAAAAATACAGAACAGTGAAATCCGACTGTTCTGTTTAATCGATCTCAACTTATACTTGATTGAAATGGAAAGAAAAATTAAATGATATGGTATACCAGAACAGCGAGTTTGCTTCAGATTTCCGGCAAGATCTCGTCGGCTCTGATTTGCGGATTCCGGCTGAGTGAACTGTTTAACAGTTTCGATTATTGTGTTGAGCAATTAGATTACTAATCAAGAGATAGCAAGAAAGGTTTAGATGATTGTACCGATTAGGAGTAAGGCTTCGGTTCTCCGGTGATATTCCGGCGAGTGCGAGAATTTTCCGGCGACGTGTTCTGAGTGGACTAAAGCTTCAGGAGTGAGCGTGATTCTGAGCGAAAAGTTTACAAGGTGTTTGGGTGGGTATTTATAGTGGAAACAGGCCAATTGATTCAATTTAGAAGCCATGATTTTGCGGTCAAGATTTTCAATCTTCAAGGGTAACGGTTTTGACTGAAATTGATGGTTAGACATCGGTTATAACTGATGTCGAAGTCAGTTATCGCGTTTTAGTCAAAAGGAAAAGGAAACATTAGCGGAGTCTTGGTTTTTCTCCGGCGATTTCGCGTTCTGAGTGCGCGTTGATTTCCGGTTTTGATTTCGGGTTTTACTTTAAGTATTATTTGTTTCAGTAATTGTCGCAAAGAAAGTGTGTGGCGGAGTGGTGTGGTGTGTGTTTGTCTTTGTGGGCGACCCGGGTTCGAAACCCGGCAGCTCCATTTTATTTTTTTATTCACCTTTTATTATTATTTATCAATTATGGTTTTTAAATTCTAAAATGTTTATTAATTATGTATTATTTAAAATAATCAGAACAATAAATACGCAACGAAAATTTATAACTGAATACTTGGTTATAAACGAAGCGGGTTTTGAAACTCGTTTTTCGACGAATGTTACAGTATCCCCTACTTTTAGGAATTTCGTTCCGAAATTTAAGTAGTAGTGGTAACTGGAAAGAGATGCGGGTATTTTTCGCGCATTGAGTCTTCACGTTCCCAAGTAAATTCGGTTCCTCGTTTCGACTCCCAACGTACCCTGATAATTGGAATACGACTTCGCCTTAAACGCTTCTCTCCGAAGTCCATGATTTCTACCGGTCTTTCAACGAAGTGCATCGATTCATCGACTTGAATGTCTTCTAGAGGAATATGGAGATTTTCATCGGCGAGGCACTTTTTCAAGTTTGATACGTGAAATGTGGGATGAATTCTGTTAAGTTCTTCTGGTAGGTCAAGCTTGTATGCTACAGGACCTACTCTTTCGAGTATCTTGAAAGGTCCTACGTAGCGTGGTGCTAGCTTGCCCTTCTGGCCAAAACGAACCACTCCTTCCACGGTGATACTTTTAAAAGTACTTGATCACCAATGTCAAACTCCAAGGGCTTTCGTCGTTTGTCAGCATAACTCTTTTGACGACTTTGAGCCGCTAGAAGATTGTTTCGAATTTGAAGGATCTTGTCGGTTGTTTCTTGAATTAATTCTGGACCGGTGATTTGTGCTTCCCCAATCTCGTGCCAACATACTGGAGATCGGCACTTACGACCATATAAAGCTTCGAAAAGAGCCATGCCAATACTTGAATGATAGCTATTGTTGTACGAAAATTCCACTAATGGTAGGTGAGCATCCCAGTTCCCTTTGAAGTCTATGACACATGCTCGCAGCATGTCTTCAAGGGTTTGGATGGTGCGTTCAGATTGGCCATCAGTTTGAGGATGAAAAGCGGTACTGAGGTCTAATCGTGTACCCAAGGCGGTTTGAACGGCTTGCCATGTTCGTGAAGTGAAACGACCATCACGGTGTGAAATGATGCTTAATGGTACACCATGACGGCTTACATCTCGCTGATGTAGATACGAGCTAACTTCTCGTTCTTGAAGTCCTCGCGAATCAGAATGAAATGAGATGACTTTGTAAGACGATCGATTATTACCCATATGGTGTCATACCCACTGGAGGTACGAGGTAACCCGGTAATGAAATCCATGGTTATTTTTCCCACTTCCATACAGGTATTTCTGGTTGGACTAGAAGTCCTGAAGGTCTTTGATGTTCAGCTTTTACTTTGGAACAGGTAAGGCACTTGGAAACAAAAACAGCGATATCCTTTTTCATGCCAGGCCACCAGTAGGTGTATCGTAGGTCTTGATACATCTTGTCGGCTCCTGGGTGTACAGAGTATCGTGTTTTGTGCGCCTCATTCATGAGGAAATCACGAAGGTTATCGCGATCAGGAATCCATATGCGATTTAAATAGTATAGAATACCGTCAGATTTGGTTTCGATTTTGAGTTCAGCTCCACATGACAGCTCATTGCGTACGTCATTTTCTGTTACAGAAACATGTTGAACTGCTCAGATTCGATCTTTGATGTCGGTTATGATTTGCGAACATAGAAGACGAATGGAGTTCGCATAACCTTTTCGACTGAGCGCATCAGCCACCATGTTTGCCTTGCCAGGATGATACCGAATTTCACAGTCGTAGTCGTTGAGAAGTTCGACCCATCTTCGTTGCCTCATATTCAACTCCTTCTGGTTGAAGATATGTTGGAGACTTTTGTGGTCAGTGTATATTTCACACTTGGTACCATAGAGGTAATGTCTCCATATCTTGAGAGCGAACACAACGGCTCCAAGTTCCAGGTCGTGGGTGGTGTAATTCTTCTCATGAACCTTGAGTTGCCTAGAAGCATAGGCTATCACTTTTCCTCTTTGCATCAATACACAGCCCAGCCCTTGCCCCGATGCGTCGCAATATACCACAAAGTCATCGCAACCCTCAGGGAGTGTGAGGATAGGTGCGTCACAAAGTTTTTGCTTTAGAGTTTGGAAGGCTTCTTCTTGTTTAGGTCCCCATATGAAGGGTTTTCCTTTATGAGTCAAAGCCGTGAGTGGTACAACAATACGGGAAAAATTGGCAATGAAGCGTCGATAGTAACCAGCCAAACCAAGAAATGACCTTACCTCGGTAGGGGTACGTGGCGCTTGCCATTCTTGCACTGCCTTGATTTTTGAAGGACCAACATGAATTCCCTTGTCATTGACGACATGTCCAAGGAATTTTACTTCTCCTAACCAGAATTCGCATTTTGAGAACTTAGCATAGAGCTTTTCAGTCCTTAAGAGTGTAAGGATGAGTCGAAGGTGTCGTTCATGATCGGATTTAGACTTGGAGTAGGTAAGGATGTCGTCGATGTAGACTATGACGAAACGGTCGAGGTAGGGTTTGCATACCCTATTCATTAGATCCATGAAGACAGCGGGGGCGTTGGTTAAACCGAAAGGCATGACCATGAACTCGTAATGACCATAACAAGTCCGGAAAGCGGTTTTTGGGATATCTTCATCGTGCACTTTGGGCTGATGATAACAAGAACGAAGGTCGATTTTTGAAAAGCAGGTGGCGCCTTGAAGTTGGTCTAGGAGGTCATCGATGCGAGGTAGTGGATAGCGATTTTTAACCGTTAACTTGTTGAGTTTTCTATAATCAATGCACATGCGAAACATTCCATCTTTCTTCTTCACAAAGAGAACAGGTGCACCCCAAGGCGAGGAGCTAGGACGTATGAATCCTTTGTCAGTCAGCTCTTACAGTTGACTGGCCAGCTCTTGCATTTCTGATGGGGCTAACCTATAAGGAGATTTTGCGACTGGTGTAGCGCCAGGTACAAGATCGATGCGGAATTCGACTTCTCTCATAGGAGGAAGTCCTGAAATGTCGTCGGGAAAGACTTGTGGGAATTCTTTCACAACTGGGATATCTTCGAGTTTCCTCTCCTTGTTTCCCTTTTTGACGACGTGAGTTAGGAATGCGACATAGTTCTTGTGGAGATATCTTCGGGCTTGAAGGCAGGACATTAGTTTGAGTCCTTTCGAAGGGTTCCCCAAAAATACGTAGGGTCTGATTGTCTGCGAGAGGAATGCGAATGAACTTTTCGTGGCACACTACTTCAGCGTGATGCTGGCTGAGCCAGTCCATACCGATTATAACATCGAAACTTCCCAACTTCATAGGAATAAGGTCAATTGGAAAATCGTGATCGTTTAGAGTGAGGGTACAATTGCGTATAATAGAATTTAATGAAACGGGTTTTCCGTTAGCAACTTCCACCGTTAGAGATTCCATGAGATTAACACGCGTTTGGTTGAGGATAGGTTCAAATTCTAAGGACACAAAGCTCTTATCCGCACCAGTATCGAATAATATGGATGCATAACTACCATTGATGAGAAACGTACCGTTGACCACGTTGTTGTCAGCCCTACCTTGGTTGGCATTGATGTTGAAAGCTCTTCCTCTGGCAGGTGGAGGAGCTTGGTTAGCTTGGTTTACCGGGTTTGCTTGAGCTTGGGCATGGATGATGTTCACCAAGCGTGGACAAGTGTTCCTGAAGTGGTTTGGGTCCCCACAGTTGTAACAAGCTCGCATGGGTTGCATCATGGGGTAGTTGGGTTGGTAGTAAGTTTGGGCTACGTGTTGTGCAGGTGGTAGAAGTAAGGGTTGTTGGGCTTGACCCACTATCTGATTGTGGGTTTGGGTTGGAGGTTGATTGCGGTTCATTCGTTGAAGGGCACCACAGGTTTGGATGGTGTGACCCGCACGGCCACAGCTTGTGCAATGTTGGCAGGGATTTTCGGGAGGGTGATGGTACTGACAACGGTTGCATTTTGGGTGTGGGCCGGTGTATGGATTTTTTAATGGTGCAGCTGAAGGAGCAATTTCGGTGATTGGTGCAGCAGTGATAGGAGGGTTGGCTTGAGTGACAGCAAAATTCTTGCCATTATGTTTCCTCTTACCAGCAAACCTTGAGGATGAGACTGAGTGGTTTGTAGTTGAGGTCTCTATGGGTGCTTTCTTCTTTTCATCTTTGAATTTGCCGTTTCGAATGCGATTTTCAATGAGTTCTGTAGCTAACTCCATCGCGGCTTCAAGTGTTGCAGGCGAAGTGCTTAAAACCGAGTCTTGAATTTTCGAGGGAAGACCTCGAATGTAATGTTCAACCAAGCGGTACACTGGGGTGAACAAATTAGGGATCATCTGATTCAACTCGAGAAATCTCTTATTATAGGAAGTGTGGTCTCCTTACTTTTGTTTCAGCGCGTGGAATTCATCTTCCAACTTTTTAATTTCGCTTCTTGGACAGAAGCGTCTTGTCATGAGTTCCCTTAACTCTTCCCATGTTAAGGCCATGGCATCTTCAACTCCTCGATTACCTTTTTCCGTGTTCCACCAGGTAAGGGCTACCCCAAACAGTTTTCCAGTTGCATAACGTACCTTACGGTCCTCGGGACAATCGCAATTTAGGAAAGTGTTCTCCATTTCTTCAAACCAGTGAAGGAGGGCGGTAACACCTTCGGTCCCTTCATACTTTGGGGGATCGCAAGATTTGAAGTGTTTGTAGGAGCACTTTTTGGAAGGAGGGTTGGCGACGCTCTGGTCTTCTTGATTGGGAGGGTTGATGGGATTTGCGGTGAGAGCTTGTTGAACTTGAATCACGATGTCAGGAAGCACTGCGGTCATTTGTTTAGCAATTTGTGTGGCCAAGCGTTCATTTGATCTTCCTGACTTTCTACCTCCACGTAGTTGCCTAGCCGACATCTACAGTAACATACATAGGAAGATTGTGAGTTTAAGAATGTTCTAGGTGTCATGTGTCGTAAAAAGAATGAAAACAACATAATTGGTAATAATTTAACTACATCCATAGGATGTCTTGGGTTTGCTCATGTTTGGGCCTCCAATGTCCCCCATACCATCGCATGTGTAGTCATGTGGGCCCCATGACTATTGGGCTTGGTAGGATTCACATTGGTGTTGGCGGATTAACACTCGCGCCACCCGAATGAAAATCGTAAAATATGATTGCGAGATGTATGGTAGGAGGGTGTCCAGGTGTAGACACAATGACAACTCAAAGTGGGGTTAGCTCACACGACGTTTGGTATAGCATGCTTTGGCCTAATAGGTCCTTCGTACTCTCATCGTTAGTCCCCAGGTAGGCAAACTGGTCCTTTATTTTGGATTTATACGAATGCCAAGCCTAGACAGGACGTTCCGACTACCGGTACTCGTACCCTTCCAGTTACTACATGCCCGTCATGAGAACTCACTTTGATGTGATTTGAAAAATACAAAAATCATTGCAAAAATCATGGGAATCGTGAGGTGTGTGCTCTCATGGATATGATATGTTATGAGGATATGATTCATGATGAGCATTGTATAATAACATGTATTTGTGAGCATGCTTGCATAACATTGAGTGTAAAAATAAACATAAAGCATATAAACATCATGAATTTTGTATGTAACGCATAAACAATTTAAAATTTTAATCAACTATAGTATAGGCTCTAAGGGTCTAATAACCTATCCTATATCCCTATAGTCATAAGCTCTGATACCAATCTGTCACACCCCGACCCGCAGCGGAATAAAAGTCGGGGCATACTTGGGTTATCACCAAAGCTCATGATGTTTACTAAGATCTTTCATATTTATTAAATTCAAATTACAACTTAAATATCCAAAACAAAATTCATACAATTACAAGAAAATGAAACTACATAATTATTCCAAAGCATAAACTTGTTTATTCTTCTAGGCCTTCCTAAGTGTTTCCTGTCTCAGCTGGATCACCTGTATCATGTGTAAAACGGGGGTATTTTGGGTCAACAAAAGTTGGCGAGTGAACCTTGATAAAACATTGTTACTAATTTCTTGTTTTATTTAATAAGGAAAATTTGTGCAATAATCACATGTGAGCAAACATATATAGATAAACAATCACAAACCACTTTGGATGAGTATATGACATGAATGATGATGTATGTGAGATCAAGGCTCAATCAAACGGAGCCGATCTAATGAGGCTCCTGATGCTCAACCTGTATCCCACGGGGAACTGATGGGCCTAATGAAATGCGTGCACTGAAAATAATAAATCCAATCTACATATAATTCACACAACAATTGATACACATTTGATTACGGATATGATGTATGCACGAGTGTTTAAATAAAATAAAGGAATCATACGACACATGATACACCCCAAAACATGATTAAAACGGGGAATTGGTAAAGATTCACTCACAATGGGTGCGTTCTTTGATGACGTTGAATGCGCACGAATTTAGGATTTAATCGACGAGGGAAAAACTAACCTAGATAATAACAAAATGATTCGGTAAATAAATAAATTTTTATTTGAGATTAATATTTTTAGTTAGTGCTCTTAATGGGATTTTTAGGTTTATTTTTGTGAATTTAAGGAAATTTTCTAACTTTAAAAATCCTATTTTTAAGTATTTTTAATTAATTTTTCAATTAAATAAATAAATAAAAATGAAATAAAAAGGTTGACTTTTATCAGGTTTGACCGGGTCTTGACCGGTCAGACTGTGTTCATTTTATGCGGCTAGTGAGGTTCGAACTCGGGACCTCTCGTATACGTGCACGCAGCTCTACCAACTGGGCTACGTGTCTAACCTGAAATATTCTCTGTTTTAATTATATATATATATACTAATTAACTTTTACCTTATTTGGTTTTTATTAAAAATGATTTGTATGGCCGAACCGGTTGCAGAGACCCGGAGTCGAACTCGGGACCTTCGGTTCGAGTGCGCACAGCCCAACCAGTTGGGCTGTGTGTCTAATCTGTTTAACTACTGGATTATATTCCTTTTATGTATATACTGTGACTTGATCTGATTAGGTTTTAAAAATGTTGGTTTTATTTCTGAAAGTCGGTAACGTGTGCGATTCGAACTCGGGACGTGTGTATTGTATTTGCACACAGTCCACCGCTGGACTGTGTGTCTAACCCGGTTAAATATCCGTTTTTAATTATACTAATACACATTTTCATCTTCGTCTTCTTCCTTAAAAATACAGAACAGTGAAATCTGACTGTTCTGTTTAATCGATCTCAACTTATACTTGATTGAAATGGAAAGAAAAATTAAATGATATGGTATACCAGAACAGCGAGTTTGCTTCAGATTTCCGGCAAGATCTCGTCGGCTCTAATTTGCGTATTCCGGCTGAGTGAACTGTTTAACAGTTTCGATTATTGTGTTGAGCAATTAGATTACTAATCAAGAGATAGCAAGAAAGGTTTAGATGATTGTATCGATTAGGAGTAAGGCTTCGGTTCTCCGGTGATATTCCGGTGAGTGCGAGAATTTTCCGGCGACGTGTTCTGAGTGGACTAAAGCTTCAGGAGTGAGCGTGATTCTGAGCGAAAAGTTTACAAGGTGTTTGGGTGGGTATTTGTAGTGGAAACATGCCAATTGTTTCAATTTAGAAGCCATGATTTTGCGGTCAAGATTTTCAATCTTCAAGGGTAACGGTTTTGACTGAAATTGATGGTTAGACATCGGTTATAACTGATGTCGAAGTCAGTTATCGCGTTTTAGTCAAAAGGAAAAGGCAACATTAGCGGAGTCTTGGTTTTTCTCCGGCGATTTCGCGTTCTGTGCGCGCGTTGATTTCCGGTTTTGATTTCGGGGTTTACTTTAAGTATTATTTGTTTCAGTAATTGTAGCAAAGAAAGTGTGTGGAGGAGTGGTGTGGTGTGTGTTTGTCTTTGTGGGCGACCCGGGTTCGAAACCCGGCAGCTCCATTTTATTTTTTTATTCACCTTTTATTATTATTTATCAATTATGGTTTTTAAATTCTAAAATGTTTATTAATTATGTATTATTTAAAATAATCAGAACAATAAATACGCAACGAAAATTTATAACTGAATACTTGATTATAAACGAAGCGGGTTTTGAAACCTGTTTTTCGACGAATATTACAACCCGTCGCTTTGGCCGTTGTATGTGGTTGTTGTCGACATCGGTGACATAGATGGTCACCGGAAACCCTGTGTAGCCCAAAGGCCGCCAGCGAAGCGACGTGAAGGAGCTTCGCTAGAATAGCGGCCGGGCCCTTTGATGGGACTCTCTTTCTCTCTCTCTAAGATTTTAGATGTGTGTAATTAGGGGAAACAAGGAGAGAGAGGTTGTGGTGTAATATATATATATATATATATATATATATATATATATAGCATTGTTGAAGTAATTTATATTTTTAATTTTTTTGTTTTTTAATAACAAAGAATATTTTGATCATTTCGTAAAAAAATTAATTGAGAAAATCCAACAAAGTTAGTCAACTGAACACAATAGTTACAGATTCATATAGTTAAATTTTTTATCTTGAACACCAGTAATTAAAACTACCAAAACCCAAAGCTTAAAAAGGAATTTACTCAAAAATTTATTTTACAAAAAGACCACCTGTTATTTGTGAACATAGAGCATAAAGGTGTAATTTTTAATAGGGTTAAATGTCTGGTTGGTCTCTATGGTTTACGGAAATTACAAACTTGGTCCCAAGGGTTTACTATTACAAACCTAGTCCCGGTGGTTATAATTTTTTAAACTCGGGTGGTCCTTAACACTAAACTTTTTTAAATTTTCTAGTTAAGTATTTGTGAAATGACTAAATTGTCTCTGCACAATTAAAAAATAAAAATAAAAAACAAAAAGAGATGAGCCCACCCCTCATCTTCTTATCCCCCATCTCTCTCTCTCTCTAACCCACCACCACCTCCACCTCCACCTTCAACCCACCATCACCACCACCTCCTCCAGCATTCATCAAGTCAAAAATTGCAAAAAATGACCCAAACCCACCAGCCTCCGCCACCGCTATAACCACATATAACCAAACTAACCTCATCTTTCTGCTTCAACAGAACCAACAACTTCTCCGCCACGGTTGACACTGCCTAGCGTACGCCACGACCACCGCTACCACACCCACCGAAACAACCGACCAAAACCCAATTCTACTTTGAACCCCGTACCCAATCCTCAAACCCATTAGCTCAAAACCCCATAGCCCGCTTTTAACAACATCTTATCTGTCACTTCCAGTGGCTGAGTCGACTCGATTTCCACTATCTCGGTACTGTATGGGGTTGTTGAAGACGAGGACGATGATGGTGGTGACGGTAGTGGTTGTTGGTGGTGGGTGTCTTGTGGGTGTTGTGGGAAAACAGGTGAGTTGTCGGGGGGAAAAACTGGGGGATTGGTGGTGATGGTGGGTTGAAGGTGGTGGTTGGTTAGAGAGAGAGATGGGGAGAAGAAGATGAAGGGTGAGCCCATCTCTTTTTGGTTTTTTTAATTGTTCAGTGACAATTTAGTCATTTCAAAAACACTTAATTGAAAATTTTAACAAAGGTTACTGTTAAGAACCACACGTATTTAAAAATTATAACCAATGGGACCAAGTTTGTAACCCAGGGAACCAAGTCTGTAATTTTCACAAACTATAGAGACCAACCAGACATTTAACTCACTAAAATGATAATCATAATATGGAAATATTAAAAGGACTATCCGTCTTATTAATTCATTAATTAATAAACAAAAAAATTATTTTATCAACCAAATGTGTTTGAATTTTAAGTTCTTTCATACGTTACAATTTCAAATACATTCTCTTTGTCTTTTATGTTATTATCATAAGTTACAATTTCAAATACATTCTCTTCAGTTACAATTTTAAATACATTCTCTTCCAATTCCATTTTCTTTTACATATTATCATTCGTTAAAAGAAGATTCATAAACCAAATGGTTATGAACTTATGGCAGGCTTCTTGTAGTTGGGTTCGGATTCCTTCTATGTTCGCTTTCGGTTTCAAGGATGTGTTAGAGCATGCCAATCTCTGCAATTTGAGGAAGGAAGAGTCTCCGATTGTGAAAGGCCTCTTAATAATCGGATGTTGGTGCATTTGGAAGGCCCATAACAAGGTGGTTTTCTCTAATGGAAGAGGAAGAAGTGAATACATTCTAGGAGACACCAAGTCGCTTGGGTTTCCTGTGGTTGAAGAATAGGTCGAGACATAAGAATCTAGATTGGCTTGAATGGTGTAAATATCCTATGTATATGGTGTAGTTTTGATTATGTTCTCTTTCGGTTGTTGTTTTGGGCCTCCCTGCTTTAGGGTTGGTGCCGCGTTTTTTAATGAAGTTCTTTAGAAAAAAAAAAACTTAAAAATATCTCTAAATTGGTTATTTCCCGACATTTTACCAGGCAACATATATTGAAATTAAAGTCATCCATAATGGTGTGAAGATTTCAAATTTTGTGTTCGCCGTATTGAATATTCGAAACCTGAAGTCAACTGTAGCAATCCCTTTCGAGCTGGTTTCAAGAGTCAAGATTCTACGAACACCTTTTTCCATCGAAAGATATATTTTCCTCATGATCTCACGTGTGATGTCACATGCTTGATATCATACCACTCGTTACTTTTGTTCTAGTTTGTTCTAGTAACAGGTTGCGTCCCTTGCAAAAAGGTTCTACAAAATTTGTTATCGCACAATAAGATTGTAATAAACCATAAAAACAAATTTAATTAGGGACAATCTGATTTTAGATTAACTTTAAATGGAAAAGTAAATGTTATCTTAAAAATAACTTTAATTGAAAAGGAACCAAAAACTAAAACGCTAAACATAAAGAAAAGTAAAAAAATAAAAATAATAAAATCTAGAAAAAAATCAAGAAAGAAACAAAAACGTCAATAGGATGAAAACACTATTCACACAACTTGCTAATTGTAATTTACGTCAAAACGTATACCAACAAAAAACGTACATAAAATAAACACAAAAACGGATTATATTTGACCTGACATATTTTTGAAGAAAATTTACGTAAAATCGTAAACCAACTTAAATTTATACCGACACGTTCATAAAAATAAACATGTAAGAAAATAGTTACGACACGTTGCGACGTTGTCCAAACATAAAGTGACTCGAATTTATACCATTTAATGAAAATGTATTATATTTGACTCGGCACGAATAAAATTTACGTCAAAACATACATAGATAATCTGAATACGTATATAAAAATAAGCACAAAAATGTATTATATCTGACGCCACTCATTTCTGAAAAATAAAATAAAATTTACATCAAAACATGGAACAACTGAAAACATACATAATAATAAGCATAAAAATTTTATATTTGACCCAACTTATTAATGGAAAAGTTTTATGTCTAACACAAATAGATTTAAATTTATATCAGCATGTACATAAAAGTAAACACATAATAAAACTTGATTATAAAGCTTTAATAAAGTTAAGGGACTGTAATTATTAATGATGAAAGTTGAGAGGTAAAAGTATAAAAATTAAATAAATAAAAGACAAAACAAAAGCAAAAAGCAAAAAAAAAGAAAAAAATTTAAAAAGCAAGTTACTGTTTATGTAACTTGCAAATTGTTGGTGCAGATTTGTTTGATGAGTGATGGCATGATTGATCCTTGATTCCCTTAGCCATTTCATGATTCCGGCGTAATCAGCAAGTTTGTTTTCCGGATCCAAGTATGCGACCATCTTATGTCAAGATTCCGACATAATTTCAACCTCACTTTTATCCTCCTTCTTTGTAAGGGGCTTTCGCTTTTGACCTTTAGGAGTCATTCTATACAAAACATACCCACAATGTGAAGAAAGATAAATTAATGTTGAAAGCAGACTCATAACATGCTAACTGTGTGAATGTATGAATTCACTGTGAACTCAAAGTGTTCCAACAAACATTTCTTTGTTCACTGTGAAGATGTCCACGAAGAATAAAGCCCACGAAGAACCTTTGATAAACAAGCAAGACCCTACGAACAATCCTGATCAACGAAGATTGGTTCTTCGTTGACAACAATTCTTCGTTGGATACTTGTTCCTACGAAGAACCCTGGTCAACGAAGATTTGTTCTTCGTTGACTACAATTCTTCGTCGCTGTTAATTTTTCCAAATCTGTTTGTTTCATTGGCTTCATTTTTCGTCACAGTTAAATCTTGTCAGAGACAAAACAGACAGGTGTTAAGAGATATCTGACAAAGAAGATCAAAACCCAGTTCATTAACTATCATTCCCACATTCATGTAAAAACCCAATAAACTCGATATTCTCAAAAAAAATTCAAATACATTGAGTTATTCATTTAACCTAGAACAGTTAGAACAATCATCAAAACAGTTCACGATTAAATATTTCATTCAAACACAAACACGACTCATTAAAGACTCATGGTTCTTGAAGATTTCTCATGAACAGTGGTATTTTCTAGTTTGAACTTTGATCCTTCTAAGATTCAAAACACCTTCTTAGTTAAAGTTTCATGGATTAACCAACAATGTAACTTTGATTTTACCTAAAAACAAAATCACTATAAATGTTTAACAAGAAGAATCTAAGGTTTTGATTGAGTATTTTAACAATGAAGATGATGAACAGTAACTTTGTGTGTGAGAGAGAAAAAGGGAATGGTGAAAGAACGGATTGTACAAGAGAGTTGGGTTTTATGTTTCACACTAAATGCATCAAGTTTTCATCATCCATTGAGGCATTTTTCGTCAAATCTGCAGATGTTCTTCTTCGTTGTGTTCTTGAAGGGGTGGCGGTTGTGTAAGAAACATTAGGGTTTCTTCAATTCTGAACCCCTGCGAACAACCCTGCCACGAACAACCCAACCCACGAACAACCCAACTCCTGCGAACAACCCTGCCACGAACAACCCAACCCCTGTGAACAACCCTGCCACGAACAACCCAACCCACGAACAACCAGGTTGGCGAATAATCTCTCCACGAAACACATTTTTCGTAGTTTGAACCATTGTCACGAAGAACCTAAGACATGAAAAATCGTCTTGACACTATGATTGTTCGTCGTATGTCTCGCGAAGAACCATTCTTCGCCGTTCAATGATGGTTCGCCGTTCGAAGTCGACGAAATATCTTCTTCGCCGCAAAAGTAAACTGGTAATGGTAGTTCATGGTGGTTAAAGGTTGGATCTGAAGCTGTTTTCGTAGAGAGAAAGTGAGCTTGTTAGATGTCACTGGAATGATGTTGTCATTGTATAGAGAGAAACTCGGAGATGTTCGGTGGCAGATGAGGGTGGTGTGCGATTTGTGATGTTGTTGTCGGCTACTGTTGTCGTTTGTAGAGACAAATGGAGTGATGCACATATTTTGTGTGTCCGCTGCTGTGCGAATAGTTTAGATAGTGTTCTACACTGATAATGTAATAGTTTGTAAACGGTCAAACGAACGTGTATAGACCCGCTCGTTTGAAGTGGTCAAACGAAAGGGTTATTTGTTTGACCATGTGTGTTTGCAAGTGAAGAGACTGTGGCTATAAATACCAACCCTTGGTCATTTGCAACACTTGAAGGTTTTAGACTTGGGGAGAGATCACCACTTGGTCTTTCCCCGGATGTTTGCTCTTCCGGTATAGTTCGGCTAGCTTATTATTATGTCGTGTTTGTAAGGATATGCTACCGATTTTATACAAGAAAGTTGTTTTATCCGTCTCTAATCTTTCCGTCTTTGAGCTTAATCACACATTAATCACGGTTTCAGTCCGAAACATGAATTTACAATTGGTATCAGAGCCATGGTACCCGATTTAGTGAATCTAATGGTTTGCTAAGTCACATAAGCTCTTGATTTGTGATTTTCAAGATGTAAAGTTGTGTAAACATGAAGAAAAATCCAGATCTGGACGGGTTTATGATGAAATAAACCATCTATTATCATGTTTGAGGAGTTTTTGCTCAGATATGAAAATGAACAGTGGGCTGTGTTCTTGAAGATGATGGCGGCTGTTGAAGAAACACTAGGGTTTCTTCACATCAGGTCCCACGAAGAACATCTTTCAAACGAAGAATGCTTCTGTCACACCCCGACCCGCAGCGGAATAAGAGTCGGGGCATAATTGGGTTATCACCAAAGCTCATGATGTTTACTAAAATGTTTCATATTTATTAAATTCAAATTACAACTTAAATGTTCGAATCAAATTCATACAATTACAAGGAAATGAAACTAAGTAAAACAATCCAAAACTTAAACTGATTTATTCTTCTAGGCCTTCCTATGTGTTTCTTGCCTCAACTGGATCACCTGTATCATGTGTAAAATGGGGGAAATTTTGGGTCAACAAAAGTTGGCGAGTGAACCTTATTAAAAACATTGTTATTGATTTCTTGTTGTATTTAATATTGAAAAGTTGTGCAATGATCACATGTGAGCAACCATATATAAATAAACAATCACCAACCACCTTGAATGAGTATATGACAAGAATGATAATGTATTGTGAGATCAAGGCTCAATCAAACGGAGCTGATCGTATGACATGAATGATGATGTATGTGAGATCAAGGCTCAATCAAACGGAGCTGATCGAATGAGGCACCTGATACTCAACCCGTCTCCCACGGGGAGCTGATGGGCCTAATGACATGCATGTACAGAAAATGATAACTTTAATCTAAACATAATCCACGCAACAATTGATACATATTGGATACACATTTGATCACGGATATGATGGATGCACAAGTGTTTAAATATAATAAGGAATTAAACGACACATGATACACCCCAAAAATGTGATTAAAACGGGGAATTGGTAGAGATTCACTCACATTGGGTGCGTTCTTTTGATGATGTTGGATGCGCACGAGTTTTGGGATTTGATCGACGAGGAAAACTAACCTAAAATAATAACGAAATGGTTCGGTAAATAAATGGATTTTATTTGAGACTAATACTTTTAATTAACAAACTTAATAGGATTTTTAGATTTATTTTTGTGAGTTTAAGGCCATTTCCTAACTTTAAAAATATTATTTTTAAGTATTTTTAATTGATTTTTAAATTAAATAAATAAATAAAAAGAAAATAAAAATTTTGACTTTTTGACCGTTGACCGGTCGGACTGTGGAAATGTTGTGCGCTGAGTGAGGTTCGAACCCGGGACCTCTCGTACGCGTGCACGCAGCTCTACCAACTGAGCTACGTGTCTAAACCGAAATATTCTATGTTTTAATTATATATATATACTGATTAGCTTGTTATTTTATTTGGTTTATATTAAAAAGGATTTATATGTCGAACCGGTTGCAGGGACCCGGAGTCGAACTCGGATCCTTCGGTTCGTAAGCGCACAGCCCAACCAGTTGGGCTGTGTGTCTAATCTGTTTAACTTATGGCTTATATTACTCTTATAAACATACTGTGACTTGTTCTGATTCAGTTTTAAAAAGGTTGGTTTTAATTCTGAAAATCGGTGCGTTGTAAGGTTCGAACTCGTGACGTGTGCTGTGTGATTGCACACAGTCCACCGCTGGACTGTGTGTCTAACCTGGTTAAATATTCTGTTTTAATTAAACTTATACACAATGTTCGACTTCATCTTCTTCATTCATAAAGACACAGACAAAGATGTCCGACTGTTCTTGTTTAAATCATTCGTCTAACATATAATTGATTGAAATGTAATGGATAAAGAGAGTTACGGAATCGAATGTACCGAACAGGATGTTTTTCTCAGATTTCCGGCAAGGGTCGTCGGCTCTGATTTGTGAATTCCGCCTGAGTGGATCAATTAACAGTTTTGATCAACGAATTGTGAAATTAAGTTATTAAGAAAGGGTTATCAGGGGGTTTAGATGATTGTACCGATTCACAGCGTGACTTCGGAATTTCCAGTGATTTTCCGGCGAGTGCAGGAATTTCCGGCAACGTCGTCTGAGACCGATTCTGGTTGAAGGAATGAAGTTAATATATGTCGATTTGGTGTAAGTCTCGTTTTTCCGGTGAAAGTCCGGCGAATGCAGAATATCTCAGGCGAGTGCTAAGACTTCGAGAAACTGTGCGATTTTGAGCGAAAAGATTACCAGAGACTTGGGTGAGTATTTATAAGGAAGAAACAGAATGAATCGAGTCCAAATTTGATCTTGATTCGTGGTCAATGTTTCTCCGGCGGTTACGACTTGAATTGGGGGATTAGACATCGGTTATAACCGATGCCGAAGTTACTTCACGCGTTCAGTCAAAGGAAACGGTCGAAATTTAGCGAAATCGTCGGTATTTCCGGCGACTGCGGATTGGGCGCGCTGATTACTGGATTTGATTTCGAGTTTTATTATAAGTATTAATTGTTTCAGTATATTAACAAAAGACTCATGTGGCGGAGTGGTGTTGTGGTTATTTGTTAAACGGGCTGACCCGGGTTCGAAACCCGGCAGCTTCTTTTATTTTTTTCTTCACTTATTTTTACTTTTTAATAATTATAGTTTTTAAATTCTAATATGTTTATTAATTATGTATTGTTTAAAATTAAAATGAACAATATTTACGCAACGAAAATTATAACTGACTATTCGATTAATAAACGAAGCGGGTTTTGGAAACCCGTTTTTCGTCGGATGTTACAGTATCCCCTACTTTTAGAAATTTCGTCCCGAAATTTAAGTAGTAGTGGTAACAGGAAAAAGATGCGGGTACTTCTCGCGCATTGAGTCTTCACGTTCCCAAGTAAACTCAGGTCCTCGTTTCGACTCCCAGCGTACCCTGACAATTGGAATACGACTTCGTCTTAAACGCTTCTCTCCGAAGTCCATAATTTCTACTGGTCTTTCAATGAAATGCGTAGATTCATCGACTTGAATGTCTTCTAGAGGTATATGGAGGTTTTCATCGGCGAGGCACTTCTTCAAGTTTGATACATGGAATGTGGGATGAATTCTGTTGAGCTCTTCTGGTAGGTCAAGCTTGTATGCTACAGGTCCTACTCTTTCGAGTATCTTGAAAGGTCCTACGTAGCGTGGTGCTAGCTTGCCCTTCTAGCCAAAACGAACCACTCCCTTCCACGGTGATACTTTTAAAAGTACTTGATCACCAATGTTAAACTCCAAGGGCTTTCGTCGTTTGTCTGCATAACTCTTTTGACGACTTTGTGCCGCTAGAAGATTGTTTCGAATTTGATGGATCTTGTCCGTTGTTTCTTGAACTAATTCTGGACCGGTGATTTGTGCTTCTCCAATTTCGTGCCAACATACTGGAGATCGGCACTTACGACCATATAAAGCTTCGAAAGGAGCCATGCCGATACTTGAATGATAGCTATTGTTGTACGAAAATTCAACTAATGGTAGATGAGCGTCCCAATTCCCTTTGAAGTCTACGACACATGCTCGAAGCATGTCTTCAAGAGTTTGGATGGTGCGTTCAGATTGTCCATCAGTTTGAGGATGAAAAGCGGTACTGAGGTCTAATCGTGTACCCAAGGCGGTTTGTACAGCTTGCCATGTTCGTGACATGATGTTTAAAGGTACACCATGACGGCTTACGATCTCGCTGATGTAGATACGAGCTAACTTCTCGTTCTTGAAGTCCTCGCGAATCGGAATGAAGTGAGCTGATTTTGTAAGACGATCAATGATTACCCATATGGTGTCATACCCACTGGAGGTGCGAGGTAACCCGGTAATGAAATCCATGGTTATGTTTTCCCACTTCCACACAGGTATTTCGGGTTGGACTAGAAGTCCTGAAGGTCTTTGATGTTCAGCTTTTACTTTGGAACAGGTAAGGTATTTGGAAACAAAAACAGCAATATCCTTTTTCATGCCAGGCCACCAATAGGTGTATCGAAGGTCTTAATACATCTTGTCGGCTCCTGGATGTACAGAATACCGTGTTTTGTGCGCCTCATTCATAAGGAAATCACGAAGGTTATTGTGATCGGGAATCCATATGCGATTTAGATAGTACAGAATACCGTCGGATTTGGTTTCGATTTTAAGTTCCGCTCCACAAGACAGCTCATCGCGTACGTCGTTTTCTGTTACAGAAACATGTTGAGCTTCTCGGATTCGATCTTTGATGTCAGTTATGATTTGCGAACATAGAAGATGAATGGAGTTCGCATAACCCTTTCGACTGAGCGCATCGGCCACCACGTTTGCCTTGCCAGGATGATACCGAATCTCACAGTCGTAGTCGTTAAGCAGTTCGACCCATCTTCGTTGCCTCATATTCAACTCCTTTTGATTGAAGATATGTTGGAGACTCTTGTGGTCAGTGTATATTTCACACTTGGTACCGTAGAGGTAATGTCTCTATATCTTGAGAGCGAACACAACGGCTCCAAGTTCCAGGTCGTGGGTAGTGTAGTTCTTCTCATGAACTTTGAGTTGTCTAGAAGCATAGGCTATAACTTTTCCTTTTTGCATTAATACACAGCCTAGTCCTTGCCCTGACGCGTCGCAATATACTACAAAGTCATCGCAACTTTCAGGAAGTGTGAGGATAGGTGCGTCACAAAGTTTTTGCTTTAGAGTTTGGAAGGCTTCTTCTTATTTAGGTCCCCTTATGAGGGTTTTCCTTTATGAGTTAAAGCCGTGAGTGGTACAGCAATACGGGAGAAATTTGCAATGAAGCGGCGATAGTAACCAGCCAAACCAAGAAATGATCTTACTTCGGTAGGGGTACGTGGCGCTTTCCATTCCTGTACTGCCTTGATTTTTGAGGGATCAACATGAATTCCCTTGTCATTGACGACGTGTCCAAGGAATTGTACTTCCCTTAACCAGAATTCACATTTCGAGAACTTAGCGTACAGCTTTTCTGTCCTTAAGAGTGTAAGGATGAGTCAAAGGTGTCGTTCATGATCAGACTTAGACTTTGAGTAGATGAGGATGTCGTCGATGAAGACTATGACAAAGCGGTCGAGGTAGGGTTTGCATACCCTATTCATTAAATCCATGAATATTGCTGGGGCGTTGGTTAAACCAAATGGCATGACCATGAATTTGTAATGACCATAACGAGTTCGGAAGGCGGTCTTTGGGACGTCTTCTTCATGTACTCTGAGTTGATGATATCCAGAACGAAGGTCGATTTTTGAAAACAGGTGGCGCCTTGAAGTTGGTCTAGAAGGTCATCGATGCGAGGTAATGGGTAGCGGTTCTTGACCGTTAACTTGTTGAGTTCTCTGTAGTCGATACACATGCGAAACGTTCCATCTTTCTTCTTCACAAAAAGAACAGGTGCACCCCAAGGCGATGAGCTAGGACGTATGAATCCTTTGTCAGTCAGCTCTTGCAGTTGACTGGCCAGCTCTTGCATTTCGGATGGGGCTAACCTATAAGGAGATTTTGCGACTGGTGTAGCGCCAGGTATAAGATCAATGCGGAATTCGACTTCCCTCATGGGAGGAAGTCCTGAGATGTCGTCGGGAAAGACTTGTGGGAATTCTTTCACTACAGGTATATCTTCGAGTTTCTTCTCCTTGTTTCCCTTCTTGACGACGTGAGTTAGGAATGCGACATAGTTCTTGCGGAGATATTTTCGGGCTTGAAGGCAGGACATCAATTTGAGTCCTTTCGAAGGGGTTTCACCAAAGATTCGTAGGGTTTGACCATCTCCAAGAGGAATGCGAATGAACTTTTCGCGGCATACTACTTCAGCATGATGTTGGCTGAGCCAGTCCATACCAGTTATAATATCGAAACTTCCAAACTTCATAGGGATGAGGTCAACTGGAAAATCGTGATCGTTTAGAGTGAGGGTACAATCTCGTATAATAGAGTTTAATGAGACCGGTTTTCCGTCAGCAACTTCCACCGTTAGAGATTCCATGAGATTATCACGAGTTTGGTTGAGGATGGGTTCAAATTCTAAGGACACAAAACTCTTATCCGCGCCAGTATCAAATAACATGGATTCATAACTACCATTGATGAGAAACGTACCGTTAACCACGTTGTTGTCAGCCCTAGCTTGGTTGGCGTTGATGTTGAAAGCTCTTCCTCTAGTAGGTGGAGGAGCTTGGTTAGCTTGGTTCACCGGATTTGCTTGAGCTTGGGCATGAATGATGTTTACCAAGCGTGGACAAGTGTTTCTAAAGTGGTTTGGGTCTCCACAGTTGTAACAAGCTCGCATGGGTTGCATCATGGGGTAGTTGGGTTGGTAGTAGGATTGGGCCGTATGTTGTGTAGATGGTAGAAGTAAGGGTTGTTGGGCTTGACCCACTATCTGATGGTGGGTTTGGGTTGAGGGTTGATTGCGGTTCATTCGCTGAAGTGTGCGACAGGTTTGGATGGTGTGACCCGCACGGCCACAGCTGGTGCAATGTTGGCAGGGATGTTCGGGAAGGTGATGGTATTGGCAACGGTTGCATTTTGGGTATGGGCCGGTGTATGGCTTTTTAAACGGTGCAGCTGAGGGGGCAATTTGGGTAATGGGTGCCGCAGTGATAGGAGGGTTTGTTTGTGTGACAGCAAAGTTTCTGTTGTTTCGTTTCCTCTTACCAACAAACTTCGAAGAGGAGACAGAATGGTTTGGAGTTTGGGCCTCAATGGGGGCTTTCTTTTTCTCCTCCTTGAATTTACCGTTTCGGATGCGATTCTCAGTAAGTTCGGTAGCTAGTTCTATTGCGACTTCAAGTGTTGCAGGCGAAGTGCTTAGAACCGAGTCTTGAATTTTCGAGGGGAGGCCTCGAATGTAGTGTTCAACCAAGCGGTACACGGGGGTGAACAAATTTGGGATCATCTGATTCAGCTCGAGAAATCTTTTGTTGTAGGAAGTATGATCTCCTTCCTTTTGTTTTAACGAGTGGAATTCATCTTCCAACTTCTTGATTTCGCTTCTTGGACAGAAGCGTCTTGTCATTATTTCCCTTAGCTCTTCCCATGTTAAAGCCATGGCATCTTCGACTCCTCTCTTACCCTTTTCTGTATTCCACCAGGTAAGGGCTACCCCAAACAGTCTCCCGGTTGCATAACGTACCTTGCGATCCTCGGGAAAATCGCAATTGAGGAAGGTGTTTTCCATTTCCTCAAACCAGTGGAGGAGAGCAGTGACACCTTCGGTCCCTTCATATTTCGGGGGATCGCAAGACTTGAAGTGTTTGTAGGAGCACTTTTTGGAGGGAGGGTTGTCGATGTTCTGGTCTTCTTGATTGGGAGGGTTGATGGGATTCGCGGTGAGAGCTTGTTGGACTTGAATTACGATGTCAGGAAGCACCGCGGCCATTTGTTTTGCAATTTGGGTGGCCAAGCGTTCGTTTGACCTTCCTGACTTTCTACCTCCACGTAGCTGCCTAACCGACATCTACAGGAACATACATAGGAAGATTGTGAGTTTAAGGAGTCTTTTTAGGTGTCATGTGTCGTTAAGAAAAATAAAAAAAATAACATAATCATCAATTATGCAACTACATCTATAGGATGTCTTGGGTTTGCTCATGTTTGGGCCTCCAATGTCCCCCATACCATCGCCTGTATAGTCATGTGAGCCCCCATGACTATTGGCTTAGTAGGATTCACATTGGTGTTGGTGGTTTAACACTCGCATCACCCGAATGAAAACCATGAAATATGATTGCGAGATGTATGGTAGGAGGGTGTCCAGGTATAGACACAATGACAACTCAAAGTGGGGTTAGCTCACACGACGTTTGGTATAGCATGCTTTGGCCTAATAGGTCCTTCGTACTCTCATCGTTAGTCCCCAGGTAGGCAAACTGGTCCTTTATTTTGGATTTATACGAATGCCAAGCCTAGACAGGACGTTCCGACTACCGGTACTCGTACCCTTCCAGTTACTACATGCCCGTCATGGGAACTCACTTTGATGTGATTTGAAAATACAAAAATCGTTGCAAAAATCATAGGAATTGTGTGGTGTGTGCTCTCATGAATATGCTATGTTATGAGGATATGATTCATGATGAGCATTGTGCAATAATATGTACTTATGAACATGCTTGCATAACATTGAATGTAACAATAAATATAAAGCATATAAACATCATGAATTTTGTATGTAACACATAAAAAAAATTTAAAATTCTAATCAACTATAGTATAGGCTCTAAGGGTCTAATAACCTATCCTATATCCCTATAGTCATGGCTCTGATACCAATATGTCACACCCCGACCCGCAGCGGAATAAGAGTCGGGGCATAATTGGGTTATCACCAAAGCTCAGATGTTTACTAAAATGTTTCATATTTATTAAATTCAAATTACAACTTAAATGTTCGAATCAAATTCATACAATTACAAGGAAATGAAACTAAGTAAAACAATCCAAAGCTTAAACTGATTTATTCTTCTAGTCCTTCCTATGTGTTTCTTGCCTCAACTGGATCACCTGTATCATGTGTAAAATGGGGGAAATTTTGGGTCAACAAAAGTTGGCGAGTGAACCTTATTAAAAACATTGTTATTGATTTCTTGTTGTATTTAATATTGAAAAGTTGTGCAATGATCACATGTGAGCAACCATATATAAATAAACAATCACCAACCACCTTGAATGAGTATATGACAAGAATGATAATGTATTGTGAGATCAAGGCTCAATCAAACGGAGCTGATCGTATGACATGAATGATGATGTATGTGAGATCAAGGCTCAATCAAACGGAGCTGATCGAATGAGGCACCTGATACTCAACCCGTCTCCCACGGGGAGCTGATGGGCCTAATGACATGCATGTACAGAAAATGATAACTTTAATCTAAACATAATCCACGCAACAATTGATACATATTGGATACACATTTGATCACGGATATGATGGATGCACAAGTGTTTAAATATAATAAGGAATTAAACGACACATGATACACCCCAAAAATGTGATTAAAACGGGGAATTGGTAGAGATTCACTCACATTGGGTGCGTTCTTTTGATGATGTTGGATGCGCACGAGTTTTGGGATTTGATCGACGAGGAAAACTAACCTAAAATAATAACGAAATGGTTCGGTAAATAAATGGATTTTATTTGAGACTAATACTTTTAATTAACAAACTTAATAGGATTTTTAGATTTATTTTTGTGAGTTTAAGGCCATTTCCTAACTTTAAAAATATTATTTTTAAGTATTTTTAATTGATTTTTAAATTAAATAAATAAATAAAAAGAAAATAAAAATTTTGACTTTTTGACCGTTGACCGGTCGGACTGTGGAAATGTTGTGCGCTGAGTGAGGTTCGAACCCGGGACCTCTCGTACGCGTGCACGCAGCTCTACCAACTGAGCTACGTGTCTAAACCGAAATATTCTATGTTTTAATTATATAATATATACTGATTAGCTTGTTATTTTATTTGGTTTATATTAAAAAGGATTTATATGTCGAACCGGTTGCAGGGACCCGGAGTCGAACTCGGATCCTTCGGTTCGTAAGCGCACAGCCCAACCAGTTGGGCTGTGTGTCTAATCTGTTTAACTTATGGCTTATATTACTCTTATAAACATACTGTGACTTGTTCTGATTCAGTTTTAAAAAGGTTGGTTTTAATTCTGAAAATCGGTGCGTTGTAAGGTTCGAACTCGTGACGTGTGCTGTGTGATTGCACACAGTCCACCGCTGGACTGTGTGTCTAACCTGGTTAAATATTCTGTTTTAATTAAACTTATACACAATGTTCGACTTCATCTTCTTCATTCATAAAGACACAGACAAAGATGTCCGACTGTTCTTGTTTAAATCATTCGTCTAACATATAATTGATTGAAATGTAATGGATAAAGAGAGTTACGGAATCGAATGTACCGAACAGGATGTTTTTCTCAGATTTCCGGCAAGGGTCGTCGGCTCTGATTTGTGAATTCCGCCTGAGTGGATCAATTAACAGTTTTGATCAACGAATTGTGAAATTAAGTTATTAAGCAAGGGTTATCAGGGGGTTTAGATGATTGTACCGATTCACAGCGTGACTTCGGAATTTCCAGTGATTTTCCGGCGAGTGCAGGAATTTCCGGCAACGTCGTCTGAGACCGATTCTGGTTGAAGGAATGAAGTTAATATATGTCGATTTGGTGTAAGTCTCGTTTTTCCGGTGAAAGTCCGGCGAATGCAGAATATCTCAGGCGAGTGCTAAGACTTCGAGAAACTGTGCGATTTTGAGCGAAAAGATTACCAGAGACTTGGGTGAGTATTTATAAGGAAGAAACAGAATGAATCGAGTCCAAATTTAATCTTAATTCGTGGTCAATGTTTCTCCGGCGGTTACGACTTGAATTGGGGGATTAGACATCGGTTATAACCGATGCCGAAGTTACTTCACGCGTTCAGTCAAAGGAAACGGTCGAAATTTAGCGAAATCGTCGGTATTTCCGGCGACTGCGGATTGGGCGCGCTGATTACTGGATTTGATTTCGAGTTTTATTATAAGTATTAATTGTTTCAGTATATTAACAAAAGACTCATGTGGCGGAGTGGTGTTGTGGTTATTTGTTAAACGGGCTGACCCGGGTTCGAAACCCGGCAGCTTCTTTTATTTTTTTCTTCACTTATTTTTACTTTTTAATAATTATAGTTTTTAAATTCTAATATGTTTATTAATTATGTATTGTTTAAAATTAAAATGAACAATATTTACGCAACGAAAATTATAACTGACTATTCGATTAATAAACGAAGCGGGTTTTGGAAACCCGTTTTTCGTCGGATGTTACAGTATCCCCTACTTTTAGAAATTTCGTCCCGAAATTTAAGTAGTAGTGGTAACAGGAAAAAGATGCGGGTACTTCTCGCGCATTGAGTCTTCACGTTCCCAAGTAAACTCAGGTCCTCGTTTCGACTCCCAGCGTACCCTGACAATTGGAATACGACTTCGTCTTAAACGCTTCTCTCCGAAGTCCATAATTTCTACTGGTCTTTCAATGAAATGCGTAGATTCATCGACTTGAATGTCTTCTAGAGGTATATGGAGGTTTTCATCGGCGAGGCACTTCTTCAAGTTTGATACATGGAATGTGGGATGAATTCTGTTGAGCTCTTCTGGTAGGTCAAGCTTGTATGCTACAGGTCCTACTCTTTCGAGTATCTTGAAAGGTCCTACGTAGCGTGGTGCTAGCTTGCCCTTCTAGCCAAAACGAACCACTCCCTTCCACGGTGATACTTTTAAAAGTACTTGATCACCAATGTTAAACTCCAAGGGCTTTCGTCGTTTGTCTGCATAACTCTTTTGACGACTTTGTGCCGCTAGAAGATTGTTTCGAATTTGATGGATCTTGTCCGTTGTTTCTTGAACTAATTCTGGACCGGTGATTTGTGCTTCTCCAATTTCGTGCCAACATACTGGAGATCGGCACTTACGACCATATAAAGCTTCGAAAGGAGCCATGCCGATACTTGAATGATAGCTATTGTTGTACGAAAATTCAACTAATGGTAGATGAGCGTCCCAATTCCCTTTGAAGTCTACGACACATGCTCGAAGCATGTCTTCAAGAGTTTGGATGGTGCGTTCAGATTGTCCATCAGTTTGAGGATGAAAAGCGGTACTGAGGTCTAATCGTGTACCCAAGGCGGTTTGTACAGCTTGCCATGTTCGTGAAGTGAAACGACCATCACGGTATGAAATGATGTTTAAAGGTACACCATGACGGCTTACGATCTCGCTGATGTAGATACGAGCTAACTTCTCGTTCTTGAAGTCCTCGCGAATCGGAATGAAGTGAGCTGATTTTGTAAGACGATCAATGATTACCCATATGGTGTCATACCCACTGGAGGTGCGAGGTAACCCGGTAATGAAATCCATGGTTATGTTTTCCCACTTCCACACAGGTATTTCGGGTTGGACTAGAAGTCCTGAAGGTCTTTGATGTTCAGCTTTTACTTTGGAACAGGTAAGGTATTTGGAAACAAAAACAGCAATATCCTTTTTCATGCCAGGCCACCAATAGGTGTATCGAAGGTCTTAATACATCTTGTCGGCTCCTGGATGTACAGAATACCGTGTTTTGTGCGCCTCATTCATAAGGAAATCACGAAGGTTATTGTGATCGGGAATCCATATGCGATTTAGATAGTACAGAATACCGTCGGATTTGGTTTCGATTTTAAGTTCCGCTCCACAAGACAGCTCATCGCGTACGTCGTTTTCTGTTACAGAAACATGTTGAGCTTCTCGGATTCGATCTTTGATGTCAGTTATGATTTGCGAACATAGAAGATGAATGGAGTTCGCATAACCCTTTCGACTGAGCGCATCGGCCACCACGTTTGCCTTGCCAGGATGATACCGAATCTCACAGTCGTAGTCGTTAAGCAGTTCGACCCATCTTCGTTGCCTCATATTCAACTCCTTTTGATTGAAGATATGTTGGAGACTCTTGTGGTCAGTGTATATTTCACACTTGGTACCGTAGAGGTAATGTCTCTATATCTTGAGAGCGAACACAACGGCTCCAAGTTCCAGGTCGTGGGTAGTGTAGTTCTTCTCATGAACTTTGAGTTGTCTAGAAGCATAGGCTATAACTTTTCCTTTTTGCATTAATACACAGCCTAGTCCTTGCCCTGACGCGTCGCAATATACTACAAAGTCATCGCAACTTTCAGGAAGTGTGAGGATAGGTGCGTCACAAAGTTTTTGCTTTAGAGTTTGGAAGGCTTCTTCTTATTTAGGTCCCCTTATGAGGGTTTTCCTTTATGAGTTAAAGCCGTGAGTGGTACAGCAATACGGGAGAAATTTGCAATGAAGCGGCGATAGTAACCAGCCAAACCAAGAAATGATCTTACTTCGGTAGGGGTACGTGGCGCTTTCCATTCCTGTACTGCCTTGATTTTTGAGGGATCAACATGAATTCCCTTGTCATTGACGACGTGTCCAAGGAATTGTACTTCCCTTAACCAGAATTCACATTTCGAGAACTTAGCGTACAGCTTTTCTGTCCTTAAGAGTGTAAGGATGAGTCAAAGGTGTCGTTCATGATCAGACTTAGACTTTGAGTAGATGAGGATGTCGTCGATGAAGACTATGACAAAGCGGTCGAGGTAGGGTTTGCATACCCTATTCATTAAATCCATGAATATTGCTGGGGCGTTGGTTAAACCAAATGGCATGACCATGAATTTGTAATGACCATAACGAGTTCGGAAGGCGGTCTTTGGGACGTCTTCTTCATGTACTCTGAGTTGATGATATCCAGAACGAAGGTCGATTTTTGAAAAACAGGTGGCGCCTTGAAGTTGGTCTAGAAGGTCATCGATGCGAGGTAATGGGTAGCGGTTCTTGACCGTTAACTTGTTGAGTTCTCTGTAGTCGATACACATGCGAAACGTTCCATCTTTCTTCTTCACAAAAAGAACAGGTGCACCCCAAGGCGATGAGCTAGGACGTATGAATCCTTTGTCAGTCAGCTCTTGCAGTTGACTGGCCAGCTCTTGCATTTCGGATGGGGCTAACCTATAAGGAGATTTTGCGACTGGTGTAGCGCCAGGTATAAGATCAATGCGGAATTCGACTTCCCTCATGGGAGGAAGTCCTGAGATGTCGTCGGGAAAGACTTGTGGGAATTCTTTCACTACAGGTATATCTTCGAGTTTCTTCTCCTTGTTTCCCTTCTTGACGACGTGAGTTAGGAATGCGACATAGTTCTTGCGGAGATATTTTCGGGCTTGAAGGCAGGACATCAATTTGAGTCCTTTCGAAGGGGTTTCACCAAAGATTCGTAGGGTTTGACCATCTCCAAGAGGAATGCGAATGAACTTTTCGCGGCATACTACTTCAGCATGATGTTGGCTGAGCCAGTCCATACCAGTTATAATATCGAAACTTCCAAACTTCATAGGGATGAGGTCAACTGGAAAATCGTGATCGTTTAGAGTGAGGGTACAATCTCGTATAATAGAGTTTAATGAGACCGGTTTTCCGTCAGCAACTTCCACCGTTAGAGATTCCATGAGATTATCACGAGTTTGGTTGGGGATGGGTTCAAATTCTAAGGACACAAAACTCTTATCCGCGCCAGTATCAAATAACATGGATTCATAACTACCATTGATGAGAAACGTACCGTTAACCACGTTGTTGTCAGCCCTAGCTTGGTTGGCGTTGATGTTGAAAGCTCTTCCTCTAGTAGGTGGAGGAGCTTGGTTAGCTTGGTTCACCGGATTTGCTTGAGCTTGGGCATGAATGATGTTTACCAAGCGTGGACAAGTGTTTCTAAAGTGGTTTGGGTCTCCACAGTTGTAACAAGCTCGCATGGGTTGCATCATGGGGTAGTTGGGTTGGTAGTAGGATTGGGCCGTATGTTGTGTAGATGGTAGAAGTAAGGGTTGTTGGGCTTGACCCACTATCTGATGGTGGGTTTGGGTTGAGGGTTGATTGCGGTTCATTCGCTGAAGTGTGCGACAGGTTTGGATGGTGTGACCCGCACGGCCACAGCTGGTGCAATGTTGGCAGGGATGTTCGGGAAGGTGATGGTATTGGCAACGGTTGCATTTTGGGTATGGGCCGGTGTATGGCTTTTTAAACGGTGCAGCTGAGGGGGCAATTTGGGTAATGGGTGCCGCAGTGATAGGAGGGTTTGTTTGTGTGACAGCAAAGTTTCTGTTGTTTCGTTTCCTCTTACCAACAAACTTCGAAGAGGAGACAGAATGGTTTGGAGTTTGGGCCTCAATGGGGGCTTTCTTTTTCTCCTCCTTGAATTTACCGTTTCGGATGCGATTCTCAGTAAGTTCGGTAGCTAGTTCTATTGCGACTTCAAGTGTTGCAGGCGAAGTGCTTAGAACCGAGTCTTGAATTTTCGAGGGGAGGCCTCGAATGTAGTGTTCAACCAAGCGGTACACGGGGGTGAACAAATTTGGGATCATCTGATTCAGCTCGAGAAATCTTTTGTTGTAGGAAGTATGATCTCCTTCCTTTTGTTTTAACGAGTGGAATTCATCTTCCAACTTCTTGATTTCGCTTCTTGGACAGAAGCGTCTTGTCATTATTTCCCTTAGCTCTTCCCATGTTAAAGCCATGGCATCTTCGACTCCTCTCTTACCCTTTTCTGTATTCCACCAGGTAAGGGCTACCCCAAACAGTCTCCCGGTTGCGTAACGTACCTTGCGATCCTCGGGAAAATCGCAATTGAGGAAGGTGTTTTCCATTTCCTCAAACCAGTGGAGGAGAGCAGTGACACCTTCGGTCCCTTCATATTTCGGGGGATCGCAAGACTTGAAGTGTTTGTAGGAGCACTTTTTGGAGGGAGGGTTGTCGATGTTCTGGTCTTCTTGATTGGGAGGGTTGATGGGATTCGCGGTGAGAGCTTGTTGGACTTGAATTACGATGTCAGGAAGCACCGCGGCCATTTGTTTTGCAATTTGGGTGGCCAAGCGTTCGTTTGACCTTCCTGACTTTCTACCTCCACGTAGCTGCCTAACCGACATCTACAGGAACATACATAGGAAGATTGTGAGTTTAAGGAGTCTTTTTAGGTGTCATGTGTCGTTAAGAAAAATAAAAAAAATAACATAATCATCAATTATGCAACTACATCTATAGGATGTCTTGGGTTTGCTCATGTTTGGGCCTCCAATGTCCCCCATACCATCGCCTGTATAGTCATGTGAGCCCCCATGACTATTGGCTTAGTAGGATTCACATTGGTGTTGGTGGTTTAACACTCGCATCACCCGAATGAAAACCATGAAATATGATTGCGAGATGTATGGTAGGAGGGTGTCCAGGTATAGACACAATGACAACTCAAAGTGGGGTTAGCTCACACGACGTTTGGTATAGCATGCTTTGGCCTAATAGGTCCTTCGTACTCTCATCGTTAGTCCCCAGGTAGGCAAACTGGTCCTTTATTTTGGATTTATACGAATGCCAAGCCTAGACAGGACGTTCCGACTACCGGTACTCGTACCCTTCCAGTTACTACATGCCCGTCATGGGAACTCACTTTGATGTGATTTGAAAATACAAAAATCGTTGCAAAAATCATAGGAATTGTGTGGTGTGTGCTCTCATGAATATGCTATGTTATGAGGATATGATTCATGATGAGCATTGTGCAATAATATGTACTTATGAACATGCTTGCATAACATTGAATGTAACAATAAATATAAAGCATATAAACATCATGAATTTTGTATGTAACACATAAAAAAAATTTAAAATTCTAATCAACTATAGTATAGGCTCTAAGGGTCTAATAACCTATCCTATATCCCTATAGTCATGGCTCTGATACCAATATGTCACACCCCGACCCGCAGCGGAATAAGAGTCGGGGCATAATTGGGTTATCACCAAAGCTCAGATGTTTACTAAAATGTTTCATATTTATTAAATTCAAATTACAACTTAAATGTTCGAATCAAATTCATACAATTACAAGGAAATGAAACTAAGTAAAACAATCCAAAGCTTAAACTGATTTATTCTTCTAGTCCTTCCTATGTGTTTCTTGCCTCAACTGGATCACCTGTATCATGTGTAAAATGGGGGAAATTTTGGGTCAACAAAAGTTGGCGAGTGAACCTTATTAAAAACATTGTTATTGATTTCTTGTTGTATTTAATATTGAAAAGTTGTGCAATGATCACATGTGAGCAACCATATATAAATAAACAATCACCAACCACCTTGAATGAGTATATGACAAGAATGATAATGTATTGTGAGATCAAGGCTCAATCAAACGGAGCTGATCGTATGACATGAATGATGATGTATGTGAGATCAAGGCTCAATCAAACGGAGCTGATCGAATGAGGCACCTGATACTCAACCCGTCTCCCACGGGGAGCTGATGGGCCTAATGACATGCATGTACAGAAAATGATAACTTTAATCTAAACATAATCCACGCAACAATTGATACATATTGGATACACATTTGATCACGGATATGATGGATGCACAAGTGTTTAAATATAATAAGGAATTAAACGACACATGATACACCCCAAAAATGTGATTAAAACGGGGAATTGGTAGAGATTCACTCACATTGGGTGCGTTCTTTTGATGATGTTGGATGCGCACGAGTTTTGGGATTTGATCGACGAGGAAAACTAACCTAAAATAATAACGAAATGGTTCGGTAAATAAATGGATTTTATTTGAGACTAATACTTTTAATTAACAAACTTAATAGGATTTTTAGATTTATTTTTGTGAGTTTAAGGCCATTTCCTAACTTTAAAAATATTATTTTTAAGTATTTTTAATTGATTTTTAAATTAAATAAATAAATAAAAAGAAAATAAAAATTTTGACTTTTTGACCGTTGACCGGTCGGACTGTGGAAATGTTGTGCGCTGAGTGAGGTTCGAACCCGGGACCTCTCGTACGCGTGCACGCAGCTCTACCAACTGAGCTACGTGTCTAAACCGAAATATTCTATGTTTTAATTATATATATATATACTGATTAGCTTGTTATTTTATTTGGTTTATATTAAAAAGGATTTATATGTCGAACCGGTTGCAGGGACCCGGAGTCGAACTCGGATCCTTCGGTTCGTAAGCGCACAGCCCAACCAGTTGGGCTGTGTGTCTAATCTGTTTAACTTATGGCTTATATTACTCTTATAAACATACTGTGACTTGTTCTGATTCAGTTTTAAAAAGGTTGGTTTTAATTCTGAAAATCGGTGCGTTGTAAGGTTCGAACTCGTGACGTGTGCTGTGTGATTGCACACAGTCCACCGCTGGACTGTGTGTCTAACCTGGTTAAATATTCTGTTTTAATTAAACTTATACACAATGTTCGACTTCATCTTCTTCATTCATAAAGACACAGACAAAGATGTCCGACTGTTCTTGTTTAAATCATTCGTCTAACATATAATTGATTGAAATGTAATGGATAAAGAGAGTTACGGAATCGAATGTACCGAACAGGATGTTTTTCTCAGATTTCCGGCAAGGGTCGTCGGCTCTGATTTGTGAATTCCGCCTGAGTGGATCAATTAACAGTTTTGATCAACGAATTGTGAAATTAAGTTATTAAGCAAGGGTTATCAGGGGGTTTAGATGATTGTACCGATTCACAGCGTGACTTCGGAATTTCCAGTGATTTTCCGGCGAGTGCAGGAATTTCCGGCAACGTCGTCTGAGACCGATTCTGGTTGAAGGAATGAAGTTAATATATGTCGATTTGGTGTAAGTCTCGTTTTTCCGGTGAAAGTCCGGCGAATGCAGAATATCTCAGGCGAGTGCTAAGACTTCGAGAAACTGTGCGATTTTGAGCGAAAAGATTACCAGAGACTTGGGTGAGTATTTATAAGGAAGAAACAGAATGAATCGAGTCCAAATTTGATCTTAATTCGTGGTCAATGTTTCTCCGGCGGTTACGACTTGAATTGGGGGATTAGACATCGGTTATAACCGATGCCGAAGTTACTTCACGCGTTCAGTCAAAGGAAACGGTCGAAATTTAGCGAAATCGTCGGTATTTCCGGCGACTGCGGATTGGGCGCGCTGATTACTGGATTTGATTTCGAGTTTTATTATAAGTATTAATTGTTTCAGTATATTAACAAAAGACTCATGTGGCGGAGTGGTGTTGTGGTTATTTGTTAAACGGGCTGACCCGGGTTCGAAACCCGGCAGCTTCTTTTATTTTTTTCTTCACTTATTTTTACTTTTAATAATTATAGTTTTTAAATTCTAATATGTTTATTAATTATGTATTGTTTAAAATTAAAATGAACAATATTTACGCAACGAAAATTATAACTGACTATTCGATTAATAAACGAAGCGGGTTTTGGAAACCCGTTTTTCGTCGGATGTTACAGTATCCCTACTTTTAGAAATTTCGTCCCGAAATTTAAGTAGTAGTGGTAACAGGAAAAAGATGCGGGTACTTCTCGCGCATTGAGTCTTCACGTTCCCAAGTAAACTCAGGTCCTCGTTTCGACTCCCAGCGTACCCTGACAATTGGAATACGACTTCGTCTTAAACGCTTCTCTCCGAAGTCCATAATTTCTACTGGTCTTTCAATGAAATGCGTAGATTCATCGACTTGAATGTCTTCTAGAGGTATATGGAGGTTTTCATCGGCGAGGCACTTCTTCAAGTTTGATACATGGAATGTGGGATGAATTCTGTTGAGCTCTTCTGGTAGGTCAAGCTTGTATGCTACAGGTCCTACTCTTTCGAGTATCTTGAAAGGTCCTACGTAGCGTGGTGCTAGCTTGCCCTTCTAGCCAAAACGAACCACTCCCTTCCACGGTGATACTTTTAAAAGTACTTGATCACCAATGTTAAACTCAAGGGCTTTCGTCGTTTGTCTGCATAACTCTTTTGACGACTTTGTGCCGCTAGAAGATTGTTTCGAATTTGATGGATCTTGTCCGTTGTTTCTTGAACTAATTCTGGACGGTGATTTGTGCTTCTCCAATTTCGTGCCAACATACTGGAGATCGGCACTTACGACCATATAAAGCTTCGAAAGGAGCCATGCCGATACTTGAATGATAGCTATTGTTGTACGAAAATTCAACTAATGGTAGATGAGCGTCCCAATTCCCTTTGAAGTCTACGACACATGCTCGAAGCATGTCTTCAAGAGTTTGGATGGTGCGTTCAGATTGTCCATCAGTTTGAGGATGAAAAGCGGTACTGAGGTCTAATCGTGTACCCAAGGCGGTTTGTACAGCTTGCCATGTTCGTGAAGTGAAACGACCATCACGGTATGAAATGATGTTTAAAGGTACACCATGACGGCTTACGATCTCGCTGATGTAGATACGAGCTAACTTCTCGTTCTTGAAGTCCTCGCGAATCGGAATGAAGTGAGCTGATTTTGTAAGACGATCAATGATTACCCATATGGTGTCATACCCACTGGAGGTGCGAGGTAACCCGGTAATGAAATCCATGGTTATGTTTTCCCACTTCCACACAGGTATTTCGGGTTGGACTAGAAGTCCTGAAGGTCTTTGATGTTCAGCTTTTACTTTGGAACAGGTAAGGTATTTGGAAACAAAAACAGCAATATCCTTTTTCATGCCAGGCCACCAATAGGTGTATCGAAGGTCTTAATACATCTTGTCGGCTCCTGGATGTACAGAATACCGTGTTTTGTGCGCCTCATTCATAAGGAAATCACGAAGGTTATTTGGTGTAAGTCTCGTTTTCCCGGTGAAAGTCCGGCGAATGCAGAATATCTCCGGCGAGTGCTAAGACTTCGAGAAATTGTGCGATTTTGAGCGAAAAGATTACCAGAGACTTGGGTGAGTATTTATAAGGAAGAAACAGAATGAATCGAGTCCAAATTTGATCTTGATTCGTGGTCAATGTTTCTCCGGCGGTTACGACTTGAATTGGGGGATTAGACATCGGTTATAACCGATGCCGAAGTTAATTCACGCGTTCAGTCAAAGGAAACGGTCGAAATTTAGCGAAATCGTCGGTATTTCCGGCGACTGCGGATTGGGCGCGCTGATTACTGGATTTGATTTCGAGTTTTATTATAAGTATTAATTGTTTCAGTATATTAACAAAAGACTCATGTGGCGGAGTGGTGTTGTGGTTGTTTGTTGAACGGGCTGACCCGGGTTCGAAACCCGGCAGCTTCTTTTATTTTTTTCTTCACTTATTTTTACTTTTTAATAATTATAGTTTTTTAAATTCTAATATGTTTATTAATTATGTATTATTTAAAATTAAAATGAACAATATTTACGCAACGAAAATTATAACTGACTATTCGATTAATAAACGAAGCGGGTTTTGGAAACCCGTTTTTCGTCGGATGTTACAGCTTCTTCGTCAATCATGCTTCCCACGAACAACCAGTCCCACGAACAATCAGGCTTCCATCAGTTCTTCGTCGATTGAAGTCCACGAAGAACATTCTACGCTAGATGCTTGTTCGCCGTTTGAAGTCCACCTATACGAAGAACATTCTTCGTCGTTCAATGATTGTTCGTCGTTCTAAGTCGACGAAACACTTCGTCGCGAAAGTAAACAGGTAATGGTGGTTGCTGCAGAGTGGGCGGCGGCTGTTGTTATTGTATGATGAAGATGACGGTTGTTCGCTGACTCATGACTGAAGACGGTGGTTCACATGGTGGTGAGATAATGTTGTTGACTGTTGTTGTTCGTAGAGAAGTAGAAGGTTCGACAATAGAAGCTGAATGGTGTTGTTTGGTGGCTGCAAAGTGATGAGGATATATCGATTGTATTGGTTGTAAAGTTTTATGAAGTTGACGACTGATGTTGGTGTTAGTGGATCTAGGGTTAGGTTGAATTATTTTGCATGGGCCTTGGACTCCACTATTGGATTGTGTTAAAACAATCCTAGGAAATTCACGTTCATTCACAAAAATACAAAAGTATTTTATTCTTGGGTCCACCAATTTTTTTTATGTCTAAGTTTCAACCATTTCTTTCTCGTTAGTGGGGGGCCCTTATTTGTAATTGGGTTATTTGATTATGTTGAAGCAGGGCCCACTCTTGTTTTGTTTAATCGACAAATCATTTGGGCTGATTAAAATTTGGTGGGTCAAGATGTGCTGTGGATTAGAGATGGGCATAATAACCGGTTCCAAACCCGATTCGGTGGAACCTACCTGGGACCGGTTCCGGTTTCTACCCGACATATAGTAGAACCGGTTCCGGGTTCAAAATACCCGATGGTTCCTACCCGGTTCCACGTTTTTTGAAAAAAATAAGTTTCGGAACCGGTTCCAACCCGTACCCGGGTTGTACCCGTAACCGGTTCTTATCATACCCGGTTCCTACGGTAATCTTCCATACCCGGTTACACAAACAACCTAAACAAGAAACGTTAAACAAAACATATAAAACACTAAACATACTAATCATAAAACACAAATGGGTTTACAATACATAAAACAAACTAAACTTTCGATGACCCGGTCCCGGATGCTTCACCCTTTTCATTGTTTTTCGCCTTTGTCGCCGGACAATGGCGGTCGGTGTGTTTCTTGAGCGTCGAGTTGGCCGCCGCCTTCATGAACTTCCCGCACCCCTTGCATCTAGCCATTTCATGGCTATCCGACATCAAGCACAAGTCAAAGTGCTTCCAAATATCGGGGTTTCTTTTGGTTTCCAAAACAACCACGACCTCATCGTTGCAATCCATCGTTATCTCTTGTTAAAGTGTTAAGTTTATATAGAAAAACCGATTCTGTAAAGTGTTAAAGTGTTAATCAGGAACCGGTTCCAACGGTAACATTTACCAGGAACGGTTCCAACGGTAACATTTTTATCAGGAACCGGTTCTGAACAGTAAAAGTCAGGTTTTCGACTGTCAGGAACCGGTTCTGAACAGTAAAAGTTAGGTTTTGACTGTCAGGAACCGGTTCTGAACAGTAAAAAAGTCAGGTTTTACTGTCAGGAACCGGTTCCCAACACTATTAGAAACCGGTTCCGCACCATACCCGGTTCCACACCATACCCGGTTCCATAATACCCGTACCCGGTTCTACACGGTTCCATATTCTTGGGTGTGAACCCGGGTAGGAACTGGACCCGGTTCCACACCATACCCGGTTCCAATTACATCCAAGCAGAACCGGGTCCGGGTTGGAACCGGTTCTTGGTAATAATAAAACCCGATTATGCCCATCTCTACTATGGATTAGTATTAATTTTCTTGGGCCCACAAAAAGAAGGAATTCTAATTGGTGTAATTAATTGGACCATTATTTTGGACTAAAAAATTTCTAAGTGACTTGCAAAGTGCGCCGGGTGTTCGTGAAGTTTATTTGAACCAAGTTTCTACCTCAAATTCATACAAGTTTGGGAGCGCGTCAAATTACCTTAGGATGATGAAAACAACTTATTTTGAGAAATGTGGGGTAGTCACAGTTACCGAGGCAAACGTCAAATTTGGTGGCTTGACTATTATGGGCCAAAAACGCTATATTTATTTCCGCACGTGAAATTTAATTGTTATCGGTGTTCTTAAATGTTCGAAAGTGTTTTGTTAGTTGTCATATTCTCGCATTTGGTAACGATTGAAGGAACCTGGAGTGCCAAGAACGGTCCTAACGAGTCCACAAGGTCGAAGAGTTATGCCTATGATGGAAGTTTACGGATTAGGTGCTAGCAGAACTTTGGGGGGATACTAGTCAGATCCTACTGGGCCAGGGGACTTTCTTTATCAACTAGAATATGCAAAGAAGAAAGCAGCTTTCATGATTTTTCGAGAAACTGAGAAAATTTAAACAAATTCGGTTTTGTGAAGCGGATTTGTTTAAGTGAAGTTGACGACAGTTCTGCTTAGAGGAGGGAATTTGTTCAGGTTTAGAGATTTTACCAAAGAAATGGGGGGATAAAAATTGTTCATATTTGTGAATTTCTTCGGTAAATTTCTAAACGCAATCACAGGTGGTAGAGTTTGTGATTTTCTAGTGATATTAAATGGTCTGCGTGGAATGTTTTGCACAAACATATATTTGAGGATTTTAATTAATTCTCCAGCCAGCGTGAAGGGTTTTGCACGGAAACATACAGGTATCTAAAGTAAACAGTAGTTTCAAAACGTTGTTCACTGAAGACCTGGGGAATCTTTATGAGAGCGGATTGTCCAAGGCTGACAAGTGTGGATTCCAACTCTATTAGTTGAGGGGGAATTTGCAGGATTCGGTTTTGGGTTTGATGTTTTCTTTGGGATTTTACAGGGATCTGGGTGTAATTCAATTCGTTGAGTTTGCAAACGATGTACTTGGTCAAGCTGACATCCTGAGTACTGATGCTGAAGATCCGTAGTGCATTACGTGGTTGACTTCACAAAGGCGAGACAATGAGATCTGGACGTAGCTCAGCTAAGCGTGCTGGTTGAGCTTGAAAATGATATACTCGGTCTAGCTGACTTCCTGAGTGTTGATGCTGATGATCAAAGTGCATTACTTGGTCAATTCTACACAGATGATTTACAGAAGATAGTTCACCAGAAGACTTTACTAACGCAGTATACCTTGAAATTGATTTGAGTTTTTCTTTATGACAAGGTCAAGACTTGTAGCAGTTATTACAGCGAGCAGTTATTACAGAATTGAAACCGTATCAAATGTCAGTTGTAGTGTTGGAAGATCAGTGGAAGATAAGTCAGTGTTGCCTTGCGAGGACATTGCACAACACAACATGGATTGGATATGAGTACCTTGAGGGGGAAATGTGATACAAGAAGCTTCAAAGGTTTGGTTTGGATGTGAAGACTCAAGTCAAGGATCTGCGTGCCTGGATCATCGGTCAAGGGGGAATCTGGTCGAAGAATCTGTCTTCAACAGATACTTGATTGAAGATTGATTGCAGTTTCATTTTCAGCATTTGACAGCAACGGACAAGGGGGAATTTGTTGGTGCAGATTTTGTGTCCGCTGTTGTGCGAATAGTTTAGATAGTGTTCTACGCTGATAATGTAATAGTTTGTAAACGGTCAAACGAACGTGTATAGACCCGCTCGTTTGAAGTGGTCAAACGAAAGGGTTATTTGTTTGACCATGTGTGTTTGCAAGTGAAGAGGGTGTGACTATAAATACCAACTCTTGGTCATTTGCAACACTTGAAGGTTTTAGACTTGGGGAGAGATCACCACTTGGTCTCTCCCCGGATGTATGCTCTTTCGGTATAGTTTGGATAGCTTATTATTGTGCCGTTTTTGTAAAGTCATGCTACCGAATTTATACAAGAAAGTTGTTTTTATCCGTCTCTAATCTTTCCGTCTTTGAGCTTAATCACACATTAATCACGGTTTCGATCCGAAACATCAACTTACACAAATGTATATATGTATAATATAATATAATGTATATATGTATAATATTAGTATTTTTATTTATTTTATATAAAACCCATCCCACCCCACACACACACTCTCTCTCTCTCCGATCCCCACTACAAACCACCTTTAACCACCTCCGGTGAATTATATCAAACCAAAACCATAATTACCTTTAACCACCCCGATCACCATCAAACAACACTGTCGGACCACCACACCCTCACCTTTGTAACAGCAACCACCTGCCACCGTCATTCAACCCCTTTAGGGATGGCAATGGGTCGGGTTTGGGACGGGTTTAGGTAATCCCAACCCCAAACACGGTTAAATAAGCTTGTCCCAAACCCGTCTCAAAACCCGTCGAGTTTCTAACGGGTAAATACCAATCGGGTATCAAGTATACCTGCGGGTTTCGGGTAATTAAAGCTTACTCGTTGGATATACTCAACCCAAAACCCATCGGGTAACTACTAACTGGTTACATTTCGTATTGTCACTATAAAAATATATATCAAACAACTACAATGTATACGGAATAGAAGCCCTATATGTGTAAAAATGGAAGTATCATATACATACATATTTAATAATATAAGAGAGGTTATATCAGGTATACACGGGTACACGTTGTCGGGTAATTGGGTCGGGTAAACGAGTATATCACTAAATCCTAAACCCGTCCCAAACCCATGAAACAAATAAAAACTACTCCCAAACCCGTCCCAAACCCGTTTAACCGACCCCAAACCCATCCCATAAGTGCCGGGTTTCGGGTTTATCCATCAGGATCGGGTTTAATTGTCATCCCTATTTGTGTACATTAAGCCCAATACTAATTAATTAAGCCCAAACAATAATTTGATTACTAGGCCCAAATATCATTTGTGTTAAACAAGTCCACACTCTAACATAACCTAACTCGATTAATCACTGGCGTTATTATCTCGATCGACAAGTTAATTCAATACTCTAAAATTCGTTAGTAACACTAAGGTGCTATTTGTTTACCTCTTAATGAGGCTCTGAATGGTTCAGACCTCTTAATGGTTCAGACTGTTTGTTTCGCGAGCAAATGTCTGAATGGTTAAGCATTATACTAAGTCTAAATGGTTAAGACCTCTAATCTGAATTGGTCAGACGTCTGCCTCTTAACGGTTAAACATTATACTGACTCTTAATGGCTCAGACCTCTTACTGGTTCAGCACTTAATGATCCAGACCTCTTAATAGTTCAGCACTTAACCATTTAGAAGTTGCCAAACAGCCTCTAAAATTACCAACACAAACATGGTAAGTTGTGGCTCTCCGTCCATCGCCTGCCACATCAGCGTCTGCATCCCCATTAATGTGGCCCGTTTCGGATTATCTTAGGTTAAAAATAAGAGGGTTACCCTTTAATTTGTTTTCGTACCTCTATGGCTTTACCCTCACCTTCCTTTTTTAGTGGGCCGTTCTTTTGATCCATCAATACCCGAGCCCAATATAAACTCATCCCACATATCTATTAAATTGCCCTATAATCACATTAATTCAATTGTTAACACTAAGTTAAAACAGATTTATATAGTTCAACAGAGAATTGTTGTATAAAATTTAACAATTAATAGATTTATATAGTTCAACAGAGAATTGTTGTATAAAATTTAACAATTAATTTAGTAAACGGTTATTGTTGTTTCTAAGACCCCTGTATGGGGCGTTTTGTGGGCGTTTTTTTGCCCCACTAAACGAGGGGCTTTATGGGTCCAAAAAAATAAGGAGCGCCATCTCCTTCACGGCGTTATTGATTTCCCTCCACTCACACACACATATATACACATACATATATATGTATAATTTAAGGGGTTATTAATTAATTGGGTAATGATAAGATATGGGCTTTATGACTACGGGCTCTATTGATATAACGCCCATGTGTGACATGGAACGACACGTGTCGCATAACGCCCACAAAGGGGCTTTATGACTACACGTGGCCTAAAGAAATAAGAAGTTAAACCTAATTATGCTAAAACTTTAATATTATACTTTTTGTTAGATCTTTAATACAGATGATCGTTCTTTAATTGTTATCAAATAAAGAAGTTAATTTTGCAATATCTAATCATTTATGCACTAACACTTCGATAATTTTCAAGCCACTCTCCATTAAATCTTAGCAAAAACAAATCAAATGCTATACCGTTGTTAAATCAATGTTTGCATTACATGTGATTTTATTGTAATATTTATAACTTTTCTCGTTAAGTGGACAACATTTTCTTATAAGCGAGAATTAGCGATTTGTGTTCTAAAAGTTGTCATATTTTTTTTTTTCATTTTGAATGGTACATGTTACAATAATCCTACTTGTAAACTACACCAAAAGAAAAAGAAAAGAAAAATCAAATGTTATACTTTAATAAAAAAGAAAAAAAAACTATTTTGTCATGATCAGTAAATGATGATTTTCTGGTATAAAAATAAAACCATGTCGACATAGAAAACTACAAAACCCATTTACTATATAATACCATCCGGATTAAATTAAATCAGATTTACAAGTTGTTTATTTTTTACAACTCAGGTTAAGTCAGCACCAATCACAAGTAAAGTTTAATAATCCACAACTTGTTTATTTATTTATTTCTTAAGTCAGCACCAATCAGAAGTATAAAGTTTAATAATCCACAACTTGTTTATTTATTAAAATACTTTTTTTTGTAATATTCCGTTAAAAGCATTGTTATAAAAATCCCGACTAGTCTCTGATTAGTCGTTGATTAATCACTAATCAGAGGTTCAGCGATTAATGTCCGATTTATCACTAGGCGGTCAATGGTTGTCCTATTCTGGGCAAATTTTGGCCAGATCTCGACCAAATTTCGACCAACCTTATTAATTCTCGTCAATTACTTAAAAAAATGGGTTAATAAGAGGTTAAAACATGTCTACTTTAAAAAACTACATAAAAAAATGTGTGTGCATATTATATAAATCCTGATGATCAAAGTATTCCCCTTGGAAAGAATTCCTGGATCCGCCACTATCCTGATCCGATTCCGATTAGTCTCTATTAATCCCGATTAATTGCTAGTCGCTACCATATCAACCGACTAGCAGACAAAACAACCATAGATTTTTCATATCGTTTAAAAAACAAACTTGTTAGCTACAAGTGTTTTTTTTTCTTTTTAGTTTGGCCACGAAATTGATTTAATAACCTTTATTGAGGGATGGTTGAGCTGATAGATGCCACACTAGTGATGAACTTGGCATAGAACCGGTACTGGAACAAAAACTACCAGTACCGAAAATTCCAAAAAAGGTACCAGTACCAAAATAACAGGTAGGGTACGGTTCGGTACCGGTATTTGTACGTTTTAATGCTTATTTTTGTTGACGTTTTCAATTAGTCTATATTTTGGGAATTATGTACGTTTCGTATAAATTCAAGTTGGTTTACAACTCAACGTATGACATTTTGACCCCCATTGAGTTTTACGTGCTTATTGTTTATATACGTCTCGGAACAAATCAAGTTGATTTAGGTTTTGACGTAAATTATTTTGACAATGAGTCATGCATAACATGTTGATGTGCGTATTTGTATAGATGCTTTCTGTTGATCTACGTTTGATCGCTAAATAACTAAAAAAAGTACACTCAAATTACGTTAAAAAAGTCGACCGCGGGTCATCAATTCTAGTTTACAAAATTCGAAAACATCAAGATAACTAAAGACAATATCGGTACTGCTGTCACTCGCCGACTCTCACTTCCCATAATTATCCTTCATCACTCACTTCACAACAAACACATCTAACCGAACCACACATGTTTTCCGACCACTTATTCATCTTCCTGCTACTTGCACCGCTCTTGGCACTCATAACCACCGTCCGTACATTAACAAAGGCGGTGAGTCAACGGGGTCAAAAACCATCCACCGGGTCCATATTCATGGCCAGTGTTGGGCAACCTACCGCACATGCTCAAAGGCCCTCATGTCTACTTCACTGAGTTAGCCCGTTCATATGGTCCACTGTGTTCTGTGAAACTTGGGACCCATTTGTTTGTTATAGGCTCATCTCCCATGGCTGCAACGGAGATCATGAGAGCCCATGACAGACTACCTACGTATAGATGGGTGCCTAAAGCTGGTCAAGATGGGTTGCAAGATTACTCACTTATTTGGGCGACAGAGTGTACGGATCATTGGAAGCTTTTAAGGTGTGTGTTAACCTACCTTATGATCTTAATATCATTTATGTTTAACTTTGCTTGTTTGTACTCACTATTTTATCTATATAAGTTTAAATATAAACTAGTGGGATTCGCACGATGTGAAAATAATTCGGTTTGAGTCTGTGTTGGTTTGGTTTGTTATGGTGAGGATTAGGGCTGCAAATGAATCAAACGTTCGGCGAAATGTTCATGAACTGTTTGGCAGGAAGTTCGTTTGTGTTCGTTCGTTTGTTAAACAAACGAACACGAAAAAAAAATTGAAGTTCGTTTAGTTAAATGAACAAACATGAACAGAGGTCGTGTTCGTTCGTTTATGTTTGTGAACGTTTAGTAATGTGTTCGTTTGTGTTCAATAGTTCATTAGTGTTTTTAGTTTTTATATATTTTTTAAATACTTTAAAATTCCGATAAATTAAATATCTAATAAGTGTTAGTTTATTATATATTTTGTTTATAAACGATTGTTTGCGTTCGTTTGTTTCCATTTGTGTTCATGAACATTGGTTTGTGCTCATTTGTGTTCGTCAACGTTCTTTTTTGTTCCTTGCCTAAAAATTAACAACAAACACAAACGAACACGAACAAGTTCATTTCCTTACCAAACGAACACGAACGTAAAATCTTGTGCGATAAGTGTTCGTGAACGGTTCGTGAACACATATATTTCTTAACAAACGAACACGAACAAGGTCTTATTCGTGTTCGTTTGCAGCTCTAGTGTGGACACTAGGTATAGCAACTGAAACAGAGAAAAAATAAAGTTGTAACAAGCCTGGAAGGGTAGTGACACGTGTTTATGATACATGAATAGTAGTACTGTTTCTAATATTACCTGATACCAGTATTGATGTTGGCATCGGTTTGATTCTTCATGATACCGGAAATCATGATAGCTTACGATACCAAAAAAATAGTCCACTTTGAATACAAATTAGTTTTCAATAAAATTCATACCCACATGTTGAGAAAATAAAATAAACGAATGTGCCTTTTACTTTCTTTAAAAATTAACTAACTCAATTTATTATTATTAGATCGCGAATCAAATAAAATAAAACTAAATAAATCAAAGACATATAATATTTAAAATATAAAGAGTGAAACTGAAACTTAACCTTAAGAAAAAATATTATTTTAATATTATATATTAGATTCACCCTTCATGATCATTATCAATCCAAATTAACATGTATAGTAATATAGTTATTTATGTTTAATTATTATTATTAGTTGGTTAGGTTTTATTAGTTTGTTAGCTTATCATTATTTTTTTTATTGTAATCGCTTTGTGAAGAGGTTTGACTTTCGGTTATTTTATACAAAGAGAAAACATTATGGATGTTAATATTCACATACTCCTTCACTCTATCTCTCTCTCTCTCTACATTACATAAATATATAGAGAGAGAGATAGAGTGAAAAAATGATGTGGGAATAATATATGTAGATGTGTGAATAAGATGACCTAACATTATTCGCCAACATTGTTTTGATCTCTCTTTGTATTCTTTCAAGGTCTTTATGTCGGACGGAGTTGTTCTCGGCTAAAGGGCTAGACTCGCAATCTGTTTTAAGGGAGAAAAACGTCGACACAATGGTAGACTTTTTAAACAACAAACAAGGAAAAGTTGTGAACATTCGAGAGGTTGCGTTTGCTACGACAATAAACATACTCGGTAACATATGTTTTTCCAAAGATTTCGTTGGTTGGGAGAGTCCTGAGAAGGAATGTAGAGGGTTAAAATGGGCTCTTTATAGGTTGATGTAGCTAGGGACTACACCAAATGTTGCAGATTTTTACCCTATATTTGAAGGGTTGGATCCTCAGGGTTTAAAGAAGAAAACATTAGAGGCTATGACTGAGACATTTAGTGTATGGGAACATGTGATTAAGGAAAGAAGAGCTCAGATTGGAAGTGATTTAGATGAATGTGATTTCTTGGATACTATGCTCAGATGTGGCTTTTCAGATATGCAGATTAACCAGTTGACTGTTGTAAGTGGCTTGTTTTTAATTGTCTTGTTTCAATAGGGATGTTAACTATAATTTGAGTCCCATTGTATTCGTGGGTTAGCGAGTAGAATCAAATACGAACCTAAACATAACACAAATCTGATAGTCTATTAGACACATGACGTATTGACGTTAACATGACATAACTACTCGTAGACACATGACAACACGCATTGTATTCGTGGGTTAGCGAGTAGAATCAAACACGAACCTGATAGTCTATTACACGACATAACTACTTGTAGACACATGACAACACAAGAAAGGAAAAATGTAATTTACTATTAAATTATTTAAGGTAACGTCAGTTTCTCCCTAAAATTTTATATTAATATTTAATAATAAAATATTTAAAAGGTACAACTCTAAACTACTTTTAAATTATTATTATAGCTCCAGTCAAATTCACTTGAGATTTATATTTTTAATAAAATATTGAATACAATATTTTAAGTTATGAAATTAGAGTGTATTTAAAAAATAAAAATAAACAGCTTAAACTTGTCAAATTGTGAGCTCTTAGCCCCTTAGGTTAAACCAACTCCAACCCGCTTAATTAAACATATACGTGGGGTCGACCCCATATTGATCCAAACCCATTAGTTGTGGGTTAAGTTCATGACATTTTTTCGTGTTGTGTTATAAATTCACACACTAACAAGTGGGATCACAAAACCTTATCCATGGTGTCGAATATTTTCTTTGTTCAATTATATGTTGAGAGGGATATGCTTTCCGGTCGGTTTATTCATATTTTTTAGCGGTTTGAGTCAGATCACTGATATACATACAGTGTAGATCTATTAGCTAAGTTTTTATTTGGATAAATCCCGACCCCTATTTGGCTTCATCCCTGCCTCTAACTAAGATAATCAACTCATTCATAAATAAACAGATTACTCTATACGGTATTACTAATAAATTGCTTTTACAGGAACTATTTTCAGGAGGAACACACAGTACAGCTTCAACCATCGAGTGGGCGTTAGCGGAGTTGATCAAGAACAAAGAAGCTATGTCCACGCTCCAAAACGAACTTGATAAAGAAATCGGTTCAACAACACGCATCAAGGAATCACAAGTCTCTCAGCTTCCTTACTTGCATGCTTGTGTTAAAGAAACCCTAAGATTACACCCCCAGCACCACTCCTACATCCACAAGCCATCTTAGAAGGATGTAAAATCATGAACTACAACGTGCCTAAAAACGCTCAGCTAATAATCAATGTTTGGGCAATGGGACGAGAGCCAACCCTTTGGGAAGACCCGGAGTCATTCAAACCCAAGAGGTTTTGTGAATCTAATGTGGATTTCAAAGGGCAAGATTTCAAGTTTTTACCGTTCGGTGTAGGAAGGAGGATGTGTCCAGGATATCCTTACGCGATTAAGCAAATCCACCTTATGTTGGCGTCATTAGTTCGAAACTTTGATTGGTTTCTTCCTAATAACATGGAAGATCTTTCGAAATTAGACATGACCGAAAACTTTGGCATAATTTCACAAAGGAAAAGGCCTCTAATGGTTATACCAAAATGCAAATGTTGATTTATGCATGTTTGTTTCTTATAACTAGTTTCTAGTTATCAGTGTCTTTTATGTTTTGTGTTGTGTTATAGACTTTTGTAATCTGTCTTTTGAATTACTTTTTATTTATTTTGGTGTAATAAGAAGAGACTTGTCATTTTTTGTTATCAAGGTTTAATATTAAAATTCTGAATGACGGGGGTCGAAAACATATATATACCCAAAAAATTTTATAGAACCGGGGGTCGAAAACGTATATACCAAAAAATTTCTATACGAAAACTATATGTATAACACTACTGAGCGAAAAGTTCGGGGGATCGAAAGTTGCAACCCTGGTTGTTATGATGACGTTAACGTTGTATATTTTTTTAATTAATACCGACTAAAAAATAAATAAAATTAAACTCGACGTCAGAATTCAGGAAATTTCTTAAAAGGGGGAGAAATATAACTTATTAAAATTTTATGACTCGTTAACTACTACAACTAAATATATGTTAGCTCCTGATGTATGCTTACCCCCTTAGTATCAGTTGAAATAAACTCATACATGACCTGTTAAGACTTTTTATTCAGGGTAGAAATGGTTCTCGAGTTTAAGTTACTTTTGTCACTTCAGTTCAAAAATGAATTTTTTTTGTATTGGGTTTCTGAGATTACATTTTTTGTTGTCATTTTCATCCAACTGGCAAACTGAGTTAGGATTTTCTGTTAGCTTTTCCCACTTTTGTCATTTTCCACATTTAAATTTAGGGTATAATCGTCATTTTATGCAATGATATATTTTAATTAAATGAGGAAAACGACCAAAAAATGGGAGAAGTTAACAGAAAATTTTAACCCAATTTGTCAATTCGATGAAAATGGCAACAAAATGAAACATTAGCGACCCAGATACAAAACGTATCATTTTTAATGGCAAAAGTAGTCTAAACTCAGAGACTACTTTGGCATTTTACTCTTTTGTTTATTAACCATTTTTTAGAATGGCGAATTTTTTTAATTCGGTCATCTGTAGGACTGAAACACAAAGCCTTCAAACGTTAGTGTTTTTAATTGTTTTGTCTTTGCTAATAGTTCACAAAACCCTGATGAGATCTATTAACTTAATATTAATTCAAAGTGATAGATCCATTATGATGAAGTTTCAGATCTAATATTTGAACACTAAATATATCTAACCTGAACAAAATAAAGATTATTTTTTAAAAATCATGTGTTCTTTGGCATTTTTGAATGTCGTCCAAATGCTTCTCAATATTTATATAACTAGAAAACATTCATGTTGATCAATTATTTTACTACAGAAGATACATATCTCAAGTGTTATCGACCCAACAATACTCAACAACTGTCATCGTTTAAGGAAGGAAAATGAGGGATCAAACATATTTATGTGACTAGGAGCATTTTCATTTGGATCCCTTTACAATCCCAAACAAAATATTTAAGCATTATCAATGGATTTTTGTGACCGAATTTTTGGTCGCAAATAGTGGTAGTTGCCCTTTTTGTGACGAAAACATGGGAAACTTTTTGCCACCGTTAGTTTTTGTCACCATTTTGCTACCCGCTCCTTTGCCTTTGTTTTTACCATTGGTTTTTTGTCACCATTTTGGGACAACTCTTTTGCCACGAGTTTTTTTTTTTTGTTTTTTTAATTTTAATTTTAATTTTTTTATTTTTTTTGCAAAACTTTGTAAGTTAACCAAAAATTTCAATATTTTATAAAATAACAAATAGCAAAAACATTAATAAGCATGTCAAGACATTATATAAAAGATTCCAATATAATTATAAATTTAAACGTCAAATAATCCAAATTATCCGAACATAATTCCATTTAACAGCTCAACTTTCCAACCTAAAAAAAGTCAAACTGAAAAAAAAACGGATAACGGGTCAAGTTAGCTAATAATTGAAAAGTGCAAGTGTATAAAACAATTTAGTTCCAGATTAACTAAACTTCATCGTTGGTTATGTATAATCCTGATATGATATCACTAGTTTTAACACGCTGATGTGCCATCAATTATACATATTTATTATGCATCTTTAACCCCTTTTATGGTACAATTTGGGGCATTATCGTTAGAAACACGACATTAATCGCTCCTATTTGATACAGGCAGGTTTTTTGGATGTTCCAGGAGAAAACAAGCAAAAAAAGACCAAAGAATCTAAAAGAACAGAGGAAGGCACATCCGTGCTTAATGATAAGCATGGTTGTGCATTGCCCAGCAAGTCAACCAAGAAGTCAAAGCAGCAAGTGTATGGTCATGGGCTTACCCTAGCACGACTGTGGAGTGTCAAGACAAACTTCAGAAGCTTAGAAATAAGGCAAACCTGATAAGACTGAGGATTCCCTCAGACACGTCGATGCATGACCGTGCACAAGTACAAGCACGATTGTGCGTATAACAATCGAGACAAGATTCTACAGAAAGTAAAAGAACAAAGTTTATGTTAGAGACATTATACTATTGCATTAAAAGGTTTAAGCATTACACCTGCCTTGAGCCCCTTTTTAGCCTTTTTCACTAAACGCACTATACTTTATGTTTGGTTGCTTACCTATTTGGGCCATTATAAATTATAAACTCATTCATAAGTTTCTTATTCTAATACTCATAATCTTCTTCGTGTAACAGTGCACCAAAACTCTTCATGCTATACACCAAATAACACACAAGCTATGAAGGAGCTCATTAAGGAACAAGAAGAAAAAGAAAGGTTTAGTGGAATTATAGTAGAGTTGATGACTCAAAGGGAAGAAGATAAAGTGGAGAAAGCTGTTATGCACGTTTAGAATGACGAACATTGAAGCTATGTTAACAACTATGCTTAGAATTTAGCTATAACACTTTTCGTTGAATGTTCGGATTTGAATGTTTTAATTTTGGTTATTTGATGTTTATAATGAGGAACATTGGATGTTTGATATGATTTTGAAATTTCATAAATGGTTACATTTTGCAATGAAACGGAATGGAGCAAGTAGATATAAGAAATGGAAGGGCCATAGATATAAATGGTAGTAGGGTAAAAAGGTAGCAAACGGTAGCAAAAATGTGACATAAAGGAACCAAATCGGAGGACATTAATGGTATTATAATCATGGAACCAAAAGTGGTAGCAAAACTGTGGCAAACTAGTGGTGGAAAAACGATGATAAAAAGCGGTTGCAAAAATTTGGCAATTGCCATGTGCGATTTTCCCCACGGCCATGGGTTGAACTTGGTATCGCTACCATTGTTTTGATTGTTTCACATTATATCGCAATTTATCGCATGTATCGTTGTTGGTTCTATTTATTTAATTGTTGTTGTTATTGATTGTGATTGCCCTTTACATTTAATTTGCATGTTAACAAATTTTAAATAATAAATTACTTTTTTAAACGTATGTAACAACTCCAAATTTCATTGTTATTTATTTTATTCTTTTTTGTGTATTTTGTCTATCTCAATCATTGTACTCCGAGATTTGGATTATGAAAAGTTTATGTTAATGGAATTATATCTTCTTACATCTATATCGCATTTAATCGCTTATTAAATCGCTAATTCAACTCAATCACAAGTAACTATGCTACTATACGAGCCGAGTGTGTTATTGTTTAATTCAACTCAATCACAAGTAATTATGTGGAATTATGTTTTATGTGTGTTATGTTTGTTTATGTTATGGTTATTATCGCTAAATCGCTCGCACGCTCTCGCAAACTCACTCTCTCTCAAATCAATGGTAATATAACCCTTAACGCTTCGCTAAAACACTTCGCTAAAACGCTTAATATAACTATCTAATACGAACTGAATCGCTAAATGAACTCGCAACGTGAAATAATCGAATAAAAAAACTTGGCCACTAGGTCAAGTTCGGCAGAACTTGTATATCACAAGTTTGCCCGAACTTGATATTTCAGCTCACATTCTCACTTCACCTATAAATACCCAGCTCCTCTTCTCATTTGAACTTGCTGCAAGTTCGCCCGGAGCTCCCCAAAACCGAAACCTTTTGCGATCTAAGTAAGATTCAACCCGTTTTCAAACTACAACAACGTTTTACAACGATTTTACACAAGGCTTTGCCTTCGTTTTCATCAAACCTCTTCTGTTTACGAAAATCTTCATCTTTTTATGCAAAACTTCTGTTTTTCACTCAGATCTATGTTTAGATCTGAGTAAAACCTTTTAAACATCGATTTTTACACAATATTTGGACTAAATGACGTATGTTTTGTTCACTTTGAAGTGGAACGAGGCGTTGTCAAGATAGATCTCAGATCCAGAAGCACAAGGACGAAAACGTCACTTTACACAAACTGGACTAAACCGTTCGAACCTTCAAGTTCGCCCGGATTAGTCCGAGTTTCTGTAAAATGGCTAAAATTCGCACCAAAAGACCTCTTCAGTCTTGGTTTTGCTCAGTAGCCTAAGGTTGGAGGGATGGACACTCGATTTCCTCAGCAAACGATGCGAAAACGCACGATTTGGATGCCAAAACAGTCAAGTTCGCTCGGAAAGCATCAAGTTCGCCCGAACTTATCACCAGATAGGTGACCAAGTTCGACCGAACTTGATCAATTCTTCACCGATACACACAAGTTCGTTCGAACTTGTACTCACTGTAAGTCCAGGTATACAAGTTCGCCCGAATTGTCTGTTGTTCTCTCAACCGTTAATCGTTTCAGCAATTCGGAAGATTGATGCACTTCTGTTCGCTTACAGGCTGATCCGGCACTCTCCGCAACTCCTCTCAGATACCGTCTCATCTCTCAATTCGCACCAACAGTGAGTATACTTGAACCCCTTTTCGATTTATCGTACTTTTGGGTGTTACATACGTCTCTATATCAAAAACACGCTACACGCAACTCTAAACTGTTTTAAACGCTAACCGCTCTCGCATGTTATACGTGAATCGCTGAATGTTTGTTTGCTATGTGTGAATAATGTGTACTTGTAAACCACCCTTAGCAATGATAGTACTATAGTATAGACTCAGCACCCGATTGGTTCGGGGGTTGTTAAGGCTCGCAAATTACTTACGTGCGTGTTCACCTTTGTGAGCACGTATCGCGCATACTCCACATTGTAGTCGTGTTGTTTAGCTCGTAACGTTATTGATTAGCTGCTTATATTCACTTTCTCTATGTATTGCATGTCGGTTAGGCGTAACGCTTTATCGCTATTATTATGCTATTAAACCTGTATGCTTACCTTTACTTTATTGTATTGACTTGTATTTTAACGTATGTAACAGGTTGAGGATTCTGTCTACTTGCAAACGGATTAGGATTTGGTCTACTAGAAACGCATTGTAATAAAATCTAGGGGATATCGAACTTGATTTGTATTATGAGAATGCTTGAATTCTGTAATATGTTTAAGGATTTTATGTTAGTAGTATGGGATATTAACGATTAAATATTGTCGCTTAAATAGTGTTATGGACTTTCTCATGAGACAATCCGGTTCGCCTAGTGCCACTACCCCGATGTTTCCGCCATCTGTTGGGGTGTGACAGATTGGTATCAGAGCCATAACTGTAGGAAATTAGGTAGAATTTCCATGTTCGACCTAGTCTATAGTTAGGACGCCAAATCAGACCGTTACGCATCGATAAAACGACAAAACTCATACGAACAGACAAGTCCGCCCGAACTTGGGGGAAAGTTCGCTCGAATTGATTAAGTTCGCCCAAACTTGATCAAGTTCGCCCGGACTTGACCAAGTTTGCCCGAACTTGACTGTCCCCTCAATAAACAACAAGTTCGCTGGGATTTGACAAGTCCGCTCGAACTTGACATCAGGTTGATGCCAAGTTCGCCGAACTTGACATCAGGTTGATGCCAAGTTCGCCGAACTTGACCAGAACCCGTCGAAACGAACTTTCAAACATTACTTTTCCTAAAGCAACCACAACACACGTGAAGAACGCTCGTATCACACAAAACGGGTGATCAAGTCGAGAATAGGTGTGAAAACCAAGAATCTCGATAAGATCATTCACTCCACGAATCCTCTCGCATGTGATATCTTCGTTGAGTTAGGAGTGATATCCAAACCTCGACGAGAATCTCCATTTCTATCTGGTGGAACTCCCGAATTGATCGGTGATCATATCCACAACTAGGAATGATGTTGTTAAGTTAGGGGTGAAACCCGCATCTTAATAATTAATTCCATACTCGATTTTCAATCTCACCAAAGTCTCGATTATTTCAATGACTCGGAACACGACGTAACTGGAAGGACAAATGTCGTTAACCGTTGTACGGCGAGAGCATTTGTCTATTAGGCCAAATCGTGTGACTGAACTTAGAGAATCTTTGAATCACTTTGGGTAGTCGCTATCTCAAAACCCAGGACGCTCCCAATTAATTTAAGCCTATAATCGTCGATTTTACGCATCATCGAGTTTACTTATTATTAAATTGTGTTTAAGTTTATGGATTTTTCATTTATTCGATTTCTCGCTTTATCGATTTATCGCTTTTACGCTCCATCGATATACGCACAACTCGCACAGCTCTCCAAATCTAAAACGCTAACTAATTCACCAACCAAACTAATCGCTCAACTCTCCTACGCGCATGACCTCATACGCAGCTTTACTCGCTATTATATCGCACCTGGTACGCGCTACGCATGATTTAGTTTGAAGATTAAGGTGCGAAATACGTGCTTACATGCCTATATGCTTATGTGCCTATGTGAATACGTGCTTATGTGCTTACGTGCTTATGTGGATACGTGCCTATGTGTTTTTGTGCCTTAACTGTATAAGAATAATAACTTTTGAACATAAACCTATCATAATCAAATCTCATCCAGTCGAATCCTTTAAATGTAGATGTCTTCTATGGGATCGCACACTAGGAGGAACCATCAGCGCAACCAAGCTGACAAGCGCATCGCATCACTGGTGGCCAAGGAAATGGCCAAAGTGAACGCTCAAATCGTCAGCGAGATCCAAGCTGCCAGCAGCAACTCCTCTGTGGATTCAAAATTCGACGCGCCTAAGACTCCCTTCAGCCTCAAGCAGTTTAAAGCCTACGGTCCTGTAGCATTCACTGGCGAAGACGGACCAACCAAGTTGTTTCATTGGTTTGACTCGATTGATGTCACCTTCAGACAAAGCGGATGCCCTGGAAATCTCCGCACTGTTAACGCCCTGGAGTCTTTCAGTCAAGGGCACTTGACTGGTGGACCGCCGAGCGCAACAGGCGAGGTAACGACGAAGCCTTCTCTCTCGCGTGGGAAGAACTTAGGGAGCCAATGATCAAAGAGTTCTGCCCACCTCACGAAATCCAGAAGTTGGAAAACGAGTTTTGGGGTATCAAGCAAAATGGTGGTGACAATGCTGGACTCACCGCTCGCTTCAAACAGCTCAGCCTTATCTGCCCAGGTCAGGTGGATACTACCAAAAAGCAATCAAGAAGTATCTCCGCGCTCTGCCAGATTATGTAGCCGACTTTGTACAAGCAGCTCGACCCATTACCATCGAGGAGACTTACCAGATCGCCGCAGAGATCAACGACAAACGGGTTCAAGCTGGTTATTTCAAAAGTTCGACCAAGAATCTCAGCCAAGCTACCACTGAGCCAAGCATCGATACTGCTCCACCTCAAGCCCCCAAGATAAGTAACCAGAATCGCAAGCGCAAGGGAAACAACAAGAACTGCGCAATGGTCCCCGCTCCAAACACTCAGTATCGCCAAACCGCTACTCCAAACACACCAGCTGCTAAGTGTGCGTACACAGGACCTCACCCACTGTACCCTAAGTGCACATATCATCACGCAGTTGGACGAAACTGCCGTTTTTGCGCCAACTGCAACATTTATGGTCATTTCACGGCGCATTGCCGTACGGGTCCTCGTCAGCAAGTTCCTCCCGCTCTCGCAGCTCCGCCAGCTCCTATCAATGTCCGTTAACCAAGCACTTCCAGCGCCAGCAATTCAGGCCCGTGCTTGTTACACATGCGGTGACCCGAATCATTTCAGCAACGCCTGCCCAAACCGTGCCGTAAAGCAAAAGTCACAGCAGCCGCAACCTCAACAGCAGCCACCACCGCAGCAGCAACCACATGCTGCGCGTGGACGAGCCTTTAACCTCAATCATCGCCAGGCTCAAAATGACTGCAATGTTGTCAATGGTACGTTCCTTGTCAATGGTATTTACGCTTCATGTTTATTTGATACTGGTGCCGATAATTGTTTTGTATCGTTAGAATTCGAAAAGGTTTTAAAATGTAAACGCGCTAAACTCCCAAAGACCATTGATGTGGAGGTCGCCACCGGAAGAACCGTTACCGTCACCTCCGTTCTACGTGGTTGTACTCTCGATCTCAACAACCATGTCTTCTCGATTAATCTCATACCTATGCAATTAGATAGCTTCGACATCATAGTAGGCATGGACTTTCTTCGTGAAAATCATGCCGAAGTTGTTTGCTTTGATAAGATGATTCGCTTCCCTCACCCTAACGGTGATCAACTCCATGTTTACGGTGAAACTCCCTCAAAGAAGTTGATGCTTATGTCCTGTACTCAAGCAAGCAAGCATCTGCGAAAGCAATACGTTGCCTTCCTTGCCCACATTGTGAACCCGGAGAAAGAAAAGAAAACCTGGAAAGATGTACCCGTTGTTTGTGAATTTCCCAAGGTTTCTCCCGATGATTTACCCGGTTTACCCCCTACTCGAGATGTTGAATTCCGTATCGATTTGATTCCCGGTGCTACTCCCGTTGCTAAAGCTCTCTACCGTCTCGCACCATCCGAAATGCGTGAGCTATCAAGCCAACTTCAAGAGCTTCTTGATAAAGGTTTTATACGCCCTAGCACTTCGCCTTGAGGCACACCCGTTCTTTTTGTGAAAAAGAAAGATGGACGTTCCGAATGTGCATCGATTATCGTGAACTTAATAAGCTTACGATAAAGAACCGCTATCCTCTTCCCCGAATCGACGACTTATTTGATCAGCTTCAGGGTGCTACTTGTTTTTCCAAGATCGATTTACGTTTCGGATATCATCAGTTACGCGTGTTGGAAGAAGATATTCCAAAACCGCCTTTCGTACCCGTTATGGCCATTTTGAATTCGTGGTCATGCCTTTTGGTTTTACCAATGCACTCGGCGGTCTTCATAGATTTGATGAACCGTGTGTGTAAAGCTTTCTTAGATCGTTTCGTCATTGTGTTTATCGATGACATTCTTATCTATTCGAAGTCGAGAGACGAACACGCGCGCCATCTCCGTTTAGTCCTCGAACTTCTTCAAGGCAATCGTCTTTATGCTAAGTTCTGTAAATGTGAATTCTGGCTCGAGAAGTCCAATTACTCAGCCACTTCGTTAATAGTCAAGGAATTCACGTCGACCCCGCAAAGATTGAAGCTGTCAAGAGTTGGATTACGCCGAAAAATGCATCCGAAATCCGTTCATTTCTTGGATTGGCGGGTTACTACCGTCAATTCATCGCCGACTTTTCGAAAATCGATGTTCCGCTTACCACTTTAACCCATTAAAGGCAAGCCTTTCGTTTGGGATTCCAAGCAAGAGGAAGCCTTTCAAACTCTCAAGCGTATGCTATGCAACGCTCCTGTACTCGCTCTTCCCGACGGAAATGACGATTTCGTTGTATATTGCGATGCCTCTAACTTAGGTCTTGGTTGTGTTCTCATGCAACAAGACAAAGTTATCGCGTATGCATCTCGACAACTCAAGATCCACGAGAAAAACTGCACAACCACGATCTCGAACTCGGTGCGGTTGTTTTTGCATTGAATATATGGCGACACTACCTTTACGGTACTAAGTGTACGGTCTTCACCGACCATAAGAGCTTACAACATATCTTCAATAAAAAAGAACTGAATATGCGCCAACACCGATGGGTTGAACTTCCCAACGATTACAATTGCGAGATATGCTACCATCCCGGCAAAGCAAACGTCTTCGTCGATGCTGTCAGTCGACGAAGCTATGTATATAGTGTTCATGACTCTCAAGCTTTGAATGATCTCGAAATCATGATTCGCTCCGTCCAATTCGCCTGTTTTAACAAAAATACTTTGGAGGAAGAAATGAAATGTGGTGCCGAAACTCAGCTCGTAGTTAAACCTAACGGTATTTATTACTATCTCGATCGCATTTGGATTCCCAGCCATGATAATCTTCGTAAATTGATAATGACCGAAGCTCATAAATCTCGATACTCCGTTCATCCTGAAGCCGACAAAATGTACCAGGACCTTCGTCCTAAGTATTGGTGGCCGGGCATGAAAAAGGATATCGCCGTGTACATTTCAAAGTGCTTAACCTGCTCGAAGGTTAAAGCCGAACATCAAAGACCCTTTGGCTTGCTCGAACAACCCAAAATCCTGATGTGGGAGTGGGAGAGCATTGCTATGGACTTCATTACGAAACTTCCTCGCACTTCCTCCGGTCATGACAGCATTTGGTTTATCGTTGATCGTCTTACTAAATCTGCGCACTTTATTGCCATACGAGAAGACTTTAAGGTAGAACGATTAGCACGAATCTATAACGACGAAGTTATATGCCAACACGGGACGCCTCGTGACATCTTTTCTGACCCCGATGGTCGCTTTACCTCACGTCTCTGGGAGACTTTTCAATCCGCTCTCGGTACTACTCTCAATCTCAGTACCACTTTTCACCCTAAAACCGACGGTCAGACAGAGCGCACGATCCGAACCCGAAGACATGCTTCATGCGTGCATCATAGATCTCAGTGGTAATTGGGATACGCATTTACCTTTAATTGAATTCTCGTACAATAATAGTTATCACACCAGCATTCAAATGGCTCCTTTTGAGGCACTGTATGGAAGAAAATGTCGATCGCCTATTGCATGGCATGAAATCAGAGAAGCACAAATCACGGGTCCCGAGCTGACTCAAGAAACGACAGACAAAATCCTCCAGATCAGAGACAATCTCTTAAAAGCTCGGAGTCGCGAAAAGAGTTATGCCGATAAACGCCGCAAGCCCTGCAGTTCGAAATGGGTGATCACATTCTCTTAGAGGTTGCACCTTGGAAAGGAGTGATCCGCTTCGGAAAGAAAGGAAAGCTAGCGCCTCGCTACGTAGGTCCCTTTAAGATTCTGGAGAGAATCGGTAAAGTGGCCTATCGACTCGAACTACCGGCGGAACTTAATAACGTACATCCGAATTTCCACGTGTCGAACCTCAAGAAATGCCTAGCTGAAGAAAATCTCCACGTCCCTCTCGAGGACTTGCATATAAACGAGACTCTCCATTTCGTGGAAAAGCCTGTCGAAATCATGGACCGAGAAACCAAGAAATTACGGCGCTCTCGCATCCCTATCGTGAAAGTCCGATGGGAAGGCAAACGCGGTGCCGAGTTCAGTTGGGAATTGGAAAGTGACATGATGGCCAAATATCCGCATCTCTTTGTTACGGCCACTACTTAAATTTCGGGACGAAATTTCCTAAAGTAGGGGAGCCTGTAACAACTCCAAATTTCATTGTTATTTAGTTTATTCCTTTTTTCGTGTATTTTGTCTATCTCAATCATTGTACTCCGAAATTTGGATTATGAAAAGTTTATGTTAATGGAATTATATCTTATTACATCTATGTCGCATTTAATCGCTTATTAAATCGCTAATTCAACTCAATCACAAGTAATTATGCTACTATACGAGCCGAGTGTGTTATTGTTTAATAAACACTTGTGCCATCGCATCGCAAAAATGCAGTTAATTATGTGGAATTATGTTTTATGTGTGTTATGTTTGTTTATGTTATGGTTATTATCGCTAAATCGCTCGCACGCTCTCGCAAACTCACTCTCTCTCTCAAATCAATGGTAATATAACGCTTAACGCTTCGTTAAAACGCTTAATATAACTATCTAATATGAACCGAATCGCCGAATGATCTCATAACGCGAAATAATCGAATAAAACTTGGCCACTAGGTCAACTTCGGCCGAACTTGTATATCACAAGTTTGCCCGAACTTGTCTAAGCCTCATAAACTTTCAGAACTACAAGTCTGCCCGGACTTGCCTCTAAAACACAAGAAACACACAAGTTCGCCCGAACTTGATACAAGTTCGTCCGAACTTGATGTTTCAGCTCACATTCTCACTTCACCTATAAATACCCAGCTCCTCTTCTCATTTGAACTTGCTGCAAGTTCACCCGGAGCTCCCCAAAACCAAAACCTTTTGCGTTCTAAGTAAGATTCAACCTGTTTTCAAGCTACAACAACGTTTTACAACGATTTTGCACAAGACTTTGCCTTCGTTTTCATCGAACCTTTTCTGTTTACGAAAATCTTCATCTTTTTATGCAAAACTTCTGTTTTTCACTCAGATCTATGTTTAGATCTGAGTAAAACCTTTTAAACATAGATTTTTACACAATATTCGGACTAAATGACGTATGTTTCGTTCACTTTGAAGTGGAATGAGGCGTTGTCAAGATAGATCTCAGATTCGGAAGCATACGGACGAAAACGTCACTTTACACAAACTGGACTAAACCGTTCGAACCTTCAAGTTCGCCCGGATTAGTCCGAGTTTCTGTAAAATGGCTAAAACTCGCTCCAAAAGACCTCTTCAGTCTTGGTTTTGCTCAGTAGCCTAAGGTTGGAGGGATGGACACTCGATTTCCTCAGCAAACGACACGAAAACGCACGATTTGGATGCCAAAACAGTCAAGTTCGCTCGGAAAGCATCAAGTTCGCCCGAACTTGTCACCATATAGGTGACCAAGTTCGACCGAACTTGATCAATTCTTCACCGATACACACAAGTTCGCTCGAACTTGTACTCACAGTAAGTCCAGGTATACAAGTTCGCCCGAATTGTCTGCTGTTCTCTCAACCGTTAATCGTTTCAGCAATTCGGAAGACTGATGCACTTCTTTCGCTTACAAGCTGATCCGGCACTCTCCGCAACTCCTCTCAGATACCGTCTCATCTCTCAATTCGCACCAACAGTGAGTGTACTTGATCCCCTTTTCGCTTTATCGTACTTTTGGGTGTTACATACGTCTCTATATCAAAAACACGCTACACGCAACTCTAAACTGTTTTAAACGCTAACCGCTCTCGCATGTTATACGTGAATCGCTGAATGTTTGTTTGCTATGTGTGAATAATGTGTACTTGTAAACCACCCTTAGCAACGATAGTACTATAGTATGGACTCAGCACCCGATTGGTTCGGGGGTTGTTAAGGCTCGCAAATTACTTACGTGCGCGCATACTCCACATTGCAGTCGTGTTGTTTAGCTCGTAACGTAATTGATTAGCTGCTTATATTCACTTTCTCTACGTATTGCATGTCGGTTAGGTGTAATGCTTTATCCCTATTATTATGCTATTAAACCTGTATGCTCACCTTTACTTTATTGTATTGACTTGTATTTTAACGTATGTAACAGGTTGAGGATTCTGTCTACTTGCAAACGGATTAGGATTTGGTCTACTAGAAACGCATTGTAATAGAAATCTAGGGGATATCGAACTTGATTTGTATTATGAGAATGCTTGAATTCTATAATATGTTTAAGGATTTTATGTTAGTAGTATGGGATATTAACGACTAAATATTGTCGCTTAAATAGTGTTACGGAATTTCTCATGAGACAATCCGGTTCGCCTAGTGCCACTACCTTGATGTTTACGCCATCGATTGGGGTGTGACAACGTGGATTTACTCATAAACTTTTGTTGATCCAAAACTATTTTACAAATGATACATGTGACCCAGTTTGACAAGACGAGGAAGAAGGTACATGAATTTTCCTTAGTCAATAAATGGGATTATTATATATGTTTCATGTCTTTGAATTTTGCTTGGATTATTTGGATCTTTATTTGATTATACATTGTTAAATTTTGACATGATTGAATATTTAAATTTTAGTAGTTGCCATAAGTTTTGGATAATCATCCCGCTTCAACCAATAATCCGTCACAGGCTGGGTGTGATATATTGGTATCAGAGTCAATAGCTATAAGGATTTGGGATTATGTTATTTGATCCTTAGACCTAGACTATAGCTTAATTAGGTGCCCTTACGTGCCTTAAATGCTTAATTGTTATTTTGTTCTAGCTTAAGCACATGTTTTAATTTCTCTAATGTCACACACATATGTATGTGAGCACTTTTTAAATGTTATATCCTAAGTGTTATATGCCTTACGTCTTAAATATATGATTTATTACCACCCCATAGTTTATTTTTATGTCACACTTGTTCACACTATATGATATAAATATAAAATTTCATATTCATTTCATTTCCATATCTATTCATATAAATTTTAAATCACTTTAATTTTCAAATTGGACAATTTATTCTGGTTTTGATAGTTGAGATAGTTTTTAACGGTTTATAAGCACCTCTAGTGTGCAGGTCAAGAAGAAGATTTTGTCTATGCTAGAAGGAGTGTGTAAATAGCGTAAAGAAGCAAGGTAATCTTGTCATTGAGAAAATTTATAGAATTGGTTATTTGCCTAAAGTCTTGAAATTTGATGTTATAGTAGAGATTAACGTTTTCAAAAGCTTAGAAATGAAGCATGCAAGGTTTAGAATTTGCTACTCTTGTTTAATTTAGAACTTGGAAAGGATTAGATATTACATTTTGATTCATGCTATAAATGGTTAAGGCTGAATTAAAGCGAAATTTATTAGTAAACCATGTGTGTGGGTCACAATAATTCATTAAAACTAGTGGATGAAATTTGCACGCTACAGTGGGTGCGTTAAAATTTATAAGACTGATTGAGAATATTTGTATAGTAGTGTTCACCTTGCAGATTATAATTCATGCCGAAACGTTGATAACATCATCTCGTAACGGAAAAGCCGAAACTTTACAAAGCATAAAATTTTAAAGTTTGTAAGAGGAAAAAAAAGTAAAAAACAAAACTTTGAAGCAGCTTTGAATAAACTTGTACGTTACACACATAACTCGGGTTTGAATATAATTTACAACAAAAGGTAGATGAAAATAAGCATGTCACATTGATATGTTCGGAATTTCATAAATATCGTAATTTTAACATTTATACGAGAAAAACAAAAACAAAATATGAGTGAGTCACCTGTCAAATTTTGGTTGGGCCAAAAAAATTCTTTTAAGTATACGATTTAAATGACAAATCTACCTAAATTTAATGATGTCATATTGTAACTTTATGGAGTATAATGTATGTTATGAAATGTTATGAAAAGTCACGCTTCAGACTGTTGTTTTTTTTAACGCAAAACACTTTATATATGTATATAAAGAACCAGCAAGAAGCTGGAGAACAAACTACAAAACAAAGGAAAAAAACGAATGGAAACTAAACAATTACATGGAATCCAAAATGTCAAAATCTAACCATTTCCCCCATTTCGGCGTCTTGAGCTTCGATCGATTAAAGATCCAAATATAAGCGTCTTCTTTAATCGCTTCAGACTGTTGTATCATGTGCTCAAATCACTTAATGCACAATAAGGCTCTCAGGTATGAGGGTCGTGGAGGAGGTCGGGGGATGTCATACCGGTCGTGGAGGTCAGGGAACGTACATTGCGCTCCCCAAGCTTTCCTCGGCATAAACGTGGCCTGATCCATGCCTCACACATTTTAAAAAAGTAAAAATATTTTGCTAAAATATAACAATTTAAGCCAAAAAAAAAACCCTTTATGCCACAAATTAATCTTCGCTCTTCTCTATAATATTATAACATTTCTACTCCATAAAAAAATTAACCATGGGTCCAAACATCCCGGAAAATCCGAACCCAACCCTGTTTACATCACCCAGTTACACACTCATTGTCGGTCGGATGTGGTCCACGCAGTATTCAATTGCAGGATACAATCAAGCTACATATGTGTTCAATGAACTACAACAAATGCAAATGCGACAACACTTCCAAGTGCAGCAAATATACCAAATGTGACAACCACAACAATCTTAACTATACTAACGAACCGAACCTGAAACCCAACCGGGTGAAGACGTTGATGACGTTAAACCTGAAACACAGCCTCAAATGTTAATGAAAAAAATCAAGAAAGTTGCCAGAAAAATAATCTACAAGCAAATCAAAAGGCATAGCATGGACACCAAACGAGGAGGAGGTGTTGGCATACGTGTGGTGCAATACTTTTACATGTCCAGGAATATATTTTTTTTACTACATACATAATTATTTTCAATGTGTTAATTTATTATTATTTTTTTACCACACACAGTTATTTTTGTTTTTAACTTATTAATTATTTTTAGGCATGCCTCTACTCCTCGTCCCTTCTATTGTTAAGGTTTCCGCTGCTCTAACGGGCGTCGTCCTCTGTCTTCTCTTCACATGCCTAAACTATCTCAATCTCCCTTTCTGATATACTAACCACTCCCAACACTTCCCAAAAAACCTCATTTCTTATTCTATTTAACCTTGTGTGTCCAACATCCGCCTAAGACCGTGAGGTATGGTGGAGCGGAGGTTTGGGGCATGGCCCGACACGTGGATTAGGGGGGCTCTGCTGGGCTGACCCACAGGGACCACGGTATGGTGGGGCGGGGGTTTTGGGGCGCGGCCTGCCCAACCCTTAATTTTTTATTTTTTAATATAAGATAATAACTAAATTTTATTTACAAAATAGAGAGAAAAAAAAATACAATAAATTCCTAAAATTAATAAAAATTATTTAATGAAAAAACCTAAAATTAATAAAAATTTCCTAGTGCTTAGCATATTTTTTCTTTATCTCTTCTTTCGTCTCCAACATTAGTTCAAGATCCTCACCCGAGAGGCCATCGGTGGACTGGGCTAGAAATTTCATATCCTCTCGTCTTTGTTTCAAGGCATCCCTTGCTTCTTTGCTCTTCCTAGCTTCTGCCCGTTGTTGTTGGTATACGTTAAACGTATCTAGCTTACTTGCAATGTCTTCCAATTGATCGTTGTATACACCCTTAGGTATAGAACTCCCAGTTGAAGCCGATGGGTTAACCGATCTTGATTTAGCGCGCTTTTTGGAGGCGTCTCTTCCGAGCTTCGGCCGGCTAGGCAACACATCCAAGTCTTCAAAGTTCAGATCAAGGTCTAGGTCTCGTGCATCGGATTGAGTTTGGGACGAGGGTGTCCTCGCCCTTTTGGACGACGTTGTGGTTTCACTACCAGTAGAGATATTCGCCCATTTGGGATGGAATTTACAAATGTCCCATAAATATATGTAATGGAAGTCATGACCCACATTCTCTTTGAATTTAACCAATGCATTCGTAACAAAGTCGGCATCGTTTTCACCGCTTTTTGGGTTTTGCTTCGCATGATGGTAATAACCACTAAATTTGGTTACTTCACCACTAATGTCGGTCACTTCGAGGAAAGGCTATCGTTTTCACGATAACGTTCCGCTCCCATTTCTTCATGGAATGCTTTATTTACCGCGTCCCATAGTTGGATTCTATGTTGGGATTTTCCTATTCATAAAATAAATTAATATATTAGAAACATTTAATATATTACTAGTAAAAGCTACAAAATTTTAAAAAATACCAAGTGCGGGATTTGTTGATTTCTCAACCCAAGCTCTCGCCAATGCGAATTCTTCTTTAAGTACCCATTTTTGATGTTTTCGTTTCCCGCCTTCAAGGGCTTTTTCAGCCTCGGTTTTCTTCTTATGGCTTCGCTTCTTGGGTTTGGTTGCTGAAGAACCCTCCAATGGGGGCTGAGTTTCCGGAACGTTTTCGTTTCGCGAAAGGTTTATGAAGTTTTGTTGAATCGAGCTAGGTATAGAGTCGTCAGTGTGAGAAAAATTAGTGTAAAGTTGATTTGAGATAAATGACGCGTAACCAGCCACATCTGGCATTGAAGATTGTATTAGAAAGGGAGGCATTTGACGATTGGATGGTGGGCTAGGTGTAGGCGTTTCCTGGAATCTCCACGGATTGTTCGGATCATAACCACGATTGTGCGGATTCATTTTTCGTATCGAATAGGTGGATTATAGAAGATGATTATAAAAGTGGTGGAGTAGATTTGGTAAAAAAATGGATGGTTGTGTTAGTATTTATAGTAAAAAAAAAAACTTTTTTTTTTAATTTTTACACTTAGACGTTGGGTAATGACTACCCCAACGGCTAGCCCAACGGCTAGTTAATCTTGGCCAATCAACATCCGCCATGTCACTAGGATAGCCCCGCCCCACGCCCGGCCTGAATCCCCCGCCCCAACGGGCCACGTTGAAACCCAAGCCCACCCGGGGTGGTGCCTTGGGCGTTTCCCCCCAACCCACGCGCAAACTCCCGTCCCATTCCCCATAGCCTAAACATCCTCATCTCTGTCACCTCCAACTTCCGCGCATGTGTCTTCTTAATGACTCAACAATTAGTTCCATATAACATAGCCGGTTGGACTGCCACCCTATAAAATTCCCCTTTTAATCTAATTGGGAAATTCTTATCGTATAGTACCCCTAAAACTGCCCTCCAGCTACACCAACATACTTAACTTTGTGTGTTACATCTCGATCTAGTTTTATATTATTTCATTCTGTATGTTTTTTATAATAAAAGGGTATTTATAATAATATTAATTGTATAAAAAGGTATTTGCTTTAATATATTTAAAAAGAGAGATACATGAGAAAAAAAAAAACCCTTTTATTATAAAAAAGAAAAACAGTTCCCCTTTATTATAAAAAATATATTAAACAAATACCCTTTTATACAATTAATATTAAAACAAATACCCTTCTACTATAAAAAAGAAAAACACATACAAAATGAAACTAAATAATATAATGTCACCTATCTCTCTCTCTCTCTTCATAGTTCATACCACTGACTGCCACCATAGAACCGATAATAATCGTACCAATCTACTTGTCTCTTCATCTCGAATAAAATCCCCAAGGTCCTGACTGGTTACTTTAATTACATAGCTCGAATTTTGGACATGAACATAGGGCAATTTCAATGGGTTTAGGGAAGAAAATGAGTTGGATGAGATTTAAAGAGGAAGGGGTGTTGGTAACAGTCATATTTCAATCACTCCCAACGGTCACATTCTTCTCCTTTCTTCAGGTTACTCTAGCCCTAAAACAAACCCGTCAAGCCTACCCGAAAGGATGGCGACAGGTAACCAAAACAGATACTAACCCGATTAGCGTACCCACAAGGCGCCCCTCCACCCTAACGCATAGCCTAGTTCAATATTGTGAGCCGTGGTCCCCGACCACATACTTCACTACATATGTAATTTATAACTATCGTCAATTAAAGCGTTACAGATAATTATTCAAGTGTTGCATTGGTTCATTGATTTTATCGAATAATGTCAGTTTTTTTCAAATTGACCAAAAGATGATTTTGTCGACTTGGTTGACCAAATAATTCAACTTTGCTTTTAAAGTGTATAATTAACTTCCATGAGTGTTTTCCAACTAAATATTTGGTGCGGAAGAACATAATAAAAACTCAGTTTTGGTTATTTTTTATTTATTTTTAACGGCGTACGGTTAAGATGTCACTATAGTAGTCAGTATGTTAGTACACCCGGTTAGTATTAGAATCCCCTTGTCTAAATTTGAACCTAAGACCTTCAAGAGAAGCAAAACTTCTGAGCTCCCCTTTGACCATTAGGCCAAGAAGTCATTGGTTCAGTTTGGTCATTTTGATGTCAAAATGTTAAAAATTGGTTGCCAAGTAGTAACTTTTTTTTAAATTAATGTTAACCTCATTTAAAGTGGCAAGGAAATGACCAACTGAATGTATTATGAAGAAAACAAAGTTGTAAAAATATGTTGGTGAGCATATTCATCATGAGACCATGAATAGATAAGCATGTGCATGTGGATTATAGTTATACGTGTGTGGATTAATGTTAAGTATGTGTTTAAGGTTGTGTATTAAAAGATTAGTGATTTTTGGAAAAGTTAGTGCGGATGTTATACCTAGTGAGAGGTGGATGTGAGTGCTTATGTGGCATCACGCTCATATAGGAGAGTGGTGAGTATAAAACCGAATTAATCGAACCGTAACCAAAATAATTGGAAAACCGAACCGAAATAACCGAAGGGTCGATTATTTATATTATTGATAACCGCATGTTGCGGTTTCATGACCGTAAATAACCGAACCGAATGTTTTAAACATGGCCGAACCCATAAGACCACAGGTTTTTAAGTTAGTGTTGAAGTATTTAACCATGGCTCAATCCATATGTTTTTTTTTGTGAACTGTTTAAGTCCTTTAACAATGACCCAACCTTATTGAATTTAAAAGTCTAGCCACTTTGTCTTCGTATGTATGCTTTCACATAATACGTGTTACTTTTGTTTTTAGAATTCAGTATGTATGTGAAAGTGAAATATACTTGATAATTCTACAAGCTTTAACTGTGTATATTTATTTTTTGCGCATGAATTTTGTATAACCCACACATTTAAAGCCTAACTTTAGAAACGATAAAATAACCGACCTATAACCGAACCGAAACCGCAGTAACCGCAAACCGATTAACCGAAACCGCATTAACCGAAACAGAACGGTTATAATTTTTTTTATCATCAAAGTGTGCGGTTATGGTTTCGGTTATAGGCAATAACCGAACCGAACCAAACCGCACCATGCTCACCATATTAAAGACACCACATCATCTTGGCGTGAAGTCGGTAAGTGAGCTCACACAAGTGAGCCACGCAAAAGCATTCGAATCCATTTTTTACCGTTTTACAAGGGAAAACAAACAAACAAAAAAATCATTTATAAATAGAAACACACTTTTTGTTCTTTACACAACAAATTTCTCTGCTCTCTCATTCTCTACAAGCAAAATGAACGCAAACGATCACAACTCGAATGTTTTCCGACTCGATTCCTCGCAAGTGTATTCCCAGCAATTTGATCATCAGTTTGTTTCACTACCCCAATTACCATTTGTTGATTGGAATCAAAACATTCCCAATACCCAACAATCACAATAATCCGACCTTGGAATTCTTTCGAAAACCCAACCTGATATCATCCCCGAAACCCAATATTCATCTTTTACTTTTATTTTTGAGTTAATTACTGTTTTCGTCCATGTGGTTTGTCAAAAATCACTATTTCAGTCCATTAGTTTAAAAATTGTGATTTCAGTCCCTGTGGTTTCACTTTCGTAACAATTTCAGTCCACCTCGCAACCATTTCAGTCCTTGTACTTACGGTATAAATGGATTGAAGTGGTTATGAAAGTGAAACCACAGGGACTGAAATGGTTACGAAAGTGAAACCACATGGACTGAAACCGCAATTTTTAAACTAATGGACTGAAACCGCAATTTTTAAACTAATGGACTGAAATAGTGATTTTAGACAAACCACATGGACGAAAACAATAATTAACTCTTTATTTTTAGTTATTGTATACAAATAATTAACATCAAATGTATTTAAAAAAAATAAGTAAAAATGTGATTTTGCAACTGGAATAGTACTTAAATAATTGAGTGAATGAAATTGAAAGGTGGTGACATGGCATTAATATGGTAGAGAGTGACTCCTCACGCTCACCAGATATAATGGATACCCTTAGGATTCGGCCTAATACTAAAACAACACGATGTGGCAGCGTGGAGGCCTCAACCACGCCGCTACACCACCTCTTCTCCGGCGTGGGGTGAGGGCGGGAGATTTCTACTCCGCATGGAGGGGCTTTGACTGGTGACGTGGAGGTGGATTGTTGCTTGGGTAACTTTTTTTATTTTTAAAATATAAAATGACTATAAAAAGTGTATGCCACGTGTCATACCACGCCACTCTTCTACACCCCATCTCACACCGTGCTTTTTGACACCACGCCACCCTTCTGACAAACATTGATGTGGTTGTCGTATGCCGCTCCATGCCCCTCTCACACTTTATAGTGTAAGTCTCGATACATTTGAACTTTTGATACAAGATTGGCTTGTTTGGGCTAAATCAATATTTCTATCCGGAAAAGAAAATATTAAGTAAAGAGAAAAGGTTACATGGATTCAAAAAAAAAAAGTAGAGAATGTTGTTTGATTATTCTCAGGCAAACCACTTTTTCTTCTCTTAGTTATATTAGTTAGGTAGGGTTCGAAGGGTAGAAAATTTTGTCACCGCTTTAGGAAAATCATCACAATCATCATCTAGTTGATTATTGGTAAAGCTAGGAATTTGCTTTTTAATAGTGCTACAATTGTTCTTAATTTAGAGTATACTATTTGTTGAATGAGTTAGAATCTTTACTAGCCTTTCTAAACAATCAACCAAAAAAAACCCCAAAAAAAAGTGGTTTGAGTGAAGTGTGAGGATTTCAAAGTGTTCTTTAATTGGATTTAAGGATTTTATCTTGTTTATCAAATGATCAATTTTCACCAAGTTTTCTTCCCACAAATCCCTTATTTTGCATATTTATCTATTTTGCGAAACTGAGTCCAGGGGCTGAGGTAGCGTAGAAGCAGGGGTAGCATGGATTACCTCTCAACTCCGTCTACGTAATGTAAAAGTTTTACTTTTTCTTTTTTGGTTTTATATAAAGGATACCTCTGATCCCAAAAAAAATGAGAAACCCTGAATTTTTTGGCTAGATTCGTCACTGATTGAGTCACCCTTTTGATAAATAAATAAATAAAAAGTTAACGTCTCTTTTAACCAGGCTACAGAGGTATGTGAATGCAGCAGCTTAACACGAAATCATTTATATCAAAACCCGTTTTAACTCGAAAGGAGTTGATACTTGTTTTAGTGTGTTCGTTCAAGCAGAAATTATTATGACTTGTTATCTACATGGCTTGCGTGTTTTCTTTTGCTGCTGTGGAGATGGTAACCATAGTATGCCTAGCTTAATTCTTAAAAGCAATGTTTTAAAAACCGGTTCAAACCTGTCGGTAGTACCGGTTGAATTGTCCGATACACTCGATTGAATTGTCCGATACACCCGATTAAACTGCTTCTGAGCCCAATCCAGTACGCTATAAAAATCGGATTTTAAAACATTACTTAATCTACCATATTGACCCGTATCAACAAATTCGACAAGCTTGACCCGCATGCATGTAATAAAGAACGTGTACTCACATATGTGTTTGGTGTTATGTTGTGCATGTGGTGTAAGTCACATCAGTTAGTGCTAATATACTAGTCTTAAAAGTGCTTTCCTGCATTTTGAAAAGTCCAAAAGTTTGAATTTTAAAAATATTTTTGGAATATTACAATTCGATTGAGCATTCACCATTTGTGCCATAGTGGTAAGAGGCTTCGGTTTTTAATAGAGACTGAAGTTTGATTCTTACTTATGTCATATGGTGTGGATATAGCTAATTAAGGATTTGAACTAGGTTTTGTGTGAGGTTTTTAGTTCGAGTCCTGAGCCCAACCGGGTTTTCGTCCCACCGTGTGTTACACCATAGAGTTCTGCTCTTGTGGTGGCACAACGATTGTCAAGTGACAGCCAGCGGTATGTTTTCCTGGGGAAACGCCCAAAAAACCCAAACTTTGAAGCTAGCGTGAGCCCGGTTAAGACAACATAGTCTGGCCAGAGTGGGGTAGTACGGGGCTCTCCGATTTGGAGAGTGTGGAAACCTCATACATGAAGTTCATCGTTCAAAAAAAAAACAATTCGATCGAGCACCGTATTTTTAAAAAGCGCGAATATGTGAAATTAAAGATGGAGTGGTTTGTCCAAATTTCACCTTTAGTTCTCAACTTTTTAAAACTCCATTCTTGATCCTTGTTTTTGCTTGTTTGTTATTCGAATAGTCCCTAGAATGGAGGGCCTTTAGTTTGTCCATTTAAGTGTGTAAAATGACTAAAATACCGTTCATGATAAAAGAAAAAAAAACACATAAATTAATGGGACCCACCATCTCTTTTGACCTCATCTTCATCCCCAACCCTCCACCCACCCACATCACTTCATCCTCAACCCCTCACTCACCCACACCACATGTTAACAGCTACGGGGACGGTAAACCTGCTTCGACGATGGTATACTCCGATAAAAGGGGCGGTGGCAACGACGTGGTGCTCTAATCAAACGGCGTGGACCCATCCCCACCATAGCTCTTCTTTGATCCGTCGTCACCATAGACTGCCACCATAACCACCACCGAAAACTACCTAAGACAACACGGTGTGGGCATGAAGCTGTGGCGTTTGTGCCTTTCCACGCAGCACACACCACACCGTCATCGTCGTTTTCCACGGCATTGTGGATTGTGCTTGAACATTTCCACCGCATTGAGTTAATTTCTTGGTAGACGTGGCGTTCTTTTATTGGATGTTAAAATTTAGCCGTTGGTCCCAACGGCTAGTAAAAATTTAAAAGAATTTACTCCTACATATAAATACACCATTTCTTTCATTTTACCAAATTACTCAACTATCTTACCAAATTACTCAACTATCATATCATTTTACAAGTTAGAACACCCTCTCAAGAAACCCTATGAATTGCCGGTTATTCCTTGGGTCGTACAAGAGGACATTGCCTTATGCGAATCGTTGGTCGCGGTGGTGACTAACCACGGGGCTACGTTACCAACGTATCCGTTTTGGGATTGTTTACCATGAATTTTGTTACGTAGGGGTGAGGCCATCCTAAGTGTGGGCACACTTTGTTCACGTTTTCGGATGATTCATAGGGATTGTGCAAGATTTGAGGTGATGGTCAATAGTGTGGACAACGACGATGGTGAGCAAAATGATGGCGACATTATCTAAGCCGCTTGCATCGAGTACCATAACATGTACGGCCGTGACTTCAAACACTATGTGGCGTGGCAAATAATGCCTTTTAGGTTAACGTTTTATTTTAAATTATGTAATTTTTTAATTCTTAAGTTATGTAATCTTTTAATTTTTAAGCTATGTAAAAATAATTTAAGTTAAGTAATCTTTTAAGTTTAAGTTAAGTAATTTTTAAATTTTTAAATTTATTTTTTTAATCAGTATTAATTAGTATTAAGCCCTTGGCGTTGTGGTGGGGGCATAAACCGTGCCAAGCAGCACTAATGTTACACAACTACCAACAACCAACAACACCGAGAAAGCTCGTAAAAAAATAAACAAAAAGAAAAAAATTAACACCGAATGAAAAGCATATGTAAAATCGTTGAATCACGCATGTCGTTGCGGCATGATAAAGCGAAGAAGTTAGACTGAAACGTAAAAACTGAAAATAATAACTAAGTCAATCTAAGACCACGCGCGTTGCGACAAACCTGTCAAACAGGGAAAAATAGACGCGTTGTGACGGTCCTGTCAAACGGGAAAAAATAGACGAAAAATTGTTGAAACCCACATGAACATTGCGGCGTGTTTACTCGCAAAATTAGAACGAAATGTAAAAGGAAAAAATTACAAAAGATGAAAAATACGGGAATCAAAGTTGAAAATAAAAATGTGTAGGGGTTAAATAGCAAAAGATGGAAAAATTTTAAGTTAAAAGTAACAAAAATAAAACCAAAGAGGTTAAAATAAAAAAAAATGAAAACATTTGGATAAAAGTGAAAAGTTAGTTTTTTTTTGGAAAACTCCCCAACCTTAGGGTAAAACTCACTAAAGCACTAACATGTTTATAATTTATAGTATGGTAATGGTAATTGGTTTTTATTTAAATTTAATAGATTTTATATAAACTAAAAATATAAAATAATAATAAAAAGTGTGTGCCACGTGTCGAATAACCCCACTCTTTCACGCTCCTTTTCCACCCCTCCATTTTATGTATCACGACACTTTTCTGACGCGCGCTGACCTGTTAGTCACATGTCGAACCACGTCTAATTTTCAAACTCCTTCACATCGTATGATCTAATCTAGCCTTTGCATCTTGAAGTGCCATCCTGCAAAAATGGGGCCGAAGACACTTGCCCGTACCCCGCTCCGTGTGACCGATTTTTGCACCAAAGCCGACTCAAGCAATTTCATGAACACTAGCAAACATGCAATTTGAGCAGCAGTTTCACGAACATTAGCTAACAATTTGTGTTTATCATCTCAATTTGTGCCAACTTGCAAAAATGGGGTCGGAGTATGCCGTTACGACATACTTATTTTATGTATATATCAATTTAAATTTTACTAAAAACTGAGTTATGAATACTAACATATAAATAACCGAATTTAGAAACATATGTGTTATCAATACTGCTTCACGTTTAGTCTTTTTACGCAATTTCCATTTTTTGTTGTTTTAACAATATAATATAATGCTTATGATACTCCGCATATAACATCGCAACGTATTTACTTTTATCTACGTTTCAATAATATGTTTATTAAAAACGAAGCGATCAAATGTAACTTATTTTCTTGTTCTTCGTTTTTTTCAACATAATTTTGTTTTTCTTTGTTGTTTTCCAATACAAAATTGTTTTTCTTTTGTAACTCTTTATATATATATATATATATATATATTTATATATATATATATAACGTTTTATAAAGTTCTATATATAAACCATGTATCTATACATTTTTAATCGTTTGTTAAGAAACATACGTGATCACGAACTGTTCATCAACACTTACCGAACAAGATTTTATATTGTGTTCGTTTGTTAATGAAATGAACGTGTTCTTTTTCATTTGTTAATTTTAGGCAACGAACGAAAACAAACGTTGATGAACACAAATGAACGCGAACACGTTCCTTTAACTAAACGAACGAATTTTTTACATAATGAAAGAACGCGACCACTGTTTATGTTCGTTCCTTTAACTAAACGAACGAATTTTTTGTGTATGCCCTTGTTTGATAAACGAACAAATACAAACAAATTTTCCATCTAAACATTTAGTTCGTTTGCAGCCCTACCCGCCGCCCGCGCACACAAACCCACTCTTTTCACCAATTCATCAATTTTAATAAAAAAAAATCCAAATAACTCACGTCAATATCTAGACATTAAGTCGAATTAATCGCATAACAGTGAATATTTTGTCCTTTTTATTAGATAGGTACCCACCGTCCCTCTGTCAAAATTCCATTCCTCTTAAAACCATCGTGGGTCCAAAAACTGCAACTACCGCCACAAAACTTCACACACACTAAGCCTCCAACTCTCTCCAATTTTCCGGCCGCCGGCAATGGTAGTAGATGGGTAAAACAACCCGATGGATCCGCTCCCTTTTCCGGTCCAAAAAACCCACTTCATCATCCACCGGATCCGGTTCTAAAAAACACCATAAACCTGACGGGTTATCAATTAACCCGTCAGATAATTTAAACCCGTACCCCGAATCGTTGGATGCTAACAAGCACGCGATCGCGGTAGCGGCCGCTACGGTCGCGGTGGCTGAAGCTGCGCTGGCCGCGGCCCATGCGGCCGCTGAGGTAGTTAGGTTAACTACTAGTGGTACTAGCAGGGTTATAATAATTATAATGATAATAATGCTGATGTGGAATGGCGGCGGGTTTCGGCGGCTGTGAAGATACAGGCGACGTTCCGGTCGTATCTGGTAAGTTGAAGATAATTATGGTGAAATTACTTTTGTGCCCTTGTGTATTGGTGGGTTTTACGGGTTACGGCCGTATTTTTTTTTAACGGCCAACAAAATTACTAGATAAGCATTCTGAGCAAATGCATCTACCATGCATACCCGAATCAGTTAAGGAGAAACCAATTGACTAACCAGTAGATCAAGTAGTCAAGACATTACGGTCGTATTGTTTTGTTTATACGTTTAATGGGAAGTGATGGGTAGTGGTTGGTTTTGGTGGTGGTTGGGTTGCCAATATAAAATTTCTTTTTCAGCCACTAATGTTTTTGGTTTTTAGCAACATTTGCACATGGATCCTGAGGTTTGGAATTTGTGGATGGAAGGAATTTATTTATTTATTATTTATTATTTTTCAGTTTTCCCGCTAAATAAATAGAAACTCGAAATGTAAACTTTTTGCAGAAGTAATTAATTATTTGTTTGTCTAGAGTAAAATATACGGATAATCTACGTGGTTTATCAAAATTTTGGATTTGGTCACTAGTTTTTCAAGAGTAGACGGATGGTCCCTGTAGTTTGCACTTTGTAACGTAGTTAGTCCTCAGCTTTTCCAAAAGGCACATGGATGGTCCATGTAGTTTGCACTTTGTAACGCATTTAGTCTCTCTAACTTGGATCTGTTAAAACCTTTAGATTTGTTGGTTGGGGAATAAATGCGTTATAAAGTGTAAACCACAAGGACCATCCATGTAAGCTAGAGACCAAATCCAAAATTTTGGTAAACCATAAGAACCATTCCTGTACTTGACTCATTTGTTTATCTTTAAATTGGTGTTTATTCGAGTTTTACAGACTGAGATAGTTGGTGTTTATTCGAGTTTTGTGTAGGCTAGGAGAGCGTTGAGGGCACTTAAAGGATTGGTAAAACTTCAAGCACTTGTAAGAGGCCGTATCGTGAGAAAACAAAGTGCGGACATGCTTAGGCGAATGCAAGCCATGGCTCGTGTTCAGGCCCGGGCATGCGCTAGCCGGGTCTCTGTATCGGCCTCAACACATTCAAGCGCTCGGTCGACAAACTCACACACGCATCTTGTAAGTTTCCGGCATCCGTTTCAACCATCACATGTACTTGCTATATAAAAATATGACATTCTATATCTTGTAAACACAGAAATTTACAAATGCGAGAGGCGTTTTCGTCCACGAGCGGTTTAAAGGGCCAAACTGGTTAGAAAACTGGATGGAGGAGACAGCTTGGAACAGAAAACAATCTCGAGCCGATGATGAAAGAAGTGACAAGATTCTCGAAGTCGATACTTGGAAGCCTCGTCGTCACCCAAGCCCAAGTAACAAGTCGACCCACGACTCCACATCCACATCAACAAAACCATGGAACCCGAGCTCTAGACACGGGTCACGGGAAGTGTTGCCGTTGGGTTTCATGATCCACCGAGAAGCAGAAAAAACCGTAATAACGGCTGATAACACTCCCCGGGTCCGTTCCCCTGCTTCCCGGCCCGGAAGTAGCCATAAACGAAGCCCGTTTAGTGAATACTCACGAAGCGTATTTGGTGACTACCCGAGTCATCCAAACTACATGGCTTACACGGAATCATCACGGGCTAAACTACGGTCCCATAGTGCTCCGAGACAAAGGGTTCAGTTTGAAATATCGGGTTCGACAAGATCGCGTTGGGATTATTCGGATACGCTTTCGGAGAGAGGGTTTCGAAGCTAGATTTCATCAGGATTTGGGTTTGATCTTCTACTTATTGGTTGCAAAAATGAAGTTTGATTTGTTTGTTAGGTTGTTGATTTAAGTTATGATATATGGTATGGTGGTGTGTTAGTCATGGTAAAACTTAACTGTTATGTTATTTTAAAAGTGTATATGTTTTTTATTCTCTTTTTGCATTTGTGGCATTTGGTGTAATAGAAATAAAGTGTTACATGTTAAAATGATTAAAAAGAAAGAAAATAAGATGCAATGTGTTATTTATTTTTATGGTGTAATAACCACAAATTTGTGGAGTTTATCAGGTGTTTTGTAAATAAATAGAAGGTTAGTGACCACATTATTTATTGGGTCGTATATCATCTAGTACTATACCCATTTTAAGACCACCTCGTTACTCGTCCCAAATGTACGGTGTTTCTGGATTCAGGGGCGAACCTATAGTGTTACAAGGGTAATCCCGTCGCCCCTCCAACGGTAGTGTAAATTTTGAAAAAAAAAATTGACGTTTTTTCGATTTCGTTACCCTTTTATAAATGTTACCCCTAGTATGCGGACTTTCTAGATCTGCCATTGTCTAGCTTGTTTGTCGAGTTCGAGTTTGTTTGGGAGGCTAGGGATGGGTCAAGTAGATTAAGACGAATCAGGTCAAAACGAGTTATTTAGAAAAGCACCAATATGCTTAGGTTTCAAAAGGCTCTAACTAAAATGAGTTGGGTTAAAATGATGAATCATTATATAATATCAAAATGAGTTCGGTGGTGGCGCCAACAACGACCGAACATATAAGTACATATACTTATACTGGCAGTGGATGATACCCACCCATTTACGCTCTTTCTACGTTAACAAGTTTTATAAATGCAATCGATTTTAATTTATCATCTAATTCGAGTAGACCCTAATTAACAAAATAAAAAAAATATTAAAATTACTTAAATCTAACAATGTGTTCAAATTAAGTCATGATTACCATATGTAGTTGTACAACATAAAGAAAAAAGTGATTTTGAGATTTTCTCCTTTTTAGTCACTTTTTTCAAAAGGTTTAGTTTAAAGAGAAAGTAATATATGATATATCATAATTATAAATGGATACAATTTTTATTTTTATTTATTTTTGAATGGCAAATGGATACAATTGAAACATTTTAAATGCAATCAAACGTAAAAGATGAAATCTCCAAAGTAGTACCCATTTCGGGTCACGGGTCAGATACTTGTGGGTCATCATCTTCTATTTATTTCTCTGTTTCTTTTTTTCTTTTTATAGCAATTTTTTTGTTTTCTTGATCATGTGATATGGTCATCTGGCTCCAGTGGCTCATACACTGCACCAAAAAATTGAAAAAATAAGTCGGGTTACAAAATAGCGTAAAATGTCAAATGGACCCTGTATTTAGGCTACTTTTGCTACTTCAGTCTAAAAATAAAACATTTTGTATCTAGGCACCTAATGTTTCATTTTTGTTGCCATTTTCATCCGATTGCCAATCTGGGTTAGAAATTTTTTGTTAATTTCTCCTTTTTTTCGTTTTCCTCATTTAAATGAAGGGTATAATCGTCATTTTTTTACCATAATATATTTTAATTAAATGAGGAAAATGACAAAAATGGAGAAGTTAACAGAAAACTCTCCAGATTGACAATTGGATGAAAATGACAACAAAAATAAAACCTACCTAAATACAAAAGGTTTATATTTGGACTGAAGTAGCAAAGTAGTCTAAAGTGAAGGACCATTTTGGCATTTTACTCAAAAAAGAAAAACTATTTGAACCAGTTTTAACCTGGTCTAGTAAAAATAAAAGTTCTTTGTTCTTACTAGTTGCAATCGGTGTTCGGGTCGATGGTGAAGCCGAGTGAAACGCCACAGAAACCGGGTAAGGTAGCAATGGCAGTGGCGTTTGGATTGTAAGTAGTAATAACGCCCATCATGCACGTGCATAACGCTCGCTTGTTTTCTTCTGAGTCGCCGAGGTTATTGAGGCTAGACACCGCATCACAACAAGGGGACCCCGGATACGGGTCAGGAGACCCATATGTTACAAAAGCGGAACATGTTGATATGAGGGTGGTCACGGTCACACAGTCCACACTGGCTGAGGTTTTTGACTTTGACGCCACCCAAAACAACATCACGGCCAATAACCAACCACCAGTTACCGCCTTTAAACAAGCCATTAACGGATTATTTTTGTGAATGGAGGAGTGTGCGGGTCATGCGTTTATATGGGCGTGCATAGATGATGATGAAGTGCGGTGGGTTTGCAATAACGAATGTGTGTTTTCGGGGCATTTGGATTGCATGAGCCACGCAAACTGCACTGCAATGGGGCTAATGTTTGACTTTTTAAAATGGTCAAAGTTTAACAAACTGGTTTTATAAGTCCAGCCCGAGCTCGCCTAAACATGCGCACAGCAACTTATGAGACCTCGACCTTGGCCCGTTTCAAGGTTTTTTTTAGAGATCAAGCTTGGGTCGTTACAAATTTTCAAGCTCAAACTCATCTCATTTATTATATATCAATTGATTAATAAGCATTTTTAATTACTTTGATATATATTTATTATTTAGAATTTTCTATATAATATATATATTTATATTTATATTTAGTTACATTTAACAAATTTTGTAATATAACAATAGTTGTTATACAAATATATACATACAAAATATGCTAGTTTAGGTTCGCAAGCAAGCTCAAGCTCAATAAGTGAAACTCGAACGCAAACTCATTTTTTTTATACAAGATGATTACTAGACTCAAGTTCGTTTAAGATAAGCATGATTCAAGCTTTTAGCAAGCCGGCCACAAGTGGTTCACAAGACGCTTGGCTCGTTTAGAACCCCTAACTCATATCATCAACTTCAAAATGCTTTCAAAAATCAAAATTTGTAAACAGTAACAAATATAAAAAAGATAGGTTTCTTTCGATGAATTCAACATAAACAATAAGAAACAAAAATTAAACAGAAATTGACGACGAAACTTCAACGCTTTCCGCCACCACAAACGAGCTTAGGGCCCTTACCTTTAGGAACATTGCCACCCTTGGTTTGAGTCTTTTGTTTTGATGCCACCTCAGCTTTCTTTGCTTTCTTCTCATCCTTGGTTTTCTTGATCCTTTCTTTAATTTCACTGAAATTTGGTAAATTTAAAAAAAGATATATAATTGTGATTCTTCAAGACCAATTGTTAAAATCATCAATGAAACGTAAAGCATACCGCAGGGCAGCCTCCCTAGCAGCATCACGAACTTCAGGCTTCTCACTTCGTTTCTTCTGAATAACTTCCAAAGTGGCCCCCACAATAGCCCGAGAATATGGCTTTTTGGTTGCACGACGCCTCTTCTTCACAGCTTCCTGAGCTGCGTCCTGTAAGATTTGAAACAAAAAAAATGATCAGATTATGACCGCACTAACAATAAAAGTGACAAAACTGCACAAGTCGAACAGATTGAGTAACGAGTTTGTGTCAAAACGGATTACTTATAAGTACAGAAAAAAAGAAGATTAGACCATGTTGAAACACCACACACACATTTTTTACCATTTTTTTCTTAAATTGCCAAATACATAAATTTGAAAAACATGACGGAAAAACAATAAATTACTACAGAAATAAACTAATCTAACAAATAAAGTGATTAAATAGTTAAAAGAGCTTTAGATGACCCCAAAACCATTTAACCTGGCCCGCATTGTTTTTATTTAAAACTATTTAGCTCATAGTTAATGGCAAATAGAGACAAATAACGATATATAGCAAAAAACGATAAATAGCAAGCGGCTATTTAATAAATAGTGATACACTAGGAAAAAAATTATATGTATATTACATCAAAATACCCTGGTATATATGCTATTTTACATGTATATTTAACAAAAACCTAAAATCCAGCTACTTTTATAGCTATATTTATTTGCTGTTTACATTTAAAAAAAGTTGTCGCTGTTAACGCTATCTATCGCTACAACCCTAATAGCGAGCCTAGACCTATACGCTACATAGCGCGTTATAGCGATCGCTACGCTCGCTATTGACAACTGCGATTTAGCTCAATTCATTTAACACATCGAATACTAAAAATACAAACCAACCCATTTAAGCAAAGCAACCTGTAACTAAATCAAATATGTGAAATCCAACAAAACTCGACAAAAAAAAATGCAGAAGCGAACTAATCCAACTAACCTTCTTGTGCTGCTTCCGGTACATGGCAGTCCATGTGAGCTTTGAAGGCTTCAACTTATTATGGAAGTACCTTTTGCATTTCGAATTCGCAAACAAGAAAACCTATATTGAACCAAACCAATCTTTAAATTCAAAAATCAAATAAAAACTAATTAAACTGATAACATAAATTGCATAATCATATTATATACCTGAGAGTCTGATCTAATAAACCTAATACCCCTTCCGGGATATATCTTCTGGCCACTGAAACGGCAGAGCTCGGTCCTATAAACATCGAAAAAAAACATAAATCACAAAAGGAAACCAACTTTACAATCAGCTATAAACTCATATAATATTATATAATAGACCATGTTAAAGAGTTAATAAAATTGTAGGGGTGTAAACAAGCCGAGCCAAGCCCAAGCCCAAGCCCGACTAGGCTCAAGCTCGGCATCATGTTTTTATGAATCTTGAGCTCGAGCTCGGCTCGAGCTATTATTATATATATAATTTATGAACTTCTTAGCTATAGGAGATTTTTAATTTTGTTCTTTTGTGATTTTTTTTAATCTTTCCTTTTTTTTGTCTTTTGTTTTCCTTTTTTAAGTTTCAATCGAATCTGATGTTATACATGTTACAAAACAACCCGGTCTAATACTGACCGAACAACGTTAGTACCGGAATTGATATTCTATGTAAACACATCTCGGTATTCTTTTGGTTGTATCATGACTTTTTTTTTGTTTCTCTTTCGGTGTTTATATTGAGTGACGGTATCTTAATGAACCGAACCAATATCAAACGAATTCCTGCCATTACGTTATTTCACAATTGCGTATACGTTTCCATTGAAAAAAGGCTCGCCCCGCCACGAAGCACAGGTATAACCCACTAGTTTTGAGAACAACCTCAGGCTCAAACGAGCTAAAAAGCTCAGCTCGAGCTCACTTTAATATCGCTTAAACAAGCCAAAGCTTGGCTCGAGTTCGGCACCCCAATGTTATCATCATTTTTATTATTATATTATATAAAAAAAACTAAAATTTTGTTTGGGCTCGTTTAGGCTCACGGAGCCGCCTAAACGAGCTTTGTATTTCAGGCTCGAGCTCGGGCTCGATAACTAAACGAGCTTTATATCATGCTCAAGCTCGGGCTCGTTTGAGCTTTCAACCGAGCGGATAACGAGTAGCTCTCGAGCTTCTGGCCTTGTTTACACCCCTATAAAATTGTTGATAAGTAATCTTTCAACCTTTAAGGGTCGTTTCGTCTTTAGTAGGATTGGTTTTGCAATTCAAAAGGGGGTTGCGGCGCAGCTTGTTGCCCCTTTACCCCTATAAAGTGAATATTACATCCACAATCCCGTACTCGCGCAACCAGGTAAGCTGGTTCATGAGGGATTCGGTCAAGCTTTTTGTAGTAGCGCGAGCGACCTCCGTGTCGTTAAGTTTTTGTTTGCCTTCAGTCAAACGGCAGATCAACTCGGCCTTCTCTGTTCGGTGAAGGTTGACATCTTTTTTCAAACTGTCAACCTCAGCTTGCAGCGCTCTTGGTCAAAGAGCATAGCAGTTAGATCATCAATTTCTTTATTCTTAAGAAGAAGAGTCATTTTGGTTGATACCTCATTCTACTCGCTCCTTTCTCTATGTGAGCGCGCCTCTTCTGCTGCCGCAACTGCATCAGCTTTCTCTTTTTGAGTTTCTCAATTTCATTGCGCAGAGAAGCTTTTTCTTTGTTGTCACGCTCGCAAGCCTCCACAAAGCGCTTGCATTCGTCCGCATATTGCGCAGCAGAAGCCTCACACTTGTGCTTCCAAGATAGCGCAACCCATTCTTCAGTCTTCTTCTCTTTCTCAAATTGGGCCTTTTCCGCCTCAAAATCAACAAGCATCTTCAACGTCTTCTCTTTCTCAAGCTTGGCCTTCGCCTTCTCAAGCTCAATCTTGTTCCACTCCTTGTTCATACTGCATCATTCGCGCACAATTCTATTTATGGTGGACGACGCAAGGGCAGACTCTTGCAGATATGACTCGTAAGTAGCTTCATGGTCTTTTTCCTCCTGGCGCTTCACCTCCGCCGGCGGGAAGATGCCCTTATACCACTCCCTACAGGAGTGCCAATCAGTAAAAACATCGCCCTGCTTAATCTACCACACAGGCTGATGAATCGCAGAGGCCCGCCTCTCAGAATAAGAGCGATAATAATAATCCTCAGGCGTCTCTTCTGGGCGAATAGGCGATTCCCCCTCCGAATCCTCAACAAACACAAAGCCTTCGCTTTGTGTTGAAGGTCCGGCTCCCTTGGATATTAACTTTGATGGTTCCCCAACATCTGTAGCCGTATCTTTAACCTGCTCGCCAGCAGGATTCTCAGTATCAAAATTTTTGGGCTCTTCTTCTGGAGCCACTTTCTTAATATGTTCCGGGACGATGGGGTCGGCTTCAGGAACAGGAGTTTCTTGCCCCGCATCTCCCTCAACATTCTCAGGCCTGCGCGGCGATGGTAGAGCAGATGAGGTGGCCGGTGCAGCCTTCACCATTTTCTCTGCAAAGCATATTAACAAATACCAAGTATCAGATTCTACGCAACTTTTATGACAGAAATGCGCAACAAACTAAACGTACCAAGTGAGAACTTCTTTGCAAAGGCATCCAGATTGCCCTTCTTACCAATGCGCGGGCGCGCAACTTTGGTCGGCGCAGGAGTTTTAGTCTCCGCCTCCTTCCTCTTCTTAGAAGTGCGCTTCAGCGCCTCTTCCGGGCTAGAAGGTACTTCCAAAGGATCATCTGGGTTCGCAGCAGGAAGATATGAGGTGTCAACGGGTCCTGGCTTCGGTTTCTTCAAACCTACAGGCGCAAGACCCTCCAGTGAGTCCGACACCACCACATAATTACACCAAGAGTCAGATACGGGAAGTGTACCTTTCTTGCCCTCAGCGTTGCAGCAGCTGATGGCTTGGTTTTTTGCTCTGGGTTGGAAGGGGGAGGCGCTGCGGCTGCAGCAGCAGTTGGTTTTTTCTTCTTTCTCGAATCAGGGCCTACGCCCAAGTTTAGCAAGTACCTACATAATCAATCATATTGAGTAAAGGTTGCGCCATTAAGTTATATTGCAATATCAACTTAGGCTTTGTATGGACTTATTTACCAGTCTTCGAACATGGTTGCGCCTCCAGATCCTCCTGCTTGGGCAACTCAAAGTTCCCCAAGATTTGTGAGAACCAAGTGTCCTCACTATCAGCAATAGGCACGAAGGCCATTTTTCCTTTCTCTCTCTTGAAAGAGACCAAGTAGAGAGGCGCAGCTACATAACAAACATTTTTGCATCAATGCATATCTAATTGAGAGATATTGCTAAGAAGTTAAAGGGTTACATACCAGTTCCATCTTCTGTATACACCGGTTTTTCTCGGCGTTCTTTCTTCAAGAAAATACTCATCCCGGCAGCGATGAGGGCCCTCTCCGGCAAAACAATATTGGGCACATCTTTAATGTCTTGACACCATACCTCGTCGGCAGGTATGGGAAGGGTCTCCAGCTCGATCTCATCACCGGCCCGGAGTGTCATCTTCATCGGGATCACCGCCGCCTTGATAAAGAAGAACTTCTACTTCCAGTCGTGGTAGGACTTCGGCGGCACCAACAGCAATCGTTTGGCTTGCACACGCTGTTGGAATGAATAAAAACCAACGAGCAGTGCAACTGGTAGAAAACTCTAAACTTCTCGACCGACGGCACGATCTGCATCGATCGGCAAACGAACTCAAAATGCCGGATCCTCACCATTCCCATCGGGCTCAACTGAGAAATATGAATCTTGTAAAAACCAAGAATTTCCAGCAAGAAATGGGTCATCGGCAGCCGGAAGTTCCCTTCGGCAAAATAATCGTAAAATAATGTAATGTAGCCGGCCGGCGCATCAGCCGCCGTGGCATTCGCCTCCGGAAGAAACGCTTTCCAGGACGGAGCGAAAAGGAAGTTGGTGGCAAGATTATCAAAATCTTTCTTCGACCACTTTAGTGGTGGCAAACTTGATGACGACATCTCAGCAGAACTTGCACCGGTGGCCATAACTCGAACTTTGAAGAAAACTTAGAAAACTTTGAAGGTCGCCGGAATTTTTGAACACAAATTTCTCTCAAGTTATAATTGGGTGAGGAAGCAAATGGATCGTTGATCCCTTTATATACTAACCGCAATTAATGCACGATTTGACTGCAGCGACTTTTGCGATCGTCACGTATCCCCAAGTAACCGCAGGGGCGAGTGGGGAACAGTAATCGCCCCACGCGCGCGAGTGTCGCTAAAAAGCATTAAATACGGTAAGACATGTACTATTGACAGCTTGTCAACAGTACCACCACGTCTCAAGAACGTGCGCTACACCATCCAGATAAGTGACACGTGTCTAAGCATATTTGAAATTCAAATACTTTTTCAAAATTCACTTACGACACGTCATCAAGATGCATAAAGCAACAAAAAACTAGTCCTTACCTAGCGTAGCACATTTATCTTAAGTCCAGTGCTCCACCTACTTTTTATTCTTACATAGGAGCAACACTAGACTGGGGGGACTTGAAGGGGTATGGTCCCAAAAACCTTGCGCCAATCAAGGAAACCATACCCATTAATAACTTTTAAGAAAATTGCGCGCAGACTTCTTTGCCAAAATAAGATTTATTATAACTCTGAGCCAAATATTCAAGAGAGGAAAGCGTCATTTAACTACCTTGAGCGGGCTCGCGCAAGGTTCAAAATTAACTACCTTGCGCGGGCTCGCACAAGGTTCAAAGTTAATCTTGAACATTCTTGTTTGATAATGCTTCATTTAACTACCTTGCGCGGGCTCGCGAAGGTTCAAAGTTAACCTTGAACATTCTTGTTTGATAATGCTCCATGCATAAACCTTGCGCAGATATTTATATCAAAGCAAGCATCCACCAAACGGTGCACTAAGCAGCAAGGAGAAGAAGGAAAATCAGTTAACTTGCGCTTCTCGCGCAAGGAAACGATAAATCCTGAGAAACTTTCCCTTAGCAAAATCCTTGACTTGGTGCAGAAGCAAAGGGAATCTTTTCTGTTGTAACAGAATGTACACGTGGCGAATAATAGATGGGTAACAGTTGTGAAACCTTTTAGAAGCCATTAACACCCAATCGTGCAAGCATCTTTTCGGTTATAACCAATTGCCACATGGCAGCATCTGGACGGCTGAGGAAGATCACAGTGAGGACATGCTCACATTTATAAGATATAGTGATCTCATGTTGACACGTAGCACCTCCCTAACCACTGATGAGCTCACGATCCGTGTGCACTAACGGATTGCCAACAAACGTTAACGGAATAACAAAAGATTTCGTTAAAGTTAACAATCTCTCTTTTTGGCGCCAAACACCGGCTATAAATAAGTAACTTGGAGTTCAAGGAAAGGTATTCACACTCAACTACTCTCTCACTTACAATACTTACTCCGACTACCTGTACTTATTCTCACGCCGGAGGGTGGTCACGGAGAGAACCCCCTTCTCCCCGGGACGAGCTAACGGTGTTCTGTTTTGCAGGATCAGCCGGAATATTGTTCTATTCATCATCCATCGTGAAACCAAACGGAGGGTTAACCCTTTTATGCAGAGCCCATTCCATAGATTTACTGTGATTCCGGTCTAGTTGATCTAGGGTTTCTTCACTGCAACTTGTTTGTAATTTGTTACTTTAATAATCTGAGAAAAAAGTTCTGATCATAACCGAATGTTGCAGTTCGGTTATGGTTGTTCCTATGTTCATAACTGCAAATAAGTAGTTGTTGACTTGTTGGTTGTAAAAAAAATCGAAATGTTTGTCCCAATTAATTCAATCAAAGCCTAATAAACGATTTAACATCCGTTAGTAAAATATCAAAACCACATATTATCAATTTCGTTGCATTTTCTAATCCAAATGCATAAGTTTCAAATTTAGGCAATCAAAATATGAACAATGTAAGGGGAATAGAGATCGTACTTCAGAACCATGACGAAGGCAGCGACGGTGGCGGTGGCGGCGGCGGTTGACGGAAAACAAACCCTAGCGATGTTAAATGTCTCCGTCAATATATAGCAGCGATGCTCTCTTTGGTTAACAGAGATGACGATTGTAACCCTTATACTTTTGTTTTTGTCACTTTGTATCCAAAATCTCAATTTCTTATTTTCTTTTGGTTTTTTCTCTGAACAACCCTAACAAACTTAAATGAATATTAGATTTAAAATTAACCTTAATTTTCACATATTGGTTATACAATATCACTCTCAACTTTTAACTTATTTCCGATATCACTCTCAAACTAACCCAACACTAACTAAGTTTACTGACGTTAGATGCCACATCACCGGACCAGTGCCACATCAGTTGTCACGTCATCATAAAAAGCCAAGTCATATGTCATGCTATCAAAAAAGCGAAATCAGATCCCATGACAGCTGCCACGTCATAAAAAAAAGCCACGTCAGATGCCATGTCATAACACAAGGGCCACATCAGCAAAAAATTAACTAGGATAGTGTTCAGTTAGTTTGGGAGTGATATCGAAAAATAAGTTGAAAGTTGGAAGTGGTGTTATACAAATCGATAATTGAGAATGCTATCGGTTAATTGCTGAAAGTTTAGGTTATTTAAAATCCAATATCCCAAACTTAAATGATAATGATTATATGGGTTCGATCTTTTTTTTTCGTGAATTTTTGGTGTATTGGTTTGGGTTTGAATTAGAAGTTTGTACCTTTTAGAAATGTTTATGGGGTGATTTAGAAATTTTTTGGTTAAAGTGTTAGTAACAATTTATAATCTTTTTTCACATAAATCAGATGGTCGAAAGATGAAAAATTAAACCAAACCAACTTGTGGGGTTGTTACTAATATGGTTCACGTTTAGTCTTACTAGAACTTTAAAAGACTTTTTCGGCTTGTTAAATGCAACCATACATGCTTGTCTTGATACAGGAGATTGTGAAAAATACAAAATAAACATTGTATAATTTGACACTTGCATAAACTATAGAATTAGATATCATTTGGTTTCTTAGCATTGGTTATCAATTATGGGTTGTGACTTTGAGCCTCATGTTCGTTAAGTATGGTGGGTAGCATCTAGATGTATCATTTGTTTTTATTTTGTGGCGTGTCTACTTAGGGTTTTGTTGCTTTCTTAGGGTTTATTTTTTTAGCTTTCATGTACCAAAACACTTTGTATTGCACGATGAATTTTATATTAAAGGGGTATGGTCCTAAATGTCGTGCAAGCCATGTGCGCGCAGAACCATACCCACATTTAATTAGAACACTTATGCGCGTTTTCTTCACAATGATCGGAACCGGCTCGAGGACCACCTTCTTCCTCATAACGGGTTGGTCATACCCCCCCCCCCCCGTGGTTGTTTTCGCATGCACAAATTGGGGGTTGCGCAAGCAGTGGCACACTCGGTAGACACGTTGCCCACACCTGTACCTGAGACAGTCTTAGCATTTTTCTCTCCACCTGCATCATTAAGGCCAACAAGCGTGTCAGCAACAACGACCCAATCGTCTAGAGTACCTTTCTCGGGCACGGGGGTTACCTCTTTTGGAACCCGCATCGAAAACAACTTCGGTACTTTCAACTTTCCTTTTCTTGGAACTACCAGTGGCGCTCACTAACTTCTTTCGAAGAGCTTTCTCAGCATTGGGCACAACATCCGGACCCACGCCAAGCCTTCGCAGCTCACCTGCAAATGACACATTCAGGAGAGGAATGTCCATGATCAAAAGAAGTGTCACACCCCAACCGATGGCGGAAACATCAGGGTTAGTGGCACTAGGCGACCATATTGATTTCACAAGATGTTCCATAACAATCATTTAACATATCACAATCTGCTCAATATCCCATACTATTAAACGTAACATTTAAACAATTATTTCAAAACCGGAGATTTCTCATAAAACTCAACCATGTTCGATATCCCCTAGATTTACTACACTTGGAAACTAAACAAAATAAAGACAAAACTAAACTACGCTAAGCATGCAACATCCAAGCATCCATAGCTAAAATCCTCAACCTGTTACATACGTTAAATACAAGTCAATACAATTAAGTAAATGTGAGCATACGAGTTTTGTAATACTAGCATAATAAAGAAACCGTTCGCGAGATAACCTAACTACATATCATGATACACCGAAACATTTTCACACAGATTAACATAGGCTTATTTCTCATGCTAACTACCGTGAGAAGGCTTGCGCGTCCATCCTAACTAGACCCCGTCAGGTGTAAGCCACACTATAGTACCATACTAGCTAAGGAGGCAAGTTAACGAAAATAAGTCCTAGTCACATGTTTCTAGCATCACGTATTGAGCATATGTAATCAGATTATTCGCGTGTGATAAACAGTTTGATTTGTAAAGTGATTTTGATATAGGAACGTATGTAACACCCAAAAAGTGTGTTAAAGCGAAAATGGGTCAAGTATACTCACTGTAGGTACGTTTAGGTAAGAGTTCAGGATCTGAGGAGAGTTGAGAAGAGCGCCGGATCAGCCTGCATACGCGAAAGGAAGTGCATCAGTCTCCGAAAAGCTGAAACGGTTAAGTCTTGGTTGGGCAGTAGCCAAGTTCGGGCGAACTTGTATGAATCTGGGCGAGGTTGAGTCAAGTTCGGTCGAACTTGAGGAGTTTCTTTGAGAAACTTGTCAAGTTCGGGCGAACTTGTAAGAATTCCTTACTGAGATGACAAGTTCGGGCGAACTTTTGTAGTTTCCTAAGAAACTAGACAAGTTCGGTCGAACTTGTAGAAAATTTGGTGAAAATAGCCTAAGTTCGGTCGAACTTGACCTGGGGAGCTGGTGATTCTCGAGCGAACTTGATGTTTTCAGGTCCAAAATCTTGCTTTTTCGCGTCGTTTGCTGAGGAAAATCGAGTGTTCATCCCTCCAACCCTGTGCTACTGAGCAAACTTAGGTCAGAGAGGTCTTTTAGAGCTGTTTTAGCCGTTTTGCAAAAGCGTGGGCTAATCCGGGTGAACTTGAGGTTCGTTCGGGTTAGTCCGGCTTGTGTAAACCAACATAAACGTCCTTGTGCTTCCAGATCTGGGATCTTGAATGATAGATGCTTCGTTTCATATCAGAAATGAACAAAACATCATCAAAAGTCCGTATCTTGTGTAGAAATCAATGTTTATCAAAGGTTTTTCTCAGAGCTATAACTTACAAGCCGAGAGCTTGCAGATCTCGTGTTTGGGAAGCCTCTGCTAACCCCAAATGAACTCGTATTGTGTAGATCTAAGCTTAAAACATAAGTTTTGGGAGAAAAAGATGAAGATTTTTGTAAAAGAATGAGTTTTGATGAAAACGAAGGCTATGCCTTGTGCCAAAATCGTTGTAAACGTTTGTAAAACGTTGTTGAACATCATTGCGGTTGACATCGTTCTTACTTAGAACATGAAGGTTTCGGGTTTTGAGAGCTCTGGGCGAACTTTCAGCAAGTTCAAAGGAGAGAACAGAGCTTGGTATTTATAGGAGAAGGCAAAAGTGAGGGCTGGTGAGGGCAAGTTCGGCCGAACTTGTACAGATTTGTACAAGTTCGCGCGAACTTGTAGGGATTTCAAGAGGATATTAGCCAAGTTCTGCTGAACTTGCTGAGTCCTTAGAGGCTCAGACAAGTTCGAGCGAACTTAGAGGATGAAAGGAGATTCCAAGTTTGGCCAGTCAAGTTCGGCTGAACTTGGTATCACCAAGTTCGAGCTTTGACTCAAAAGTTGGGTTTTCCTTGTTTATTTCGCGTTAAGGGTTCGTTTGGTTATTCAGTTCGTATTAGATAGTTATATTAAGCGTTAAATTAAAGCGTTAAGCGTTATGGTTGATATAATAGTGCGATTTAGCGATTCGAGAGTGCGAGAGTGATGCGATAGCGAGCGTAATCATAACCACAAACACACATAACACATAAATAACATAAAACCACGTAAATAACTGCGATTTGCGATGCGATGAGATTAGCGATGCGATTTATTAAGCAATTAGATGCGATAATAACGTACGATACCATAATTAATTAACATAAACTTTATTATTAAGCAAATCTCGGATTTACAAAGGATAGATACGATCGATAACAGAGAAAAAGATAACAACGAATTTCTAACTTGTTACAAGAAGCCACCGACTCCTCGATGGAGAGGATCAAACTTCTTCCCCCGCATGAGTCACAGCCTTACAAGGCCTATGATTGAGAATCTGCGCACATGGTCCCGAAGGCAACGGTTCGCGCAGCAATGCTTCTTAGGGGAACATGAAGTTACCCTTGATCTACTCTAACCAAGATTTTTCACCTTGCACCAACTTTCTAACACTCATCGCACCAAGTGCTTCTTCAAATGACACATTTTATACCGGTTTCTCTACACATGGCATATAGGTAAGATAACACAAATGCAAACAAAAACATAAGCATAAAGAGGGAAGCGCAACTCACCAATTTTATCCATATAAACAGGCACATGTTTGCTCTGTGGCCTCCACCGAGCACTCATACCCACCGCCACCAAAGCCTTCTCGCCTAAAACTTTCCACGGTAAGGCACGCAGGTTATCGTACCAGTATTCACCTTTAGGTATACACTTGTTCTCCTTGGGTGTCTTTGAGGTATCCCTAACAACCATAACGACGGGTATCACGACGTCCTTGATAAGGAAGACTTACCCTTTCTAGTCATGAAAGCTTTTCGGGGGAACGAGTTGTATTCTCTTTGCGCCATTGCAGTTAATAGAAGACACTAAATTTAGGCGCGTCTTGTTCAATGCCTTTGGACCGGCAACAAAACTCGAAATTCCTTAGGCACACCATTCCCAGAGGGCTCCGCTGGGATACATCAATATCAAAACCATAGTGTGTCAGCACCTCCACAAAAAAAAAGTAAACCGAGCGAATGACTATCTAGATACTCAATTAAAAGCAAACCCTTATCTAGTTTCCAAACCTCTATAATCAGATTCTTCCCGTAGGTGACCCATATGAATTCCAGCATCTAAACAAGTTTGTCATTTGACTGCCAAGCCTCTAGCCCTAGACTAACGATGGATATATAGCCTAAAGATAAACAAAGTAGATCTAACATGCATAACCTCATAGAAAGACCTAAATCATCCACTCAAACTCATTTAAACGTCAATACTCAACATACAGATTACACAATCACAAGTTCATAAGCAAACCTTACTAAAAACACACTTTCATTACAAAAATCATCGAATTCAATGCAAAGTAACAAGAATCATCCTACCCTAACCGACTATGACGCAGTTAGCTACTCATAGTAACAAACAAAGCTAAAGAATTCATTGAATACATGTTAGAAATCAACAAGAAATGATAATACGAAGGGTGCAAACTCAGTAAGGAACAATCTCTTGTCCTTATGTAAGTTATTCTTCCTTTCATCTACTCCCGAATATCCGATCTTGAATCCTTGAATCACCACAACCCTTTTTTTCGCTTTTTTTCCTTCCGGTTTCGTCTATTCTTAGGGTTTCAACGACATCTTATTCCTTGTTTACGGCCATGTTTTGGGTGGGTTTCAACCCATAAACAAGAATCCAGGTCACGACACGTAAACTAGTCAAGTTACACCTTGACGTTCTAGGGTTTCCAAGCAATAGGTCGATGCACTAACTTGGGTCTCACGACTCGTACACTTCTTCGAGGCTTAAGGTTCATAAAAAACAGATTTAGGGTTTACACAAATAGATAAATAAATAATCTGATATCATAAAAGATATAAATAATATTATGCCTTTTGTAAGTCTTGCAACAGAAGTGGTTAAGGCACAAAAAGTTAAAAGCAGGCCGTTAGAGTTTTAGTAAAACAATTGAAGGTGTTCAAGTTGACCAAAATGGACCAACTTAGTGACTAGCCAAAGACTAGCTAGTGACCAGGATGGACTAACAACGATCAGTTATGACCAACCAGCGACACCAGCAGCAACCTGCTCGCGTTCAGGAGCGACCAATTGTGACAAGCAAAAGACGTCGACAAACCAACCAGTGAGACTGGCAACGAGCAACTAGTTATCAACAACTACCAACTGTGACAAGCCAACGACACAGACAACGGCCAGCTTGATGCTAGTGACCAGCCAATGACACCAACGACGACTATGTAGTTCAAAATTTGACCAAAAGGTTCAGACTTGAGTCGGAAACTCTAGAATTTAGAAAGTTCTCGATATCCAAAATTTTAAATAGACAAGTATTAAAAATCAATTTTTATCATTTTTTAACAATATTCTTATTAAATGGTTGTTTATATAGATATGAATCTTCATTAGTTATCATTAGCATTGTTATAAATTAGCATTGTTTCCATCATTATTACTATTAATATAAGTATTACTATTTTTCCAAATGGAAAGAAAAAGTTTTAGAAAATACCTTAGTCAATTACGGAGATCTACGGTTGTCTTAACGGAGGTTTCTAATGCTTCACGAGTGGGTTCGGTATTTATAGGAGGGGTTAATGTTAGAAAGGATAAATATTTTTAGACAGGGTGTAAAGCTTATGAATAAACAATCTTTTAAAAACCGGTTTTTAAATCATACCAGATTAGATCCAGAAATGGTTTAACTGGTTGAACTGGTTGTACTGTGCGATTCAACCGGGTTGACTAATTAAACCTACAAATCCATAAAATATATTTTTACTCAAAAATAATCCAATATTACATCATTTCATGATAAAAATGAGTTAAATGCCTGGATAGTCCTTGTGGTTTGGTCTTTTTTAACCTTTAGCCCTAACTTTGTAAATTTACTTCTATCGTCCCCAACTTTTCAATTTTCGTTCCCGGATAGTCCGTGACGTGGATGAAGGTTAGTTTTTGGTGTTAGGTTTGGACGAAATGACTAAAATACCTTTACTAATAAAATATATTATTAATTATCTATTTAGTTAATTATATAATGTTAAAAGAAAGTGGGACCACCCCACCACAACCCACCCCCTATCCCCCTTTTCTCTCCTTCTTCTTCTTCCTGTAACTCCAGTTCCACCATCACCACCATTCCACCTCCACACCACCTAGCCGCCACCACCACCATAACACCATCCTGCCATCGCGGGTAACACCACCCACAGAAAACCTCCACAATATGAATTACAAAGATGAAATGTTTCATTAATTAGTTATATAGTTGTACATCAGGGAAAACCAATTGTGTCACACCCCAACCGATGGCGGAATCATCGGGGCGCGACACTAGGCGAATCAGATTGCTCGAGAGAATCCATAACAACTATTTATGCGACAATATTTAAACACTCGTTATCCCATACTAACAAACGTATAATCCATAAACAATTATTACAAATATCCAAGTATCTCTCAAACAAACATAATTCGATCTTCCCTAGATTCTATTACATGCGTTTCTAAAGATGATATCCTACGTCCATTCGCAGCAAGCAGAATTCAATAACCTGCAACATACATTAACATAATTTGTCAATACAAAAATGTATTGGCGAGCATACATGTTTTGATATAATAGCATAGTAGATAAAAGTATAGCGAATTCCTTCATACATAAACATGATTCATACAACATATAAACTCACAAGACGATTTATCATGCTATACTCGGTGAGAGCTCGCGCGTACATCTTAGCTAAACCCTGTCGGATGAGAGCCCCTCAACAGTACTATACTAGCCAAGATGGAGATAACGAAACAGTCCTAGCTTACATGTTCTAGCAATCACGTATAATATGTATAACAGATATTCGCGTGTGATAAATCAGTTTAGCGTGCGTTGTGTATTTTTGATAAGAACGTATGTTACACCCAAAGAGTGCATTAAAACGAAAATGGGTCAAGTATACTCACTGTTGGTGCGTTTTTAGGGGAATTTTAGGATCTGAGAAGAGTCGAGGAGAGCGCCGGATTAGCCTGCATACGCGAACGGAAGTGCATCAGTCTCCGAAAGCTGAAATGGTTAAGTTTGGGTTGAGCAGTGGGCAAGTTCGGGCGAACTTGTATGTAATCATACAAGTTCAAGCGAACTTGCGAGGAACTGCTGAGGTTTGAGTCAAGTTCGGGCGAACTTGTAAGTTTCTCAAGGAAACTTGACAAGTTCGGTCGAACTTGTGAGGAATTTATTAAGGAATTGATAAGTTCGGCCGAACTTGTCAAGTCTCTTTGAGAAACTTGCAAGTTCGAGCGAACTTGAGGGCTGTTGGTGAAAGTTTTGTGTGTTTAGACTCAAGTTCGGCCGAACTTGACTCCTTGAAGTCAAGTTCGAGCGAACTTGACTAAAATGCTGCACAAAATCAGTTAAATCTCGAGAGAACTTGATGCTTTCGGGTCCAAAATCTTGCGTTTTCGCGTCGTTTACTGAGGAAATCGAGTGTCCATTCCTCCAACCCTGTACTACTGAGCAACCTTAGGTTGGAGAGGTCTTTTAGAGCGGTTTTAGCCGTTGTACAAAAGCGTGAACTAATCCGGGCGAACTCGGGGTTCGTTCGGGTTTGTTCGGCTTGTGTAAACCAACATAAACGTTCCTGTGCTTCCAGATCTGGGATCTTGAATGATAAATGCTTCGTTTCATATCAGAAAATGAACAAAACATCATCAAAAGTCCGTATTTTGTGTAAAAATCAATGTTTATCAAAGGTTTTCTCAGATCTATAACTTACAAGCCGAGATCTTGCAGATCTCGTGTTTGGGAAGCCTCTGCTAACACCAAACGAACTCGTATTGTGTAGATCTAAGCTTAAAACATAAGTTTTTGAAGAAAAAAGATGAAGATTTTCGTAAAAGAATGAGTTTTGATGAAAACGAAGGCTATGCCTTGTGCAAAATCGTTGTAAACCTTTGGAGATTGCATAAAGCATGTTAGTTCTTACTTAGGATTCGAGGGTTTCGGGTTAGGAGAGTTCTGGGCGAAGTTGCAGCAAGCTCAAATGAGAGGATGGGGCTGAGTATTTATAGGTGAAGGCACAAAGTGAGCTGGTGGGAGTCAAGTTCGGTCGAACTTGCATGATCTTATGCAAGTTCGGGCGAACTTGTTAGATTTTCAAGATGATTATGTCAAGTTCGGCCGAACTTGCTGATTCTATGAAGAATCTAAGCAAGTTCGAGCGAACTTGAGGGGAAAGAGAGGGTTTGGGCCAGTCAAGTTCGGCCGAACTTGGGGTCACCCAAGTTCGAGCGAACTTGTCTAAAAATTCCGGATTTCTTTGTTTTTCGATTGCTTATCGATTGTTCGACGATGTAATCGCGTTATATAGTTACATTTAAGCGTTATAAGCGTAGTATTAAGCGTATTAAACGGTCATATTTACTTAAAGTTCACAATTGTTCGAAAATACGCAATGAAGTATGCGGTTCTGTTCCCAAGTCTTTGGAGAGTCGCGTTGCAGTTTAAGCGAGCAGTTAGCCTTGGAAATTCCACGCAAAGTTGATAGTATTTAGTTTGTGCGATATAAGCGTTGTGTTAGTGCGATGTAATGCGTTGCGATGTGGTATAGTGCGAAAATATGCGATGTAGCGTAATAAGCGATTTAGATTACATTATGATCCGAATCTCTGGTGCTAGACGCAATGAGAGTGACGAGCTTGCGATAAGGAAATTTCATCCCGAAATTCATTCAATAGGAAGACTTGAGAATTGACACGAACGGATAGCGATAAGGCGTTTAGCGTAAGTCGAGGATGGTCGAGCGGTCGATCGAGGACTGGCGAGTGAAAGCGTCTCGAAGGTGTGAAGGGTTGTTGAGTAAAACAGATTAATTGGCTCGCGGTTAATAAACCACGAGCTAGCAATCGACAAATTGTTTTTAGGTTTTGAAAAATTTGTTAACTACTACAAAAGCGCTTTAAGGAAATCGGTTTTTTGAACGTGACGCTAGGCGTTCGATTCCCATTGTGAGAAGGGTTTTACTTGCCAAAAAGATCCTTGTAAAAATTTAAATATTTAGAAGAAATTTTTTTTTTTCCATTTAATTACAACATTATAATGGTAAAACTAATTTTAAAGGTATCAAAAGTTTAATTAGTGTCAAACCCGTGGTATCTCTCCACGAGGGTTTGTAATATGGCTAAAACACTTATATATAAGAAGTACCAGCGGCGTTCCACCATGTTTTAGCCATATCGCCTCCGTTTCGTGGAGCGATGTCAGATGTGTTGACGCGGTATAGATAGATTAGGTATCCTTGGTCCACGCGGTGAAGGGGGAAACCAAGAATTTATGAGGCTTGAATAACGTCAAACCGCACATGGCATCCTTTCACGGAAGTTCGTAAATATGGCTAAAAACACTTATATATAGGAAGTACCAGCGGCGTATCCACCATGTTCTAGCCATATCGCCTCCGTCCCATCGAGTGATGTCACGTGTGCCGACACGATATATTGATGATTAGAATAGCGAAGCGAGAGGTACAATAAAAGTCAAAATGACATAAAGCAAAGACGATACGTGAAGAGATAGCGTTCGAGCGTCGAGGTGGGTAGCGATTATGCGATAAACGATTAGCGATAAGCGACAAGCGATACGCGACAAGCGATAAGCAATACGCGATAAGCGATAAGCAATACGCGATAAGCGATAAGTGATAAGAGGTAGATCCCTGCGGTAGTGCGATTGCGTTGAGGCAGATTCGCGGGGTATCTAGCGTTTGCGCGATTGAGAAAGCGATGAGGTGTTACGCCTTGTGGAAGTGTTGGCGTGTGAAAATAATCATCATAATATTATAGGTCTAATAACGTTAAAACTACACATGGCACGTCTCCACGGGAGTTCGTTAGCATGGAAAAGCACTTATATATAGGAAGTACCATCGGCGTATCCACCATGCTTTAACCACACCGCCTCCGTGACGTGGATAGGTGTCGCGCTTTGTTGACATGGTTAAAACGCTTTCCACCATGTTTTAACCATGCTTTTAACGTTAGGGTACCATTAGAACTCTTCATGATCTCCGTGTAGACCCCAAAATAATCCCATGTGCACCCGTGATTAGTTTGGTGTTTGCATGTTTATCGTAACTTGTTTTAAAGGCACGTAGTAGGGGTAGAAAAATGTATTATATCGTGTTTATACTATATAACCTTAGTAATAATAGTTAGTGTGTGCGCTTAGACTAAGTGCGAGGAGTCGAGAGAGGGATAGAGAGACATCGTTCATGTGTTGAAGTGATATCAAATAATAGAGTGATAAGCATAAGTACTAACATCGAAAGTCGTACCTTCGTTAACGTCGTCTTGCGCCTGGTCGAGGTTGGTGTCAACGTCTTCCTATGCTGGGGCTGCGGCTTGGGTTGGTGATTCTGGGGGTGTCGACTCGTCTTGCTGTCGTGGTCCTGTGCGACATTTGTCGGTGCAGTGGCCGTAACGGTCGCAGTTAGTGCAATAACGGCAGCTGGCTCAGGTTCGGTGGTGATAGGTACACATCTGACACTGGGGATAAGGTCCGGTGTAGTTATGTCTTGGGTAAAATGGAACTGCTCGAAGAGGTTCAGGGTTGAGCGGCTCAGTCGCGGAGTAGTTGAAACTTGAGCTCTTCCTCTTGCGGCTAGTCTCGGCGGTAGCTTGTGGTGATATGTCGTCGTCGGTATCGTCCCGGGTTCGTTTTCGGAACCGTCGGACAGTTTGATGGTAGCTTGATTCAGATTCTTGGCGGGATTTTTGGAGAAGTACCCTTTCAATACCCGATCGTCGTTGATTTCTGCGGCCAACTGATAGGTTTCTTCGATAGTAGTCGGTCATGCAGCTTCGACAAAATTGCCCACGCACTCAGGCAAAGCGCGTATGTACTTTCTGATGGCCTTTTTAGGAGTGTCGACTTGGCTAGGGCAGATGATGCTAAGCTGTTTGAACCTTGTCGTGAGGCCGGCGTTGTCTCCTTCGATTTGCTTGATATTCCAAAATTCGTTCTCGAGCCTTTAGACTTCGTGGGGAGGGCAGTACTCTCTCTTCATAAGCTCCTTCAGTTCCTCCCACGATAGTGCGTAAGCTGCGTCGTTTCCACGTTTGATGTGCTCGGCTGTCCACCAGTCGAGTGCTCAGGATTGGAATACTCCGGTAGCGAATGTGGTTTGGAAATGCTCAGGGCACCCACTCTGACGAAGGGTAACCTCGATGGCATCAAACCACTGGAGCATTTGGGATATACTTCCTTCACCTGTGAAGACCATTGGGTCACAGGCCTTGAACTGCTTGTAAGAGAACACAGACTTTGGTGTGTTGGACTTAGAGTCTTCCGAGGTTTGAGAGTTGTTGAGGGCTTGAATTTGAGTAACGATTTGAGGAATGACCTTGGCCATTTCCTTAGCCACAAGTGATGCGATCCTCTTGTCGGACTTCCTTCGTGCTTGACGTTGAGAATTGGAAGCGTTCGAAAACATCTACAAAAAGGTTTGGAATGAGATTCGATCATAATGATTTGTATTTCGCGATGCGATTTAGCGCGTTAAAACTTGTTTTAGTTGATATAGTAATACGTATTGCTAAGATTCACATAGGAGCCACATAGGAAAACAAATACTTCCTAAGTTCTCAAGTTATTCCCATAAGCACGTGGAACCATATACTATGTACATATACTTAGATACGTATATATATAATTACGGTATAACACGAGGACGCGGTTGAGAGGGTTGTTAGAATTTAGTTTTGTTGCGAGAATTAGCTCTTGTTTTGGATTGCGATAGTTGTGCGAGTTGTGCATTAATTTAACGAGATGAAAGCGATAAAGCGGCAAGCGAAAATCGACAAATCGAAAACATAAAAGTTTAAAATTTTTTTAAAACATGCGCAAAGCACTTGAAAAGAGATGATGCGTAAAATCGACGATAATAGGCTTAAAATTATAGAGCGTCCTGGGTTTTGAGACAACGACTTCCCAAAGTGATTCGATCATTCCGCTGAGTTCGGGCACACGCTTTCGCCTAATAGGTAAATGCTCTCACCCCCTCGCGGCTAACGACATCACCCTTCCGGTTACTACGTGTCCCAAAGCGTTGGAAATAATCGAGACTTTGGTGAGATTGAAAATCGAGGAGTGGGACGAGTTTTCAAGGTTCGGGCTTCACCCCTGACTTGATAACTTCGAATCCTTGATTGTGGTTTTAACTCCCGGACCCATCAGGAGGTTTCCACCCGATAAAATGGAAATTTCCGTTAAGATGTGGATATCACTCCTAACTTAACAGACAATTTCGTGCAGATGAAAATACGCGGAGTGAGTGATTCGTCGAGAGTTCACGGTTTTCTCACCTATTCCCAACAAATTGACTCATTTGTATGATACGAGAGTTTTTCAGCGTGTGTTGTGGCTGCTTTAGGGAAAGCAGTGTTTAGAAGTTCGTGCCGGAAGATCCTAATCAAGTTCAGCGAACTTGGCATCAAACTGATGTCAAGTTCGAGCGGACTTGATTATCTCAGGCGAACTTGTTATAGGTTGAGAGGGGATAGACAAGTTCGGTCGAACTTGGTCAAGTCCTACGTCCAAGTATCTCTCAAACAAACATAATCTGATCTTCCCTAGATTCTATTACATGCATTTCTAAAGATGATATCCTACGTCCATTCGCAGCAAGCAGAATTCAATAACCTGCAACATACGTTAACATAATTTGTCAATACAAAAATGTATTGGCGAGTATACAGGTTTTGATATAATAGCATAGTAGATAAACGTATAGCGAATTCCTTCATACATAAACATGATTCATACAACATATAAACTCACAAGACCATTTATCATGCTATACTCGCTGAGAGCTCGCGCGTACATCTTAGCTAAACCCCGTCGGATGAGAGCCCCTATACAGTACTATACTAGCCAAGGTGGAGATAACGAAAACAGTCCTAGCTTACATGTTCTAGCAATCACGTATAATATGTATAACAGACATTCACGTGTGATAAATCAGTTTAGCGTACGTTGTGTATTTTTTATAAGAACGTATGTTGCACCCAAAAAGTGCATTAAAGCGAAAATGGGTCAAGTATACTCACTGTTGGTGCGTTTTTAGGGGAGTTTTAGGATCTGAGAAGAGTCGAGGAAAGCGCCGGATAATCCTGCATACGCGACGGAAGTGCATCAGTCTCCGAAAGCTAAAACGGTTAAGTTTGGGTTGAGCAGTGGGCAAGTTCGGGCGAACTTGTATGTAATCATACAAGTTCAAGCGAACTTGTGAGGAACTGCTGAGGTTTGAGTCAAGTTCGGGAGAACTTGTAAGTTTCTCAAGAAACTTGACAAGTTCGGTCGAACTTGTGAGGAACTTATTAAGGAATTGACAAGTTCGGCCGAACTTGTCACGTCTCTTTGAGAAACTTGCAAGTTCGAGCAAACTTGAGGGCTGTTGGTGAAAGTTTTGTGTGTTTAGACTCAAGTTCGGCCGAACTTGACTCCTTGAAGTCAAGTTCGAGCGAACTTGACTAAAATGCTGCACAAAATCAGTTAAATCTCGAGCAAACTTGATGTTTTCGGGTCCAAAATCTTGTGTTTTCGCGTCGTTTGCTGAGGAAATCGAGTGTCCATCCCTCCAACCCTGTGCTACTGAGCAACCTTACGTCGGAGAGGTCTTTTAGAGCGGTTTTAGCCGTTTTACAAAAGCGTGAACTAATCAGGGAGAACTCGGGGTTTATTCGGGTAAGTTCGGCTTGTGTAAATCAACATAAACGTTCCTGTGATTCCAGATCTGGGATCTTGAATGATAAATGCTTCGTTTCATATAAGAAAATGAACAGACCATCATAAAAGTCCGTATTTTGTGTAAAAATCAATGTTTATCAAAGGTTTTCTCAGATCTATAACTTACAAGCCGAGATCTTGCAGATCTCGTGTTTGGGAAGCCTCTGCTAACACCAAACGAAAACGTATTGTGTAGATCTAAGCTTAAAACAGAAGTTTTTGAAGAAAAAGATGAAGATTTTCGTAAAAGTATGAGTTTTGATGAAAACTAGACCAACACTTCAACAACACCACAAGTTCGCCCGAACTTAGACTGATTTCCAAGAAAATCAGACAAGTTCGCCCGAACTTGTATCCACCCTCAACAACAGGGCAAGTTCGCCCGAACTTGTCCAATTTCTCAGGAAATCAGACAAGTTCGCCCGAACTTGTACCCAGAGTAAGTTCAGGCATACAAGTTCGCCCGAACTTGTCTACTGTTCTCTCAACCGTTAACCGTTTCCGCATTTCGGGAGACTGATGCAATTATGTTTGTTTACAGGCTGATTCGGCACTCTCCGCAACTCCTCGCAGATCCCGTCTCATCTCTCAAAATGCACCCACTGTGAGTATACTTGAACCCTTTTACGCTTAAACGCATTTTTGGGTGTCACATTCGTTTGTTTATTAAAACACATCACACAACTCTCAAACGCTTATTCGCAACCCGCTGTTACATGATGATACGTAAAATCTGCTGAATTGTATGTATTGCTTGATTGCTTATACGCCACCCTTAACATGATAATATACTAGAGGTTGACCCGCCACCCGGAGGCCCGGGGTTGTTAAGGCTCGCATTTTACATTTCTCATTTATTTTCTCTTTTAGGATGTTTGATGACTGTCGTCAGTATCATACAAAAACCGAAATAAACTAGTAGCTAGAGTAAGTCGGATATCGAACCAGAGGAGGATTGTGGAAAATGTAATAATGCTGAGTATTATCTAACAACTATTAAAACTTAACTTGTGTTTGGTTGATTTGATAATGAACTAATTTATGAACTAATAAAGTGAGTTTTTATCAATAGAGGAAGAATGGTTCCTCCGGTATTCAGGTTTTGCAGTTAAATTCCATTACGTGTTTAACTTAACACTCACATAGACATGAATGTAAACAAACCCTAACTCATCAATTGTGATAGTTGCAGACTAAGTACTCCGGTCAATACGTAACGACAGGTCATCAAACAACTATCAGTTACAATTACCAACCCTAATCCCACGTCAAATAAATCCCAATTACTAGAACTCTCGGGAACTGAATGATTAAGAATTGAAGTTAAATAAAAACCAACTGTTTACAATCGATGAATCAAGTTGCCGGCAAAAAGCATCGAATACTTAGATGCCGGATTCAAATAAGTTAAAAACACATAATTGAATAAACATACAAAAACCTTCCAATCGGAGGAAACCAAAAGAAGTTTAGCCGCTCATCTCGCTCGAGAAGTCAACAAAAGTCTTGGATGATGAATTCATGATCTCGATCTTTGGATGTGCGATTGATAATGATGATGAAACAGTGAAAAAGCCTTGATCTTGATGCTCTTAGATGGTCCAATTCGTCTCTGGAGATGTTAGATATCATATGAAACCTTCCAAACCCTAATATCCTTATTATGGCCCCAATTTCGCGTTTTTCCGTACAATGTTGCTATGGATTCTGAACTTAAACTACCTCACCGTCGGTGACGGTGGGAGGACCGTCGCTGACGGTCGCATTTTTCCTTCTTTTTCTTCTTTGTTCCACTTTCAGCAAATGACACTTTGGCCCCTGAACTTTGAATCTTCCATTTCCTCACATAATAGGGCACAAACCACTATAAATTAATGACCGAATGGTCCCTAAACTTCATCCATTCCCGCATCTCGCACTCTTACGACTCGTAATCAACCGAACAACTTTCGAATCACACTTCAAGCTGCACGTATCATCTTCAAACATTCCACTTCCACTTTAACTCTTGTAACTCTGCCAAATTACATGTTTTACCTGCAACACAACTAGATCTCTTAGTTAACATGTTCTAGGCAAGTAAACACACACAACATACATAAAATTCATCATTTAACCACTTTAATACTCGGCGTAACCGAGACTTTGGTGAGATTGAAAATCAAAGCACGGAATTAGTTATTAAGATGCGGGTTTCACCCTAACTTAGCAACTTCATTCCTAGATAGAAATGGAGATTTTCGTCGAGGTTTGGATGTCACTCCTAACTCAACGAAGGTATCTCGTGCGATAGAGTATGCATGGAGTGAATGATCTCATCGAGAGTTCTCGGTTTTCACACCTATTCTCGACTTGATCACTCGTTTTGTGTGATGCGAGCGTTTCCAAGCGTGTATTATTGTATTAGCCTAAGGAAAGGCACATTTAAGCATTTATTGTAACGTTCGTCGAAAAACGGGTTTCCAAACCCGCTTCGTTTATTAATCAAATACTCAGTTATAATTTTTCGTTGCGTATTTATTGCTCAGATAAATTTTAAACAATACATAATTAATATATATATTAGAATTTTAAACCATAATTATTAAATAACAAAAAGATAGTGAATTAAAAAAATAATGGAGACGTCGGGTTTCGAACCCGGGTCACCCATAAACCCAAACACACAACACACCGCTCCGCCACACACTTCACTTGTGATAAACAAGGAAACAAATAACACTTAAGGTAAAACCAGGAAATCAAAACCGGACATCAGCGCGCTCAGAACGCGGAATCGCCGGAGTAAAACCAAAACTACGCAAATGTGGCCTTTCCCTTTTGACTAAAACGCGATAACCGACTACGACATCAATTATAACCGATGCCTAACCGTCAATTTCGGTCATAACTGCCGGAAAACCTTTGACCGCGAATCAAGACTCAAAATCGGACACAATTCATCCAGTTCTTCCCTATAAATACCCACTCAATCTTCTGGAAATCCTTTCGCTCAGAACCGCACACTTTTTCGAAGCTTTGATTCTTCCAGAGCACGTCGGCGGAGATTTTCATTCTCGCGGGAATCCTGCCGGAATCGCTAGTCAGAAAACCGCATTCATTCATCGGTCGGTATAACTGTCTAAACTTTTCTACTATCTCTTAGTTTATACTTTAATCGTTCAAACCAATAATCAAAACTGTTAAAATAGTTCATACAGCCGGAATCGCAAAATCAGAGCCGACTCTTGCCGGAAATTGAAGAAACCACTCTGAGTTGGTACATCATAATCCTTATTCTTCTTTTTCTATTCCAATTCAATCAAATTATAAGTGTTGTTGGTCAATTAAACAAACAGTCGGCTTCTCTGTTTCTGAGTTCTTATAAATGAAGAAGATGAAGTTGAGTTGTGTATTAATATAATTAAAATCAGATAATTAAACGGGTTAGACACACAGTCCAGCGGTGGACTGTGTGCAAATATAACACGCACGTCCCGAGTTCGAATCGCACATGTACCGACTTTCAGAATTAAAACCAACATTTTTAGAACTGAATCAGAACAAGTCACAGAATGTTTATAAGAGTAATATAATCCATTAGTTAAACAGATTAGACACACAGCCCAACTGGTTGGGCTGTGCGCACTCGAACCGAAGGACCCGAGTTCGACTCCGGGTCCCTACAACCGGTTCGGCCATATACATCATTTTTAATAAAAACCAAATAAGTTTAAAATTAATTTAGTATATAAGTATAATTAAAACAGAGAATATTTCGGGTTAGACACGTAGCTCAGTTGGTAGAGCTGCGTGCACGTATACGAGAGGTCCCGAGTTCGAACCTCACTCAACGCATATAAAAACACAGTCTGACCGGTCAAGACCCGGTCAACGGTCAACGGTCAAAAAAGTCAACTTTTTTTTTATTTTTCTTTTTATTTACTTATTTAATTAGAAAATTATTTAAAAAAATACTTAAAAATAAGATTATTAAGGTTAGAAAATTTCCTTAAACTCACAAAAATAAATCTAAAAATCCCATTTTAGAGAACTAATTAAAAATATTAATCTCAACCAAAATTTATTTATTTATCGAATCATTTTGTTATTATCTAGGTTAGTTCTTCCCTCGTCAATCGAATCATAAATTCGTGCGCCTTCATCATCATCAAAGAACGCACCCATCGTGAGTAAATCTCTACCAATTCCCCGTTTTAATCATGTTTTGGGGTGTATCATGTGTCGTATAATTCTTTTATTATATTTAAACACTTGTGCATACATCATATCCGTGATCAAATGTGTATCAATTGTTGTGTGAATTATATGTAGATTGGATTTATCATTTTCAGTGCACGCATTTTATTAGGCCCATCAGTTCCCCGTGGGAGACGGGTTGAGCATCAGGTGCCTCATTAGGTCGGCTCCGTTTGATTGAGCCTTGATATCACATTCATCATCATTCATATCATATACTCATCCAAAGTGGTTTGTGTTTGTTTATTTATATACGTTTGCTCACATGTGATTATTGCACAAATTTTCTTTATTAAATAAAACAAGAAATTAGTAACAATGTTTTATCAAGGTTCACTCGCCAACTTTTGTTGACCCAAAATATCCCCCGTTTTACGCATGATACAGGTGATCCAGCTGAGACAAGAAACACATAGGAAGGCCTAGAAGAATAAACAAGTTTAAGTTTTGGAATAATTATGTAGTTTCATTTTCTTGTAATTGTATGAATTTTGTTTTGGATATTTAAGTTGTAATTTGAATTTAATAAATATGAAACATTTTAGTAAACATCATGAGCTTTGGTGATAACCCAATTATGCCCCGACTCTTATTCCGCTGCGGGTTGGGGTGTGACAGATTGGTATCAGAGCCATGACTATAGGGATATAGGATAGGTTATTAGACCCTTAGAGCCTATACTATAGTTGATTAAAATTTTAAATTGCTTATGCGTTACATACAAAATTCATGATGTTTATATGCTTTATGTTTATTGTTACACTCAATGTTATGCAAGCATGCTCACAAATACATAATATTATACAATGCTCATCATGAATCATATCCTCATAACATATCACATCCATGAGAGCACACACCTCATGCTTACCATGATTTTTGCAATGATTTTTGTATTTTCAAATCACATCAAAGTGAGTTCTCATGACGGGCATGTAGTAACTGGAAGGGTACGAGTACCGGTAGTCGGAACGTCCTGTCTAGGCTTGGCATTCGTATAAATCCAAAATAAAGGACCAATTTGCCTACCTGGGGACTAACGATGAGAGTACAAAGGACATATTAGGCCAAAGCATGCTATACCAAACGTCGTGTGAGCTAACCCCACTTTGAGTTGTCATTGTGTCTACACCTGGACACCCTCCTACCATACATCTCGCAATTATATTTTCCGATTTTCATTTCGGGTGGTGCGAGTGTTAATCCGCCAACACCAATCTGAATCCTACCAAGCCCAATAGTCATGGGGGCCCACATGACTACACAGGCGATGGTATGGGGGACATTGGAGGCCCAAACATGAGCAAACCCAAGACATCCTATGGATGTAGTTGCATTATTGTCAGTTATGTTATTTTTATTCTTTTAACGACACACGACACCTAGAAACTTCTTAAACTCACAATCTTCCTATGTATGTTCCTGTAGATGTCGGCTAGGCAACTACGTGGAGGTAGAAAGTCAGGAAGATGAAACGAATGCTTGGCCACACAAATTGCTAAACAAATGGCCGCAGTGCTTCCTGACAACGTGATTCAAGTTCAACAAGCTCTCACCGCAAATCCCATCAACCCTCCCAATCAAGAAGACCAGAGCGTCGCCAACCCTCCCTCCAAAAAGTGCTCCTACAAACACTTCAAATCTTGTGATCCCCCAAAATATGAAGGGACCGAAGGTGTTACCGCCCTCCTTCACTGGTTTGAAGAAATGGAAAACACTTTCCTTAATTGCGATTGTCCCGAGGATCGCAAGGTACGTTATCCAACTGGAAGACTGTTTGGGGTAGCCCTTACCTGGTGGAACACGGAAAAGGGTAAACGAGGAGTTGAAGATGCCATGGCCTTAACATGGGAAGAGTTAAGGGAACTCATGACCAGACGCTTTTGTCCAAGAAGCGAAATCAAAAAGTTGGAAGATGAATTCCACGCGCTAAAACAAAAGGAAGGAGATCACACTTCCTATAACAAGATATTTCTCGAACTGAACCAGATGATCCCTAATTTGTTCACCCCCGTGTACCGCTTGGTTGAACATTACATCCGAGGCCTTCCCTCGAAAATTCAAGACTCGGTTTAAGCACTTCGCCTGCAACACTTGAAGCCGCGATGGAGTTAGCTACAGAACTCACTGAAAATCACATTCGAAACGGCAAGTTCAAAGATGAAAAGAAGAAAGCACCCATAGAGACCTCAACTACAAACCACTCAGTCTCCTCCTCAAAGTTTGCTGGTAAGAGGAAACGAAACAGCAAGAATTTTGTTGTCACTCAAACTAACCCTCCTATCACCGCTGCACCAATCACCCAAATTGCTCCCTTAGCTGCACCATTTAAAAAGCCATACACCGGCCCACACCCAAAATGCAACCGTTGTCAATACAACCACCCTCCTGAAACTCTTTGCCAACATTGCACAAGCTGTGGTCGCGCAGGTCACACCATCCAAACCTGTAGTACTCTTCAACGAATGAACCGCAATCAACCCCCAATCCAAACCCACCATCAGATAGTGGGTCAAGCCCAACAACCCTTACTTCTACCACCTGCACCACACACAGCCCAAACTTACTACCAACCCAACTACCCCATGATGCAACCTATGCGAGCTTGTTACAACTGTGGGGACCTAAACCACTTCAGAAACACTTGTCCACGCTTAGTGAACATCATCCATGCTCAAGCCCAAGCGAACCCAGTAAACCAAGCTCCTCCACCTACCAGAGGAAGAGCTTTTAACATCAATGCCAACTAAGCTAGGGCTGACAACAACGTGGTCAACGGTACGTTTCTCATCAATGGTAGTTATGCATCCATATTATTCGATACTGGTGCGGATAAAAGCTTTGTGTCCTTAGAATTTGAACCTATCCTCAACCAAACTCGTGTTAATCTCATGGAATCTCTAACGATGGAAGTTGCTAACGGAAAACCCGTTTCATTAAATTCTATTATACGCAATTGTACCCTCACTCTAAACGATCACGATTTTCCAGTTGACCTCATTCCTATGAAGTTGGGAAGTTTCGATGTTATAATCGGTATGGACTGGCTCAGCCAGCATCACGCTGAAGTAGTGTGCCGCGAAAAGTTTATTCGCATTCCCCTTGCAGACGGTCAGACCCTACGTATTTTTGGGGAAACCCCTTCGAAAGGACTAAAATTAATGTCCTGCCTTCAAGCCCGAAGATATCTCCGCAAGAACTATGTCGCATTCCTAACTCACGTCGTCAAAAAGGGAAACAAGGAGAAGAAACTCGAAGATATCCCAGTTGTGAAAGAATTCCCACAAGTCTTTCCCGACGTCATTTCAGGACTCCCTCCTGTGAGAGAAGTCGAATTCCGCATCGATCTTGTACCTGGCGCTACACCAGTCGCAAAATCTCCTTATAGGTTAGCCCCATCCGAAATGCAAGAGCTGGCCAGTCAACTGCAAGAGCTGACTGACAAAGGATTCATACGTCCTAGCTCCTCGCCTTGGGGTGCAACTGTTCTCTTTGTGAAGAAGAAAGATGGAACGTTTCGCATGTGCATTGATTATAGAGAACTCAACAAGTTAACGGTTAAAAATCGCTATCCACTACCTCGCATCGATGACCTCCTAGACCAACTTCAAGGCGCCACCTGCTTTTCAAAAATCGACCTTCGTTCTGGTTATCATCAGCTCAGAGTACGTGAAGAAGATATCCCAAAGACCGCCTTCCGGACTCGTTATGGTCATTACGAATTCATGGTCATGCCATTCGGTTTAACCAACGCCCCCGCTGTCTTCATGGATCTAATGAATAGGGTATGCAAACCCTACCTCGAGCGTTTCGTCATAGTCTTCATCGACGATATTCTTATCTACTCCAAGTCTAAATCCGATCATGAGCAACACCTTCGACTCATCCTTACACTTTTAAGGACTAAAAAGCTCTACGCTAAGTTCTCAAAATGCGAATTCTGGTTAAGAGAAGTACAATTCCTTGGACATGTCGTCAATGACAAGGGAATACATGTCGATCCTTCAAAAATCAAGGCAGTACAGGAATGGCAAGCGCCACGTACCCCTACCGAAGTAAGGTCATTTCTTGGTTTGGCTGGTTACTATCGACGTTTCATTGCCAATTTTTCCCGTATTGCTGTACCACTCATGGCTTTGACTCATAAAGGAAAACCCTTCATATGGGACCTAAACAAGAAGAAGCCTTCCAAACTCTAAAGCAAAAACTTTGTGACGCACCTATCCTCACACTCCCTGAGGGTTGCGATGACTTTGTAGTATATTGCGACGCATCAGGGCAAGGGCTAGGCTGTGTATTAATGCAAAGAGGAAAAGTGATAGCCTATACTTCTAGACAACTCAAAGTTCATGAGAAGAATTACACCACCCACGACCTGGAACTTGGAGCCGTTGTGTTCGCTCTCAAGATATGGAGATATTACCTCTATCGTACCAAGTGTGAAATATACACTAACCACAAAAGTCTCCAACATATCTTCAACCAGAAGGAGTTGAATATGAGGCAACAAAGATGGGTCGAACTTCTTAACGACTACGACTGTGAAATTCGGTATCATCCTGGCAAGGCAAACGTGGTGGCCGATGCGCTTAGTCGAAAAGGTTATGCAAACTCCATTCGTCTTCTATGTTCGCAAATCATAACCGACATCAAAGATCGAATCCAAGCAGCTCAACATGTTTCTGTAACAGAAAATGACGTACGCGATGAGCTGTCATGTGGAGCTGAACTCAAAATCGAAACCAAATCCGACGGTATTCTATACTATTTAAATCGCATATGGATTCCTGATCGTGATAACCTTCATGATTTCCTCATGAATGAGGCGCACAAAACACGGTACTCTGTACACCCAGGAGCCGACAAGATGTATCAAGACCTACGATACACCTACTGGTGACCGGGCATGAAAAAGGATATCGCTGTTTTTGTTTCCAAGTGCCTTACTTGTTCCAAAGTAAAAGCTGAACATCAAAGACCTTCAGGACTTCTAGTCCAACCCGAAATACCTGTATGGAAGTGGGAAAACATAACCATGGATTTCATTACCGGGTTACCTCGCACCTCCAGTGGGTATGACACCATATGGGTAATAATCGATCGTCTTACAAAGTCATCTCATTTCATTCTGATTCGCGAGGACTTCAAGAACGAGAAGTTAGCTCGTATCTACATCAGCGAGATTGTAAGCCGTCTTGGTGTACCTTTAAGCATCATTTCAGACCGTGATGGTCGTTTCACCTCACGAACATAGCGAGCCGTACAAACCGCCTTGGGTACACGACTAGACCTCAGTACCGCTTTTCATCCTCAAACTGATGGTCAATCTGAACGCACCATCCAAACTCTTGAAGACATGCTTCGAGCATGTGTCATAGACTTCAAAGGAAAGTGGGACGCTCATCTACCATTAGTTTAATTTTCGTACAACAATAGCTATCATTCAAGTATCGGCATGGCTCCTTTCGAAGCTTTATATGGTCGTAAGTGCCGATCTCCAGTATGTTGGCACGAAATTGGGGAATCACAAATCACCGGTCCAGAATTAATTCAAGAAACAACCGACAAGGTCATTCAAATTCGAAACAATCTTCTAGCGGCTCAAAGTCGTCAAAAGAGTTATGTAGACAAACGACGAAAGCCCTTGGTGTAACATCCGTCGAAAAACGGGTTTTCAAAATCCGCTTCGTTTATCAATCAAATATCCAGTTATAAATTTTGTTGCGTATTTATAGTTGATATTAATTTTAAACGATAAATAATTAATAAATATATTAGAATTTAAAACCCATAATTTAAAATTTCTAACAAAAACTGAATAAAAAAATATATGCAGACGCCGGGTTTCGAACCCGGGTCACCCGGATGAACAAACACACAACACACCACTCCGCCACACGCGTTTCTTTGTAACAATACTGAATTAAATGATACTTAAAGTAAACCCGAATTCAAACCAGAGAAATCATGCTCACTCAGAGCTCGCAATCACCGGAAAATCCGGCAATCCGCGATTTTGGCCAAATCCGTTTCAACTAAACCGCTCCAATTGATGTCGACATCGGTTATAACCGTTGCCGGCAATCAATTTCCGTCATAACCGACGGAAATCCTAACTCGCGGACCTTGACTCAATTCAGCCTGTGTTCACTATAAATACCCACTTGAACACTCTGAAAATCCTTTCGCTCAGAACCACGATCGTTTCCGAAGATTAATTCATCTCAAAACACGTCGCCGAAGATATTTTACAGTCGCCGGACTTTCACCGGAAAACCGAGACTTGGTTCAAATCGGTAAAATTCTCGACTCTTTTGTTTGTAATCCATTATTCGACATGTATTAACTTCAATCCTTCAACCAGAATCTGTCCCAGACTACGCCGCCGGGAAATCCCACACTCACCGGAATTTCACTGAAACATCGAAGTCTCACTGTCGATCGGTATAATCATCTAAAAACTCTTGATATCTCTTACTCAATAACTTAATTTCATAACACAAGAATCTAAACTGTCAAACACTTCACGCAGCCGAGAGTCACAAATCAGAGCCGACGACTCCTGCCGCAAATCTGAAGTAAACGCGCTGTTTTGGTACATTCTGTTCTTTAATCTCGTTAACTATTTCATTCCAACCAACTATAAGTTTTGATAATCGAACTAAACAAAACAGTCGGATCTCGCTGATCTGAGTTCTTGTAAATGAAGAAGATGAAGTCGAGAATAGGTATTAGTATAATTAAAACCAGATATTCAAACGGGTTAGACACACAGTCCAGCGGTGGACTGTGTGCGCAAACAATACGCACGTCACGAGTTCGAATCGCACACGTTACCGAATTTCAGAATTAAAACCAACATTTTTAAAACTTAATCAGATTAAGTCACAGAATGTTTATAAGAATAATATAAATCATAAGTTAAACAGATATGAGACACATGGGCTGTGCGCACTCGAACCGAACGTCCCGAGTTCGACACCGGGTCACTGAAGTCGGTTCGGCCATATTAAATCCGTTTTGAAATAAACCAAATAAAATAACAGTTAATTAGTATATATATATAATTAAAACAGAGAATATTTCGGGTTAGACACGTCGCTCAGTTGGTAGAGCTGCGTGCACGTATACGAGAGGTCACGAGTTCGAACCTCACTCAGCGCATATAATTAACACAATCCGACCGGTCAACGGTCAACGGTCAGAGTCAAAAAGTCAACATTTTTTTAATTTATTTTTTATTTATTTAATCAGAAATTTTTTTAAAAATACTTAAAAATAATATTTTTAAAGCTAGAAAATGTCCTTAAACTCACAAAAATAAATCTAAAAATCCTATTAAGATTATGAATTAAAAGTATTAATCTCAAATAAAATCCATTTATTTACCGAACCATTTCGTTATTATTTTAGGTTAGTTTTCCTTGTCAATCAAATCCCAAAACTCGTGCGCATCCAACATCATCAAAGAACGCACCCAATGTGAGTGAATTCTTACAAATTCCCCTTTTTATTCATGTTTTGGGGTGTATCATGTGTCGCTTTAATTATTTCATTTATTCAAACTCGTGCTATCACCATTATATGATCTAAACTCGAGATGTAAATATTGTTTGTTGTGATGTGTGTTTACATTTTGTCAAGTTGCGTGCAAATCATTCATTAGGCCCATCAGTTCCTCGTTGGAGACGGGTTGAGCATCATGTGCCTCTTTGTTCATCATTTGGTGTGTGCTTGTGCATTAATTGAGATTATGTGATTATGTTGTGGGTGGTGATGTGTGTTTATATTTTTGTCAAGTTGTGTGCAAATCATTCATTAGGCCCATCAGTTCCTCGTGGGAGACGAGTTGAGCATCTGGTGCCTCATTCGATCGGCTCCGTTTGATTGAGCCTTGATCTCATTGTTCATCATTTGGTGTGTGCGTGTGCATTATTTGATATTATGTGTTTTGTGATTAAATTTACATTTACGTTTACTCATATTTGGTTATGCACAATATTATTCAAATAACCAACATAACTAATCCTTTCAAATGTTTAAATAAGATTCACTCGCCAACTTTTTGTTGACCCAAAACCCTATTTTTACACATGATACAGGTGGACATGTTGAAGCAAGGAACACATAGGAAATTGTCTTAGAAGAAAAATAATGAAGTCATGAAATTTGTATTTGAACATGTTGTACTTGTATGTTTATTGTAATGTTCTTCTTTAAAAAGAAATAATAAATATGAAACTTTATAGTAAATGTCATGAGCTTTGATGAAAACCCAATCATGCCCCGATCACAATTTCCGCTGCGGGTCGGGGTGTGACACTTGGAGTTTGACATTGGTGATCAAGTACTTTTAAAAGTATCACTATGGAAGGGAGTGGTTCGTTTTGGCCAGAAGGGCAAGCTAGCACCACGCTACGTAGGACCTTTCAAGATACCCGAAAGAGTAGGTCCTGTAGCATACAAGCTTGACCTACCAGAAGAGCTCAACAGAATTCATCCCACATTCCACGTATCAAACTTGAAGAAGTGCCTCGCCGATGAAAACCTCCATATTCCTCTAGAAGACATTCAGATCGATGAATCTATGCACTTCATTGAAAGACCAGTAGAAATCATGGACTTCAGAGAGAAGCGTTTAAGACGAAGTCGTATTCCAATTGTCAGGGTACGTTGGGAGTCAAAACGAGAACCCGAGTTTACTTGGGAACGTGAAGACTCAATGCGCGAAAAATACCCGCATCTTTTTCCTGTTACCACTACTACTTAAATTTCGGGACGAAATTTCTAAAAGTAGGGGATACTGTAACATTCGTCGAAAAACGGGTTTCCAAACCCGCTTCGTTTATTAATCAAATACTCAGTTATAATTTTTCGTTGCGTATTTATTGCTCAGATAAATTTTAAACAATACATAATTAATATATATATTAGAATTTTAAACCATAATTATTAAATAAAAAAATAGTGAACTAAAAAAATAATGGAGACGCCGGGTTTCGAACCCGGGTCACCCACAAACCCAAACACACAACACACCGCTCCGCCACACACTTCACTTGTGATAAACAAGGAAACAAATAACACTTAAGGTAAAACCAGAAAATCAAAACCGGACATCAGCGCGCTCAGAACGCGGAATCGCCGGAGTAAAACCAAAACTCCGCAAATGTGGCCTTTCCCTTTTGACTAAAACGCGATAACCGACTACGACATCAATTATAACCGATGCCTAACCGTCATTATAACCGATGCCTAACCGTCAATTTTGACCGCGGATCAAGACTCAAAATCGGACACAATTCATCCAGTGTCTTCCCTATAAATACCCACTCAATCTTCTGGAAATCCTTTCGCTCAGAACCGCACACTTTTTCGAAGCTTTGATTCTTCCAGAGTACGTCGCCGGAAATTTTCATTCTCGCCGGAATCCTGCCGGAATCGCTAGTCGAAAAACCGCATTCATTCATCGGTCGGTATAACTGTCTAAACTTCTCTGCTATCTCTTAATTTATACTTTAATCGTTCAAACCAATAATCAAAACTGTTAAAACAATTCATACAGCCGGAAATCGCAAAATCAGAGCCGACTCTTGCCGAAAATTGAAGAAACCACTCTGAGTTGGTACATCATAATCCTTATTCTTCTTTTTCTATTCCAATTCAATCAAATTATAAGTGTTGTTGTTCAATTAAACAAACAGTCGGCTTCACTGTTCTGAGTTCTTATAAATGAAGAAGACGAAGTTGAGTTGTGTATTAATATAATTAAAATCAGATAATTAAACGGGTTAGACACACAGTCCAGCGGTGGACTGTGTGCAAATATAACACGCACGTCCCGAGTTCGAATCGCACACGTACCGACTTTCAGAATTAAAACCAACATTTTTAGAACTGAATCAGAACAAGTCACAGAATGTTTATAAGAGTAATATAATCCATTAGTTAAACAGATTAGACACACAGCCCAACTGGTTGGGCTGTGCGCACTCGAACCGAAGGACCCGAGTTCGACTCCGGGTCCCTGCAACCGGTTCGGCCATATAAATCATTTTTAATAAAAACCAAATAAGTTTAAAATTAATTAGTATATAAATATAATTAAAACAGAAAATATTTCGGGTTAGACACGTAGCTCAGTTGGTAGAGCTGCGTGCACGTATACGAGAGGTCTCGAGTTCGAACCTCACTCAGCGGATATAAAAACACAGTCTGACCGGTCAAGACCCGGTCAACGGTCAAAAAAGTCAACTTTTTTTTTATTTTTATTTCTTTTTATTTATTTATTTAATTAGAAAATTATTTAAGAAAATACTTAAAAATAAGATTATTAAGGTTAGAAAATTTCCTTAAACTCACAAAAATAAATCTAAAAATCCCATCTAAGAGCACTAATTAAAAATATTAATATCAACCAACATTTATTTATTTATCGAATCATTTTGTTATTATCTAGGTTAGTTCTTCCCTCGTCAATCGAATCATAAATTCGTGCGCCTTCATCATCATCAAAGAACGCACCCATCGTGAGTGAATCTCTACCAATTCCCCGTTCTAATCATGTTTTGGGGTGTATCATGTGTCGTGTAATTCTTTTATTATATTTAAACACTTGTGCATACATCATATCCGTGATCAAATGTGTATCAATTGTTGTGTGAATTATATGTAGATTGGATTTATCATTTTCAGTGCACGCATTTCATTAGGCCCATCAGTTCCCCGTGGGAGACGGGTTTGAGCATCAGGTGCCTCATTAGTTCGGCTCCGTTTGATTGAGCCTTGATCTCACATACATCATCATTCATATCATATACTCATCCAAAGTGGTTTGTGTTTGTTTATTTATATATGTTTGCTCACATGTGATTATTGCACAAATTTTCTTTATTAAATAAAACAAGAAATTAGTAACAATGTTTTATCAAGGTTCACTCGCCAACTTTTGTTGACCCAAAATATCCCCCGTTTTACGCATGATACAGGTGATCCAGCTGAGACAAGAAACACATAGGAAGGTCTAGAAGAATAAACAAGTTTAAGTTTTGGAATAATATGTAGTTTCATTTTCTTGTAATTGTATGAATTTTGTTTTGGATATTTAAGTTGTAATTTGAATTTAATAAATATGAAACATTTTAGTAAACATCATGAGCTTTGGTGATAACCCAATTATGCCCCGACTCTTATTCCGCTGCGGGTCGGGGTGTGACATTTATGGCAAGTAGTTTAACATTTAAGTTAAAGATAGGTTGATCGGGTACTTAAACATACTACTAGGTCGAATCATGGCAATTCTACCTATTATCCTAAAGTTATGGCGCTCTGATACCAATCTGTCACACCCCAACATTTGCCGGAAACATTAGGGTTAGTGGCACTAGGAGACCAGAATGATTTCATGAGATATTCCATAAAAATCATTTAACATATCACAACCTGCTTAATATCCCATACTATTAAACGTAACATTTAAACAATTATTACAAAATGGGTATTTCTCATAAAACTCAACGAGGTTCGATATCCCCTAGATTTATTACACTTGGAAACTAAACAAAATAAAGACAAAACTAAACTACGCTAAGCATGCAACATCCAAGCATCCGTAGCTAAAATCCTCAACCTGTTACATACGTTAAAATACAAGTCAATACAATTAAGTAAATGTGAGCATACGAGTTTTGTAATACTAGCATAATAAAGAAATCGTTCGCGAGATAACCTAACTACATATCATGATACACCGAAACATTTTCACACAGATTAACGTAGGCTTATTTCTCATGCTAACTACCGTGAGAAGGTTTGCGCGTCCATCCTAACTAGACCCCGTCGGGTGTAAGCCACAGTATAGTACCATACTATCTAAGGAGGCAAGTTAACGAAAATAAGTCCTAGTCACATGTTTCTAGCATCACGTATTGAGCATATATAATCAGATTATTCGCGTGTGATAAACAGTTTGATTTGTGAAGTGATTTTGATATAGGAACGTATGTAACACCCAAAAAGTGCATTAAAGCGAAAATGGGTCAAGTATACTAACTGTGGGTGCGTTTAGTTAAGAGTTCGGGATCTGAGGAGAGTTGAGAAGAGTGCCGGATCAGCGTGCATACGCGAACGGAAGTGCATCAGTCTCCGAAAAGCTGAAACGGTTAAGTCTTGGTTAGGCAGTAGCCAAGTTCGGGCGAACTTGTGTGTAAACACACAAGTTCGAGCGAACTTGTATGAATCTGGGTGAGATTGAGTCAAGTTCGGGCGAACTTGTAAGAATTCCTTACTGAGATGACAAGTTCGGGCGAACTTGTGTAGTTTCCTAAGAAACTAGACAAGTTCGGTCGAACTTGTAGAAAATTTGGTGAAAATAGCCTAAGTTCGGTCGAACTTGACCAGGGGAGCTGGTGATTCTCGAGCGAACTTGATGTTTTGGGGTCCAAAATCTTGCGTTTTCGCGACGTTTGCTGAGGAAAATCGAGTGTTCATCCCTCTGAACCTGTGCTACTGAGCAAACTTAGGTCGGAGAGGTCTTTTAGAGCTGTTTTAGCCGTTTTACAAAAGCGTGGGCTAATCCAGGCGAACTCGAGGTTCGTTCGGGTTAGTCCGGCTTGTGTAAACCAACATAAACGTCCTTGTGCTTCCAGATCTGGGATCTTGAATGATAGATGCTTCGTTTCATATCAGAAAATAAACAAAACATCATTAAAAGTCTGTATCTTGTGTAGAAATCAATGTTTATCAAAGGTTATAACTTACAAGTCGAGATCTTGCAGATCTCGTGTTTGGGAAGCCTCTGCTAACCCAAACGAACTCGTATTGTGTAGATCTAAGCTTAAAACAGAAGTTTTTGGGAGAAAAAGATGAAGATTTTCGTAAAAGAATGAGTTTTTATGAAAACGAAGGCTATGCCTTGTGCCAAAATCGTTGTAGACGTTTGTAAAACGTTGTTGAACATCATTGCGGTTGACATTGGGTTGATTCTTACTTAGAACACGAAGGTTTCGGGTCTTGAGAGCTCTGGGCAAACTTGCAGCAAGTTCAAAGGAGAGAACAGAGCTTGGTATTTATAGGAGAAGGCAAAGTGAGGGCTGGTGAGGGCAAGTTCGGCCGAACTTGTACAGATTTGTACAAGTTCGCGCGAACTTGTAGGGATTTCAAGAGGATATTAGCCAAGTTCGGCCGAACTTGCTGAGTCCTTAGAGGCTCAGACAAGTTCGAGCGAACTTAGAGGATGAAAAGAGATTCCAAGTTTGGCCAGTCAAGTTCGGCCGAACTTGGTATCACCAAGTTCGAGCGAACTTGACTCAAAAGTTGGGTTTTCCTTGTTTATTTCGTGTTAAGGGTTCGTTTGGTTATTCAGTTCGTATTAGATAGTTATATTAAGCGTTAAATAAAAGCGTTAAGCGTTATAGTTGATATAATAGTGCGATTTAGCGATTCGAGAGTGCGAGAGCGATGCGATAGCGAGCGTAATCATAACCACAAACACACATAACACATAAATAACATAAAACCATGTAAATAACTGCGATTTCCGATACAATGAGATTAGCAATGCAATTTATTAAGCGATTAGATGCGATAATAACGTATGATACCATAATTAATTAACATAAACTTTATTATTAAGCGAATCTCGGATTTACAAAGGATAGATACAATCGATAACAGAGAAAAAGATAACAACGAATTTCCGAGTTGTTACAAGAAGCCACCGACTCCTCGATGGAGAGGATCAAACTTCTTCCCCCGCATGAGTCACAGCCTTACAAGGCCTATGATTGAGAATCTGCGCACATGGTCCCGAAGGCAACGATTCGCGCAGCATTGCTTCTTTGGGGAACATGAAGTTACCCTTGATCTAGTCTAACCAAGGTTTTTCACCTTGCACCAACTTTCTAACACTCATCGCACCAAGTGCTTCTTTAAATGACACATTGTATATCGGTTTGTCTACACATGGCATATAGGTAAGATAACACAAATGCAAACAAAAACATAAGCATAAAGAGGGAAGCGCAACTCACCAATTTTATCCATATAAACAGGCACATGTTTGCTCTGTGGCCTCCACCGAGCACTCATACCCACCGCCACGAAAGCCTTCTCGCCTAAAAATTTCCACGGTAAGGCACGCAGGTTATCGTACCAGTATTCACCTTTAGGTATACACTTGTTCTCCTTGGATGTCTTTGTGGTATCCCTAATGACGGGTATCACGACGTCCTTGATAAATAAGAACTTACCCTTTCTAGTCATGAAAGCTTTTCGGGGAACGAGTTGTATTCTCTTTGCGCCATTGCAGTTAATAGAAGACACTAAATTTAGGCACGTCCTGTTCAATGCCTTTGGACCGGCAACAAAACTCGAAATTCCTTAGGCACACCATTCCCAGAGGGCTCCGCTGGGATACATCAATATCAAAACCATAGTGTGTCAGCACTTCCACAAAAAAAAAAAAGTAAACCGAGCAAATGACTATCTAGACTACTCAATTAAAAGCAAACCCTTATCTAGTTTCCAAACCTCTATAATCAGATTCTTCCCGTAGGTGACCCATATGAATTACCAACATCTAAACAAGTTTGTCCTTTGCCTGCCAAGCCTCTAGCCCTAGACTAATGATGGATATATAGCCTAAAGATAAACAAAGTAGATCTAACATGCATAACCTCATAGAAAGACCTAAATCATCCACTCAAACTCATTTAAACGTCAATACTCAACATACAGATTACACAATCACAAGTTCATAAGCAAACCTTACTAAAAACACACTTTCATTACAAAAATCATCGAATTCAATGCAAAGTAACAAGAATCATCCTACCCTAACCAATTATGACGCATTAGCTACTCATAGTAACAAACAAAGCTAAAGAATTCATTGAATACATGTTAGAAATCAACAAGAAATGATAATACAAAAGGTGCTAACTCAGTAAGGAACAATCTCTTGTCCTTATGTACGTTATTCTTCCTTTCATCTACTCCCAAATCTCCGATCTTGAATCCTTGAATCACCACAACCCTTTTTTCGCTTTTTTTCCTTCTGGTTTCGTCTATTCTTATGGTTTCAACGACATCTTATTCCTTGTATACGGCCATGTACAGTTTGGGTGGGTTGCAACCCATAAACAAGAATCCAGGTCACGACACGTAAACTAGTCAAGTTACACCTTGACGTTCTAGGGTTTCCAAGCAATAGGTCGATGCACTAACTTTGGTCTCACGACTCGTACACTTCTTCCAGGCTTAAGGTTCGTAAACAACAGATTTAGGGTTTACGCAAATAGATAAATAAATAATCTGATATCATAAAAGATATAAATAATATTATGCCTTTTGTAAGTCTTGCAAAAGAAGTGGTTAAGGCACAAAAAGTTAAGAGCTGGCCATTAGAGTTTTAGTAAAACAATTGAAGGTGTTCAAGTTTGACCAAAATGGACCAACTTAGTGACTAGCCAAAGACTAGCTAGTGACCAGGATGGACCAACAACGATCAATTATGACCAACCAGCGACACCAGCAACGACCTGCTCGTGTTCAGCAGCGACCAATTGTGACAAGCAAATGACGTCGACAAACCAACCAGTGAGACTGGCAACGAGCAACTAGTTATCAACAACTACCAACTGTGACAAGCCAACGACACAGACAACGGCCAGCTTGATGCTAGTGACCAGCCAATGACACCAACGACGACTACGTAGTTCAAAATTTGACCAAAAGGTTAAGACTTGAATCGGAAACTCTAGAATTTAGAAATTTCTCGATATCCAAATTTTTAAATAGACAAGTATTAAAAATCAATTTTTATCATTTTTTAACAATATTCTTATTAAATGGTTGTTTATAGAGATATGAATCTTCATTAGTTATCATTAGCATTGTTATAAATCAGCATTGTTTCCATCATTATTACTATTAATATAAGTATACTATTTTTCCAAATGGAAAGAAAAAGTTTTAGAAAATACCTTAGTCAAATACGGAGATCTACGGTTGTCTTAACGGAGGTTTCTAATGCTTCACGAGTGGGTTGGGTATTTATAGGAGGGGTAAATGTTAGAAAGGATAAATATTTTTAGACAGGGTGTAAAGCTTATGAATAAACAATCTTTTAAAAACCGGTTTTTAAATCGTACCAGATTAGACCTAGAAATGGTTTAACTGGCTGAACCGGTTGTACCGTGCGGTTCAACCGGGTTGACTAATTAACCCTATAAATCCCTAAAATATATTTTTTACTCAAAAAATAATCCAATATTACATCATTTCATGATAAAAATGAGTTAAATGCCTCGATAATCCTTGTGGTTTTGTCTTTTTCACCTTTAGTCCATAACTTTCTAAATTTACTTCTATAGTCCCCAACTTTTCAATTTTTGTTCTCGATAGTCTCTGACGCGGATGAAGGTTAGTTTTTAGTGTTAGGTTTGGAAGAAATGACTAAAAGACCTTTACTAATAAAATATATTATTAATTATCTATTTAGTTAATTATATAATGTTAAAAGAAAGTGGGACCACCCCACCACCCCACCCCCCTTTTCTCTCCTCCTTCTTCTTCTTCCTGTAACTCCAGTTCCACCATCACCACCATTCCACCTCCACACCACCTAACCGCCACCACCATCATAACACAACCCTGCCATCGCGGGTAACACCACCCACAGAAAACCTCCACAATATGAATTACAAAGATGAAAAGTTTCATTAATTAGTTATATAGTTGTACATCAGGGAAAACCAATTGCTCCGTTAACCAATGGCGTAAGAAACGACCTAACACGCATCTCTACACCATATGCATTATCGTTCAAACAATCACGCTGCACTCACCGGGTCAAATCGACTCAGTTCCACCTCAACGTCCACCTAAAACCATCATCGTTCACCGGAGAATCTCAGTCACCGTGCAAAAAGCGCTAGAAAAGTGTGGAGTATCTGGGATCTGGTGCAGGTGGATCGGGATTAGGCGGCGGAAGATTGTGTAGTGGCGGAGAGTTTGGTTACAGGTTTGATGGCGGTTTGATGCTCACTACCGCCTCTAGTTTTGCAGTTTCGCCGGTGTTTTGTAGGTTTTCCATAGTGGCAGTCCGACGTATGTATATGTTTGGTTTTAAATTGAAATTGTCTGATGTATGTATGTAGGTTTTATATTGAAATTATCTAGGCTAAGATCGGGGGTTGGGTTAGGTAAAGAAGATGTGGAATTGAGGCCGGTAGGATAAGGTTTGGGATGGGTTAGGTTGAAGAAGATGATGATGGTGGGACTCATTTAAATATTTCTTTTAATATTAAAGTATTAAAATATTTTTATTAGTAAGGGTATGTTAGTCATTTCGTCCCAACTTAACACCAAAAACTAACCCAATCCGCGTCAGGGACTATCCGAGAACGAAAATTGAAAAGTTGAGGACTATAGAAATAATTTTAGAAAGTTAAGGACTAAAAGTGAAAAAAGGTCAAACAATAGTGACTATTCGGGCATTTAACTATGATAAAATATTCCCAAAGTTAATCCATAACAAAAATAATCCAAAAGTTCTCTTTTTGTAACTTTTTGGACACTAGGTTTTACTAAGAAGGTATATCATTACCTTTTTCTGCCCAAAAAAAGATTAAAAGTCCAAATTTTAACCTTTGACCAGATATCAGTATATCGGTTTAAACCGATATAACCAAATTTACCGACGGTACAACTTCTTTGTCGTTCTCTCAGTTTACCGATGTGATTCGTGCCGGCCAAGCTTCCGACATCCGGTTTAATCAGCCGGTATAAACCAGTTTTTAAAATATTGTGAATAAGTGGATGGTTTTTGGGTGCAAGAAGACCCTTGTTTTCATCTCTATTTATAGCAGGACAACTTCCCAGGAGACTTATAAGTTGGCAAAGAATAGATTGTGGAGATTTGGCAAAGAATAGATTGTGGAGATTTTAGATTCAATAGCGACGGTCTCGTGAAAGTGGGGTGGAAAGACTTTGTCTATATCTTGCTTACACATATAAAAATAACATGTACGTTTAGAGATTTTATGACATTCATTAAAAATTGGATCAAGTTTAACTTTTAATTCAAGTTAAGAAAAAAAATAAAAAATCGGAACTCTGTCCAGGGAACTCTCCAACAAAAAAAATTCACATTTAGAGGGAGCCAATTACTCCAGGTGGGTGGTGATGATTTGCAAATATAGAGTTCTCAATCAGAAGTCGTAAGGAGGAAGAGAATACACGGATATGTCATGTCATCTTAGAGTTTAGACATCAACAATACATCCATCCTTCATGCCAAGGACTTTTTTCAAGCAATACAAATTTGTAGTCATATGACTTTTACGTCATTATCACCTTTTATATTTTTTTTGTCATAACCGTATTTTTCTATAACAAACTATTGTTTTTTTTTCATATTGTTACAAGTTTATATATAAGTGTATATACGGATACTTATCCTAATACTCGTATCAAATATTGTGAATTTTATGAATTGTGTTTTTAGTTATTCTAGTGTCTTTTAGTATTGCATCTGATATCATAGTAAAAAGGTACGCCTATCCATGCTCCTCTTTGTTTTATAGTGTCACATACCCACACAATTGTTTTGAAGTTCCAATAGTCCATGGATTGATCTCAAGTGCACAATGAAGACACCAATTCTTGCATACCCAATTGCAACAGCCTAAAAATCACACTTCAAAGTCTCGTTTCTTGCTTTCCCCTTTCTTATATCTAGAAATTACTGTAGCAATCATAAATAATCATCCGTCCTCACAAACACACTCTCAAAAAATGACACGGGCGGTTGTTAGCAACATCATCGTTTGTGGCCATCTTTGAACCCGCATTGTGGGCACTGCAACTTGTATTTTGATGGGTATCACTCATAGTTATCGTTTGGCTTCTCTCAGCGTTAAAAAGCACTCTCTACGAAGTGGTTGTCCAACCTAGATCCATTGAAGTGTGGGTTAGGTTGTTCCTTCTTCCTCGTTGCACTTTGCAAGTGGTCAAACCAAAAAGTAGGCAAGAAAGCAGGTCTAGGAATAGGAAGGGATTGCAACAAAGATCGATCCTGAATTCTTTAGCAACAAAGATCGCTCGGATTACATCAAGTTCGCTCGAACTTGTCACCAGGATGGTGACCAAGTTCGCCCGAATTTTACCAACACTTCAACAACACCACAAGTTCGCCCGAACTTAGACTGATTTCCAAGAAAATCAGACAAGTTCGCCCGAACTTGTACCCAGAGTAAGTTCAGGCATACAAGTTCGCCCGAACTTGTCTACTGTTCTCTAAACCGTTAACCGTTTCAGCATTTCGGGAGACTGATGCAATTCTGTTCGTTTACAGGCTGATCCGGCACTCTCCGCAACTCCTCGCAGATCCCGTCTCATCTCTCAAAACGCACCCACTGTGAGTATACTTGAACCCTTTTACGCTTAAACGCATTTTTGGGTGTCACATTTGTTCGTATATTAAAACACATCACACAACTCTCAAACGCTTATTCGCAACCCGCTGTTACCTTGAAATCTGCTGAATTGTATGTATTGCTTGATTGCTTGTACGCCACCCTTAACATGATAGTATACTAGAGTTTGACCCGCCACCCGGAGGCCCGGGGTTGTTAAAGCTCGCATTTTACATTTCTCATTTATTTTCTCTTTTAGGATGTGTGATGACTGTCGTCAGTATCATACAAAAACCGAAATAAACTAGTAGCTAGAGTAAGTCGGATATTGAACCAGAGGAGGATTGTGGAAAATGTAATAATGCTAAGTATTATCTAACAACTATTAAAACTTAACTTGTGTTTGGTTGATTTGAGAATGAACTAATTTATGAACTAATAAAGTGAGTTTTTATCAATAAGAGGAAGAATGGTTCCTCCGGTATTCAGCTTTTGCAGTTAAATTCGATTACGTGTTTAACTTAACACTCACATAGACGTGAATGTAAACAAACCCTAACTCATCAATTGTGATAGTTGCAGACTAAGTACTCCGGTCAATACGTAACGGGAGGTTATCAAACAACTATCAGTTACAATTACCAACCCTAATCCCACGTCAAATAAATCCCAATTACTAGAACTCTCGGGAACTGAACGATTAAGAATTAAAGTTAAATAAAAACCAACTGTTTACAATCGATGAATCAAGTTGCCGGCAAAAAGCATCGAATACTTAGATTGCTGGATTCAAATAAGTTAAAAACACATAATTGAATAAACATACAAAAACCCTCCAACCGGAGGAAACCAAAAGAAGTTTAGCCGCTCATCTCGCTCGAGAAGTCAACAAAAGTCTTGGATGATGAATTCATGATCTTGATCTTTGGATGTGCGATTGATAATGATGATGAAACAGTGAAAAAGCCTTGATCTTGATGCTCTTGGATGGTCCAATTCATCTCTGGAGATGTTAGATATCATATGAAACCTTCCAAACCCTAATATCCTTATTATGGCCCAATTTCACGTTTTTCCGGATTCACAACCATCACCGACGGTCCTGGACCGTCAGTGACGGTTCCAAGTTGCTGTTTCTATTCCTGACCAAACCGTCAATGACGGTTGGCCACCGTCAGTGACGGTACAATGTTGCTATGGATTCTGAACTTAAACTACCTCACCGTCGGTGACGGTGGGAGGACCGTCGCCGACGGTCGCGTTTTTTCCTTCTTTTTCTTCTTTTGTTCCACTTTCAGCAAATGACACTTTGGCCCCTGAACTTTGAATCTTCCATTCCCTCACATAATGGGGCACAAACCACTATAAATTAATGACCGAATGGTCCCTAAACTTCATCCATTCCCGCATATCGCACTCCTACGACTCGTAATCAACTGAACAACTTCCGAATCACACTTCAAGCTGCATGTATCATCTTCAAACATTCCACTTCCACTTTAACTCTCGTAACTCTGCCAAATTACATGTTTTACCTGCAACACAACTAGATCTCGTAGTTAACATGTTCTAGGCAAGTAAACACACACAACATACATAAAATTCATCATTTAACCACTTTAATACTCGGCTTTCACCCTCTACATCACATTCCCACACTTACCTTTGATTGTCCTCAAGCAAACCAACTAGAACTAATCACCACAGTAATCAACATTTCTAAACCCTTAACCAGTTCAACATGTTCAGTTCCCAAGTCATACCCGTCCCATAGACTGACACAATCAAGATTGACAGCCTGACAAGCAAATCATGCAATTTAAAAAACATAAGACTTATCTATCTAAAACTAACATGTTTAAAATACTACACATGCTACACACCTCTCATAATATTCTCTCCTCTCGGGGCAATATCTGGGCTAGCGTATAATATGCTAGTATAGAAACACTCAACCAAGCAAATATGAAATCCTGTAATCATATGCTTGTATGACAATCACACTTCCACTGTATCATCTAACAAGGCACATATCAAAAGGACTTTTTCGGTTTTGGGCTTAGGCTAAGGTAGGTAAAATTTTTATTTTTCTTTTCTAACTGGCTCACAAACAATAACCAAACCGTGATAACTTTTTCAAACTCAAATTTGGGTTAATTTCTACCCAACCAGCAAATAACAATCAAACTTATTTTGCTTTATTTTCTCTTTCTATATATTTTTCAATTTTTCTGTTTTTTCTCTCTTTTATTTTTTTTATTTTTTTTTTCAATATTGTCACGGTCGGCCTTAACAAAACAATAGGTGAAAAAACGAAAGGGAATCAGGCTCGACGGGGCTATTAAGGGAATTTGATGGACACACAATAATAAACACAAACGCAAATGAAGAACGAACATCCTAATGCCTTTATCACCTATGTGCACATGTCAAACCCACAATCTCAACATGCATCAAATCACACAAGTTCTAACACAGAAAAAACACATAGCCTGCACTCAACAAACAAATTTATCATACAATGCATCCTATCCGTCTACAAGCTCAAGATCTCACCAAGAAAAGGTAAAAAGGGTTAACGACATGTAGCATATGCGATTCGAAACATGTTACCCCTAGATAGACATCTCTTTTCAACTCTTTTCTATAAAAACACTTACCAAGCCTACTCTCATGAAACTTAAAAGGACAACCATGACAAGGGAACTAATCTAGTCTATTACTGGTTGGAAATCTATTAGTGATTGAAACTTTAGGTTTTCATATCCAATTAGCACACTTAAGACAATGAAGAATTTAGCAAAATTTTCAATTTTTTTAGTTTTCATCGATTTCCAATCACTATTTCATCTCTTCAAACTTTATCCACAAATCCCTTCCCAGGCTTCCCATCCCCACACTTGGGATACATTGTCCCCAATGTACGGTGCTTTTTAAAATCTTTGCATGGGAATCCAACCAACATACCTGACTGAACGGCAAACTCCTAACACACAAATGACACCCATTCCCATAACACAACAAAAATAATTTAAACACCACCAAAACAGAAAAACAATAAAACACAAGATAGAGAAACACATGCACCTGATCATGTGTATGTAACAGTGTAACTGTTGCGCTCAAAACCAGAGAATACGCAGCCACTAGATTTTCTGATATCTCACCGAGGATGTTGCAAAACATCCCCACACTTGAATATGAACGCTAGATACCTGTCCAAACACAACACACCAAACGAACCAAAACGAAATACAATACTCTACATCCTCGGTGCCTCCTGAGAGCGCAAAGTTTTAGGTCTTCAGCTAGACCGTACCTGACATGCTCAGGGTGATTCAGCTGAACGCTTACCCTCCCATTTCTCCCGTACATTTCCATCCAGTTTTTAGGAAGGGTCATAGCTTCACTCCGGTTAGGGTCAAATTCAGCTTCATTGCCCCCTCTAAACCAATCATCTGGTGGTTTCCTCTCCTTGGCTCTTCCTCTCGTAGTCACTCTCTTCACCTGACTGCCATTCATATCAACCCTAGATCTGTAAGGTTCAACACCACTCGCATCTGTCGTATCCTTGCTCACACATGAAACAAATTCGTTAGTAGCACCTGTATGAGTCAAATCAGCAAGAAGATCGCAAGAAATAGACTTTAAAAACACATTGAAATACAAATTACGATTCTGGTAGCTCAAAGTGACCATGCCATTCCTGCAATCAATTTGAGCATTTGCTGTATACAGGAATGGCCTTCCCAAAATTACATGCGGCTGTGCGTAAGTCGGTGCTGGTGCATAATCTACCACCATGAAATCAACCGAATAGTAGAACTCGCCGAGTTGGATTACCACATCTTTCACAACCCCGCGAGGTTGTTTCAAACTCGCGTCTGCGAACATCACCATGTTATCACACGCTTGTAGAGGACCAAAGTCATATTGGTTGTACAAGCTACCGGGGAGAACGCTCACTCCTGCTCCATAATCCAACATGCGCGATGAATCTTGAATTTTCCAACCCGGATTGGAACGACTGGTTCCCCTAAATCCACTCCATTTGGTTCTTCATTAGTATCTGTTACACCTGCAACCATATGAGAAACAGACAAAGTGTTATCAAAACATTTATTTTTATGAACAGGATTTACCCCACTAATCGGAATGTTTTTCGCGTTCTTGGGGTTTATCTGCGTGTCACTGGGAAGCTTCCCACTTTGTTGTTTCAGACTAGCCATTTCACTAGCTAAGTGTCCCATCTGTGTAGTTAGCGACTGTATAGCTTTGTCCCACATCTCATCTGCTTGACTACGTTTCTGCAAGTCTTGTTGAATTGTTTTCAACATCTCCATCACATCATTGCCCCCAGTCGTGTTAGAGGCCCAGCTGGTCCTCTTTGATTGTTTTGGTAGCCTCCTTGAAAGTTACCTTGGAACTGGTTCTGATTAAAATTCCGCTGACCATTAAGTTGATTGTTTCCTTGGAAACCGGGATTGCTCTGATTGTTAGCATTCCCATAACTAAAGTTCGGATGATTCCTAAGGCCCGGATTATATGTGTTAGATTGTAAGGTAAAATTCCTACCGCCACCTCCACCTTGAACAAAGTGGACATCATCACTTCCACCCAGAACCATTATACACTGATATGCTATGCGCCCGAGATCTCCACAATGCCCACAATAAGGTAGTAGTCCACTAGCTTCGGGTGGATTTTTGACAGCTTGTACTACCGAATGTCGCGTGCTTCTCGAAGATTGTGCCTTGCGTTTCAAGTTTCTAGCAGTTCGCTCAAGAACTTCCCAATCTACCAATTCATCATTAGTGCCAAAAGTTCCATTAGAAGTAGAGCTAATTTCTCCTGCGTCCTCTTCAGTTAACCCCTCATGGAATGCATTAAGAAGTTCCCGCATTTGAATACCATGATGTGGGCAGTTTTTAAGCATCATCTTAAACCGATTCAGTGCTTCATGAAATAGCTCATCTTGTTGTTGTCGGAAGCCATGAATGTCCTTCCTTGCTAGGGCTGGCATATCGTGTATACCCGTACATGATAAGACATGACACGATAAGACACGATACACGAAATCCCATACACGAACACGACAACGTGTGTCTTATCATGGACTTTTTTCAAACACGAACACGACACAAAAACACGAAAATTACCTGTTAACGAACACTAGAATAATCATGTATTAACGGGTATCTAACAGGTAAACAGGTATTAAAATGTATTAACGGGTATCTAACTATCTAACAGGTATTAACATATATTAACGGGTATCTAACAGGTAAACATGTATCTTAACGGGTATCTAACAGGTAAACAGGTATCTTACCCACTCGATGTTAAATGTTAACATGTATTAACGCTATACACGAAGATAAGACACGAAAACACGAAACGCTATACACGAACACGACACGAAAATTAACAGGTTGTTTCGTGTCTACCTGTTTAGTACACGATACCTATTAAGGTCATACACGATACCTGTTAAGGTCGTGTAGGTTCGTGTCGTATATTCGTGTAAAATTGCCAGTCCTATTCCTTGCATTGTTTGTACGCAAGGCGGTGTAAAATTCGTCCAAGAATGACTGCTACATCTCAGGCCATGTAAAGATTGATGCTGAAGGAAGAGAGTGAAACCATTTCTGAGCTTTATCTTCAAGTGTGAATTGGAAGAGTACCAATTTCACGTCATCAGCTGTAAATCCCTGACTTGCTATTGTGTTGCACTGAGTGTCGTATGCTGCCAACTGGAAGTAAGGTTCCTCATGTGCATGGCCATCATACTTTGGTAAGCTGGCGATTGATTGTTCATGTACCTCAAACGACCTTCCTCCCCTTAACTGTGGAACCACTACTGGTGACGGATTAATTGTTATTCCTGGTTTAAAGTGGCTCTCCACCCCTCTGAGTGGTCCCCGGTTGTATCTCATAGGAATGCCTTCCGGTGGATTAACTTGGTGAGCTAAATTTCGAGGAAGAGGTCTTGCCTGACCTTGCATCTGAGGTACTGGAGCTGGCTGCTGGACTGGCGGTTGCTGCAGTGGCACTTGTGGATACTGTGGTACGGTATTATCCACTTGCTGACTTACTGGATGTGTTGCTTGAAACGACTGCTATTGCCCTGCTGGTTTATACATTCTCCTATCATTTGGCTGAATCTCAATACCGTTCCCACTTCAAATTCCTAACCCCATCATTTGCCTATCAACCTGATTTCCTGCATATCCTTCATATCTGTCATACTCGTCCTCACGACCATACGTACCCTCTTGCTGATTTAAAATTGTAGGCCCTGTTGAATAATGTTGTGGCATTTGTGAAGGCTGGAAGTATGTATATTGAGCTGGTTGAAGGCGGTTGGTAATGGAACTAGATGGTCCGGTTTGGTCTGGTAGAGTTGTAGTACCACCAGTTACAACTCGAACGTATGGTAAAGAGTGCTGGAACATCGAAGTCTGTTCGTAGGTTTGGCTAGGATAAGATGGAAGGTTACTCAAGTTCAGAAACGGTGATGGTGGCATGGGTGGCATTTGAGAAACTGCAGGTTGTGTGGTTTGCGTTTGTGATTGTTGTTCAGGTGGTATTGTTGTATTTGGAGCAGGTTGTGACGGTGTTGGTGTAAACTGGGTTTGTGGAGAGGGAGTGACTGGTTGCGTATCGTAACTACTTGAGTTCTCCATTGTTTTAGAGGTGGTTGCTGGTGATTGCAAAACTCTGTTTTCCCGATGTACCACTCGAGTTTGTCGAACTGTTCTCTCGATTTCCGGATCAAAAACTAGCAGTGATGAGTTCCCGGAGTTCCGAGTATGATGCATACACAATTCTGATCACCTGCACACACAAACAAAAGAAAACCTCGCGTAATTTCGAACGAAATAAAAATAAACGAATATTTTTGGTTTTTATTTAAATCTAACTAAACTTAACACTTAAAAACTTTGCGCACTCCTACCCGGCAACGGCGCCATTTTGATGACTGTCGTTAGTGTCATACAAAAACCGAAATAAACTAGTAGCTAGAGTAAGTCGGATATAGAACCAGAGGAGGATTATGGAAAATGTAATAATGCTGAGTATTATCTAACAACTATGGAAACTTAATTTGTGTTTGGTTGATTTGAGAATGAACTAATTTATGAACTAATAAAGTGAGTTTTTATCAATAAGAGGAAGAATGGTTACTCCGGTATTCAGGTTTTGCAGTTAAATTCCATTACGTGTTTAACTTAACAGTCACATAGACATGAATGTAAACAAACCCTAACTCATAATTGTGATAGTTGCAGACTAAGTACTCCGGTCAATACGTAACGGGAGGTTATCAAACAACTACCTGTTACAATTACCAACCCTAATCCCACGTCAAATAAATCCCAATTACTAGAACTCTCGGGAACTGAATGATTAAGAATTGAAGTTAAATAAAAACCAACTGTTTACAATCGATGAATCAAGTTGCCGGCAAAAAGCATCGAATACTTAGATTGCCGGATTCAAATAAGTTAAAAACACATAATTGAATAAACATACAAAAACCCTCCAACCGGAGGAAACCAAAAGAAGTTTTGCCGCTCATCTCGCTCGAGAAGTCAACAAAAGTCTTGGATGATGAATTCATGATCTCGATCTTTGGATGTGCGGTTGATAATGATGATGAAACAGTGAAAAAGCCTTGATCTTGATGCTCCTGGATGGTCCAATTCGTCTCTGGAGATGTTAGATATCATATGAAACCTTCCAAACCCTAATATCCTTATTATGGCCCCAATTTCACATTTTTCTGGATTCATATGTATTGCTTGATTGCTTGTACGCCACCCTTAACATGATAGTATATTAGAGGTTGACCCGCCACCCGGAGGCCCGGGGTTGTTAAGGCTCGCATTTTACATTTCTCATTTATTTTCTCTTTTAGGATGTGGACAATTGTTCGCATGCCTCGATCAATCGCGGTTTGTTAGTTTGCTTGAATCTAAGTAGTTACATAATTCACATCTCTTACGTATGTCATGCGGTGTATGCTAAACGCTTTTATATCTATTATGTATGCAAACCTGTATGCTCACCTTTACTTAATTGTATTGAGGTTTTATTGTAACATATGTGGCAAGTTGAGGATATTGCTTTGGACGCTTAGATTAGGTTTTTGCTGTAGAAAATCATGAATAAAAATCTAGGGGATATCGAACTTGTTTTGTTTTATGGGATTGCTTGTATTTTGGAAACTGTTTAAGTATTATATGTTGAAAGTATGGGATTTTGACGTTTAAATATTGTCGCTTGAATAGTGTTATGGAATTTCTCATGAGACAATCTGGTTCGCCTAGTGCCACTACCCGGATGTTTCCGCCATCGGTTGGGGTGTGACAACTCGGGTTGGACATGTTAAATTATAAAGATATTAGTTTTGAAAATTAAATATATGTCAAATAACATAAATTAACTAATATTTATGATAAAATACGTGAAAATTATATTCATTTTTTAATTACCCTTTGAATATAGTGTCACAATGCGTGTTTATTTACGTTTTGATTTTCGAAACTGGGCCATTGCCAGAAAAACGTATTATGTGTCTCGCGATTTGCTTCATTTTATCTACGTTTTGTAGCTACCGTGAATATTCTTTTCTATATAATGTTTTATGTTCTTGTCTAAATTTTTGATGAATTAACTACTTTTCTATATAATGTTTTATGTTCTGGTCTAATTTTTTGATGAATTATCATCGCGATTTGCTTCTTTTTATCTACGTTTCATTGAGTTAGGAATGATATCCAAACCTCGACGAAAATCTCCATTTCTATCTAGTGGAACTCCCGACTCGATCGGTGAGTGTATCCACAACTAGGGATGAATTTGTTAAGTTAGGGGTGAAACCCGCATCTTAATAACTAGTTCCGTTTCTCGATTTTTAATCTCACCAAAGTCTCGATTATTTCGACGACTTGGAACACGACGTAACTGGAAGGACAAATGCCGTTAACCGTTGTACGACGAGAGCATTTGTCTATTAGGCCAAATCGTGTGTCCAAACTCGGAGAATTCTCGAACCACTTTGGGTAGTCGCTGTCTCAATACCCAGGACGCTCCCAATTGATTTAAGCCTATAATCGTCGATTTTACGCATCATCGAGCTTATTATTATTTTATGTGTATAAATTTTGAGAATTTCCGCTTATTCGATTTCTCGCTTTATTGATTTTTCGTATTATCGATTTCTCGAATTATCTCTTTACGCTCCATAGACGCATGCACAACTCGCACAGCTCTCAAAATCTAAAACGCTAATTAATACACCAACCAAACTAAAACGTCATGATCTCATACACAGTATTACTCGCTTATCTCGCTTATATATCGCTTATACTACTCGCATCTTATACACGCTATGCATGATTTTAATTAGAGGTGAATACGTGCAAAATATGTGCTTACGTGCTTATGTGATTATGTGCTTGCGTGCTTATGTGCTTACGTGCTTATATGCTTACGTGTTATATGCTTACGTGGATACGTGCTTACGTGGTTTTGTGCTTTGTATGAATAATAATAATAAATATTTTAACCATTAACCTATTATAATCGAATCTCATCTAATCTAAATCCTTCGTGTAGATGTCTTCAATGGGATCACACACGAGGAGGAACATCCAGCGCAACAACGCTGATAAGCGCATCGCTTCCTTGGTAGCCAAGCAAATTGCTAAAGTCATCCCTCAGATCGTCAGTGAGATCCACGCTGCCAGCAGCAACTCATCGGTTGATTCGAAATCCGACGCGCCTAAGTCCTCCTTCAACTTTAAGCAATTCAAAGCATGTGGACCTCTAACCTTCTCAGGCACTGAAGGACCAAGTACTATGTTCCACTGGTTTGATACTATCGAGGTCACGTTCCGTCAGAGTGGATGCCCAGAACCCCTTCGCACCATCAACGCTACCGGCGTGTTCCAGTCTAGGGCTCTCGATTGGTGGACCGCGGAGCATAACAAATGGGGAAACAACAAAGCTTACGGACTCACCTAGGAGGAACTTAAGGCAATCATGATCAAGGAATTATGTCCTCCCTATGAAGTCCAGAAGTTGGAGAACGAGTTTTGGGGAATTAAGAAAGACGGACCCGACAATGCCGGTCTAACAGCTCGTTTCAAGCAGTTGAGCATTATTTCTCCCGGTCAGGTGGACACTACCGAAAAGGCAATCAAGAAATACCTCAACGCTCTGCCTGACTGCGTCGCTGCCTTTGTGCAAGCAGCACGCCCTGCTACTATCGAGGAGACCTACCAGCTAGCCGCAGAGATCAACGACAAAAGGGTTCAGTCTGGTTATTTTAAGAACATCAAAATCGCAAACCAGGCCATTACCGAATCAGCAGCTCCCCCCTATCAGTCTCGAGAGGCAAAGAACAGTCGTCGAGGTCGCAAAAGGGAAAACCCGAGCAAGAACTTTGCTCTTACTGCTCCGCAAAACCCTCAGCCACTCCAGTCTGCTACACCAAACGCACCTCCTGCAAAGTGTGCGTATACTGGTCCTCATCCTTTGTGCTCAAAGTGCACTTATCACCATACAGTTGGAGGAAATTGTCGTTTCAGTACGAACTGCAACATCTATGGCCACTTTACTGTCAGCTGCCGTAGTGGTACACGTCAGCCAACTCCTCAAGCTCCATCAGCACCAGCTTCACCAGCTCCTCCTCAGGCCAATCAGCAGCCAGCTCCAAGAGCACGTGCGTGTTACACGTGCGGTGACCCGAATCACTTCAGTAATGTCTGCCCAAACAAACATGTGAAGCAGGAACAGCGGCAGCAGCAGCCACAGCCACCACAACCTCAGCTGCAACAACCACAGGCTACACGTGGTCGAGCCTTTAATCTGAATCATCGCCAGGCTCAGAATGACAACAATGTTGTCAACGGTACGTTCCTTGTTAATGGTATTTATGCTTCATGTTTATTTGATACCGGTGCCGATAATTGTTTTGTATCGTTAGAATTTGAAAAGGTTTTACAATGTAAACGCGCTAAACTCTCAAAGACTTTCAATGTGGAAGTCACCACCGGAAAAACCGTTACCGTTAACTCCGTCCTACGTGGTTGTTCTCTCGATCTCAACAACCACATCTTCTCGATAAATCTCATACCTATGCAATTAGGTAGGTTCGATATCTTAGTAGGTATGGATTTTCTTCGGGAAAATTATGCCGAAGTTGTTTGCTTAGATAAATTGATTCGTTTTCCTCTCTCAAATGGTGATCAACTCCATGTTTACGGTGAAACTCTCTCAAAGAAGTTGATCCTTTTGTCTTGTACTCGAGCACACAAATGTTTGCGAAAGCAATGTGTTGCTTTCCAAGCCCATATCGTGAATGTCACACCCCGAAATATCAGAGATGGCGTGACTGGTCTGGTATCTTCATTGCACAGCGGAAGTATTAAGGTGCTAAGACTTAGGTAAAGTTGAACGCCCGCTAATTACTCGAGTTCCAAATGGGTTCTCCTATTCCAACCGTGCCTTATTTTGAAAATGTAACCTAAGAAAGAAACATGCGAAAAATCAACATAATGTTGAGCGAGTTCATAGTTTGTTTGAAAAAGATTTAAAATAAATCTTTTTGATAACCGGTTTAAATAGTGTTGAGAAAACATAATAAAACCATTTTCTTTTTCGGCATGTTAATTGAAAACCTTGTTTTTGTAATGTTTGAATAACAGTCGATGTCCGCATACGACAAAGACAACATGCCCCGCATGAGCCTATAATCCACTCCAAGCTAGTAAGTGCCTCGCCAAACCGTTTACTCAAGACGGTAGACTAGCAGGCGGTTATAGTTCTAGTATGTAGCGAGGACTTCAATGTACAGTTTTAAGCGACCCTACGGCCCTTAGTGTTGAGTAGTGGACAATCCAGTCCTTTTGTTTGTATCCAGGACAATCCAGTCCTTAAGTTGTATCCAGGAACATCCAGTCCTTAAGTTGTATCCAGGAACATCCAGTCCTTAAGTTGTAGCTAAGACATTCCCGTCACTAGCCATGAAACTCATGCACGTTCTGAAAATACGCGTGTGTTTTGTAAAACCGGTATATTGAGTATAAACCTTTAGTAAACCATTTGAGTTAATTGAAATCCTTTTGTAACATGGTTTAGAAATATGAATCCTTTTGTTTCTCGAAATTTTGTGTACTTTGTCAAAACTTGCATGTCTTTCCACCCCCGAAAACATTTAAGAAAATGTAAAACCATGAAAAGTGGGGGTTATGAACTCACCTTGACAATCCTGTGCAAAGCTAGCTTAGCGTGATTCCGTGATGCCGTTCCAAGAACGTGAATTTGCTAGCATGCAACTAAAGCATTCCTAATCAAGGAATAATTATAAGTCTCTAATTAACAGTGTAGCTAAACTACGCGTCCGAGCTCTACCAAATCGTTAACCAACGACTCTAGAGAAATGTTATCGTCTTGATTTGTAATGACCAATCTAAGGTTATTTGATCCCATTTAATCGGGATAGAAACTAAGTCTCGAAATCGACGTAGTGTCCGAGTGTTTAGGATATATATATACATATATATACAAATATAAATATACTTATACGAGGTTGTGTTAGTCGTCACGAATAGAAGGCGTAGATGGCATATGGTACGTATTTGAAACGTCGTATACGATTCGGTAATATTCCGTTGTACTTTTCGTAGGATGGAAACCAATAGATATATCTACATATACATATATACGTATATATATATATATATATACACATTCGAGAACTTGACGTTTGAAACGAACATAACAAATATATTCATTTTATAAGAATATTCAGATCCGAAATAATTGAAATAAATATAAACAGTTATATTTATTTATATGATTTCCGAATATTAAGCGTTTGAAATAATATAATATAGGAAACTATATTTAGTTCGTAAGCGAGTTTAAAGTCGGCGTTTTAAAATAAATATAAACTATATTTATTTTATATAAAGTTTCTGAATCGTCGATGCCCGAAATAAATATAAAACATTATATTTATTTAAATAAAAGTATTCGAATCTTCGACACTTGAATAAATGTAAAACATGATACTCGTTTTATAAAATAATTCCGAAGTTGAAGTAAGTATTCGGATTTTCGATGTTTGAATGAATATAAAATAATTCATTTATTTTGCATAGCTTTCGAGTTCTAAACGTTGGAAATAAATATAAGTAATTATATTTATTTTATAAAAGTTTTTTTTGAGTTTTAAGCGTTTTGGACTAAATATAAATAATTATACTTAGTGTATAAAAGTTTCGAGTTTCGTTAACTCGTGAACTATGTTTCGTTGAAATATTGTAGACTCGTTTTGAAAGAGTTATAACATTCGTCAAATAAACATACATTTATATCTATTTTTAAAAAATTACTTGAACCTCGATAGGTTCGTTTATAAAATATAAACATTTTCGTATTACGTATTTTTACAAAAAACGGGCAGAGTTTCCTCTGTTTTTGGATAACCCAACAACTCAATGTGTCGATATTTTTGTCAAAACTCAACAATTATTCAACAAATAATATATATATATATATATATATATATTTCGTCAATCGTTTAAAACATAATTTTCATTGATACAGGTCCAATATACATATATATTTTTGTGTAACGATGTCGGTTCGGTCTATAAAGCATTTCTATACACAAGTCTGATTTATTTGTATATATTTTCTCTTCGATGATATGTTGGTCCGGTTAGGGCTCGATTACGCGATTGAAACACTATATATAAAAATAAAAACGACATTAGCAACGTAATTTGTGTCATAAATCTTTACCACATCTCATGCTTGACCTGTGTTGACCGGTTGACCTCGTTGAGTGTCATTGACCAGAACCGTGTCTGAGTTGACTGCGTTGACTCGGTTTGACCGAGACTGACTCGAACCGAAATAAAACATCTGAACCCAAATCTGAGTTGTACCGAGTCGAATCGAATCACAACTAAACCGTAAAAAATGTTTGAATGGCGTTGACCGAGTCAAACTGAGTTGAACCTGCTTGAACCGAGTTGACTCGGACTGGATCTGAGTTGACTCGAAACCAATCTTTGATGAACCACACCCCAACTGCTGAACCGAACCTGCCGACCCGAACCCTACCCGAAACAAACCCAAACTTGAGTTGAACATTGTTAAGCCAAACCCCCAACCCGAACCCGTGTCGACCCCACTACCACTGCCGTCGCCGGCCAGCCCCCAGTGTCGCCGGCTGCGGCAGTTTGTTGCTGCCACCGTGACCCGAACAAAGCACCACCGCCACCATCAACCCCTACCTCTGCCGTCACGTCACCTGAAAACCACCAACATCCCCACCACTTCCTGAAACAACAACACGGTCGGGGAAAACTCAGATCTTTACAGATCTAAAAGTAAGAGACGAAAATAGAGGAGGGTTAAAGGCGTTACCTGAGAAGAAAGGTCAAAACGCGGCTGCCAGTGCTTGTTACTACCATCTTCGTGGCTCAGATCGGAAAACTAGTGCCAAAATCGTGTTCGGGAGGTTTGATATAGGGGGTACACCTTCACACGCCGGAAAAATCCACCACCACCGCCTTGTCGTCGCCAGACGAAGCCGGCCGTCGTTGGCTCCGCCGGAGCTCCTCCGGACTCCGGTCACCGGGGTTCTAGAGTGAGAAAGTGGCGCGAGAGAGGTGTGGGAGGAGAGAGAGTGTTGTGTGTGTTTTATGGGGTGAAGTGTGTGTTATCACACTTATATAGGGTTGTTGGGCCTAAGGCCCGTAGGCCCGTTTCTAGTGCTATGAGCGGCCCGATCGCGTTTTTGAAGCACGTTTCCACTCCCGAGCATCATATAGTGTCATATAACTGAATTTTAAGGTCGCAACTTTCTAAAATAGCATCGGTAGTCCTCGTTTAACGTGTTTGTTCGTCGATTACGCTAAAATCGTAAAATGTGACACGTTTGTCGTTTCTTGTCCGTTTTTCGATCCGATTTCGCCTACGATTATTAAAACTCAATTACAGAGTTAGATTTGTCATAATATTCCCAAATTGAAGATGATACATGTGTTTGATGCCTCCGTTTCGTTGCCGGTGCGTTCTTGCAGTCTTGTTTTTTGTATAAGTAAGCGTTCTGTGCATTCGAAGCACCGTTCATTCGCAAAACCAAGTTCATATGCTAAAAGTATGCGTATAAAATTTGTATTTGTCGGCCTTGTCAGTATTTCATCCGGGGTCAGTTCGTTATCGCTTATCGTTCCGCAGTTTTCCTGAAACTCACCATACGCGCATTGTAAGGTTAACTAGGCGTTCCTATGCACTCCAAAGGCCTAATTAAGGAATTTAACTCTAATTACGCCACGGGTTAATGTCATAATGCTCGTTATTCACGTAATTAAGGATCGAAAAGTACCTATTGTCACAGTAAACCCGGAGAAAGAAAAGAAAACCTGGAAAGATGTAACCGTTGTTCGTGAATTTCCTAAAGTTTTTCCTGACGATTTACCCGGTTTACCCCCTACTCGTGATGTTGAATTCCGTATCAATTTGATTCCCGGTGCTACTCCCGTTGCTAAAGCTCGTTATCATCTCGCACCATCCGAAATGCGCGAGCTATCAAGCCAACTTCAAGAGCTTCTTGATAAAGGTTTCATGCGCCCGAGCACTTCGCCATGGGGCGCACCCGTCTTTTTCATGAAAAAAAAGGATGGATCATTCCAAATGTGCATCGATTATCGTGAACTTAATAAGCTTACGATAAAGAACCGCTACCCTTTGCCTCGTATCGACAACTTGTTTGATCAGCTTCAAGGTACTACTTGTTTTTCTAAGATCGATCTATGTTCCGGTTATCATCAGTTACGCGTGTTGGAAGAAGATATTTCGAAAACCGCCTTTCGTACTCGTTATGGCCATTTCGAATTCGTGGTCATGCCCTTTGGTCTTACCAATGCACCCGCGGTCTTCATGGATTTGATGAACCGTGTATGTAAAGCTTTCTTAGATCGTTTCGTCATTGTGTTTATCGATGATATCCTTATATACTCGAAGTCCAGAGATGAACACGTGCGCCATCTCCGTTTAGTCCTCGAACTTATCCAAGGTAATCGCCTGTATGCTAAGTTCTCTAAATGTGAATTCTGGGTCGAAGAAGTCCAATTTCTCGGCCACATCGTTAATAGTCAAGGAATTCACGTCGACCCTGCAAAGATTGAAGCCGTCAAGAGTTGGATTACACCAAAGAATGCGTCCGAAATCCTTTCGTTTCTTGGATTGGCGGGTTACTACCATCGATTCATCGCCGACTTTTCGAAAATCGTCGTTCCGCTTACCGCTTTACCCCATAAGGATAAACCTTTCGTTTGGGATTCCAAACAAGAGGAAGCCTTTCAAACTCCCAAGCGTATGCTATGCAACGCCCCGTACTCGTTCTACCCGACGGAAACGACGATTTCGTTGTTTACTGCGATGCCTCTAATCTTGGTCTTGGTTGTGTCCTTATGCAACGAGACAAGGTTATCGCGTATGCATCTCGACAACTCAAGATCCACGAGAAGAACTACACAACCCACAATCTCGAACTCGGTGCAGTTGTTTTTGCATTAAAGATATGGCGACACTACCTTTACGGTACCAAGTGTACGGTCTTCACCGACCATAAGAGCTTACAACATATCTTTAATAAAAAGGAACTGAATATGCGCCAACGCAGATGGGTTGAACTTCTCAACGACTACGATTGTGAGATACGTTACCATCCCGGCAAAGCAAATGTCGTATCCGATGCTCTCAGTCGACGAAGCTATGTATATAGTGTTCGTGACTCTCAAGCTTTGAATGATCTTGAAATTTTAATTCGCTCCGCCCAATTTGCTTGTTTTAACGAGAATACCCTGCAGGAAGAGATGAAATGTGGTGCCGAAACTCAGCTTGTTGTTAAACGTAATGGTATCTATTACTATCCCGATCGCATTTGGATTCCTAGCCGTGAAAACCTTCGTGAATTGCTAATGACCGAAGCTCATAAATCTCGATACTCCATTCACCCTGGAGCCGACAAGATGTACCAGAACCTTCGTCCTAAGTACTGGTGGCCGCGCATGAAAAAGGATATCGCCGTATACGTCTCAAAGTGCTTAACTTGTACGAAAGTTAAAGCCGAACATCAAAGGCCCACTGGTTTGCTCGAACAACCCGAAATCCCGATGTGGAAGTGGGAGAGCATAGCCATGGACTTCGTTACGAAACTCACTCGCACTTCCTCTGGTCACGATAGCATTTGGGTTATCATTGATCGTCTTACTAAATCTGCGCACTTTATTGCTATACGAGAAGAATTTAAGGTAGAACGATTAGCACGAATCTATACCGACGAAGTCATATGTCGACACGGGACGCCTCATGACATCATCTCTGACCGCAATGGTCGCTTTACCTCACATCTCTCGGAGACTTTTCAATCCGCTCTCGGTACTACGCTTAATCTCAGTACCGCTTTTCATCCTCAAACCGACGGTCAGACTTAGCGCACGATCCGCACCCTCGAAGACATGCTTCGTGCGTGCATCATAGATTTCGGTGGTAATTGGGATACGCATTTACCTTTAATTGAATTCTCGTACAATAATAGTTATCATACCAGCATTGAAATGGCTCCTTTTGAGGCACTGCATGGAAGAAAATGTCGATCGCCTATTGCATGGCACGAGATCGGAGAAGCACAAATCACCGGTCCCGAGCTAATTCAAGAAACGACTGACAAGATCCTCCAAATCAGAGACAATCTCTTGAAAGCTTGGAGTCGTCAAAAGAGTTACGCCGATAAACGCCGCAAGCCCCTTACAGTTCGAAGTGGGAGATCACGTTCTCCTAAAGGTTGCACCTTGGAAGGGAGTGGTCTGCTTCGGGAAGAAAGGAAAGCTAGCGCCACGATACGTGGGTCCCTTTAAGATTCTGGAAGAATCGGCAAAGTGGCCTATCGAATCGAATTACCGGAGGAACTCAGCAACGTCCATCCAACTTTTCACGTGTCAAACCTCAAGAAATGTCTAGCTGAAGGGAATCTCCAAGTACCTCTCGAAGATTTACAAATCAACGAGACTCTCCATTTTATGGAAAAGCCAGTCGAAATCATCGACCGAGAAACCAAGAAACTACGGCGCTCTCGCATCCATATCGTGAAAGTCCAATGAGAAGGCAAACGCGGTGCCCAGTTCACTTGGGAATCGGAAAGTGGTATAAAGGCCAAATATCCACATCTCTTTGTTACGGCCACTACTTAAATTTCGGGACGAAATTTCCTAAAATAGGGGAGACTGTAACAACTCCAAATCTCGTTGTTAATTTGTTTTCCGTTTATCTCATCGTTGTAATCCTGAGATTCGAATTATAAGAAAGTTATGTTAATTAATTATGTTGTTACGATGATTATCGCATCTAATCGCTTATTAATCGCTAATTCAAACGTAATCACAAAGTAACTATATTACTTTAATAGCTGAGTGTGTTATTGTTTAATAAACACTTGTGCTATCACATCGCCTATCTCATCGCATCGCAAATCGCAGTAAAGTATGTGGAATTGTGTTTATATGTGTTACATTTGTTTATGTTATGGTCACAATCGCTATCGCAACGCTCTCACACGCACGAATCGCTAAATCGCACTATTATATCAATTATAACGCTTAAATATATCCATCTAATACGAACCGAATCGCCAAACGAACTCCTAACGCGAAATAAACGAACAAAACTTGGCCACAAGGTCAAGTTCGGCCGAACTTGTATAACATAAGCTTGCCCGGACTTGTCTAAGCCTCTTAAACTATTCAAAACTTATAAGTCCGCTCGGACTTGTCTGGAAACTCACAAGAAACTAACAAGTTCACCTGAACTTGATGTTTCAGCTCACTATTTTCACTCCACCTATAAATACTTAGCTCCTCCTTCTCATTTGAACTTGCTGCAAGTTCGCCCGGAGCTCCCAAAAACCGAAACCCTTTGTTTTCTAAGTAAGATTCAACCCGTTTTCAACTGCAACAACGTTCAACAACGTTTTACAATGATTTTGCACAAGGTTTTGCCTTCGTTTTCATCAAATCTCTTCTGTTTACGAAAATCTTCATCTTTTTATGCAAAACTTATGTTTTCACTCAGATCTATGCTTAGATCTGAGTAAAACCTTTAATCATCGATTTTTACACAATATTCGGACTAATGACGTATGTTTCGTTCACTTTTGAGTGGAACGAGGCGTTGTCAAGCAAGATCTCAGATCCAAAAGCACAAGGACGAAATCGTCACTTTACACAAGTTGGACTAACCCGTACGAACCATCAAGTTCGCCCGAATTAGCCCGAGTTTCTGTAAAATGGCTAAACTCGCTCCAAAAGACCTCTCCAGCCTAAGTTTTACTCAGTGGCTTAAGGTTGGAGGGATGGACACTCGATTTTCTCAGCAAACGAAGCGAAAACACGTGATTTGGATGCCAAAACAGTCAAATTCGCTCGGATTACATCAAGTTCGCTCAAACTTGTCACCAGGATGGTGACCAAGTTCGGCCGAACTTGACCAACACTTCAACAACACCACAAGTTCACCCGAACTTAGACTGATTTCCAACGAAATCAGACAAGTTCGCCCGAACTTGTATCCACCCTCAACAACAGGGCAAGTTCGCCCGAACTTGTCCAATTTCTCAGGAAATCAGGCAAGTTCGCCCGAACTTGTACCCAGAGTAAGTTTAGGCATACAAGTTCGCCATTACAAGTTCGCCCGAACTTGTCTACTGTTCTCTCAACCGTTAACCGTTTCAGCATTTCGGAAGACTGATGCAATTCTGCTCGTTTACAGGCTGATCTGGCACTCTCCGCAACTCCTCACAGATCCCGTCTCATCTCTCAAAACGCACCCACTATGAGTATACTTGAACCCTTTTACGCTTAAACGCATTTTTGGGTGTCACATATGTTCGTATATTAAAACACATCACACAATTCTTAAATGCTTATTCGCAACCCGCTGTTACATGATTATACGTGAAATCTGCTGAATTGTATGTATTGCTTGATTGCTTGTACGCCACCCTTAACATGATAGTATACTAGAGGTTGACCCGCCACCCGAAGGCCCGGGGTTGTTAAGGCTCGCATTTTACATTTCTCATTTATTTTCTCTTTTAGGATATGGACACTTGTTCGCATGCCTCGATCAATCGCGGTTTGTTGGTTTGCTTGAATCTAAGTAGTTACATGATTCACATCTCTTACGTATGTCATGCAGTGTATGCTAAACGCTTTTATATCTATTATGTATGCAAACATGTATGCTCACATTTACTTAATTGTATTGACGTTTTATTTTAACATATTTGGCAGGTTGAGGATATTGCTTTGGACGCTTAGATTAGGTTTTTGCTTTAGAAAATCATGTAATGAAAATATAAGGGATATCGAACTTGTTTTGTTTTATGGGATTGCTTGTATTTTGTAAACTGTTTAAGGATTATATGTTGAAAGTATGGGATTTTGACGTTTAAATATTGTCGCTTGAATAGTGCCTAGTGCCACTACCCCGATGTTTCCGCCATCGGTTGGGGTGTGACAACTCGGGTTGGATATGTTAAATTATAAAGAAATTAGTTTCAAAAATTAAATATATGCCAAATAACATAAATTAACTAATATTTATAATAAAATACGTGAAAAGTATATTCATTTTTAATATGATTGTCATAGAAATTATGTTTTTTAAGTCAAACTCGGCTTGAGTTGGCCTACTAGATCCAATTCTGGTTGAAGTTGACCGAGTTTAATCGATTTCGAGTAATTAGACGGAGTTCAATAAAGTCGCATCGGCAGCCTACCTTGTAGCGACTACTTGGGGAATACTCGGCCTTCGAAACCTTGTTTTACAACTATGAGTATTTGTAGAGATAAAAATCAAAATTATTTTAATAATATCGTATCTTACATATTACACCTAATAATTTATTTAACTTAAATTTCTTTTAACTAATTTCCTTTCGTATCTTTAAGCTTTAATTAAGTTATCGTACGGGTCTTGAACTTTATTACAATTATATTTCTCCTTTTTAATATTGTAAAGCATGCAATTAAAAAAATCATCACATCTTTTATAATCTAAAATTTGGCCACAAAGGTTTTCCCTGTAAATTCCCTACATTTTATTATTTTTCATTTACACTTTTGAATATAGTGTCACAATGGGTGTTTTTATTACGTTTTGATTTTCAAAACTGGGCCATTGCCAGAACAACGTATTATGTATCATCGCGATTTGCTTCTTTTTATCAACGTTTTGTACTTGCCGCAAATATTCTTTTCTATATAATGTTTTATGTTCCGGTCCAATTTTGAAGAATTAACACCCTGCAACGTGCATACGTGATTCAACGTTTTTACGCGTATTTTTTGTTCGGTTTAATAGTCCCGCCGCAATGCACGGGGTCATAAAAACTCGTTAAAATAAATTAACAAGGAAAAGTCTGGAAGTCTGGATTAATGTTTCTAGCTCACGAGAACTGGGCTTAGGCCTACAATAATATAAATGAAACAACTCAAGAGTTTAGGTTTCAGCCTACATAGTCAAACGAGAAGAGTTGAGCTGCTGGTTTCTCGGCCCACCAAAGGCCCAGTCTACTCACCCCACTCTGGGCCTCTGGTCACACATACAAACTCACCCAAGCTACTGGCCTCTTTAGGCTCTTGGCTAAGGCTTAAATGGGTTACTAAATATTTGTTACCCGATTAAAATAACATAAAATGAATTATATTTTTTCTAAGTTAGCATTTAAATAAAATTTAAAAATCTTAACATGAAAAAAAGATGTCACCAAACTTTGTACCTGTAACATTAGTTGCAAGTTACGAAATTTGTATCGTAACCCATTCAACTTGCCCACTTTGCCACCACTAATCGTAAGCATGGAATATGTAAGTCTGACATGGTATAGTTGTAAGTTGTCTCCCCTCTATTCAAGAGGTGGGGAGTTTAAATTTTACAAGGTGCGATATATGAGTATTTAAGAGTAAGTTAGTTTGTCATTAAAAAAAAGTATGTCCGTAATTCTATTACAAGCTACTCCAAAAGCGATGAACGAGTTTAAACTTCCAAAGAGTTAGTTACCAATCTTTGATTCTTAACTTCTAATCACATCAAAGTATATATCACACAAATGGGTTCATCATATAAGTCATGGTGGATCACCCTTTTTTTATTGCAACAACATCGTATGTGTGGACCTTGGAACAATCACGAATTTGGCTTTTATTGAGCCTTACGGTGACAAACCGTAAATGTCCGGATAAGTTGTACATAATAGTAGTTTGTTATGTACGTCGCATCTATGTGTAGTGATACATACATCTGGCCATTTTTAAGCAAGATGGAATTACATTCGAGGTAGGTTTATAAATTACTTAAATATTATTTTTCATATTTGTTAATTAAGTGTATTTTTTTCTAATATCATGAAGGTTAAGAAATTCGTAGAAGCACGTTCTTACACTCGAAGCAACAAGGGTGATAGCAAGGTTGCAACTCAAGAATGGATTGCTAATGTCTTTTGCATTTTTGGATATTGTTACATGCAGCTTTTGTGGTTGTTTTTTGGGGGATATTTTGGTACCGTAATGAATTAAAGTTTGGCATCTGTCTTTTGCATTATTGGATATTGTCACTCGTATTTTTTATGTTTGCTACTCTAGCTCGTGAGGAAAAATAATGAAAAACAATTAACTTATTAAAAGACGCAAGTAGCAAAAAAAGACAAAAAAGTAGTAAAAAATAATTTTCTAAAGTTTAATAAATTTAAGGGTAAAATAGTCATTATATAATTTAATTTTAATAAAATAAATTAAAATAGGTAAATTTGCAATTTTATTAGTTAATAAAGGAGAAATATCCAATTTAGTTTTAGGTTTAGGTAAATTTGCAATTTAATAGTTTTTTTAAAACGAATTATGCAAAAACCCTTTAAATAACTACTCATTAGCCGTCGCATGAATATAGAAAACAACTTTGATTTCATCACAATTTATTCTCACCAAAAAGAAAACATCCCACAAAACTGATTCTTGAAGAACAAAGTTCAATCCACTATAGTATCATCAAATAGTTTGTTCTGATTATGAACACACGACTTTTTATTTAATCTATTTAATATAAGTCGCATTCGTAATTTTATCTTTGTTCTTCAATTTCACCAACCCAAACCCTCCTGCAAATTTGAGATACAATTATGGACTAGTGATTTCATAATACACATGAGTCAGCCATACGATTTACCTATCACTCCAAAAATATTTTCATTAACGAATGAGACCTATTCATGTGCACAATTACTTACACGAGGATACTCATATTGATGTGTTCAATTCAATATTAATTAAAAAAATATATGCATATTTTCAAGCATTTAATATTTCAATATATATAGCTTTACGTTTCAAAGGGGTGTTTGGTATGTTGTACAAGAATATTGATAATTTTTTCTATTTTAATTATAAAATATATAGTGTTTGCTATGTTGTACAAGAATATTGATAATTTTTTTTTATTTTAATTATAAAATATATACAATGTCAAGAATATTGATAATTTTTTTATTTTAATTATAAAATATATGCAATGTCAAGAATATTGATAATTTTTTCTATTTTAATTATAAAATATATGCAGTTAAAACTTTTCATTTTTTAAACACTATATTTTTAAATAAAATAGTTGGACCATCATCATATATTCTGTTATTCTCTACAACTTTAATAAAATACTAAAACAATAAGTTACATCCACTCTCAAATCGTATTCATTACATTATTTTTGTTACGTATTTATTAAATTAAATAACATAAATGCTTAGTTTGAGACAAAAAGAGGATGAAAGATAAGTCGACAAAAAATGAATTGATTAAATTTAAGAAAGCCATAGATTATCTTATATTCTTCAAAAAATCAACCAATTTTAGAAAATAAAGGTAAAATTTAATTGTATTAAATAAGAACACTCCGAATCTATACTTATAACATTTGTGTCGCATGACAATATTAAATTTTTACGTGTTATGATATATTGAATACTTGATTTTTATGTGATGTATATATATGATGTACATGTATCGAATCCAACATTTTAAGGAGTCATACTAATACAAATACAAATACTTTTAATACAAATTAAATAACTGAAAAGTTCATTAACATATTAAATACTAATAGCTTCTGTCATATAATAATTGTTTTTACTTTCTCTTTTTAATTTCCATTCTATCCATAATTACATAAAAACAAAGTTTAATTAATTATAATAATTACATAAAAACAAAGTTTAATTAATTATAATAATTACATAAAAACAAAGTTTAATTAATTATACATGTCAAAAGGACAAAACTATAAACTAACTAACTAATTAATTTTTTTAAATCAATTTTCTCATTGAAATCATTGTGTAAAAAACATTTACTAGACAACTGATACGTATGTATTATAGTTTTTATACGAATAAAAATATATAAAAGTATTAAGTAAGTAGTTATCGGTACACTTGAAACCGGTAAAACTATTTATCGATATACTATATCGCATTTCACACTCGTTTTTATATGTTTAGAGCATTCACAATGAATCTCATATCTTTATTTATATATTTTCACTAAAAACAATAAATTTTTCTCTCTCCTTTTAATTAAATAATATTTTTTATACCTTTATCATTACCTTTTCTCTCTCATTCACTCACAAACATTTCTAAAAATATTAAAAAATTTATACAGTTTTTCTCTCTCCAGATTTTTTCCCATATATTTACAGATGAACAATAACTTTCTCATATATTTTCTCTCTCTTCCACTCATAACCACTCAAAAACACTAACAATTCCTTATAATACAACTAACTACCTCACATACATTTAAAGATTTCATTGTGAATGCTCTTAGACGTATTTGACACTTAAGTGATACCGACGTATAAAAAGAGATGTGTCAAGAAATTAAAACTTCAATTTTTTTTAAGTTACAACAATTTATTCACACTCTAAAATGTTATTTTTAGTCTTATAGTTTTTATACCAGCAAAAATATATAAAACTACATACCATAAGCATGACATATCTACTAAATAGTTATCGGTACTTACGTGTTAATATAATTAACACTCGATCTAATAGTGTCATGCGACACGAATATTACAAGTATTAAATATGATGTACATTCGTGTCGCATGACACTATTAACACTTGATTTTTACGTGTAAATTATTTATCAATATAATACATAGCATTTTCACACTCGATTTTTAAGTGTTATATATGTATATGAGAATCTAATAACATCAACTTGCCGATTCCGGTCAATGCTCACAAACTTACGGAAGATATCAAGTCAACCAGTTCTCTTTGGGTGACATGTTGGTCTAAGCTAAAGCCATTAGAAATGCAAGACTAGTGCTCTTTTTTCTTTTTATTTCTCGATGACATTGTCCTAATTGAGCTCAAGCTACTTGCCAGTCTTTTTGTTTATTCAATAAAACTAGGATTATCATCGTCGCCGTGTTGCGGTGTGTTTACATGAGTTTTGAAATCAATACGAGCGTGTTGCGCACGGAACCGCTGACAGGAACAAAAAGAAAGTTGTATGATAATGATGTTATTCGTTTGAAACCCATGGTCAGAGATGAGCAAATGGTACCGGATACCGGTACTGAATTCCCGAACAGAAAGATCTTAAATACCAATTCGGTACCGACTTTTGGTGTTCCTGGTACCGGTTTTGACCTTCATATACCGGTACCAAAACCGGTATTTTCGGTATCAGTACGATTCCGTATCGGTTGGCACCGAGCTCATCCCTACCACTGAAACTAAAAAAAAAACAAATCGTTAAAAATCGAAGAAAATCAACAAAAGTTGTATGATACCGTTGTTCTTATGGCCATTGGCGCAGCTTAGGCATTTCTCGGGGGGCGTCCGCCCCCCGAACTTTTGGATGCATAGTGTTATGAACAGTACTTTCGTATATAAATTTTTTTAGGTATATACGTTTCCACCCCTCGGTTTCGGAAAAATTGGGGGGGGGGTCAAGCTTCGCCAATGCTTACGGCAAATTATAACGGGTAGCATTTATCCTAACACGTAATAAAGAAAATTCTTCAAAGTTAAGAAAAAAAATATTATTAAAATAGTAAAAGTGTTGAAAAACTATATGTATAATTATAATAATAAAATTACTATTCATTAGCTTGGTTTATTAATATATATATATATATATATATATATAATATGTAGATAATATATAATATATAATAATGCCGCTATTCCAAACATAAAAGGAAAAGAAATGAAAAATCCTCAAAACTTTTAAAATTGTTTGAATAGTAAAAACAAGTTATTCAGACAATTTTTTTAAAGACCAACTAAATCACCGAATAAGCATACTATGATGCCCTCAATCGAGCAAACGCATCTCCTCCTCCATAACTGTCAGAGTCAGATCCATACCCGAGCCATCAAGCCACCAGTTCTAGGGAAAACCCGCTCGCCCGAAGGCCCACTGCAGTCAGACTCTAGAACGTTATTTATAGTCTTTTATATAACTGTTTAAAAAGTAAAAACAAGTTACAAAGAGTCTAGAACGTTAGGAGACCCAGGAAACCTGAGTACGATTCTTGAGCCAAACGGGTTTATTGGCAATTTCACCATCTTGCTTGCAGGCGGGTGGGTTACCGGGTTTTCCTTGAAATTGATGGTGCTCCGTTTGGTCCAATGAATGCCTGAGAGTGCTTGAGATTGATTCTGCTAATCGTTTAAAAAAAAGTCTTTTAATGTTTAAAAAGTAAAAAACAACTTATAATAGAGTCTAGAAGGTTATTTTTAGTCTTCATTGCAATAATGATTTGCAAGAAAAAGAGTTAATTACGTTTTTCGTCCCTATGGTTTGTCAAAAATCACTATTTCAGTCCATTAGTTTAAAAATTGTCATTTCAGTGTCTGTGGTTTCACTTTCATAACTATTTCAATCCATTGGTTTGTAAAAATTCACTATTTCAGTCCATTAGTTTGCAATAAAGTGTCAGAATAATTGGATGAAATTAACGAATGTTGATTGAAATAGTTACGAAAGTGAAACCATAAGGACTGAAATGACAATTTTTAAACTAATGGACTGAAATAGTAATTTTTGACAAACAACGAAAAATGTAATTAAATCTAAGAAAAAGTACCTTATAAAAAATAAAACAAAACCAATCACCACGCGCAGCCTACGCTCACGCTTCTAAAATCACTCGTTGGGCGGATATCTCGAACCACTGTCCTTTTTCAAGCCCCTACCCCCCCCTCCCCTCCCCAACCCCCCTCCCCACCATTTATAAACCCTCTTCACCCACTTTCATGGCTCCTCCTATTCACCCCTAAACCCATTTTCCCATTAGGGTTTTTTTTAATTATTATTATCATTTTTATTATTATTTTTTTATCTTTCCCATATCCATCCAGACTCTTCTTCATCCCCACATTTGTTCATTGTAAGTTACTGTTTTTATTTATTTATTTATACTTTTATTATTATATGTGTATTTTTAGTTCTGTTTAATGTTTATTACTGTTTCTTGATCCATTGTTTATAAGTATTTTTTTTTCTGTGCATTTTTTCTGATCTCAAGAAAGGGTCCACAAATCTGGAACTTTGTATCTATCTGCTGGGATTAATATAATATTATTAAAATATTATGAAAAGGGTTGTTAAAAAACAATAAAAAGATTCCACTAGTAACAATTTGTTTGTATGTTTTTTTTCTTTCAAGATTGTGGAAACTGGAAAGAGGGTGGTCAACTCTTTAACTTTTTTTTTTATTTTTTTTTATTTATGTGATGAAAAAACCAAAAGTCAAATTGGATGATTTCTTTGTGTTTTTACCTTTTTTGGAGGTTTGTTTACAATGGGTATTTGAAAAGTTGCAATCTTTTTCAAAGTTTATTATTGTTTGGTACATTTAAATGGGGGCCATTTGCACAGATGACAGCTAAACAGTCAACCTCTTTCTTTTTTTCTTGTGTCAGAATCTAGGGTTTTGAGTGTGGGAAAAATTAAACAAGGGGAGTAAGGATTTGGTTCTCATGTAACCACCCCTTCTGGTAGTCTTAAATTTTTGTGGCTTTTGGTTGTTGTGTAAGAATTTATGAGACTACACTTGCACACTTTCCACACATACATAGATACATAGTTACATACCCCTACACATACACACACACTTGATTTGGATGAGTGATGAGTGGATGAGAGATTGAATCTAGAGATCAAACCCATTTGGAAAAAGTGAAAAAGATTTGATTTTTTTTTTATATTTGTGATGAGTTTTGGGGGGTTTTATAGTGGTGGTGGTGGTGGTGGTGGGGATTCAAGAATGGTGGTGGCTGATGGTTCTTATAACAATATGTCAATGCATAATAGGGCTCCTATATCTCAACCACAGCTCATCACTTCAACTATCCCTCAGTCTATTTATAACTCACAATCACTCTCTCTTGCTTTAGTATGCTTTCTTTTTCCTCATTTTTCTTCATCTACTTTTGTAAATATTTCTGGGTTTGTAATTTCCATCACTAAAGTTCTGTTCTTTATAAAAAAAAAGTTCATGTGGGCAGTGATTATCTATCATTATTTGTTATAAATTTGTGTTTTTTACAAATAAAGATCATGTGGGTAGTGATTGTATTTAATTATCTATCATTATTCTCTATAAATTTGTGTTTTTTTTAAAAAGGATTATGTGGGTATTGATTATATTTGATAATATATCATTATTTTATTTCATATATAAGCCAGAAAACTTGCCACCAAGTTACATCAAAACAGAAGGTAGCCGGGCAACAAGCGGCACCGCCAATCCTTTCTGAATTGCAAACTCTAACCTTCCAAATACAAACCCTTGCCCCCTTTATTATAAATTTGTGTTCTTTATAAAAAAAGATCATGTGGGGAGTGATTATATTTGATTAGTTATCATTATTCTTTATAAATTTGTGTTTTTTACAAAAAAAGATCATGTGGGTACTGATTATACTTCATCATCTATCATTGTATTTTATAAATTTGTGTTTTTTACAAAAATAAGATTATGTGGGTAGTGATTATATTTAATTATTTACCATTATTCTTTATAAATTTGTGTTTTTTACAAAAAAAGATTATGTGGGTAGTGATTATATTTGATTATTCATCATTATTTATTATAAATTTGTGTTTTTTTACAAAAAAAGATTATGTGGGTAGTGATTATATTCAATCATTTATCATTATTTTCTATAAATTTGTGTTTTTACAAAAAAAGATTATGTGTGTAGTGATTATATATGCTTATCTATCATGATTGTGCATAAAGTTTTGATCTTTTGACGATTTTAACAAAAGCCCATGTGTTTTTATAAAAAAAGATTATGTGGGTAGTGATTATATAAGCTTATATGTTATTATTTTTGTATAAAGTTTTGATCTTGTGATGTGCAGAAGCCCAAGATGGAAGGACTTGGAGGCATTGGTTTAATAGGCGGAAACTTTGAGGGTAATATTGGAAGAGTTAGAGGCGATGGATCTGAAAGCAGGTCAGGTGGAAGTGATAATATTGAAGGTGCATCTGGTGATGAACAAGATATACCTGCTGGACCGTCTTCCAGTTCTCGCAGCAGACGCCAGAAATATCACCGGCATACTCCTTACCAAATTCAAGAACTCGAAGCGTAATCTTTTAACTTTTTTTTAGAATTTTTAAGTTTTTTTTTCGTGTAGTTTGATTAGTGGTTGTTGTTTGTGAAATTAGTTCCTTTAAAGATAATCCTCACCCCGATGAGAAAGAAAGATTGGCACTTGGAAAGAAACTGAATTTGGAAAACAAGCAAGTCAAGTTTTGGTTTCAGAACCGAAGAACACAAATGAAGGTGATTAATGAACATAATTAACGTATAAGCATTTAATTATTGAAGGTTAAAAGTTTTGTGATTAGATTTTAGATTACAAGTTTACGACTAACATTGTTCGATGTTTGATCACATTGTTTCAGACTCAACTTGAGCGCCACGAAAATGCGATCTTGAAACAAGAAAACGATAAGCTTAGGATCGAAAACATAGCGATGAAAGAAGCGATCCGAGCTCCGGTTTGCAACAACTGTGGGGGCCAGGCGATTCTCGGTGACATATCTATCGACGAACATCATCTTAGAATCCAGAATGCCCGATTAAGAGACGAACTTAGCCGGATATCCATTCTAGCTAATAAGTTTTTGGGTCGGCCTTTATCGTCGTTCGGTGGTTCATTGCCTCATGGAATGGCGAGTTCTAACTTGGAACTTGCGGTTGGGAGAAACGGGTATGGTTTAAACCCGATGGATGTAGGGTTAATGGGGCTTGATTATAGCAACGAGATGTCGAATGCTTTGCCTTTGATGTCACCTTCGAGGCCCCGAATGATGGCGCCAGGTGGCGGTGGTGGTGGGATGGATATGCAGTATGAAAAGGGTATGTTTCTTGAACTTGCGATGAGTGCGATGGACGAGTTAATGAAACTCGGGCAAATCAATAGCCCGTTATGGATCGGGAACATGGAAGGTGGTGGTGAAGTGCTCGATTTAGACGAGTATTTGAGAACTTTTCCACTTTGTCTCGGAATGAAACCGCATGGTTATGTCTCCGAGGCTACACGAGCTAGCGGAATGGTGATGATCAATAGTTTGGCGCTCGTAGAGGCATTGCTTGATGCCGTACGTTAATATCTCAACTTATATGATCTGGTTTTTTTTATATTACTATCAATTATTATATCGTTTATGTCTTCGTTTTATGTAGAATCGTTGGAGAGATATGTTTCTCGGTATGATCGGTAGTAGCAACACGATCGATGTGATCTCCGGTGGCACCAACGATTCAAGAAACGGGGTTGTTCAACTCGTAAGCGGTTTCCTGACTCTTGTTTATCTTGGTTTAGTGAAATCCGAAAACCTTATAACGACCCAAATTATTTTCTTTGTAGATGCAAGCCGAGATTCAACTGGTAACGCCTTTAGTCCATGCCCGACAAGTAAGATTTCTTCGGTTTTGCAGGCAACACGCCGAAGGTGTTTGGGCTGTAGTCGATGTCTCGGTTGATGCCGGACGAGAAGGTGCAACCCGGAGACTTCCGTCCGGCTGCATCATCCATGATATGCCTAATGGCTTCTCAAAGGTAGAATTATATATATCCGATACTTTTTTTTTCGCGTGTCATTTATGTATCTGACAGTTGAGCGTCATTGATCCCCATAAGCAAAAAAAAATATAGATTTGTATTTCTTTTGTATTAATATCTTACAACTTGTAACACATTAAATATCAGAAGACAGTTTTTTAAAAAAAATCCTTTCAACTATTTATAATTTTTCTAATGTATAAGCATAACTTTTAAGTATTTATAACTGTTAGAAAAACTGTAGGAATTCATTTTATAGACATTTTAAGTACATCAAGGCATGTTATAGTGATGGTTGATTCTTTCACATGGTGCTTCACCCCATGAATATTAGTAAACTTGTATATGTATGCATATAGATATATACTTGAAGTAAAAAAAGCCTTGTGATGGTCATTTCTTGCTGTTACAGTTATATTATATAGCAAATATGTCATCCCTCCGTACTTGTCACTCCGTCTCGTGTGTTGTTTATGAATCACGAGGCCATGTATGGCCTGGATGTGGTCTGTTTCTGTACCGTTCCGTCTCTCAAAAACAGAAAAAAAAACTATATTATGTTGTCATCGAGTCCTGAACATAGTTGTCAATAGCGAGCGTAGCGATTGTTGTAGCGTGCTACGTACCTTACAGGTCTAGGCTCGCTATTTAGGTTGTAGCGATAGATAGCGATAATAGTGACGATTTATTTTAATTATCTTTATTTTTTTTATTTTTTTTAATGTAAGTAGTAATTAAATATAGCTATAAAATAGCTGGACTTTAGGTTTTTGTTAAATATACATGTAAAATAACACATATTCCAGAGTGTTTTGATATAGTATACATATAAATTTTTAAATTTTTTTAGTGTATCGATATAATATAATAGCCACCTGCTATTTATCGCTATGTAGCATATAGGTATCTTATCGCTCTTTGTCGCCATTAACCATTAACAACTTAGTGGATGGTAGAAAACCCGAAACACGAGACGCAGGTATTTGAGCGTGGGACTGGTATGGGATTAGTTATATTTTTTTTAGGTTTTGGACGTGTACGGTATTTAGATGTTTCACCCAAAAGAATACATTTATATATATTATTAAAAGTTTAATAAATAGTATGTTAAAGCTGTTTTAAACCCACGGGTACCCGAGTATGGGATACGGTTTTACAACCAGGCACGAGACTACGGTCACTAGTAACCTTTTTTTTATTTAACAAAATGTCGTATTAATTTTAGTGCACTTGGATAATATATGCAGGTAATGTGGATCGAGCATACCGAATACAACGAGACCCCGGTTCATAATAACTACCGGCCACTACTAAGGTCGGGTTTGGGTTTCGGTGCTCAGAGATGGATTTCGGTACTCCAAAGGCAGTGCGAGTGCATGACGACCATCATGTCACCCGATGCAGCCATTGATGATGGTCCAAGTACGTCTCATATCTCTTCAAATATTATATTTACAACGTTTTTTTCATTTCGATTAAAAAGAAAAAAAAGCGTGTTAGTAACTTGAAATTATTTTTGTAACAACAGTGTTACCCACGGGTGGAAAAAGAAGTCTAACAAACCTTGCGCAACGCATGACGGCTAACTTTTGTGCCGGGGTTTGTGCGACTGGCGGTCACAAATGGGACGTTATTAGCGAGTCATCCGAGGAGGCTAAGATTATGATCCGTAAGAGTTTGAATAACCCCGGGGACCCGTCTGGAGGGGTTTTGAGTGCTAATATGTCTGTCTGGATGCCCATGCCACATCAGCGATTGTTCGCGTTGATGCTGAATGAAGAACTCAGGAGCCAGTGGGACGTTTTGTCCCCCGGTAGCGCTATGCAGAGCATGATTCGGTTCTCTAAAAGTCAAGATCCCGGCAACCTCAATAACATTTCTCTTCTACGCGCCAATGTGAGTATAAATATTTTCTCGTCTGTGATCTATCGTATGGGTAGACGGGTCGGGTCGGTTGTGAGACGTTCAAACCGAAGCAATATAGCTCGGTCGCCTGGTTTGAGATTTATATGGTTCGGTTCACAGTTTGAAAAACCAGGTTTAATGGTTTTTAAAATTAAACCGGTCGTGTAAACCGAACCAGACTAATACCTATATTATTATGAGTTTCGTTATTTTTAAAAATATGAAATTATCTTATATAATGTTTATTAAAAAGAATTCTTTTTGTTGTTTTTTGTATTTTTTTATTTAATAGTTTTACACATAAATTTTTTGTTATTTTTGTACTGTTTTATTTTTAATTTTACACATAAATAAATTAAATACAACTTCAACCAATCATCTAGATATTTAAATGACAGAAATTGTCACATTTATTGGGTTCTTTAGTGGGCCCCATTCATATATTTCTGGTCTGGAAATGAAGGTGGGCCCCAAAACCAAAATGTGGGAAAAGTTCTTACTGAAAAATAATATAAATAGTTAAATATACGTGGATTTGCATCATCCACATTTAGTTTCAAATTAAATTATTATATATTTAATCACAAAGAGAGATGCATGTTGACTTCTAAAAGTCAATAGACATTGGTATTGAAGACCAAATGTTGATCTTCATTCATTGATGCACTATTTGCAATAAATTTTACAACAATTTTTATAGGGAAATCAAATGAATTGCATTTTAAGTTTTAACAAATTATTATTATAATTACTTTAAAGTTTTTTTTATTAAAAAAAGTCTGTCACGGCATCACCTTTTTTCTTAATTTTCAGTTTGACTGTTACACATCTTTTTATGACATTGATAATGAATCATGGATTAACACGTGGTATCTGGTGCAATCCGTGATTCATTTTAAATGTTATAAAAAGATGTGTAACAGTCAAATTGAAATTTTGTCGGTAATGATATATGAGTTTGTTATCGTTTTAATATGTTTGACCTCAAAAGTCAAAACTTCTAAACGATCGTATGTGACTTGCATGTACAAGGGTGCGGGTGGTGGTAACAACCCGGGTCAGAACTCGGTGCTGGTACTTCAAGATAGCACAACTGACGTGACGGGATCCCTAATGGTATACGCGGCGGTGGATGTGCAAGCAATGACAGTGGTGATGAGCGGTGGAGATTCATTGTGTGTAGCGCTCCTACCATCTGGGTTCGCCATAGTGCCCGATTGCATGGCGGAACCAAAAGCCGGAGGTGAAGGTGGGTCCCTACTTACCGTCGGGTTCCAAATACTGGTCAACGATCTGCCATCATCGAACCTGACAATGGACTCGATCAACACTGTTGTCAATCTGATTACTCGTACGGTTCAAGGGATCAAAGACTTGGTTCGGTCTAATCAACAAGGAAGGCAGATCAGTAGCTAGATTTGGTCTATTAGTGATTATTAATCTATCGTTTTGTTTATCGCAGTTTTATTTGTTTTTTCATCGAACAAGATGATGACGGTTTGGATTTACTTTGTATGGAAGAGGAGAGTACTCGGGTTGGGTTTCGTCTCGTGAACCAGGGCTTGAGTCAAGAACGAACCGCGATGAACATCTGTGGTTCGGGTATTGACTCAGTTGACCTGTGAGATGAACTCAAGTTTCTTGGCTTCTCTTGTTTGTTTGATTGTTTGTTTGTTTACTTGTGTGAATGGAAATGGAAACTTTTCTCTTTGCATTTCTCTTCTCTTCTATGTTTTTTTTATGTTTATATTTTATAGAGTAACATGTGAAAATGTTTCCTGAGTTTACGCCACTTTTGCCACTTCAGTCTAAAAATGAAACTTTTTGTATCTGGACTATGAGGTTTTATTTTTATCGCCATTTTTATCCAATTGGCAAATTGAGTTAGAATTTTCTGTTAACTTCTCCCTTTTTTGTCGTTTTCTTCATTTAATTAAATGAAGAAAAACAACAAAAAAAAGACGATTATACAATTCATTTAAACGAAAAAAGGACAAAAAAAGAAGCTAACAGAAAATTCTAACCCAGTTTGCGAATTAGATGAAAATGACAATAAAAATGAAACCTCGAGAACCTATTTTTGGACTGAAGTGTCAAAAATAACCTAAACTCATGAACCATTTGGCATTTTATTCTATTTTGTAATGTATATATGTGTGGGTCCTCGGGGGGCAAAAGTGAAAGTGCACAAATTTTAACGTTGTTTTACTAATTTCATGAAAACAACGTTAAAAAAGGGTAGGAAGGTTAATCATGCATCATGTTGTGGCATTGATAGCCGAAAGACAAGGGGTACATGCACTAATCGGCTTTTGTCCCAATTGCGGAGTGTTATGTTCCTTATGTCCAACACTTGATGCAAAACTGCTATCGAGCCGGGGTCTCACGGAAAGCAGTCTCTCTATTCCTACGGAGTAGAGGTAAGGTTGTCTACATCTTACCCTCCTCAGACCTTACATTAGCTTTGCTATTGGTGGGATCTAATGAGTATGATGATGACGACGACGACGACTCTATTTTATAAAAGTTTTTGTTTTATAAAACAGAATGGGTAATGAAACTGAATAAATATACTGTTCTAATTTAATGGTCATAATCAAACTTATCATGAAACTTCCATATCATTTACTATTTTCATCAATGCGTTCAGTTAATTTGACATTAAAGTCTAATAAAAGTTATTTAAGTCCCTCTACTATGTGGAGCCTGTGTTTTAGTTCTTTGTTATTTTAGTTCATCTACTTGCATGTGTAACTAAAAATAGAAGAATATACAATAAAACTTTATTTATGTATAAATCTCTTTTATTAAATAGAACTAGAGTCTAGAGAAGATCACTTTATTTATTTATATGTTATTTAAAACCTTTTATCCCTTTCAACAAACACCAAAATGTTTACATAATATGTGATGGTTAAGCATCAAGAAGAAGACTTGTGGGAACATAAAGATGGTAAAAAAAATGAAGTTTTGTGAGAATAATTTGAGGTGACTTGTATCTCGGAATCTTAGATAAGATAAGTGGACGGGAGATTGAGATGGTTTGGGCATGTGAAGCAAAACAACTAATGACTGCAAGAATCGTTGAATGTTGAATTTCTCAAAGTGGAGGAGAAGAGGAGAAGAGACCGACCCAAACTAACATGTGATTATGGATTTAGCAGGATTTATTAGACTTGCGCCTCTCCAAGGACATGATTGGAGATAACAATACTTTGAAATGTTAGTTATGCTTATGGATCTTTAAGGGAATACATAGATCTACCTTAGGTATGTCTCGGGAGTTGAGTCCTTAGCGTTGTCTTAGCTTTTCATACTCTTTGTGCCTTTGCTTGTTGATCGATTTAGTTTATCCACCACTTCATGCTAGCACTAATTGACTACCATTTTAATCATCACTAGTACTTTTGGAGTCGGGGTCTTAGTAGGAGCCGCATCTCTATCCCGTTGGATAAAGGAAATGTATTCTCTCATCCCACCCCTCCCTTAACCCTATAAATAACTCTGCTACGTGTAAGACTTTTCTAGGTGTGTTTGTTTGTTTGAGAGGCTGTTAGTTTACCTCTTAATGAGACTCTTAATGGTTCAGACCTCTTAATGGTTCATCACTTAATGGTTCAGACTGTTTGTTTCGCTAGCATATTTCTGAATGGTTAAGACATTTGCCTCTGAATGGTTAAGCATTATACAAAGTCTGAATGGTTAAGACCTCTAATCTGAATTGGTCAGACATTTGCCTCTGAACAGTTAATCATTATACTGGCTCTTAATGGTTCAGACCTTTTACTGGTTCAGCACTTAATCATTCAGAAGTTGCAAAACAGCCCCTGAGTTTGGTTACGATGTTTAATCATATTCGTTTTCGTTCTTAAAAAGATTAGAAGGTGGTTCTATGTGTTTTTTGTACGCATTATTTCATGAGTTTTGTATAACAATGAATCGAGTAAATTTTGCATGTACGAGACAAACAATTTTTCATCTTAAGTTGACCTCACTCGCAACGCGAAAGGTCAACTTACTATCAAAGACATCTATGATGGCTCTAGATGGAGCTAGGCATTGACACAAAAAGATAAGAAAATTTATGTTATCTTCTTTCATGTCTAAAGCCATTAAATCAAGTGGAAACTAAATATTTCAACTTTCACCGTTATATGTTCAATTATGTAAGTCTAGTGTTTTTATTGAACTTTGACAAGTTGCTATTCATTTAAATTTGTTTAGGTTACCCGAGGACTACTAGCTTGTCGCTCATTCAATATGAGACGATATTTGTTAGCTCTTGAGTCAACTAGTGCAAGGAATAATGAAGCCCCCTTGTTCATTTCTTTCCTCAGATTGACTTTGTTGTAGAATGTCTAGATTAATAATTAAATGAATGTGTAGTAGAAGATTAATTTCAATTTATTAACTTGAATAGCTCGTTTAAAAAAGAACATAAGAACATACACATTTGAAGTTTAATTCGACTAGCAACAATCTTCGATATGTATGTGTGCGAGCGCACGCGTTTTTAGGGTTAATTGTTACATATATTTATATATATCATCCCCTATGTCATAAGATAGCTAACAAATCTTTAATTAATAAAATCCACCAGCTTAGTGATAGGAGGCTTGGATTCTCCGGTTGAGACCCAAGTTTGATCTCCACTTGTGTCACTTTTGATGGATTAAGGCAACAAAGGATTTGAGCTAGGCCTTGTGCAAGGTTGTCAATTCGAATCCCTAGCCCACCCGGGTTTTCGTCCCACCGTGTGTTGCGCTAGAGAGTTCTACTCTTGCGGTCACACAACGATTGTCAAGTGGCAGCCGGCGGTATGGTTTCCCGGGGGAACGCCTGAGCCAAACTTTGAAGCCAACATGGACCCGGTTAAGACAACATAGTATGACCGGAGTAGGGCAACGTGTCCGTAGGAACTTCCACCAACGGAAAGTTCACTTGTGTCGTTTTGTAGCATTAGTCCTTTAGCATATGTTTCCCAGCCACTATTTATTCAAGGTAGCAGTTGATGACTCGATCACTTTCACTTTGTTGTGAGAAATTCCTTCATGAATCGAACATATGTGGAGACTTCCAAGTGATTCAATAGGCGTAAGGCGCCAATTTCTCAAACAACCAAAAAACTATTTTTAGTTTCTTAACATGTTGCGTATGCATCTTTTGGGTGTGACAAAGTATGGGATTGCAAGACTTGCACCTTGCCCTTTGTCACATCCTTTTTTTGATCTTCCTTTGAACACTAGTGTTCAAAATAAGATTAGATGGTCAGGTAATGGTAGGCATTTGTGTGTGAGTTGTCATTATATTCAAATCATCCTTTTTTACAAATCATTCATTTCGTACTTCGTGAAGTCTTTTTTATGACACGTCCGTATATTTCTATTTCTGAGGATATGTGTGGCTGATAAAATATGGCCCCGTATAATAGAAAACTCATATGCAAAAAAAAAAATTCATCTGTATGACGATAATGGTTATAACAATTACGAAAAAAGCAACTTTAATGTAGCAAAATGACTTATTTTACGTAGTTAACTAAATGGTGAAGCTCACCTAGCATTCTTTAGTTTTATTGAAGAAGTATTTGTTTTATTAGATTAATTTTTAAGAGTATTGGGTTTTTTTAAATGTTTTAAATTTTGTTTATAGATGTTAAATGGGAATTTTTTTGATTCCTAGTGAAAATAGGCACTGAGCGGTCGCCCACCCAGACACGGCCCTGGTCTTGTAGGTCATTCTCAATGTCACATAATTCGAGTTCGTTAACTTGTGCATTACCACTTTCTTTTGGGATTGGCGTGGTGTTACACGGAAGTTTACACGAAGTCTTCCATAATCATTTTGATCATCTTGATGCCTAAGCATAATGTTCGTTTGATTGTGTTTTGTTTCTTTTCCCTTTAAATCCCTAGTCATTACTTTGTTAAAGTAGTGTTTTTTTTTTCGTTGAACCTATTCATAGGCTAGGTATGGTGATTAATATTGTTTTTGGTTTTTTTTGGATGAAACAATTGTTAGGCATGACATTTAGATACATCAACCAAAATGTAACATACAGATGTGTAACATATTACTAAATTAGGTAGGGTGGTTAACATATGTTTGCATAGGTTGGTTCCGGTATAAACCATATTTATCATACAAACCGTGAGAACAGATCCTAGCACTTAAAAAAAGTTAAATTAGCTCATACTAAAACAATACAATCATAAAAGTAGCACTTTTGAATGATATTAGCACATTGAAAAGTAATCAAGATAATTGATTTTAGCACATATGTTAATGATACCATCAATTTTCTTTATGAAAAATTATATCAGCACATTATAAACAAAAAAAAAAGGATCCAAATAAAGAATAAATTGTTTGTTAGCATAATTATAAGGAATTAAATATAATTGATATTATTTAGGCTAATATTTTATTATTTCTCTATAATTGATTGGATGCCGCATGACCTTTTTTAAATGATTGTTACCGTTTATATACGAAATATGGTTTATATTTGATCATACTCCATGTTTACATATACAATTATACCACTCCATGAATATGCACCTTTGATTTGATGCACACTAGGGTTGCTTATCCGTCCTACACCTTCTACAATAGCTCTATAATAAAAAATCACAAATTATTTGAATTCTTAGATCTCTAAATCAATTGTTGAAATCATAAGAGGATTCTACTTCATCATTTTTTTAAGTTCCTTTATTTTTTTAAATACCCCTAATTTTTTATAGGACATTACATTTTTTAGAAAAAATTGCACCATAAAAACTATCATTTAATAATTATGCTTATAGGTAATTATGAAAGAAGTTGGGTAATTATGATATAGGGTGCGTAATTATTATTATTATTATAAGTTGTGTAATTATGCATGTGGGTAATTCAAAAATAAATTGTGTAATTATCATATAAGTTATGTAATTATGTAATTTTTGTGTGTGATTAATTAACTGTATTCATAATTTGTGGTGGACAAACTTACCCCTTGCCCGTGGACATGTGCCGCTTCCTGGCTCCTGGTGGCTTGTTTGTATGTTAAGCCTTCTTTGTACAATAACTCACCTCTTTATACTTTTGTAGTTTGGGTTAAATGTATCAAATTGTTTTATGGTGATGACGTGAATACAAATTCGTCGGACCAGGTTTGCTAGGGGTGTAGTGTGTTGGAAATTAATGAAAAATAATATTATATTAATAATTAATATAATAATTAGAATAGAGCCAAAAACTGTTGATTTCATTCTCATTGGATATGCCAAAAACGGTAGTTCACATCGTTTTCTTGTATATGAATCTAAGAATCCTGATGTGCACAAGGACTCTATCATAGAGACACGGCCAGGAAATGTGACTTACTTTGAAGAAGAGTTTCCTATGTTAGTACAAACTCATACGAGTTCTTCAAATCATGCAAGTTCATCAACAATGGTTGATGAAATTGTTCGAGAGGAAACTCAAGAACGATCAGAGGTTGAAGAGGGTGAGCAAAGAAGAAGTAAAAGGCAAAGGATTGAGAAATCCTTTGGACCTGACTTTCTTACATACATGGTTGAGAGTGAGCCTCAAACCTATCGAGAAGCAGCCACCTCTTCAGATGGACCTCAATGGAAAGAAGCCATCAAGAGTGAAATTGATTCTACCTTGCAGAATCATACTTGGGAGTTAGTGGATCTTCCACCAGGGTGCAAGCCACTTGGATATTGATGGATATTTAAGAAAAAGATGAAAGCGGATGGCTCTGTCGACAAGTATAAGGCAAGGCTTATGATCAAAGGGTTTAGACAAAAGGAAGGTCTTGACTATTTTGACACATACTCGCTTGTGACTAGAATAACCTCTATTAGGTTGGTGCTTGCAATAGCAGCTTTGAGAAACTTGGAAATACATCAAATAGATGTAAAAACCGCATTTCTCAACGGGAATTAAAGGAAGAGATTTACATGGAGCCACCAGAGGGTTTCTCTGCTCCTGGCCAAGAGGGCAAAGTGTGTAAACTCGTCAAGTCATTATATGGCTTGAAGCAAGCTCCAAAACAATGGCATCAAAAGTTTGACCAAGTTATGCTTAACAATGGTTTCAAAATAAAATAAATGCGATAAATGTGTCTATGTGAAGGACTCTTCTAAAGGTTATGTGATCTTATGCCTTTATGTAGATGATATGCTTATCATTGGGAGTGATAATAAGATGATCAGATCTACTAAAGACATGTTGAAAGCAAGATTTGACATGAAAGATATGGGTCTAGCTGATGTGATTCTTGGAGTAAAGATCATTAGAACCCAAACTGGCTTGGTGCTAAGTCAATCTCATTATGTTGATAAGATCCTTCAGAAGTTCAATCCAGAGGACACGAGTGTAGCTCAAACTCCAATTGACACCTCTCAACATTTGTCAAAAAATAGAGGCGAGAATGTTGCTCAATTGGAATACTCAAGGATCATTGGCAGTCTTATGTATCTCATGTCATGTACTCGGCCAGACTTGGCATATGCTGTGAGCAGGCTAAGTAGATATACTAGTAATCCTAGTTCAGAGCATTGGAAGAGTATGACAAGATTATTAAGATATTTGAGATACACGAGAAATTATGGACTGCATTATGGCCAAAATCCAGCAGTTGTGGAAGGATTCAGTGATGCCAACTGGATATCCGATCAGAAAGATTCTAGATCTACAAATGGATATGTGTTTACCCTTGGAGGTGCAGCTATTTCTTGGAAGTCGTCCAAGCAAACTCTTATAGCTAGATCCATGATGGAATCTGAGTTTATCGCGTTAGATAAAGCTGAAGAAGAGGCAGAATGGTTACGTCAATTCTTGGAATATGTTCCAAGATGGCCTAAGCCTGTGACGACCATCTGCATACATTGTGATTGCCAATCAGCTATTGGTAGAGCTCAAAATGCAATGTATAATGGCAGATGAAGGCACATACGACGTCGGCATAACACGATACGACAACTACTCTCAACTGGAGTTATCACGATTGACTATGTGAAGTCAAAGGATAACATTGCGGATCCGCTTACAAAAGGCTAAAGCAGAGAGGTAGTACATAAGTCGTCGATGGGAATGGGACTAAAGCCCTTGGAGTAAGTTTGTACAATGGAAAACCTATCCTAGAAGATTGGAGATCCCATGATCTAGGCTCAGTAGGACCACCTAACTGTACGAGCTAAGGTCACTGTGGGGGAGTACCTCAATTTACAAAAGGGAGTTACAAACTTCCTAATCCATTCTTACATGAAATCAGTGATATCAAGAGAGGTTAAGTATATGGCTTTTAATGATTTTTAAATCACCTATGTTAGAGAGAAGTGGGGTCGCTTCGAATGGAATTGGGGGCACAATTCCTAGAGCTCTCGCAGAACCAGGATGGTGTTCCATGACCATAACAGACACAACTATGAGGGGTTAGCCAGACCAGGAAGAGTAATGCGTGATGTGTAATAACGTCTATGTAAAAAGGGGTTGGTTCAAGGGCATCGCGTCTACTAATCGCTAGGAGACTAAGTATACGTCACAAAGGAGGGTTCAAAGGGAAACCTACCTATCATGCATTACTTGACCGCTGAAATTTTATTGTGACACTTGAGTGTGTGGGATGATCTCCATTCATGTGGGGGATTGTTGGAAATTAATGAAAAATAATATTATATTAATAATTAATATAATAATTATTTAGTGAGTAAAGCAATTGAATGAGAGATCATAAGCTTTAATTATGTGTTGGAACCTTAATGTGTGGGGAATTGTGCTTGTCCTACATTGGTGGAGAGATAAATCTTTTGTAGATTTATAATTAGAATTCTCTACACGAATGTATTCTTGTGTGACAACTCACACCCAGTGGCAGCCAGGAGGGTGCGAAGCACCCGACACGCGCCCGGGGACGGGCACGGGCACGGGCACGGGACCGGGACGAGGGCGATGGGCGCAATGTGGCGCTTTGATGGCGCACTTTGCACTTCGCACGCTCGCATCGCTTGGAGCCGCCTTTAGTATTTTTTAGATGTGTCTTGGCTTGGGTTGTCAGCTAGAGACTTTTCAAGTTTCTAACGGTCAAATGATTAAGTTACTGAATTCATTGTGCCATTGAATTCTAGAATTCAGTTTTATAAGTTTTAGAATTCATTGAGCTATTGAATTCTAGAGTATAATTTTATTGAATTGTGTATTCAATAGAGACTAATCATTTCGAATTCTAATCAGTATAAATACAAACCTTTGTGCTTTGTTTTGATACACAGAACACAGAAATCGTATGGTTCATACAACACACACATCAAACGAGTTCCCTAAATTTGCATCTTTGCGCTCTCTTGTTTCAGGTATACTTTCGGGTGCTAGGCTAATCCCGGCAGTACAATCTGCTTAGGTTGTTGTACCCTGGGAAACAGACGGGTTCACCTGGGTGGCCCGAAATCTGTTTTAAGGGAAGCGTGATCTTCACGTGCCTCAGTCACCATTGTGTATGTTTTCCATTTACTTTTCTTTGTAATCTGTTCCTGGTTAAGTTTATATTTTTTTTGTATTGTAATTCCTTTTAGTTTGATGTAGTTCTTCTTTATGTATTGTAATCATAATATTGATTATTAAGTTTTTATTTTATTTGTTTGTGAACGGTTATCCTACATAGTATTTGGTGTGATTCGTTTATCAAGTTGGGTGCCCTCGGTTTATTCCCTCCCTCTTAATGTGCTTCATGGGAAACACGGTAATGGAGACGTGTTTTGGATGGATTGTTGGATGCTTGAGGGCCTTTGGTCGTTGTGTTTCCTCGCCTTTATGTATTGGAAGTAAATAAAACTTGTGTAGTTAGTCAGAGGAATAATGGTTACTCTTGGAACTGGAAGACGACGACCAATGAAAGATAGTGTGGAGAGTGAACATTTATCCAATTTGGTTCAAACCCTAGAACAGGTCACCTACTTTATAGACTACAGTAGGTGGTGTTGGAATTTTGGAGATATGGCAGAGTTCTTGGTTAAAGATGTTAGATTGGTTATTGATGATATTACTTCTGGCAGGATCTCATTCGACTATTTGGTATAACCATCTTCCTCGAAATATTAATATGTGTGCATGGCGGGTGTTAATGAACATACTTTCTAACAAAAGTTAATTTGGATGAAAAGGGTACCGATGTGCCGAGTATCTTATGTCCTTGTTGCAATAGTTCCTCATAAACAAATGATTATTTATTTGGTGAGTGTTCGGTAGCGTCACTAATATGGGACATAGTTAATTTGTTGCTTGGTTTTCCCTTGCCGACGTTTAGAAGAACGAGATCCTTATTCGATTGGCTTGATAATCAGAATGCTTTACAGCATAAAAAGTCGTTGATTGATTCAATCTTTTAGGGTATTCAGTGGGCGCTGGGGAAATTCAGGAACAATGTGGTTTTTATGAAGAATCGTCACAACAAGAATACGCATTTTGATGATATTTTTTCACTTCTCATTCCTTTGATATATAGGAAATGAAAATGCAAAAGTTCTAGGATCAAGTGATTAAAAACCCCTTATTGTGTATGTAATATTTTCTACTTTCTACTGCCTTGCTAAGGGTGTTTTATAATATACAATTATATTTTGATCCGACCATTCCCCTAGGAAGATTATATCATCGATGTAGCACAAGTGGGTTAAGAAAGGCCCGTTATTGGGAAAAGTCAAGCCTGTAAATAGGCATAAGTCCACGACCATTTTTCATGAACATTTCTAAAACTTCCATATAAAAAGGGAGATAATGGGTCACCTTGCCTCAGCCCTCACTTAAACGAAAACTCACTCGTAGGCGAACCATTCACCAGGCAGATTTTAGGCACCCTGAAATTCATTGGGCGCACATGTCATCGGACCCTACACACCCCGAGACCCGAAGAAGGAACTTCCAATTCAAAGAATCATACGCCTTTTCAAAGTCCAGTTTAAAAATAAGCACCTTCTTCTTACACTTCTTATCCCAAGCGACTACTTCACTGACTACCAATGGCCCATCCAAAATATTTTTCCCACCTACAAACGCCGATTGTGAGGGAGAAATGAGAGAGTTCAGAACTGGTTTCAAATAATTGGATAGAACTTTGGAGATAATCTTACAAGGACTCATGGTAAGTAAATCAATAACAATATATATTCACTCATTTAGTTTTTTCATACTTTTTTGGTCTTGTTGCGGATGATACTAAGGGCTTGTTTGGCTAAACTTATTTAACTTAAAAAAGATTTTTTTGTTAAAAAGACTTATTAACTTTTGACTTATGTGCCACAAGAGTACATGGCTATGGTAATTAGTTTATCGGGAAATAAACAACCCTTAAAGAGTTGAAAAATGACTTTCAGAAATCTAATGTTGATAATTTTACATGTGATGTCTTTGTTACATTTAAAACTTCGTACTTTATGATATATGACCTAGCCTAACTTTCAAACTACCAGATAGTCGTTGACAAAGTCGAATGCACAAATGTTTAAAAATTGAGATTTAGAGCTTCCTAGTTAAGATCTACACATGATGTTGATGGGAAGGCTAATGTTACCATAGACACAACATATACACAAATGATAAGGGTGTTTTATCGAATCGAATAACGAATTTTCGAATAATTTTTATTTTCCCTTGAATTCGTATTCGATTCGAATTCAATTAAAACCTACCGAATTCGATTCGAATTCGTATTCGAATAAAAAACCCAAGTCGTATTCGATTCGATTAAAAATTCGAATTCGAATAAATTTAATTTGCTTCAGATTCAGTTAAAACATGTAAAAAACTATCAAAATGAAACATAAATTTTAAAGCATCCATAAAGCACGATATCACATTAAAAAGTTCCAAATAAAATACCAAAAGTCTAAAAATCAAAACAAAATAACCACTTCACATTACAAGTTAATATTTTTAGGGTTAGAAATCTACTGATAGATTTGTTATTTAGGTTTTAGTTATGGGCAATGTAGTGGGTTTGGTAATGGGTAATTAATACTTGAAACAAAATTTGAAAATAATTTTTAATATAGCCCAATAAAAGTTATATATATTATATATAAATATAATAAATAAAAATGTATAATTTTTATTTGAATTTTGAATCGAATTTAAAATTATAAATTCGTATTCGATTTACTTGACTCGAATTGAATCGAATTCGAATTCTTATAATCGAAACGAATTCTTGATAATCGAATCTTTTTAATTGAATTTCGATTTTTTCGAATTCGAAACGAATTTTGAACTTCCCTAGCATGGAGTGGAGAAAAAAGAGTAAGAGGCTTAATAATTTTTTTTTTAAATTTTAAAGAGGTTATCTTTGAATCAGACATGGATAGAGTATGTTTAGTTCATTTAGAATAAAAGACAACTCTTAATAGTAAATTTTGTCTAAGAAAGATTATTTCAGATGATATATACTACTTGCTAGAGGTGCACAAATAGCGGTTATTTTAAGAATATTGGATTTTAATAATCCCAACTATTCGTCGCTGGTCGCCAACAGTCCCAACTTTAAAAATAACCACTGGCAGTCCCAACAATTGACATATTGCCACCAATGGACCCTGACTAACAGAACGCTAACGCCGTTAGTCTGCGGTCGCCGAAAAACCGTTTTTGACCAGAAAAAGTTTTCCAAAGATCCGATCTAAGGTTACAAAGAGGGTTAGGATGGAGATATTAAGTTTTCGGCTAAAAAGTTGAGTTTTTCGGCGAAAAAAAGAGTTTTCCGACGAAATAAAGAGTTTTCTGGCGAGAAAAAGAGTTTTCCGACGACTTCAATAATTGGGGTTTTTACTAGAAAAAGGTTCCTAAAGGTCCGTAATAAGGTTACAAAGAAGTTTGGGACGAAAACGTTGAGTATGCCGACCAAAAATAAGATTTCCAACCAAAAATGTTTTTCCGGTGACCGGATACTAACGGCGTTATCGTTCTGTTAGTCAAGGTCCATTGGTGGCCAATATGTCAATAGTTAGGATTGCCAGTGGTTATTTTTTGAAGTTGGGGCTGTTGGCGGCCAACGGCTAATAGTTGGGATTATTAAAATCCAATATTCCTTTTTTTAATAATATGTTTCGGTTATATAACAGGTTTTGGTTTTTCGTTTTAAGGGTTGGAACCGATTATTGCTATAACCGTTTTGGTTCCGTTTATTTGACCAAAAAACCATACCCTATGTGCCCAGTTCCGGGTATGGTTCGGTTCCGGTTCTTAAAAACCGAGTTTTAAAATACCCTAATTTTAGGTTTTTTTATACCCTATTTCCAAGTTTTTTAATTCTATATTTTCGTATTATAATACTCTATTGCGTTTTTGTTACCCTGTTTTCTCATATTATTATTATTATTATTAATTATTATTATTATTATTATTATTATTATTATTATTATTATTATTATTATTATTATTATTATTATAAAATATGCATAGTATAATATAAGAAAATTAAAATGAATGCACTAACACAAATTTAAAAGAAAGATATTAGAATCATGTATCGGGTATATTCGGGTATAATCGATTCCGGTTCTGGTTCTTGTCCGGTTTCGGGTATTAATCAGGTATAATCGGTTCCCGTTTTCGGGTACTACTGAGAACAAAATGTGTACCTTATCTATACCCTACGAAAATGTTACGAAGAGGTTTGGGACTGATAGTGGAAATTTTTAAAGTTGGGATTGTTGCCAGCCAACAGACAATAGTTGAGATTATTAAAATCCACTATTCCTTAAAAAACCGGTTCCGAATTTTTTATGGTTCCGCGTACGGTTTTTTTTACACCTCTACTACTTGCAGTATACTTAAATTAGTAAAAGCTTACAATAAAAAATATATATTGTTTATATGGATAACAATATAGAAAGCTAATTAAAATATATGTTGTTTATATGGATAACAATATAGAAAGTTAAAATGTCTTATTATTATTATTAATATATGTTGTTTTAAGTTTATAATTAACTTTTATATATTGTACGTTAAACTATTTGATAATTGATAATATTGCATATTATTATTATTATTATTATTAGAGTTAAATGCTTGGTTGGTCCCTGTGGTTTGCAAATCTTGCAGACTTGGTCCCAGTGGTTCACTAATTACACACTTGGTCCCAGTAGTTTCAAATTTTGCACTCGGGTGGTCCTTACCACTAACCTTTGTTAGATTTCTCAGTTAAGTATATGCAAAATTACTATTATACCCCTCGTCTTCTTCATCCTTTCTCTGCTACCACCTACAACTACTCTGCTACCACCACCCTCACCCTCGCCGCCTTTCACCGCCATACCACTCAGCCATACCCTCGCCGCCTTTCACCGCCATCTTCCCCATTGCCACAACCATCCACCAGATTCTCAGACCTTCGGCAATATTAGTACCGCCATTAGCAACCAACGAGTTGACAGCCAACGAACTGAATCGAACAGGGTTTTGATTCACCAAGGTCCCACTTTTAACCAAGGTAATCAGACCCCACGGATGCAACGTACTTCCTTCTTGTTCATCCTCAACAAATCGATTCAATTCATCTTCAATTTCATCTTCAATTTCACCTTCAATTTCACTGTTGTTTGACAAATTAGGGCGCGAAACCGAACGAACCGATCCGTACAACCGATCGGCGTCTAACGGAACGGTGTTGTGAATCAAAGCATGACGGAAATCATCCTCGAGTTTCGACATAGCTAACTGAAGCGCGTTTTCGGCTCGATCGATGACGTCACCGAAACTGTAGGATTCAACGGTTAGGTTTTCGGTGAGTTGTATGAGGAGATCAACGGCGGCGAGATAATCGGAAGATTGTTCTTGTTCCGGTGATGCGTCAGAATCGTGGTGGAGAATGATCTTCTCGGCTTTTTGAAACTGATCGTTGAATTTGGCATCGTTTTGGATTAAATCGGTGATGTTAGAGAGACGATTGTCGAAGCGTGAGAAGATGTTGATCATGTCTTCGGTTGCTTGTGTGTTGATGTTTAGGCTTTTTACGATTTGGTGAGTTGTGGCGAGGACTCTGTCTTTGGATTTAGGTTGGACTGTGGTGGTGGCCATCGGTGGTGGTTGTACGGCGGTGGGGTGTGTGTGTGTGTGTGTGAAGGAAGATGAATGGGGTATAAGTTAAGAAGCGGTTGACGAATCCATTCCTCTACCAACTACTGTGTGCGTTTGTGTTTGAGATTCCTTTCCTTTTGGCCGGCCTCAACAGGGAATGTCAGTCTCTTCCAGAGAATGTATACATCATATTTAGAGTTGGCTGTCAACTCGTTGGTTGCTAATGGCGGTACTAATATTGCCGAAGGTCTGAGAATCTGGTGGATGGTTGTGGCAATGGGGAAGATGGCGGTGAAAGGCGGCGAGGGTATGGCTGAGTGGTATGGCGGTGAAAGGCGGCGAGGGTGAGGGTGGTGGTAGCAGAGTAGTTGCAGGTGGTAGCAGAGAAAGGATGAAGAAGACGAGGGGTATAATAGTAATTTTGCATATACTTAACTGAGAAATCTAACAAAGGTTAGTGGTAAGGACCACCCGAGTGCAAAATTTGAAACTACTGGGACCAAGTGTGTAATTAGTGAACCACTGGGACCAAGTCTGCAAGATTTGCAAACCACAGGGACCAACCAAGCATTTAACTCTTATTATTATTATTAATAGTAAATAGATTAACTAAATCTAAAATTTGACTTTATACTTCTGCTTAAGTCGTATCTCTTACGTTAGTTTATACCAACAAGTCTCGTCTTATTGAAATTCATAAGACATTCCAGATTTGTTCATCAAAATTAAAGATAGGAAATAAACAAAATGTTGATATTATTTTAGAGACAATCTAAAATAAATATATAATTTTTTTCAAGAACACAACTTGAATACTTAATGAGTAGGTGGGGAAGTGGAACACATACTTCTATATAAAGAATGTTTATACGTGCAAAACTGAAATTTGTTTGGTGGAAATAACAAGGAATTAGAAGGGTGGGTTTGGAATTCCGAAATTTCAACATTCCATCTTATTTCCACCTAATTTGAGTTTTTCTTCTTTTAAATTTTAATAATTTCGTATTTATTTTAATCATGAGTATCTGTTATTAGAAAACTCACGAGATGTTACAAATATAATGATCAATGGGATTAAGTAAATTGTAATTTTCGCCGGACATGTGACCTTGATAAGAAACTAGTAAATCAATTCGTCTTTTAATTGACATTTACGCGGAAGACCGACACTCGTTTCCAAAGATGCCATTGCGTATATTTATTTGTATAATTGAATAACTTATGTATTGAATCAAGGATGCATTAAACATTTATATTTATATGTGTATGATTAATGGAAAGGTATAGGGATAATGATCGAGCTCTTCATATGGTGTTCATTGACCTTGAAACGACATATGACAGTGTATCTCGCAAACTAATTTGGGATAGTTTGGAGTGTAGAGGGGTACCTGGGAAATATGTCGACATAATTAGGGATATGTATGTTAGGACAAAGACTAGTGTGCGTGGACCTATAGGACATACTGGTTCTTCCCTGTGGAGGTAGGACTCCATCAAGGGTCTGCGTTGAGCCCGTTTCTTTTTGCGGTTGTCCTAGATGAGTTGTCAAAGTTTATTCAGGAGACAGTTCTGTGGTGCTTGCTTTTTGCGGATGATGTTGTGTTAGTAGCAAAGAGTAAACAAAGGTTGAATGCAAGGTTGGATGAGTGGCTTGCAACTTTAGAGGGTAAGGGTCTAAGGATTAGTCGCGCTAAGACCGAGTATCTTTACTGTGATTTTAGCGGTGTAGGCGATGACCAGGGCACTAAGATCACCATTGAGAGGCAAGTGGTTCCGGAGGTAACTAAATTCAAGTACCTAGGATCGTTTGCACAAAATGATGGGGAGATAGATAGTGACGTAGCCCATCGCGTTCAGGCTGGATGGTATAGGTGGAGAGCAGCTTCTGGGGTATTGTGTGACAAGAGATTCCCAACTAAATTAAAGGGGAAATATTATAGGGTTCTAGTTAGTCCTGCTATGTTATAAGGTACAAATTGTTGGGCCATCAAGAAGACACAAACGTGTAAGCAGACATGAGGATGCTAAGGAGAATGTGTGGGCACACTAGGTTGTATAGGATAAGAAATGAGGTTTTTAGGGAAAGATTGGAAGTGACTAGTACTTCAGATAAGATAAGGGAGGGGAGATTGAGATGGTTTGGGCATGTAAGGATGAGAGAAGTGACAACAACTGTTAGATCAGTAGAAACTTTCACTGTGGAGGGGAGGAGGAGTAAAGGCAGGCTGAAACTAACTTGGGAAGACCGAGTTAGAAATGATTTATTAGACTTACACCTCTCAGAGGACATGGTCGAGGATAGGAGTTTGTGGAGACGTAGAATTAATGAGCTTTAGATTTTGTGATCATTTTTTCTGGGCGTGATTTTGAACCAAGTATGCTTTTCTGCTTTTTATGCGTAAATGCGGACATATGTATACTGTTATGAAGCTTACATCTTGATTTGTATTTAGAGTCGGGGGTCTCGCAAGAAGCAGCATCTCTATCCCTTTGGATAGAGGTAAGGTGTGCCTACATCTCACCCCCAAACCCTACTAACAGCTTTATAGCTGGGAATAACTGGGTAAGGTTGTCGTTATTGTTGTGTATCATATTGTAAAGGGTTAATCTTAATTGTTGAATTGAGTTATTAAAAGGGTTGAAGATAACTACTGGTTTAAACTAATAACGTTTATCAGGCGTTTATTTATTTATTATTATTGTAGGTTAGGACCAGTTTGTTTTCAATATAAATAGATGATTAGAGCTATTGTAATTGGTGTGTTTTTTGTTTAATAATAAACAAAGAGTTGAACGAGTTCGTTCATAGCGTGTTTGTGTGTTGGATCAAGGGTCTGATTTCCAACGTATAGAGCATTGCAATTTATAATTTATATATTGGTGTAAACTATTGAGTATAAAGTTAATTTTGTTTTTATAAATCGTTTGGACCGAATTTGTAAAAAATGAACTCGTTACCGAATTTGTAAAAAATGAACTCATTAAAAAGATGGAGGTTCTTATATAGAGTTGAGTTTTGATTTGAAACCTAAATCTGAGATTAAGTTGCAACAACAAAACACTATAATTGAAATAGTTAATCTAGTTTACAAATGAATGTGTTTGCATCTAGGATTTTCACATATGAAACACAAAATCACATATGCTTACCATAGTTCATAGGAGGTGAGAATAGATAGTCATTACTCTTCCTTCAAAATATGCATCCTGTGCCATCATATCTCTTCTTTTCTTCTAACAAAATCATCATATCTCACTCTTACTCTCACTCCAATACACTTCAACCCGAATCAAATAACAACTTTTCTCATTAAACTCTACAAAATCAAGTATACCAATCAAATTAAATATACTAAACACTACAACTACATCAAGATTTGTTTAGCTACAACCAGTCAAAAAACAACTAAGAACTTTATTACCAAATTTGGTGAATAGTGACTTGAGTTTTTTTCTTTTTGTTGGCCTCTTTTTTATAATTTTACCCCTTAACTTTTGACATTGACACTTACAACACCTTAACTTTCTGGAGACTTTGTAATCGAGTTTCTCGTGTTTATGTTAATGTGCACGTAGGCTATAAATTCAAGTTGATCTACGTTTTTACGTAAATTTTCCTTGGAAATGAGTCTGGTAAAATAAATTATGTTCTTATGCTTATTATTATGTACGTTTTCGGTTGGTCTATGTTTTGATGTAAGTTTTTATTTTTTTCCCGGAAATGAGTCGAGTCAAATATTATACGTTTTCTTGCTTTTTTTTATGTACGCTTTCAGTTGGTCTACGTTTTGACGTAATTTTTTTTGAAACTCCGCAGCAACACGCGGGTCAATTTACTAGTTAGCATACAATAATCAAAACCACGATCGAAAATGACTTAGCACAAACTAACGTTCAATGGAATCTCAAATCACATTCAATCGCAATTTATACGCGCTAACTTTCGTTTAAACCCAAAACCAGATAAAAAACCTGTTTCGCTTCCCAAGTCAATTACAACCACAACTCTAAATCCTAAACCGCGTTAACCCAAGGTTTGGGCAACCTTCCTAATTGCTATTCCATTAATCAAACAAATCAAAATAGTAATATTGGATTTTAATAATCCCAATTATTAGCCGTTGGCCGTCAACAGTCCCAACTTAAAAAATAACCACTAGCAGTCCTAACCTATTGACATATTGGCCACCAAATCCTAAACCGCGTTCACCCAAGGTTTAGGCAATCTTCCTAATTTCCTATTCCATTAATCAAACAATTAAAATAGGAATATTGAATTTAAATAATCCCAATTATTAGCTGGTGGCCGTCAACAGTTCCAACTTAAAAAATAACCACTAGCAGTCTCAGCTATTGACATATTGACCACCAATGGACCCTGACTAACAGAATGCTAACGCCGTCAATATCCGGTCACCAGAAAAACGTTTTTGGCCGGAATACTCAACCTTTTCGTCCCAAACTTCTTTTGTAACCTTATTACTGATCTTTAGGAACGTTTTTCTAGTAAAAGCCCCAATTATTGAAGTCACCGGAAATTCTTTTTTTTTTTGGCCGGAAAACTCAGCTTTTTGGCCGAAAAACTTCACATCTTCGTCCCAAACATCTTTGTAACCTTAGGCCGATCTTTAGAAAACTTTTTCTGGCCAAAAATGGTTTTCCGGCGACCAGAGACTAATGACGTTAGCGTTCTGTTAGTCAGGGTCTATTGGTGGCCAATATGTCAACAGTTGGGACTGCCGATACTTATTTTTAAAATTGGAATTGTTAGCGTCCAACTCAAAACCACCATTCACGAATCTTGTCCAACACCAACTCTCCTTGATCCGATTTTTCAGACCAAACCCTAATAATAATAATAATAATAATAATAATAATAATAATAATAATAATTATAATAATCCCCCAACCAAATCCCCAATTTGTCATCTACTTTGTATTCTAATTATCCTCCACAAATTCCCCAGAATTCGTCTTCAACATGCCTACACACTGACAGTTGACCTAATTTCCAATCGCACACATTTCACCTATATATCACCATCTGCTTTCCGATCTACAATTCTTCACAAAATTCGCTAAAAATGGGGAACTCCTTTGGATGTTCAGCCTCCGGTGAACGATTGGTGTCGGCTGCTAGAGACGGAGACTTCGTTGAGGCCAAGATGTTGCTCGATTGTAACCCTTGCCTTGCGAAATACTCCACTTTTGGTGGATTGAATTCGCCTCTTCACTTTGCCGCTGCTAAAGGCCATAATGATGTATGAATTCATCGCTTTTCATTTGTTGATTTTGTGTTTTTGTTGTTTAATTTGTTTTTTTTTTTGTGTTTTGTGTGTTTTAGATTGTGGCATTGTTGCTTGATAATGGAGCTGATGTTAATTCTAGGAATTATTGTGGTCAGGTAATCGTTATTCGGTTTCGAAATCGGCTTGTGGTTAATTTGTTTCAAATGTATTGATATTTAGCTACCAGTTTAGGAGATAATTAGCATAGATATTATGTAATATGAGGTACTAGATTATAATAGTAATATTGTTATGTATTTGTGTAATTTTGAAGACGGCATTGATGCAAGCGTGTCGGTATGGGCACTGGGAGGTTGTTCAAACACTGCTTCTGTTTAGATGCAATGTAAGTTATCCTTATAATCTTCGTAGTTGTTAATGGCGAGTAGCGACAAATAGCGATAAGGTACCTTTATGCTACATAGCGAATAGCGATAAATAGCTGGCGACTATTTTATAAATAGAGATACACCAGAAGTTTTTTTAAATGTATATTATTTCAAAATTTATAAATAGAGATACACCAGAAGTTTTTTTAAATGTATATTATATCAAAATACCGTGGTATATATGCTATTTTATATGTATATTTAACAGAAACCTAAAATCCAGCTATTTTTATAGCTATATTTAATTGCTATTTATATTAAAAAAAACAAAAAAATAAAATAAAATAAACTGTTGATATTTTCGCTATTTATCGCTACAACCCTAATAGCGAGCCTAGACCTATACGCTACGTAGCGATCGCTATTGCTATTAATATTAAAAAACAAAAAAATAAAATAAGATAAACTGTTGATATTTTCGCTATCTATCGCTAACCCTAATAGCGAGCATATACCTATACGCTACATAGCGCGCTATAGCGATCGCTACGCTCGCTATTGACAAATATGATAACCTTATTTAGTTTTTTTCAGCTAGGAAGTAGCATTAAAGTGGATGAATGTTAGGTGTATAATTGTATGTGTTTATTATGTTTTTTTAGGTTATGAGGGCCGACTATCTTAGTGGGAGAACTGCTCTCCATTTTGCAGCTGTGAATGGACATGTGCGTTGCATACGTCTTGTTGTGGCTGATTTTGTGCCTAGTGTTTCACTTGAAGATGTGGATGCACAAACAAATGGTGACGGAAGCAACAATCATGGACCCAAAAGCAAATTTGACCACTGGTATAGATTTTGTTACGCAGTTCTTTATAGCATCAGGGCCCTGGGGTGTTATAAAACGAATTGTTTAATAACTGGGATTTGAAATTCGAATATAGTCAGTTTTTATTGTGTGGATAAAGTGTTAATGAGTATCAGATTATTTAAGAGTTTTAATAGCTTCTGGATAGATCAACTTTATTACTTGCTGCAGGAAAATTGATTCTTTAGGAAATATATTTTAACTCATATCCACATTTTCATTGTTAGTCATACTATTTAGAAGTTATAATAATTTGTGATAACTTGTTTAAAGAAAATTGTTAGTAATACTATTTAAAAGTTATAACAATTTGAATGCTCAAACAACATATGAGATTGTTTAGATTATCTGTCCATCATTTGTTAAACAATATGATAATTGATTATGTTATTTTACAACTTCAAACATCATACCCTGCTACACATTTTACTGATTATCTGATTGTGATTGTTCTGTTTCACATAGTTATTTTCTAAATATGGGATCCAAAGATCTCTGTAGACTATCATTATTACACTTCAGTGTATTTATTCGTGAACATTTAGTTATCTTTCAGTGATTAAATAGTATCATCTTTATGGTCGCTGTAGTGCATTGGTGAAGTTTGTTAATAAAGCTGCTGATGGTGGTATAACTGCTCTTCACATGGCGGCATTGAATGGGTATGCTGATTGTATACAGCTGCTTCTTGATCTGCACGCAAATACATCAGTTGTCACGTTCCATTATGGAACTTCAATGGATTTGATAGGTATGTCGGTTGTTCGAAGGTCACGTTCCATTATGGAACATCAATAGATTTGATAGGTATGTCGGTCGTTCGAGATCCAAATGATAATGTTTGCCACTAGACGTTATCATTCAATCATTTACATATTAATGGATCAATTTGGATCTTGGTTTTAAATGCGTGCATCATATGATGCAGCGATGAGATCGCATCGCTGCAGTTGATGCGTGAATCACATGATGCGCATGTGATGCAGCGCGGTATGCAGTTAACCAGTATTGGAACAAATTAGACCGTTGATTGCAATGGGTATGAGTGTTTTAAATTTGATTGAACAATCTTACTATCGATCGAGCAATCGGTTTGACTATTTAGACCATGGATTGGACAAACTTACCACAAATGATGAGAATATCTTATATTTTTGTGGTTTACAGTTAACATGTTAAAATTTTATCTATAATTGTTTTTTGACCAGAGAGCCGAGATGATGAGAATATTACATATTTCAGTGTTTAAAAGCTAACAAGCTAAAATTATAGATACTACTTTCTTAATAATGAATGCCTCACATATGTGATGCATGTGTCTCACGCGTCACATCAGCTTTTAGGATCAAAACACATCTGAGCACCATACGCCTTTTAGAACCAAATTCTTCGTTTTATGTGTGCCATTTTGTATCCTAACAGACGCTGTTTTGTAGGAGCTGGAAGCACTCCTTTGCATTATGCCGCTTGTGGTGGAAATTTAAAATGCTGTCAGGTAAACTTCACTTTAATCTAACCGCTTGATAACTTTGTTTTAATATCATCTTTTTGTTTATATTAATGATTAATGTCTTTGCCTCCAATCATTCAGATTCTACTTGCAAGAGGTGCTAGTCGTTTGACATTAAATTGCAATGGGTACGTTCATCTTTTCTTCTTTTGACTTTTTACTCGATCCTATATTGCTAGTTGGTCATGAAAACCTTTATGCTGTTTCAGGTGGCTTCCACTTGATGTTGCAAGAATGTGGGGCCATCATTGGCTTGAACCGTTGTTGGCTCCAAATTCTGATCTGGCGATACCCGTGTTCCCCCCTTCTAATTATTTATCTTTGCCCCTCATGAGTGTACTTAACATAGCCAGGTATTCACAAGTAACCATCTCTACACATTTTACTTTCAACTAGGGGTGCAAAATGAGCTGAGCCCGAGCTTGACCAGGCTTGAGCTCAAACTCGATTAACTTATGAGAGCTGGAGCTCGGCTCAACTCAGCTTGAGCTTCGCTTTTTGGTAGTTTCTCAAGCTCGAGCTTGGCTCGCTTATTATCTCTTAATTAATATATTAAATAAAAGTAATATAAATAATAGACTCGTTTAGGCTTGCGAGCTCGATAAGTGAAGCTTGGGCTCGGGCTCGTTTACTAAACAAGCTTATTTTATAGGTTCGGGCTCGGCTTGTAAACAAGTCTAAATAAGCTCGGCTCGTCTCATTTACTAGACAACTTTAAGTAAGTGGTAAATGTTATTAAATATTAGTAAAAAGTAAAACCTAGCATTACACTGAGGCTCGACGAGCCTGACAAGCTTCACATGCCATGCTTGAGCTCGGGCTCGATAAATAATTAGGATTATTTGTCTTTGCTTCTTTTAGGGTAGCAATGTGTGGGGTTTGATCTGCAAGAAAATATATTTTGCAATATGGGATCTATTTTTATTATGATAAACACGGATTAATTGTGAAAATTACACGCAGGGAGTACGGTTTGCAATCATCAGGAACTCTTTCTGATGACACTGATATTTGTGCTGTCTGTCTCGAGAGATCTTGCACAGTAGCTGCTGAAGGTTTGCTATCTTAACATGTTATTTGTGTAGATATACACACATATCTATATATTTGATTAATAAGTGGTAAATTGCTAAATAATTATATGTGGCTCATATCATTCATGAAGTAATTAAAAGAACAGCAATAATGTTTCAACTAGCATTACGCGTTGGATTTACTGGGTACCCTTGTTTGTTTGTTAATTTTAAATTAAAGAGTAAAATGCCATTTTCGTCCCTGAGGTTGCGACTTTCGTCCAAAGTTGTTTTTCTGAATCTGGATTCAAAAGGTTGGAAACCTTGCCATTTTAATCCAGCTCGTTAACTCCATCCATTTTTCTCTGTTAAGTCAGGGGTATGTTTCTGTCTTTTTTGCTAACTTAAAGGGCAATTTAGTTTTTTTTTCACTTTATGTAAAAAGACCAAATACCCCTGAAAAAAACCAAATTGCCCTGTAAGTTAACAAAAAAGACGGAAATATCCTTGACTTAACGGAGAAAATGGATGGAAATAACAAGCCGGATGAAAATGGCAAGATTTCAAACCTTTTGGATCCAGATGCGTAAAAACAAACCTTTGAATGAAAGGCGCAAAACTGGCCAAAACTTAGGGAAGAAAATGGCATTTTGCAGAAAGTGTTTCGGGTCAACTAAATACAGCCAACCCTTTTGACCCAAACCCGTCATCCAACCGACTGGGCCAATCTCTTTTTACCGCCTTTAACCTCGGTGTACTTGTTATCAGGTTGCAGGCACGAACTATGCGTGAGATGTGCTCTCTACCTATGTTCAACAAGCAATAACCCGTCTGAATTATTGGGCCCACCCGGATCCATTCCATGCCCCTTATGCCGACATGGCATCATTTCATTCACCAGATTACCCGGTTCACCCGCAAAAGAAATCAAACTACATCTTTCCCTCGGCTTCTGCACTCCATGCATGCTTCACCCTCGTGAACCAACCGACGAGTCCACCCCCGAGATTAGCAAGAACAACCACGTTGCTTCCGTTTCACCAGAACTTTTCTGCCCGGTTACTTGTAGCCCGTTCCCTTCTGTCGCCATTCCATTATGCACCTGCAATGACGGCACATGCCCGTCTTCTCAATCACGAGACGATGAAGCTCAAGGTGGTATAGGTGGTTCAGATGGTTCACCGTCTCATCGAACCATATCCGGTGAGGACGGGAAACTGGGTTCACTCAGGCTCGAGAAAACTAGCTGCTCGAGCATGTTTTGGGGCAGGAGGAGCTGCAGCAGGGAACAACAGTGTAATTCGGAGATCAATGCTTGATTCGTGAAGTTTTGAACAGATGCTATTGTGAAAGCAATAATGGCGGTTTTGCTGGAATAGTTTGTGATATATAATGATGGTTATTGGTGGTGGTGTTGTTATGGGATTGATGTTAGGATGTTTTAGGAGAAAAAAAGGGTTTGTAAAAAATAAGGATGAGTGTGTTTGTTGGGGTATATTTGTTATTGTTGTAGGATACTACAGTTGGTCACTGTTCTACCTGATTGCAGCTGTACTAACATAACATTGTTTCTGTTGATGATTAGCCAATCTATTTCTTGAAATTATACATGTTTTTAAGTGTCTTTACGACGCATAATGTGTGTTAGGTTCTTGTTATGGTTTGTTTTTCGCCACACTTTGCGTCATTCTGTCATCTCACCGTTAGTGCAGCTGTTAAAAAGTGGGTGACCTTATTGTTATTGCTATCGTTGTTATTGTTATCGTTATAGTTATTGTTATTATTCTTCTAATAGAACCCACCCACCCCTGAAAACACCCAACCACTGGTTACCACCACCACTGCCATCCAACTCCACTTGCCACCAACGCCACCCCCACCAAGCTCCGATCGCCATGTAACCGACTAACACCGGTTAGCATGTCACCCTGCCGCCGCCTCGATTTCAAAACCAAAACACTTTAAAAAATCAAAACCGTTCTATAAGCAGTGAATATTTTGCTAAAACACCTAAAAAGATTAAAGATTTGAACAATGATTTAGAGCAAGATGAAGTAGAAACTGGAAGTCATTTAGGTGTTTATTTTTATTTTATTTATTTTAGAGTTAGTATCTAGGTTTTGTGGTAATTGTTTAGTGGAGTTACTTTGGAATGTTGGATATTGAATGTTAGTAAATAGAAGGCCCCAATATAAAAGAAGCCCTTGTGTGTGCAGAAATAAAAATAAGAGTTAATTGCCTGGATGGTCCCTGTGATTTTACGTTTTTTCACGTTTAGTCTTCAAATTTTGGAAATAGCAAGTATGCTTCCTATGGTTTGTTATTTTGTTACTCGGATAGTCCCCTGAGTAAATGTCAATTAATTTGAAAATAGCAGGTATGCTCCCTATGGTTGGTTATTTTGTTACTTGGATAGTCCCCTGATATTTACTCAGGGGACTATCCGAGTAACAACATAACAAACCATAGGGAACATACATGCTATTTTCAAAAGATGGGGACTAAACGTGAAAAAACGTAAAACCAGAGGGACCATCTGGGAAATTACCTCTAAAAATAAACTCAATAGTTTAAATTTGAATTCTAAATCGAATAAAAAGTACAATTTCGTATTCGATTACTGAATTCAAACCAAATTTATAGAGAATGAATCTTCAATATCCAAGTTCGAATATCAAATCGAAAACAAGTTTTTTCGAGTCTGATTAAAAAAACCAAACACCCTTACCACTATCCCGTCTAACCATCGTCGACCACCCGCAATCACTACGACCACTAGAACCATTCCCCCTCCGCATTACACGTGGATTTTGACGGTTTTATTAAGGGTGTGAAATTCTGACACGACACAAACTTAATGTGACAACAGATTTGGGTTTAGTCTAAATAGGTGTTAGAGCATTCACAATGGATTTGGTATATATGTGTGAGTGGGTTAGTTATATTGTGAGGAATGGTTTTGAATGGTTGTGAGTGAGGAGAGAGAAAATGTTACTGTTCATCTGTAAATATACGGGGACACTGTTCATCTTTAAATATTTTTTGGAAGTGGTTGTGAGTGGGGGAGAGGAAAATGTAATGATAAAGGTATAAAAAATATTATTTAATTAAAAAGGAGATAGAAAAAACAGTGTGTTTTAATGTAATTATATGTATAAAGATAAGAAAATCAATGTGAATGCTCTTAATGTCAACTTGACGGGTTGACCCGTTTAACTTGTGTGTTGAAATAAAAATTAAACGCAAGTTTGAATTTGAATTCTAAATCGAATTGAAGAAAATACAAATTCGTATTCAATTACTGAATTCGAATCAATTCAAAGAGAATTTGAATCTTCAATATCCGAGTTCGAATATGAGGTTCGATTTCAAATCGAATTAAAATTCGAGTTTTTCGAGTCTCATTAAAAAAAACTGAACACCCTTACCACCACCCCGTCTAACCATCATCAACCACCGCAATCACTACGACCACCAGAACCATTCTCCCCCTCCCTATTAATTCACGTGGATTTTGACGGGTTTGAAATTCTGACACGACACGAACTTAACACGAAATTTACAGGTTTGGGTCCAGTCGAAATCCAAATAGGTTCGGGATGGTTTCAAGGGGGTTTATGTCAACTGCCGAAATGATCCGTTTAACTTGCTATTGATGATTAGTTGCGACTAATCCAATTCACAATGATCATTTTTTTTCATACAATTTTACCAATCCATGCAAATTCAAAGCTCTTTTAATTTTCGTGAGAACCCAGCCAGGCCGGTGCCCTCTTAAAACCCACTTGGTTTAGAGGATTTGGCCCTAAGAACCATTAAGGTCACTTGGTGCTCTAAATTAGAATAATCTGAATAGAGCGTGTGTACGTCAAACCTCCTGATTCATTTTTTTTCATTCCAGTTTCTTATATGGTGTTGAGTAAATTCGATTAAAATAAAATGATATTGATGAACTAAAATAAATTTAAATAAAAAAAATGCTTTATAAAAGAATCTCAATTTTTTTATAAAAAAAATTATAATTTTATTGCAAAACCTTTTCTACTAGGTTGGACGGATGTTTAATATGGGCCCTTTGTACCAGTCCAGTTCATTTGTAGACACGTATGATCTAGTACAAAAGTGGGGTTCTGAAATTTGTCTTCCAAAGTATCCAAGAAATAGTACATCTTCCGTATCCAAAAATTCCAACAGTTTTAGTTTTAACTTCATCTATTAGTTTTAACTTCACTCTATTAGTTTTATCAACTTATAATATTATTATAAACTTTATCCACTTATATTTCTTAATAATATTATACTGTATTCGATTATCTCCATTTGACATTTCATTCAAAAAATAAAACCTTTTGTATCTGGGTCCCTAAGATTTTATTTTTGTTCCATTTTCATCGTGTTGCCAATCTGGGTTAGAATTTTCTGTTAACTTCTTCCTTTTTTGTCGTTTTCCTCATTTGAATGAATGATATAATCGTCATTTTATGCCATAATATATTTTAATTAAATGAGGAAAACGATAAAAACGAGGAGAAGTTAACAAAAAATTCTAACCTAGTTTGTCAATTGGATGGAAATGACAACAAAAATGAAACCTCAGAGACTCAAATACAAAAAGGTTTCATTTTAGACCGAAGTAACAAAAATGACATAAACTCAGGGACCATTTTGACATTTTACTCTAATTAAACTGAATATATCATCAAAATTACCTTACGAAAGACAAATTTATGCATTTATTAAAAACTCATACATGTGCCATGCAAAGTATTTAATTTTATAACATATATAAAGTATTATTTTATATTTCTATTGAAATTTATTGTGGTAATTGTATGTGTAATACAAGTCCTTATTAATTTGGTCAAAGTATAAAATGACTAAAGAAATCAAATTTAATCTTGTTTTAGAGCTTGCTAATGTATATAGTTTAAAAATTTGTAATCCTTTCGATTATTTTTAAAGATCCTTTTATTTCAAGTTTATATAAAACAGTCTTCTAAAAATCTCAGGACTGACCAAACATTATGCAACTACAACGCAAAGCAAAGAATGACTAAATTTATTCTTCCATGTTGTGATTATTGATAGACCAAATGCCACAAATTTGATTTTCTCTCGTGTATTTTTTTTTCATTCTTATGTATTTTTTCTAAACTTAATAGTATATCAAACTTGATAAAAATTCATCGAAGTAGAAGGTAAATAGGCAACAAACTCATATATGAAAATTGATTTGGTTACAGGAAATGTAGAAAGGGAGATGAGACGTAGTAGGGTGTTGATGGTGTGGATTTGATGGGTTTTAGGTCAAACCATTATTATATATTGACAATGATTTTGGTTAGTGTGAACTAAGATTAACTTATGAAATATAAATCAAACCAAACCAAACCATTACTAACGGTTTGATTTCACATATTGGGCCTATACGATAATATTTGCATAAAACACGATCAAATATTGTCTCAACAGTTAATGCCGAATCCTTTAAGGAAAGCTCAATCATGTGTATAGTTCAACATGAAATAACTAAAAGACCAAATAAAGTAAAAATAAAAGCTACGACATAGGCAAAATCTTATGGTCCAGTTTTTTTTCGACCCTTTTCAGGTATAAACTGTAAACCAAATCGTTTGATGCGGTTTGAAATTTCTTAAAACGGACCAACCAAAGTTTTTTTAAACGAAAACCAACCATGAAATCAAGCCGATGGACAGTTTTGACGAGGATCGGAAAGAACTAGAAAAGTTTCCCGAGAGATATATTGGCTTTCTGACAAGCTAAATTTTCTATTAATAAATGTCATTCTTGTAGGAGTGAGTATAAAAATTCTAGTTTGATCAGCTAGAGTTTAAAGTGACGTTTAACACGGTAACCTAATAAAATGAAGTAACAAGTTGGTGTCAAAAAAAAAAAGAAAAAAAAAAGAAAAAAGAATTGTATGTGTCTTGCTAACAGAAATAACATAAGAAGTTTGTCATCAAACTCCGAAATCAGCCAAACATCCTGCCCATCCAACACATGCCATTCCATGGTATCTCTTACGTACTTTCAAACACATTTCTCACATGAATTTCAAATTTCAAAACAAGTTATGCATCAAAACTTCTAGGTTTAATTCTTATATATGTTAGGGGTGTTCAGAATTTGATTTGCATTCGAAAAATTTGAAGTTTGACTCCATTCAAATTTGACTATCAAGTTCGAATTCGAGTTGATTCGTATTCGAGTCTAGTAATCGAATTCGAATCGAATACGAATCTATGATTTTCAATTCGATTCGAAATTCAAAGTTCAATTTATATACACACATATAACTTCTAAATTTGGGTGAATGTATACACACATATAACATTACCAAACCTAATTACAAATGGATCATACTATTAATTTCTACATTTTTACCTAACTAAAATGGCTATCTATAACCAACCTATCTTCTAAATTTTAGCGTTTTGATAGATTGGTAGTTAACAAATTATGCAGATTATTATATTTTATGTTAAACATAATTAGTTTGTGGTAGTTATAAAAAATGAAAGAAAATAAATTTATTCTTTAGGGTGAATTTGAATTAAATCAAATTTATTCGATTAATTTGAAAATTCGTTATTCGATTTGATGAACACCCCTAACATATGTAACAAAACTATAGGTTTTTTTATGGTTTTTTTAACAACAAAACTGCTGTCTTGATTTATGCTCTTACTTTCAAGATTCACGTTACTTCACCTTTTAAAGAAACCTGTCAAATTGAAAAAGAGGAACTTTAAGCATCAAGGCTTGTCGGTTTTTGTTATACTTTAGAACAAAATGAATGGATGGGTCCTTGCATGTTTTGTATAAGATTGGTTCTATCGATTCACAGTCTTAAGGGTTGCTTCAAGATTCGTGTACGTCTTTTTACCTTTTCAAATACACTTGTCACATGCAAACCGAAAGAAAAAGACATGACCCATGCATCAAGAGTATATTAATTACACTTCAAAATTTTCGAAAACATATATGCGCCATAATTTGTGTGTTATGTAAAGATCATGAGAAGAATGAAAGAGAATGTTTTGTGAAAATGATTGATTGTATGATGATTAGGGTTTGTATGAGGGTATTTATACTATCTAGGGTTTTTCATAGGGCTTTCCATAAACTACTCTAAACTATGATTATTACCGTTGTAGATTAAAATAGTGTCTAATATTTGCTGCGAGCTAAGGGCGAGGAGTGACAGCTTGGAAAGTAAAAATAGAATTCTTTGTGTTGACAATGGTTTGGTGAAGATGTTTGCGATTTGATCTCGAGTAGATATAATTGCACATGTAGTTTTCTTTAAGCAACCTTTTCACGAACAAAATGAAAGTCAACTTTAACATGATCAACAGCAAGATAGCTTGCATCAAGATTATTACAAAAGAGAGTTCGAGCAGAAGTTGCGTCTACCCCAAATTCCTTCAATAAAGCCTCTAACCAAGTCAATTCGGCGACAATATCAGCTAGAGCTTTGTACTTGGTTTCTATAGATGACCAAGACACCGTTTTCTGTTTTCATTGGATCCAGGAAATGAGGTTGGAACCCATGTTTTGGGCAAACCCCTATGTGGATCGATGGCCATCAGGATACCTAACCCAATTAACATCCAAGAAGGCGTAAAGGAAAGATGATCCCTACTAGTGAGCATGTAAGTTGGGAGCCCGAGTTGTGACGAATAAGCAACCCATGATCGATTATGTCCTTTAAATACTAGAGTATGCGTTTTGGTAGCACGAATTGTGACGAATAAGCAACCCATGATTGATTATGTTCTTTAAATACCATAACATGCGTTTGGTAGCACACCAATGATTTTCTAATGGAGCATACATCTATTGGCACACATTGTTTACAACCAATATGATGTTAGGTCTAGATAAGGTGACATATTTTTAGAGCACAGTTGACAATATTTGATTGCATCCGGGAAAGGATGACTATCTCCAAGAGGCTATGATTGTGAGGTGCTCATAGGAGATGATATTGGTTTACCGTTCGCAAAACTAATGTACTAAGATCTTTGACATCAAAGGCTTTTTTGGGCAATTGAATCACGCGATGGACAAAAGTGGTGTTTTTATCAGTGACAATGATGTTATCTATATAATCAAGATTGTGTAGAAGGGTTTCCCATTTTTGTGACCATGAAACCTAGGGATGGCAATCGAACCCGAACCCGATGGGTAAACCCGAAACCCGACACATTTGGGACGGGTTTGGGGTCAGTTAATCGGGTTTGGACGAGTTTGAGAATAGTTTTTATATTTTTCGCGGGTTTGGGACAAGTTTGGGATTTGGTGATACACCCCTTTACCCGATTGTATACCCGATATAACTTCTTTAATATTATTAAATATGCATATATATGATACATCCATTTTTTTATACATATTGGTATTTTATTCCGTATACATTTTAGTTATTTCATATATTTCTATAGTGATATTACTAAAAGTAACTGACTAGTAGTATTACCCGATAGGTTTTGGGTCGGGTATACCTAATGGGTAAGCCCTTTAAATTAATGGGTCTAACCGAAACCCGCGGGTATACCCGATACCCGATGGTATTTACCCGCTAGAAACCCGACTGGTTTGGGATAAGCTTATCTATCCAGGGTTGGGGTTGGGATTACCTAAACCCGTCCCAAATCCGACCCATTGCCATCCATAATGAAACCTTAGATTGTGAAGAGTCACTGAAAGAAGATGAAACCCATCTTGTAGAGCTTGTTTGAGGTTGTATAACAACTTGCGTAACAGATAGAGCTGACCTAGATTTTTGGGATCAACGGAGCCTTGTGACTATTTGAGGGAAACTTATAACAATGCATTTTGAACATCAAAGCGGCCATTGCTTTGAAACAACAAGAGAGATAACCGCTCGAATGGTAAACTTGACAACATGACTAAAGGTTTCATTAAAGTCAATGCTAGATTGTTGCCGAAACCCTTTAGCCACAAGGAGAGCTTTTTAACATGTAACAATGCCATGTTGATCTGTTTCTATCCTATAAACCCACTTGCAATCAATAACATCATTTTTAGGAATAGGAGGGAAGAGAGTCCAAGTACCACCTTTGAGAAGAGCTATAAATTCCTCGGCCATGGCTTGATGCCACTTCAGATATTGGTTTAAAATGGTAAAGGAAGTGGGCTCGACAGGAATATAATAATAATAATAATAATAATAATAATAATAATAATAATAATAATAATAATAATAATTTCTCTCCATATATGATCATTCTTCATTTAAATTTGGAGTTATGTTTATTTCTTTATCATTTTCCCATCAATTACCGTATTCTTTTTTGTTATTTGCTAACCCATACACCCTCTAATCTACACCTCGTGAAAAGGAAGAACACCTTTCTATTACACCTTGGTATCGCTAGGTTACAAGCCCTCACATGTTACAATATGCTAATGACCAAAACAAACACAAAACATAAATATACTTAAGCTAGCCAGTTAACATATCACTAGAATATTGCATTGTTTATTTGAGTTGCAACCATAATACAAATACTTCAATTGTGAATCAGATACATACATTAAATCACAGATTTTATTGGTCTACTTAACATTATCCCATCCTTTCTTTTGCATTATTCATGTTGCATATATGATATATGCATAATTACTTCAAGCCAATTCATATGATGAACATCATTTGAGATACCTAAACATAGGAATCATATGTGTAATCATCTTCTACGAGCAGCATTTTCTCTTTGAGCATTGAAATATACAGCGGCAACCGGTAACCCTAATCCATGTTCTTGACTGAAGCTACGAGTATTGAAGCGGTCCCTGGAAGCCGGTGGACTCACCGATTTTCTTGTTTTTTGCTTGAACAATAAGAATACATATCGGTGAATCCCTATTACCGGCTTTGGTGTCTCATAGCTTACAATTTCCCTTCCTGCATTATGAGAAATTCAGTTGGTTATGGATGCATGGGATGCATAAAAGAAAAATATATAATTTGGTTGCATATGATTAAAGGAAAAGTGTACATACCAAAGGAAGTGTCAGTGGTACCAGGAATGTCTGTAACGATCCTGTAACATAGGGTCCATAATTTGTTCTTACTCAATTATAGATAAATGGTACTTAAATAATATATAACCATACAAATAAAAAATGTAAAACTACTCTCGAGTCGGGGGTCTCATCGGAAGCAGTCTCTCTGTTCTTACGGGGCAGAAGTAAGGCTGTCTACATCTTACCCCCCTTAGACTCTACCTTAGTTGTGCTATTGGTGAGATTTAGTGAGTACGATGATGATGACAAATAAAAAATGTAAACCAAAATCTTTCAATCTTACCAGTGGAGATGTTCTCTTAAGTAAGGATCACTAGGGCCTGGAACATCTGGATCGGTCATGATCTTCAAGTCGATATAAGACAAGGTCAATTAACACATGGATATAAGAATATAAAGATGTATGTATATATTTATGTAATAATGTAAACTAGCTAGAGATCAAGATGGTTACAAGTGTATAAGCAGATCTCATGTCTTCACCACCAATATCGACATGGGGTTTGGTGATAATGAGATTAGGCATGAGCTCATGGCCATTAGAGACAGTCTTATTGGGACTGTAGGTCACATTCAACTTGACACTTGGTGTAAAAGTGTCCACCACCTCTCCTATCACTCTTCCTAGTGCAAGTGGTTCTATCATTCTTGACATCATGATGATGATGATGATAACAATGGTTTGATGTAGAGAGATAGAGTGATGGAGCTTGATGGAGTTCTTGAAACACTAGCTATGTGAAATGTGTGAGTTGCATTTGATGCTTAAGAGCCTTTTTATAGAGAAAGAAATGTTAAGTAGAGACTCATATAACCAGACTTTAAAAAGATTGAAGAGACTCAGCAGCATAAAGTTTTACCAAATATGGAAAGTTTTCTAGAAGTGCTATGAAAGAGATCCTATTCAATGTTCTTTGATCAAACCCTACTTTCTACATTAGGAAGTTATACATGTCTAAAGCTTATTGGTTACTCAAGAATAATTAGTAAATAGAAAGATTGCTTTTTTCTTCTTCCCTAATTTCCACTTATCTTCTTAAAAATATTCATGTTGCAGGATATTTTATATATGCTTTAAATTTAATCTTTCATTTGGGCATGCTAGGATGTGTTTTCTAGCTAGAGAATGTTCCCAAAGTTTCCCATCCCTCATTAGTGCCAATTTCTGTTTCTCTGGAGGCTGCTTTAAACCTTAATTATGTATTGATGTATGGCATGTCAAAAGGCATGGGCATAACTTTTAACGTGGTGCGTTATAAACAAACAATCTATTTGACATGTGACACATTCAAGCATATTACAGAATAAAAGTACAAAATAAAAAGTACTAGAACCAGAATAACACTTTGATCAGTGCTGCTAAGCCACCAAAGAACACATGACAATGCAATCAATATTTAAACCTTACAAGAGCATCAACTCTTATACCAACTATGTGATTTGTCTAAGGTGTCAAACACCGTCTTGCAGAGCCGACCCAACGTTTTTGAAGGCCTAAGCAAACTACAAAGTCGAGACCCTTGTGAGACTTGAACCAAAAAAATATCAATTGTCCATAGCAAATCACAAAATAAAGTCGTAAAATCGGGACCATCAAATCCCAAAATTGTTTTTTTTGTGGTTACTTAATTGCAAATCGCACCATTGGTGACAATCGATTACCTCTAATTTCTCCCCACTGTTCATTCACGTCGGTTTCAGTTAGCGAAGTCGCAAGTAATCAGGATAGCAGCGAAGCGGAGGGTGTATAATTGCGTTCAAGAAAAAAAAGATTTGTCCAATAATCGTTGGGTGTAGACATTTTACTTGCTTGGGTTATTATATCTTTACCTATGTGTTTGTTCATTTTGACTAAATACACATATAATATATGAAAAAAATAAAAGTTGAGGGCCCTACTTTTTGGAGGCCCTAGGCCTTTGCCTAGAATGTTATACCTATTGGTCCGGCATCTCTTATGCCATATGTAACATCTGGCTTTCAAACCAACAGAGTTATCTGCTTTTACCACTAGAGTTTACTGATTTATTTTGTTAAAGTGGAGATTTCTCATGTGGTGACACAATATCACTCGTGTGGAGAGACAAACATGCGAGATTCGCATAAGACGGCATACATCATCTCTTTTAACTTATGTATATTGATTTTTACATATATCATACGTAGTTGTTAAACCCTAACAAGTATAATATGTGAAATCAGTATTGATATATAACATTAAAATAATATAAAAACAAGAATCCGCAATAGTGTTCCCAACGTGCGGTTCATAACTTCTGTTTGCCCGTTCGTTTGTGGTTGACTAGAAGTACTAAATTTGAGCTTGGTTCCCATTTTCATCCATAATGTCACCCAAATATGGCTCAAACATTTTGTGTCCCGATCACTAACCATCGACTTGGGTATACCATGTAAATGAACAATCTCTTTAAAATAGAGAGTGGCAATGTGCAAACCCTGACTAAGTACATGATTCTTGGATCATTGACAAACCAAACAACGACGGATAATATAGCCTACATCCCGTTTGATTTTTGGCCAATACAAAAATAGGAACTCAACACGTTGTTAAAAGTTGATAGAGGTTGATTCAGAACTATCAATTGAGGTATGTATTTCTGTATATTTGATTACAATGAAAAGTATTGAATTTATACACAAAACCGTAATCTAAACATGGATGATAGCAGCTGACTACTAGCTGTCATTGATTTGCTGTTGATTAGCTGGATGGCTGGATGTCCGGCTGTTGATTAGCTGCTGCATCAAGTCCTGCTGTTGATTTGCTGCGGTTATCTCCAAGGTCAGACTTTCCTTTCTAACACTCCCCCTCAAGTTGAATAGTTGGATTTCCAAAATTCAACTTGCCCAAACAATCGTTGAAAATTTTTCCGTTAACTGCTTTTGTTAGAATGTCAGCCAGCTGATCCTTTGATCGAACGAATGGCAGTTCAATCGTACCATCTTCCAATTTTTCTTTGATGAAGTTCCTATCAACTTCCACGTGTTTTGTTCGATCATGTTGTACTGGGTTCTCTGAAATCTGAATTGCAGCTTTATTATCACACATAATCTTACTTGTTTCTTTTGACGGAAAACCAATCTCAGCTAAGAGTCTTTGTATCCACATGGCTTCTGTTAAACCTCGAGTTATGCCTCTAAATTCAGCTTCTGCACTTGAAAGGGCAACCACTTTTTGTTTTTTACTCCTCCAAGTGACAAGATTCCCACCAACTAGAGCGAAGTAGCCTGCTGTTGACCTCCGACTTCCCTTATCTCCTGCCCAGTCTGCATCAGTATAGATTTGAACATTTAGGTGTCCATGGGATTGAAACAGGACTCCATGACCCACCGTTCCTTTGAGGTATCTAATAATCCTCCAAACTGCTTCCATATGTGTCTCTTGAGGTTGGTGCATGAACTGACTTACCACCCCTACAGCATATGCAATGTCTGGGCGAGTATGTGAGAGATATATTAGTTTTCCCACCAGCCGTTGATATCTTTCTTTGTTTGCTAACTTTGCTCCTTCCTCCATATAGAGTTTTTGGTTTACACTCATAGGAGTGTTTGCTGGTTTGCAATCTATCATTCCAATCTCTGCCAACAAGTCTAAGACATACTTCTTTTGATTAATGAAAATTCCTTGTTTTGACCTTAGTACTTCAATTCCGAGGAAATACTTCAGCCTGCCCAAGTCTTTCATTTCAAATTCGGCAAACAAGTCTTCTTTTAGTTTTCCCATTTCTTCTTTATCATTCCCTGTAATGATCATATCATCTACATAGATAATTAGACAGGTTACGAATTTTCCTCTTTTTTTGAGAAACAAAGTATGATCGGCATTACTTTGTTTATATCCAAACTTTTTCATAGCTACCGTAAATCTGCCAAACCAGGCCCGGGGAGACTGCTTCAAACCATAAAGAGACTTCTTCAGACGGCAAACTTCTCCAGTTTTGAAATCTTTTGTGAATCCTGGAGGAGCATCCATAAATACCTCTTCGTCTAGGTCCCCGTGTAAAAAGGCATTTTTTACATCAAACTGTTGAAGTGGCCACCCTTCATTTGCAGCTATCGAAAAAAGAACCCTGATTGTGTTCATTTTTGCAACCGGGGAGAATGTTTCAGCATAGTCAATCCCATGTGTCTGAGTATACCCCTTTGCTACCAGTCGGGCTTTATATCTTTCAATTGTACCATCTGGTTTATACTTAATCGTATAGACCCAACGACACCCTACGGATTTCTTTCCCAACGGAAGAGTACACTTTTCCCATGTATTGTTCTTGGTTAGAGCTTCCATTTCTGTGTTCATTGCTTCCTTCCAATGTTTAGATTTCAAGGCTTGATCCACGTTTGTAGGAGTTTCTTCGGAATAAACAGATGAGATAAATGCTTTGGCTTCCTTAGTGAAGTTTCCATCGGCCACACTAGCTATAGGATAACTAGATCTTCTTGGTTCTTTTTCAGGAGAATACCGTTTCGGAGGAACCCCTCTGTTTGTTCTAGGGGGTAACACATATCTCGATGGTGGTTCTTCTTGTCTGAATTCATCTGCCTGCAAATTTTCAGTTTGTTCTGTGGCAGTTTCGTGGTTAGAAGTATTGGTATCCTCAGATTCATTAGGAACTTCAAAAGTACCACCAGACTGAATAGTATGAGTATTACTTACCTCGGACACCAGGTTAGGAGGAACATTAGGACCGTCAGTGGCACTGAAATTTGACTCTGGTGACTCTGTGGTTGGTGACTCTGTAGTTGGTACATAGGGAACATATTTCAACCAGCTTAGTGTGTCTAAACATTCCTTCTCCCCCTGACCACTGAGTTGGGAATTGTAGTAATACTCGGTTTCAAGAAAGTCACAGTTCATTGTGGTGAACATCTGACGTGTTTTTGGATTATAACATCTGTATCCCTTTTGATTCATTCCATACCCGACAAAGACACATTTTACAGCACAAGGGTCAAGTTTGGTTCGATCGGATTTAGGTATGTGAACAAAGGAAGTACATCCAAAGATTCGTGGTTGAAGAGTGAGAACTGAGGGTAGTTTGAAGAATTTTGAAAGGGTGTGTAACGGAGTGTTAAGCTTTAGGATTTTTGTTGGGAGTCGGTTGAGAAGATAGGTAGCAGTAGCAAGGGCTTCAGGCCAAAAAGATTTCGGGACCTGGGATTCAATTAGGAGGGCTCGTGTCATTTCTAGTAAAATGCGATTTTTTCTTTCGGCGACACCGTTTTGTTCTGGGGTGTTTGGGCATGTAGTTTGGTGGATTATTCCCTTGTCTTGGAAAAAGGATTTAAACAAGGTATTAACAAACTCACCGCCATTATCAGATCGGAATATTTGGATGTTTGTTTGAAATTGGGTTTGGATCATGGCATAAAACATAGTGAATTTTTCAAATACTTCGGATTTGTTTTTCAAAAAATAAACCCAGGTCATTCGGGTACAATCATCAACGAACATCACAAAGTACCGAAGGTTTTGCCCCCCAAGAACTGGGGCAGGACCCCATACGTCAGAATGGATTAATGAAAATGGCAAAGCAGCCTTAGTGTTATTGGGTTTAAAAGTTTTTCTATGGCTTTTTGCTAAAACACATGTTTCACAATGTGACATAGAATTAGCTGGAAATAATTTTGGAAATAAAATATGCGAATAACTTGTAGAAGGATGACCTAATCTTCGGTGCCATAGCCAAGCTTCCCGTTCCGATGTCCCATGAGTCAGCATCACAGCACCACTTTGAGTCACCTCATCCACATAGTACAACCCTTGACTTTCAGTGCCACGCCCAATGATCACTCCCGTCCTGATATCCTGTAAAATACAAAACGTAGGGTACATTAGGACAATACAGTTAAGTTCCTTTGTGACATGGCTAATGGAAAGCAGCTTATGTGATAACGAGGGGACATAAAGACAATTAGAGATTTTTATTGTGGGTGAAATCTCAATAGTCCCTCCCGATTTTACATCCATTATCCCGCCATTCGCCATTTGAATATGTGTTTTTTCTGGTTTAGTTGTTGAAATAATATCCGATGACTCATAAGTCATTGTATCGGTTGCACCGCAATCGAATATCCATCGTTTTTGTTTACCATAATGTTTTTGGGCCATATTAGCATTCCCATTTTTTTCAGGGACCAAATGTGACATATTCACATTTTGACTAAATGGGTTCGGTTTACCCGCCCCAAACCCATCCGCCCCAAATCCGTCCGCTTTTCTTTCTTCTTCTCCGCCTTTACCTAGCCATTCATCTCCTTCACTTGTTGCCTCGGCCATTCCGCCGAACCCTGATGTGTTCCAGCTTTCATCTCTGGTGACATCTCGGCTGCTGGTGGCGGATGACCTCCCCTTTTCCGCAGTCTTTGTGCCTCTCTTCTGACCATCAGACCACCATTCGGGATATCCAACGAGTTTGAAACATTGTTCCCGGGTATGTTTTGTCATACCGCAATGATCACACTTGAGGTGAGCTTTGTCGTCTCTGTTACTTGTTCCGATTCTTTTTCCCTCGGCCCGTCGGTATCCCTTTGATGCAAACCCTAATCCGTCAGTTTCAGAGGCCATTAGACCCACTGTGATACCCTGTGTGTCACTGAGAGGTGTTCCCAGAATGTTCTGGTGAGCGGCTTCCTTGCGGATAGTGGCGTATGCAGTTTCTACGGTTGGGAGGGGTTCTAACCGGAGTATTTCCCTCTTTATAGGGTCATATTTCCGGTTGAGGGCGTTTAGAAACTGAAACAGTTTCTGCTCCGTCCTGATTTTGTGATATACTTGGATATCGGTTGGGCAGGTCATAGGGTTTGGGTCAATCCGATCAATTTCTCCCCATACTCCTTGGAGTATAATCCACAATTCTTCTAGGGAGAGATTGTTCTGTTTGATTTCATTAGCCTTGACATGTAGGTTGAAAGTCTGGAGCTTGTCACGCCCACTGCTATATGTTATAGCTAGGGCATCCCACAGCGATTTTGCTGTTGGGAATTCGGTTAAATTGCTGGCAAGGATTGGTTCGATGTTCTGTATGAGCCATGAGAAAACGACTAGGTCGTCTTGTTCCCATTGCTCATATTCCTCGCTGGTTTGGTTTGGCGGGTTGGTTGATAGATGATTTAGAAAGGCTTTTGATTTACCGCCTATGGCTACCCTCATCATCCGGGTCCATAAGGCGTAATTCTGGCTGTTGAGCTTGAGGTTTATTTGAAGGTTATCGGATAGTTTCGGGTTTCGGTTTTGTGGGTTAAGGCCATTCTTGAGCAGATTGGCGATTTGGATGGATAAATCTTCTCCCAAGTTACCGGCTTCGGCCATGGCAGCTTGGTTGAGAGGATGATTTGGTTTTGGGTGAGCAAGGTAAATGATGAACAGGTCAAGAACGACACTGCTCTGATACCATGTTAAAAGTTGATAGAGGTTGATTCAGAACTATCAATTGAGGTATGTATTTCTGTATATTTGATTACAATGAAAAGTATTGAATTTATACACAAAACCGTAATCTAAACATGGATGATAGCAGCTGACTACTAGATGTCATTGATTTGCTGTTGATTAGCTGGATGGCTGGATGGCTGGATGTCCGGCTGTTGATTAGCTGCTGCATCAAGTCCTGCTGTTGATTTGCTGCGGTTATCTCCAAGGTCAGACTTTCCTTTCTAACACACGTCTATAGTCTTCTCAACGCCAAATTGACCCACGAGCCCACCTTCATGAACTTCCTTGATTAGTAACTCACGAACTGAGTGACATGGTACGCACAAGCGATTGTGCTTAATAAGATTACTTTCATGTGTATGAAATTCATCAAATGTATGGAATAAACACTTGTGGTACAGATCCCCAAAGTCACTATCACCCTCATATTACTCTTTGAATAATTCAAGCCCAAGAATCCTTGGCTGTGGTGAACGTGAAATAGCACGGACGCCACGGTTTAAACTGCCCATTTTGTGCTTGATAGTGAACGAGAAGATTGAATGTATTCGACCCATTTAGCATGGCGAGGCTGAAGTTTGTGCTGCCCTTGGATATACTTAGACTATCCCCATTTGTTGATCCAACCTTTTATTAAAAAGGTAATCTCTTTCTTCCACTTACACAAGCCAACCCTAGTGAATTTTTAACACACGTTCACAACCCATCCCAACCTAAAAATATATGTTTTTGAAGGAACTTTGTTTCTAATAATATTTATATTGGGATGTTCATAAAAAAGTCAGGAAATACAGTGTATTTAATTTTTTTTAGTTTGGATATTATCAGTTATTTGAGTAAGTAAATTATTGGGTGAATTAGTTTGGGTTGCAACCTAGGCTGGTGGACCTGGTTGCCAACGTAGGTTGGTGTGAATTTTTTTTTAAAGTTTTTTTTAATTACTCAAATTCTTGTCTTATTGGTGACCAACCCAACTCTAGGTCACCAATGGACATAGCCTTAAGCGCCTCATGATCGGTATGTATAACAAACTTCTTGGCTATTAGATAATGATGCCAATGGTCAAGAGTCCGAACCAAAGCATAGAACTCTTTGTCATAAGTCGAGTAACGGAGCTTAGCATCATCATCATGTAGTTTCTCGCTAAAAAATGCCACTGGTCGTCCTATAATTGTGTCAGAACTGCCCCAATTCCGACTCAGGTCACATTCAACCTCAAAAACCTCCTCAAAACTAGGTAACGCCAACACATGGGTGAAGGTTAGCGTTGTTTTATTTCTTCAAATGCAGTTTGGGGTAGAGTTGGTCCAATTGAACGTTTTCTGTTTCAACGGACCAGTTAGTGGCGCTACAATGGTCCTAATTTTTTTACGAACCTGCGATAGAAAGAAGCCAATCCATTAAAGCTGCGAATATGTTGCAAAGATGCAGGTGTGGGACACTCACTTATAGCTTGGACCTTTGTTTCAACAACTTCAATTCCCTTAGCAGAAATGACATAGCCTAAGAACACAACTTGTGATGAAAAAAACTGACATTTTGTAAGATTTCCATGAAGTTTTTTCTAGCCAAAACATTAACACTTGCTGCAAGTGATTAACATGATCAGTGTTGTTCTTGCTATAAACAAGAATGCCATCAAAATATACGACTACAAAATGACCCAACAAGGTTTCATTATCTGATTCATAAGCCGCATAAATGTACTCGAGGCATTTGATAATCCGAATGGCATTACCAACCACTCATAAAGTCCCTCCTTGGTCTTGAATGTTCTTTACTACTCATCTCCTTCGAAAATTCTAATTTGATGGTACCCGCTTCATAAATTAATCTTGGAAAACACAATCCCATATAGGTCATCTAATAGATCAATAAGCGTGGAATGGGGAATCTGTATTGTTATCTTGTTTATGGCTCTACCATCTACACACAAGCGCCACTCGCCACTTTTTTTTGGTATCAACAAAGTCGGAATGGCACAGGGACTAAGGGACTCTCGAATCAGTCATTTGGTCAACAAACCTTCTACCTGTTTTTAGGATCTCTTCGGATTAGTTCTATAGGCTGGTTTGTTAGGTAGCATAGACCCGAGAAAGAAATCAATCTTATGCTGAATGTCCCATAACGGGGAAAGACCGGGAGGGATTTCATTAGGCAAAACATGTATAAATTGGTTTAAAAGTGGTTTAATCATAGGATGTAATTTTTGGTTGGTCTCTACAACCTCGTCATTAACATCACTCATGAATATCAATTCCGCGTCGTATAGGTTTAATGCTTCAACTACCACAATCCTATACAACGCGTATAGACCTATACGCGTCATGTAGCTTTACTCTTTCTCATGCATTTATTGCACTGAAACCATATACGGTGGGTATAACGCTATACGCGTCGTACAGGGGATGTCCACCTAGTTTTGAGGATGTCCAAATACCCTCACCCATAATAATTCCACAATCTCCTTTATTTATATAATCATACATTCGTGAACACCCATTATCTACCATATGCTAATTACCAAAACGTAAGCAAAACAGAAATATGTTTAAGCCACCCAACTAGAATATTGCATTTCTTATTGAAGTTGCAACAATAATACACATACTTCAAATGTGATTAAGATACATAAAATAAATCAAGGTTTTATTGTTTATTCAGCATTATCCTTTCCTTTCTTCTTTATTGTAGAGTTGCATATATGCATAATAATATTTGAGACATTTCATTCAATGAATCTCGTTTGAGATACCTCAAATACATAACATATGCACAATGCATCATATGTTTAATCATCTTCGACGGGCCACATTTTCTCTTTGAGCATTGAAATATACCGCAGCAACCGGTAACCCTAACCCATGTTGCTGACTGAAGCTACGAGTGTTGAAACGGTCTCTGGAAGTCGGTGGACTCACAGATTTTCTTGTTTTCTGCTTGAAGAGTAAGAACACATATCGGTGAATCCCTATTACCGGCTTCGGTGTCTCATAGCTTACAATCTCCCTTCCTGCGTTATGAACAATTCAGTAGATGCATGGGATGCATAATTAAAAGAAAAATACATAATATGGTTGCATTTTTTTTTAACAGCGTATGGTTAGGATGTTGCTAACCAGGTTAGTAGTTAGTATGTTAATAATATGGTTGCATATGATTAAAGGAAATGCATACGTACCAAAGGAAGCATCAGTGGTACCAGGAATATCTGTAACAATCCTGTAACATAAAAGGGGTCCAGAATATGTTAGTATTAAGTTATAGTTATATGGTACTTTAATAATATGATAACCATACAAGAAAAATAACCAAAATTAACTAATCTGACCAGTGGAGATGTTCTCTTAAGTAAGGATCACTAGGGCCTGGAACATCTGGATCAGTCATGATCTTCAACTCAAAATAAGACAAAGTCAATACAGGAATATAAGAATATAAGAATATAAACATGTATTATGTGAACTAAAGATCAAGATGGTTACAAGTGTATAAGCAGATCTCATGTCTTCACCACCGATATCGACATGAGGTTTGGTGATAATGAGATTAGGCATGAGCTCATGGCCATTAGAGACAGTCTTATTGAGATTGTAGGTCACATTCAACTTGACACTTGGTGTAAATGTGTCCACCACCTCTCCTATCACTCTTCCTAGTGCAAGTGGTTCTATCATTCTTGACATAATGATGATGTGGAGAGAGAGAGAGAGAGAAATATATATATATATATATATATAGAGGTGGAGATTGATAGAGTTCTTAAAACACTTGCTAAGTGAAGATGTGTGACAGTGTGAGTTGTATTTGATGCTTAAGAGCCTTTTTATAGAGAAACAAATGTTAAATAGACATTAAAATATGTTGACTTTAAAAAGGTTGAAGAGATTCAGAAGCATAAAGTTTTGCTAAATTTGGAAAAAAATTTAAAGTGCTTGTAAAAGAGATCCTATTCAAAGTTCTTTGATCATAGCTTGTTTCTTTTTTAGGAAGTAACACATGTCAAAAGCTTGTTGATTACTCACGTTGTGATCGTAAATCAAGAATAATATAGATTGCTTTTTCTTCCTTTTTTCCACTTCTCTGCTTAGAATAATCCATCATGTTGTAGGATTTTTCTTATGCTTTGCATTTAAGGAAATTTATCAATAGTTTTGGGCATGCTAGAAGGTGTTTTCTAGTTAGAGAATGTTCCCAATGTTTCCCATCCATCATTAGTGCCAATTTCTATTTCTGTGGAGGCTGCTATAAACCTTAATGTATTATATGTTGCATGTCAAAAAGAGTGGGTATTACTCTTTTTATGTGGTGCATCATTAATTATTAGTCAACGTATTCGACATGTGACACTAGTTTCATCATATCAGATACTAGGTTACACAGGTTAAATAAATGAAATCTAGGTTATAATCTCGTGAATGTGATATCATCTCGTGAATGTGATATAATATATATTTACTAAAAAAGTTATGTCTTTACAAGTGTTAAATAAAATATAATATAATCAGTTAACATACACAATCGTCAAGATATGTATTTAAAATAATAAAGAGTAGTAGACAAATGATCACTAGACATAGTTGTGGGTTTTTTAAGTGGGTCTAAAAACCCACCACGTCTAAAAACCAATAAAACAATATACCTTGTCACTTTCCCCAGTTTCCTAAATCACCGCGTTGTTTTGGTGCGGGTCTGCAAACTCATCGCGTCTAACAACCATAAGATAACAATTAAAGCAAAACTTGTCACTTTCCATCCCATACCCTCTGCCATCATCTTCGATACTAACCACCACGATCATTGAACCTTCTTTGTTTGTCATTTACAACATAACACAACTAGTTGTGTGTTTTGTTGTGTGGTCTACCGAAAGTTTTGTTTGATTAATCTCATTTTGATTTCCTTCATTTTGATTTTGTGAGTCGAAGGTGCTCCAACGAGATGCCCCAACATAATTTTTTAGGGCTCAAACTATCTGCACATCAACCCTGTCTATCTGCACACTTAGGGTTTACCTACGCTGCGTATAGACCTATACACATCGTATAGGGTTACACGTATACGCTGCGTATAGACCTATACGCAGCGTATAGCCACCCTTTTCAATTTCCAAGAGAATATCTGATATGATGTGTTTTATCCCTTTATATATGCTGCGTATAGACCTTTACGCAACGTATATAAATGGTTTTTTTTAAAGAAACATTGTGATACATTGTTTATTGTTTCAACAAACTTTTATAATAAATAATTTAAAAAAATAAATAAATAACATTGTTAAGTATTTTATCGTAAAGCACGTACAATATAGGTCTCGTATACGCCTACGGATGTAGTATCATATCATATAGTGTAGCATAAATCTCGTATAAGGTCTGTACGTGTAATATCATATTGTATCCTTTTGTATCGTATAATGTAGTAAAAACATTTTTAGGTATTCTATCGTATAGTATATAATATAGGTCTCGTATAGGCCTATGGATAGAGTATCCTATCATATAGTGTAGTATAAATCTCGTATAAGGCCTGTACGTGTAATATAATATTGTATCCTTTTGTATCGTATAATGTAGTAAAAACATTGTTAGGTATTCTATCGTATAGTATATAATATAGGTCTCCTATAGGCCTACAGATGGAGTATCGTATCATATAGTGTAGTATAAATCCCGTATAGGCCTATTTGTGTAATATAATATTGTATCCTATCGTATCGTATAGTGTAGTATAAGTCATGTATAGGCATATACGTGTAGTATCGTATAGTATCTTATCATATGGATGTAGTATAGGTCCCACGTAGCCTATAGGTGTAGTATAGGTCACATATAGGATCATATGTGTAGTTTAGGTGTCGTATAGGCCTATACTATACGAGACGTATACTACACATATATGCCTATATGCCTATACGGGTATTATATCATATCGTATCATATAGTGTAGTATAAGTCTCGTATATGCCTACGATACTACATCTATAGTTCTATACGAGCCTATACAACACCTATAGGCCTATAAATGTTTTATATCATATCGTATTGTATTGTATCGTATCATATTGTATCGTATCGTATCGTATCGTATAGTGTAGTGTAAGTATCTTATATGCCTACGATACTACATCTATAGTTCTATACGAGCCTTATACTATATATATCATAAAATAATGATTAATGTTGTATAAAAAACTTTCTAAGAAATACTTACTTTTAAGTTATTTAAAATAGAAAACTTACTTTTTTATAAAACATTTCTAAAGTTATTAATATTGTCTAAATGTTTCTAAAAAAAAACCCTTTATATAAAGGGTCAAAAGACAATTTTACCCTTGATTTGGGTTGCATATAGCCCCCCAAGCAGGGGTAAAATGGTCTTTTTGACCCTTTATATATGCCGCTTATAGGCCTATACGCTGCGTAGGGTCAAAAAGACTATTTTACCCTTGGATTAGGGGCTATACACAACCTAAAGCAAGGGTAAATGGGTTTTTTGACCCTTTATATATGTTGCGTATAGATCTATACGCAGCATATATAAAGGGTGGTTTTTTTAACCCCAAAATCTGTGGTAAAATGGGTTTTTTTGACCCTTATATATGGTCTTTTTTACCCTTTATATACGCCGCGTATAGGCCTATACGCTGCGTAGGGTCAAAAATACCGTTTTACCCTTGGATTAGGGGCTATACGCACCCTAAAGCAGGGGTAAAATTGTATATTTGACCCTTTATAAATGCTGCGTATAGGTCTATACGCAGCGTATATAGGGTTTTTGTAAGAAACATTGTGATACATTGTTTATCATTTAGTAATTTTAAAAAATAAATAGATAAAAAATATTGTTAAGTATTTTATCGTATAGTACGTATAATATAGGTCTCTTATACGCCTATGGATGTAGTATCGTATCATATAGTGTAGTATTCAAATCTCGTATAAAAACTGTACGTGTAATATAATATTGTATCATTTCGTATCGTATAATGTAGTAAAAACATTTTTAGGTATTCTATCATATAGTTTATAATATAGGTCTCGTATATGCCTATGGATAGAGTATCGTATCATATAGTGTAGTATAAATCTCGTATAAGGCATGTACGTGTAATATAAGTCTTGTATAGTATAAGTCTAGTATAAACCTCGTATAGGTATGGTATATGCCTATAGGTCTAGTATAAACCTCGTATAGACCTCGTATTTGCCTATGGATGTAGTATCATTTTGTATCGTATCGTATAGTGTATAGTATAAGTCTCGTATTGGTATGGTATGTGCCTATAGTCCTATACGGGACCTAAACTACACCTATAGGGCATAAAGGACTTATGATACACATGTAGGCTTATACGTGTGTTGTATGGTATCCTATAGTATCGTATTGCATCGTATCGTATAATGTATAGTATAAGTCTCGTATAGGTTCCCTATAGGTTTTGTATGTGCCTATACGTCTATACGGGACCTAAACTACATCTCTAGGCCAATAAAGGACTTATGATACACCTATAAGCTTATACGGGTGTTGTATGGTATCCTATAGTATCGTATCATATTGCATCGTACCATATCGTATAGTGTATAGTATAAGTCTCGTATAGGCCTATACGTGTAATATAATATTGTATCCTATCCTATCCTATCGTATCTTATAGTGTAGTATAAGTCATGTATAGGCATATATGTGTAGTATCGTCTCGTATAGGTCTATAGGTGTAGTATCGTACAGTATCTTATCATATGGTGTAGTACAAGTCTTGTATAGGTCCCGTATAGGCTTATAGGTCTCGTATATTCCTATGGATGTAGTATAGGTCCCACGTAGGCCTATAGGTGTAGTATAGGTTCCGTACTATATGTGTAGTTTAGGTGTCGTATAGGCCTATACTATACGGGACCTATAATACACCTATAGGCCTATACGGGTGTTATATCATATCGTATAGTGTAGTATAAGTCTCGTATAGGCCTACGACACATACATCTGTAATTCTATATGAGCCTATACTACACCTATAGGCTTATACGGGTGTTATATCATATGTATCGTATCGTAGAGTGTAGAATAAGTATCGTATATGCCTACGATACTACATCTGTAGTTCTATACGAGCCTTATACTATATTTATCGTATAATAATAATTAATGTTGTATAAAAAGTTTGTAAGAAATACTTTCCTTTTAATTTACTTCAAATAGAAAACTTATTTTTTATAAAACTTTTCTAAAATGATTAATATTGTCTAAATGTTTCTAAAAAAAAAAACCCTTTTTATACGCTGCGTATAGACCTATACGCATCATATATAAACTTTGTGAAAAAAACTGATGCTTCAAACCCACCTAAATGACCTCAAAAATGTCACACCCCGACCCGCAGCGGAATAAAAGTCGGGGCATGATTGGGTTATCACCAAATCTCATGATATTTACTATTAAGTTTCATATTTATTAAATTCAAATTAAAATTTAAATATCCAACAAAATTTCATACAAACACAAATAATCTAAATGCTTGTTCCAACGAAATAACTTGATTATTCTTCTAGGCCATCCTAGGTGTTTCTTTCCTCAACTTGATCACCTGTATCATGCGTAAAACAGAGGAAATTTTGGGTCAACAAAAGTTGGCGAGTGAACCTTGATAAAACATTTAAATAATTGACTTTTATGTTTATTTAAATAAAATTGTGCATAAATCACATGTGAACAAGTGTATATATGTAACCAATCACAAACCATATTGAATAAGCATATGACATAATGGATGATGTATTTGAGATCAAGGCTCAATCAAATGGAGCCAATCTAATGAGGCACCTGATGCTCAACCCGTATCCCCCGAGGAACTGATGGGCCTAATGAAATGATTGTACTGAAATGATAAAATGTATCCACATATAAACCACATAACAAACAATACACATTTGATCACGAAATGATATTAGCACAAACGTTATATAAAATTAAGAAATGGTACGACACATGATACACCCCAAAACGTGATTAAAACGGGGAATTTGTAGAGATTCACTCACATTGGGTGCGTATTCTTGAGTGGGAAAGAGAGCACACGAGTCGCGGGTTGCACCGACGAAAAACTACTAACCTAAAATAATAACGTGATAAGTCGATAAATAAATAATTTAATATTTAGGTTAAAAACATTTGTTTAGATCTTTAGGTTATTTTTGTTGAAGTTAAATTAAGCTCTTTAAAGTATAAGGTATGTATATTAATGGAAAAATAAAAGTATTTTAATTGAGGGATTACAATAAAGAGAAAATAAATAAAGTGAAATAAAATAATAAATAAATAAAATTTATAAAAAAAGTTGTCAGATCTGACCGGTTATTAGAAGAATTGGATTGCGTGTGACCAGAGTCGAACTCGAGACCTCGCGGTTGCGTGCACGCAGCTCTTCCAACTGAGCTACGTGTCTAACCCGTAAGAATCCGGATTTTAATTAATCTTATACACAAATTAAGTTCATTCAATTATGCTTAAATTTTAGAAAGAGAATAAACGATTCGAACCGGGTGCGCACCAAGGGTTTCGAACCCGGGACCTCCTCTGTAACTTGCACCCATCCCAACCAACTGGGCTGGGTGTTTAACCCGTTAATACTTGGAATTCAAATATATTTACTGTTTAATGCATTTCTGATTTAAGTAATTAAAAAGGTTTTGAAATCAACTAAACCGCTAAACAGAGGGTCTCGAACCCGTGTCCTGAAGTGGGATTGCACCCGGCCCGACCAACTGGGCTGGGTGCTTAACCCGATTACAACCCGTTTTAAAATGTATAAATATTCAAACTATTGCTTCATCTTCTTTGTTTAGACTGAACCAGGACACATTTTCTATTTAACTTTTAATAACAATTAATATTGATTGTTAAACTAATATGATGCAAGAACACTATACAAATTGAAATTTGAAAGGAAAAGATTACCGATCGGTAGAGGGTGTTTTCCGGCGAAAAAAAGTTTATGGTGATACAACGATCTTGGAGGAGTGTAGGTTCTCGAGGGTGTGAGTGAGTTTAGTCGTGACTGAGGTGCGGTATTTATAGGCATACATGGGAGAGCATTTTGTTTTCGGTTTTTTGGAAACGATTTAAGTGATGTCGGAGGAATTCAAAAAGAAAGGGAAAAGCGCGTCTTTGATTCGCTGCCAATTGTTGCAGGTTTCATCATATATTCGACATAAGAGTTTTAAGATCTTAATATTCACACAACTTGTGTGTGTAGACCAGTGGTGCTTGTTGTGTGTGTGTTGGTCAGGGAACCCGGGTTCGATCCTGGTTCCTTCCTTTTATTTTATTTTTTTTTGTTTTTATTTTTTTTGAATTATTGTAAATAATTATTAATTAGTTAACTTGTTAGAGGATTATATTATTTCTTTAAACCTACATTTATAATAATGCAAATAAAAATATATATATAACTTAACATCATAAATGGATATTTTCCGATTGTTAAGTTGGGGCGGGTTTTCGAAACCCGATTTACACATATTACAGTATCCCCTACTTTTAGAAATTTCGTTCCGAAATTTAAGTAGTGGTTACAACCGGAAAGAGATGCGGGTATTTCTCGCGCATTGAGTCTTCACGTTCCCAAGTAAACTCGGGCCCTCGTTTTGACTCCCAGCGCACCCTGACGATTGGAATACGGCTTTGCCTTAGACGCTTCTCACCGAAATCCATGATTTCCATTGGTCTTTCAACGAAGTGCATTGATTCATCGACTTGAATATCTTCTAGAGGGATGTGGAGGTTTTCGCCGGCGAGGCACTTTTTCAAGTTGGATACGTGGAACGTAGGATGTATTCTGTTGAGTTCTTCCGGTAGGTCAAGCTTGTATGCTACAGGACCTAATCTTTCGAGTATCTTGAAAGGTCGTACGTAGCGTGGTGCTAGCTTGCCCTTTTGACTAAAACGAACCACTCCCTTCCACGGTGATACTTTCAAAAGTACTTGATCACCAACGCCAAACTCCAAGGGCTTTTGTCGTTTGTCGGCATAACTCTTTTGACGACTTTGAGCCGCTAGAAGATTGTTTCGAATTCGAAGGATTTTGTCGGTTGTTTCTTGAATCAATTCAGGTCCAGTGATTTGCGCTTCGCCAATTTCGTGCCAACATACTGGAGATCGGCATTTACGACCATATAAAGCTTCGAAGGGAGCCATGCTGATACTTGAATGATAGCTATTGTTGTACGAAAACTCGACTAACGGTAGATGAGCGTCCCAATTCCCTTTAAAGTCTATGACACACGATCGAAGCATGTCTTCAAGGGTTTGGATGGTGAGCTCTGATTGACCATCAGTTTGAGGGTGAAAGGCGGTGCTGAGGTCTAAACGTGTACCAAAAGCGGTTTGCACGACCCGCCATGTTCGTGAAGTGAAACGACCATCATAGTCTGAAATGATGCTTAACGGTACCCCATGACGGCTTACAATTTCGCTGATGTAGATACGAGCTAACTTCTCATTCTTGAAGTCCTCGCGAATCGGAATGAAGTGGGCTGATTTTGTAAGACGATCAATGATTACCCATATGGTATCATACCGACTGGAGGTGCGAGGTAACCCGGTAATGAAGTCCATGGTTATGTTTTCCCACTTCCATACAGGTATTTCGGGTTGGACTAGAAGTGCTTAAGGTCTTTGATGTTCAGCTTTCACTTTGGAACATGTAAGGCACTTGGAAACAAAAACAGCGATATCCTTTTTCATGCCAGGCCACCAGTAGGTGTATCGTAGGTCTTGATACATCTTATCGGCTCCTGGGTGTACAGAGTATCGTGTTTTGTGTGCCTCATTCATGAGGAAATCACGAAGGTTGTCGTGATCGGGAATCCATATGCGGTTTAAATAATATAGAATACTGTCGGATTTGGTTTCAATTTTGAGTTCAGCTCCACATGACAGCTCATCGCGTACGTCATTTTCCGTTACAGAGATATGTTGAGCTACCCGGATTCGATCCTTGATATCGGTTATGATTTGCGAATATAGAAGACGAATAGAGTTCGCATATCCCTTTCGACTGAGCGCATCAGCCACCACGTTTGCCTTGCCAGGATGATACCGAATCTCGCAGTCGTAATCGTTGCGCAGTTCGACCCATCTTCATTGCCTCATATTCAACTCTTTTTTATTGAAGATATATTGGAGACTCTTGTGGTCAGTGTATATTTCACACTTGGTACCGTAAAGATAATGTCTCCATATCTTGAGAGCGAACACAACGGCTCCAAGTTCCAGGTCGTGGGTGGTGTAATTTTTCTCATAACTTTGAGTTGCCTAGAGGCATAGGCTATCACCTTTCCTCTTTGCATCAATACACAGCCTAGACCTTGCCCTGATGCGTAGCAATAAACCACAAAGTCATCGCAACCCTCAGGGAGTGTAAGGATAGGTGCGTCACAAAGCCTTTGCTTTAAAGTTTGGAAGGCCTCCTCTTGCTTAGGTCCCCAAATAAAGGGTTTTCCCTTGTGAGTCAAGGCCGTGAGCGGAACGGCGATACGGGAAAAATTGGCAATGAAGCGTCGGTAATAACCAGCCAAGCCAAGAAATGACCTAACTTCGGTAGGGGTGCGTGGCGCTTGCCATTCTTGTACTGCCTTGATTTTCGAAGGATCGACATGAATCCCTTTGTCATTGACGACATGACCAAGGAATTGTACTTCTCCTAACCAGAATTCGCATTTTGAGAACTTAGCGTAAAGCTTTTCAGTCCTTAAGAGTGTAAGAATGAGTCGAATGTGTCGCTCATGATCGGATTTTGACTTGGAGTAGATAAGAATATCGTCGATGAAGACTAGACGAAACGGTCGAGATAGGGTTTGCATACCCTATTCATCAAATCCATGAAGACAGCGGGGGTGTTGGTTAAACCAAAGGGCATAACCATGAACTCGTAATAACCACAACGAGTTCGGTAGGCAGTTTTTGGAATATCTTCTTCGCGCACTCTAAGCTGATGATAACCAGAACGAAGGTCGATTTTGGAAAAACAGGTGGCGCCTTGAAGTTGGTCTAGAAGGTCACCAATACGAGGCAGTGGATAGCGATTCTTAACCGTCAACTTGTTGAGTTCTCTATAATCAATGCACATGCGAAACGTTCCATCTTTCTTCCTCACAAAAAGAACGGGCGCACCCCAAGGCGATGAGCTAGGGCGTATGAATCCTTTGTCAGTCAGCTCTTGCAGTTGTCTGGCCAATTCTTGCATCTCGGATGGGGCTAACCTATATAGAGATTTTGCGACCGGTGTAGCACCAGGCACAAGATCTATTCGAAATTCGACTTTTCGCGCAGGAGGAACTCCTGAAACATCGTTGGGAAAAACATGAGGGAATTCTTTCACGATTGGAATATCTTCGAGCTTTCTTTCCTTGCCTTCCTTCTTGACGATGTGAGCTAGAAATGCGGCGTAATCTTTGTGAAGATATCTTCGAGCTTGAAGGCATGACATCAATTTGAGCCCTTTCGAAGGAGTTTCTCCAAAGATACGTAGGGTCTGACCATTGGCGAGAGGAATATGAATAAACTTTTCATGGCACACCACTTCGGTGTGATGCTGGCTGAGCCAGTCCATACCGATGATAACATGAAACTTCCCAATTTCATAGGAATGAGGTCAATCGAGAAGTCGTGATCATTTAGGGTAAGAGTGTAATCACGTATGATAGAATTTAACGAAATGGATTCTCCGTCAGCAACTTCCACTGTGAACGATTCAGCGAGACTAACACGAGGTAGATCGAGAGTAGATTCGAATTCTAAAGATACAAAGCTCTTATCCGCACCAGTATCGAATAATATGGATGCATAACTACCATTTACGAGAAACGTACCATTGACCACATTGTTGTCCGCCCTTGCTTGGTTGGCGTTGATATTGAAGGCCCTTCCTCTAGCAGGTGTAGGAGCTTGATTAGCTTGGTTCACCGGGATTGCTTGGGCTTGGTCATTGATGATGTTCACCAGGCGTGGGCAAGTATTTCTGAAGTGGTTTGGGTCCCCACAATTGAAACAGGCTCGTATGGATTGCATCATGGGGTAGTTGGGTTGGTAGTAAGGTTGGGCTGCGAGTTGTGCAGGTGGTAGAAGTAAGGGTTGTTGGGCTTGGCCCACCATTTGATTTTGGGTTTGGGTTGGAGGTTGACTGCAGTTGGATTGCTGAAGGGTACGGCAGGTTTGGATAGTGTGACCCGCACGGCCACAACTTGTGCAATGTTGGCAAGGGTTTTCAGGAGGGTGATAGTATTGGCAACGGTTACACTTTGGGTGTGGGCCAGTGTATGGCCTTTTGAATGGTGTGGTTGGAGGGGCAACTTGGGTGATTGGAGCAGCAATGATGGGAGGGTTGGTTTGGGTGACAGCAAAGTTCTTGCAATTTCGCTTCCTCTTACCAGCAAACTTCGAGGATGAACCTGAGTGGTTTGGAATTGGGGTCTCAATGGGTGTTTTCTTCTTCTCATCTTTAAAATTTCCATTTCGAATGCGATTCTCAGTGAGTTCCGTAGCTAACTCCATTGCGGCTTTGAGTGTTGCAGGCGAAGTGCTTAAAACCGAATCTTGGATTTTCGAGGGGAGGCCTTGAATGTAGTGTTCAATTAAGCGGTATAATGGGGTGAACAGATTGGGAACCATTTGGTTCAACTCAAGAAACCTCTTGTTGTAGGATGTGTGATCCCCTTCTTTTTGCTTTAGAGCATAGAATTCATCTTCAAGCTTCTTGATCTCGCTTCTAGGGCAAAAACGTCTTGTCATGACCTCTCTTAATTCTTCCCATGATAAGGCCATGGCATCATCTACACCTCGCTTACCTTTTTCCGTATTCCACCAGGTAAGGGCTACCCCAAACAATCTTCCAGTCGCGTAACGTACCTTACGGTCCTCAGGACAATCGCAATTGAGAAAGGTGTTTTCCATTTCCTCAAACCAGTGGAGGAGAGCGGTGACACCTTCAGTCCCTTCATATTTTTGGGGATCGCAAGACTTGAAGTGTTTGTAGGTACATTTAAGGGTTTTCGGAGGAGGGTTGGCGACGCTTTGGTCTTCTTGGTTGGGAAGGTTAATGGGATTAGCGGTGAGAGCTTGCTGAACTTGTAGCACGATGTCAGGAAGCACTGCGGCCATTTGTTTAGCAATTTGTGTGGCCAAGCGTTCGTTTGACTTTCCTGACTTTCTACCTTCACGTAATTGCCTAGCAGACATCTACAGGAATATATGTAGGGAGATTGTGAGTTCAAGAATTTCCTAGGTGTCATGTGTCGTAAAAAGAATAAAAACAACATAACTGAAAATGATATAACTACATCCATAGGATGTCTTGGGTTTGCTCATGTTTGGGCCTCCAAATGTCCCCCATACCATTGCGTGTATAGTCACGTGGGCCCCCATGACTATTGGGTTTGGTAGGGTCTGCATTGGTGTCGGCTGGTTAACATTCACATCACCCGAATGAAAATTGTAAAACATGATTGCGAGATGTAAGGTCGGAGGGTGTCCAGGTGTAGACATAATGACAACTCAAAGTGGGGTTAGTTCACACAACATTTGGTATAGCATGCTTTGGCCTAATAGATCCTTCGTACTCTCATCGTTAGTTCCCAGGTAGGCAAACTGGTCCTTTATTTTGGATTTATACGAATGCTAAGCCTAGACAGGACGTTCCGACTACCGGTACTCGTATCCTTCCAGTTACTACATGCCCGTCGTGAAAACTCACTTCGATGTGATTTGAAAAATATGAAAACATTGCAAAAACCCTTGAAAAGAAATAATGGAAGTTGGGAAATCGTGAGGTGTGTGATTTCATAGATATGATATGTTATGAGGGTAGGATCTATGATGAGCATTGCATATTAACATGTACTTGTGAGAGTGCTTGCATAATGTTGTGTGTGAAAATAAACATGAAACATATAAGCATCATGAATTTTGCATGTAACACATAAACAATCTAAATCTAGTCAACTATAGTATAGGCTCTAAGGTCTAATAACCTATCCTATATCCCTATAGTCACAAGCTCTGATACCAATCTGTCACACCCCGACCCGAAACGGAATAAAAGTCGGGGCTTGATTGGGTTATCACCAAAGCTCATGATATTTACTGTTAAGTTTCATATTTATTAAATTCAAATATCCAACAAAATTTCATACAAACACAAATAATCTAAATGCTTGTTCTAACGAAATAACTTGATTATTCTTCTAGGCCATCCTAGGTGTTTCTTTCCTCAACTTGATCACCTGTATCATGCGTAAAACAGAGGAAATTTTGGGTCAACAAAAGTTGGCGAGTGAATCTTGATAAAACATTTAAATAATTGACTTTTATGTTTATTTAGATAAAATTGTGCATGAATCACATGTGAGCAAATGTATATATGTAACCAATCACAAACCACATTGAATGAACATATGACATAATGGATGATGTATTTGAGATCAAGGCTCAATCAAACGGAGCCGATCTAATGAGGCACCTGATGCTCAACCCGTATCCCACGAGGAACTGATGGGCCTAATGAAATGATTTTACTGAAATGATAAAATGTATCCACATATAAACCACATAACAAACAATACACATTTGATCACGAAATGATATTAGCACAATCGTTATATAAAATTAAGAAATGGTACGACACATGATACACCCCAAAACGTGATTAAAACGGGGAATTTGTAGAGATTCACTCACATTGGGTGCGTATTCTTGAGTGGGAAAGAGAGCGCACGAGTCGCGGGTTGCACCGACGAAAAAGTACTAACCTAAAATAATAACGTGATAAGTCGATAAATAAATAATTTAATATTTAGGTTAAAAACCTTTGTTTAGATCTTTAGGTTATTTTTATTGAAGTTAAATTAAGTTCTTTAAAGTATAAGGTATGTATATTAATGGAAAAAAATAAAAGTATTTTAATTGAGGGATTACAATAAAGGGAAAATAAATAAAGTGAAATAAAATAATAAATATATAAAATATATAAAAAAAAGTTGTCAGATTTGACGGGATCTGACGGTCAGATCTGACGACCGGTTTTTAGAGGAATTGGATTGCGTGTGACCAGAGTCGAACTCGAGACCTCGCGGTTGCGTGCACGCAGCTCTTCCAACTGAGCTACGTGTCTAACTCGTAAGAATCCGGATTTTAATTAACCTTATACACAAATTAAGTTCATTCAATTCTGCTTAAATTTTAAAAAGAGAATAAACGATTCGAACCGGGTGCGCACCAAGGGTTTCGAACCCGGGACCTCCTCTGTAAGTTGCACCCAGCCCAACCAACTGGGCTGGGTGTTTAACCCGTTAATACTTGGAATTTAAATATATTTATATACTGTTTAATGCATTTCTGATTTAAGTAATTAAAAAGGTTTTGAAATCAACTAAATCGCTAAACAGAGGGTCTCGAACCCGCGTCCCGAAGTGGGATTGCACCCGGCCCGACCAACTGGACTGGGTGCTTAACCCGATTACAACCCGTTTTAAAATGTATAAATATTCAAACTATTGCTTCATCTTCTTCGTTTAGACTGAACCAGAACACATTTTCTTTTTAACTTTTAATAACAATTAATCTTGATTGTTATACTAATATGATGCAAGAATACTATACAAATTGAAATTTGAAAGGAAAAGCTTACCGATCGGTAGAGGGTGTTTTCCGGCGAAAAAATCTGGCGAAAGAAACTGGCGATACAACGATCTTGGAGGAGTGTAGATTCTCGAGGGTGTGAGTGAGTTTAGTCGTGACTGAGGTGCGGTATTTATAGGCATACATGGGAGAGGATTTTGTTTTCGGTTTTTAGGAAACGATTTAAGTGATTGGCAATTTCCAGAAAGATGACAGCCGGATTGATTCCGTTTTGCCAAAAAATAGCCCGGCGCCAGTTGTCGGAGGAATTCAAAAAGAAAGGGAAAAGCGTGTCTTTGATTCGCTGCCAATTGTTGCAGGTTTCAACATATATTCGACATAAGAGTTTTAAGATCTTAATATTCACACAACTTGTGTGTGTAGACCAGTGGTGCTTGTAGTGTGTGTGTTGATCAGGGAACCCGGGTTCGATCCCGATTCCTTCCTTTTATTTTTATTTTTTTTTGTTTTTATTTTTTTTGAATTATTGTAAATAATTATTAATTAGTTGACTTGTTAGAGGATTATATTATTTCTTTAAACCTACATTTATAATAATGCAAATAAAAAAAAATATATATAACTTAATATCATAAATGAATATTTTCCTATTGATAAGTTGGGGCTGGTTTTCGAAACCCGATTTACACAAATATTACAAAAAATTCTGATGGTTTATATACGCTGCGCATAGACCTACACGCAGCGTATATAAACCCTAGTTTTCTGTGCAATGATTGATGATAAGGCTCTGAAATACATGCAAACTATACGCATCGTATAGCTCTATACGCAACGTATAGGGGTAACCCTATACGCTGCGTATAGGTCTATACGCACCGTAGGTAAAGACAGATTTGATTAGGGTTCGGTGTGTATATAGGCACATTGGTGTGCCAATAGATACACCCTTTTTTAAATCAACTTTTTAGACATGGGTCTGTTGATTTTTTGACCGGGTTTCCTTCAAACCGCATCTGAAGAACTTGGGGACGTCCTGCTTTTTTGCCTGGTCCAAAACCGTGTCTAAAGAGCAAATTTACTGTGTCTAAGCATCAGATTTGTATTAGCTAAAACTTTGACGTAAGAATTATAAATTATGTTAGGTTAAGTTTTAAAGCATGTATTTAGATTAATTTTATTTTATGTAATTGATTAATACAAATTCAATAAAAGTGTACTTTGTTTTTTAAAGCACATTTAAGTTAACTTAAATTGTGATTAGAAAAATATAAATGCACATAAAAAACTAAGAACTAAAACTTTCATTGTTTTAGTACCACCTATATTTTTATTATTTGACATATTCATATTTATACAATTTATTATCATATTCTTTTTTTTTAATATTTTAATGAACATAGCATTGAACTTCGTGATATTTGAAACTTAAATAGAAGCTTTTAAGTAAAAAAACGATGTTTATTTAGTTATTTGGAGATTAGAAAATAGTTATTTTTTGAATTAAATAACTTTTTAACGACAAACTAACCTACCCCTAAATACTCATATTAACCACATATATGTGCATTTTGCAGGATGTAAACCCTCCACTTCTTGGATAGAAGGAGACACCTACCACTTAGGGGTGAGCAGAAAACCAAAAAAACCAAGAAATCGAACCGAAACAAAAACCGATGGTTCGGTTTTCAGATTTTTAATAACCAAAAAATTTCAGTTCAGTTTTCGAATAAACATTTTTAATAACAAGAAAAAAACCAAACCGAACCGAACCAATCAGTTACAATAGTAGGTCTAGTCCATATATTTTTATGTTTAAGTTTCAGTTTAAGTTTAAGTTTTTAACTCATGTTTAAGTGTAACATATATTTTTACATTTAAGTATAAGTTGTTTAAGTAACTGAAAAGATTTATCTATTGCGTACAAGAAATAACAAAATTTAATATAAAAATTAAATGATATTCAAATTATTATAAAAAAATGTCTTAATAAAAGATTTAGAGAAAATTAAAAATAGATTATAAGGTTAGGTTTATGTGTACAATATTAATTCGATGTCTTGGTAGCATTTTCCTGTCAAATATATTAAAATCGATATTTATATACATGATTACTACCCTAAGCCTTAGATGACTTAGACACAGAGTTTTCCTATGGAATATGCGAATGTGAAATTTGAGTCAAGACACAAAAGGCTAGCGTCTCAATCCCTCAAACTGTAGCTATAATACCAACCTTTCATACCCTGATTTTCGAGTAGGCCTGGACAGTGGGGTTTATGCATGACGGTTGAATAACAGTTTCACAATTTGCAGCAGAAGTAGGGAGTAAAAGTACAAGTATTTTAAAAGCTTAAAATTATATTAAAATGTATAACGTTTTGTTCGGTACAAATATCCCACAAGGTAGGATCTAATAAAAAGGACTTTAGACCTCATAAGTCTTTAGCCATGGAGTCGCAAATTCCAAAACTCTTTGGTCGAACCTTATCTAGTCTACTATTGAGGTTCGCCACCTGTAAATTTAATCCTTAAAAATATGTCAGCTTTCGCTTGTAAATATTATTAACCGACTCATTTGAAAAGCATTTAATAATCATAATAACCATTTGGTAATCCTTTGATAGTCATTCAGATAGATTCTTGTTACCGGATTTATATACTTGTCATACATTCGGGGACCAGTGCTTATAACCGGTAGATGATCAATATACACACCATTTAATATTTGCGATGCCTACACCCCACGCTATTAATGGCCATTACACCGGATAGAATGAGAAATTTCCGTTAAAATGTGGATATCACTCCTAACTTAACGGAGAATTTCGTGCTAATCGAAAAACACGGAGTGAGTGATTTGCCGAGAGTTCGCGGTTTTCACACCTAATCTTGACAAATCGACTCGTTTGTGATGTACGAGTATCTTTGTAGCTTCGTGTGTTGTGTCCAAGTCTTAGGAAAGACATCGTATATTATTTTACGCCCAAAGACAATGTTTTAAGCGGATAAGCAAGGGATAAGCACATAGTTTCCTACTATAGACTAGGCAAATTACCTAATTCCCTATAGTTACGGCTCTGATACCAATCTGTCACACCCCAACCGATGGCGGAATCATCGGGGCGCGACACTAAGCGGTTCAGATTGTTCGAGAGAATCCACAACGACTATTTTTAAATGACAATATTTAAGCGTCAATTTCCCATACAATCAACATACAATCGTTACATAATCATCACGAATTCCATTAATCTCAAACAATTTCCAAATTCGATTACAATTTATTACAAGTTTCTAAGCAAAATCCTAAGTCCGTTTGCAGCAAGTAAATCTCAATAACCTGCAACATACGTTAAAATAATTGTCAATACAAAAATGTATTGGCGAGCATATAGGTTTTGATATAATAGCATAGTAGATAAAAGTATAGCGAATTCCTTCATACATAAACATGATTCATACAACACATAAACTCACAAGACAATTTCCCATGTTATACTCGCAGATAACTCGCGTGTACATCTTAGCTAAACCCCGTTAGATGAGAGCCCATCTACAGTACCATACTAGCCAAGGTGGAGATAACAAAAAGTGCCCTAGCATATATGTTCTAGCAATCACGTATAAATATGTATAACGGATATTTGCATGTGATAAATCAGTTTAGCGTGCGTTGTGTATTTTTTTATAAGAACGTATGTTACACCCAAAAAGTGCATTAAAGCGAAAATGGGTCAAGTATACTCACAGTGGGTGCGTAACAGCGAACACCGAGAGTTGATGAGAGGAGAGAAAAGAGTGTCGGTTTAGCCTGCGCGTAGACGGAAGGGCATCAGTCTTCTAGAGTGTTGAAACAGTTGAAACAGAGAGTCATGCGGGAACAGACTATTTCGCACGAAAATGGAATTTTCGTGCGGAAATGCCTGTTTTGTGTCTAAAAATCGAGTTTATTCACGTCTGACTTTGGGAAATCGAGTGTTCATGCCTCCAACCTTAGGTTACTGATCAACCTAGCACCGGAGAGGTCTTTTGATCGAGTGAGTCTCTTGTATGAACTCGGACTGGATCGTGTGAACCAAGTATGGTTCACGCGAGTGAGTCCAGATTGCACAAGTGACTGTTCTTGCGTCTTGGTGCGTTCGGGACTAAGACTTCGTCTGAAACAGATGTATTTTCGAGTCTATTTCGTGACGATTTCGACAGCGCCTCGTTCCACTACTTAGTGAACGAAACATTAGTCGGTCTGATCCGTTTTCGTGTGAAAATCGATTTGATAAAACAGTTTTGTTAGGATAAACACTTCGGGAGTTCGAAAAAACAAGGTTTCGGGTCTGAAAAGCCAAGGCTAACTCAAACATGCTCGGTTAAGTGTTAAATCCTTAAGAAAATCAGAAAGTTTTATGAAAAAGACGAAGGTTTTCGTAAAACAGAGAAGTTTAGATGAAATCGGAGATAATCTCATGCAAAATCATTGTAAAAACCGTTGTGATTCGTGTGAAAAACGTAGTTTTCTTACTTGGAACAGAGGGAATCGGGCTGGAGAGCGCTTTCGTGTGGAATGGCAGCAAGTTAGAGTGAATGGTGAAGGGTTGTATTTATAGGTGGAGATGAATGGAGGTGGTTTGGTGAAATTTTCGTGAGGAAATCCATATTTTCGTGCGAAAATTGTCATTTTCGCACCAAATATGCGATTTTCGCACGAAATATGTCTTTTTCGCATGAAAACTGCCATTCGGAGCCAAAAAACATACTTTTTCGCACGAAAAATACAATTTTCATACGAATATATATATATATATATATATATATATACACATATATATATGTATATACATATATATATGTCTACATATATTTGGATTCTAATGGTTAAAACACGCACTTTTTACAAAATGAACCTATGTTAGAAAAAATCCTAAAAATTATTAAAAATCCTTTTGTAATGCTTTTGTTCGTATTAGTTAATTGTATTAAGCGTTGCGTATAAAATGCGATAAAGCGAATTAAGCGAGAGCGAGAGCGAGAGCGTGTATTAAGCGTTTATTAGGCGTCTCAGTTCCCAAGTCCTGAGAGAGTCGTGTTGTCTAAGCGAGCAGATAGACTTGGAAACATCACGCAAAGTTTATTGTATTTAGCGAGTGCGTTATAAGCGTTGTGAGGTGCGATATGGTGTGAAAATAAGCGATGTAGTACGAAAGTATGCGATGTAGCGTAGTAAGCGATATAGTTTACATTATGATCCGAATCTCTGGTGCTAGGCGCAACGAGAGTAACGAGCTGCGAAAATGCGGGTTGTTACAGTCTCCCCTGCTTTAGGAAATTTCGTCCCGAAATTTATTCGAAAGGGAGACCTTGAGAATTCACATGAATAGATCGCGATAAAAGCGATAAGACGTTAGCGTAAGTTGAGGATGAATGAGCGATCGATATAGGATTGACGAGTGAAAGCGTCTCGATGGCGTAGAAGAATCGATGAGTAAAAACGACTTAATTGACTCGTGGTTAGCAATTCACGAGTTAGCGATCCAAAAATGTTTTTAAGTTCTTGAAAAGTTTTGGTTAAATAATTACGAAAAGGCTTTTGAATAAAACTCGGTTTAGGACAATTTTCTTACGATGTGGCGTTAGGCTGAGTCGATTTAACCCACGTTGTAAGAAATGTTTTACTTGTCTAAAGGTTTAAAATAAAATAATAAAAAAAATCAAAATATTTAGAAAATTTTTCCATGATTTCTAACGCATAACGGTAAAAACAATTTTTAACGGTATCAAAAGTTTAATTAGCGTCGAACCTCACATGACATCTTTCGACGAAAGTTTGTTAATATGGCTAAAACACTTATATATAGGAAGTACCAGCGGCGTATCCACCATGTTTTAGCCATATTGCCTCCATCTTGTGGAGCGATGTCAGGTGTGTTGACATGATATGGATAGATTTCGATATCATTGGTCCATGCGGTGAAGAATAGGACCAAGTAATTACAAAGCTTAGATAGCGTCGAACCCCACATGGCATCTTTTCACGAAAGTTTGTTAGCATGGCTAAAACACTTATATATAGGAAGTACCAGCGGCGTATCCACCATGTTTTAGCCATATCGCCTCCGTTCCGTGGAATGATGTCATGTATGCCAACATGACCTGGATGGATTTTGATCCAAGCGGCGAATGGTTGGACCAATTTTGGATAGGGAGCCAAGTAGCTTGCACGGAGAAGTTGATTTCATACTTGGTTAGCGATAAAAGCATGCGGGAGAGGTTCAGCGATTGAAATAGCGAAGCGGTAAGAATGAGAGATGCGATAAGCGTTAAGGCGTCATGAGGTAAAGGCGATAAGCGAAGAGATAGCATTCGGGCATCGGAAGGAGAATGTGATAAGCGAAGCGATAGCGATAAGCGAAACGATAGCGATAAGCGAAGCGATAGCGTCTAAGCGTCGAGAGAAGAAAGCGAGAAGCGATGCGATAAGCGATAAGCGATGCGAGGTAGATCCCTATTATAGTGCGATTGCGTTGCTGTAGATTCGCGGGGTATCTAGCGTTTGCGCGATCGAGAAGCGATGAGATGTTACGCCTTTGCGAAGGAGTTTAGCGTGTGAAAATAATCGTCATAATATAGAAGGTCTAATAACGTTCAACTATACATGGCACGTCTCCACGGGAGTTTGTTAGTATGGCAAAGCACTTATATATAGGAAGTACCATCGGCGTATCCACCATGTTTTAACCACACCACCTTCGTGCCGTGAATAGGTGTCACGCTTTGTTGACATGGTTAAAACGCTTATATATAGGAAGTACCATCGGCGTATCCACCATGTTTTAACCACGCTTTTAACGTTTGAGGGTACCATTAGAACTCATTACGATCCCAATGAAATCCCAAGATAATCCCGTGTGCACCCGTGATTAGTTTGGTGTTTGCATGTTTATCGTAACTTGTTTTAAAGGCGCGTAGTAGGGGTAGAAAATGCATTATATCGTGATATACTATATACATTAGTAATAATAATTAGTGTGTGCGCTTAGACTAAGTGCGAGGAGTCGAGAGAGGGATAGGGAGACATCGTTCTTGTGTTGAAGCGATATCAAACAATAGAATGATTATAAAGCATAAGTACTAACGTCGAAAGTCGTACCTTCGTTAACATCGTCCTACGCCTGGTCGAGGTTGGTGTCGACGTCTTCCTCTGCTGGGGTTGCGGCTTGGGTCGGTGACTCCGGGAGTGTCGACTCATCTTGATGACGTGGTCCTGTGCGACAGTTGCTGTTGAAGTGGCCGTAACGGTCGCAGTTGGTGCAATAACGGCAGCTGGCTACGGCCTGGTGGTGATAAGTACACATCTGACACTGGGATGAGGTCCGGTGTAGTTACGCCTTGGGTAGAATGGAACTGCTCGAAGTGGTTTAGGATTGAGCGGCTCAGTCGCGGATTAGTTGAGGCTCGAGCTTTTTCTCTTGCGGCTGGGCTTGGCGGCAACTTGCGGTGGTGTGTCGTCGTCGTCGGAATCGTCGTCGGAATCATTCTCGGATTCGTTGTCGGAATCGTTGTCAGAATCGTCGGACAATTCGACAGTAGCTTGATTCAGGTTCTTGGCGGGATTTTTGGAGAAGAACCCTTCCAATACCCATTTGTCGTTGATTTCTGCGGCTAGTTGGTAAGTTTCTTCAATGGTAGTCGGTCTTGCAGCTTCGACAAAAATCGCCTACACACTCCGGAAAGCACGTATGTACTTTTTGATAGCTTTTTCAGGAGTGTCGACTTGATTAGGGCAGATAATACTAAGCTATTTGAACCTTGCTGTGAAGCCGGCGTTGTCACCTTCGATCTGCTTGATTTTCCAGAATTCGTTCTCGAGCTTTTGGACTTCGTGGGCAGGACAGTATTATCTCTTCATAAGCTCCTTCAGTTCCTCCCACGATAATGCGTAAGCTGCGTCGTTCCCACGCTTGATGCGCTCGACTGTCCACCAGTCAAGGGCTCGGGATTGAAATACTTCATTAGCACAGGTAGTTTGAAAATTCTCAGGGCACCCACTCTGACGAAGGGTAACCTCGATGACATCAAACCACTGGAGCATTTGAGATATACCTCCTTCACTGTGAAGACCATCGGGTCACAGGCCTTGAATTGCTTGTAGGAGAAAGTAGACTTTGGTGAGTCGGACTTAGAATCTTCCGATGTCTGAGAGTTGCTGAGGGCTTGAACCTGGGTGATGATTTGAGGAACGACCTTGGCCATTTCCTTGGCCACGAGCGATGCGATCCTCTTATCGGTGTTTCTTCGGGCTTGGCGTCGCGAGTTGGAAGCGTTTGAGGACATCTAGACAAAGAGATTTGGAATGAGATTCGATCATAATGATTTTGTAATTGCGATGCGATTTAGCGCGTTAAAAACTTGTTGCAGTTAATATAGTAATACGTATTCACATATGAACCACGTATCTCCTAGATTCTTACGTATTCACATAAGCACGTGTAATCACATACAATTTCGTGTGAATATATATATATATATATATATATATATATATATATATATATATTTGGATTCTAATGGTTAAAACACGCACTTTTTACAAAAGGAACCTATGCTAGAAAAATTCCTAAAAATTATTAAAAATCCTTTTGTAATGCTTTCGTTTGTATTAGTTAATTGTATTAAGCATTGCGTATAAAATGCGATAAAGCGAATTAAGCGAGAGTTTGTATTAGCGTTTATTAGGCGTCTCAGTTCCCAAGTCCTGAGAGAGTCACGTTGTCTAAGCGAGCATATAGACTTGGAAACATCACGCAAAGTTTATAGTATTTAGCGAGTGTGTTATAAGCGTTGTGAGGTGCGATATAGTGTGAAAATAAGCGACGTAGTGCGAAAGTATGCGATGTAGCATAGTAAGCGATATAGTTTACATTATGATCCGAATCTCTGGTGCTAGGCGTAACGAGAGTAACAAGCTGCGAAAATGCGGGTTGTTACAGATTAAACTATGGTTATTACATTCTTTAAAAGCATTTGCCCATTTTCAGTACCCGAACCAAGTGACTATTGCCATATCCCAAGTTCCATAAATAAAAATAGGCTAAAAAGTATTTACCTTTACTAGTTGTATGCACAGTGTATTTAGCTCTCATAGTACAATCCGTATTCAAAGTTTATTAACTTAGGTGCGATTCTCTGGGTTCCATAGTCTGGAATGAACGAAAACGTTATCCATTAGAATGTTTACGGGTCAATATATGTCTTTTAAATTTGACTGATTAACTTAGAGTAACGCTTGGTACCGCTGGATTAAACGTGGACCAGATAGAATGTGGTTTATACGCGTATGAGTGAGGAGTCTCGTGTGGTATGGGTTATTTAACCAAACCATCTGGTTTGGAAATGTTTTAAATGTATTTAACCTTTTACGACTAGTTTATATAGTTTACGCTATTTTAAACTCATCACTTGACCCACTTAAACATGAAAATCAAAAGATAAAATTGCATGAAATTATACCCTATATTTTGATGATCACGTGGTTGTGTTTAATTGAATTTTTGGTTGACCAAGATGGTTAGAACCGAAAATCAAACAAAAAGTCAAACTATTTGACTTTCAAATAGAATTAGACTACTATACTAAAATTAACTAAAGGGGAACACTTACTAGGACTTGAAGATCTCTAGAACTTCAAAAAGAAAGCTCCTAGTTGTGAAAGAAAGTTCCACAAGTTTTAAGAGTGAAACTGAGAAGTGTGATGAACTAGTGCCAACTTAGAGGCCTATTTATAGTTAATCAAGAGTAATTAGAGTGTGCCAAGTGTTCTCATGGGTGTTTAGAGGAAGATTAGTGGCATACTAGGTGGCCACATGTGGTTTAATGTGGCAAGATTTCTTGAAGAGTGGCAATGGAATGCAGCAGGTTGCTGCCAGCTGCAAACATACTGTCGGCGCACTCCTTGCCAACCGCAAGGGGACCAGGCGCGCAACAGTTTTAAAACATTCTTGATAACTGCAAGGATTTCTTTATATGGTCCGTAAGGGGCCTTCCAATGACCTAAAATTGCCTTTAAGGCAGTTTCAGCCCCACAACTCTTTATTTTGCCCTTTTATAATTATACGCCATCTCCTTTCAACATATTTGAATTATGTGGAGGGTTTTCGAGACACGTGTCAAGTTAGGATTCGTTTGGAAATATCGGGGTTTACACACATAGTATTAGCCTAACTTTTAGGCCCCTTCACAATCACTGAACCCCTCTCTCGATTACCATGGTCGATGGTTCTAGCTCCTCCACATATCCCTCTTTTATTCCCCCTCAAACCATATTACACATGATCACCATCAAGCTCTCCTCCTCTAATTACCTTTTGACGAGGAAACTAAATCAGCTTTCTTCTTTCGTATAAAAACTCCTCTTACATGTTGATGGGTTCAAAAGCCATACCACCTGAAACGATCACTATTGACGATAAAAAATCTCCAAATATGAAATATGTAACCTAAAAAGAAGCTAATGAAAGTCATCTTATTTTGCTTCAATCATCACTAACAAGGAGGCTATGGCAGAGGTTTTGGGTCTCTCCATGTCTTGTGACGTTTGGCTCACTCTTGAATCTGCATACCGTCATGACTCTATGGAACATATGCACATTTTATGTGACGCTTTGGAAGAAAGTTAAAATATCTATATGATCAATTAGCTATGATCAGACATCTAGTGGCTAAAATTGACAAGACCCGCTGATGTCTATTTGGTTTCAGCTCCGGCTTTGAGACTTTTTCCACTGCCCAACGTGTTTTTTGACCCCATCCCTCCTATCGTGATCTTTTTCTCAAGTTAAGAGTCTAGGAAATCTATATGGGTTCTCTTTCACAGTTCTACACCTCCACAAGATGTTTTTATTGCTCAGTCCCAACCATACAACCCTTCATCAGATATACTGGTGTTTGTTCACGATATCGTGGACCTTTAGGTTCTAACAGTGGTGGACGTGGTAGCACACGTCGTCTTCCTCACTGCCAACTATGTAGGAAGGAAGGACATTATGTATCCGCTTGTCTCGATCTTGCCCGTTTTTTCTCGTGATCGGACTATTGACGCATATCTTGCCCGTTTTTACTCGGGTATTGATTATGTTAGTGTTGCTAATGATTAACCTATTTCTCGTATTAGGACCTCTACAATTGCAAACAGCTTGTATCTTCTGAATGTTCTTATGGTTCATCTCAAAAATAATTTACTTTCTATTAGTATACTAACAAAAGACTCACCGTTTGATATTTTGTTATCTCGTTCTTTCTTAAATATTTAGGATCGAAAGACACAGGAAATTCTAGCGAGGGGAAAATATAAGGAAGGGATTTATATTCTTGAACAAGGCCAAAGGCATTCATGGCTCTTGCACAATCTTATCACTTGTGTGCTTCTTTTGAGCTTCTGCACGGTCGTTTAGGCCACATTTCATTTACTACTATTTCGTTATCAAATAAGTCAGGACATTTGCCAGTGACGTCTTTTTGCCAAAACCTGGTATTTGTAGGTCATGTCAAATGTCTAAAACTCACCCCTTGCCATTTTTAAATAATCCTAAGCGATCATTAAATGGGTTGGATTTAATTCGTTATGACTTATGGGGACTAGCACCAATCATGTGAACCAATGGTTATTTATATTATTTCATTTTTGTTGATGATTACTCACGGTTTTCTTACCATTAGTTCCTACAGTTTTTGTGCAAAGATAACACCATTCAGAGTGTTGGTGGATTACAAATTGTATCCTTTAGTGACAAAGTATATGAAAGATATGTGGGATGTTGTCAAGAGGTAACCAGAGAGAACATCTAATCTTCGGGTGTAAATACTTTGATGTTAGATGAGGTTAGATTCGACCCAAACATGATTTGGTAGATATCAAATTCTAGTCTAGGATATGAAAGCTTAAACTTGTTCATCCTAGCATTAAAAGCAAAAGAAGTTAATTACAAATTATATCCTTTCATGACAAAGTAAATGAAAGATAGGTGGGATGTTGTCAAGAGGTAACCAGAGAGAACATCTAATCTTCGGGTGTAAACACTTTGATGTTAGATGAGGTTAGATTCGACCCAAACATGATTTGGTAGATATCAAATTCTAGTCTAGGATATGAAAGCTTAAACTTGTTCATCCTAGCATTAAAAGCAAAAGAAATTAATTACAAATTATATCCTTTAATGACAAAGTAAATGAAAGATAGGTGGGATGTTGTCAAGAGGAAGCTAAGGAGAACATAGAAGCTAGTAGATTGTGTTGTTGAAGTCGTTGATGTTGATATTGTAGATTAAGAACAATCCTTGCAAGTCAACAAAAGGGTACATCATTCAACATCTCCAACATAATCTGAGAACTCGTTCGCCTTGTCACAAAGAGGTTATCAAAGTTGGTACCGATGACTGTGAGAATGCTAGTGACGAGGAAGAAAAACTTAAAGACACGTATAATGATTTAGAAATTAGAAATAATCTATTTTGACTTATATTTATTTTGACAGACTAGCATATAGATACTTTGTAACTCAAAGGACTATGTCTAATGCTAATTTTTCTTTTTTAAGGTGTTTAAAACTGACTTTTTGTATTTTTTAGAGACGGTGATCAGCGGGTTTGGACATTTCTTCGAAGATAGCAAGAGTGGTCATGCTTAAGATGTTTTTATATGTGGGATAAAAAAACGTAAGGACCATTAGGTCCTTGGTTCAATTTCCACAAGGGGGGGTTCCAAATTTATTGGGTTTCCTCCTGAATTTGTGTATATGCATTATTGTCTAGTGGAGATGGATATGATCAGGTGATTCCGCTGGTTGCACGATGATACTCCCGTGTTCTGTCAGTGACCCAAAGTTAAAAAAAATAAGTAAATAAGAGACAAATGTGTGGAGGGCTTAAAATGATTAAGAAGATTCAGCAGCATAATGTTTTACCAAATTTGGAAAGTGCTCTAGAAGTTCTTCTCAAAAGTGACCATGTTCAAAGTTCTTTAATCAAACCCTTCTTTCTATATTAGGAAGTTATGAATGTCTAAAGCATATTGGTTATACGACTCAGATTAAGAATAAAGATTGCTTTTTTTGTTCTCTTTTCCACTTTCCTCCTTAGAATAATCCATATTGTTGCAAGCAAATGAGAATTTTTCTATTTTTATAACCCTAAAAGGAGAAAAAAACACTTTTGATGATGTTCAGATATGGTGTCCGTAAATAATTAATGGATCCAAACTTTCAACTTATGCTTTACATTTAAAAAAAAACCTATAGAGCATTCTACGCAGACCTAAATGTGTTTCTAGCTAGAAAATGTTCTCAATAGTTCATATCCATTAGTTGTGCCAATTATTGTTTATTTGGAGGTTGCTTTAAACCTTAATAAACATAATGGTAGTTTGGCAGCCGAAAAGGTTTGGAATAACTTTTTAGTAAAGACATGATGTAGTTAATACATATAACGTGCTTAATAGATTACTGATTACTGCATAGAAAGTACAGCACAATATGGGTAAACGAACTATTCTTTTAGTAAGTTCATTTATCAATTATAAGACCATGTGTAGTGTTTACTCAAGTGGTTAGTTTTTTCTTCTTTTTTTTTGCCGTATGGTGTCCACGTCATCAAAGCCTGAAAATTGAGTAAAATATAGTAGTAGTGAGGAATGTGGTGAAAATCTCCAACCCCCTTCTCTCTCTCTCTCTCTCTCTCTCTCTCTCTCAAAGTTTAAACCACAAAGGGGAGCCAGAAATTGTATTTCACATGGGGAAGGGTGGTGTAGTACAAGTGGTTGTAAGATTAAATATATAACTACAAGTATTTAATCGTGTAACCATTATAATCATTTATTCTAAATTTGAAATTAGGTCTTTTGAAAACTATATAATATTATATAGATCAATATAATGATATCTTATGATATATTAGTTGGTAATTGTTAATGGATCAATTTACCCTTATTAACTAATAAGGTTTCCCTTGGGTGTATTTAAGGAGATGACTAGAGAGCGTTTTAGGTTAGACTCCCATAATAACATCACATAACCTCGACCTCCTCTCTCTCCATAAACACGAGTTCTTCAACCCTAGAACTCGTAACTACCATCAACCATATACATCGTAAACGAGAATCAGATCAAGCTGACTATCATGGCTACATGGATATCTTCATCAATCGCTAATCACTGAATTATCTATTGGCCTGAATGTTGTAACAGGTATTATTTACATGTTTTCCATTACATATTAGCATAACTGATTAATATATGGTATCAGAGCATATGTTACTGAATTAGTTCTGTTTTTCCCTTATTCTTGATTAAAATCGGAAAATCATGTTTTTGTTAAAATTCAATGAAAATCGTTTTAATCAAGTTCATGGTTTTCAGTTGTAATTTTTATTACGTGTTACACAAAACTATTATGTTTTTTGAAATCTATAACCAAATTGTTCAAATTTATGATTTCGAAAAGGTTTAAATTTTAAATTTTTCAGAGGTGTTCTTCGTATTATTCATGATGTTCATCATTATTCCCAAAAATACACCCTTATTTTGGTTTAATGATCCGAATGTAATTGTGTTTTTCGGAATTTTAATTAAAATCGTATCCCTAGAAATGTTTTTCTTCGAAATCTCAAAGATTTGGGATAAACTTAAAAGACTTAAAACCGGAAAGGATGTATTAAAATCCATTAATTCTCGGTACAAAATCTTAATGGTTCAATTTTCGAGATACCGGAGATCTAGTAACAAACTTGAGATCTCATAAGGATTAGAGAATTCGAGAATTAGAAAAACTCGAGAACTAGAGATCACACAAGCTAGAGAACTCACTGATTTGAGAAATCTTATGATTCTCAATACCTCTCATGTTCTCGATGTCACTTATCATTATTGAGAAGTCAATTAAACTTGAGATCTCTCATGGGCTCATTTATCTCGGAATCGCGCTTATGATACGCGTGAACTCAATTGTTCTCAAAATCTCTTATGATTCTCAAAAACTCATTCAAGCTTGAGATCTCTTATAAACTCGAAAACTCATTAGAGAACTCGAAATCTCACTTATACTCGAGTGTTCATTAGAAAATGTTCCAAATAGTTCATATCCGTTAGTTGTGCCAATTACTGTTTATTTGGAGGTTGCTTTAAACCTTAATAAACATAATGGTAGTTTGGCAACCGAAAAGGTATGGAATAACTTTTTAGTAAAGACATAATGTAGTTAATACATATAACTTGCTTAATAGATTACTGATTACTGCATAGAAAGTACATCAAAATATGGGTAAATGAACTATTCTTTTATTGAGTTTATTTGTCAATTATAAGACTATGTGTACTCTTCACCCAAGTGTTTTTTTTGTATGATGTCTACGTCATCAAAGCCTGAAAATTGAGTAGAACCTGAAAATTGAGTAAAATAAAGTAGTAGTAAGGAATGTGAAATTGATGTGTTTGGAATTGAAATAATAATAGAAAAATTGATCGGTCAAGAAAAACTCCAACCAATCTCTCTCTTCTTAGCTCAAGGTTTAAACCACAAAAGGGACCCCACATTTGTATTTCACATGGGGAGGGGATGGTGTAGTACAAGTGGTTGTAAGTTTAAATATATAACTACAATTATTTAATAACGTAGTCATTGTAATCATTTATATTATATAGATCAAAATATAATAATACCTTAAAATATATTAGTTTGTAATTGTTGATGTACTGATTAACCCTTATTAACTAATAAGAATTCCTCTTAGGTGTATTTAAGGAGATGACTATTGAGGGTTTTAGGTTAGACTCTCATAATAACATCACACAATCTCGTCCTCCTCTCTCTCCATAATAACGAGCTGAGTTCTTCCACCCTAGAACTTAGAACCACCAGCAATTATATACATCCTAAACGAGAACCAAATCAAGCTGACTATCATGTCCGCATCGATGTCTACATAATTCACTGGACTATATGCTGGCTTGAATTCTGTAACAGGTATTATTTACATGTTTTTCATTACATATTATCAGAACTGATCAACATGTGGTATTAGAGCATATGTTTCTCAATCGGTTATGTTTCTCCCTTATTCTTGATTAAAATCGGAAAAACATGTTCATATTAAAATCTAATGAAAACCATTTTAATAAAGTTCGCAATTTTTAATTTTAATATATACATTATGTTTTACACAAAATTGTTATGTATTTCGAAATCTATAACCGACTTGTTCAAAATTATGATTTCAAAAAGGTTTAAATTTTAAATTTTTCGGAGGTGTTCTTCATATTCTTCATGATGTTCATCATTATTCCCAAAAATTAACCATTATTTTGGTTTAGTGATTCGAATGTAATTGTGTTTTTCGGAATTTTAATTAAAATGTTATCCCTAAATATATTTGGAAAAGATATTTATTAATTACATTTGTATATTTCTTTCGAGATCTCAAAGATTTGGGATAAACTTAAAAGACTTAAAACCGGAAAGGATATATTTATAATCCATTAATTTTCGGTACAAAATCTAAATGGGTTAATTTTCGAGATACTCGAGATCTCATAAGGATTAGAAAAATCAAGAACTAGAAAAACTCGAAAAGTAGAGATCCCACAAACTAGAGAACTCATTAACTCAAGAATCCTTATGATTCTCGAGAACTCTCTTGTTCTCGAGATCACTTATCATTCTTGAGAAATCACCTAAACTCGAGATCTCTCATGGACTCATTTATCTCAGAATCGCTTATGATACTCCATAACTCAAATGTTCTCGAAATCACTCATGATTCTCGAGAACTCATTCAAACTGGAGATCTCTGATAAACTCGAAAACTCATTAGAGAACTAGAAATCTCACTTATACTCGAGTTTTCATTAGAGAAATCAAAATCCCATAAGTTCTCGAAAACACAATTTTCTGGAAAACTCATTACTTCTCGAATACTTATTATCTCATGAACTATCAATGTTAACTAAAAGTAGTTTGATCCGTTCTAACAAGTGGTTTGTTGTTAACTTAATAGTTTTGTAAATACTTAAATGAAAATAAATAATTTTTACAAAACCAAATAGCTTAACTTGAATGAGCTTTTGATGTTTCACTTCTGCACAAAAGTGATTTGATATTATCTTATTGTTCAAGTATAATGATAAGCTATGTTATTTATGCCTTACAAACATGAATGTCTCATTTATGCCCAAAGGGGATTTTATTGATTCATGTCATGCAGAAGTAAGGTAATTGTCACACTTCTGCCAAAGGAAGTTTGTCACAATTACTTTGCAAACATGCTTAAATGATTTTACTTCTGCCCAAAGGTGGTTTGTCTTCATTTAAGTAGAATTTTCAAATAAGTTTAGTCTATTATTTTGATGTTAGTAATAGATATATCACAACTTCATAATTAAAATGGTCATTACTTTAACCTTCCTTAGTTTAACAAGCTCTTAGATCACGTTAAGACTTCTAGTTTAGTATCTTAATTATCTCATATAATTTCCACTCTCAGCTCCCAATTACGCGATTCCACCATTGACCGGTGATAACCTTGTTGCTTGGAAGGACAAACTCATGCTTACTCTTGCTCTGCTGGAGTTCGACTATGCTTTAACTAAGGAACAACCTGCAACACTTACCCATACATCAACACCTCAAGAACAAATAGTTTTTGAAAAGTGGACTAGGTGCAATCACATGTCTCTCACGTGTATATGAAGAATTCCATTAGCATTGCAATTATAGGAGCCATTCCAGACTCTAATGATGCTGGATGAACAATTCAAAGGGACGTCCAATACGCATGCTAGCACTTTAATTCTCAAGTTGGTGACTACTAAGTATGGTGGGAGGAGCAGCATTCGTGAGCACATCATGATGATGAACGACATGGCCCATAAGCTTAAGGGATTAGACATGCAGATCAGTGATGGTTTTCTCGTACACTTCATAATGATATCTCTTCCATCATCCTATGAAACATTTAGAATCCACTACAACTCTCGGAAGACGATGAGTGAGTTGATCGTCATGTGCATGCACGAGGAAGTGTGTATGAAGATGGACAGAACTGCTAACGTTGCTTATCATTACACTGCCAACTCAAAGAAGAGGAAGACCAATCATTCAAGGAAGGAAGCTTATAAAGTCCAAAATCCTAATCCAAGTGCACCTTCCACCTCCAAAAATTCTTTAGGCAAGCCTTACGACAAGTTTTGTAAAAAGACAGGACATAAGCAGAAGGAATGTCCTGACTTTAAGGAGTGATTGGCTAAGAAAGCAATAATCTCTCTATGATACTTGAGTCCTATAATTTAAATGTTCCTGCTAATTCTTGGTGGTTTAATTCTGGTGCTATGGTTTATGTGATCAATTCTACTCAGGGATTCCTTATAATCCGGAGCTGGGAAGAAACCAAAGAACACTAAAAATGGGGAATGATAAGGAACTAGAAGTAAAGGTGGAAACCTTACAATTATTTATGAAAACTTGTTTATGCATTGAACTTTATGATACCTTAGATGTTCCTAAGGTTACTCGGAACCGTGTGTTAGGACCAAAGTTATACATAGACGGTTTTGATATTTCTCATGGTCATCGCAAACTCTCTATTCTTTATGATTTAGTAGTGTATGGTACTAGCATTCTGGATGGTAGTCCCGATAGATTAGAACTAGATGATGATTTTTCCAAGTCTTTGTTTTCGTATAACATTAATGAATCAATCACAAAGATGAAACAATAAAACGAGACTTAGAGACTTCATCCATGTTGTGGTATCAACGTTTAGGCCACATCTCACGAGAAAGATTAGCTCGACTCGTAAAGGATGAAGTTTTACCACCTCTCGATTTCACTGACTTTAGAACATGTGTCAAATGCCTTAAAAGTAAAATGACATCAACGAATAAGAAAGGTGCCGCTTGGAGTTCTAATTTATTAGAACTCATTCACACTGACATTAGCGGCCCTTACCCATCGTTGGAATAATTGGACATACTTCATTTATCACTTTCATTGACAAGTATTCGTGTTATATGTACTTGTATCTCATTAAGGAAAAATCTGAATCACTCACAACTTTTAACGATTATAAAGCTGAAGTGTAAAAACAACTAGATCCTTAAAGTTGTGAGATCGGATAGAGGCGGTGAATATTATGAAAGACATACTGATGTAAGTCAAGCTCCTGGTCCATTTTATGAGTTTTGTAAGGGCCAGGAGATGGTGAACCAATACACCATGCTAGGTACTCCTCAGCAGAACGATGTCACTGAACACAAAACTGTACCCTAATGGACATGGTGCACACTATGTTAGCCAACACTAATTTATCATTATTCCTCTGGACTTAAGCATTAAAAGTAGGTGTTCATATACTCAATAGAGTTCCTTATAAGTTTGTCCCTAATATTCCTTATGAACTTTAGACAGGAAGGAAACTGAGTCTTAAATATATGAAAGTATAAGGTTGCATTGCTAAACCAAAATTTTACAATCATTTCTTAAGGAAACTTGACCCTAAAACAATTACTTGTTTCTTTACCGGGTACCCTAATCATTCAAAGGGTTATCTTTTCTATTGTCCTTCCCACGTCACTTGTATTGTGGAAAATTAGTGTGCCATGTTCCTGTAAGATTTAAGGTCAGTGGGAGCAGTACCAACCCTTACGAAGAATTGCAAGAAGACAAGATGCGGGCGGAGAGACTCGTCACTTAACATAACTCCTTTTACTCCTCATGTACTCGATGTAAAAACTATACTAATATCATTGCACCAACTCCAACTCTACCTCATAACTAAGGCACATCAAATGCTCGAAACCTGAACCCGATAATCAACTCAGGATGTCATCTAGGCCCAGAAGGCCAACTAAGTGGGATGATTATGTTACCTACCTGACTGAAGCTGAAATGGATGTCGAAAAGCTCAATGATCATATCTCTTATAATGAGGCCATTAATAGTGATCATTCTTCTTAATGGAATAAAGTAATGAAGGATGAGAATGAATACATGAACAAAAATGATGTTTGGGATTTGGTAGAATTACCCAACGGTGTCATACTCGTAGGATGTAAATAGGTATTCAAAACAAAACTCGATCTGAATGGGAACGTTAAACGCTACAAAGCGAGATTGGTTGCAAAAGGGCTACACTTAAAAAGAGGCAATTGATTATCAAGAGACTTTTTCACCTGTCTCTCGTAAAGATTCATTAAGAATGTTATGGCCCTATTAGCTCATTTGGATTTAGAGCTACATCAGATAGACGTTAAAACCGCTTTTCTTAATGGAGACTTAGAGGAAGATTTGTACGTGAAACAAATTTGAAGGCTTTAAACCTGAAGGTCAACAACATCATGTCAATGGTATCTCAAGTTTGATGAAGTCATGAAGAAACAAGGTTTTGCAAAGAATCAAGTGGATCAATGCACTTACCTCAAAATGAGTGGGAGAAACTTTACTATACTTGTCCTTTACATAGATGATATTCTATTAGCAAGTAATCGTTTAGACATGTTGCATGAGTCAAAGTGGTTACTCTCGCATAACTTTGACATGAAGGATCTTGGAGATGCTTCTTACGTTATTGGCATCGAAATTCACTAAGACAGACACAAAGGGATCTTAGGATTATCTCAAAGGGCCTACATAGATCGTGTTCTTACGTGCTTCAAAATGCAACAATGCAAACCCTCAGTCGCTCCAATTGTTAAGGGAGATGTTTTCGGTTTATTCCAGTGTCCGGCAATAGAGGTTGAAAAGGAGCAAATGAGCCAGATACCTTATGCATCAGTAGTCGAGAGCCTGATGTATGCTCAAGTTTGTACTTGCCCAAATATCGCTTATATTGTTGGCATGCTAGGTCGTTATCAAACTAATCCTGGCCTAGATCACTAGAAAGCAGCTAAGAAAGTACTTCGATGTCTGCAAGGGATGAAAGACTATAAACTGACTTATCAGAGATGTGGTCCTGTAGAAGTGGTAGGCTATTCTTATACTTACTTTGCCAAATGCAAAGATGACAAGAAATCCACGCCGGGCTATATCTTCATGTTAGCAGGCGGACCTATTTCATGAAAGAGTCATAAACAATAGTTAACTACAATTTCCACAATGATAACCGAATACATTGTTATTTATAATGAAACATGTCATGTAATGATGTTTACGAATCTGTTCACTGGACTCAAAATCATTAGTTCCATTTCTAGACCATTGAAGCTTTATTCTGATAATTCAACTGCCGTTAGTTTCTCAAACAGTAACAGTTCGACTAGAGTTGGTTTATATCTCGATACAAAGTATTTGTTCGTACGTGAGCGAGTTGAGGAAAATAACTTTGTAATGGGAATATAAGTACTAAAAACATGCTTGCGGATCCGATGACTAAAGGTCTCCGACCTAAAGTTTTCAAAGATAATGTTTCGAATATGGGATTTACTAAAGACCTTATTTAATTGCATTTGTACTTACTTATGTTTTAATTAATGAAATTTCCTCAGTATTGATTTTGTATGTCTCTAACATACGTTCTGTGGGTATGATGATATATAGATAAATTAATACAAATCAAACGTTTACTTGCATATTTTGACCATAGCTGTTAGGTTTTAAATTGAGGCTAAAGCATGACTAATGGGGGTCCTGATCAACGACTGTATTTCTCTCCTACGCTTCTTCGTCCAAAACTAAAATGCGTATTAACTTCTGATCAGACTTATCTAACACTCATAATAAATGATTACTCGGCTAAGTGGGAGAATGTAAGATTAAATATATAACTATAAGTATTTAATCATGTAGCCATTTTAATCATTTATATTATGTAGATCAAAATATAATAATACAATATAATATAATAGTTGGCAATTGTTGATGGACCGATACCCTTATTTAACTAATAAGGTTTCCCTTTGGGTGTATTTAAAGAGATGACTAGAGAGGGTTTTAGGTTAGTCTCTCATAATAACATCACACAATCTCACCCTCATCTCTCTCCATAATCACGAGTTCTTCGACCCTAAAACTCGAAACTACCATCAATCATATACATTCTAAACGGGAACCAGATCAATCTAACTATCATGTCTGCATCAACACTAGATTATATGCTGGCCTGAATGTTGTAACAGATATTATTTACATGCTTCCCTATATATATATATATATACGGAGAGGATCAAATAGGGAGTTTGGTTTGGGTATGAAGTGTAGGAAGCAATAATAGGAGGACATGTGACAAATAACAAAAAACATAAGTAGGGGCATTTTAGTCAATCTCATCTTCTCTATTTCTCTTTCTCTGCATCTTCAAAACCCATCATCTTCAATCTTTTCTTCATTTTCTCTCTTTGTAATCACTACATCATATTGTACTTTTCTTCATCAATCAATGATTCAAACACTCAATCAACGTGTTCTTCAACTTTTTTGAAGAAACCCAGTTCTGTTTCACACCATTTTCTCATTTTTTTATCTTGTGTTATTGAAGTGAATTAGTCAATTCATTCGATTCGATTGTTAGTGTTTCTAGCATTCAAATTTGTCAATTATTGAAGAGATCCTAAGAAACCGGCTTTAATCTGTGTAAGAAATCTGAATAATTTTGGCAATAGTATAGTCGTTTTAAAGATAAAAAAGTTCGTTTTTATGGTGCAGTTTTTATAAAAAAACAAAGTAATGTCGTATGAAAAAGTTATACGTTTTAAAAACGAGGTGAATCGGAGACGAGAGAAACTATTGTCTTGGATGAACTAAACTACCCCTAAACAACTCACATGTTTCCAATATTTTATCAATAGCCATTTATTACTCAATAGATGGTCAAGATTACTTCCTACCAAAATAAATTTCATACTATATCATCACCCTATATATATACTATATCATCACCCCATAGTTATTGAGAAATCTAGGAAACTCTAACCTCCCAACATTTTTTGCTTTTGAAAAAAAAGCACATGTAATATACATGTTGTAAGAGTTTTCAGCAAAAAATAAAGCATGGAGATGATATTTAAAAAAATAAACAGTTTTGCGCAACGCGACTGTAAGATATATTACACATGACTATTACATGCGTTACACAAAAACTTGTTTATTTTTAATAAAAAATGGTCGGCGCTTTTTTTGGTTTTCTCAATAACTAAAGGCTTCTTATATATAGGGTTAGGATCGTGTAAGAAGCACTAAGCTAATTGAAAAACTTGAGAAGTAATCTGGACCACACATTTTCCTAAGTTTTTCGTAATATACACGTATGTATAGTTTAAAATTGATTATATACATATGCATATAATTCAAGATTTGACAATATACATATATGTATATAGTCAATTTTAAACCATACATATGTGTATATTACGAAAAGCTTAGAGAAATGTGTGGTCCAGAATATTTCTCAAATTTCTCAAATAAATTTTGCTGATGATTTTATGCTCTTCTAAATGATAATATTTATAATTATAAAGGATTAAATGTGCGATCGATTATCTTTTTAGTATTACTATAATGTCTTTTTCTTACGGCTGGGTACACCAAAAGTAAATTATCTATGTTGGTGTGCGGCTCTAAATAAAATTCCAGTGAAATTTGAACTCTAAAAGAGGGGAATGCTGGACATAAATACTACCTATTTGAAGTGTGGGCTGGAGCGGAATCCGTGGATCATCTATTGGTGCAGTGTCGTCATGCGAGAAAGGTTTGGGAGGCAGTATGGAGTTGGCTGAAGCTTCTAACGGCAATCAACTTAATGAATTGCAATGATACATTGAATCTGGTGAGCGAGTATGATGGATTGAAGCAATGGAAAAAAGTAATAAGTGCAGTGTATGGTACAACAATGTGGCCCTTATGGAAGGCGCGAAATGATAAGGAATTTAATGAACGGGACACGCATCTTAGCAAATTGATGGAAGAGATTATGCTGAGCTCATGTCTATGGCTTAGGGAACGATCCAAAATAAAGAATCTAGTATGGATCGAAGCAATGGAAAAAAGTAATAAGTGTGGTGTATGGTACAACAATGTGGCACTTATGGAAGGCACGGAATGATAAGGAATTTAATGAACGGACACGCATCTTAGCAAATTGATGGAAGAGATTATGGCAAGCCCGTGTCTTTGACTTAGGGAACGATCCAAAATAAAGAATCTATCTAGTATGGGAGAGATGGTGCGACTTTAATATATGAGATGTAATCACATAATTTTGTTTCCTTTTGTTGTTTTTGTTGTCGTTAGTCCGTCTCTTTGTATTGTCAATATATGAGATGTAATCATCGCTCTATATATCATAGAATCTTTCGCCGTCAAAAAAACATCCATTTTGATTAGTATTTTTCAAATAACTATAAGTTTTCTTAAAAAAGGCATCTTCTTTTAGTGAAACATTGCAATAAGACCATCCAAGGTAGTAAGGGATATCGCACCAAACCCACCTATATCGCCTTTTGGCGCCAGCAAACACGGCCCCAAGGGGCGCCATACACCACCAACCTTGATTCCTCGCGAAAATTATAACAGCCAGTTTTTCTTTGGGGGTTTGTGTTGTTACCGTTAAACGGTAATATTTTTTTTAACAAATAAAAACCTTATAAATACATATGACTCATCTCACTTTTTAAAAAACATACTCTCTACAACTAATCTTTTACTCTATATTTTATTTAAAAAAAACCTCTAGATTTTTATACCACACTCTACCATCTATCCCTACGACCGTGGTTTCGTTCCTCATTGTTCTAGCGGCAACCCGAACCAAACACACGCTCCTAACCAACCCGTTGCTCCGGTTCCTACTCGGGTTTGTCGAGTACAATCAAAACCAAACTGGCTTCATAAATATATTGACCCAACCCCTCTCATGGGACCCAAAGCTATACGGTTCGAACCCGAATTACAACATGGGAGGTTTCGCAAATTCTACACAAGCTTTTGGCTCGTCACAAAGCGAGCCCGACTTCATCCCAGAGACACAACCGAAAATAGAGGAGCCGGGGACACAAACGAACAACACAAAAACGCAACAAACGGGCCTCTCATAATAACAAAGAAGTAATAGATACCCAACCAAGAAAAAACGTGCAACCATGGGATGATGAAGAAGAGTACGCGTTAGCTCGATCTTGGATCCATGTATCGTGGGATCCCGAAATAGGTAGATTTTTTATTTTTTAATTTGTACATTTAAACATTTTATTTAATTTTTGTGTTTTTTTAGCAAACAATCAAAATAAAAGTTTTTTTTGGAGACAATTACGAGAAGGGTTTTTCGGTCTCATGGGTAGGGGGACGCTTACCAACAACCAGATTCAATATCAGGCAAGTGGGCCGACATTAACAACAAGTTTACAACTTTTCAATCAATTTATCAACGTCAACAAAACGATTGGAAAAACGGCGAGAGCGACGAGGATATAATATGGTCGGCTTTAGTAGAATATCAAGCGACCCGAGGGAATTTCCCCTACTTGAAGGTTTAGTAAGTCCTTCGTCATAGCCCTAAATGGGCCGATGTCGAACCCACGATAGAAGCTTCTTCAAGTCGGTCGGCAAATAAAAGGTAGTCAAAGAAGTCGAAAACCAACGAGTCGATTGAACCCGAAACGCCAACGACCAATGCTCGAAACGTCGACCTAAATGATGTAAATCCATTATTTACGGGTAGGGAAGGGGCAGATGAGCAATACCGTAGCTACAAGACCGCCCAGTAAGATAACCAGTGCAAGATCAAGGAGACCGGAGTCATCGTAGTGGGATCTGACTTGAGTGAAGCGCTTTCGGAGATGAAACAACGCCTTCAAGACATACGCGACATCGGGGCTCAACGTGTGCAAGAGAACCAGGAGGTGGTGGTCGAGCTTTCGAAGGATAAACAATTTGAGAGAGACTTTGAGTTTTACTCGAAGCCGCACGACCATTTAACCGGAAAGGCATTGGATATGGCTCTACAACGAAAGGCGATTATCGAAAATAAAATATAATATTTGAGTTTTAGAGTGTTTTTCAATTTTATTTTAATGTTTTTTATTTAATGAAATTTTATTAGTTTTTATATTATATAAATCTAGAGATTAATAATTGAGTAAGATGGGTATATGATGTTACCACTACACACCCTTGTGATATAATCCCCCATAACCTCTCTCTTGCACTTTTATGTCATTTTATGTGGTGTTACCACTACACATGACGTAATATTCAACTTGTGTTCTTATCTCGATCCATGGGTGAAGCATAGTGGGGGCAGCCGACCCCTGAACTTTTCGATAAGTAGTGAATAGTATGTAGTTTTCGTATAGAATCTTTTGGGTATATACGTTTTTGACCCCTCGGTTTTATAGAAATTTTTAGATATATACGTTTTCGACCCCCTATCGGAAATCTCAAGCTTCACCACTGTCTCGATCATCATGCGATTAGCGGCCAAGAGCTGCTGCCGGACAAAACCCTCTGCTCGTTTCATTTATTTCTTTTCTTGGGCTTTTATTTCAACTACTAGCCCACTCCATAATGCAAATTCAACACTTCCTCTTTTAACAGCCCACGTAGATTTAAATGAAAATGAATAAAAACGTTTACCCAATATAAGTATTTTTAGTAACCCATATTTATATGTTGATTTTGTTGTTGTACACACCGAAGTCCCAAATAGAGATGAAAAGTTATTCGGGTGAAGGATTGAATGATATCAAGCTCGTTTACTTAAAGATATATACTCGTTTTTCTGAATTATAAACTCAAAAAAAAAGTTCTTTTTATTTTCCCTTGATCTTTTTTTATTAATGGTTAATTCTAATAGCTTCATTACATGTAATAGTTACTATTTTTATATATTATTTTTATGATATTATTTACATCACAATATTATCGTAATATATCATGAATTTTGTGGCGATGATGATAGAAGTGTAATTTATAAAAAATTCAAACGTGTAAATTTTCAAATAATGGCTATATCCAATGCCTGACGGGTATAAGGCCGGGCATAGGAGATGGTTATACAATCATGTATGGGACTTTGAATATGAATACAAGACCATGGAATCCCTAGTCCCAAAAAGGCATGGCATAAATATTTTTTTGGTTGGTTTTTTTCACTTCAAAGTAGAAAAAATGATGATAAAATGGGGTTGAACTTTGATTGTCGATCGTTACCATTTGAATGGGGTTTAATGTAAAGAACATAAAACGAAGGAAGTTTTCAAATAAAGTATGGTGAGTAAAAGTTCTTTAACGACCTAGTCCATAATTAGATCAAACATAAAGGACAAAAGTTATAATTTAGTCTTTTAAAGAGAGTGGTTTTAGGCACTTTAAAAGGTAAAAGTAAAGATACTTAAGACAATGGGGTGTGGGGGGTTTGGGTTGAGAGCTTGAGTCGACATGTGATGGAGGTGGGGACCATGAGACAGTTCTTGAAAACTTTGGGTGTGGGGTGGCGTGGCTTTGGCTGGCGTGGCCAGCCATGTGGTTTTTTTATTTTAACTATTTGAAATTTCACCCAGCCAACCAAAGCCAGCCATGTCACCCCCCCCCCCCCCCCCGGGCAGGCATAATTCTACCGGCAAAGGGGCAACGCTAGCCCCCACGCCAACCCGGGGTGGAAAAGCTGGCGTTGCCCCCCAACCCACGCCCAAACTCCGCCCACACCCTGGAGGTTGAGGGTTTAAACTCTATAAGATATAGGTTGTGAGGTATTTATTCTATAAAATCCAGAAATTATTGTAGAAAAGATAAAAGTAAAGGTGATACTCCCTTTCTAACTCATATTTCTCGTATGATACCCAAAGAAAGTGACTAAATAAAATTACAAACTTTTTAGTTCTACAAAATCAATTAATAAGTTATGTTTAGTGTTTTAGTTCCAACATTTTGATATATATAACATTTTGTAAACTACAAGTAGAGAAACCACTGTGCAAATCTCAGAAGAGACATCATCGACTAAGTACTTTTTATGAATGATAATTCTTTTAGTAAATTACATATCTATATAGTGACCGATACACTTGCCAAGTTGTGTGGTATAGTTTGATGGTTCCAATTTTAATACCCAGGTTGTGTGAGATTTAGATTTTTATATATACACCAGCACACATTAGGGTGACTATATAGTTAAAAAAAATTAGTAGAAAAGTATGTGGATTATTATCAATCTACTTGAATGGCTTGTACAACCACAAGGTCTAATATAATGATTGAATGAATGAACTTGTTGCCAAGCTAGGTGTAGCAAAGCTTGAAGACAACATGGCAAACAAGTGGAAATGGTAATGACTTTCCTACGGGCAAAAGTGAGTGGTTTATATATGTTTTGGTATGGTTTGTTAGTTTCGACTTCATTAAGGTTATGAATGCACGGTATATGCTTGTTTGCTTTTAATTATTAAAAGTCCACGATAAACGATGAAATTAAGAATGTGTAGGTCAATTATTCGATAATGGAAGTATGATGTTTTATGTAGTAATTAATTGGCCATATGGGTCGAATGTTTAACATTTGGATATGTTGAGATGGATAAGAAAGTTCAGGTATACATGATGGAATTTATTCAGGAAGATTTGAACGCGGTAACAAACTAGTCATGTGTTTGGTTCAGTTTAGCCATGATAGTAAGTACTCTAACATTAAATGTTAGTATATGTATGGATGTTTGACAAATAATAGTTATTGTGACGAATTAATGAATATATGTATAGAACATTAAAACCCCTCACTTAGCTTTGCTAATTCATGTTATGATGATTGATGTCAACATGTTCACGGGTCTTGAAGTTAATTCGGAGATTGAAAGATCGGGTCTTAAGATTTGATTGTACGAGTCGAGCAATGATGTATGATTCATTAACTATGTGATAAACACCTTCTACAAGGAAAGAATTGTATCACCTAGATAATACCTTCAAGAATTTCAGTTTACAAATTGATATTATGTGTAAGTTTTTAAATGAAAAAAATGGGACTGTTTTCCCCCTGCTAAATTAAATGGTTAGATACCAAAGTGGTTTATTGCTGAAGGCAAAGCCTTTAAACACCTGAGTTTGGGAGAAGAAGTCTTGGGTTCAAGTCCCACTAATGACAGCGATTAAAAAAATTTCGTTAAAAAAATTAAATGGTTGGATCTTGTTTTTAAACTAGGATGTCACAATGATCCTCTTTTTTCTCAGTGTTAACCAGATGGGGACTAGCTAAGCCATTTCATTAAACCTTGACGTATATTGGCGATGGGTCATGGTCCCGGCTTTGAGCATTAGAAGTTCGGTTTCCATTCTATCTACGTCATTTCTTGCACCAGAACAAACACTATGATATAGATGAATGTGCGGTGAACTTAACAGCTTGGTCCTGAAGACATTAATCTTGAATTAGGAGATAAAGATAAAGACGGGTGATAGTTAATTATGGTGAATTATATATTGAGTCTTTATAGGGATAATTGTAGGTTTATTTGATGAGTTTATCTAGTTGGTTTATTTATTTATATTTATAGAGTTTGAGTCGGGTTAGGACTAGAACAAGTTTAGTATATATAGAGGGTCAAGGTTATTGTATTAGTGTGCTTCTCATTGACAAATCATAAAAGAGTCGAACAGTTCGTTCAATCTCGTGTTTTTTCTATTCGATCAAAGGGTCTGATTTCCAACAGGTCCTCCTGACATGCGCTGATCTCAATCACTTCTCCCATCTCGGCTATCCCTTGTAGTGTACTAGTGTCCTGTTGTAATTAGCTATCAACATTACCCTTCCTATCACAAGCACTTCCCGTTATGATCATTGTAGGTCCGAAATCCAAGATTTAATAGTGCCAGTGATAATCTGACACTATTACGACCCTAAAACACCAATCGATTTGGTGTTTGAACCTAAAAAGTGTATGAAAATGAAGGACTCGAATCAAGAACAAACATGACCTTCCATTGATTAAACCAAAAGATGTTTACATTAACTTCCTAGTTTGCTATTACAATTCCAGATGTAAAACACTCTAAAAACACACTTTGAGGTGAAAATGATCCAACAGCCCAAGAAATAAGTAATCTATTTTTACTAATGCCAAGTGTCGCTAAACACCATGGCGACAATTAGAGTGTCTTTATGCAGCTGACCGACACTCTTAAGTGTCATTAGAGTGTCGCCGACAACAAAATCTTCTTGTAATCTTCATATCTTTAGCCCTCAGACTAGTATGTTATCTTTAGCCTCTTGACTTGTATGTCCGGTAGACGACGGTCTATTTGGGTCCAACAATCCCCCCCCCCCTAGACCATTGCATATTGTTTTCTTCTAAGGTTCCTTCGTTGTCTCTTCAGGTTTGTCTTTGGGCTTCTCTAGAGTATTTTCTTTTGCCTTTATTTGCTCCATAAGGGTCATCATCTTTTCACGCATTTGTCTAGCACGAGTTACCCCACGCATAAACAACATCACTTCTTCATTCCTTGCATTACCGGCTCCACAAATGGATCATGATGCCACACAAAACCCACAAATCAAAGTACGGAACATAAACATGTCCATTGGTTCAAATACCCGGATGTCTGGTTCGCTTTCAACGTTGATGACAACTTCATCGGCCAACTTGTCATAGTGTTGCATCTTAGAGTTAGTCAGCATGACCGGAAGCCCATCCTTAATGCATAACACCCGGCCTTATAATTGAATTTATCGGTTTTTAAAAAAAATTATAAAAAAAAATGTTGCCCAATGGAACTTAATCACCACTTACAACCTACCTAATTACAAAAGTGTAGACAAGAATCTTAATGCATATGACATGAATGGTTTATGTTTGTCCACATTGACCAAAACAATTACAAAGTTGATGACGGAAATGTCTATTTGGGTTGCCTTGTGGTCATTTTATTTCGTTCCATAATTGTTACATCAAGCTAATGTGGTTGTCGGGCTCTCTTAGTTCACGAAAGGTATTTATCAACCTACGTACCATGGGGTTATAAATCTTATCGTACACGCTATACCATCACAAGATAAAAGAACCCCGAACCCTTTAGACATATCAAAGGACACATGCTAGACATATGCCTACTCTTCACGTACCAAAAGAACACAAAATTATTAAAAGTGCACATCCACAAACACCACCAACCGACATCAAATGTCTATATTCAACTTGCATCTTTGACATCACCTTTATATAAAAACCAAAAAGTGAATCATCATCATCCAGCCGATCTCACCAATAGCAAAGCTAAGGTAAATTCTGAGAAGGTAAGATGTATACCAAATCAAAGAAAATAAAAAAAAAACACCAAAGCAAAGAAAATAAAAACTAAAAAACACAAAAACTTTCATCAAAATTAAAACCTATTTTTTTAAAACATCTAATAAATACATGAACAAGTTCCAAAGTTAAAAAGGAATTTCTCTGTCCCCACAAGTTGATTCCATTACTATCTCAACCAGATTTTATCCTTTTATACAGCAACTCAACTCTTCTTCTCTCTACCAGATCATGACAATGCATACTTATGACGTTTTTTCATCATCCAACGGCTCCGGTTTAACAACGTCTCCCGGCGGTTCCAACCGCAGCTCCGCCGCATCACCACCTATCTCCCTTATTCGTTTCATACCTATCGGTACACCGAATAACCTAGGGTTTATAAACTCTTCAGTTGTTCCACTCCCACTGCCACTGGAGTCTTCCAAAGAGCGTTTCAACGGTAGGAGTTCTAGCGGTTTAACGGATGCGGAATCTGAATGACTGTTGCTTGTGTTGGTTGCATAATTTGACATCATTACATATATACTGTTACATAACTGCTTCATCTGGCTTAACTCTTTGTTAAGCTGAAGGTTTTCTCTTCGTAACCGTTCGTTTTCACCGATTAATTCGGCGTCGGATCCGTTACAAGCTGTTGATAGATTAGTTGTAGCGCCTTGAGACGAGTTCGACGAGAGTACTTGTTCTTCGCCAGAGTTACTAGGAGAAACTACGGTTGTATGTTTAGCTGGTGATACTGTTGCCACCGTTACCACCGTAGCAGCTGCTGGTGCTGGTGAAACTGAACCGATTTTTCGACGTTGTATGTCGCATAACAACCGTTTTTCTCCTCTTCGAAAGCAGTCGTTTGAAAACTCCCATCGATCCGGCACAACCTTTCGAAATCCCTACGATAATACATATTCCAGAAGTTTCGTTTTCTTTGTATACGTGGTGATGTGTGATACGTTGTTTGTGTAATTAATTTCGTTTGTTGTGTGACTTCTAATTTATTTTAATTTTTTAAGTTAAAGTAATTAAGTTTGATTAGGACCACCATTAATATCCAAACGGAAATTGACCACAAATCATATCCGAAACTGCGAATTTATTAATAGAAACATAAATCTTTATTTCAAAACCGATTAGAGACTTAGGCTAGGGGTATGAGACGATAGATTGGATCATGGATTGTCATATAGGACATTGATTGATTTTGTAGACCACCTCCTTCTTGATTGATTTTGTACACCACCTCCTTTCTAAACCTTGATGGTTCGCATAGTTTAATCTATGGCAATCATGAATGTCTTTCAATTAATTAAGAGATTTTGATTGATGGGGGAGGATACTGGATGATAGTGGGGTATGGTCCAGACCACATAAGGTGGTGGATGAGGGTGGGTGACATGGCACTGACGTGGAGGGTGACAGTGGTCATTTGGGTAATGACCACACCACATAGCCTTACACAAATTATCTATTACAAGAAATTATGTTGATAATTAGCTTTAGCTCAACCGGTATCGAAAGGCGAGTGAAGATTTGAGGCTACATGTCTTTGATCCTAACCAGAAACAAGAGATGATTGACTTAGGCTACCCAACGTTATTTGCGATCACAAGTGAGGTAACATTTTGCCATTGGATTACTCCGGATAACCGGTTATTCATTTGTTAGCTTTTAAAAAACCAAGAAAATAATGTTTGTTTGGTAACTTGTTGACTAGTTTAAAAATCATATCATGGCTAACACGTTTAGATTCAAATTATGAAAAGTTAAAAACTATATAATCAAATTTGAGGCTACATGTCTTTGATCCTAACCAGAAACAAGAGATGATTGACTTAGGCTACCCAACGTTATTTGCGATCACAGACGTAAGGTAACATTTTACCATTGGATTACTCTGGATAGCCGGTTATTTATTCGTTAGCTTAGCTTTTAAAAAACCAAGAAAATAATGTTTGTTTGGTAACTTGTTGACTAGTTTAGAAATCATATCATCTTTAGGCTAACTCATTTAGATTCGAATTATGAAAAGTTAAAAACTATATAATCAACCCCGAATCCAATAACTTAATTAGAATACAACTTGTTTTTACTTTTCAACCCCTTTGAATTACGTTTACTTTTAAGGTTAAACTATGTTATTTTTAGATGACCTAATTTTAAGTATGTCCGGCTAAGATTAATATCTTAAACACCAATGAAATATTATTCAACACCTAAGGCTTTGGGCTATACATTAATTCTCTTTAACTTAACCTACATGCCACATCACCTATTTTTCCCCATTTCACTTCAAAGGAATGATTTAATCTGTTAACTTCATCTACATATTTTTCAATGGTTTTTGGTTTAAAAAACAAAAGAATAATTAATTCAATCTCGTAACATCCAGTTAACATGTTAACTTATAATCCCTTTAACACCCCTTAACACAAAAGTAAAATGGTGTGCAATGTCGGTCAACATGTCATGTCACTGTTAACACCCCAAATGTACCTAATGGCCTAGCGCACCAGCACATTAACACCTCAATATAAGAATACCTTAGTGACTCATTTGTACTGTTGACTTAGCTCTTTACCTGCAACATTGGTCTTTTATTTGCCCATCCACAACAAGCATGTACTATATTAGTCACATAATATCCTATCCATTCAACGTTTTACTTTCCTCTAACCAAAAGGGACATATTGTAGCGACTTATCGAGGCTTTTACTCTTTACGATAACCGGTATCGGTGATTTCAATGTCCCCCACACCGGCAACGATAGATGATGATGAACTTTGCTTCTCAATTGTTTCCTCGGCATCATTGGATGATTCTTCGATCAATGATCCCTTCTTTTGGAGCTCTTTTACTTTGATGTATTCATCATAGTGCGCGCGTCTATGCTCCGTGAAGCTTGAGCTCTTCCCATCTAAACCATAAATTTAAATACAATAAAATTAAAGAAAATAATTGTTTAAGAGCAGGACGTAAAAGAATCCGAGTAGGCCAATAAAAAATAAGCTATGTATCAACACGGGTCTAGGCACAACTTCACCCGAATATATAACCGAAAAAATAAAAGATAAATAGCACTGGTTATACAAATCCCCCTGGCTCTATTTGTCATGGCTTTAGATGTTGTATTTGTAATACAGGAGCATACCAGAGATCAAAACGTCGAATAACGGGCCAAAAGGTTCATATCAAAGAAGTAACTTTTATGTGTTATGTGCAAGTCAAAATGGGTCCGTCCGACCCACAAACATACTTTCTTTCAAATTTTTGTTATTTTATATATAGATATTGTGCTAAATTCATAAAGTGATAAAACCATACTATTACAAAAGAAGTCCAATATTTTCTAATAAACCTACATTTTTTTGCACCGAAATACCACCTAAGCTTACACGTGCAAAGATTTGAACCCACGCCACTTTTGTGGGAGACAAACTCTAAAAAACTTATTTAGATGGTTTTCATGAATTGTGTAAACTTCGGTGTGACTTTCAGCCTGTTAATACTATTCCATTAGGCTCCTTCCCTTTTTAGTTAAATCGTTTGACTTAACCCATTAACCTGTTAGCTAAGCAGTTAATGCGGTAAAAATCGGATATCAGTCAAGGACCGATATTTGAGATATAGGTTATTGCGGTGGGATATCGCCATATCGGTAATTGTAATATCATGCAGAATTTATATATATAGCAATTTAACAACAATTCAGTATACTCTCCTACCATTAACAAATTAACCTTTTGCAACTTGCAAAACACCAACAATTGTAGCAAGTATGAACTGATTAAGACTTTAACACTAACGATTAATAATTAAGACTTAAAACCGTAATAGCATCAATAAGAAGAAAGATGAACGCTAGACTAGAAAGAAAGGTACTGATATCGGGAAAATCGGTGATATATCGCTCAATATCGCCTATGATATCGGTATCGAAATTTGACACCGAAATTTTACATAGGGCCGATAAACGATATATCGGTGATATATCACCGATCTGACTTCATAGCTTGTTAGATCCAAGACATTACCCAAATCGACTCATTCATAAGTAAATGCATACCAAAGGACCACTAGCCTAGTGGTATCAAGTGGTTGAGGCTTCTAGTCTCATGAGTCGTGATGGAGATGGATGTAAAATTTAGAAGTAGGTTTAGAGGGTGTGTGATTTAGTCGTTTTTTTTAAGAAATAAGTAATCGATGGTAATCATCAGTCATCACCTCTAAAGTCCAGATATTATGTATATCAATAGTAAGGTGTGTATCCATTTTATAAGAAAAAGACGTTACTTATTGTTTTTATCAATTTAGAAATTTATTAAACTAAAAAGATCCCAAAATGCTGCAGAATAATCCTATATCATGAAATGATGATATAATCAAGGATACGGAATCGGTAGAAATTTCAAATGAAAAAGGGAAGGATCAAGAAAGAACCTTCATCTTGATCCATAGCATCTGCTTCATCGTCATCTGAAGTTGTCCAGCCAGAGCAGTTTGAGTTACTGTTGCTACTTGAAGATGCCACCTCACTCAGTTTGGAACGGATTGCTTCAGCATCCACAGCATTCTGCTCCCCTTCTTGAATACAACTCCGTACAGGAGATAACGATCCTACAAGATAACAATTTAGGTAATATAATGGCTAGAAAGTTAATTATATCTTAATTAGAATATAATGTGTTAATACAATGAATCTTGAGGATTTATGCGTTAAAAATACACTTTCCAGGACTCGTTTGACATCTTCTTAGATAGTCGCTATGATTTTGCTAGTCTGGCCCGTTAAGAGATAAACTTAAAGTCGAATCAACCCATTCATAGATATATGGCTCAATATAATGACGGAAAATGTAAATTAACAAGATAAAACAAGTCCAAAAAAAATATTTAGCTGAAAATGAACTTAAATCATGGGGGAATATATATATATGTGTATGTATGTACCATCAGAGTCAACCATTGGATGATATGGAGTCTTTGGTTCTGTAATTTTCTGCCTTACAGGTTTATGTGCTTCAATTTCCTCAAGGTTGGCCTCATCCCATCTCACACCTCTCCTACGGCTTCAATAATAAGATCATGTGAAACCACAAGTCAACATTTTCATTTCCATAAACAATTTTGTGAAGTAACAACACATTGAATCGTAGAAGAACTAGTGGCATATGACACACAGAGTTAATGTGGTAATAAATCGGATATCGGTCAAGGACCGATATACGAGATATAGGTTATTGCGGTGGGATATCGGTAATTTTAATATCATGCAGAATTTATATATATCAGTCAATGACACTAACAACTCAGTATACTCTCCTACCATTAACAAATTAACCATTTATAACTTGCAAAACACTAACAATTGTGGCAAGTAGGAACTGATCAAGACTTAAAACATTAACAATTAAGACTTAAAACATTAATAGCAGCAATAAGAAGAAAGACGAACGGTAGAATTAAATATTAAGGTACTAATATCGGGAAAATCGGTGATATATCGGTCAAATATCAGTCAATATCGCCGATTATATTGGTACCGATATTCTGACTGATATTTTGAACCGATATTTTACCAGGGGACCGATAACCGATATATCGCGATATTAACTACATAGGACACAGATAGCATACTAAACGGAACTGCACCTTATAACATCACTTAGTTGGACACTGGATAAGAAATGCTCGAGTTCAAAAAAATGTGGTCAATTTTCGCATTTGATACATGGAGCGACTACGGGTAGTTTGTCGTGTAGTTTGTATTACTACGTCAACAGGGTATTAAATACTTACAGGTAGCATGCCATGCTAATGATTGCTTTTCTATAGAATAGAAGTTAGAGGGTCTTCGTATACAATAAATTTTATCACTTTGAAGAAAATAGAATCAATTCTGATTGGTTAAATCTTCCTAGAATGTAATAAGTGAACATCAACCGTTATAACATTAACAAGCACAAAGGGTATTTAATTTACATAAATATTTTTTTTACTTTTTTTGTTCATTGAGTTAAAGTATTCCAAAACTTATGCAAACGATTGCTTTTCTATAGCATACAAGTTAGAGGGTCTTCATATACATTAAATTTTATCACTTTGAAGAAAAAAGAATCAATTCTGATTGGTTAAATCTTCCTAGAATGTAATAAGTGAGCATCAATCATTAAAACATTAACAAGCACAAAGGGTATTTAATTTACATAAATATTTTTTTCTTTTTTTGTTCGTGAAGTTAAAATACTCCAAAACTTGAACCAAATTGTATTAAAGTTGTACACTAAAGGAAGTTTTCAGTTTTACATATAGATTTTATGCACAGGCGGCCATGCACGGTAGCAGCATAGTTGTTAATAGCGAATAGCGACAAATAGCGACAAGGGACCTATATGCTACGTAGCGAATAGCGACAAATAGCGACCGCTATTTCATAAATAGCGATACACTAGAAAAAGAATTTTGAATATTTTTATATGTATATTACATAAAAAAACCCTTGTATATATGCTATTTTACATGTATATTTAACAAAAACCTATAAATCCAGCTATTTTATAGCTATATCTAATTGCTATTTACATAAAAAAAAACCAAACCGTCGCTATTCACGCTATTGATCGCTATGACCGAAATAGCGACACTTGGTCGCTTCGCTACATAGCGCGCTATAGCGGTCGCTATAGCCGCCATTAACAACTATGGGTAGCAGCCGACAAGAACAGCCGTTTTTTCGTGAGGAAAAAAATGTTTACAAAAGTGAAGGAAAATTGAGTCATTGCACCTCATCTTAGCGCGACAAAAAATACATAAAAGATTTTGGGGAAACAGCTTCAAAACAGAAAAGGATAGCAACAAACATATCTGAATACCAAATCAGATGTCAATAAATTTACCTCATCTCTCCTGTCCTTGAGCTTTAAAATCTAAATATCAATATAAGTCGTTTAAGCAACCGGAATGCTGAGGAAAAGGGGGAAAACAACAAATCAGTATTTTTTCACATAGCACGGGTATTCATGGTAACAAAGATATAGAAAATCACCAGCTACTATGTGTGACGTAATCATGTTAGTGCATTCGGAAAATGGAAAGAAATACGTAATGGCATTATGTAGAAAGGTATCATAAAAAGAGAAGCACATATAAACGTCACAGCAAGTAGCAAGTATGCACACATGACGATTTGGTTTTCAAAAACGTGTTGAGGCATTCGTTACAAAAAAATAACAACAAATTCTTTATAAATAATATTTTTACTTGTTAACTTTTAAACATTGATTCACTAAAATACAAGATATCCTCATCATCTCTAGTTAAATTTGTTATATCCATGGTCAGATTTGTTCATACTTCATACCACATAATGTGATGTACGCATCGCGTATGCGATCTCGCCACCGCATCATTTGATGCGCGCATTTTGAAACCAAGACGATGTACCTAGACGTCTTCAATTTCTAGTTCCGAAATACTAAATAGAAAATCTGAAGACCAATTTTTAAAACCTGTTTGAGAGAAAAATGCACACACAATATACCAATAACAAAATTCTTCCTGCCTTTGACTAAAATTTAACTTCGATACTCATATTATGGAATGTAAAGAATACATCCTAAGCCACAACCACAAAAAACCCTAAAAACATAACTTCTTGAAAACTTTCACTAGCCGACTAGCCGTTAAAATCCAATCAGCAAAAACCACAAAGTTCCACTATATGTAAGCATGACTCTTATATTAATCAATCCCTAGCCCTAATTCAAAACTGAATCATAAACATAAATCTTTTAAAGAAAGAAAAAAAGTTTTAAAATGATGTGGAATTAAAAACTAATCCATCATAGCAGCTAGGGCTGCAAACGAACCGAACGAACACGAACTAGACCTTGTTCGTGTTCATTTGTTAAGAAATATATGCGTTGATGAACTGTTCATAAACACTTACCGAACGAGATTTTATGTTCGTGTTCGTTTGTTAAGTAAATGAACTTGTTCGTGTTCATTTATATTTGTTTGTTTGTTAATTTTACGCAACGAACGAAAACGAAAGTTGATGAACACAAATGAGCACAAACTAATGTTCATGAACACAAACAAGCGTTCATGAACACAAACAAGCGTTCATGAACATAATATATAATACACTGACACTTATTAGATATTCTATTTGTCGGAATTTTGAAGTATTTAAATAAAATATAAAAACAAAAACGCTAATGAACTATCGAACACATTACTGAATGTTCACAAACGAACGTGACTTCTGTTCATGTTCGTTCATTTAACTAAACAAACAAAATTTCTTGTTCGTGTTCATTTGTTTAATAAACGAACGCGGCTTCTATTCATGTTCGTTCATTTACCTAAACAAACGAAATTTCTTATTCATGTTCGTTTGTTTAATAAACGAACGAACACAAACATACTTGCCGACAAACGGTTTACGAACTGTTCGCCAAACGGTTGGTTCGTTTGCAGCCCTAACTTAGCAGCAATGGAACTCATAAGCAGAAACAAAAAAAAACAATACAATTTAACCTAATCCACGAAACCGGAAAGCGAAAAAACTATTCAACAACAATAAGAGTGAATCAAAACATGAAGTTATCTCCTACAATACCACACAGAAATCAAATTAAAATCAAAACCTAAACATGTATTCTTCAACACCTTCTAATCAAATCATCAAATCAGTAGTACTTGCAATACAAAATTGTGTATCTATAATCTGATGCGAATACGACATCGTATCAATTTGGTAACAGAAACAAAAAGAATCGAAGAAAACGTGAAGAATTATAGGCAATTCGTGAGTGCTAGTTAGGAAGAGAAAGCAGAATATATACATATATAATAATCGAATATATATATATATATATATATATAAAACGTAAGGAAAACGCATTTACCTACGAAACGGAAATGATGACGGCGAAGAGAAGAGGAGAAAGAGATCCGATTGTGGTTTTTGTTCACGAAAGGATGGATGTTTGTTTGGTAAATGGGAGTATTTATTTCATCTTTTATACTGGTTTTAGTCTATTGTCATTTGTCACCCCCGCACAAAATAGCAATGGATAGACATATAATAATATTAATAATAATAATAATAATGAAATAATAAATAACAGAGTGAAGTACATTGATAGTACCTGTGCTTTTCTAAAATTATGGATTTTATACAACTTTTATAAGCTATACGAATGATTTATATGGTTTGCATTTTATAACGTGTTTAGTCTCCGGCCAATATATCTTAAGGTTTTCAGGAAGTCCAAGTTATGGACTAAATGCGTTACAAAGTGCAAACCACGGGGACCATTTATGTATTTTTGAGAAGCTGTGGATCAAATCCAAAATTTAGGAAAACGACCGGGTCTGTACTTTACTATACATTTTGATTGATCATAGTTTTATTACTTTTATTTGGAATGCAATTAGTTAATTACTATTCAAGGTTGATAATTAGTAGTTTTCCAAACAAAACTCATGTATAAAATCTCACTCATCTTGCAACCCTTGTCTCTTTTGTCATTGCCTACATTCCTTTGTCTTTGTTTATCGTCGTTGTCTTCACCTTCAATTAATGTTAAACGACATAAACTCTATGACGGTTCCAATAATACAGATTGTCGCCACGTCGTCTATGATACCTTGAAGGACGCTTACATATCTAATAAATAACGGCGACGACCCGTCTAATTCCTAGAAAGAGAAAAGGGTACGTCAAATACAATTTGTACAAATGACGTCAGAATGGAAAAGGTTTCCGTTGTCACATTAAGGCGTCAGAACTAATAATGCAGCACCATATCTGACATGCCAACTGAAATAAGGAACACAACATGACAATGCACCATAAAGGCAACAACCATGCGTGTACTTCTGTCATGCTCATAAGACGACAAAATCCCCAAATGCAACTTAACACACTGGCGACATCTTTTTTCCTTGAGATAAAGAGTCAAATGACAATAATTCTAGCACTGCTTATGGCGCTAGAGATAGGCGCAGTGCTAGACTGGGGGGCTTGAATATTTATGGATCCAAATCCTAAGATTGGATCGGGTATCATGTCTCCTTAATTGAACTCAAGTGAATCGACCTATGTTGACGTGGAACAATTTCGCAAATAGCATGGAATGTTAACCACCAACGAGGGAGGAGGCGATGTCAGCTATTAGTTACAACTGATGGGGACCGCCTCTTTTGGTGAAAGTGATACCTAATTGTACCTAGTATAAATTGAGGCAAGGTCATTCTCCACAAGCAGCTTGTTCTCTACTACTCTCTATCTCTCTCCATATATATATATATATATACACACACACGCAAATTGATTTTCCTAATCAACCAATACTTATTCTCACGTTAGAGGGTGATCACAGTAATATTTCCTTTTCTAGTGGTGAGGCTAATGGTGTTTTCTGTTTTGCAGATAGTTTCGTGGTTGTCAGTACGTGGTACTCAAAGTTTTCCCCTATTGAAGCATTTAACCCAACCTTGGTGTTCGGACTTTGTTTCGTCAAAGGGCATTTTACAAAGTGTGACTATATATGCACCCACAATCTCTTTTTTCGATAATAACAAAAATACGGGACACACGGTAGATTTGCTTTATGTTTAAAAGCATGTCAATAATGCATACATTCTTCATCTCTTTTCATAGAAGAAAAGGGGTGATATTTAAAGGTTGGGTGCACTTAATTCTATCCACATCTCGTATATCCCCTCTAGATTGATACTCCCACTCAATCAACGCTCCCCCTAGGTCAAAGTTTCTCCTCAAATGATGCATCAAGTATGCAATATATAAGAACAGACAATACCATATAATATATAAGCCTGGGTATTTATAAACTTCATCACATAAGTATAAATCTAATCATACACATAGCTATCAATATCGTCGCGCCTACGGGCGGGTGGGTTACCGGGTTTTCCCCGGAATTGGTGATGGACCCGGGTTACTCTCATAATACTCCGTTTAGTCTAGTGGGTGCCCCGAGAGTGCTCGGGATTTTGGCCGTTCAAAAAAATATATATATAAAAAATCAAAATCATCTGAAACATAAAAGTCAAATAATAATCACCTGTGAAAATGTATGAAACATCAATGGATTTAAAGTTGACTTTCGGTGGTCCATCAAGTTATTTGACTAATTTGAGTGCTTCTGAAACCATTTAAATTGGCAAACTATTTTCTTATATTCTCAAGTTTCAATTTATAGGGTTATAAATAAATAAATTACAATTTATATACTTTTACCATCATTTTTCACTTCTGAATGGTTTTGAATGAGCATATGTGAGCACCACTTGAGTCCAATTGTCCAACTCTATAAATAGAGTTTCTTACACTTTAAAAAATGGCATGTGATTTTAAAGAAAAATATATATTAACGTATATTAGTATATGTACATAGGGGAAGGTTCATTTGAGAAGAAAATTAAATTGAGAAGAAAAGAACAAAGGGTATAATTGTAAAAAATTAAATAGTTTTTCTCTCATCTCATTTATTATTATCTTTGACTAATTAATTAGTCATAAAGACTAAAATCCTTCACAAAAATTTTTTTGCCTACACGCATCAAAATTTATCCTACACGTTTTAAAATTTATCGTACACATATTGAAATTTATCCTACACAGTTCGTAATTCATCCTACACACCTCGTAATGTATCCTACACTATAAATTAATATATTTTCTTTTTTTAAGAAATATTTTTTTAAAATAAGTTACAAATTTAATGTAGTTGGCTGTTTAAAAGAAAGACTACCAATTAATGATCTATCTAAGTTTACCAATATACTCTTACACTAAAATTAAATACAAAAATTAAATGAAGTAAAATGAAGCATTCTTATTGGTTGATAGTTCTTCTTTTTTATTCTTACAAAAAATTCTTCTCATTTGAACCTTCCACTATGTACCTATTACTTAAGGCAAATACGGTGTGTATATACCGATTAATGATGTCGAGGCTTCATACCAGTATCAAATAACGAGAAAAATATATAGAGAAAAGTCAACCTATATACTAAGGTTCCTACATAGACAATCATTGTGCTTTGTGCTTTGAATAGAATTTTGATTTTTAATTGCTACAACTAAAGTACGCTTGTTAAAGAGAAGAGCGCGATTATTTATCATTATATGAACAGCTTTGAGATGAGTTCAAACCACGTACCCTTCTCTTCCCGCACTAATTGGTAAACCAGGATTTAAACCCTTCACGTGAGATGAAGACACTTGAGACGGTATTCCCGCCCACGCTTGAGGCAGTATTCCCGCCCAACCACTTCAACTTGTGTCACGACCTGGGAATACCCCATCCACCCTTATAACTATTTAATAATAATGTAAAAACAAACATATCTTTGGAATTATATACATCTTTTATAAAACAAAATAAATTAAATATAATGATTCAAAAGGTGATATAAAGATTAAAGAGTAAACTTAAATAACTAGTATAGGTGGTAGTGGGATCTTTTGAAGGGTAATTAATCCAATATAATCCTTGCTTGAAAAGGATGTTTAAAGCAAAAAATGGAATAAATCTTCTATTTTGAGAAAGCATTAGGCACTTTTTCTCATTAGTCAAACAACTAACCAAACTAGTGTTTACATTCCAACATAGTTAGCATTCAAGATGACTTTTCATCAGGTTTTAAAGTGGAAATAAAGATTGTGTGATCTTAAATAAGTTGCAATCATTTTAATCTTATTAAACTAAAACAACTCCAAAATGACCATGCTTGATATGTAGTTGAACCTCTCATTACCACTATTTTCAAATATTGACTCATTTCTTTATATAAGTAATCATTATGCAAGCACTTAAGTCACCTCATGCACCTATTTCATATTTCTAAGTCTTAATCGTTGTTTAATTACATTCCTTCGTAAGATTGGTATCAGCTAGGGATGAGCTCGGTACCGGTACCGAATGTAGCAGTACCAAAAGTACCGATACCGAAATTCACCAAATATGGGTACCGGTACTGAAAATGTTCGGTACGATACCGGTACGGGATCGGTATTTGAAGGCAAAATTCGGTAAAACGGTACCAAAAACTCCAAAAGTGGATACCTATTCGGTACCGAAAGTTATTCGGTACCCGTACCGGTACCAAATACTCATCCCTACTATACGCCTTTATAAGGTTCATGTATATTGGATTATCGGAAGATATGTTTATGTAATAAAAGGGTTTCAAAAAGCTCACGTCTAGTGCGAGCAATCTGGTTTATCAATCAAAGATGCTCTTACCAGCTAATTTTCGATTTTGATATCATATTGAATACGGGTCACTTGTAAGTTGCTAAGCTTTCTGACCCGTATTCATATATGAGTATGCAGGTTCTTTCTTCTTACATGTTTATGCCATTAAAGGTCTAAGTTAATATGCTCAAATACATTGATATATACACACAAATCCAATAAAGTTGTTTCTTTTTACAAACTAACACGACATACAAGTCTACAACATAGGTTGATAGCAGACCACAAGGTTTAAAAAAACATAAACGAGTTTCGAGGCGTTTTCCCTTCCCCTCACGAGGCGTAAGCCCGAGGTGGAATTAAAAAATAAATATAAAAATTATATATCTTATAAAAATAGTAATACTAACTAATTCATCATCAAAAACACACATAGAAAAGACATAAATTGCTTGAAATTGACACAAAAAGGTCAAAGACATTAAAAACAAATTTCCAAAAAACCCCTGCCTCAGAATCGTTTTTTTGGGCGTTTAACCTCGAGGCGCACTTCTCAATTGTTTTCTAAAACCATGGCAGATCATGCCAGTTGTTATCTTATCTGAAAACAAATTGGTGTAAATAGATGAATAAGTACAAGTTTTTAGTGGCAACAACATCGTCTAACTCCTCAGGAATACGGTTGATAGAATCTTCGGTTGTAAAAAAAGATGGCATATATCCATAGATTACAAGAACCGAACATTAGGTTTGAATTAACTCGTATGAATTAGACAACATTGAGAACAAAAAAAACATTATCATAAGACTGAAACTCACTTCAGTTGAATAGCACCACATATGAACCTCTGTCCAAAATTCTTCATGCAAGTCAAATTTACTTTTCAACAACTAGACATGGTCAACTTACTTTCTCTTCACCGCGGGCTGTGGTTCTGGAACAGAAAATATGATTCTTCAATTGTTACAAAAATCATAACTTGAACACCCAGAATCAAATGCAAATGCTCAATTCATTTTGTACAAAAATGAAAGTACACTTTGACTTTCTAGGTCAAACCCATTAATACTTGTTATGCTAAGAGTACGATGCCTGTAACTAACGAGATAAAGTAAGTCACAGTTTGCGCCAGGCAGGTGGCTATATACGTAATCTATAGGGTAAATTGCATTTTACATCCTTTAAGTTTGAGCAAAATTGCAGGTGTTGTCCTTTAACTAACAAAATTACACCGGATGTTCTTTATGTTACAGTTTCTCATCATGCGGGTGTCTTTTTGCCTAACACAGTTAAATTTTTATGTTAATGTTTAACATGTGCCACTCACATGAGGGCATAATGGTCATTTTCACTTATTAACTAAAACAAAAAATAAAAATTACCCGTGAAACTTCAAGAGAAGATATATTTTAAGAGAAAATGACCATTATACCCTCATGTGAGTGGCACATGTTAAGCATTAACATAAAAATTTAACTGGGTTAGGGCAAAAGGACACCGGTGATGCGAAATTGTAACATAAAGGACATCCAGTGTAATTTTGTTAGTCAAAGAACAGCGCCTGCAATTTTGCTCAAACTTAAAGGACGTAAAATGCAATTTACCCTAATCAATAATAATCGGCTCATGCAGAAGGCGGGTCTGTTCTTAATTTTTTTATATGATTAACATAAAAAGTAGCTAACAATAGTGTGTGCTTCAATCATACTTGAGGAAGTTGAGAAAACTTAACAAAGGGTTACATCTTACCAGAAATGAGAGCCTTTGGTCGGGTCTTGAACAAAATTCGGTGACGAATAATACCGGTAACTTCCAATTCCACCCTTGATGAATTAAGGCTATCATCATCCTGATCTATTTCCATATCAGATTTTATAATCTTCTTCTTCAAAACAAGCAATGGTTTCTTCAAGGGGATCTTTGACCCACTCAGCTCATGATAACCAACAGTAAAAGTGTAACTTTCCTAAACCAATTAAGTCAGCAAGTTTAGATGTTACTGATAAAAAGAAAATCAAAACAACCACATCAGTAGGGGGTGTATACGAGCCAAGCCGCTCGTGAGCTACTCGAGATCAGCTCACTAAACGCTCGAATCAAGCCGAGCTTAAACAAGCTCGAGCCTAAAAATAAGTTTGTTTAATAAACGAGCCTCGACTCAAGCTTCACCTATAGAGCTCAAGCTGCCTAAAATGAGCCTATTATTTATATAATATGTTAAATAAACATTTATATAATGAGTAAAATGCCAAAATGGTCCCTGAGTTTAGGCCACTTTTGCCGCTTCAGTCCAAAAATGAAACTTTTTTGTATCTGGATCCTTGAGGTTTCATTTTTGTTGCCATTTTCATCCAATTGACAAACTCGGTTAAAATTTTCTGTTAACTTCTCCCCTTTTTATCAGTTTCCTCATTTAAATTAAGGGTATAATCGTCATTTTATGCCATCAAGTTTCATTTTTGGACCGATGTGTCAAAAGTGACCTAAACTCAGGTAACATTTTGGTATTTTACTCTTTATATAATTTTAGTTATCGTATATAAAATTATGATAAAACTAACTAAGAAATATTTATTTTGTTAACTATAATTATAAATATGTGTATAAACAGTTATACTTGTGTACAAGTTAGTTAACTAATAAGACTGTGCGTCGTAGCACCCGTTAGCGCCAGGGTGAGACACGTCGGCGGCCAAGGGGCTCGCGAGCATCGCAACGGGGTGCCGCGAGCGGTCACGCGTGAGGGGTCAATTGAGCGTGATAGCCTGGGCGAGCGGGTGTTTTGGGGGTGTGGTAGCTTGGGTGAGCGGAGGTTAACCATAACAGGCTCAAGTGGGCAAGGTGATAAGTAGGCGTCTAGTCAGCGTCATGTGTCGCAATATTAGAGGATGAATCCGGGTTGTCAGGTAGTCTAATAAACAAGCAGACTCAAGCTTTAGAAATAAAGCTAAACACAAGCCGAGCTCGACCTCTTGTAAGCTATACGAGCTCGAGCACAGCTCAGCTCGTGTACACCCCTAAATTACTAAGCCATCAGTGACCAATGTTAAATACTTTAACCTCTACCGAAACCCTAATTGATACTTTTGCCCATTGCCCATTTCAAAAAATAGCAATTACAACTTGTTTAACATCCAGATTTATATAAACAATAATCATCTTCTCATGAAAAAACTGATACTTAATTTCATAATATCCAAATTTGCATGTTTAGTGCAGGTAAATAAACAACTGAAAGTAAAATTAGCAAGCTATAATCGATCAATCATCAGGTCTTTATGCAATTGGAAGAACTGAACACACAAATACGTCGAATTACCTGAGAAGAAGGGCGGCAGAGAAGACCGATCTGGAGATTTTGCATGCGATCCTGAAATGCCGGTTGAACTTCAACAACACCTTGCAATTCGATGATTGCCCATTCCAAACAACTCGATTCGCCGCAGCTACACTTCAATTTAATCTCCATATCAATCAATTAGGGCTCGGTGAATTTGAGATGAAAATTGTGAGAGTTTTCTAGGGTTTCGAATGTCCTCTACCAATTGGGGTTAGATTTGGCGGGAAACTGAAAAAGGACAGGATTTTATATTGAGTAGGGCGGAGTCAGATTTGGCTCGTTTATTTTATCGAGCTGAGAAGTCAAGCTAAGATTTGACTTGTAAAAAGTTCGAGCTAGCTCAAGCCCGGTGGTGCTGGCTGCTACATTTTTTTATTTTCATAATTTTTGTTAATTGTATATAGGTATTATTTTTACACAAATAACAAAAACATAAATAAAAAATTTGACATAGACTTATGTATTTTGGACGGGTCTTTAATTGTGAGTGAAGTCATGTCGTGAGCGATAGAATAGTACTAATTTGGTGATTATTTTTTAAATTGACTTTGCAAAGACTTACGGCTCGATAAATTGGAAATTCTTATTGTCTAACTTGAAGGTGATGAACTTTCCGTTGATGAAGAGGAAATGGGTTGGGTCATGCCTAAAGTCGAGTTGGGCCTCTATTTTAGTGAATGTGTCTATTGCTTTGGAATTTTAACCCTCCCGGGGACTCCGGCAAGGGGATCCTTTATCCCCATTCCTCTTTATCCTTTCTTTGGAGGCCTTGGACGTGATTATGCAAAGGGATTTAGATCGTGGCATCTTCACTTGGGTATCTTTACCAAATTGGGGTTCTACTATATCTCATTTGTATTATGCCGATGGCGTGGTCTTTTGGGGGGATGGTCCAAAGAAACATTAAGAACCTTAATCGTATCCCCTGGTGTTTTTTTTCCTTTGTTTGGGCTTGAAGGTTAATTTAGCAAAGAGTAATCTTTTTGGGGTTGGGATGGGCGAAGAGGCGGTCCAAAATCTGGCCTGAAAATTACATTGTAAGGCAGGGAGCATGACCTTTTCTTTTATTGACATGCCAATTGGTGCTAACATGAAGCATTCTAAGCATTAGAAGCCCATTATAGATAGATTTAATGCCAAACTTTCGACTTGAAAAGCGAGATGCCTTTTTTTGCGGGAATGGTAGTGTTGGCTACAGCGGTGTTGGGTTCTTTCCCAATCTATTATCTCTTCATTTTCAAAGCTCTTAAAAAGGTGATCAAAGAGCCTGAAGTTGTTAGGAAAGATTAGTGTGGGGAAAAAAGGTGGGCGAGCTAAAATTAGATGGGTCCTAAGGCGAAAAATGGTTAAATCAAAGAAATTTGGCGGGTTTAAACATTGGAGACATTAGGAATGCAAATTTGGCTCTCCTATCAAAATGGTGGTGGAAATACAAAGAAAACCGTTTGGGTTTCGGTGGTTAGAGCATGTGTTATGGTGACGCCCCACCAAGCCACATCAGCAAACAAAAGTTTTGTATACCATTACATGCAAGCGTAGTTGGAAGCGTGGGGCATAGCCCTGAGGGCGAGTCACGCCGTTGTCCATGGTTAACAAAAAGAAACATGCAGGAATCTTTATGTGCAAGAGCTTTTGATTGGAGGATTTATAATTGGGGTTTGACTTTTTACTATTTTGCAGAGGAATTAGTTAGGGGGTTAGGTTTTAATTAATAAAAAAATGAGTACTTAATTCTCAACCAAGCCCCTACCATTACACCTATTTTGAGCATTTCTGAGTGAGAAAAATGTCTGCCTACGTGTCGCTTATGTGGCAGCACTTTTTACTCACCTAAGCCCCATAACACATAGCCTTAGAGCCAATAAACGGTTCTTGCATTTTATCCCTTCTAATAACAGGTATTACTTATATTTGTATTATAAGTAATTGTCTAATGAAAAAACTGACGTCACTTTGGGACAACTATGTGACTTGATAATAATTTCGGTATTCCTTCGAACTCAAGGCAATGGTTTGGTTTTGGCTAAACATGATAAATTCAATATGAAAAAATATATCTAACTCTAAAAACTAAAAATTATATCTAAAAAGAGTGTTCTTGTTTGAATTTGTTAACTTAAAACCGCTAAACTTTTACCTCTTTTTTTACAAAAGAGACATTTTGTCATCTAAAGTATGTTCAAAAATAAACTTACCATCAACCTTTTATAAGATATGTATTTACCACTAAATAAAAGTAAAAGAACCAATTTATCCTCCAAAGACAAAATAATGAATTTTTTAAAGTTGTTTTATTAGCTAACAAACAATAAAACTTTACGTGTATACCATTAAAAATTAAGTATACTCAGTATGTTAACAAGAAAAGTTGTGTTTAAAAAAAGTAAAAAAAAAAAATTATAGCATGAGACATGATATAGTTTTAGACGATAATAAAGTATGTATCATGTTTTTAGTAAGACTACACGGTGTGAAGGACTTGATGAAAGGCATGAAGCATCATCTGACAATCACGTCAGCGAAGTGGGATTTCACCTTCAAGCCCCAAAAAGCGTGGGTTAGGACTGTGGGAGAGAGGGCATAGAGCGACACGTTCACTTTTTTATTTAATTTATGTTTAAAAAGTAAAACAAATCTATTAAATTAAAAATAAAACATTAATAAACACTTTTATTTAATTTATGTTTAAAAATAAAACAAATCTATTAAATTAAATAGAAAACATTAATAAACACCTCCACCAAATCGCCAATACCATCGCTCCACCTCAACACCCGCTCAACGCCAGTGAAGTTTTCCACGCCTACACCACACCGGTGTTGCGGCGTGGTGGAAGCCCCAACGCTGGCCACATCGTCCAGTCTAAGACCAGGTCCCCTTTCAATTACCTTGTCCGCAATCACGACCATAGTCTAGTTACTAAACCACAGCTTCTGTTATCCTAAAGTCCTGAGTATGCAGTGGCCGAAATAAAACTGCTTTTTCATAGGGCCTTCATCTCTACCGACTACAACTAGAGAATCAAGAGTCAAGTTAAACCACAGTCTATGTTATCCTAAAGTCCTGAGCATGCAATGGCCGAAATAAAACTGCTTTTTCAAAGGGTCTCTACCGACTACAACTAGAGAATCAAGAGTCAAGTCTCTAAGAAAAAGAGAAAACTTTATATATGATAAGCTAAGAAATTCTAGCGGTCAGGGGTTCATCAGACGGTCGGGGGGTCATCAGACCCTCTTGAACCTTCCTTGGTTCCGCCCCTGTGAGTATTTACGTATGCAAGCATGTATGGTTTAAATGTCCAAATGTGCAAACACAATCATAATCACCCTGTTAGTGGCCACATAAGCTTATGAAGCAATATAATAATGATCACAATTCCGCATAAAAGCCACATTACTCAAATACCAGAAATATCAAATAAGTACTATTATTAAGTGTCATTAATTTATGCTTAATCATAGAAGTTATAACCTCATATTATTCTAATCATCCTTGCCAGCTTCCACTGCGGTTGAAGCTTCTTCCTTTTCCTCTTTAGCTTCTGTGGGCTCTGTGGACTCTGCAGCATGAGCAGCAGCTGCGGTTGGCTCAGTGGGTTCGGCTGCAGTTGACTCAGTGGGCTCAGCTGCAGTTGATGCCTCGGGTGCGCCTTCGGGTTTCTTTATGGTTCCAACCTTGACGTACTTGCTCATGAACTTGTATTCCCAATCTTGCAACGCGTCAAGCTCGAATGCACCAAGACCAGTGAGATCACCGTTCAAATCTTTTTCCTCGAATGACATTTTTGCAAGAGCCCTGCTAGCATCTTTTCCGGCAAACAGTGCATATGGCCCACCTGGCCCGTAAAACATCCTGAAGAAAATTTTAATTCACATCCATTAATCAGTGAACCAAAAACAGACTGAAATAAAGAACATGCTATCAAAGGCGACATAATGGATGGGTTGGATCACGGATGGGTCAAAATAAGGACTTTTTGTAACAGTTTAAAGAGTCGTATCCGTTGACCCTTTTAGTATTTCACATATATGTAATGCATTAAGATAAACATGATTAGAAAAACTATAATATTACAATATAAGCTAAAGAAGAACAACAAATTAAGAGTTAGTGTGCATTAAAGGAATAATAGATTTTAATAATCCCAACTATTGCCCGTTGGCCGGCAACGGTCCTAACTTCAAAAATTCCCACTGGCGGTCCCATCTTTTCACATATTGGCCTTCAATGGACTCTGACTAATAAAACCCTAACGCCGTTAGTCTCCGGAAAAACGTTTTTGGTCGGAAAAAGGTTCTTAAAGGTCCCGATCTATGGTTACAAACAGGTTTGGGACGAAAACTTTGAATTTTCCGGCTAAAAAGAAGTTTCCCGGCGAAAAGGGAGTTTTTCCGGCGACCTTAATAATTGGGGCTTTTTACTAGAAAAGGTTCCTAAAGGTGCGTAATAAAGTTACAAAGAAGTTTGAGACGAAAGGTTGAGTTTTCCGGCCAAAAGTGTTTTTCCGGCAACCGGAGACTAAAGGCATTAAGATTCTGTCAGTCAGGGTCCATTGAAGGCCATTATGTGAAAGGATGGGACCGCCAGTGGGAATTTTTGAAATTAGGACCGTTGCCGGCCAACGGGCAATAGTTGGGCTTACTAAAATCTATTATTCCTGCATTAAAATACATTTTGGATAACTTTTGAGTTTTGACCTGTTCAACCCGTAACCTTTTTTGCTAACTCTGATTTGACACATAACCCGTATCTATTAAAATATAAATAACAAAAATTCACATCATCACATGAAGAAACAACAAGTTAAAAGAAAATCAAGTGGTGATTTTGATGTGCCAACAAATATAGTAACTAGGTGAGTGAAAAAAAAAAAAGAAAATAAATAAGAGGATAGCAAATAGCCAAATATTGCCCTAAACAAACAAAACTTAGGTAAACGCAGTACATCACGGGGATTGCAACGCTGCAATTCATGTTAGGTGAGCACATGTTGCAGAGCATGATCAAGAAACACGGTAGGTGTGAACTAAAACGATGTACATCCACAAACATACGGTGTGCTCAACACACCGATTCTTCGAAAACTATTATAAAAAGGCGAAGAACACGATTCAAAAATCATCATGAAACAAATCCTAAGCACAATACATTACCAACTGTAACGCTATAACATATAAAACTTCTCATATCATCCCAAAAACCAAACAATACTGAACTACAAAAACATATTTCACAAACCATAAAAAAAACAGATCAATTAAAAACAGTGTTGTAAAAATCGCGATTAATCGGCGAATACTGAGTAATTTTTCGTTAATCAGTCCACTAATCGCTAGTCGGCCCTAGTCGGCCCGAAGCGGCCCTAGTCGGCCGGCAAAAATCGGAAAAAATCAGGAAATATAGGAAAAATCAAAAAAAATGAGAAAAAATCGAAAAAAACCACAGATTCTGGCCAGAATCTGCCATATTCCAGTCAAAACTTGTCTACTTAAAAAAATTATGTATAAAAATATGTGTATATACGTATAGAACTTAAAATTATACATAAAAAGTCTGATCCAATTAATCGCTAGTCACCACCCCACCGGCCGACTAGCGCCTAGCGAGTTCTACAACCATGATTAAAAATCCTAATATTATTAATTTTGACTTTAACAAGTCAACATATAATCATCTATGAATTCACAGTGTATCAGAACAATATAAGACACCAAAACTCACCCAAAATCAAGTCAAATACTCAAAAACCCTACTTTTGACTAAAATTTAGCAAACAAATAACTAAATCTCACCTTTTCCACAACAGCAAATCATGAATACTTTTTTTTTGACAAAAAGGCTAAAAGTAACACAAAAACAGATCAATTAATAACCCTAATATTGTTAATTTTGACTTTAGCAAGTCAACATACATGAATTCACAGTGTACACAATACAAGACACCAAAATTCACCCAAAATCAAATCAGAAACCCTAATTTCAACCACAATTTATCATCCAAATCAACAAATCTCACCTTTTCCCCAAAAGCAAATAACAAACACTTTTTTCATATTTTCAAAAAGGCTAAAAGTAATACAAAACAACACCTGCTTTGTGAGACATCATAGATCTGGCTTTTGATGGCCATAAGAAGTGGTTTTTGTGGATCTGTGCCGTCGTAGGCTTTGAGGTCATCTTCGGAGATCTCGCCGAGCTGGACCGGTGGCGGAAGAGGCTGCACGTCTTCTTCGAAGGACCTTGGGCGGTGTTGGTGGTGGTGGTCGGAGGATCCTCCGAAGAGAACGGAGAAGATGTAGTAGATGGCGATACCGGCGGCGATTATGGTGAAGAAGGTGTTGGGAGAGAGTCCGGTGTATGCGGTTATGGATTGTTCTAGAGTCTCCAGGAATGCTACTGCCATTGTTGACTTCTTGTTGTGAAGATGTTGTTGCTCTGGTTATCTACTACTAGTGTGTTATGTGTATATGAGTGGGTGGGTATGTATATAGGATTCGGTTCAAGAGAGAACCAATCTCAGTTGCGAGAATCATGAGAACTCCTATCATTCAATACCATATTTACACATCACACATAATCAAATTAAATTAAAAAGGTATTTTAGTCTTTTACTTCTCATGTCACATCTTTTCTCACTCTTCTATTTAAAAGTCAACATGTCACATCTTTTCTCTCTCTCTTCTATTTAAAACTCAACATATCACATCTTTTTTTTCTCTTCTATTTAAAATTCAACATGAGAAACTATTGAGTCGTGATTTTTGGGTGAGTTCGTTTGGTAAGATTCTCAAATTTCGTAAACAGAAATCGTGGTGTCGCGGCGTAAAAAGATCTTTGGCGTAAAAAAATTGTAAAAAAGTTTTTTGTAAAAATAAAATATTTTTGTTTGGCGTAAAATACTTTTCTTTTTTGTAAAGTTTAAAACCACGCGTAAAAAAAGTTTAAACTCACGTGTAAAAAAAGTTTAAAAGCGGCGCGTAAAAAATTTTTTAAACCGGCGCTTAAAAAAGTTTTAAACCATCGCGTTAAAAATTTTATAACCGCGCGTAAAAAAATTGAAAACCGGCGCGTAAAAAAGTTTAAAACCGACGCGTAAAAAAAGTTTCTAAAACGGCACGTAAAAAAAGTTTGAACCCGCGCATAAAAAAAAGTTTAAAACCGCGCGTAAAAAAAGTTTGAAACCTCGTGTAAAAAAGTTTAAAACCGGCGCGTAAAGAGAAATTCAAAACCGGCGCGTAAAGAGAAGTTCTAAAACCGTGCTAGAAAAAGTTTAAAACCGGCGCGTAAAAAATTTTAAAACCGGCGCGTAAAAAAAGTTTAAAATTGGGCGTAAAAAATTTTGAACCCGAGCGTAAATGTTTGACCCTCTACGTAAAATGATTTTCCTACTGCATGATTCAAAATTAACATTAATTAAATCACATTAATTAAATCACAAACATTAATTAAAACACAATGATGACAACTTTAATTACCAATCATTAAAGAGCTTAGTAAAAATACCAATTTACCCTTATCCCACTAAAAACAAAAACTCATTAATTAAAGCACAATGATTACAACTACTTTATTGTCTTTTAATCTTATCTATTAAAACACTTTTGATCAATGGCTAATATTGGTTCCTACGGTTCTCACAACTTAAGGTGGTTCTCATTTTACCCATCCTATATGTATATATAGCAGGCGAGACTACGGACGGAGGGGCTTGAAAACAGACCGTTGCAGCATGCGTCAGAAAAATGACGTGGTGCAAAAAAAAGAGTGAGACGAAGCGTGAGACTGTGTTATTTGACACGTGACACACACTTTCTGTTATTATTTTATATTTATAAATTATATAAAATCTATATAATTTTTGTAAAAAGCATTAATACTAACTAAACAACCAACATTACCTATATATATTAGTGTAAATTGCTTTTTGAGTCCCTTGGCATTAGTAGCTTTAACCACTTGAGTACAAAATCATAAAATTAACATTTTGAGTCCTTAACCATTCATTTTTGTAACATTTTGAGTCCTTCTGTTTTAGTGATTTTAACCAACTGACTCCAAAATCAAAACACAAAGTGTCAATAATTGAACTCAAAAGGTAAAAATGTGTGATTAGAGACTCAAACCGTTAATTTTTTTTTTGATTTCAAGTGGTTAAAATCATAAAACGTAAGGACTCAAAAATAATTTACTCTATACGTTACCTAAATATTAATTAATGCTATATTTACTATTCAGCTTTGTGCAACTCAACTAGCATTTTGTACAAGAGAGTGAAGCTCAACTAATTTTATTTGTCGACTTTCATGCTATGCTCTATGCCATATTTCATGTTAATTTATTCATTTGAAAAGCCATAGTTATCTAAATATTCTCCATCACATATAATATATAAATTCTCATACAACAATGAGATATCTATTCATAGTAAAAAAAATAAAAGAGTTTTTATATCTCCATACAACCTAATAACCCGTTTGATTATATCAATTACTTATCAATTTACTAACCCGCTGGCGATGCAACCTAATAACCCGTTTGATTAATTATTAGGGATAGTTTTTAAGATTCACATACAACCTAATAACCCGTTTGATTATACCAATTGCCCACCAATTTACCAACCCGCTAGCGATGCAAGAAGATCGCCAATACGCTTGATAAACGACAAACAATTCAAATATAATAAACGTTTCACAAAATCAACACAAGTGGTCAAGATACACCAATTAAAAAGAATATGAAAAACATAGTATTAATAATAAAAATATAACAATCGTTTATGCGGGGGAAGTCACAAAAGATAACCTCCTCCAAGTTTCAAATTCTAGGTTTACACCAAACTCAGTTTACTCAGTTGATTGACCACAACATAAACATGGTGCTGAAAAGTCGGTTACTTTAAGTGGTAGTAAAAAATAGGTCTTTGTCATCAGATCTTTTACAGTTCAATTACCCTATTTACTAGTGTGAGCCAACCTACTCTATGTCACCCAACGAGCTACAAGGTTTTGTAATCAACCGAACAAGTTGTAAAGCAAAACTCAAAACACATGCTAATTGTTCAAAGAAACCAACAAATCAAATTGTTTATAAAACATTGTCAATGACAAAAACAAATCCAATCATAAATAAAACTACAAACCCTATAAGCCGTTCACTTGAAGATAGAGATGGGCATAATCGGGTTTTATTATTACCCGGAACCGGTTCCAACCCGGACTCGGTTCTGCTTGGATGTCATTGGAACCGGGTCCAGTTCCTACCCGGGTTCACACCCAAGAATATGGAACCGTGTAGAACCGGGTACGGGTATTATGGAACCGATATGGTGTGGAACCGGGTATGGTGTGGAACCGGTTTCTGACAGTATTAGGAACCGAAAATGTGATTTGTCATTTAAAATCTGCCATTTTACTATTCAGAATCGGTTCCTGACAGTCAAACCTGCCATTGACTATTCAGAACCGATTCCTGACAGTTAAACCTGCCATTTACTATTCAGAATCGGTTCCACATAAATGTTACCGTTGGAAACCGGTTCCTTATTAAAAAAATCGGTTTTTTATTGTATATAAACCCCTTCCTACTTACCATTTCTAAACTTAACACGCACCATCATCAACTTACAAAATCAATCAACTTCTAAGTTCTTGCAAATACCTACGGCATGCAACGATGAAGTTGTTACGGTCTTAGAGACGAAAAGAAACCCTGCTATATGGAAGAATTTTGATCTCTGTTTAATGTCCGACAGCCACGACATGGCTATATGCAAAGATTGTGGAAAATTTATGAAGGCCGCCGCCAACTCAACCCTTAAGAAACACACTGAACGGTATTGCCCATTGACGAAGGCAAAGAAAAATGAGACGGGAGAAGGTTCCGGTACCGGTTCTTCAAATGTTTGATGTAACCCGTTTGGTTTGGTGTTTTTAATAAAGTTTGTGTAATGTTTCTTTCTATAGTGTTTGTTATGTTTGATTTTTATTATTAGTTACATAGATAAATAAAAATAGTAACAATAATAGGTTAAAATTTTAAAAAATTAATCGGTTACATTATATAAAAAAAACTAACCAGTTACAAAAAAAATAAAAAATTACTCAGAACCGGTTCCAACAAGATTTTATTTCTTTGATCGTTTACTAGCGGCAAGTGCAACACTTTCCGATGAGTTTCTCTAGTTGCGGATACCTCGGTACAATAGTCGTCCGAATCGTTAGTCTCCACTTCTTCGTCTCCTCTTCGTCAACAATTTTATGCTCTAACTCAACTTCATCTTCTAGACTAGTTTTATGTTGAACACGATCAACGACATTCAAATGGTCCTTTAAGCATATTGCCATCTCTAGCGATTCCGGAGTTAGTCTTGTTCTTCTAATTGACAAAACCCTGCCACTAAGAGAAAACACACTTTCTGAAGTTACCGTGGAAGCTTGGACCGTTAGTATATCACGAGCCATGGTGGCTAGAATCGGGTATTCGGATTTTTTCGATTTCCACCATGCCAAAACATCAAATTTCATATACTCCTCGGTGGTCATAGTAAGCGAATACTGATTTTTTTTATATCTCCCAAGTTCACTTGTTGGTTCACTACCCCTTTGTTGTCTAGCCGTCTCGTCGACATTAAACATGGTTATAAGTGGATCCCCGCTTGTTTCATCGTTAGAGGCCGTGGACCGAGACTCAAACAAATTTGTATGATTTTTTTCAACATATTTTTTTAAATAATAATCATAAAGTTTGGCCATACATTCATTGAATATTTTTTTTGTTTTTGCTTTTAAAGTTGGGTCCTCCTCATGCATATCCAACTTGTCATAAATTTCATCAATTAAAGCTTCAACACCCGGTACGTTTAAAGCTGGATTTAAAGCGGCGGCACATAGAAAAACACGTGGTAATTCTAAAAAATATTTTTAAAATTTTTGAATCATTGGTCTCATCATATTCCTTAACATGTCACTAGAATTTTCAAACTTTTTAAAATTAGTTTTATCAAATACAATTGGTCCACAACTTTAGAACTAGTAGGATAATAAACACCGGAAAGTAAAGTCGTTGTAGTTTTAAAAACTTGTAAAAAAGTACTTAGGTTATGAATATTTTCCCAAGCCGTGTCGGGAAAGGGGACGACTAGGTACTCATCACTTAAAGTTGTATGAAAAGATTTTAAAGTGTCCATTTGCTTTATAGCAATTTCAAACATATGACAAGTTGAATTCCAACGAGTCGGTATATCCCAATTCGGTCCAATAATTTTTTGGTTGACATATTTACAAAGTTTTTTATAATCTTGATATCTTTCTTTTCCACTTTTGAAAACATCTTGGAGCATAGCTCTAAATGCTATAATAAAATCCGATACAAATTGATCTTTTAAACCAGTTTGCACTACTAAGTTAATAATATGTGCAACACATCGTGTGTGGAAAAAAACACCATCAACTATTGGTTTGTACTTCAACTTTATTTTTTCAATCGCCGTTGTGTTGTTTGAAGCGTTATCAAAGGATATTGAAAAAAAAATTATCTTCTAAACCATATTTAATTACTGTGCCATTTATAATTTTATAAATATTTTCTCCCGTATGAGGAGAAGGAAACTCGTCAAACGCAATCACTAAGTATTTAGTTATTGGCTAATAACAATCCACAATGTTTACATTGAGTTTTTTGCGAGCCGTCACTCATCTCGACCAACTCCCAATTGCTCCAAACTCCCTTATTGCGATTATGAGACAATGTTCCAACCACATATGGAACCGATTGATCTTGAGGAACATTGTTAACGGATTGGGAATTTGCGTTTTTGGAACTCATTGAGGCCATTTGTTGATTAGTATGTGAAAAAGAACAAGAAAGAAATGTAACAAGAAGAATAGATATGAGAAATTGTGTGCTAAACAATAGATTCATAAACACTATATATATAATCGGTTCCAACGGTCAGGAACCGGTTCCAACGGTCAGATTTGCATTAAATGCTTCTGGGAACCAGTTCCAACGGTAACATTATAACGGCTATAATCGGTTCCTACTGGAACTGCATTACCGGGTACTGGTGAACCGGGTACAGGTAGTAACCGGGTACGGGTAGGAAACGGGTACGACCCGATTCAAACGGTAAAATTGTGAAACCGGGTTGGAACCAACGGGTATTTTGAACCCGGAACCGGTTCTACTTAATGTCGGGTAGGAACTGGAACCGGGTCCAGTTCGGTTCTACCGGTTCGGGTTCGGAACCAGTTTTTATGCCCATCTCTACTTGCAGAAAGCCATCTAATCCCTATGCTTGAACCGCGAACAGCCGCCAAAAGACGGCTGCCTTCCATGCGCCCCACATCTGTTGTGCGATCTCCTCCCAAAATATGCCAAAGATGCCTCTAAAATTTATTCCTCAAAAGTTTGAAACCTTCACCGACTTCCTTTTCCAATAAATCGTTTGATAGGCCCAAAGCCCACGAAAACTGAAAGCAACAATTAACTTCATGACCTGCCCTTCTTCCTTTGGTTCCTCGCTAACGACCCAAGCCCAAAACATTTATTGATTTCTTTTCTTCTCGTGGATTTGAGTTCCAAATGGTAAGCTGTGAATTAAATCAACACAATAAATTAGCTAATTTAAATTCAACTAGCACTAAAACAACTAGCACTAAAACTCGCGCGTGTTGCATTGCCAGTACTGTAAACATTGAATGTATTAGTCCAAACATTATGTGATGCATTAATCATATGAAAACACACGTTTCGATGTGTCCAATTGAACTGAATGTAACATGTATAAGCATTGTGATTTGATCAAAACGTAAAGTAAATCAAATTCATAACGCATTATATGTGATCCAACTCATACATAGAAAACGTAACGGGTATGAAGGAAAAATTGACACGTGTAACTAAAAGGGATCAAATAGAGCTTTCGAAAAAAGGGAAAAAAAGAAACCGTAATTTGACTCCACTCGGTTCGAATTTTTTTCGAAACATACATAAAAAAGCACGCAAACATATTATATTTGACCTGGATCAACATGCCTTAAATTGATAGTTTTGAAACCAAACAAAACAAAACCCAAAGTTAACACCCAAAAAAATACTACAAATTAACCACATGATACACCTCAATACAACATAAACAAACTAATAAACATATGATACAAACCACATATGCATTGACATGTTTCAAATTGATAATATATAATTTATTTTACAAATTTATACATACTAAGCATCATGTACAACGCAACTATGCACAAAAAACTCACTAAACAACATGTAGAAACCACTATGCACTAAGATATTTCAAATTGATATAGTATATAATCTATTTAAACCCAACTAGTTATAAAAACTGTTGCCGCGTTGCGGCGATCTTCTTTTGTTATTTAGTCTGTGTTTACATGTCTTTTGAAATCACTATGAGCGCGTTACACACGGAATCGGTGACAAGAATAAAGAGAAAATGTAGAAAAAACACTAAAAAATAACCGAAAAAAATCAACCAGAAAAGTTGTAAGGTAATGATGTTGTTCGTATGAAACCCGTGGTAAGAGATGAACCAATAGTACTCGGTACCGGTACCGAATTTCCCGAACCGAAAGATCCTAAATACCAATTCGGTACCGACTTTTGGCGTTTCTAGTATCGATTCGCTACCAGTTTTTACCTTTATATACCGGTACCGTAACCGGTTTTTCGATACCAGTACCAATTCGGGTGATTCTGCTGGTGGCGTGATGATACTTCAGTGGTACGTCAGGTGATCCAAATGCCACTGAAAAAAAATCAAATGAAACATTAAAAAGGAAAAAAAACCCGGGTTTTCCCAGATTTATTGGGTTTCCTTATGAATTAGTAAATAGACATTATAGTTTAGTGGAGATGAATATGATCAATTGGTTCTGCTGGTGGCAAAATGATACTTCAGTGGTACGTTAGTGATCCAAATTTGTTGTTAAAAAAATCAAAATGAAACATAAAAAAGGAAAAAAAAACTTGTCACATGGCTATTTTTTAATGGTGTTGACACTATTCATAAGGTTTGAATTTTAATATATAGGACAGTGATACTTTAGTGGTACGTTAGTGATTCAAATTTGTTGTCAAAAAAATCAAAAATAAAAAAGGAAAAAAAACTTGCCACATGGCTATTTTTGAATGGTGTTAACACTATTTATAAGATTTGAATTTTAATATATAGGTAAATGATACTTCAGTGGTACGTTAGTGATCCAAATTTTTGTTAAAAAAATCAAGAGTTAATTACTGTTTTCGTCTCCGTGGTTTGTCAAAAATCACTATTTCAGTCCATTAGTTTAAAAATTGATATTTCAGTCCCTGTGGTTTCACTTTCGTAACCATTTCAGTCCACCAACTAACTCCATCCATTTATTCTGTTAACTTTGGGGTGAAATTACTAAATTACCCCTAAGGTTTAATTAAAAAACGTTGGTCACAGGTTTCGAACCTGTGAACTTTGCTTTGAAATGTGATTGTTAAACCAAGAGGCCATGTATCAAGGTTGTGAATGAATTCAAATTGATTTCCTTATAACATAGTCTATTCATCATCATCTTCCCAAACATTTCATCTTTATCAATGGAGAAGTCACCATTAACCCTAAACCACCTCCGCCACACCACATCCACCTCCGCCATACACCACCACCATCCTCATCACACACCACCGCACAACCACCTCTGCCTAACACCACCACCATCCTCGTCACACACCACCGCACAACCGCCACACGCCACATACCACACCTCCGCCACACACCACCACACCTCCGCCTCCGCCACGCACCACCACACCTCATCTCTGGTGGCCCCAGTCATCTTCTCCGGCGATTCAATTGAATCTGTTATGCTGCAACAATCATCTTCTCCGGCGATTCAATTGAAGATGTTGGGTTATTAATGGTGGCTTCTGCCATTGATAAAGATGAAAGGTTTGGGGAAGATGATGAATAGGCTATGTTATAAGAAAAACAATTTGAATTCATTCACAATCCTGATACATGGCCTATTGGTTTAACAATCACATTTCAAAGCAAAGGTCACAGGTTCGAAACCTGTGACCAGTGTTTTTTTAATTAAACCATAGGGGCAATTTGGTAATTTCACCCAAAGTTAACAGAATACATGGATGGAGTTAAGTTGGTGGACTGAAATGGTTATGAAAGTGAAACCACAGGGACTGAAATCGCAATTTTTAAACTAATGGACTGAAATAGTGATTTTTGACAAACCACATGGACGAAAACAGTAATTAACTCAAAAATCAAAATGAAACATAAAAAAGGAAGAAAAAAAAACTTGTCACATGGCTATTTTTGAATAGTGTTGACACTATTCATAAGGTTTGAATTTTAATATATAGGACAAAGATACTTAAGTGGTACGTTAGGGATCCAAATTTGTTGTTAAAAAATCAACATAAAAAATAAAAAGGAAAAAAAAAACTTGCCACATGGCTATTTTGAATTGGTGTTAACACTATTCATAAGATTTGAATTTTAAAGTTTTTAATAGTGTTGACACTATGAATTTTAATATACAGGATAATGATACTTAAGTGGTACGTTAGTGATCCAAAGTTGTTGTTAAAAAAATCAAAATAAAAGATAAAAAAGAAAAAAAAACTTGCCTAATTATATAGTAGAAGCCCAATGACTTTTGGTCCAATATTCATGCAATTCAATCAATGCTTATAATACACTATTCCTAATTCAGCTTATAGCCTATAACCGGATCTTTCATATAAAATAACAAAACTGATGATGGTAATATAAGAAGTGATAAAATTCAAAACTTAATCATCTTAATTACCATGTCTTAGAAGCATAGCAATAGCATGATTGTAAAACTTTACGCACAAACTTGGAAAATGCCACCTTTTCAAGCTTTACTTCTTGCTGTAAGCAACAAAGAATCAAGAGACAGTAATTGTATAAGCAATAACTTTTGAGTACAGTTTTAGAAACCCATGCCAGATAATCAAATCTTCTATACGCAGGGGCGGATCTAGAGGTAATTTGGGGCTTCCTAGGAACCCGTTCGGTTCGTAATTTAGTGAGCTATAAACAATAACCTAATCTTTGAGTCTGAGACTAAGATGTTGGATCACAAATTCAGAAAATAGCTCTGTTTTACAAAGTAAACTCATAATGAACATTTTTTAAAGTACACTATGTTTTAACACCTAAATTGTCAAATTGGAATATCCAAATTAGGACAAATGCACATTGCAAAATCAGGGGTAAAGCTAGGGCTGAAATAATGTACCTTATACAAATCTTGATATCATCTCAAATCGTGAACCCTGGAATCAACCCTCGATATTGGTTCTGACTTCTGCGATTTGGAGTTATAATAAAAGGGGTTCCGTCAATGGAGGCTGGAGTGACTATCTGAAAAAAAAAAAGAAAGAAAAATCCTTTTTTAGTTAAAAGAAAGTTGGCTTCCCATGTTGCAGCCCATCTACTAAACTTACTTATGAGGATTACGAAGCCACAACTGAAGCTCTCTGACAAAAGATCAACGCCAGGTTGATAAAATCCTGTAACCAACCAAACGAAAAGTTGAACATCAAGTGTCTACGCATAAAAACTGTAGGGGACAAAAATGAAATGATTGAATACTTTTTTCAAATTAAATGCATTGGATTAAAACACACCATGAGGGACTTTCGACCGTTTTTCTAATCTATTTGATCCGCTTCCATTTTATATGTCTATTTTAGTTTTATCCATTTTACCCATTAATTGTTAAGTATAGCCTAATTGACCACTCAAAAGTAAGCCGATAGAATTGCCACCTTTACATGTGATTATTTGCCGTTCAAAAATAGAAATAGAAATAAAATATATAACGATGGTTTCGACTCCATTGGAGATTAAGTTGTTAGCAAACTGCGATGCAAAGCTGGTTATAATAACGGAGGCTAGTGTAGGAAGAACAAAAAATGGAGGCAAATTGATGACTGGCTTTTAATTAGGCTATCGAAGAAAAGGGTATTATAAGGTTTGTTTACTCATGTAATGTATCAAATCTGACTTTTTAACCGGTTGTCTACTCGATAGCCTAAATATCTGTATATGATGGGCCAAAAGGCAACTTAGAATCAATCAGACCAGACCATACGTTTTTCATATGTTTGGAAAAGCACATGGTCTAACGTGCAGTGTAAAAGAGTAACCGTGTTTAAGAATACTACAATAGAAGTGAGAACGCAAGGTAATACTTATAACAAATACCTGTTAGCGATTGTTCTTCTCTCTTACTCAATTAATGGCCTCATGCCCTCTTGATATCTTCTAGAAGAAATAGAATAAAGTGAGTCGAAGTATAACTTCAGAGTTCAGACCTATTTAATATAAGATTGACACAAGTCAAAGTCAAAAGCAATAGACAAAACGGGATAGTTTTGACGTGCACTAAAAGTTACATATTAATAAAAAAAAAAAAAACATTACTTATACTGACCCATCACCCAACCTGCTCAAGTGCCATTTTGCCGCTTGTTTTTTATAGTATTTCTTAGCATATATGATTAAACTTTGAATATGTCTTATCTGGTTTGTTGTAAATTCCTGGTGTATTATGAAGTTCGCAATGTAGCTCTTGACTTGAATAAAAAGTAGAATATAATGAGGCCTTTTATGCAACTACCATAAGGATTTTTTTATATAAAAAAATGAAGGCTGGTTGGAAATGGATGAGATGATAAAGAGTATTTATCATCATCCCTATCTTTTTTTCCTTCTAAAACAAATATGTAATCACTGATGTCAAGCTTAGTATTTACCTCGATGATTCATACACCAAATCAGCCCCAAAGCTACAAATTTTGTGTTCCTAATTGCCGGATACATTTTATTCAAAAAGAAACTAAATTATTCATGATTTAACCTACATAAATTGGAACACAAATGAATCATGAAAATAAATATTCTGAAACAACCTTCACTTAGTTTCTTGAACTTGGATTTTTTAGATACCCTAAACGATGAGCAATAGATTAACAAATGTAGATTACACAAACATGAATAATGAATCGTCAAAAAACAAATTACGTGGATCAGTTAGTAGTTCGTAGTTCCACTTACCGGGTTACTTTCAAACATAATGGGAGAAATCGAGTCAGCTTTGCTTCGTTTCTTGAATGTAGAGAGAAAATACGGGTTGCTTCCAATCCAGATCTAGGGTTCCTATAATTACAATTTCCCTGGCGGGAATAGTAGGCGCCTCCAAATAGTGGAGGAATTCCAGTCTTCAATTGGTGGAGGAGGCCGACTGACTTTATTTTTTTTCTTTTACAACCATCATTTGCTTGTCATATATAATTAACTTTCAAATGTTATTTCAAAGTTTGGTTTGGTGTATTGGTTTGATGACATCATGGTTAAAGCCAATATACGAGTTCGAATCTTTGACCAAGCGGTTTTCTCCTTTTTTAGCTTTACAACCTTTTTCTATTGCTGTGGGAAATATTTTTCCTGGGTTTTCTCCTTTTTTTTTTTTACCTTCACAGCCTTTTTCTTATTGCTATTGCTGTGGGAAATATTTTTCCTAAAAGCAAATGTCTATAAATTGTTGTATAGTAATTTTATATAAGACATATCTTTGCTAAAAGTACATTATTTTATAGTAATTAAATTGTGTCATTATTTTTATACTTTTCTTAGATTTTAATTTATCGTATTATGTTATTATGATATCATGTTTTATATAACTACGAATACGTAGTCGTGATGTGTTTATTTTTATGTATGTCTCAGGAATAAGTTTTCTTTTATTTATTTTTTTTATATATGTTTCAAAGAAAATAATTTGTTCTAAGCCGGGCGGGTGAAATATTATTTATTTACTTTATTCTTTATCACTACGATTTGAACGCTACTTTGTGAACAACTTTGGCAATATAAGTTTTTATGGTTTCAGGCATAAGTTTTCTTTTGTTTATTTTTATGTATGTCTCAGGAATAAGTTTTCTTTTGTTTATTTTTTTTATATATGTTTCAAAGAAAATAATTTGTTCTAAGCCGGGCGGGTGAAATATTATTTATTTACTTTATTCTTTATCACTACGATTTGAACGCTACTTTGTGAACAACTTTGGCAATATAAGTTTTTATGGTTTCAGGCATACATTTTGTTGGAAACATAGTTGTAATCGTAATAGGTTTATTTATTATCGTAAATTATAGCGTGTGTCTTCACAAGTCGAACTGATATGGTCCCAATAAAATCAGTGCCATGTTGATTCTGATCGTACAACATCGTTACCGGTATCGATAATATTGGAACTGTTAATGATATTTGCCTTTATAGTATTCAATTGATATGCCGAGTGAGAGTACCATATCGATACCGTAATAAACCGAACTAATAATGACCGAATTCCCGCAGCAACATACATCGTTACCGTTGCGATATCGTCATGAACCCAACCACGAACAACATCATTGCCTGTATTTTGCCATGATCGAAAACGGTATCCGTGTTCGCTTTTATGGGTTTTTACTAGCTAAACCAATAATTTCTAAACTCCTTGCGCATTGCACGGGGAAAAATGATCACTTATTGTTTGAATTTAAAAAAAACTGTTAGTAGAAAAGGCGGTAACCAAGTACGTACAAGTTACAAAATAGTAATTTGGCTTGACCAATTGAGATCGTTTTATAAGTAGTATGCAAAAGTAACCTAAATACATGCGTACATGTTATGAAACTAAGAAATATCGGCTTAGCGCCCCGAGCAGGGCACAACACTAAGATACAATAATAATATGAAGCAATTACACAGTGGTAATTTATATCCCAAACCTTGGCACCAAACCTTGGCACCAAACCGAACCATTTTCCCCCCGTTGTCAGTCGATTTCGCCAGTTGACACCGAGCCAAAATGGGTGGAGGAGGAGAACATCACGGCGACCATGGCCACGGCGACTTCCGAACCAAGGTCTGGACCATGACCGGTGGTCCCAACTGCCGCCCTCTGCACTGGAAGCGCAACACCGCCATCGCCATGGCCGGTATTTTCCTCGTTTGCATCCCCATCGCCATGAAATCTGCCGAGCTTGAGGTCTTTTTCTATTCACCGATCATGTTTCTAACTACTTTTGATACTTACAATGTTTGAGATCTGGATTTAGGCGTACCTTGAGTTTAGATCGGTTAGTAGTTTTGAATTTTAGGGTTTGTAATTGTTAGGGTGTTAATATTAGGTTTTGCACTTTAATTTGTTGTAAGGTGTTACTTGCTTGAATGGGGATTGTGATTTTAAAAAGTTTTGTGATTTATTGTTTTAAAATTTGTGTGGATTTGATTGGTTTTTTAGGGCTGTTTTGGAGTTTGGTGGTTGCTGCTGATTTGAATACTTGTATATGATAACTTGAACTAGAAGAAATCTTTAAAGCACTATATATCCAAAGATTTTCCTTTCACCGTAGGTTATGTATAGTCTAGTTGTTGTTGCCCGCTATGTAGTTAATATCGGTAATATATCACCGATATATCAGTGATATATCGGTTATCGGACCCCTATCGAGATAACGATGCAAATTATGGTCAGAATATCGGTACCGATAATATTGGTAATTTTGACCGATATTGGACCAATATATCACTGATTTTCCCGATATCAGTACGGCAGTACCTTTCTTCTTATTGCTGCTATCAGCATTTTAAGTCTTAAATGTTAGTATTTTAAGTCTTAGTCAGTTCCTACTTTCTACAATTGTTAGTGTTTTGCAAGTTGCAAAAGGTTAATTTGTTAATGGTAGGAGAGTATACTGAATTGTCAGTGTTAAATTGCTATATATATATAAACATTTTACATGATATTAAAAGTACCGATATCTCACCGTGATAACCGATTTCTCAAATGATATTTTAACGCATCAACTACTTAGGTTGTTGGTTCATGACTTCATGTTGATTGCAATTTACCATGGCAGGTTATCTAGGTGCAGTTGTGATTTAGTTTCTTACTTCTTTTATGCAATATTTGGTTTGTTGATGTTTTTTGTTTGTGTGGAACCTGTAATGTATACATCTTCATACCACCTCGTTTACAACATTAGTTAGTTAATTGTCTGGATTTTGATGTTTATGAGGTCGGTAAACAACTTGATGCTAGAATGCTAATGATCTTGTTAAAGCTGCGGTATTTATTTATTTAGTTATTATTTTGATAATCTGGATTCTGTGCATACTATAACTCTGCACTCGTGATTTTATAACTACTGCGATTCATCGTTTCAAACTTTGTGCATATTTGATTACTTTATTGTGATGGTTTATTGACTTTCTATTTTTGAGTAATTGAACTTGCGATGAATGAAACCTACCAGAATCTCAAACAAGGACTCAACTTGAAAGCACTTTTTGTTCAAAGATTATTTTTTTCACCGTATGTTATCTTTCTGTATGTATAGTCCGAATGTCAAATGGTTACTGGTTAACGTTCATTCTCAATTTACCATGATGCATATGTAGATGCAGTTGCGCTTTAGGTTCTTACTTTTTAATGCAATATTTGGTTTGTTGATCTTTTTGTTTGTGTGTAAGTAATGTGTAAATCTTCATACCCAGCGTGTGTAGAGCATTAGTCAACAGTCTGTATTTTAATGTTTGTGTTATCTTGATGCTAGAATGCCGTTGATCTCATAAAGTTGCGTTTTTTTTGTTCTTTAATATGTATGTTATGTGTATCTACTGCAGCAACGACCACATATGCCTGTTCGCCCAGTTCCATCACAGATATGGTGCAAGAATTTCGGGAACAAAGAGTATTGAGTTGTGTTAGTTTCGTCTTCACAAATTTACAAACCTTTGTTAGGCAAATAATGATTGCCTTTTGTTGAACTTTGCGAGTTATGTTTCTCCTTGTGTTAGCTAACGCGGATACATATGCTACTATGGTTTTTGGTGCATAATGTTCAGTTTGAATAAGAAAAACTTTTGTTTGCTCCCTTCTTTTTACTACACCCTCTCCCGTTTGAGGGCACTTGATCCTCAGTTTATGAAATCGGGTTTTAAAAACCGGTTAGTTGGTTTGAGATGTATACTGATTGGTTACAGTTTATGAAATCGGGTTTTAAAAAATCGGCTCAAAATGTCAAATTGTTAAACTGAACCTTTTGGCTTGACCTAACCAACTTGATCGTCCGTTTTGGTTCGTCTTCTGAAACTATCGTTATCGGTTTGGTCAAGAATTTCCACAAAACTGGACTTGACTGTGAGTTCCTATAGATCATTGCTGAGAAAACACTAAAAACAGATGCGAGTCGCTATTAGACCGTTGATGTGTGACCCCTCGGCCCTCATACAATTCCATCAAACTTTGCCTTCTCATCTCAGTTGCAAGATCGCTAGCATGGTTCAAATACCGTAAACATTTTGCAGGATCAACATGTTCTGAATATACCATTTTTCAAGCCCTTTGTATCTCTACTTTCATCTCATTCTTTTGGAAATGCCATGAAAGATTTTTTTTTACTCCTGCCATTTGTAAATTGTAACAAAGACTAGTGTGATTGTTGGGTAAACTTACAAGTAGGAGTGTGCTTTGGTCAAATCTGGACGATCGTGAAAATGAAACCGAATAAGCTAAATATTGAGGACCGAGGGGCGAGTAGTTTACCATTGGAGGGTAGGTTGGTCTGGCTTTCCCAGGTGAGTCCGGATTCGTGTTGCGATGCCGAGTTCCATTAGTATAAAACGAATAATTTCAATGTTCATGTCGTGATAAACATTGCATGTAAATTGGTTGCAAAAGTCGCTAGGCGTTTCCTAGTCGGTCGAGTGGGGAGTTGAGAGTACTCGGCATAGGTGGAGATTACTCGGGGAGTACTCGGACATGCTAAATTATAAAGAAATTAGTTTTCGGATATTAAATATATGTCACATAACATAAATGTACTAATAATTATAACATAATATGTGAAAATAATATTATTTTTAATATGATAGGCATAGAAATTATGTTTTATTTTTTTAAAATCAAACTCGGTCTCAGTTGACCTACTAGATCCGATTCTGACCGAGGTTGACCGTGTTTGATCGATTACGAGTAATTAGGCGATGTTGAAGAAAGTCACCTCGACTACCTACCTTGGAGCGATTACTCAAAGAGTAATCGGACTTGGAAACCTTGTTTTACAACCATATGTAATTAATAGTTTGTCATGCTCATGAAGACTTTGTATTCTCTGTTCATGTCGTGATAAACATTGGTAAACATAATATGTAATTAATGCAAGCTCATGTTCATGAAGACTTTGAGCCTCCCATGTACAATTAAATTCATATCAGACAACCTATGAACACGACTAAAAGAAACAAATGATTATGAACTTACACTTTATAATCTACATGATTCAATAACAAGATGTCGCATATTTTTCGATCACAATGAAGATGTAGATGGACAATAATCTCGCTGAAGATGTAAAGAAGAATGTGTGATCATTTCGGTTGAAGTTGTAGTCTTAATCGGTTTCTCATGTTGAAGATGAAGCCTCGACGATCAGTTTATGTAGTTTGCCGAATATGTTATGTATGAGAATTTCGAGTTAACTGCCATTTCCGTCCCTATGGTTTGTTCACTTTTGCCATTTCAGGCTAATCTTCAAAAATGCACCAGTTTCCTCCCTGACATACTGGAAACGTGTCATTTCAGTGAAAAAATTAAAACCCAGTTAAGTTAGGCATGTTTAGTGAAGGGTATTATTCTCAATGGACGGGGAAATTGGGAATTAGGTGAAAATAAAAGAAATATGAAAGGATATAATATCCTTCATTAAACTTGTCTGACTTAACTGGATTTTAATTTTTGGACTGAGTATGTCAGGGGGAAACTGGTGCATTTTTGAAAATTGGTCTGAAATGGCAAAAGTGAACAAACCACAGGGACGAAAATGGTAGTTAACTCTAGAATTGCAGTTAGGTATTTTGTTAGGAATTTGAAATTACAATTGCCAGTCGTTCTTTCTCAGATATTCCTCGGATTTGTCCCGAACTGGACTGAAACCGAACAAGCTGAATATTGTAGATCAAGAACCGGACCGACTACTTGATTGGTCCGGGTCTGTTTCTCAGACCGAACCAAGATCTTGCTTGCACCTACTTATAAGTGGGTCATTCTGATTTTGTTTCAAATGGGTCTAACCGAATCATTTGCTGCCAGAGTTCATTGTTTATACATAAAATTCCTAAATCACTTTATTTAAACACTAGGTAATGCCCGCGTTAAACGCGGCTTCAACAAAAAAAAAACAATTATTTATGTCCAAATTTGATATTATGTAAAAACGCATATATTGAAAGGAGAAAAATTTCATTGTAGACCACATTGGTAATAACACGTTGTGAAATACATCTTTAATATAATTTATAAATTTGTTTATATTTTTTTGTACAATGTTGAAGGGTTTTTTTTTTGTAATTGTACGTCATGGTAGAGCTGAATGTTTTATATATTTGTAAATTTTAAAAACAATTATGGGTCAAAATTGACTTAAAAAGCAAATGAAAACTAAAAAGTGTTGGTAAAACCATACTTGTTCGCACTCACAAACTTCGACCTCTACATCTTGATTTAGAATCTTTAACATTGATGAAAGCTTACCCACCCCATTGTTTACATAAGGTTAAATAGAATACATATGGTGAAGCTGCAATTAAATATAAAGTATAACGGATACCTTATTAACCGTTGGAATGTGAATAAGCTTGAATAGCAACTTACAATATTAATTAGTACCTAAGTAAAGTACAAAAGGTTATCCTACAGGATCATCCACGCAAACCTCTAAGCGTCTAAATGAAGATCCAAAAAATCCGTCGCGTTTATGCTTAGACTGTATATTTTTTAGGATTATAAATAATCTTAGACCTGGTAAATACAAATAAAGGGTTCAATTAACATTTTTGTCAACTTTAAATAGTGAGATTAGTAAAAAATAATAAAAACTATATGATGACCCAACTATAACAATAATACATGTGCATATTTAAGGTGCATTACTTACTATATTATTAGAAAACTCAAGCTTGAACTCTTTTGTTCAATATTATCTTTATCAATTTGTACATTCCTGCTCCCCTATTATTTATGGTATAGTCTAAGTCAAACAAAGAGAAATAACCACTCATATCAGTACGCATAAAAACAATTGACCGATTCTAAAGCCTACAAATTACAAACTTAATAATACTTTAAGAAGATCAAAGAATCATTAGCTACCTTAACAGTTTAGCTAAAACCAATTTGCAAACCTAGCGTTTCGATGGCACATCTTCTCGATGAACTCCAAAAGGATTCTGCAACAAAGGAAAAAGAATAACCATACGATGCATTTGTCAATGAAATTAAAGGTATTGGTCACAAAGATAGGTATCTTTGTGACCAATACCTTTAATTTCATTGACAAATGCATCGTATGGTTATTCTTTTTAACGAAGCAACAGCTCGGAAAGCAATATCAGTTGCTAGTTTCATAAGCTTCTACGATTCATTAGCAGGTACCGACAAAGGTAAAATAATTAACATAAAAAAATGTTTATAAACGTAACACAACTACTAATAAAGATTCACTAAAAACATAAAAACGAACATAGACACATTAAATATATCATCTTGCCTATGTACAGTCTCAAAACCAGGATTTTAGCATAAAGAACTCTCTTCCTCTAGGAACAATGATTGCACGCTCCTAATACAAACATGAAAAGGCTGAACTTATAAACTCCATAATATACAATGACCAATGAAGAAAAATATAAATAAGTCAAACTCTATGGAACTATGAGTGTGATAAAAGCTACCTTAACTAAAAGGGCCCATTGTTCGACATATAAACAGTGATCAAATCCTCCCAAAGCTGCAAATAAAAATTAATTTTTAAACTTTTAAGTGCCAAACACTTGTATAGGTGTATAACACCACACTTTAATCTTTGAAATCCAAAAATATTAATAATCCGAATACCATTTATTACAGAAGTGAGTTCTTTTCTAGATTTAACAACATCATCACGGGCATCATAAGCCAACCTTTTATTCTTTATCATAAGAGAAAAGCCAAAATCTTGACCAGCTCTTTTAGCACCTTCTTGGTCATTTACATGTCCCATAAATTAAAACTTTTTTTTTGTTGGGTAACGAAAATGCGCATAAAATACTACTTAACATTGGCAAATGAGCATTAGAAAGGTAGAACAATCCATAACCTTGATAACAAATCTATCACAGAATTAAAGTCCCATGTCGGCAATGACTGTTGGTGATTCCTACAAATATTCATGATATAAAGTTTAGACAACAACTATAAGTATAATTCAAGAGAAAAATTCAAATGATGAAAAAGAGGAGTACCATATTAGGTGAAACGGGATCCTTAAAAACCTTGAAGAATGATGGATGCATATTCGATCCAAGCAAGAGCAAGCTAAATTAGAATAGTTTATAAATCAGAAATTAAAGAATTACCATTTAAGTTGTTACACATATTCCTATTGATATGTTTATGCATACAGATTAGGAAGATTAGGACATCGTACTGTTCAAATCATTCAACCAACATCGATAACATCGTTGTCACACCCCGACCCGCAGCGGAATAAGAGTCGGGGCATAATTGGGTTATCACCAAAGCTCATGATGTTTACTAAAATGTTCCATATTTATTAAATTCAAATTACAACTCAATTATCCATAACAAAATTCATACAGTTACAAGAAAATGAAACTACATAATTATTCCAAATCTTAAACTTGTTTATTCTTCTAGGCCTTCCTATGTGGTTCTTGTCTCAGCTGGATCACCTGTATCATGTGTAAAACGGGGGATATTTTGGGTCAACAAAAGTGGGCGAGTGAACCTTAATAAAACATTGTTACTAATTTCTTGTTTTATTTAATAAGGAAAAATTGTGCAATAATCACATGTGAGCAAACATATATAGATAAACAAACACAAACCACTTTGGATGAGTATATGATATGAATGATGATGAATGTGAGATCAAGGCTCAATCAAACGGAGCCGATCTTACGAGGCACCTGATGCTCAACCCGTCTCCCACGGGTAACTGATGGGCCTAATGATATGCGTGCACTGAAAATGATAAATCCAAACTACATATAATCCACACAACAATTGATACACATTTGATACACATTTGATCACGGATATGATGTATGCACAAGTGTTTAAATATATTAAAAGAATTATACGACACATGATACACCCCAAAACATGATTAAAACGGGGAATTGGTAGAGATTCACTCACGATGGGTGCATTCTTTGATGATGATGAAGGCGCACGAATTTATGATTCGATTGACGAGGAAATGACTAACCTAAATAATAACAAAATGATTCGATAAATAAATAAATTTTGGTTGAGATTAATATTTTAATTAGTGCTCTTAAATGGGATTTTTAGATTTATTTTTGTGAGTTTAAGGAAATTTTCTAACCTTAATAATCTTATTTTTAAGTATTTTTAAAAATTTTCTAATTAAATCAATAAATAAAAAGAAATAAAAAAATTGACTTTTTTGACCGTTGACCGTTGACCGGGTCTTGACCGGTCAGACTGTATTTTTATATGCGCTGAGTGAGGTTCGAACTCGGGACCTCTCGTATACGTGCACGCAGCTCTACCAACGGAGCTACGTGTCTAACCCGAAATATTCTCTGTTTTAATTATATTTATATACTAATTAACTTTAAACTTATTTGGTTTTTTATAAAAATGATTTATATAGCCGAACCGGTTGTAGGGACCCGGAGTCGAACTCGGGTCCTTCGGTTCGAGTGCGCACAGCCCAACCAGTTGGGCTGTGTGTCTAATCTGTTTAACAAATGGATTATATTACTCTTATAAACATCCTGTGACTTGTTCTGATTCAGTTCTAAATGTTGGTTTTAATTCTGAAAGTCGGTACGTGTGCGATTCGAACTCGGGACGTGTGTATTGTTTTTGCACACAGTCCACCGCTGGACTGTGTGTCTAACCCGTTTGAATATCTGATTTTAATTATACTAATACTTATTTGCGACTTCATCTTCTTAGTTTATAAGAACACAGAACAGTGAATTCCGACTGTTCTTGTTTAATCGTTCACGACTTATACTTGATTGAAATGGACAGAAAAATTAAATGATATGGCATACCAGAACAGCGGGTTTGCTTCGGTTTTCCGGCAAGTGTCGTCGGCTCTGATTTGCGATGTCCGGCTGTATGAACTGTTTAACAGTTTTGATTATTGGTTGGAACGATTAAAGTATAAATTAAGAGATAGCAGAGAAGTTTAGACAGTTATACCGACCGATGAATGAACGCGGTTTTCTGACTAGCGATTCCGGCAGGATTCCGGCGAAATTGGAAATCTTCGGCGACGAGCTTTTGAGGAATTTCAACTTCGAAAAAGTGTGCGGTTCTGAGCGAAAAGATTTCCGAAAGACTGGGTGGATATTTATAGTGGAAACAGGCTGATTCGGGTTTGAATTGAGTCAAGGTTCGCGATTGATGACTTTTCGACGGTTATGACCGAGATTGATGGTTAGACATCGGTTATAACCGATGTCTAAGTCGGTTATCGTGATTTAGTCAAAAGGAAAATGGCAAAAATCGCGGATTGCCGATTTTTCCGGTGATGACTAGTTCTGGGCGCGCTAATTACCGGATTTGATTTTCTGGTTTTACCTTAAGTGTTATTTGTTTCCTTGTTTATCACAAGTGAAGTGTGTGGCGGAGCGGTGTGTTGTGTGTTTTGGGTTTGTGGGTGACCCGGGTTCAAAACCCGGCGTCTCCATTTTATTTTTTTCTCATTATTTATTATTATTTATAAATTATGGTTTTTAAATTCTAATATAATTATTAATTATGTATTGTTTAAAATTTATTTGAGCAATAAATACGCAACGAAAAATTATAACTGAATATTTGATTAACAAACGAAGCGGGTTTTGAAACCCGTTTTTCGACGAATGTTACAGTATCCCCTACTTTTAGAAATTTCGTCCCGAAATTTAAGTAGTGGTGGTAACAGGAAAAAGATGCGGGTATTTTTCGCGCATTGAGTCTTCACGTTCCCAAGTAAACTCAGGTCCTCGTTTTGACTCCCAACGTACCCTGACAATTGGAATACGACTTCGTCTTAAACGCTTCTCTCCGAAGTCCATGATTTCTACTGGTCTTTCAATGAAGTGCATAGATTCATCGACTTGAATGTCTTCTAGAGGAATATGGAGGTTTTCATCGGCGAGGCACTTTTTCAAGTTTGATACGTGAAACGTGGGATGAATTCTGTTGAGCTCTTCTGGTAGGTCAAGCTTGTATGCTACAGGACCTACTCTTTCGAGTATCTTGAAAGGTCCTACGTAGCGTGGTGCTAGCTTGCCCTTCTGGCCAAAACGAATCACTCCCTTCCACGGTGATACTTTTAAAAGTACTTGATCACCAATGTCAAACTCCAAGGGCTTTCGTCGTTTGTCTGCATAACTCTTTTGACGACTTTGAGCCGCTAGAAGGTTTCGAATTTGAATGACCTTGTCGGTTGTTTCTTGAATTAACTCTGGACCGGTGATTTGTGATTCCCCAATTTCGTGCCAACATACTGGAGATCGGCACTTACGGCCATATAAAGCTTCAAAAGGAGCCATGCCGATACTTGAATGATAGCTATTGTTGTACGAAAATTCAACTAATGGTAGATGAGCGTCCCAGTTCCCTTTGAAGTCTATGACACATGCTCGCAGCATGTCTTCAAGGGTTTGGATGGTGCGTTCAGATTGACCATCAGTTTGAGGATGAAAAGCGGTACTGAGGTCTAATCGTGTACCCAAGGCGGTTTGTACGGCTCGCCATGTTCGTGAAGTGAAACGACCATCACGGTCTGAAATTATGCTTAATGGTACACCATGACGGCTTACGATCTCGATGATGTAGATACGAGCTAACTTCTCGTTCTTGAAGTCCTCGCGAATCGGAATGAAGTGAGATGACTTTGTAAGACGATCGATTATTACCCATATGGTGTCATACCCACTGGAGGTGCGAGGTAACCCGGTAATAAAATCCATGGTTATGTTTTCCCACTTCCATACAGGCATTTCGGGTTGGACTAGAAGTCCTGAAGGTCTTTGACGTTCAGCTTTTACTTTGGAACAGGTAAGGAACTTGGAAACAAAAACAGCGATATCCTTTTTCATGCCAGGCCACCAGTAGGTGTATCGTAAGTCTTGATACATCTTGTCGGCTCCTGGGTGTACAGAGTATCGTGTTTTGTGCGCCTCATTCATGAGGAAATCACGAAGGTTATCGCGATCAGGAATCCATATGCGATTTAAATAGTATAGAATACCATCGGATTTGGTTTCGATTTTTAGTTCAGCTCCACATGACAGTTCATCGCGTACGTCATTTTCTGTTACAGAAACATGTTGAGCTGCTCGGATTCGATCTTTGATGTCGGTTATGATTTGCGAACATAGAAGACGAATGGAGTTCGCATAACCTTTTCGACTGAGCGCATCGGCCACTACGTTTGCCTTGCCAGGATGATACCGAATTTCACAGTCGTATTCATTGAGAAGTTCGACCCATCTTCGTTGCCTCATATTCAACTCCTTTTGGTTGAAGATATGTTGGAGGCTTTTGTGGTCAGTGTATATTTCACACTTGGTACCATAGAGGTAATGTCTCCATATCTTGAGAGCGAACACAACGGCTCCAAGTTCCAGGTCGTGGGTGGTGTAGTTCTTCTCATGAACTTTGAGTTGCCTAGAAGCATAGGCTATCACTTTTCCTCTTTGCATTAATACACAGCCTAGCCCTTGCCCTGATGCGTCGCAATATACCACAAAGTCATCGCAACCCTCAGGGAGTGTGAGGATAGGTGCGTCACAAAGTTTTTGCTTTAGAGTTTGGAAGGCTTCTTCTTGATTAGGTCCCCATTTGAAGGGTTTTCCTTTATGAGTCAAAGCCGTGAGTGGTACAGCAATACGGGAAAAATTGGCAATGAAACGTCGATAGTAACCAGCCAAACCAAGAAATGACCTTACTTCGGTAGGGGTACGTGGCGCTTGCCATTCCTGTACTGCCTTGATTTTTGAAGGATCGACATGTATTCCCTTGTCATTGACGACATGTCCAAGGAATTGTACTTCTCTTAACCAGAATTCGCATTTTGAGAACTTAGCGTAGAGCTTTTCGGTCCTTAAAAGTGTAAGGAAGAGTCGAAGGTGTCGCTCATGATCGGATTTAGACTTGGAGTAGATAAGAATATCGTCGATGAAGACTATGACGAAACGGTCGAGGTCGGATTTGCATACCCTATTCATTAGATCCATGAAGACAGCGGGGGCGTTGGTTAAACCGAATGGCATGACCATGAATTCGTAATGACTATAACGAGTCCGGAAGGCGGTCTTTGGGATATCTTCTTCGTGCACTCTGAGCTGATGATAACCAGAACGAAGGTCGATTTTTGAAAAGCAGGTGGCGCCTTGAAGTTGGTCTAGGAGGTCATCGATGCGAGGTAGTGGATAGCGATTTTTAACCGTTAACTTGTTGAGTTCTCTATAATCAATGCACATGCGAAACGTTCCATCTTTCTTCTTCACAAAGAGAACAGGTGCACCCCAAGGTGAGGAGCTAGGACGTATGAATCCTTTGTCAGTCAGCTCTTGCAGTTGATTGGCCAGCTCTTGCATTTCGGATGGGGCTAACCTATAAGGAGATTTTGCGACTGGTGTAGCGCCAGGTACAAGATCGATGCGGAATTCGACTTCTCTCACAGGAGGGAGTCCTGAAATGTCGTCGGGAAAGACTTGTGGGAATTCTTTCACAACTGGAATATCTTCGAGTTTCCTTTCCTTGTTTCCATTTTTGACGACGTGAGTTACGAATGCGACCTAGTTCTTGCGGAGATATCTTCGGGCTTGAAGGCAGGACATTAGTTTGAGTCCTTTCGAAGGGGTTTCTCCAAAAATACGTAGGGTCTGACCGTCTGCAAGAGGAATCCGAATAAACTTTTCGCGGCACACTACTTCAGCGTGATGCTGGCTGAGCCAGTCCATACCGATTATAACATCGAAACTTCCCAACTTCATAGGAATGAGGTCAACTGGAAAATCGTGATCGTTTAGAGTGAGGGTACAATTGCAGATAATATAATTTAATGAAACGGGTTTTCCGTCAGCAACTTCCACCGTTAGAGATTCCATGAGATTAACACGAGTTTGGTTGAGGATAGGTTCAAATTCTAAGGACACAAAGCTCTTATCTGCGCCAGTATCGAATAACATGGATGCATAACTACCATTGATGAGAAACGTACCGTTAACCACGTTGTTGTCAGCCCTAGCTTGGTTGGCATTGATGTTGAAAGCTCTTCCTCTGGCAGGTGGAGGAGCTTGGTTAGCTGGGTTTACTGTGTTTGCTTGGGCTTGAGCATGGATGATGTTCACTAAGCATGGACAAGTGTTTCTGAAGTGGTTTGGGTCTACACAGTTGTAACAAGCTAGCATGGGTTGCATCATGGGGTAGTTGGGTTGGTAGTAAGTTTGGGCTGCGTGTGGTGCAGGTGGTAGTAGTAAGGGTTGTTGGGCTTGACCCACTATCTGATGGTGGGTTTGGGTTGGGGGTTGATTGTGGTTCATCCGTTGGAGAGTACGACAGGTTTGGATGGTGTGACCGGCGCGGCCACAGCTTGTGCAATGTTGGCAAAGAGTTTCGGGAGGGTGATGGTATTGACAACGGTTGCATTTTGGGTGTGGGCCGGTGTATGGCTTTTAAATGGTGCAGCTGAGGGAGCGATTTGGGTGATTGGTGCAGCGGTGATAGGAGGGTTGGTTTGAGTGACGGCAAAATTCTTGCTGTTTCGTTTCCTCTTACCAGCAAACCTTGAGGAGGAGACTGAGTGGTTTGTAGTTGAGGTCTCTATGGGTGCTTTCTTCTTTTCATCCTTGAATTTGCCGTTTCGGATACGATTCTCAGTAAGTTCTGTAGCTAACTCCGTCACGGCTTCAAGTGTTGCAGGCGAAGTGCTTAAAACCGAGTCTTGAATTTTTGAGGGAAGACCTCGAATGTAATGTTCGACCAAGCGGTACACGGGGGTGAACAAATTTGGGATCATTTGGTTCAGCTCGAGAAATCGCTTATTATAGGAGGTGTGATCTCCTTCCTTTTGTTTCAGCGCGTGGAATTCATCTTCCAACTTTTTGATTTCGCTTCTTGGACAGAAGCGTCTTGTCATGAGTTCCCTTAACTCTTCCCATGTTAAGGCCATGGCGTCTTCAATTCCTCGTTTACCCTTTTCCGTGTTCCACCAGGTAAGGGCTACCCCAAACAGTCTTCCCGTTGCATAACGTACCTTGCGATCCTCGGGACAATCGCAATTGAGGAAAGTGTTTTCCATTTCTTCAAACCAGTGAAGGAGGGCGGTAACACCTTCGGTCACTTCATATTTTGGGGGATCGCAAGATTTGAAGTGTTTGTAGGAGCACTTTTTGGAGGGAGGGTTGGCGACGCTCTGGTCTTCTTGATTGGGAGGGTTGATGGGATTTGCGGTGAGAGCTTGTTGAACTTGAATCACGATGTCAGGAAGCACTGCGGCCATTTGTTTAGCAATTTGTGTGGCCAAGCGTTCATTTGATCTTCCTGACTTTCTACCTCCACGTAGTTGCCTAGCCGACATCTACAGGAACATACATAGGAAGATTGTGAGTTTAAGAAGTTTTTAGGTGTCATGTTCGTTAAAAAAATGAAAAATAACATAACTGACAATAATGCAACTACATCCATAGGATGTCTTGGTTTGCTCATGTTTGGGCCTCCAATGTCCCCCACACTATCGCCTGTGTAGTCATGTGGGCCCCCATGACTATTGGGCTTGGTAGGTTTCACATTGGTGTTGGCGGATTAACAGTCGCACCACCCGAATGAAAATCGGAAAATATAATTGCGAGATGTATGGTAGGAGGGTGTCCAGGTGTAGACACAATGACAACTCAAAGTGGGGTTAGCTCACACAACGTTTGGTATAGCATGCTTTGGCCTAATAGGTCCTTCGTACTCTCATCGTTAGTCCCCAGGTAGGCAAACTGGTCCTTTATTTTGGATTTATACGAATGCCAAGCCTAGACAGGACGTTCTGACTACCGGTACTCGTACCCTTCCAGTTACTAGATGCCCGTCATGAGAACTCACTTTGATGTGATTTGAAAATACAAAAGTCATTGCAAAAATCATGGAGATCGTGAGGTGTGTGCTCTCATGGATATGATATGTTATGAGGATATGATTCATGATGAGCATTAATGATGAGCATTGTATAATATTATGTATTTGTGAGCATGCTTGCATAACATTGAGTGTAACAATAAACATAAAGCATATAAACATCATGAATTTTGCATGTAACGCATAAGCAATTTAAAATTTTAATCAGCTATAGTATAGGCTCTAAGGGTCTAATAACCTATCCTATATCCCTATAGTCATGGCTCTGATACCAATCTGTCACACCCCGACCCGCAGCGGAATAAGAGTCGGGGCATAATTGGGTTATCACCAAAGCTCATGATGTTTACTAAAATGTTTCATATTTATTAAATTCAAATTACAACTCAATTATCCATAACAAAATTCATACAGTTACAAGAAAATGAAACTACATAATTATTCCAAATCTTAAACTTGTTTATTCTTCTAGGCCTTCCTATGTGGTTCTTGTCTCAGCTGGATCACCTGTATCATGTGTAAAACGGGGGATATTTTGGGTCAACAAAAGTGGGCGAGTGAACCTTAATAAAACATTGTTACTAATTTCTTGTTTTATTTAATAAGGAAAAATTGTGCAATAATCACATGTGAGCAAACATATATAGATAAACAAACACAAACCACTTTGGATGAGTATATGATATGAATGATGATGAATGTGAGATCAAGGCTCAATCAAACGGAGCCGATCTTACGAGGCACCTGATGCTCAACCCGTCTCCCACGGGTAACTGATGGGCCTAATGATATGCGTGCACTGAAAATGATAAATCCAAACTACATATAATCCACACAACAATTGATACACATTTGATACACATTTGATCACGGATATGATGTATGCACAAGTGTTTAAATATATTAAAAGAATTATACGACACATGATACACCCCAAAACATGATTAAAACGGGGAATTGGTAGAGATTCACTCACGATGGGTGCATTCTTTGATGATGATGAAGGCGCACGAATTTATGATTCGATTGACGAGGAAATGACTAACCTAAATAATAACAAAATGATTCGATAAATAAATAAATTTTGGTTGAGATTAATATTTTAATTAGTGCTCTTAAATGGGATTTTTAGATTTATTTTTGTGAGTTTAAGGAAATTTTCTAACCTTAATAATCTTATTTTTAAGTATTTTTAAATAATTTTCTAATTAAATCAATAAATAAAAAGAAATAAAAAATTGACTTTTTTGACCGTTGACCGTTGACCGAGTCTTGACCGGTCAGACTGTATTTTTATATGCGCTGAGTGAGGTTCGAACTCGGGACCTCTCGTATACGTGCACGCAGCTCTTCCAACGGAGCTACGTGTCTAACCCGAAATATTCTCTGTTTTAATTATATTTATATACTAATTAACTTTAAACTTATTTGGTTTTTATTAAAAATGATTTATATAGCCGAACCGGTTGTAGGGACCCGGAGTCGAACTCGGGTCCTTCGGTTCGAGTGCGCACAGCCCAACCAGTTGGGCTGTGTGTCTAATCTGTTTAACAAATGGATTATATTACTCTTATAAACATCCTGTGACTTGTTCTGATTCAGTTCTAAAAATGTTGGTTTTAATTCTGAAAGTCGGTACGTGTGCGATTCGAACTCGGGACGTGTGTATTGTTTTTGCACACAGTCCACCGCTGGACTGTGTGTCTAACCCGTTTGAATATCTGATTTTAATTATACTAATACTTATTTGCGACTTCATCTTCTTAGTTTATAAGAACACAGAACAGTGAATTCCGACTGTTCTTGTTTAATCGTTCACGACTTATACTTGATTGAAATGGACAGAAAAATTAAATGATATGGCATACCAGAACAGCGGGTTTGCTTCGGTTTTCCGGCAAGTGTCGTCGGCTCTGATTTGCGATGTCCGGCTGTATGAACTGTTTAACAGTTTTGATTATTGGTTGGAACGATTAAAGTATAAATTAAGAGATAGCAGAGAAGTTTAGACAGTTATACCGACCGATGAATGAACGCGGTTTTCTGACTAGCGATTCCGGCAGGATTCCGGCGAAATTGGAAATCTCCGGCGACGAGCTTTTGAGGAATTTCAACTTCGAAAAAGTGTGCGGTTCTGAGCGAAAGGATTTCCGAAAGACTGAGTGGGTATTTATAGTGGAAACAGGCTGATTCGGGTTTGAATTGAGTCAAGGTTCGCGATTGATGACTTTTCGACGGTTATGACCGAGATTGATGGTTAGACATCGGTTATAACCGATGTCTAGGTCGGTTATCGTGATTTAGTCAAAAGGAAAATGGCAAAAATCGCGGATTGCCGATTTTTCCGGTGATGACTAGTTCTGGGCGCGCTAATTACCGGATTTGATTTTCTGGTTTTACCTTAAGTGTTATTTGTTTCCTTGTTTATCACAAGTGAAGTGTGTGGCGGAGCGGTGTGTTGTGTGTTTGGGTTTGTGGGTGACCCGGGTTCGAAACCCGGCGTCTCCATTTTAATTTTTTTCTCATTATTTATTATTATTTATAAATTATGGTTTTTAAATTCTAATATATTTATTAATTATGTAATGTTTAAAATTTATTTGAGCAATAAATACCCAACGAAAAATTATAACTGAATATTTGATTAATAAACGAAGCGTGTTTTGAAACCCGTTTTTTGAAGAATGTTACAATCGTACTGTTCAAATCTATGATGTTTTAAAGCGGGCAGGGATTTCGGTGAAAAAGGAGGCTCCGGTGAACTTTCTAACGGATCCGCTCGATGGGAGGTCTACTCTTCGGCCGGCTGATATTCTTGTGTTTGGGTGGGCTAGGGGAAAACACGCTTGTGTGGACCTTACAGAACTGTCTCCTCTTGTTGGACTCAGGGATAATGGGTTTGTTGCTGGCCAGGCTGCGTTAAAGGCGGAATCAGGCAAGGTCGCTAAACAAGAGAAGGCTTGTTTAGAGAATCAACACGTGTTTATCCCATTCGCTTTTGATACATTTGGGTCCCTAGCCCCAAAGGCTGTGGAATTTCTAAACAGGGTCCAACAGGTTGTGAATAGTAATCTTTCAACATTTAAGGGCTGTTTCGTCTTTAGTAGGATTGGTTTTGCAATTCAAAAGGGGTTGCGGGGCAGCTTGTTGCCGTTTACCTACCACTTGTTTGTAATTTGTTACTTTGGTATTTATTTATATATAAAATTACCAAAAAACCACCTAATCTCAACAACCCAGTTAATTTTTAGATCATGAATAAATCAAAACCCACCAAATTATTTCGAAATCATATGATGAACCCAAAAAATAAAATATATAAAAAGATGACTAACGAACAAAACCAACATTGACCTGAGTTTAAATTACATGCCCAGAAAGATAAAAATTGGAAAATCAGTACTAAATCCATTACCGGACAACCTCTGATCATCTCCGTCGTTGGGTTCGCAGCAGAATCCTAGCCGCCACAGAATCAACGATCTTCGTCGTCAGGTCCGCAACGCCACCTGAATGCTGAAATTACAGCATCAACTTCAATGGTAACAGCGACGAGGAGATGCGGCGAGATGGCAGATGCAGTGTATTAGGGTTTGGAATGAAGCGTGAGAAAAAAGATGGAGCGATATAAAGGACCCGAAACTGATTTTGATGGTGATCCAGTAGAGAGAGCGAAAAGGAAGGAGAGTGGTGTTAGGGTTTTGGACAGGATCTTGAGAGAGAGAGAGAGAGAGAATGATAATTAGGGTCAAAGGGCAAAAAAGAAGCGTACGGTGTAAGATTTAGTATTTTAGGTAAGTTAAATGAATAATTTCGGATCCATCCATTTTCTAAACGGGTAATCCGTATGTGTTGTAGATTTATGGGGAAAAGATATTTGAGGTGAAACCAGGGGGTGAAAAGTGTCCCCACTGGTTTCTTTTATTAAATATATAGATTTACATTGGAATAAGATTAGAATAGTAAGTATTCATAATCGATAATCCTTCGCATAAAAGAATACATAACTGTTTGTGGGACAACCCAATCCAATCGCCTCATTTTGACGATGACATATTAACCTACCGGCCCATCTTTTTCAATGTGTATTGTGAGTATTTTCTTTATATACAGAGTAAATTACGTTTTTAGCCCATGTGGTTATATCACTTTTACTATATTAGCTTAAAATATGATTTTTTTTAACATATGTGCCCTCATGGTCTATATAACTAACTATTTTGGCCCCTGAGTCTAACTCAACCCCCAACCCCAAACTCAAACTCTGGTTAAGTATTTGTTACTTGATAGGCACATGATGGGTATAATAGTAATTTCTCCTCCCCTTTTACTAACACATATTTAAAACAATTTAATGCCCAATTACACCATAAAACCCCTAAATTTGCGATATCATCTTCAAATATGATCAATAAAGAATATACCACTTGTGATCCATTCATAAAGAGTCTCTTTAGTGAGCAGTCTACTCAATCCACTTGGAAACCTATTTCTCCACCTACCGTCATCAATGGCAGCTGCTAGAGTCATGGCGTCAACCACCACCATTGGCGCCTCATCTTCTTCATTACTCTTCAAAGCCGCTGCATCTTCCTTTTTCAAACCTTAGTCCGTAAGCTTTTGCCTCAATCACACCACCAAATTAGCTTCCAAAAACACGACTTTGGCTTGTTCGGCCCTTTACAGAGCGGATGTCCAGATCAAGGAGGAAGGTCTACCTGAAACACTGGATTACAGAGTTTTCTTCCTCGACAATTCTGGCAAAAAGGTTGTTTCTTATGTTTCTAGGGGTTTGATTGTGGTATTCAATGTATTTCAAGCGTGAAATGAATTGATTGTGTTTCTAGGGGTTTGATTGTGGTATTCATGTCAAATATCATATGTTTTAGTGTTTATTTTTATTGGTGATTTTAATTATTCTACATTTTGACGTTTATGTATGTATCCATATAAATTTAAGTGGGTTTACGTTTTCACGTAATAATATTTTGGCCTCCTCGAGTTTTACATGTTTATTTCTATGTACATGATAGTATAAATTCAATTTGGTTTATAAGTTTTTGTTTTTATGAACGTTTTCAGTTGGTCTACGTATTGATCGATAAACAATTACAAAAAAAAAATAGTACACTCAAATCACGTTAAAAAAGCTGACCTCGCAACGCTGGGAATCAATTCTAGTTTTTTTAATTATTATTTAAGGTTCTATATATCACATATTTGGATTTTAGACTGTCTATAAGCTTTCGTTATTGAGGGAACTTTTTTTAACGGTAAACTTGGGTCACTGACGGACCATTGAAGTATCATCGTGTCATCAGCAGAACCACCCGATCATATCCATCTGCCTTTACCCCAATTCAGGAGAAAGCACAATAAATTTGGGAAAAAACCCTTCTTGGAATGGAACTCCGAACCTAATGGTTTATAAGGCTTATCACACCCAAAAAGTGTCAGGAGGCTATAATACTATGAGCATTTATAAAGGGAATTAATTAGTAAAATTTCCATAAAAGGGTGTTTTTTTAAAATAAAAAAGATTACTTGTTTCTAATAGATTAACTTGAACTTCAGCAAAAGATTACTTGTGAAATATGAATTGAAGTCTCTAATTATTATTTTACCTATAGTAATACAACTTCATAATCAAATAAGCAAGTGCACGCTAACAAAGTTACAAAAAAAATACTAATTTCATGAAAGTGTCATGGATCTGTGAGTATATAACAAATTCCGGTTTGTTACCAATGGTCTTCATCATGGGCAATTATAGTGAGACATTTTTACCTATTGTCAAACCAATCTATGACTATGATTGAATGTAGAAAAAGCCCTAAAGCTTAACATATTAATTAATTAATTAATTAATATACAATTATCAATATACATATTTTTTTATAGTTATTGCCTATCTATAATTTACCAAATAAGCCATGAGAGAAGGTTTTATTGTTATTTTTAGTGTTTGGATTGGTTAATGACTTTTATGGGTGGATACCATAAAGCATCTGTTTGTTTTTTTTATTTTTTATTTTTTTTTATCTATGTACAAGTCTTAAAACTATGTATACAAGTCTCTGTTACATACAAAATATTTATGAATCCTTCCCTTAAACTATTACTAAAAGTGAATATCTTCACTTATAGTATAAGTACCAAATAGCCCACGTGGTTTACTTTTAATTTTAAAAAACCCCTATACTTTGTAAATTTATTTAAATATTATTATAAATTTAAACTCGATTGAGATGCGAGTTAACACGCCACACTGCCACAAAGTGTGCGCGTTGTTCAACTTGTCTACGTCTATTATTTGTTCAATTTAACGGTATCGCAGCAACGTGCTTCACTTTTTTACATGAGATTTCGGATACCGTTAACATCTTTACTATAACGCGTGGAAATTCATGTATGTTTTATATTTTGGTATAAATTATACGCTTCTAACTTGTTTGATTTAATAGTCTCTTCGTAACCTATATCCTAGTTATATGTATAACGGAACCTCCACTAGCTAAGAATTATAGTTTTACCATTAAATGATTACAAGCCCACATTAACCTAAGGTCCATTATCTTATTCATGATCGATGGCTTGTATATGCGACCTTAATCCAACATTTCATTGAATCATATACTAAATCTGTAAATAATATCTCAATATGACCAAAATTTGAAAATAAACTTGTTCCAACAATGTGGGCAGTGTAATAGCCCTACTGCAGTACTACTTGATTGGTGTTATGTGCCCACTTTCATATTTCAATTTTTATAATTACCACATGATACACGTTCAACACATGTTACCATATCTTTCATACTTAATTGCAATATATATATATATATATAGGGTAGGGATCCTAAGAGAAGTCCGCCCTATTTGAGAAACTTGAGAAGCATTCTGGACCACACATTTCTCTAAACTTTTCGTAATATACACATACGTATAGTTTAAAATTCACTATATACATATATGTCTATTGGATTACACATATATGTATATAGTCAATTTTAAACTATACGTATGTGTATATTACGAAAAGCTTAGAAAAAATATGTGGTCCAGAATGCTTATCAAGTTTCTCAATTAGCCTAGTGCTTCTCACATGATCCTAACCCTATATATATATATATATGATTTGGTTCAAGAGATAACCAATCCCAGTTGCGAGGACCATAAGAACTCATATCATCCAATAGCATATTTACACATCACCCATAACCAAATTAAATCAAAAGGGTATTTTATTCTTTTACTTCTCATGTCACATCTTTTCTCTCTCTTCTATTTAAAAGTCAACATATCACATCTTTTTTCTTTTTCTTCTTTTTAAAACTCAACATTTCACATCTTTTCTCTTTCTTCTATTTAAAATTCAACACGAGACATCTATTGACTCGTGATTTTCGGGTGAGTTCGTTTGGTAAGATCCTCAAAGTTCGTAAACCCCGAAATTGGGGTGTCGGTGACGTAAAAAGATGTTTGGCGTAAAAAAAATTGTAAAAAGGTTTTTGAAAAAAATTGTAAAAAAGTATTTGTAAAAAAGCTTTTTGTAAAAATAAAATATTTTTGTTTGACGTAAAATATTATTTGTTTTTTTCTAAAAGTTTAAACCCGTAAAAAAATGTTTTTTTTGTAAAAAAAATTGTTTTAAAGTTTAAAACATGCGTAAAAAAAGTTTAAACCCGCGCGTAAAAAAAATTAAAACCGTCGCGTAAAAAAAGTTGAAACCGCGCGTAAAAAACTTTTATAACGGCGCGTAAAATGTTTTTTAAAACCATCGCGTAAAAAAAGTTTAAAACCGCGCGTAAAAAAAGTTTGAAACCGCGCGTAAAAAAAGTTTAAAACAGGTGCGCAAAGATAATTTTAAACCGGCACGTTAAAAAAGTTTAAAACCGCGCGTAAAAAAAGTTCTAAACCGGCGCATAAAAAAAGTTATAAACCGGCGCGTAAAAAAAGTTTAAAAACCGCGCGTAAAATTTTTTTTTATACCGGCGCGTAAAAATATTTAAAACCGCGCGTAAAAAAGGTTTAAAACCGTCGCGTAAAAAAAGGTTTAAAACCGTCGCGTAAAAAAGGTTTAAACCGCGCGTAAAAAAAGTTTGAAACCGCGCGTAAAAATGTTTAAAACCGCGCGTAAAAAGTTGTTAAACCGGCGTGTAAGTTTAAAACCACGCGTAAAAAAGGTTTAAAACCGGCGTGTAAAAAAGGTTTAAACCCGGGCGTAAAAAATGTTTGAACCCGCGCGTAAAAAAGTCTGAACCCACGCGTAAAAATGTTTAATACCGGCGCACAAAAAAGTTTAAATCCCAAACATTAAATAAAGTACAATGATTACAACTTTAATTACCGATCGTTAAAGAGCTTAGTAAAAATACTAATTTTCCCTTATCTCACTAAAAACAAAAACTTATTAATTAAAGTACAATGATTACAACTACTTTATTGTCTTTTAATCCCATCTATTAAAACACTTTTGATCAATGACTTATATTGGTTCCTACGGTTCTTACAACTCAAAGTGGTTCTCATTTTACCCATCCTCTATATATATATATATTATATATTATATATATGGATCCTAAGAGAAGTCCACCCTATTTGAGAAACTTGATAAGCATTCTAGACCACACATTTTCCCAAGCTTTTCGTAATATACACATATGTATAGTTTAAAATTGAGTATATACATATATGTCTATTGAAATAGGGTAGGATTATATAGATAACCCTAAAATTTGAGAAAACCCTAGAAAACCCAACCTCCCGACTATTTTTTTTAAAAATAACACATGTAATATACATGTTTTTAAGAGTTTTGGGCCAAAAAAAAACAAAAAAGCGCCGAAGGAATAATTTAAAAAAAAATAAACACGTTTCAGCATTTTTTGTCTAATACATGTTAGTCACAAAAATTGCTGAAATTTGTTTATTTTTTTAAAAATAATCCTTCGGCGCTTTTATGTTGTTTTACCCAAAACTCTTAAAAACATGTACATTACATGTGTTATTTTTTCAAAAAAAAAAATGTCGGGAGGTTGGGTTTTCTCAAAATTTTAGGGGTTTCTATCTAAACTTATCATATTGAAATTGAAAGGGTAGGGTTATATAGGAAACCCTAAAAATTTGAGAAAACCCTAAAAATTTACGAGCGGTTTTAAACTTTTTTTCGCGCCGGTTTAAAACTTTTTTTTACGTGTGGGTTTAAATTTTTTTTACGCGTCGGTTTAAAACTTTTTTTACGCGCGGTTTTAAACTTTTTAAGGCGCCGATTTTATACTTTTTTTACGCACGGTTTTAAGCTTTTTTTACGCGCCGCTTTGAAACTTTTTTACGCGTGATTTTAAACTTTTTTTACGCGCGTTTTGAACTTTTTACGCCCCGGGTTTTAAAAACATACAGAGCAAAAAAATAGATATCATTTTCGATAATTTTGTATTTTCTAATAAACATATAAGACAAATATAGCTTGCATTTTATAAATAGCATTATGTCATAATTAGGGAAAATAGAGCAAAAAAATATATATTATTTTTGATATTTTTGTATTTTCTAAATTTCATAATATTTTTATTGTTTTAATATAAAACTTAAGATATTTTTCTCAATTTTAAATATAAAAAATTATAAAAGGGATGAAATAAGAGAGATATTATGATGTGATGTGATTTAGAGATAAGAGAGAGGTGATGTGATATTTAGAGAAAAAAACTAAAATATCCTTTTGAATTAAATTAATTATAGGTGATGTGTTAAAATTCTATTGGATAGGAGGAGTTATCATGGTTCTCGCAACTGTGGATGGTTTTCATTTGAACCGGATCCTAATATATATATATATATATATATATATATATACATTTAGTGTTCTGATATCCCTTCTTCTTCAAAGATATCCTTAATTAATTCAAAACTCTTAGGATTGATATTAACAATTTGCCAAAAACTACATATTGGTCTTTAAGATTGGCATACATTTTATTTGTAAACTTTTGGTAACATTCAGATTGTAATTGATTAACAGTTACACGATAGATACATGACATACTTTGTATCCAGTATAATAGATACGTACATGACATGTTTTGTACCCAGTATACCCTCAGCTTAATACTAAGCTATATTAAAATCAAGCATTCTGTTATATTTAATTTGAAACCTATGTTAAAAAAAGTTGAGATCGTTGAATTCATTTTATATGAACAACATATTTTTCATTTGGTTAATGTAAACATAAACACATGTCTTGTTAACGAAAAAGAAAGCCATTTTTTGTGTTCAATTATTTGTTTGATTAAAGATAAATAAATTAACATGAACGTGTTACTTTAGTGATCGTCCACATCTCTAAAATTATAGGAGTAAACTTTATATTGGAATGATTTAGCTTATATAAATGTAAAGGAAATAAAAGGAAAAGCGTTAAGAAAAAAAGAATTATAATTTGGTTAGTTAAAAAGTTAATAAAATATAAAGAGTAATTGTTTGGATAAAAATAAATAAAAAACATATTAGGTTAACTGAAAAAAAAAATATAATAGATTAGTTAATAATAAAGAAATGAGAAAAAAAACACTTATTTTAATAACTTTTTTAAGTCACCCATTTTGGTAAATATTTTTTCCACCTTCACCAATTTGAGAAGAAAGTTATTGCAAAACACCTATTTTGATAATTATTTTTCATTTATATACTTATGTAAATTTGTGAGTAATTATGTATGTACGTTTTGTAATTAGTTGTATCAATTGGGTGGTTATTTATACACATTGCATAATTACGTGTATAGAGAAGGGTTCATTGAGGAACACTAAAAAAGTGAGAAACATAAGAAACTCTTAAAAATTATACTTAACATGTTAAAAATTATTTTTTTAAATATTTCGGCGCTTTTCCTTATAAATACATGTAGAAACATTTTAAATACAAAAACTAAAAATATAAAAAAATATTAAAAAATAATTAAAAAATATATATCTTATAAAATTAACGTAACATGTTAAAAATTAATTTTTTTTCAGCGCTTTTCCTTATAAAAATCGGTAGAATCTATTCGAAATGATTTTTTTGTAAATGTTTAACTGTTTTTACCCTTTTTAACTGATTTTTATATTTTTATTTTTTGATTTTTTATTAAAATGCTTCTAACAGTATTTATAAAAAGAATTGATTTTTAACATGTTAAATTAAATTTTTAAAAGTGTTCCACGGTTTCCCACTTTTTTAGTGTTCCCCAATGAAAGTCACATTATGTGCATAATTATTTATATTTGTCGCGTAATTTTGTGTGTGATTAATTGTATGGGTTGCGTAATTATATTGCAAAACTGTAGTGACATATATATCCCTCAGCTAAAACACGTTTCACTGGTGCGAAATTATGTTACGAAAGTATGAATTATGCCACAAACATAAAATTAATATAGATCTTACGGGCAATAAAGTCAAAAATAACCTGCAATTATATTATATTATAATTATAAACTATCTCAAGGTAACGAAGCTTCTACATTAACCAAATTTTTTTTATTAAATATTTACTTTTAGTTTTAAACTTTACATTATATTATAATTAATTTAAAAAATATTTTTCTTATAACTTTTAAGACAAGATACTTTAAAATTTTTTGAATATGCCATTGCGACGTTCTATCTATTCTAAGTCTCGATATAAACTTTTTAAAAAATTGAGTTGTGAGAGATAGCATACACGTAATCGAAGCTGTAACCGAAATCTAAAAATACTAGTGAATCCATGCCAATTGCCAAGTGACCATTCATCCTTTAAAATCCAAAAAATAAAGTGAAATTGGTCTGTAATAATCACACATACACCTTATTGGCCATTGACAATTCCACCTCAGAATATTTCCCCCCACCAGTTCCACATTTCATCTATTTTTCTTACAATGGTCCCCCGTTAAAAAAAATTAACGGAGTTAAGCTTTTTTCCAAATCACAAACAGATTTTTAGGGCTTTTGATTAGAACGACGATACGAGTCCATTGATGTAAAACTTGCCTCGAAACGATGCTCCAAACGATGAAAACGACGCTTCAATTCGGGTGTTTAAATTTTCAATTAACCAAAATCAAGTCATTTGGAGCACAATTTCGAAGTAAGTTTTACATCAATGGACTTGTATCATCGTACTGATCAAAAACCCTAAAAAATCTGTTTGTAATTTGGAAAAAAACTTAACTCCGTTAAGTTTTTTTAACGGGGGACCGTTGTAGGAAAAATATGTGAAAAATAAGACTGGTGAAGAGAATATTCTGAGGTGAGATTATTAATGGCTAATAAGGTATAGATGAGATTATTACATGCCAATTCCCCAAAATAAATAAATAAATAACAAAAACAAATTATACTTGCGAATATACCAAACATGTAACCCCCATCAAAATCAAAAGCTTTTAATATTCAATATATCATAATGGAGGTAAATTTTAATGGAAATAGAGATGTTCAATCTCAATTAAACACCTCTCAATTTGCTATTGGACCAACACCAAACGTGTTAGTTAGTATCTCTTTCTCCTTTTCTATAGCAACATTACATCGTTTGGTTGACTATTATCGTATTTACTTTTACTACTTTTGGTTCTCTAGTCTCAAAGGTTGTGAAATTTCTGAACATGGTTTAACGGGCCATAAGTAGTAATATTTTGATCTTTAAAAGTCGTTTCGTTTTTGATAAGATCAGTTTTGCAATTCAAAAGGTGATTGCTGTATATCTTGTTACCCGTTTACCTGTCATTTGTTTGTAATTTGTTGGTTTGTCACTTTTATGACATGAATAATGAATTTACCAATGATTCTAAAAAAAGAATTTCAAAATACTTTATTAGCTTTATTTCTAATAAAGGCAGCTAATAGTGCATATTTTTTCTAGTGTTTGTAAGTTCTTAATCTTGACTTTAGTTTTATTAGACATACGTTTTAACTACACATGTCTTGAGATAATATTTTCCTTTTTTTTTTGGTTTTTGTTTCTGAAGAAGTATGTTTTTCTCATCTATAAAACAATTTCTTCTCTTTTATATCTTCCAAAGGTCTTGAGATAAGATTTTTTTCCTTTTTTTTTTTTTCTGTTTCTGAAGAAATATGTTTTTTCTCATTTATAAAACAATGTCTTCTCTTTTATATCTTTCATAGTTTAGGTATGAGTACACCTGATAGTCGTTGTGAATTCTCTCGAACACTTATACTTGATGATTCTCAGTGTCCAACCACAACCTATGCAATGAAACTTTTGCTTTCATTGAAGTTACCGTTAATGATGTGATGGGAGATTAATAAGTCAACTTTTGTAACAAAATAAATCTCAAACATCTTGAACTTGTACATTGAAAAGTTATCGATGAAGAATCTTCTCCAACACAACGAACTAAATTTCGTTGCAGACAAAGTTGGATTGCCTACAATGTCGCTGAAGGAGGACACATTGTGTATAATGTGTGACATCCACAATGACGTTGATTAGGAACACATCCTTGATATGTTCCATCCTCCCGTCACTAGAGAAATGATCAAGAATAGAGGTCGTTGGAGGGTGATTAAAAGGTGTAACAAAAAGCAAATGTGTCACAGCTTGACAAACAATAAGACTAAATCAATAATTTTTAAAACTTAAACAAAACCATTATATGAACATATTATATGAAATAGTTATATAATTTTCTAAGAGTAAAAGCATAACTTAAATTAATTTTAATTTCAATATTTTTTAACTGAAAAATAATAATATTCAATTAATAAGTGAGAGAAAACCATCCCTACTTATTTCACTATGAAAATATTTAACACAAAAATTAAATAACTTCGTAATCACTCATTCAACAAAAATGGAAAATACATAACTACTAAACATACTTATATAATTTGAAACACCAAGATAAATGCGTGTCTTATCTAATCTATTTATGTTTGAAGGTAACACATCTCACACGATTAACAAAACAATATTTTTCAAATCAATGACCAATTAAAATCAAACTAACACATCTCACACGATTAACAAAACAATATTTTTCAAATCAATGACCAATTAAAATCAAACCTATAAACATAAAAGTAAATATATATATATATATATATATATATATATATATATATATATATATATATATTATATATATATATATATATATATCATGTTTCTAACATGTCATTTGTTTATGATTACCAACCTTTCAACTTGTTTAGACTAATATATATATATATATATATATCATGTTTCTAACATGTCATTTGTTTATGATTACCAACCTTTCAACTTGTTTAGACTAACAAGTTAAATATGTCATCTTCAAGTCACATATCTTTAGACAATTAGATACGTATAAGCTAAATTAAATCAACAAAAAGCCCTAAAAGTCCACTAATATCATTTGTACATATAAACGAATGTTAATGTATATAAACGAACGGACACAATCTCTGTTCATGTTCGTTCATTTAACTTAACGAACGAAATTTCTAATTCGTGTCTGTTCTATAATCAAACAAACTTCCATCGAAACAATTCACGAATTGTTCACTGAACATTTGGTTCGTTTACAGTTACACACACGATATTTAGATGCGTATGAGTTAAATTACATAAATAAAAACACCCAGAAAGTTCACTAATATCATTTATAATTATAAATGAGCGTTCGTTCATTTAACTTAACGAACGAAATATTTGTGTCTGTTAATTTATTAAACAAACTTCCACCGAAACGATTCATGAATTGTTCACTAAACATTCGGTTCGTTTACAGTTTTACACACGATAATTAGATGCGTATACGTTAAATTAAATTAATAAAAAACCCAAAAAGTCCACTAATATCATTTATACTTATAAATGAATGTTCACGAATATAAACGAACGAACGTAGCCTCTGTTTATGTTCATTCACTTAACTTAACTAACGGAATTTCTTATTCGCATCCGTTCATTTATTAAACAAACTTCCACCAAAAAGATTCACAAATTGTTCACCAAACATTCAGTTCGTTTGCAATCATACACATGATAATTAGATGCGTATAAGCTAAATTAAACTAATAAAAAAACCCAAAAAAGTCCACTAATATCATTTGCAATCATAAAAATATTAAAAAGAAACAAAAAATAAAAAAAACAAGCATAACACGTGGTTCAGGTGCACGGGAAATACAAGCAGTGAGATTACCCAAAAAAAAAAAAAAAAAAACCCCACCAGCAAGAGCAGAAAGAGTAGTTAAAGGTCACACTCTTTTTGTCATGTTTCTCCATCACCTCACGCATTTACATACTCACACACACACACACACACAGAACACACACAGTGAGATGAACATTCAGCACACAAAACCCTAATTTCACTCCTTCATCCGTTAAATCTGTTCATTCTACAAGGTTATCATCATCACCATCTCCAAATTCATCTGTTTGTACACCTATTTGCTGCATTCATCTCCACAATTTCCTCATATTCGCATGAAAAATTGAAAAAGATCGAAAAACTGATAAATATATATATATATATATTTTAAATTTTAACTGAATGTTTACAGCTAGCGTTTGGTAATTGAGAAATTAAGGCGTTTAATAGTGCAATTATTGCAGCGATGATTGTGTAAATGTGTAATTGTTTCGAACGACTTTTTTTTGTGTTTATTGATGTGTGATGAAGACGTTTTTAGGTTTTAAAGTTTTAATAACTGTTGAAAATTTGAAATAAATTTAAAATAAATTTGAAATTGTGTAATTATTTGAGGCGTTTTTAATGAATTTCGGTGGAAATTTGTGCAGTGTGAAGAAATTGATGGAGTTAATGCTTGAGAAGTCAGTGATTATTGGGTTACATTACTGACCTAGTGGTGCTGCATATGTTGTTTGACTGTTTCTCTCTCTAGAATAGGAGCACAAGTTTTTTGAAGCTTTGTGTGTGTGTGTGTGTGTTGGATGAGAGAGAGGGGGAGGAGAGGGGAGACGATGGGGCGATTACCGTGTTGTGATAAAGGTGAGGTGGGAAAAAAGGCGCGTGGACTCCGGAAGAAGATAAGATACTTGTTGATTATATTACGAAGAACGGGCATGGGACGTGGCGTTCGTTTCCTAAACTTGCAGGTTTGTTCTTGTTGTTGTTCTCTTGTTGGTTATGCGTGCTGGGTGGGGGTAGTAACGGGATGGGTGACTAAAAAGTGATATGCTTGTGGGCAAAACGGATAATATTAGTTGACTGCTGTTACATAGCAGTATTAGTGTTTGTGGTGTAGCCTCGATCCCCAATCTATTGTTGGTGAATGCGTATGGTAGTGCAATAATTTTGGAGTTGTAAGTTGTGACACCTTAGGTAAATCCCACTCGATATGTTATGTTTTGTCCACTGGAGCGATACTGGCCTTGACTGTGGATGAGAGTAAAACTCCGCAGTAAAATGCGCTTGGGCCATAGTTGTGAATAGCGCTCATAGCGGGTGCTACAGCGAATAGCGTAGCGAAGCGCTCACGTGTCGCTATCTGATTTTGGCGCCTCCATAGCGGGATTTTAGGGTTTTTTTTGTTTTAATATAAATTGCGATATAATATACGTATAAAATAGGATTTTAGGTGTTTGTTAAATATACAATTACAACAACGTATTTGGATATAATTTACATATAGTATTTCAAAAATGTTCTTCTAGTGTATTGCTAAACGTATAATAGTGTCCGCTAATTCATTGCTAATGCTACATAGCGTATAGCTATTCGCTATTAACAACTATGGCTCGGGCTGGAGTGGCAAATCCCACTTGTTCTGTTATGTTTTATCCACCTGAGAGATATTGGGCCATGAATGTGGATGAGAGTAAAACTCCATAGTTAAACGTGGCGGGTAGCAGTAGTAGTAGGATTGGTGACCTTCTCGGAAATTTCCACCCTGGCCATCAAAAACTAATCGTAGGCTCCTTGTGGACAAAGCGGCCAATATTGGTTGGTGGATGTTGCACAACACGAATGGTGTGTGTGGTAACTTCATCCATACATTCGAATGTATGTTGTGTGTGTATATACATATACCTACATATACATGTGCATGTGCATAAACATTTCTTTAGGCTGTATAGAAGAAGAAAAATCATAAATCAGCATCGTTCACGATACTTTCATCATTCCAATGTTTATTTTGCCAAAAAAAGTTATAATGTGAGTACTATCTTTATTGATGCATCATGGAGTGATTAATGATATGCCTGTAAGCACTAAGCATCAAAGTAGAAGTTCAATAAAATCCCAAAAGCATTTAGAATTAGACAGCAAAGTCTGTTTGTACCACATCATAATTAATACCAAATTGGTCCCGATGCAGACGGTCCTTCTTGAATCCATTGGACCACAAAGTGCCGTTGTTTCGGCCCATTATAGCTGTCCTGGTATGTTATACCGTATCATGTTATACCCGAATTCAAAGCCACCCAAATCCAAATTAGAGAATACCCAAACCCGAACCTTCTATGGGTTGGTTATTGGGTCATGTTTTCTCTGCAAAAAAAACAGAAACCCAAAACCCGGAAAAAAGTCCGAACATTCGTTGTCTTTTCTTTAGAGATGTGTTTTGGTTAGGAGTATCTACTGTTTGGCACATTAAGTTTTGAGACTTTTGAACGTTACAATATCATATGATCAAAAGATGTTTGAATTTTGATGATAGTTTTTGGTAGCAATATGAATTTTGATGATACTATGTACAAAAGAAACAATTTTTTTTTCATTTTACATCTAAACCAGGAAACCGAACAACTAAACCGAACCCGGACTTTAAATGATCTGGTCATTTTTTCCCAGTCAAAAACCCAAAACCCGAAAGAAAACCCTGAAGAATCATGTTCTTTAAACCTTTTATACTATATAATTGGTGAGTTTTAGCCTTGGGGACTGGTTTGGCAATGAAGGGTAAAATGGTAATTTCTGTATCCAACAGGTCTTCGACGATGTGGAAAAAGTTGTCGGCTTAGGTGGACAAACTATCTTCGGCCTGATATTAAACGAGGCGCCTTCAGTTACGATGAAGAACAGAAAATCTTCCAGTTGCACGCCTTGCTCGGTAACAAGTAATATACTTCTTCATCAACTCTGTTAATTTAATATTTGAGTTCAGTACATGAATGGTCCCCTGTGATTTACCAAAATTTTGGATTTGGTCCCTAGCTTTCTAAAAGTACACAGATGGTCCCTGTGGTTTGCACTTTGTAACACATTTAGTCCCCAGCCAACCAATCTAAAGGTTTTAGCGCAGCTTGTTGCCCGGCTACCTTCTTTTTTGATGTAACTTGACAAGTTTTCTGGCTTATATATGAAATATAGTAACGGTTAACATTAAAAAAAATGTATCAAACTGAAATTGAATTATGCAGATGGGCATCCATAGCATCACGGTTGCCAGGAAGAACAGACAACGAGATAAAAAACTACTGGAACTCCCATTTAAGAAAACGTATCCCTGACAAAGACACCACGACCCTACAAGCCAGCTCAGCGTCCACGTCAGCGGATATAAAACCCAATCTGCTGTCAACTGCAGAACACGAGAGCGCCAGTGTGGAGGCCGATGCCAGGCTGTCAATGGACCCAATCCTTCACAGCTCCCCACCTGGACTACCCGATTGCGACTTCTTTCTTCGTGCATGGAATTCTGAAGCCGGTGAATCATTTCAAAAAGCACATGCGATAAAAGTCGAGTCTGATTATGTGGTGGGACCCCCTTTCAACGCCAGCTCGAGTGGCGCATCTGTTGATGAAATCTGCAAGGTTGAAGCTGAAGACGCGACAAACAGTGGTTCGTATTCGCCAAACTCGTATAAAGCGGATAAAACGGATAAAACGTCGGATATAACATTGGACCTGCTGCTTGATTTTCCGAATGATGGTGAATATCTACAATATCTACAAGGTGACCCTGATGATAATAAAGCCTCTACTTGACAGGTTAATTACTATAATGCCCTCACCTTGTTAAAAATCCAGGTTAAAGACTTGTTAGGACCATGGGGTTTTATGTCTAATTTAGGAACTAAGAACCGTAGTCGAAAACTCGAAAACTTGATGATATAAATGTCACTTTCAAACTTTTGTTACAAACAGGTTTATCCACACTTCAACACACAAAAGCACACAAAATGATGGAAAACATGAATGCAACCTTTCGGAAAACATACAATTATATGATGAAACGTTTAGCTCGAAAACCATCGTGTTAGTTTCTTCAGAGACGATCCAGTAGCTCGACACTTGGCGGCTAATTCCTCGGCTTTCAAAACACCTTCTCCGCGTTTAGCTTCGGTGATTGCTCTTTTTTCTTCTGCTGCTTTGTGTAAGAGAGCTATTTTGTTCTTCATTTTCTCTATGTACTTAGCCTTCTTCATTTCCAGTTTCTCCTGTGTTCATATGTTTGAAATTCAGTAACTAAACGGATAAATTTCGCAAATTGAAATGTTCGAAAATAATAAAAAAGGTGTGATTGTGACCTCAATTAGGGCTGTTCATTTTTATCCGATACCGACCCGAAGTTGAAGCCACCCTTCCCGAACCCGAATAACCTGACCCGACCAACCAGAACCTTAAATGGGTCGGTTATCTGGTCACATTTAATGTTTTGGTTGATTTGTTTTGGTTAGAGGTTTTGGTATATGAAACATTATGTTTTTAGACATTTGAACATTATCATATTATATTGTCAAATATATTGTTTTAATTTTGATGATATTTTTCAAGTAGAATGATGAATTTTAATTATATTTTGTTTTTTTTAGTATTACATCTAAACCCGAAAGCCGAACAACCCGACCCGAACTAGCCCGAACCTGAATAAACCGAACCCGACCAACCCGAGCTTTAAATGGTTCGGTTATCGGGTCACTTTTTCTCAGCCAAAAACCCGAAACCCTAAACCCGAGGAAAAAAAACCCGAAGAACACCCCTAACCTCAATCTTTTTCAATTCAGCTTCTAGCTCTGCTTTCTTGCTGTTTTCCCATGCTGTAATCGCAGCTCGCTTCTTCTGGGCTCGGTTTTCGACTTTGGATCGCTCGCTTTCTTCCCATGCTTTGATGAGTGCGTCTTTCTTCTCCGTCGCAACGCGCACAAGAACTTCATCTAACCAAACAATCAATCGATTTTAGATCATAACCATAATCATAATCAAACTCAAAACATGTTTGGATGCTTGAATTATGATTTATGAATCATACAACACTTGTACACACTACCTCTGTGCTTAGAACCCTCTGCAGGTTTCTCCTCACTTGGCTTTTCTAATTCTGACATATAAATCAACCAGTTAGAAGGCATAGTTGATAGCATGGTTGTTAATGGTGAATAACACGAAATAGCGATGGGTACCTATGCTACATAGCGAATAACGGTAAATAGCGAGCGGCTATTTTATAAATAGCGTTACGCTAGATTTTTTTAATTTATATGTATATTATATCAAAATACATATGCTATTTTACATGTATATTTAACAAAAAATCTAATATCAAAATACTCTAGTATATATGCGATTTTACATGTATATTCAACAAAAACCTAAAATCCAGCTATTTTATAGCCATATTTAATTGCTATCTATATTTAAAAAATAAAAATAAATAAACTGTTGCTATTATTGTTATATATCGCTACAACCCTAATAGCGAGCCTAGACATGTACGCTACGTGGCGCGCTACAGTGATCGCTACATTCGCTATTGACAACTATAGTTGATATGTTGATAATGTCTAGATCGAATAGCACAACTTACTTTCAACCGCGGCTTCATCAGTGGGCTTTTGTTCAGGAACAGGAGGGGATTTGTTATCATCCACCGCGGTCGGTGGTGGTGGTGGCGGCTCCGCCGGGCACTCGGGTTGAACCTCTACCTTGTTGGCTTCTTCTGCCACCATGTCTTTTTGCAGAGGATATGGAAAGTGAAGGGTTAAAGTGAAGGGCTAAGGAGGTGTGTTGGTGTTGGTGTTTGATATTGGCGGTTTGTGATGGTTATTATAGTGTGCTAGACTTGGAATGAGCTGGAAACATCTGCCATTTAACATGACTGTTGTGTTTGTTTATTTATCGGTTTTTTCTATTTGTATGTTATCTATATATCTTGTAAATCAATGGTGGACCTATGATTTTTTTCCAATGGGGTTCATATTTTTGGGTGTTTAAAATTTTCATAACATCGGGTCAGGTCATAGCGAGGTTTAAACTATATTTAAAAAACAAGAAAAATGGACTATACAAGGATTAAACCCATGACCTCTTGTTGAAAAAAGGGGGATTTACCACTACACCAGCTTTCCTTTTCTTTCTATGGTGTTCACCTAATTGTATTTATGGGGTCCTTATACAATTTAATATACCAAATCTACTAATATTTTTAAAAACATTGGGATCCGTGGACCCCGACCCACTCTTGTGGGTCCGCCCATGCCGTAAATAAATATATTTTTTAATAATAATTTACAAGTTTTGAATTTATATGCTTACAAGAAAAAAAATATAAAAATGGTATATATAAAGCTAACAAAATACATTTATCCAACAATGATTCTTGTTAAACAGGAGTAAGAAAGCTTCTATGTCGATACTTGCCAAGCAATCATGCCACCCTTTTAGTTATTAACAAAGAGAACAAACAGAAATAAACTTGTTTTATAACACCTTCCATAGTGGAAGGTTATATGACGCCTTCCCTCAACATAGCGTCCTATGGCACCTTCCCGGGGGCGTTGTGAGATATGACGCTTTTCCTCAACATAGCGCCCTATGGCACCTCCTCAAGGGGGTGTTGTATCACCTGAACTAGGTTGGCTCGTGAAAATTATAACGGGGTTATTGTTTTTTTCTTTTTTCTTTCACACGCATATATATACATACACATATATGTATAATTGAAGGGTATATCCCTACTACTACACACCCATGTGATATAACCCCCATCTCTTACACAAACGCCGCATAACCCCACATCATGAGATGAGAGGTGATGGGGGATGACCACTACACATGGTCTAAATAAAGAAAATACAAACAAGTTTGTTTTATGTTTGTCGGGTTTTATGATTGTCGGGTTTAACAAATGAACGTTGAAGACTTTATTCGTGTTCGTTAAGTTCGTTTATGCAAACAATAATGGAAAAGATTAATGTCATAATTTCTGATGGTGGTGAGCTAGACGAGTCTCATACAAGGCAAACTATGAAGGAGAGATAGTTTTGTTTACTAAATCTTATATCTCCACCCTTAATCTCTGGTAAATGACATAAAAATATGAATAAATTATGTAGCAATATTGATGTTCATTAGTTGCCCCCCTCATTTCACCCACTTAAACGTACCCACCAGCCAACCAAGCCCCAACGTGGCCATGTTTTAAGCTCATTTAAAATACAATAAATATGATAAGTGATGATCATATAAAATTTGTTTTTATATAATATCATATCATATTATTTAATATTGAATATTGTTTTACTTATACAAACATTAACGTGTAATGAGTAAGTTACATCTCCTGTTAATAGTTTTCTTGATGTTACGAATTCCGTTGTTTGTTGAGACTGCTAGATTATAGTCCAATATATTACATAAGTTGAATTATGTAAACTGTTTTTTTTTTCTTTAAGAGCAGAGTAAGACAAGTAGATGTATCTGATGGTCATCCTACAAGTTTGCAATCTCTTCTAAAGTACTTAATCATCAATTCCTTAGGAATGTTTATCATTTTTGCATCATGTAACTAAAAATTGAAAAAAAAAAATTTAATAACCCATAAATTTATTCTCCATCATTTTGTTATACAAACCCATATTGTGTCACATATACTTTCAAAAAACAATTGGATTATATATTGATAACCATATAAGTTTGTAAATAAGAAGATTAAACTCTTGATCACGTTATTATGTAATATGGTTTAAATTTGAATATATTTAAACGCATACATGGGTTTAAATTTGATCATTCTCAGTTTTTGTCATAATACTTAAAAATTTGCAGATTATGCAATTTTGTTAATTTAATTCAAAAATATAATTATTATCATTATAAATAATATAAAAATTTATAAAAGTATGGTTTTGTTAAGGTTTAATTCACAAATATCCTTATCATTATAAAATATAAATTAAAGATATATTTAAGTAAAAAGGACATTGTGAGAATGTTTAGCAGATCAAATTTAACAATAGTATTGGTCAACTTAAATATATATTTGAAATAAGGGCGGTTATTAATGTAAGAGTTTTAATAAGCAATATTGCCATTCTATTATATTAACGCGATTTAAAAAAAAATAAAAAGTCAAGTTTGAGTAATTTTTTTGAGGGATTATATGTTGTTGACACGTGACAATCTTTTGAATCGTTTTTTGTAAAGCCTGTTTAAAAAATATCATTATCATTATAAATTACGAATTAAAGATATATTTGAAGTAAGAACGATTTTTGTAGAAATGTTTAGCATATCTAATCTAACGAAAAAAGTTGGTCAACTTAAACATGTATTTATTGTAAGGGTGAATATTAAGGTAAACATTTTAAAATAAGCAACTTTGCCATTCTATGATATTAATCTGATTTAATATATTAAAAATTAGTTTTGATTAAAATGATTTTTTTAAAGATGCTATGGTGTTGACATGTGACATTCTTTAGAACCGTTTATTAGAAGTAAGGTTTATAACTTGAAAATTGTAATATTTCATTTTGCTTTACTTATTAAGTTTGTTTATTATTTTATATATTAATTCCAACACATATTATTTATGTTATTAAGTTGCTAAAAATATAAAAATTATGATAATCATTGGTTTATCGTAACATGTAGCTAGCTTTGATTTTTTAGTCTTATTACTTTTTTTTATAGATTTTTCAGTCCGTTGATCATGCCAGGTCAGATCGGATCACATAATATAAAAATGAGTTGATCACAAAGTATGTAAAAGCTAAATATATAGATTATGGAGGCCTAAATGTAACGCCTCGTATTTCCAAGATTTTTTTATTTTTATAAAAATTCACGCTCGTTTTCTATTTCCTGAGTCGCAACTTCAATCGGATCGAAAAACGGTTTAAAATCGGAAAACTGCGCGTTTTTACGCGTTTTAACGAAACGACAACTGAACGCAATCATTTTCGAGCGCCGACGTTTAAATCGCGTGTTTAAACCTAAAAATGATATTATAACCCTGTTATGTCACGTTCGGGTTCGAAAACGGGTTTCAGAACCATAACGGGCCGCGTAAAACACATGAACCGGGCCTTAGACCCAACACACTCAAAACCCTAGCCTATATATACCTAACCCTCATCTCCTTCATTTGTAGAAAACCCTAGCCCCCACCTTTATTTCCTTGCTCTCTCTCCCGTACGTGAACCCGCCACCAGTATTGGGGCTCCGGCCAACTTCCGGCCGTCTTCTCCGGCCACACACTCCCTTGAACCAGTACACACTCCACTCAAGGCCAACCACTCACCTCCCTCTCCCCACTCTCGCGCGGACAAACGAACGGCTGACCACCATCATCGGTGGCGGCGCTCGGTGACGGCGGTAGGACCACCACCGCAGCGGCAGTGTGGTGGGTGGCGTTCTGTGGCGGTTGCGGCCAAGAGACGGTGGTTACGGGTGGTGGCAGCGGCGACGACAAAGACGACCGTTCTGCCGTTCTTTTCCGGTGAGTTCAAATTCTTCTTCGGCTCACGCTTCAGTCTCAGTTTGGGTCTCCATTCAGATTCGGGTTCGGATCGAACCCGGGTCAGCTTTGGTGTTCACTCCAGCAGCAGCGGCGGCGACAGGAGTTCCGGTTTCAGTCAGTCAGTCTCGGGCCTGATGCATCTCGGTTCAGGGCTTGGTCCAGCTCGGGTTCTTGTCGGGTCAAATCTGGTCAACACCGGGTCAGCTCCGGGTCGAATCTCAGTTCAGGTTTCGGTTTCTTGGTTCAGGTTTTGTTTGTTTATATTTCGATTCAAGTTCAGTGGTTATTGTTTCAGATTCGGTTCGGTCTTGGCTCGGATTTTAGTTCATGTTTGGCTCGGGTTTCGGTCAAGAACAGTCAACCGACTTAGTTGGGCGTTCCGGCTCAAGCTCAGTCAATTCGGGTCTCGTTTCAGTTTGATGTTCGGTCAACTCAGGTCAAACCTGGTCAACTGTGGTCAAACAGTCGCGGGTTCGAGACAACATCAGTAAACAACAGTTCCTGTTCAGGTTCATGTTTGGTTCAGTTTAAGTCTAGTGTCGGTCAGCGGGCTCGGGTCAAAGCTGGTCAAAGCTCGGGTCAAAGCTCGGGTCTCGGTCAAACCAGTCAAACTTGGTCTACAATCGGACATGAGACGGGGTATAGGTTAAACGACTCTTTTGTTTATAATTTTTATGTTTATGTTAATCTAATCGCGGACCGACTTGATGTGTTTATAACCAACTTATACATAAATAAAGATACATTGTTTCGACTATTGTTGAGTTTTGAAAGCATTTAATCGACACTTGGCGTTGTCGGGATCGTCCTAAAACAGGGGAAACTCTGCCCGTTTTTCGTCAAAACGTATCAATATTTATTTATTAAATCTTTCGACAAGTGTATATTTATTTATTAAACCTTTCGACAAAGTATAGACTTATTTACTATACTTTCGACAAAACATACTTATTCATTATATTTATCGACGAAATATATATATATATATATATATATATATTTATCATATCTCTCGACAAATATACTTATTTACCATACTTTCGACAAAACATGCTTATTTACCATACTTTCGACAAAACATGCTTATTCATTATATTCATCGACAAAATATATATATATTTATCATATATCTCGACAAATATACTTATTTACCATACTTTCGACAAAACATACTTATTCCTTATATTCATCGACAAAATATAGATATATTTATCGTATCTCTCGACAAATATACTTATTTATTTTACTTTCGACAAAACATATTTATTTTACTTTCGACAAATATATTTGTACACCAATCGACAATATACATATATATCTCATACAATTCGTTAGAATATAAATATATATATGCCAAATATGCTTTTCGTCAAATATATATATTAATTATTTGACAACACTCCTACAACCCTTTTGATGAATTTAATTTAGAAATTCCTTTCTTAAACGATGTTAACTATATACGTACTTTCAACTCCAATTCGAATCCTCCGTCGTAGCCTCTATTATTCATGTACATTCGTTTGCCATTTTTAAGGTGACCTCGATGTCCCCTTTCTCCCAGTCATCAACTCGTCGTGGAATTTTCAAAGAAGACTTAACAATTTTGTGAGTACACTCGACCCACTTTTGTTTATATCACTTTTTGGGTGTAACATGTTTCCATATACAAAAATCACAAACACTTAAACTTTATGAAACGCACAAACAATCCTATACACATGACTACTTGAATCGTATACTTGTTGCTTGTCTAGGGATAAACGTTGTGCTATGCTTTAGTCATTAACTATTTTTAGCCTTTGTTTGACATGCTTAGCGCTATAGGAATTCACGCATCCACCTCCATCGCTTTACACGTGAGGTCATGTTAAAACATCGTGATTGCGTTACGGGTTTGATTATTAGCATTGCATGCCTTGATATTGCTCTTGTATAGATTTAGTTGCCATGAGGATTGTTAAAACTTTATTCGTATACGTATGCTATGCTTAAACTTGTGTACTCGCCTTTGCTTTTGCATTGACTTTATTTTAAAACATGTTACAGGTTGAAGGAGATGACGCTATGAAAACAATATAGCAAGGACTAGATACACACAAATTAGACGTTAGGTTTAATGTCGACGTATCAATTTTGTTATGACTTTGCAAGTGTTAGATTGTTCTTTGTTTTGTTACATTGATGTATTTGACAATTCTTATGAAATGAAATATGGTTTAATTAATTATTGTCACTTAATAATGTTGTGAGCAATGAGCAATCTCGTTTTCGTCTCATCCCGATGTTTCCGCCATCGGTTGGGGTGTTACACTAAAGTTACTCAAACTAATGGATTCACAACATGCCTAATGTCGTTTTGAGAATTGGACAATAAACAAGAAACACATCAGCCACATTAAACAAGAAACATATCTTCAAATCAATTAACAAAAATTTTAAACATTGAAAGCAGATTCCGAACAACCTCAAACACAGCCCGGAAACCTTCTCGAATAATTCAAACAACTTATAGCACTTCAAAACAACCTAAAACAATTTAAAAACCAGTCTGAAACAATCCAAAATCTTTCAAAAACTAAGCTAAAAACTAAACTGAATTTCACCGAAACAAGCAATACACATTTTTTTCTTACAAAATCATGAATCTTGATATCAAACCGAGCCCTTGAATGACTTCAATGGCTCTGATACCAATTGTAAGTCACAAAATAATAGATATTAGGTAAACACAATTATTTGGCGGCAAACAACTATGTTATTCAAGAACACGAAGACATACTTTAAACTTGCCTACGATTATGATTAGAATTCAACTCGTCTGATACAAAAACCCATATAACCCATTAACCCGTTAACAACTAGACTCGATACATAAACCTATAATTTGGACCTTACGCTGATGTTGACGTTACCGACAAGCTTCCGATTTCGGTTAACCCTTGAGGGTTTTCAGGTTGGGTCTCGTTTATTTTTTTATGAACTTTATAGCCATATGCTTTTCTAACCCTTTGGGGGTTTTAAGCCTTCGATTAAGCCTTTTGTTTTTTCGGTAGGAGTGTGTTTTGGTTAACATTGTTAGATTTGTTTCATACTTTTGAGAGTTTGGTTGTTTTATTGACGTTGAGTCAACGAATGCTTTTGTGGGTTTGGTTGGTTCGGTGACGATGAGTTTGTTCTCATCCAAGGATCGTTTTGCATGTCCATTTTGATTGACATGATTTTGTTGGTGAGAATGGAGATGTTTAGTTACCATGTTTCGTGGTTCTGTGTGCTTTGGTTTGTTTTCAAATGTTAACCATTTATACGTAGGCTTTTGTTGGTTTCTTTGCTTCGATGATGATGAGTCTATTCTCATATAAGAACTTTCATGTTTTGTTGGTTTCTTTGATTTGATGGCGATGAGTCTCTTCTTATCCGAGAACTGTTTTGCATGTTGTCATGTTTGGTTGTGATGATTAAGTTTTATGATGTTATGATGGTATTTGGTATTTGTCAGTTGTTCATTATGGTTTTGGGTCTCTATGAAGATGACATTGGCTTCATCAGAGGGACTTGCATGGTTAATGAGGATTAGCACACACACATACTTTGGTATAACCGACGCATGTCTCTAACAACTCTGATAGCTTTTTGTCATAAGTCGTGGCAATGTTTGTTGTAGCCATGACAAAATTCTAAGTTGTTACCTTTGTAATGCTATTCGGTTTTCCTTTCTGATTAAGGCTGTGATTTATATGTTAAATATTTTGAGCCTGTGGTTCACTATAATACATTTTATGTTGTTTATTTTGTTTGTTTGGTATTTTGTGCTAAGGCTTGGCAAAATTCGTTGCAACCATGGCAAAATTATGACTTTTTACCTTTCGAATGCTTTTGGGTTTTGTTTTGTGAGTGACGGGGTGATTAACATGTTAATTATTCTGCTCATATTCTTTACTATTGTACACCACAATATATTGTTTGCTGTTGATTTTATTCCTTCACGTTACGTTTTTCTTCATATATATATATATATATATATATATATATATATATATATACATATAGTGAAAGTATATCGTACAATATGCCTTAACGTACATTGGTACACTGGGTGAATTCGCACGTTATAATGATGAATTCGCATGGATAAAAAATGAATTCACACCTATATTTCGCATGGGGGTGTTCAAAATGATGAATTCGCATGGATAAAAAACGAATTCGCATGTTCAAAAAAACCAGTGTACGTAATGTACATTAAGCACAATTGTATGTTAACCAACCCATATATATATATATATATATATATATATATATATATATATATATATATATATATATATATTAGGGGAGGATAAAATGAAAACCCACTTGAGTTGAGAAAACTCAAGAAAACCCTATGTAACATTTTTTTTTTTTTTCTAAAAAAATAGAGAATGTAAGTTACATCTTAATGAACGTTTTGTAACAAAAAAATAAAAAGTAAAAAGCGCCGAGTGGATTTTTTATAAAAAATTACAAAAATTCAGTTTTTTAGCATTTTTTTGTAAACACTGAAATTTTTAAAAAAATTTATAAAAAAACCATTCGGCGCTTTTTGTTTTTTTGTTACAAAATGTTCATTAATATATAACTTATATTCCCTATTTTTTTACAAAAAAAATGTTACATAAGGTTTTTTGAGTTTTTTCAACTCAAGTGGGTTTTCTTTGTATACTTCACCTATATTTATATATATATATAGGAGTTGAGTTATTCTACAAAGAAGTATAAAAATAATAACGGTAACAAGCCATCAGAGAGTGACAGGTGTCCTAGGAGGATTCAAAAGGGAAGGTAATTTTGTCTACAAGAGGAAAGAAAATATGCACATGCAAGTCACATGGTATTTCTCCTCCAATTTTTAAACGTCCGTAACTTTTTTATACATCATTTGTTTTAAAAAAAAAATATACCATAAAGTCAAGCATTTTTTATCTTTAATATGAGTATCATATTGTTATATTTTTAAAATAAAATTCAAAAATCAGTTATGTATGACATAATGGACATGACGTATAACACAATGTAAAGTATATCAAAAACACAATCAATGACAACAGATAAAGACACAATGGACAACAGACTAAAACACAATAACCATGACCTTGGCGTATTACACAATGGTCATAATGTATAACACAATAAGTATCAAACTAAATAAAAACACAACTGATGACAACAGATAAAAGACACAATTGATAACAACAGATAAAAGACACAATGGAGAGCAGATGAAGACACAATGGAAAACAAACTACAAACACAATACACAACAAACTAAAACACAATGAACAAGAAATTAAAACACAATGGACAACATATTACAATACAATGGATAACAGATTAAACACAATGACCTGAACCAATAACGCAATTTATAGAAAACCCAGATATAACACAATAAGTATCAAACTAAATAAAAATACAACTGATAACAACAGATAAAAGACACAATGGAAAATAAACTAAAAACACAATACACAACAAACTAAAACACAATAAACAAGAAATTAAAACACAATTGATAACAGACTAAAATACAATGGATAACAAATTAAATACAATAACCTGAACTAATAACACAATTTATAGAAAAACCAGATACAACACCCTCTTCATTGTGTCATATATTCTGTTATAGGTTCTTAAAAAAACGCAATGGGTAGAACCCAAATTAACATTGTGTTATAGGTTTTGATAATAACACAATGTATAGAAACCCTACTAAAACATAATGACCAAGACCCAGTTAAAAGACACAATGACCTGAACCTTTAACACAATGAAAAAAAAAACCCAGTAAAAACGAAATTTTTTATTTTATTTTTATATGACAATATGGTGCTCATATTAAAGATAAAAAAACGCTCGTTATTATGGTGTGTTTAAAAAAAAACGCCGTATGAAAAAGTTATGGACGTTCTAAATCGATGGGGGGAATTGACACGTGGAGATAGAAAATCTATAAATATATGATTCCCTTTATGCCCTTATATTATCTTCTTTTCCCTACAATTAATCTCAACCCTCCAAATCTAAGATCATTGGACTAAAATCTTTCTTCCCCTTCTTACTTATTTCACCATTTATTTTTGATCCTTACTCATATTTCTAGAATGTTGTCTTTAAATGAAGAAACAATTGTATATATGTGAGAGTATTCTCTCATCCGATTTTTAGAGTACCCGCTTGAAAATGAAAAACTTCACTAGAAAATCATTGACGAGTTAGAAATAGAAAAGTTGAAGGGGCAATTAAAAGCTGAAGATGATATGGAGACTTTAAAGAATGCAGGTGATCTACAAAAAGTTTTTAGAAAAAAAGCATAATCACAACACACGAGTACTAGGTAGAATAGATTATGTAGTTAACCACGTTGGGGGCATGCAAAATGTGAACTTGGGTAAGAGGTTGGGAAGAATTAAAAGTTTCATACAAAATAGGGATTGACATATAACATACAAGTATTGTTCGGTTGTACGTCTATTTAGTTTCGACTTATAAAACGTACGTATTTCTGATTTGTAGTTTACATATGCATAAGGTTGTTGTGCGTTATGGTATATGCTTTGTTATTAGTTGTGCCACTTTGTTTCTCCCCATCATTAGATTTTTAGTTTTATTTGTTTATTTATGTTTTGTAGTTAATGCATTGTTGTCATGATTTACCATTGCGTGACGTCTCCCACGGCAATCCGAGGGTTTTATACTAGTTTATATTCCTTTTACACTTGATTTGGCTAATAATATATTTTTTTTTTCTTTTTTGAACTTCAAACCAAACTAATATACCTATTCTCAAATGCTTTTATAGTCGTATGTTACAGAATTTTATTTTTTCGCATTGTGGATAGAGGAGATACACCTTGCTACAACACTATGTCTCTTATGGACGGTTGATAATAATTAATGCTAACAATTTAAACAATAACATTCCAAATTTTTTACTTTCATTATCAAAACCAATCCAACTCGCGTAATCATTATATGTACACTCGTTTTACTCATAATTTTCACTCAATTTCCTTCACAAGGAATGTACGTGCCACAAATCACATTCATATTTTCAATTCGAGCGGAAATCGAATGAAAATCAAGGGTAAATTAATTTTAACTCAATTTCCTATGTACTAGCCGCAAATAACATTCATATTTTCAATTCGAATGAAATCAAGTATAAATACATGATAATTTTACAATTAAGAATGCTTTTGACAACGCATATGAAATTTACAATTGGTTCGTCTGAATTATATCGACCACTAAATAATATTTTACCTTATCAAATTCTCAAATTCCAATTTGCGTTATGAAATAATTAACATCAAATAAATTAATAAAACTCGTATCCATTAAACTTCTTCCCTTAAAGCACAACTCAAACGTTTAACAATTTATCCGGCCTAGTGGTTAAGAGGTTTGGGTCTTCAATGTAGACTCAAGTTCAATCCTTACTTGTGTTACTTTGGTGAATATGACAATGATTGTTAGAGCCTAATATCCTTGCAGAGATGTCAGACTCTATCCCGAGCCCACCCGGGTTTTCGTCTCACCGTATGTTACGTCAGAGAGTTCTGCTCTTGTGGTGCACAACGACTGTCAAGTGGCAGCAACTGTTGGTTTCCCGGAGAAACGTCCAAGTCAAACTCTGAACCCAGCGTGAGCCCGATTAAAACAACATAGTCTGGCCGAAATGGAACGGGGCTTTTCAATTTGAAGAAGTACGGTAGCGTAATACAAAAAAATCACCGTTTAAAAAAATGTTTTAACAATTTATTTATATTAAAAAGAGTTAATAGCCATTTTAGTCCCTGTTGTTTGGGCTATTTTGTCAGTTTAGGCCAAATGTTTTATTTTTCGCCTGTGGGTTCAAAACGGTTTCACCGTTGCCATTTTAGTCCACTGGTTAACTTCATCCATTTTTTCTGTTAATGAGAAGGGGAATTTGGTCATTTTATATGTAATTCTGTTAACTCGAAGAACAATTCGGCTGTATCAAATGACCAAATTGCCTTTTTCGTTAACAGAAAAGATAGATGCAGTAAACTCAGTGGACTAAAATGGCAACGGTGATACCTTTTTAGGCTCACTGACGATAAATAAAACCTTTAAACTACACTAACAAAATAACCTAAACCATATGAACTAAAATTACATTTACCTCTATTAAAAAAACCCATAAATTTTGATCCAAACTTAACTGTTACGTGCTTTTGTCTGGTAAACTGGTGATGAAGCTGCATCAACAGGTGACTCATGCCACGTGTACATAATATATACGTGTCAGCTATCCAATGCCCACCTCTCAGACCGTTATCATAGCTGGCCAATCCTTATCCATTTCTTCCCTCCTTTAAATCCACCATCTTTTTCAACCTCCTCTTATCAGTCACATAACAAACTTTCAAGTCTTCTTTAACACTTTTAAATAATTTTATTATTACAAAAATACCCCTCATGGAATCACAGTTGCACCGTCGTAACTACGACGATCATCTCCATCACGAACACAAAGATGAAGCACAAACTGGTATAAGTTGCTTTCTGTTTCCATTTATTGAGTATTACTGTTGGAAAAATGGTCATTTTGCTACGAAAATGTCATGTCCGACACATCTTCGATAAACAAAATTTGGATGAATTTTCCCCTTGCATTTTCCTTGCCAAAATTATTTTGTCAGAAACAATCTTTTTTTACACAATTCCGACGGATATTATTGGCGTATATACCAATACCATATTGTCGGAAATGTGTTGGAAACAGTTTTTCCTATGTATTTTCTTTTTGTTACAGTAAATTTTGATTACTGAATGGATCACTGGAGTATCGTTTTCTCCTTGCATTTTCCTTACCAAAATTATTTTGTTGGAAACAATCTTTTTTTACACAACTCTGACGGATATTGGCGTATGTACCTATACTATTTTGTCGGAAATGCGTTGGAAACAGTTTTTTCCTATGTGTTTTTAACGGCAAATTTGGATCACCGACGGGTTTTTCCTTGCCTTTCCCTTACCAAAATTATTTTGTCGGAAACAATCTTTTTTTACACAATTCCTACGGATTTTGGCGTATATACCAATACCATTTTGTTGGAAACAGATTTTCCTATGTATTTTCTTTAGTGGCAAATTTAGAACACTGACCGGGACCATTGAAGTCAGTGGCGGATCTAGAATGTATAGGGCTAACAAAATCGAAAAAACGTCAAAATTTTTTTTAAAAAAATCCTTGTTATATAAGGTATATCTGCCCCTTATTAGGATATCATTGTTCCATCAGCGGAACCACCCGATCATATCAAACATCATTGTGGCCAAAATCGAATAACTAAGATTAAGTTGTTTTTCATCTCTAATATCCAAACATGATGTGTTTTGGCAGTGAATGATTCACCAGTGGTTCGGAGCGGGCTAGCGGAGCCCACGGTTATGGGCACACCGGTGTTAGCCGAGGATCTTTACACCACTCATTCAGACATCCTCGACACGCCGGTGAGGTCGTTTGCGCAGTGGGAGGACGAGGAGAGGCGCGGTGCGCCACCGCCACTCTCCACCGCATACGAAACTCACCTCACCGACTTGCCTCATGGTGGCCATCATACTAATGGTGGTGAGGATAATAGAGAACAATTGAAGGGTAGTATCGGAAAACACACTTTCTATGAGGAGGAAGAGGAGGAGGAGAGACCACCGGTGCTGTCCACCGGTTATGGAAATGTGACCGATGATCCTGTTCATGGTGGCAGTTCTACCTATGGTCAAGATGTAAATAGTGAACAGTTGGAGGGTGGTTTTGGAAATGTTGGTGGCTTGGAGGTACCGCCACCGTCCACCGGAATTTTCGGAACCCGCATGACCGATTTTGCTCAGGTAGGCGATCGTGGGGATGATGATTTAGATAGGGATGAACCGGTGGGTATCAGGAAATCGACTCGCATGGAGGAGGATACGAGTGTTCCTAACCAGACGACGGCAGGTACCCTTCATAGTACGGATACAGGTACAGGTACAACCTAAGAGACGGTGTCTATTTTAGGGTCAAGCTAAATGTTCTGGACAGGATCGTTTTTATTTTTTATGATGGATTCTTCCACTATTTTCTATCATGTGTGTCAGAGGTACCTTCTTCACCCTACTAAGAGGGTGACTAAAGGTATCCTAGAGCATTCATATCCGATCCACAAAAAATATACATATATCCTACTAAAGGACTTCTATGTCAATATATTTTCACTAAAAGTAAATATTTTTTTTTCTTTCAATTAAATAATATTTTTATACATTTATCATTACAGTTTCTCTCTCTTCCGCTCACAATCACTTTCAATATATATTTAAAAAAGCATAGGGGCTCAAATATACAGCTGAACAGTAACATTTTCTCTCTCTTTCATTCGCAACCACTTTTTATACTCTTTATATTTTAAAAATCCACACATAATTTGATTCCCAAGATTTGAATGCTCTTACATCTTAATTGGGAGACACCTAGTGATATGGGTTCGTGGTATAGTTGGAAATTTCCCTTAAAAAATAATAAATATCTTTTCATATTTTTTTACTAAACATATATTTTTTAACTATTTTACTTGAAAAAAATTGGATCAAGGCAACACAAATCTCTTTGATTTCATCCATTTTATAGGTGAGAAGGACGTAGGTATCACCGAAGTCTTGCACTCCCTCAACAAAATGAAGGTTTTCGACGAACACGACACCAAACCTTTAGAATCCGATAAACACGAACCACACGAACCGAAAGTGTACACAGGTTCCCACGATCAATTCGCACCAGAACCCGTCCAAAACCCACCACTAGACACCATCGCAGCCAACCCATCTAACCCAAACAGCAGCTACACCCAAAAAATATCAGCCGCCACATCCGCAATAGCCGACAAAGCGGCCGCAGTCAAGGACTCCATCGTCTCCAAACTAAGTTCATCCGATGCGAGTACCACATCACACAAAACCAACACAAAGTCGTCTTTTCCTACGGCTTTCTCGCATAAAGTTGCGGATACATTGTCGAGCACGTTGGGTCCGGTTTACGAGAAAGTGGCGGGAGTTGGAAGCTCGGTTACGTCGAAAACGCAGGGGCGCGGACACGATGAGACGACGGGAAGTCCGAAGACGGTGAAGGAGTACTTGGTGGATACGTTTAAGCCTGGGGATGATGATAAGCAGTTGTCTGAGGTGATAACACATGCTTTTCATATGGGAAAAGGGAAACAACAACAAGAGGAAACAACAACAAAAACTTATGAAGTTGAAGTGCCACAAGAGGGTGGTACAACAAGAAGTTATGAAGTTGAAGTGATGAGAGATGGAGAAAGGAGGCAGCAAGAATCTGGCAATTGAATTTGCATGTTGTGTGGATGTTTTGGTTTTGAATGTATGTTTTTTATATGTTTTTTGAAGTGTTGTTTGTTGGTTATATGATGGAAAATAAGTATATATTTATGTTGAAAGGGTTTCTATATGGTTTACAAATAACACAGTAGCGGGATCTAGAAAATCATTATAAGGGCAACTTTTTAAAAAAGAATTTCTAAAGAGATAACGAAATCAGAAACGCGTCAAAATTTTTTAAAATTTACACTACCGTCGAAGCCAGGGGCGAAGTATTGAAGGGGTCAGGGGGCGTCTGATCCTCCGAACTTTTCGCTCAGTAGTGTTACATATGTAGTTTTCATATATAAATCTTTTGGTATAATACGTTTTCGACCCTCCGTTCCATGTTTCGACTCCCCCGTCCACCTATTCAAACTTCGCCACTGATTGAACCGTCAAGAGGCAAGAGGGTTACTTCTTGTTACACTCTATATTCACCCCTAGTTGTCAAAACATAAGTACTTAAGCTCTTCAACGAATGAATTTAACATAACGCATAACTAAAGCATTTTACTGGAAACAAAATATGTATCAACACTACTATTGTGTTTCTAACATCCTCAAATGAGCCTGTCGTCATTGAACACCTTCCAACTTTCAAGTGATAACATATTTGCTACTAGCTTTTTTTGATATTTCAGACCTATATTTGTGTTGGTCCAAAATGCACCAAAAATTTGTGAAAAGAAAGCATATGGCGCAAAACCTGCCTAAGAAACTGTTTTTACATGTTTTTTCTACCACAGGAAACTGTTTTTCTACGCGGTTTTTCTGACAAAAAAATGTTAAGGGAACAATTAGCATGCATACATATATCAAAAGCCAAACATAGAAGTGGCATATAGGGGTGTTCATGAACCGAACCGAACAGATGTATGCTCGTGCTCGGTTCGGTTTGAAACCGAGCCGCTCGGTTCGGTTCGGATTTAGAAAATCGAGCGGAAATCTTATGCTCGTGCTCGGTTCGGTTTAGAACCGAGCCGCTCGGTTCGGTTCGCTTTTGCTCAGTTTTATTTAGCATTCCTACACAGCCATTCATACAAAAATTCACAAACTTATATGCCTCACACACACTTAACAGTTTAACAAAATACAAACATAAAAAAGTCCTACAAAAAGAAACACAAAATGTCATCCAAATGTTCAAGAACATCTAAAATGTTACGAGAGAAGGTCAGAAGGACGATACGAGAGAAGGTTGTGAGAGATTCAGTCCGAGAGAGAGAGAGACTAGGGCTAGTTTTGGTGAAATATTGAAATGGTGAAATTGAATCTTGAGAAGAATAAGGGAAATAGAGAATTAGGGATTTAGGGAAATTATAAAACAATAGCGGGAATATTAGATTTCAACTTTTTTAATACTTTTTAATATATTTATTATATATATAATATAATAAATATTTATATTACATGTTTATATTTAATATATATATATATATATATACAATAAAAATAAATTCGATCGAAACCGAATGAGCGACGAGCGAGCGTACCTATGCTCGTGCTCGGTTTGTTTTTAAACCGAACCAAACTGCTCGGCTCGGTTTTAACCGAGCAAGGAATCGAACGAGCAAATTTCCGAGCTTTTTCGAACGACCGTCGAACGATCTTCGAGCGCCGAGCAGTTTGGATAGCTAGTGGCATATGCTTGAATCAACTGAACAAAGTTAAGATAATTATCTTTACTGATGGATTGATTTCGATTTACAAATGGAGTTTGTAGGATTGAGAACGGGATTTGGGGATGTTGAAGGATTTGGTGATGTGTTTTTGACTTTTTGTTGAGACGGTGGTTATCGATTAACAAATGATGATGTCACCACATGCAGTATAATAATAGGGTATATTTATAATATTTAAAATGTGGTAGGAAATGTTAGTTTTTATACAGATATATAATTGGCATCCAACCTTTAAACAAAATTTATAAAGGTTTTGTAAGCATCAGATTTGTTGATTAAGGGAAAAATCCACATATAACGAGAAAATGATCAACACACAACATAGAGTAGTGATGATCAGGGTCGGCCCTAAGAATTCAAATGCCCTGTTTCAACCACCTTAAAATTGATATAATAGAGTAAAAAGGAGACCCTTGGAGTTGAACCCAAGACTTGGGTATAGATATTAAGCACTGAAACCAGTTGAGGCACATCAATATTTTGAAATAATATCAGTTTTATAGTCTTTTATATATATATATGTAGTATTTATTCCAAGAAAACGTGCCTCTCGAAATCACGGGCCCTGGCCGGTGGTCCTCCTCGCACACCCCCAGGACCGCCCCTGGCGATAACCATTAGACAAACTGACAAAGTGTAGGGCTCCATAATATAGCAAAACTTTTTATATACTAATAAATGAAAATCTTTTATATACACATGTCATTTTCTGGTGCTTTCTCATCTTATTTTCTTATTTATCTCTTATATTAAATAATAATAATAATAATAGATATAAATCTTTTACTATTTGAAAATACTAGAATCGATCAAAAATTTGAAAATAAGAAATTCAAACTGAAATAATTATGTAGACAAATGATTGATTAACTGAATATATAAAAATAAAAAGTAATAAATGAAAAAAAATCTAAACCGATCATGTTCAGCATTTAATATAATAGGAAGATAATAATAATAATTCTAAATAAAATTAGACGAGAATAAATAATCTTAAATAAATATTAGATAAGAATATACATTTGTTTTTTATATAATTATAAACTTATATCCTGAGCAAATTTTTTTTGAACGGCCAACAGAATCAATCTCTAGTATCCTCGGGGCACCTACTGGAGTCCACCATATACTTTGGAGTCCGGTGACTAAATTATGGTAAATTAGGAATCAAAGGTTCCCATTTGAAACTGAAATATTATAATAAGTGAATAGTACACCAAAGTTCATTTTTAAAAGATATATTATGACGATTGTAAGTGTTAACATATGACATTATATTTTAATCTATACGTGCGATACACGAGTTTTTTTTTAAATATATCTTTTTTTATTATTTATTATACAAAATTACATTTACGCAACCCGTGTAATACACGAGGTTCAAACCTGGTAAAAGTAATTTGAACTACAAAACTTGGAAGTAAGTAAATGTAACTTTATTGACTTGCCTACTAGACAAGTATAGTGCATGAAACGGAATTAGATCTTATTACATGTAAAGAAAACTTCTCGTTTGTAGTATACGCATATAATGTATATATGTGTGGGCCTTCAGGGGGTGAAAGTGCACTAATTTTAACGTTATTTTACTAATTTCATGAAAATAACGAAAAACGCGAGGGATGGTTAATCATGCATCATGTCATGACGTTGATAGCCGAAATGCTAGGGGTACATGCACTAATCGGCCTTTGTTCCAATTACTAAGTGTTATGTTCCTTATGTCCAAGGCTTGATGCAAAACTACTATCGAGTTGGGGGTCTCACTAGAAGCAGCCTCTCTATTCCTAGGTAGAGGTAAGGCTGTTTACATCTTACCCTCCTCAGACCCTACCTTAGCCTTGCTATTAATGGGTTAACTGAGTATGATGATGATGATGATGATGATGATGATGATGATGATTTACATGTAAAGAAAAACTGGATAGCAGAAGATGAAAAAGACTCTTGTTCGGATGACCAAGCCTTCGGTGCCACACATGACTGAGAATGTGTGTTTATTTATAGATTGGAGAAGCAAAAGACGAAGAGAGTAAAGATCATGTTAATCGGGCCTGTAAGGAGGGTAATGCTTGTAGACTCGTTCTTCACAACAAAAAAGAAATGATATTCTTAAAAAACAATTTTGTCTAAACAAAATTTTTGAACAGGTAGAACTTGTTTTTTTAATTTCAGGAACACGAAGAATGTCAGATATATAAAAAGATTTGTTGGAAAAATGAATTTTAGATAAACCAATGTGAAGAATAGGAAGACCTTTAACATTACCAACATGAAAAAAATCATTATCATGATATGCTTTAGAGTTATTAAGGCTTGTCAAGTCTAGTGCTACATGATTGTTGGCTCTTGTGTCTAGAAACCAAGGAAACCCTTTTGGGGAACCTGGTTGGGACTGAAAATCCGCATAGTTGGCATGTGAACGGTTGCGTACAGTGTAAGGATCTCGTATGGCAATAAAAAGGAAGATCCCCAATGGCACACGACTGAGAATGTGTGTTTATTTATAGATTGGAGAAGCAGAAGACGAAGAGAGTAAAGACCATGTTAATCGGGGCATGTAAGGAGGGTAATGCGTGTAGACTCGTTTTTCACAACAAAAAAGTAATGATATTCTAAAAAAAACAATTTTGTCTAAACAAAATTTTTGAACAGGTAGAACTTGTTTTTTTAATTTCAGGAACACGAAGAATGTCAGATATATAAAAAGATTTGTTTGAAAAATGAATTTTAGACGAACCAATGTGAAGAATAGGAAGACCTTTAACATTACCAACATGAAGAAAATCATTCTTATTATATGCTTCAGAGTTATTAAGGCTTGTCAAGTCTAGTGCTACATGATTGTTGGCTCTTGTGTCTAGAAACCAAGGAAACCCTCTTGGGGAACCTGGTTGGGACTGAAAATCCGCATAGTTGGCATGTGAACGGTTGAGTACAGTGTAAGGATCTCGTATGGGCAATAAAAAGGAAGATACCCAATTCTACACTTGTTGCATGACCCATACACCGTGTTTTATGTAGAGGTCTAAGATAACCGACTGCGGTTATCACCACCATCATGGCCTCTGTTGTTGTAGTTATAATAGCCATTGCTGTTATAGTTGGTATTGTATCCTTCACGGTTGCCACCTCGGCATCCTGGAGTTGTGTAGCCACCATTATGAGGGGGAGTGTACTATTGAAAGCCTGAGGTGGCTGAGTTGTAGCAATGACAACTGACATCAACTAATATAATAACCAAGTTGAGAGACTATTTATTGCAAATTTTGGAGCTGCTGAGGGGATCGATTCTTAAAAGGGGGTTTTCCCAAATTTATTGGGTTTCTGTCACACCCCAACCGATGGCGGAAACATCAGGGTTAGTGGCACTAGGCGACCAGATTGTCTCACGAGAAATTTCGCAACAATTATCTAACAACATTACTTTAACGTTTAACATACCATACTATCAAACATAACATTTCAAACAATCATTACAGAAATTCTGATTTTCTCATAAAAACAACATGGTTCGATTTCCCCTAAATTTTTATTACAACCGTTTTAAACAAGATAAGCAAAATACTAAATAAGACTACTTCAAAGCAATCTAATGCTAAATCCTCAACCTGTTACATAGGTTAAAGTACAAGTCAATACAATTAAGTAAAGGTGAACATACGAGTTTGAATAATACTAGCATAGTCGAGAGCGTTTGCGAAACAATCTAATTACATATCATGATACTCAAAAACACTTAACATAACATAGGCTCATTTCTCATGCTAACTACCGTGAAAAGGCTTACGCGACCATCCTAACTAGACCACGTCGGGTGTTAGCCAAGCTATAGTACCATACTAGCTAAGGAGGCAAGTTAACGAAAATAAGTCCTAGTCACATGTTTCTAGTATCACGTATCGAGCATATACATCAGATTATTTGCGTTTGATAAACAGTTTGATTTGTGAAGTGATTTTGATATAGGAACGTATATAACACCCAAAAAGTGCATTAAAGCGAAAATGGGTCAAGTATACTCATTGTGGGTGCGTTTTGGTAAGACTTAAGATTTTGAGGAGAGTTGCGGAGTGCGCCGGATCAGCCTGTAAACGAACAGAAGTGCATCAGTCTTTCGAAAATATGAAACGGTGAAGTTTGAGTTGAGCAGTAGCCAAGTTCGGGCGAACTTGTGTGTAAACACACAAGTTCGAGCGAACTTGTATGGTTTTAGGTGGTTTAGTGTCAAGTTAGGTCGAACTTGAGGAGTTTCTTTGAGAAACTTGTCAAGTTCGGGCGAACTTGTGAGAAAACCTTACTGAGAAGACAAGTTCGGACGAACTTGTATAGTTTCCTAAGAAACTAGGCAAGTTCGGGCGAACTTGTAGGATTTTTGGTGATGAATACCCAAGTTCGGTCGAACTTGACCCAATATGGGTACAAGTTCGGTCGAACTTGACCTGGTGAGCTGGTGATTCTTGAGCGAACTTGATGTTTTCGGGTCCAAAAATCTTGCGTTTTCGCGTCGTTTGCTGAGTAAATCGAGTGCCCATCCCTCCAACCTTAGGCCACTGAGTAAAGCTTAGGCCGGAGAGGTCTTTTGGAGCGAACTTAGCCATTTCAGAAACTCGGGCTAATCCGGGCGAACTTGAAGGTTCGTACGGGTTAGTCCAGCTTGTGTAAAGTGACGATTTCGTCCTCGTGCTTCCGGATCTGAGATTTAGCTTCGACAACACCTCGTTCCATTCAAAGTGAACGAAACATACGTCATTAGTCTGAATATTGTGTAAAAATCAATACTTTAAAGGTTTTGCTCGGATCTAAGCATAGATCTGAGTGAAAAACAGAAGTTTTATGTAAAAAGATGAAGATTTTTGTAAACAGAGAAGATTTGATGAAAACGAAGGCTATGCCTTGTGCCAAAATTGTTGTAAACCTTTGTAAAACGTTGATAAACGTTGTTGTTGTTGAAATCGGGTTGATTCTTACTTATAACACGAATGGGTCGGGTTTTGAGAGCTCCGGGCGAACTTACAACAAGTACAAATGAGAGGAATGAGCTGAGTATTTATAGGTGAAGGCAAAGATGAGGGCTGGTGGAGTCAAGTTCGGCCGAAATTGTTGGGTTCTGAGAGAAAGAAAGCCAAGTTCGACCGAACTTGACCTCCCTGAGGTGAAGTTCGAGCGAACTTGAGGTTTCTGAGGAGTTTAATTGGCCAGTCAAGTTCGGTCGATCGGGCGAACTTGACCCAAAAGTTGGGTTTTCTTCGTTTATTTCGCGTTAAGTGCTCGTTTGGCGATTCGGTTAATATTAATTAGTTATATTAAGCGTTTTAGTAAAGCGTTAAGCGTTATACTTGATATGATAGTGCGATTTAGCGATTCGAGAGTGCGAGAGCGATGCGATAGGGAGCGTAATAGTAACCACAAACACACATAACACATAAATAACATAAAACCACATAATTAACTGTGATTTGCGATGCGATGCGATTTAAATAAGCGTTTAAATGCGATACAACATACACAAGCTTAATTTAATTAACATAAACTTTTCTTATAATTCGAATCTCGGAATAAATGAAAATACAAGGATAAAGATAACAACGAGAAAAACGGAGTTGTTACAGTTTCCTTCTGAAGTGGTGTATATGCATTATTGCCTACGGGAGATGGATATGATCGGGTGATTCCGTTGGTTGCACGGATGATGCTCTAATAGTATGTTAGTGATCCAAATTTGCTGTTAAAAAAACTAGTTACATTTTGACTGACAATGAACCAAAGGGAACCCATATTAGATTAGACAGATCCGAGCCCCTGCTAGATTATACGGTGCTTCTTTGGCTTGGAATAAAAGAACAAGTTGCTTTACAAAAGGAATCCATGGTCTTATACTATAAGCCCTAACGATTTCTGGGGTATGTAATTAAAAAATGGGCTAACTTGGGCCTAACCTTTTAGTGGTAAAGCCCTAACTTTTTTTATTCTTTTAGTTTAATTAAGATCTTAACTTTTTTTTGAACGGCAAGGAACAACGTGCCAACCACCGGACACCGAGCGTTGCGGTCAAGGTCGACTACTCGACCGCCGCCAGCCCCTTGGCTCTCCCAGATGCGCGGAAACCTGACCTCCACCCGCCCGAAGGCACGACAGTGGAATAATCGGTAAAACCTCGCCTCTCATCCAAGACGAACCGGCGCCACTCGTATTCGACCTTCACCCGGATGCCGTAGAAAATAATGGGAAGAATGGGAGTCGAACCTGGGTCACAAGGAACATCAAGTATTTCTTCACCCACTCCACCACTACCTCATTAACAATTAAAATCTTAACTAATGAAGATAACAACAAGATGATTATAGTTTGAAAGATTAAGCAACTTTGAAAATTTGAACCAAAGTAAGAAAAAGTGTGACCAAAACCTTTTTTATTCTCAACATAATTACATATTATTGCAAATCATGTTGTTTCATTTCACATTATCACAAAAAGAAAAAGAAGTCAAATACATAGTTTAGAAATCAATCATTTTTAAAACTCCATGAATTCTTCATCATCATACTCCTCTTTTTCTTCCACTTCATCTTTCTTTTTTTGTTTCTTCTTTTTCTTCTTCCTTTTCTTTTTCCGATCAGGTGGTGGGGAAGGTGGAGCTTCTTCATCGGCCGCTGGGCCAACCGACACTATGTCCACCGTCCCTGTAACTTTCTTGAGCTTCTTCACCACTGCCACTACGTCCATCTCTCCCACCACCATGAGCTCCTTATTTTTTAGCTCAGCTTCTATTGAATCCACTCCTGTAATCAAGACATAAATGTAACATGCGAGACTAAGGCTGTTCAAAAAGCTTGCGGCTCGGAGCTCACTCGGATTTAGCTTGGAAAAAGCTCGCTTAATACGGGTCGGTTAGAAAGTGAGCCTAGCTCGGCTCAGCTCGTAACGAACCGGATTAGCTCGCTTGATAGCTCGGCTTGGCTTAGCTCGGATCATTTTACTTAAAATATATTTTACTTTTATATATATTATAACACATTACAAAAAAACTGATTAGTATTTGCATGTATTTAGGAGTCTAATTTGATAACTATGGTATATTTGAAGGTTGATTACCATGCTAACGAATTTATGTTGTATTTTGTTGAAATTTAAAACTTATTTTGTGCTGGGGAACTTGATTTTGTTGTATAATGTATTTAGTTTGAACTTATTTTGGACATCTTCTCTTGAACTATTGAATAATATTCTAGACTTTGTGTATTAATTTTTCTTTTTATAATCAAGGCAAACCTAGCCGAGCCGAGCTAGCTCGATTTAAAACCAAGCCAAGCTTGAGCTTAGATTTGAGCTCGGTTTCAAATCTATGCCGAGCCAAGCCAACTAGGCTTATAATCGAGCCGAGCCCGAGCTTGCCCTGACTCGGCTCGGTTCGGCTCATGAACATCCCTATGTGAGACTAAAGGTACCATGTATGATGCACCACCTGCGGTAAAAGGAAATAGAGTGATGATTTAACTAATTTAGTAGATGTGGAGGATACATCCAGTCCCATTGTTTAATTCCACAAAAATTGGACTTTAATATCTATTGAGAAAATCAATAAATTAATAACACATATAATATGATTAATAAGTTTCAATTATCATACCGTAGATATCAGCAGCAGCTGCAATGGCTTTTTGCTTCATTTTGTCATTAGTCATGCTAATAATTTTTAGCACCACTTTCTGATTGTACATTTTCAAATCTCATTAAATTAATAGATACAATTCAAGATTGCAAAATTGTTTAAATAATACATGTATAATAGGGAGAAATTGTTACCTGAGCCATGTATGTGGTTTAAAAATACAAAATGGAAAGATGAAATAGTTCTTGAAGTTACTTCCTTTTGCCAACATGCACACACATATACAATTTCAATATATATACATATATATCGTCTATTGACTGTACTTATACTTATTATGTATTTTGGGTACGACCGGTTGATCACTCTGCCTGCTCGCCTCCTCGTGTGGTTCCCCTTTTAAACTATGATGTATTGGGACGGGTACGGGAACGGGGTACGGGTACGGGAAACGGCAAAACTTGAAAATTCAAGAAGTGGGGACCGGACGGGTACGGGAATAAAAACATATAAAAAATAAATATATATCAAAGATAATGTAACACAAAACCCCAAAATAGTTATATATTGATGTAAAGCTCAAAAATCTCATTTCGTCCTAATTTAATGTAAGGTAGTGAAAATAGGGGGGGTTAAATGTTAAAATACAAAAACTAATTTTACACTTTTTATGTAAGTTTTACAAGTTTTAATGACTAAAAGTAACCTAATGAAAGATAGAGGGGTTAAATGTTATAACCCATAAACTTATTTAACCTTAGAAAGGCTCAAACGCAACAAAAAAGCAGCCGCTCTTCTTCTTCACAGTTTCCAGCAAGTCTCCAGCAAGTTTCCGGCAGAAATTGCAGGTTTCCGGCCAGAAGTCGTCGTCGGAATCCGCTATTTTCAAGCTATTCAGTCGATAACTATGACCGGAAACTTGCAGGAAACGTTTCCTGCGCGTCCCCATACACCGTCCCCTTCTCCTGCACGCTTCCTGGCCGTTTCCTACCTGTCGGGGACGTTTCAGGCCGTCCCCGTGCCGTTTCCATCCCCTAGCAGTCCCCAGGACGGGAGACGGCACCTCCCAGGCGTTTTCGTGCTTCCGTGCTTTTAAACCGCGGTTTTTTTCATATGAGATTAGGTTTACATCAAACACTAAAACTATTAGGTAGGCAAATTCTCATTAAACATTGGCATATCAATGTTGAAAAGGGACATGTGAATTCAAATATGAGGGGCATTTATGTGATTTTTATTTGACTTGGCCTTAATTTCCTTTTTATAGATTGATAAATAAAGATTAAAATGCATTTAAGGCATTATAAGCTAGTTTGTATTAAAAGATTACAGTTTATTTATTTGACTTGGCTTTAAATTCCTTTTAATAGATTGATAAATAAAGATTAAAATGCAGCATTAATTTTTTTTCTTTGAACGGCAATTTTTTTTTCTGTTGCCTGTGGGACTTGAACCCAAGACCTCACCCTTCTAAGGTGTTTAAATGTTTTATCTTTGCCAATGAACTATCACCCCACTGGTAAAATGCAGCATTAGTTAATCTCCTTTTAATGGATTGATAAATAAAGATTAAAATGCATTTAAGGCATTACAAAAGAGTGTCAAGCTTGTTTGTATTAAAAGATATACTTTACTGTATTTTGTAAAAGGTAAAAGCCATATTTTTAGTGTTGGAATCATGAGGTATGTCTAAAGGGCTTAAAATCTTCCGTAGAGAGAAATACATTGAGGTTTTTTTTAACGAAAAATTTAGATCATTGGAGGATCATCGTACTATCATCGTATTACCAGCCGTACATCCGATCACATCCATCTCCGGTAGGCAATATACAAAAATTCAGGAGGAAACCAAATAAATTTGGGAAAACCCCTTGTGGGAATCGAATTCATGGACCAATGGTCCCTAAGCCTTATCCTACCCTAAAGATACCACTAGGCTATAATGCCATAAGCGTCTATGGATTTGGTTTTCCTAAGGGAAGTTAAGAACCGAATTTGTTAACACATTTTTTGAACGTCAAAGAATATGAAAGCACCTCTAATAGGCGTCTATGGGTTGTGTCTGTGAGACGCATGAAGGACATGACAGCTTATTTATGACTGATGTGAAGGAGAGAGGAAGTGATGTGTTCGTCAGTATCCGTGGAGGAGAGAAATTTGAACGTTTTAGAAGCACACCCTCCCCATTAGCCCGACCAATATATACTTACCATTTGCGATCATTCATTTGGTCCAAGCAATTAAAATGTATTAATTATCCTCACAAACATTACTAAACCCTAAAACAAAATCAAATGCATGCCCAACACACAATTGCCTTCTCACATGATAGCACAAGCATGAGGGTTTTCGTCACTAAAAAGTGAGCCTAGGGCTTCATCCGAGGCGATAGCAACTGAATAAACTGATGGCGTGTGAAAGAAGGTATGCAAGTTGTGCCCGGTGGCTTCATTCCGATCATAATAGTATTGGTTTGCAATATGAGTCGGGTATTTGTAAAACGAAGCGAAATGAGAGGAGTAACCCGGGTAAGGCCACAGCTCGGCTGCTTTCCCGGCTCGGTTGATGGCTTTTAACACCTTCCTTTCATCCAAACCAAAACCTTTCACCACAACTTTTTGCATCTCCATTTCGATTTCAATCTCTTCCACTCCTATATACAAAAAACCATTCTCAAAACCCGAAAAAAAAAGAAGAAGAAAGATTTACAATAGAGGTGTGTATCTTTAACACTGCACAAATAATCCGAACGGGCTTTTTTTGGCCGATAATAATCCAAACTCAGTTATTTACCCACAGTGGTCCAAACTTTTTCATTTTTTTATAAAATAGTCCACCGTTAAAAAATATAACGAAGTTAAGTTTTTTTTCCAAATTACAAACCGATGTTTTCCGGCTTTTAGAGCACATCAGGTTGTAATTTGGAAGAAAAAAATTAACCCCGTTATGTTTTTTTAACGGCGGACTATTTAAAAAAACAAAATAGAAAAGTTCGGACCATTGTGAATAAATAACTGAGTTGGGATTATTATCGACCAAAAATAGCGAGTTCGGATTATTTAAATCCAATTTCCCATATCTTTAAACATAATTGTTCAAAAAAATAAATAATAATAATGTGTAAACACTAAACCCAAAATTTAAATGACGATCAGTGTTCGCGTCAACTCTCGAATATACACATTATGTTCAGGTTCATATCTATGACAATTTCTGGTTCGTGCAGTTGCACGATATCCACCTGTCAACCTGCAAACACGCCCCGTTTAGCAGCCCTTTTTACAGGAGTATAAGTCAATACCTTTTAGCTTGAAAAGAGTCCTTTTGATCTTTGAAGCACAGCCATGGCAGTCCAAATTTGGAACTCTAATCTCCACCATCTACAACACCCATTACTTGTAATGACTCATACTACTATACATACACATCTATACATTTAGAGAGAGAAATAAGATATATATAGAGAGAGAGAGACTTACAGACATTGCAGGAGGATGAAGCAAAGAAGGAGAAGAATATGGTGATTAAAGTGAGCATGTGCTAGGGTTGCATAAATACTGAAAATCTGATTACAGGCATCATGTGTTCCTGTTTGAATGCGAGCATGCGTAGTGTAGCGTGGATTACGAAAACAGACCCGGAAAGAGAATCCACTTTTGTGTCGGGTCACCTCCAACATATTCATTCACAAGCTTTTACTTTTCATATTAATTAATAATAATAATAATAATAATAATAATACCGGACATTATTACTGTTTTTCTGAGCGTTACAACAACCTGATATTAACACTTTGATCCTTTCTTATCATAAAGGTACCAAGGTATTAGATAAGACTACCCGTTGTTCCTCATTTGACAACCCAGATTTATCCTCTAATATTGTGACACATGGCGCTGATTAGACGCCTACTCATCACCTTGCTTACTCGCGCAGTCGCGCCTCCCCTCACTTGAGCCTGTTGTGGTTAACATTTGCTCGCCCAAACTACCACACCCCAAAACACCTGCTCACCTAGGCTACCACCTTGGCCACTCGCAGTGGCGCTAGCCTGAATGCGTTGTGGTGGTCGCGATCCAGGTGGGGGATGATCCGCCAAAACTAGACATGAATACCAAATTTGGGCTTGCTATGAAAAGGGAAAAACCTTGAAGGTTCTATTCAAGAAAATATTGAGAATATCAACGACTCGTATATCCAATACAATTTCTTCTTGTATTATGTTTCCGAAAGTTGGACAAAGAGTTGATGATTATGTTGTATATAATGTATATGTGTTTGTGATTTCATGTAAATTAACAAACTATGCACCGGGACTATATGCAGCCAGCCCACCACCTTTGTTTAAGTATTGTGGCGATGATACATTATTTTACTGATGGGCCCGTTAGAGGTAGGGCTGCAAATGAACTAACCTTCGTCGAATAGTTTGTGAACCGTTCGGGTGGAAGTTTGTTTGTATCCGTTCGTTTATTAAACAAACAAACACGAACAAGAAATTTTGTTCGTTTAGTTAAAGGAACAAACATGAGCAGAGGTCGTGTTCGTTCGAGAATGTTCGCTAACGTGTTCGTTTGTGTTCGATAATACATTAGTGTTTTTAGCTTTTAGAGTTAATTACTGTTTTCGTCCCTGTGGTTTGTCAAAAATCACTATTTCAGTCTATTAGTTTAAAAATTGTGATTTTAGTCCATGTGGTTTCACTTTCGTAACCATTTCAGTCCTTGTGGTATCACTTTCGTAACCACTTCAATCCATTTATTCTGTAAGTACAGGGACTGAAATGGTTACGAGGTGGACTGAAATGGTTACGAAAGTGAAACCACATGGACTGAAATTGCAATTTTTAAACTAATTGACTGAAATAGTGATTTTTGAGAAACCACGGGGACGAAAACAGTAATTAACTCTTAGCTTTTATATTTGATTTAAATACTTCAAAATTCCGACAAATTAAATATCTAATAAGTGTCAGTGTATTATATATTTTGTTCATAGACGATTGTTTGTGTTCGTTTGTTTCCATTTGTATTGATGAACATTAGTTTGTGCTCATTTGTGTTCGTTAACTTTCGTTTTTGTTAGCTGCCTAAAATTAACAAACAAACACCATAAAATCTCATTGTTCGTGAACAGTTTGCGAACACAAACAAAGTCTTGTTCGTGTTCGTTCGGTTCGAAAAATCATGGGACAAGATATCGGCAAATGAGAAGACTCGGTTGGAAAAATCATCGTTCACTAGTTATTTCGTTATATATATCTGGGAAGTAACCATATTGTTGCGTAAACGAATAGAACTTCATATATGGAGGCACTCATGCTCGTAATACATACACACTTGAGATCCAATTTCAACCCTTGTACTTCAACAAGTGTAGATTTTGGTTCAACAACTGTGCTTTTTATAGACATGGTATTGGGTTGGGTTGATTTCTATATGCTATTACACAATGGGTTGATTTTTCTAATGGGCCCAAATGTAACATAGTGACTTTTCTCTCTCTAATGGGATGATTTCTACTGGTATCTTTGATAAAAGTAGCTGGTATTTGGAAGCTGGAGGTTGGTAGCTGGAGGCTTTTTAGATATATTTAGGTGTTTGGCAGAGTAGCTGGAGCTTTTAATAAAATGTCTAAAGTGACCAAAATAGACATTAAAAAGTTGGTGCATTAAAAAATTCATTATTTTTAGAGGTTAAAATGTAGGAGCGTTCAACCAAAAGCTTCAAGCTCCTAACCTAAAAGCTTGAAGCTCCTTCAACCAAACAAGGCTTTTTATTGAGCAGGAGTTTTTTCTTAAAAGCTTAAAGCTAGAAGCTCTTTTATGTGGTCTTTAAAAATCTTAAAGATGAAACATGATGCGAATTGACCCATGATAAGACCAAACCAAATGCGCATCTCTTGATGATGTTGGATAACATAGATATGTATGCTGACGCGTTACATTGTTGGATATAACATTTTGCATTTTTTTTGGGATAATTTTGGGGGGTGGGGGGGTATTTTTTTGTGACATCGTGTGCTTTACCAACTTGTACACCTACTTAATTTTTAAATTTTAAGTCGAGTAAAGTACACACATAGTCTCTGTATTTTTCTAAAATTTTACATTTCGTCCCTAGCTTTCCAATAGTACACGGATGGTCCCTGTGGTTTATATTTTGTGTCGCATTTAGTCTTCAACCGACCAATCTAAAGGTTTGAGGAGGTTCATGTTAGGGACTAAATGTGTCACAAAATGCAAACCACAGGTACCACCTATGTGCTTTTAGCAAAAGTTGAAGACTAAATGCTTTACAAAGTGCAAACCGTCAGGATCATCCGTGTACTTTTGAAAAGCAAGGGACCAAATCCAAAAAAAATATGAAAACTACATAGACTATTCGTGTACTTTATGTCAATTAAAAATATCAAAATAATATAATTTATATATAATATAATATAATAATACTTTAATTCATAACATAACAATGAATAGTACCTTTTTTTCTTTTGTGAGACTCTTTTTTTATGTAATACTAACTTTAGGGTTTACCATTTTAGTAACAAAACTTAGTTTTTTTTAAAGAGTTAAATGCTTGGTTGGTCCTTGTGGTTTGCAAAAATTGCATATTTGGTCCTAGTGGTTTACTAATTACACGTGTGGTACCAAAATTTGTCAAAAATGAACTCGCTTGGTCCCCAGCCCTAACATCAGTTAAATATTTCAGTTAAAACACCTTATGTGCTTGGCACATGAGGGTAATTTGGTCATTTTAGTCCAGCCTACCTGGTTGGTCCCACCCCACCCCTTCTTCTTCTTCCCCAAACCACCACCACCATCTCATCTCCTCCACCACCACCACCTCATCTCCTCCAACACCACCACTGAACTCTCACTCACCATCGGAAGATGTGGCGGAGGTGGAACGGAGGTGGTGATCGATGGTTCGAGGTTGAAGGAGATCGGTGAGATGCTGGTAGCAGTAACGGTGAACGGCGGCGGTGACGGAGAGCATGAAGATGAACGTGAAGGTTGATGCGAATCGAATAACAAATTCTCAAATTGCTCGAATCGAATTTTCAAATAATTATTTTTGCTAGAATACGAATTCAACTAAAAACTAGTCAATTCGATTCAAATTCGTATTTGAATCGAGTTCGGATAAATTTGAATAACTTTGTTTTGATCTGGGCAGTGCGCCTCGGGCGCGACTGCGCGAGGCAGAGGTGGTCATCGGAGATGGCGTTGCGTTGAAAGTATTGTAATGATGATATGATGAAGCTGCCAGTCGCCAGAGATAGGGGACGCCGGAGGTTTTCGGGAGTGGTAGACGGAGAAGATGACGTAGTGTGCGGTGGTGATGGAGGTTCTGGTAAGGTAGATGAACAGAGTGAACTGAGGTGGAGGAGTGGTTGACGGATGTGGATATGGTGATTGAATGAATGGTGTGTGAAGATGAGTGAAAGTGTCGAGTAGGAGCTATGGAGAGGTGGTAACTATGAAAAGGTTGATGATGATAACAGGTTCACGATTACGTATGGTTGAAAGATGGTAACTGGATATGCAGGTGGTGGTGTTCTGCGGTGGTCGTCATCGAAGGTACGGTGGCGACAGAGGGTGGTGAGTGGGAGTTCAGTGGTGGTGTTGGAGGAGATGAGGTGGTTGTGGTGGAGGAGGAGATGAGATGGTGGTGGTGGTTTGGGAAAGAAGAAGAAGAAGGGGGTGGGATGGGACCAACCAGGTAGGTTGGACTGAAATGACCAAATTACCCTCATGTGTCAAGCACATGAGGTGTTTTAACTGAAATATTTAACTGATGTTAGGGCTGGGGACCAAACGAGTTCATTTTTGACAAGTTTTGGTACCACGTGTGTAATTAGTAAACCACTAGGACCAAATCTGCAATTTTTGCAAACCACATGGACCAACCAAGCATTTAACTCTTTTTTAAATTTACTATAAAATTTGCCATAAAAGTTGAATAAATTAAACTTTTTAATACGTGTTAGTATAAATTGGACTTCGTCTACATTTATGTAGAAATTCGTGTTTTTGTTTTACGTTTCTTTTTTTTCGCTTTTAGTAGTCGTTCGGTTGTTACTTTGAATGTTTTTACATCCCCTCCGGCAACACTAATAACACAGTTTTACACTCCCAAATCGCAACAGGGAGGGCTTAACACTAGTTATCCTTAATTTAGATTCAGTTACACCGACTTTAGTTTCATTTTGTGGCCCAAGCTAAAGGCCCAAAAGTAACATATCAGCTCAATAACTTGTATTTGATATTCTTCTCCTTGCCCATCTGCTAAACTAAGCTCCGAAGCCCATTTAATTTTTTAAATCTATTTGCATATTTTAATTTAACAAACTTAATAATTTTAGTTCAACAAAATTAATAAAGCCAACAACTATATTTAAATAATTTATCTTTAACAGTATACTTTTCAACTTATTCAAATAAATATATTATGACTTGAACTAATTTGATGTCAACACCAACATTTAATTTATTCTCTATTTTTTTCTGAACTTAGTTCGGGTTTATGAAAATTCCATCTTTTTAGCTTATTTTTTTTTTCAACCTAGAAATATATAAAAACTTTAAAGTATTACATTTTTCACTACTATAAATACAGTTATATTTTATGAATTTTAATAAACGAAAATTTTATAGTCGAAATATTATTTTCTATATTAATATTTACTATATGAATATAGTCGTTAGAATATAACTGTGTTTATAGTAGTCTAAAATATATTCTGTTATTTTCATATAGTTTATATATATTTAACGACTATATTAAATTTTATTTTAAATATATTCTATGAGTTTTAGTAATGCGGAAATAAAAAATGGACTACTTTGATCATTAAAAATAAATGTCAAAAGTGGTGATAATATGAAAATGTAAGTATTAGGTATTGTGTTTGTAAGATTGACGAGAAAATGAGCATTTTTTATGCATATGTGAAAATCTAATGCAGTAGTTGACTATTTGCGTTTGTAAATACATTTAACACCTGCACTAGTGATGGTCTAAGTACTCAATTCGTCATGATGTACTTTCTTTCATTTAAAATGAGATGTTAAGGAAGGGGAGTAAAATCATACAAGAAGAGTTGAAGTTACTTGTCTCATTTAACACACGTTTCAATTGCTGGGAATGAATAGTTGAGCCATGGGTTCCACCACGAGTGGAGACTTCTAGCACATGCACTCTTGATTATATGCAAATACATTTAATACATTGCGCACTCTTTTAAAGGAGTGGTAATAAGATGTGTTAGTTTTAAACTTTTTATTTTAATTATTCATGTTCTAATTGGGGTCTATGGTTGTGTTTTCACTTTTCATCCAAAAAGAGTGAGGTTCAAAAGGTACGAGTCCATAGGCTGCGAGGGTCGTTTTAGGGTTTAAAATCAATCGTCTATATATAAAGCTATCTAACGATCCCGAAAATCCTCAAATTTTAAGTGCAATCATAGAAATTCAGATAAAGTGCTATTAAGAAAGTCGTCCTATTTATAAATATCCTATGCAAAATTCATGACAATCAAGTTGAGATTATTGTTACGTTATCTCTTTTATGTCATTTAACTTAAACAAAATTACATTACATTTAGATTGAGTTAGTAATTTATATTTAACATTTGGTTTCAAATCGATAAAATAAAAACCAAAACCATCTAGAACAGAACCAAAATACATATTCGGTTTTCAACTGAAACTGAATTAGGTATTCAATACGAAACCCAAATTCGCTCCAAACAAAGAACAAATAATGATCATTTAAGTGTTGACATCTAGCTCAATAACAAATAATGGTTATTCAATTTTTTGGTCCGAAACAAAAGCCAATCCAAACTTACTTTTCGTTTTTGAACTACTTGGATTCGATTCTTAAGGTTTTCGGTGCGGTCAAAGAATCTTTCAAAATCAATAAACCAAAGCGAACAAATAAAAATCCGGACCGTTGAACAGCCCACTCAAGTTCCAATTTATTTATCTATCTTTATACAACTTAGTTTTTTTTAACGACAAATTTCTTTTATTCCATGTTGTCTATGGGACTTGAACTCAATACCTCCATCTCCCAAGATGTTTAAAGGATTTGCCTTTGTCAATGGACCACCACCCGATTGGTTTATACAACTTAGTTATATATAGTGTTTATCAATTATTATTATTATCTAACTAAATTTTGAAGTATTGAATATTCAAGGCTTTCATTATTCTCATACTCCTAAATCTTATTTTCACATATTTTTTTATTTTATCTCTCTATATTAATTTCCATATTTAAATTTCATACCATTTTTTATTCAATCTCTCTATATTAATTTCCATATTTAAAGGTGGCCATAATATATTATGACTATACTTATTATCATTAATATATTACGTGAATTTAAAGCTACTAAAATATATGTTTGTACGCATTAATTAATTCAAAGACAGCCATGTTTATTGTACGAAAAGTAGGTAGCCAAACTTGTATACTTCTAGGACGGACCCTCATATGTTGACAATAATATAAGATGGACCCTCGCCTTGGACTTTAACCTTTTTTATTATGTGGTTATGTGTCCCATGCTAAAACCTAAATGATAAAAAAAAACATAAATGATTAAGAATATTCAACTCTTTTATTTTTTTTATTAAAATTTAGCTTTATTTTCAAAAAATAAAAAGCAACACACATAAAACACATTGAGTAGTGAATTCTTATATATGAAGAGCCGTAACTGATAACTCTTTTAATTAGGTCATTCGTAATGGTTAATGCCTCATAATGAACATTTTCTGTCACATCAACATTATAATGCCTCTCAAAAAGTTGTGTAATGGTTAACGTCTTCTTATGCCCTAATGGCATCATTACTTTCCAATTTGATTTCCTCATTAGTTATTATGCTAGAAATGTCCCTCCATGCCCCTATAAAAACCCACGGTATGGTGTTAGAGGCATTATCAAACCACTTTATGCTCCTGTAATGCCCATTACTCATGGTCTTAGAAATGACAAATTAGATGATAACTCTAAAAAACAATCAAATGACAAATATGTTAATATGAGAAATGAAATGTGAATTATGTAAGAATTAAATTGGCTACTTCATTTTTAGTTCATGTGAGCCTTGAGTTTTAATCTTTTAATTTTTAAGTGATATTTTAGCTCACTTAACTAAGTAATAGTTATTCACTTAATTTAGAAATAAGTGTTTTATGTAATTTTGTTGAAGAAAAATATAGATAGTTTACTTGCAAACATAATCTGTAGGATATTCAGATTAGCTATTTAGCGAGCTAGCACATTTCTCAATAATTGTGAAAGTCTACTATAGATAATACTTAAAATTAGTTGTATTTAGACCGTGGGGTATGGTAAGGCGTAGGTTTGAGACATGGTCTGACACGTGAGTTGGGGGGGCTCTGCTGGGCTGACCCACAGGGACCACGGTATGGTGGGGCGGGAGTTTTGGGGGCCAGCCCAACCCTTAATTTTTAATTTTTTAATATAAGATAATAACTAAATTTTATTTACAAAATAGAAAGAAAAAAAATTACAATAAATTCCTAAAATTATAATTATTTAATAAAAAACCTAAAATTAATAAAAATTTCCTAGTGCTTAGCATATTTTTCTTTATCTCTTCTTTCGTCTCCAACATTAGTTCGAGATCCTCACCCGATAGGCCATCGGTGGACTGGGCTAGAAATTTCATATCCTCTCGTCTTTGTTTCAAGGCATCCCTTGCTTCTTTGCTCTTCCTAGCTACTGCCCGTTGTTGTTGGTATACGTTAAACGTATCTAGCTTGCTTGCAATTTCTTCCAATTGATCGTTGTATACACCCGTAGGTATAGAACTCCCAGTTGAAGCCGATGCGTTAACCGATCTTGATTTAGCGCGCTTTTTGGAGGCGTCTCTTCCGAGCTTCGGCCGGCTAGGCGACACATCCAAGTCTTCGAAGTTCAGATCAAGTGCGGGATTTGTTAATATATTAGAAATATTTAATATATTACTAGTAAATTAATATATTAGAAACATTTAATATATTACTAGTAAAAGCTACAAAATTTTAAAAATACCAAGTGCGGGATTTGTTGATTTCTCAACCCAAGCTCTCGCCAATGCGAATTTAAGTACCCCTTTTTGCTGTTTTCGTTTCCCGCCGTCAAGAGCTTTTTCGGCCTCGGTTTTCTTCTTATGGCTTCTCTTCTTGGGTTTGGTTGCTGAAGAACCCTCCGATGGGGTTGAGTTTCCGGAACGCTTTCGTTTTGCGAAAGGTTTATGAAGTTTTGTTGAATCGGGCTAGGTATAGAGTCGTTAGTGTGAGGTAAATTAGTGTAAAGTTGATTTGAGATAAATGACGCGTAACCAGCCACATCTGGCATTGAAGATTGTATTAGAAAGGGAGGCATTTGACGATTGGATGGTGGGCTAGGTGTAGGCGTTTCCTGGAATCTCCACGGATTGTTCGGATCATAACCACGATTGTGCAGATTCATTTTTCGTATCGAAGAGGTGGATTATAGAAGATGATTATAAAAGTGGTGGAGTAGATTTGGTAACAAAAATGGATGGTTGTGTTAGTATTTATAGTAAAAAAAAACCTTTTTTAAAATTTTTTTACACTTAGCCGTCGGGCAACGGCTACCCCAACGGCTAGTTAATCTTGCCCAATCAACATCCACCATGTCACTAGGATAGCCTCGCCCCACGCCCGGCCTGAATCCCCCGCCCCAACGGGCGACGCTGAAACCCAAGCCCACCAGGGGTGATGCCTTAGGCGTTCCCCCCAACCTACGCGCAAACTCCCGCCCCATACCCCATAGCCTTAATTGTCTTTTCTCAATAATTGTGAAACTCTACTATAGATTATACTTAAATTAGTTGTATTTAATTGTCTTATAACATTCTAAACTCTTACAAATAGCTTGTTTTGAATTATATTCATTATTTATTTGACTAGAGAATGAAACACTATTATAACTTCTTTGTTTGTTAAATCGATTAGTAATTTATACATTTATAACAAACATATATAGCACGGCTTTGACTGGTTTCGATACGAATGTTGTTCACAACTAATCTTAATTGTTATATCAAATTTGACAAACGTTTAACGGATTACAAAAGGTCAGTGATGTTTCTCTAAGGGTGGTGGGGGAGCCCTTGGGTTCCCTTGGCGGATTGATTTCCAGGTCCATGAACCCGTGAGAGATTGATGTATCGGATGGTAATGTACGCAAGTTTCAAAGTTGCATTACTCTAATATTGTATTGGATAGTGATGTAACACAGTATTATTAGATGGTCTGTTGAAATAGATATTAGGTCCAACTTTCTGGATTCCCCTTCTCTTTATGGTTGATTTGGTTTGAAGTGGGTTCAAATAAGACGGCATCATCATATTAATTGGGTTGGGTTCATGGGTTCAAATGAGTTTCATGAGTTCATGGTTGGCATCATCATATTGGTTAGGTTTATGAGTTCATGACATCATCATTTGGATTGGTGCCACCTCCACCAATAGTACAAACTATTTTAAGCTACATCTGGTTTAAGCATTATTCTACAAGCCCCTTAAACGTGAACTAATAAACTTACAAATTGTGGACTCATAATACATTCTGCAACCACTCAAGGAACTGGCTAGGTGATGGGTCACATGTTTTTTTATGGCAATTGATTATGTGAAGTTGTTTATTAATTGTTTTATTTAACGGTTCAAATAGCTCTTAAACGAAATTTCAACGGAGTGTAGGTGTTAGAATAGAAATATCGAAAAGGAGGTTAACCTCCATTTGTAAAACAAGGTTTCCAAGGCCGACTACTCCCCGAGTAGTCGCTACAAGGTAGGCTGCCGAGGAGAATTTCTTCGACTCCGCCTAATTGTTCGGAGTCGGTCAAACGCGGTCAACCTCGGCCAGAATCGGATCTAGTAGGTTAACTCGAGCCTAGTTTGACTTAAATAATAATAAAACATAATTTATATGCCTATCATATAAAATAATGAATATCATTTAACGTATTTTGTTATAAATATTAGTAATGTTATGTTATTTGTATATTTAATCTCCAAAAAGTAATTTCTTTATAATTTAACATGTCCAAGTACTCCTCATGTACTCTTCGCCTATACCAAATACTCCCAGCTCCCCGATCGACCGACTAGAGAGTGTCTAGTGACTTCTGCAACCATGCCTCCATACGTATTATCTTCCTTGTAATATGATTTTAGGGACCAAATCCTAGATTAGTGGATGAGAGTTGTAGCATCCTAACTTTTGAAACATCATATTAAAAATATGTTATTATTATATATACCAGTAGTCGGACCCGTGTAAAACACGGGTAGTTTTAGTAACGTTTTATTATATTAATTAGTAAGTAATTATCGGTTCATTTAGATTGTCAGGGATTTGATATATATTGACATTCAAAGTCATTGTCTAGTAGGCAGAAAAATTAATAATAAGTCTAACTAATACATAACAAACAGCATTTAGTTCAAGTTGCAGTTAAATATTATACATAACCACATAATATTGGATCTTCTTTCTTTTTCAATCTTTGTAAGAAGTAATTCTTGTTCATGTATGTGCTTATGTCCCGTTAAAGTCAGACACTTCTTCTGTATCAAACACTTCTTATTGAATTTGTTCCGGTTCTGGTGACGCCAGCAGTGAATAATCACTCTCAATAGCACGCAAAGAAGACAACGATTACTTGTAAGTATATAGAGACAATGGCATATGCATTCCTATAAAAAACTTTTTTAATATTCATACATCTATGTTCATTAAAATTTAACTAACAAAAGTAAAAAAGCAAACCTATAGTAGCTGCGGCGGCAGCGGCGGCGACAGCGGCAGTAGAGGCAACGACAACAGCAACGTCCAAATAACGCGTTATACAAACTACAACATACAAAGAAATGAACTTTCACTTCAAAACGCAAAACAGGTAGTTAGAAGCGAAACTATCTAAGCTAGATTTAGAAGTATAGAGCTGGAATGGTAAACCGAGTAACTTACGAGATATCTGCATAGCTCCTCGTATTTGTGATAATGATTTGTTCAATTCCACGAAAGAATTGGCTGTTGCATGACTATTCCTTCCACTTTACATGGTGCGAGTTTAATCAAGGTACTACATCATTATTTAAAATCCATATATTATTTATAGGGCAGCAAGCCTGAATATACGGAAAGTAAACATCTTTTAATTTGCATTTAAGCGGCCTTATGTTAGTGCTTCTCATTTCCGGCTAAAAAATCGCAACCTGTTCAGATTGAGATTTTTGAGCTGCTGATAGAAGCACTAACATAAGGCGGCTTAAATGCAAATTAAACGATGTTTACCTCTCATATATTTAGGTTTGGTGGCTTATATATAATGCAGTAGTATTAGATAATGATGTAGTACCTTGAATCAACCTACGATATTAAACTGCTACCGAGCGATAACACAAGCTCGTTATTAGTGGGGTCTCGAAGATCAACACAAGTCTACATCATATAGTATTCTACTGAAACATCAAAGAAAAGATAAGTCGTTAAATAGGTATTCTATGATATAATAATTTTCTATCAAATAATGGTTAATTAGCTACAAAAGTATACTTTAAGGTTTTTTTTTGCAATTGGTCAAAATTACAGCTGTTTGGTCTAGGTGGCGCTATTTTAGCTATTGAGCGCTAAACATCAGATAGCATTGATCTAGCATTACGCTACGCTATTCGTTATCGCGCTCACTATCATCGCTATTAAAAACTATACACTCTTCAAATGCTACCAATCAGTCGTTTGAGGCCATGAGTCAAACATTGACAAAAAAGACACCCAGCACAAACAATAGTTTTTGAGGCCATTAAAAACTATACACTCTTCAAAATATAGAGTCACAATATTTGCATCACAGAACTTAAACGACTTATCCAGCACAAACAATGGTTTTTTTTTTTTTTGCAAAATCTACAAATTTGAGATGACATCAGTTTAACTCAAACCAAACCTAACAGGCTATCAAAATCAACAAAATATACCTCATAATAAAACGGAGATTCTAAAAAAGAAGCGCCTTGCCTTCTCAAACTGAACGACCTGAGTAGACTCATTTTGCTATTGAAGTTAATCTATAATTAGTTTCAATATTGCATTCAGATGGTACTACCTTTCACCACAAAAGTCAAATTTGTTGAATCCACTCGAGATGTGTAGATTCAAGGGTATTTATGGTAATCGTTCCTTCTTCTATGTTATCAACACTCTGCAAATTCAACTTGTCGGGTCGCACCCGACAGTAGACTCTAATAATTCCTATTTAAAACACACAAATCAAGTCTCTCAATCAAAGTCTAGTTCAATGAACTTTAAAAGGATGCCAAAATACTTTTAAGACTGCAAAAAAAATCAATACCATATGATCTTTTAAAGACTGATGTTTCCAATGCCATGGGCACAGGTTGATCATCGTCATCTTCAAAGATCTTGAAACTCTCTCTCGAATCTTCCGGCTTCAAAACGTCCTTTTGGATTGTTTGGTCCGAAACACTACTAACCCCCACTCTACACAATCGTTTGGTCTGAAACAAAGCTTCCCTTCTTTCTTTACCCACCGAAACCACGTTCTGCCTTCTCCTTTGTGCAGCAGTATGCCCAACTACAATGTCAAATGCCCAAATTAGCTTGTTGTATCTGTATACATAGAAGATTTATAGCATCCTTGTTAACCAAATAATAGTTTATTTATAAACGTACAAATATGAATTGCCATGTGTATAAATATATATTAAATATACGTAGGTATCATGTAAACTAAAGTTATTAAAACAAAAGCTGCTATCTTTTTTTACATGATCCTATGACTATTTCAATTACTTGCAGCATTATTATAATTTTTGTGCATAATAATACTTTTAATATGGATTCCAGGTAATCAGCTAATAATATTCTACCATCATTAAGTAGCAATGAACATTATACTTGTTATATGTTGGTGTGCCAGCAAACACGCGGTTTTTTCGGTTGGAAGGCTTCGCTTTTCAGTCGAAATACCGACTTCTCCACTGAAGTCGGTATAATATATTTAAAAATACATTCTATTTGAACGATATAACATCGAAATACCGACTTCAACGTCGAAGTCGGTGTAATATTAAAGATATATTTTTCGACCGATTTAGGTTCGGTACACCAAAGTCGAAGTCGGTATAAAATTAAAAATAAATTTTTAACCGATATACACGATTGAAACACCAACTTCAATGTCGAAGTCAGTGTAATATTAAAAATATATTTTTCGGCCGATATACACTCATTATACCGACTTCATCGTCAAAGTCGTTATAATATTAAAAAACATTTTTTTTGACCGATATACGATCGAAACACCGACTTATGTAAATGGACCAGTAAAGTAACTGAAACCACTTTTTGGTAACAACTTTTTTCTGCTTTCACAAATATAGATACACCACTTTTTTTTTTAAAATGCTTCTGACGTCATAGATACATACTTTTAAAGTAAACAAATACCTTATCTAGTAACCACTTTTTTCTGCTTTCACAAATATAGCCAAATAACCAAACAAAATATCTAATCCTCATCTATGGTTCCATTCACTCTGCATTTAAAAAACATTTTTAAATAACTAACCAGTTAAGTCAAATATGATTACTAAATTACTAAAATCATATTACTTCAGTAAACGTATTATATTCCTTATATTTTCTAACAACTTTTTAATAATCTAATTCGAACCCTGTTGTATATGAAATCCAGAGATTGAATCCATGAGAACCATTTGATGGGTAGATCCTGGGTCGTAAATTCAGGTTCACAACAACAACCAACAATAAACCAATGAATTTAGTTAATTAGCATCAAATATATAGAAATGACCAATAACAATAAAACATTGTACCATTGGGCAGTACTAACTGAATTATGTCATTCTGCAAGATACGAAGTCCCAAATGAACCTGAAGATCATAAGACGTTGTTATTGCCCTTCATTTACATCAGAATTTTATTTTCATCTTTAGGGTTAGAATCAAACCTCAATAGACATTTCATCGAACACCTTCCAGTACCTGTTTGTTGATAAATTCAGGTCCCGGGATCTTCCATTTCACAAAAAGAAAACATTGATTTTCGAATACTTGTTGCTCATTATCTTCATTGAAATCTCCAGCGTAATTATCCAAGTCCAGTGGAACAACAACGGAAAAAAATACAAAAATTCTAAAAATTGATGTACTTTCGTCAAACGAAATTTAGAGAGTAACCATTAATAAAAATCATAAAACCACTCACCGATGATTTTCAGGAGAAACAATCAAGTTAACATGACTATTATCCGTGACGTCAGAAGCCATAACCGACTTCTCCACTGATTCAGCTGCCTCTATGTTTGTGACCGGAGGCTGGTTGGGAACGTCTGAGGATGCACTTTCATGTGTGTTTGTAACCTTAAACGGCAATGTTCTCTGCTCCACATTTTCAGTTGTCTGTGTGTCTGTAAACTGCAGCAGTGAAGTTTCCGCTGTCAGCGTCTTTGTAACTGCAGGAAGTGACTGCTGCGATGTTTCTGTTGTCTCTGTGGTTATAACGGGAAGCACAGTTGCATTCTCTGTACCTTCAGTTCACTGTGTCTCCATTAAAAAAGACTTCTTGCATACACCTAGAAAAACATCAAAATGATCGTCTGAGGAAAAACGTCAGAAGACTACTGTATCTCAGTAACATTCTGTATTTTGCTCCAAAAGATAAACATATTGAAGTGTGTTTCTAAAAACCACATAAACTTATCTAAACTTTGTTCATTTCTAACATAATGCTTACCAGATATGAAAGTATCACCCTAGATTTACAACTTAGAGCAAACACAAACCTCGAATGTCGGAACACACCTCAACCACCAAATCAAAAACTCTTAATTAACAGCTAATATGTATCTGATGCCCAATGGTGTGGTTATCCTTAATGCCATCAGACAAAACAATGAAAACTATATATGAAGTGAGCAGATCAAAATTGCACCTCTTGCATTCCCGCTCCTTAACTGCTCCAGCTCAGCCTTTACTTTCTCCAACAAAAGCTTCATATTGGATATCTGAATAAATATGTGGAACGGGTTATAAAACATGACAATTATACTCGATATCCTGGCTTGATAACCATACTAGATTGAATAGGCTTGAAAGGGTCATCAAATTAGCCTATGTAAAACATGCATGATTACCAAAACAGATCGCCAACTTAAGTATGCTGATATCCAATGAAATTAGCCTTTAAAGAATAGATAAATGAGTCAAATGTCGTATCGGTGTATTTTTAATGCATACAACCAGCTAAATCGATTTTATTAGAAAATTCAGATACTTTTTTATGTTATTTTATCAATCCTCTACAAAATATTTTGCTATTTTATCACTCCTCTCGTTATTTAAACACCCAAGTGCATAGAAGCTGTTAAATCAGATTATCAATCATTCAAAGCAATATCATTATTATAGTATGTGTAAAAACAAACCGACTTACATTTTGTAGCACTTGCTAAGAGCACTGTTGACGACTTTGGCACACGGAGAAGTGCAAGGTCAGCCTTTTCATGTCTAAATCAACTTGTTAACTTTGATCATAGCTGCAATTTAAACAAAACTCACATAGCGCCGCTTCTCCTCGGCTCTCTCTTTAGTGTTTCTTCGTCATCCTTGTTATCATTATCTTCATGTCTAAACCAAAAAAAATGTGAGAAATATTAGTCTAGCAGAAATCAGAGGTAGCTCTTCTAAGATAAATTCAAGGGATATGAGTTTAGCGCCGGTTCACAAATGACTTCCCGATTAAAATAGCTTCCAGAGAATCATAAACAGAACCTAATACTTCCGCATGTAAATATACCATAAACACGAACTATCAAATCTCAAAAATGTTAAATAAATGCATAGTTTAATGCAAAAGTAGCAAAATTAAAGCTGAAATTGTAGTTATAATACTTACAACGGCGGACGACGGACTGGTGGTGGTTAGGATATCGTGGATTGGTAGTTATAACACTTGCTCTTGCAGCACTATCAAGCTACACACGAAGTAAGAAAACAATCGTAAATGTATATCAAGTTTGCCCTAATCAAACTATAACTACTCTTAACTGCATAGCATTAACACTTATAACTACTCTTAACTGCATAGCATTAACACTTATAACTACTCTTAACTATCAATTCAAACAATCAGTATCCATATATGCTCAAAAAAGAGTGGAGAGATGTACCATCCAGAGCAACAAAAGGTACACATTATCGGTCACAGCAGAGTGATCTTCTCAAAAGCTTTATTCACCACGTACAATCTTAAATCCAAATTTCAAATGTAAATCAATCAGTTTTGCCAGACCTAAAGCACAACGAAACGATCACCGACGTCGTGCTTCTCTATCTCACCTTTACTACGTGTGCAGATTTAAGAAGAGAGAGATAGTGAGGTATGTTTGACGGTTGTTGTTCTTACTTTGGATTGACATGGTGGTTATGATTCAGATAATTTGTTAATTACTTAGCTACAATGAAGTAAAGGGTATATGTGTGATTTTATGCTTAAGATATTTTTTTGAGCTCATAGTCGGTTTCTTTAGTGACCAAAGAAGCTTCATCTTTTTTCCAAAAAACCACCCAAAAGCTTCATTACAAATCTAGCATCTTCGTCTTGAGAGGCTCCTTTGCATAAATTGAAGCCTTCCTTCTCCTTTTGTCATCTTCTATTGTTAATTGCCCAGATAGTCCTGTGATTTGTCATTTTTTCACCTTTAGTCTCCATCTTTTTAAAATAGCATATTTGCTTCTAGTGGTCACCTGTTACTCGGATAGTCCCTAAAGTGAATGGGTGTTAAGTTATTCAGTTAAGTGTGCAAAATTACAAAAATAACCTTGTATGTTATAAAAGAAAAAAAATAAAAGATATATTTAATCGTAAAAAAAATGAGTGGACCCCACCATTTTACTAAATTATAAACCTTGACCCCATCTGTCTCTCTTCCTTCTTGTCGGACAAGACCATCACCATCCACCTGAATTTCTGGCGGCAACGACACCACCTGAAATTCCGCCGGAAAAACCACCATCCCTCGCCTGTCCCTCATATATCTCCTTATCCTCTCCATTCCACACCAATAACAAATCACACCCACATCTCTATTCCAGAACTGAACCACCTGCAACTTGGATAGAAGATGATAAAAGGATGAGTAACTGGCGGGGGTGGAGAAGAGGGGGTGACAGCTGTTGGTGTGGGGTGTGACAGAGTTGGAGATAGAGATGTTGTCGGCGGTGGTAGTGGCGGTGAGGCGGGGTGGATGGGTGTGGGAAGAAGAAGTGGGTGGTGGTGGTAGTGTGAAGAATGAGGAGGATGGTTGAGTAGTGGAGGGGGTGGTCCCCACTTAAATCATTTAATATATATATTTCTTTTAAATAATTAGTCAAATTTTTTTATGTTTAGTAAGGACAATTTAGTAATTGCACATTAACTTAACTGATCAAGCTAACTGACATTTACTCAGGGATTATCCGAGTAACAAAATAATAAATCATATGGAGTATACCTGCTATTTTCAAAAGGTGGGGACTAAACGTGAAAAAACGTGAAACCACATGGACTATCTGGGCAATTAACTCTATTTTTTAATAATGGTAATTCGTTGATTGTAATATGTAGGTATAGGTTTAACTTGAGGAGTTACGATCAAATACAAACCATATTTCGTATACAAACTGTAAGAACCAGTTAAAAAGTGTCATGTGACATCCAACCAATTATAGAGAAATGGTAAAATAATAACCTAAATAATATCAATTACATTGAATTCCCTATAATTATGCTAACAATCAATTAATTCTTTATTTGGATCTTCATTTTGTTTTCAATGTGCTGATATAATTCTTTATAAAGAAAAGTGCTAATATTATTCACATATGTGCTAAAATCAATTGTCTTGATTAATTTTCATGTGCTAATATAATTCAAGAGTGCTACTTTTACGTATGTATTGTTTTAGTATGTGCTAATTTAACTTTTTTAAGTACTAGGATTTGTTTTTACAATTTGTAGGATAAATGTGGTTTGTACCAAAACCAACCCCATGAGTACTTGACTATGGTGAAAATTTGGACAAATAAATAAAACTCGGGGTTAAAGCTTTAAATATTCATTTTTGTGGTCAAATTTTGAATTGACCACACATAAGGGGATAAATGTGTCAATGCCGTCTTAAATTCTTTGAATATGTATTACAACTTTACAAGCATAAAGTCGACATACAAAAGGAAAGAAACAAAAGTATTTATATATGTGTTCTTGTGTTTGTGATACGGACCAAGCAACAACCAAAATTGTTCCTGGAAATTGGAGGGTTGTATTTGGAATATAGTGCAATCATCGTAAATAGTTAAAAGAGCAATCAATCAATGAAAGTTCAAGCGAAAACTCCTTTTATCATAAGAACTTGAAAACTTAAAAAAAAAAAAACTTTACACCAAAAAATTTGTTAACATTTTGCTTTTAAATCAAGAAATTAAAAAAATAAACATAAATAAGTTAGTATTACACATGTGCAATACTACGGAAAACCTAAAACCGCCAACCTACACCCCACCCCACCCCACCCCCACCGCCCAAAAACCTAAAAACTAAATCCTAAGGCTAAGTAGCATTCCATATGTGCAATACTACAACAATAGTATTGTAAAAAGAATGACACATTAAATCTTTTTTTATGTCGAATTAATATGTTCGAACAAAAGATAAGAAAAATTTGTGATCTTTTGGTGCAATTTAAAAATAATAATAATAAATAAGATAGTTTTGCCCCTACTTCATTAGAAATCTTATTCCCTTAATTAATAAGAAGTTTTCGAGTTCTCACTTTAACTATGAGTTTTTATTTGAACTCTCCTCTCTACATATATTTTACAGCAAAAATTAATTGTTCCTATTTTTACTCCTAAACTACATAAGTAAATACTAATAATAACTCATGTCAGGATTTGAACTATGGTATTTTCTCTACAACTATATGGACCCAAATTCAAAATGTTTAAGTTTGACAAAAGTGACCAAACTTTAGAGACCATTTAGACAGTTTACTCTTTAAATATATACTTGTAACATCCTAATCTTTTATGTATTATTATATTGAAAATATTTTATCTATTTAAATATGAAAGATCATCAAATTTTAACGTGTAATAGATTCGACTTGACTATAGTGAAAATTAGACAAATATTTCAAACTTAGGGTAGAAGTTCTTGATTGACCACACATGAGGGGATCAACGTGTCAAAGACTTCTTAATCTTTTGAATATGTATTACAAGCATGAAGTGACATACAAAGGAAAGAAACAAAAGTATTTATGTATCTATTCTTGTGTTTGTGATACGGACCAAGCAACTACCTAAATTATTCATGGAAATTGGAGGTCGTATTTGGAATATAGTGCTACCATCATAAATGGTTAAAGAGCAAATCAATTTTCATTTGATACGGATTCTAGGATTCCACCTTTTAATTTTTAGAGATTTTAAGTAAGTTAATGAACCTGAGTATCAGACGCATGATTTTTGAAAATTTATGATATTTAAGACGTCCAATAGCGTGTATCATATATCATAGTTAAAAGTTACTTAAAAGTTACTGGTTAAATTTGAATTTTCTGACAGACCCACTTGAAGGGAGGTCCATTGTGCGGCCGGCGGATGTTCTTCTTTTTGGATGGACAGGAGGGGTGACTTAATTACTATATAAATGAAACGTCTCCTTAGCACGGACGGGGTGTTACAACGTGAGCCTAGAGTTGTTCCTGAAACACAACCATGGCTATAAAAAAAAGAAAGACATAAATGGAAAACCATCAACTTCTAAAGCTGTCTGATCATCTTTAATATGGACATCGAAAGAGGAAATCGCATTAGCACGAGCTTGGGTGGATATATTCCGAGTATCCAAAGATTGGTAATAATTAATCATTTACATGCTTTTGGAAACATATTAATGAAAAATTCCACAACGCAATGGGACGGGGATTATATCGTACCAACAAATGATAATCTAGAAGGAAATGGGAAGATGTGACGACAAGGAGGCAAATCGTTACAAATGGAAAACACGGGAAGGCAGTGCAATAAGTTTTTAAATTCGGGAGACAAGTTACAAAACGCCTCAAACCACAGAGAGGCAAATTGTAATTAACTCTTTTATTTATTATTTAACAAGTGTTATATATTAAAATATCTAATCTTTTAATTGTATTAATACTAGTAAATATCCCCGTGCGATGCGGCGGGTACAAATTTAAGTAACTCGGATTTGTGCAATAAAGACTTGAACCGTTTCTAAACAAAAGTTATGTCAAAACGTAGATAAAATGAATATGTACACAAAAAAAGTATTATACATAGCTCTACCTTTTTGCGAAAGAAATTTACGTCGAACACTAACCTAATCTTATACCGATACGTACATAAAATTAAGAAAAATATATGCTTTTTAAGGTAAACATAGTACCGCGCATTGCGGTGGGACCGAAACGTAAAGTAAGCAGAATTTATAAACTCTAATGAAAACATATTATATTTGACCCGACATGTTTTAAAACTAAATTTATGCCAAAACGTAGATTAACTGAAAATGTAATAAAAAGGTGAAGAAAACATATTATATTTGAGCGTACCCATTTTCAAATAAATGTAATAAACTTGATTTTATACCGATACGTACGTAAATATAAAAAAACGTAAAGAATAATTATAAAGCTTTTAGAATGTTTAAGGGTTGTAACTGTCAATACTAAATATTAAAGCGTAAAAGCTAAATAAAGAGTTAATTACTGTTTTCGTCCCTGTGGTTTGTCAAAAATCACTATTTCAGTTCATTAGTTTAAAATTTGCGATTTCAGTCCCTGTGGTTTCACTTTCGTAACCATTTCAGTCCCTGTGGTTTCACTTTCGTAACCACTTCAATCCATTTATTCTGTAAGTACATGGACTGAAATGGTTGCGAGGTGGACTAAAATGGTTACGAAAGTGAAACCACATGGACTGAAATCGCAATTTTTAAACTAAAGGACTGAAATAGTGATTTTTGACAAACCACAAGGACGAAAACAGTAATTAACTCCTAAATAAAAAAGTACTAAAAGACAAAAAAAAAAAATCCGCAATCAACCTGCATTTATACCGATACAATACGTAAAGATAAGCACCTAAAAATGATTATATAGATTTTAGAAAGCTCAGGGTTATAAACGTAAGTACTAAATGTTGAAGGTTAAAACTAAAATAAGAAAAACTTAATAAAAAAGAAAAGAAAAGCTAACCAATAGCAGGCTGCCATGCACCAACCTGCTACTGTTAACCAAACTTCAAATTGTATGTATATAGCCAAAACATAGATTAACTGAAAATGTAAAAAAAGGTGAAGAAAACATATTATTTGAGCGTGCCCATTTTCAAATAAATGTAATAAACTTGAATTTTATACCGATACGTACGTAAATATGAAAACGTAAAAAATAATTATTAAGTTTTTAGAATGTTTAAGGGTTGTAACTGCCAATAATAAATATTGAAGGGTAAAGGCTAAATAAAAAAGTACTAAAAGACAAAAAAATCGGCAAGCAATGATTTATACCGATACATACGTAAATATAAACACATAAAAATGATTATATAGATTTTAGAAAGCTCAGGGTTATAAACGTAAATACTAAATGTTGAAGTTTAAAACTAAAATAAGAAAAAGTTAATAAAAAAGAAAAAGAAAAACTAACCAATAGCAGGCTGCCATGCAGCAGCCTGCTACTGTTAACCATACTTCAAATTGTAGGTATACTAGAAAATTTTCCCGCGCGATGCGGCGGGTCCAGATGTAAAGTAACTCGAATTTATATAGTGAAGACTTGAATTGTTTTCGAATAAAAGTTACGTCAAACCCTAGATAAACTGAATAGGTACATAAAAATAAGCACGGAAACGTATTATATGTGGTCCGTCTTATTTGCGAAAGATATTTACGTCATACACCAACCTAAACTTATACTGACACATACATAAAATAAGTAAAATAAAATGTTTATTTATGTTAAAAATGGTACCGCGTGTTTCGGAGGCGCTGAAACGTAAAGTAAGTTGAATTTATAAAGTCTACTGAAAACATATTATATTTGGACCCGACTTGTTGTAAAACAAAACTCATGCCAAAATGTAGATCAACTGAAAATGTACCAAGAAAAGCAAAAAAAACATGTTATATATGAGCCTACGCATTTTCAAAGAAACGTAATGAACCTAAATATATACCGACACGTACATAAATATGAGCACGTAAAAAATAATTATAAGGTTTTTAGAAAGTTGAAAGGTTATAAGTGTTGATAATAAATGTTAAAGGGTCAAGGCTAAAATAAAAATAGTTACTAAAAGAAAGAAAAAATAAATTGCACAAAAAGACAAAGCAGAAAAGGAAAAAAACAGCTGGTAGATTTCCCGCGCGTTGCGGCGGAATTTTGGACGGTGTCGGTTTGGTTTATTACGATATCTGTACGGTACCATCACTTGGTATGGCAACCGAAAAACTAACCCTGCCTTACGCCAAATAGCATATAAACACCATTATTTTACATTGATCGAAAACCATTGATAAAACAAATATCACTAACGATTCAAATAGTACTGATACCAGTACCATTATTTTGTTGGAATTGATGTGACACCAATATTATTGTGAAGACATCAATTCTATTCGTCATAGTATGAGTACATTATGGATACTTATTAAAGCTTACGATATAAGTAAAGTACTCTATTGTGTATATAAAGTCTGATTTTTAATTTAATAATAATACCATCTTGATTTTGAATTATTTAAAGGAAAATTAGAAAGGTTATTTTATGGAAAATTAATTTATATAAATTCTAGATTAGTTGAAAACACAAAAAAAGAAGGTTGTAATTTGAGTAGATCGAATGTAGAAATTTTCATTTTGAAGGAGAAATCATAACTATGTAATTGAGCTGGTTTTACAAGCTGATAATTATAGAAGAAATCAATATATGAAGAAAAAGTTAAATAAAATATGAAGAAAAAGTAAAATTAAATATTACTAAAGTTAAAAAAAGCAAAATATATGAATTAAAAAAGGAAAAAAATAAAGTTACTGTATACCATACTTGAGATTGTAGGTATATACAATATATAAATATTGAAAAAGATCACTTAATACGTTTACCATGTATAACACACGGTTAGTATCCCTCCTACTCACCCATCACTTTCAAGTTTAACAATTAAAGTAATTTAAAACTAATACAATTCCTTTTCCCAAAAATAACAATTTAAATTTAACACTTGTTATATAAAATAGACAATGAATTGTTAACACCAAATTGTACCAACTTTTTTCATGTTTTTAGTATATACACCACTTTAGTGAAGATTCAGTGATTATTTAAACCAAAATATAACCAAATATTCATGAACGTAAATAAATGAACACGGTCTCTGTTTATGTTCCTTAATTTAACTAAATAAACGAATACGAACGAACTTCCTATCTAACAGTTCACGAATTATACGTTAACTGTTCAATTTCTTTACACCCACTAGTTCTGCCTTTTTTTTCCTCTCTCTTTCACCACCTTACAAGTATTCATTAGAATTGTTATGAAATCGATAAAAGTCATATATATAAAAGTAAAACATATCATCTCTTACTCTTGTTTCTTACAATATGCTTGTTCATATGTGTAACATTTTCGATTTTGTAACCATGTTTTTGTTTCAGTTTACACCTAGTTTTTTTTTATTTATTTTTTATTTTAATTTAATTATGACTTAGGTTCTAAAACCTCAACCTGAATCGTACACTCATTACAAATCTTCTGCTACATGTTTGAATTAAGAAAACTGTGACAATTCTCAAAATAAGACGATATTGTTGTAAAAAATCTACAAAATTTGGGTGCATACTCGCTAGGCGTGCCACACAAAAGTAAGCGACGACTAAAATTTGTTTGTGGACATAACACAAATAAGTGGTCATGTTTCTCAACATTTCATTTATGTCGAAAACCAACCTAAACCAACAATGAATTCCCAATTTTCTTTAAAGGTTTAGAGGGTTCGAGATTACTTTTGAGTGACAAAATTGGCGATGGTGCTCTGTTTGGTTGCAATGAGTCGATGATAATAGGGTTGTCATGCAACGGCCATTGGAATAGATATAACCGATATTTGAACATTTCCTACTCATTGACTTACATATATTTCGTTTCAAGTATACCAATGTCAATATCTATATCTAGCTAATCTTATCTATATTTTAAACAATAGTTAATATGTTACGAAATTCACATCAATGAGACCGTAAATTTATAAATTATCGCATTTAAATATTTGAAGAAAAAATTTTCAATCCAACAATAGGCTACAATTTTTTTAACAACAAATTTGTATTACTAACTGACCACTGGAGGATCATCACGCCACTAGTTAACCATCCGATAATATCCATCTTCATTGAACAATAATGTCATACACCAATTCAGAAGGAAACCTAATTAATCTGGTAATAACTCTCTTATGAGAATCGATCCCGAAACCTAATAGTTTCTAAGCCTTATCTCAACACCACCCTCCTAAAATTCCAACAAACTATAGTACTCTGGGGCAGGCTACAATTATTAAGTAGGTCACTTTCAAACTTAACAATTAATAATAATAATAATAATAATAATAATAATACAATTAAAATTAAAAGTTAAAACAAATAGAATTCCTTTTCATAATCCCAAACAATTGAAAATTCAACACTTGTTACATAAAAGAGGCAACGTATCGTAAACACCAAATTGCCCCAAATTCTTTTTCATATTTTTTAGTATTAAAACACCACCTTTTAGTCAAGAATCGGTGATTATTTAAATTTAGCTTTACATTTTCCCTTTTTTATTTTCCCTCTTTTCACATTACAAAAAACAAACAAAATTCTCCCCTGTTCCTCATCTTCCCCACACCACCACCGCCGCCACCACCACCGGTCACCGGAACTATAAACCCTAACTCCGGCAACACACCTTCACCAACACACAAACATCTCAATTCCTAACCTCCGGCATCAATTTTTACAAAATCTACTAATCAAACAGCTGCAGATTTACTTAACAACAAGAAGACGAGCAAATCATTTGGAATTATTGAAGATGCAAAACGATTGGTATGATGAAGGTGATAGAAATTCAGTGTGGAGATCGAGATCTAAAGAATTCTACAGACGTTTCTCCGACAAGATCTGGTTTCCGTTACTTTCCGGTGTCGTTACGGCGACTTCTAGATCCTCTGTTCGTCTACTCTTCTTTGTTATATTTATGCTCGCCGCCGTGTTTCTGTCGACTCGGTTGCTCGACGCCACCGTTCCGGTACGTTTCCGACACCGACCGCGTTTATTATTGTATACTGGATTAGAATATTATGTATTACAAATAAATAGCGTTTATTATTATTATTATTATATACTGGATTCGAAAGATATATGTATTACTCGGGTTGAATAAATAAATTGTATGTTAATAATCTTTTATTACTAAACTAGTTATTATGAGTAGATTTTGTTTTTTCGTTTATAACCTTTAGAGTTAACTGTTGTTTTCGTCTACGTGGTTTGTTTAAATATGTTAGCTAAGGTCAAATTTTAATTTGTATCATTTTTGTGTATGCGATTCTAGAAACATGATAGTTTTGTTCAAAAAACTTGCTGTTTAATGAAGGGTAAAACCGTCATTTTTTTTCGTTTTTCTTTTTATGAAAACTCCGGGGAGGAAAGATAGGGTTAATAATGGAGGGGAAAGGGGGTTAAAAGAGTGGGGGGATTTTAATAAACGTTTAAGAAAAAAAGGAAGATTACGGTTTTACCCTTTGTTAAACGCCATGTTTTAATAGATGTTAAGTTTTTGGACGGAACTGACATGTTTTAAGAATGTCAGAGAGGAAAATTGTACAAATTTATAATTTAGTCTGAACTGACATAATTAGACAAACCATAAGAACGAAAATGACAGTTAACTCTAACCTTTAATATTTAATAATATCTGGCGTTTTATAGAATTTCTACTATGCCACTACGAAGCGCTTATTTTTATCTACATAATATATAAATTTTACTGAAAACCAACTATATTACGACTTGCTATTTTTATATATAATTCAAAAAAGGTTTTATTTGAACGAATAAACATAGTTGTTTTTTCAGTACCGTAGCAGTATAAAGTTATTGAAAACAGAGATATATTTACGTTAAACTATTCTTTTGGTCGTGTAAACTATACCAAGTACCAATCGAACAAAATCGATACCTGTATAAGTACATTTTTATGATATTTTTTTATTGTTACAAAACACATTTCAACATATTTTTAGTATATTTTTTCTTTTTCTGTTAAATATATACAGCCTAAAAATTTGCTGGAAAACTAGATTACACCCACAGTTCCACTAGTAGTTTGAAATGATTTGGAAAAAAAAGTTAACAAGTTGGCTTTCGTTTTATTTCTTGATTTGTTTTGTTTTGTTTTTTTAATTATTATTTCTAGATTTGTTTTGTTTTTTTAATTATGAAAACGACAAGGTTGTTGGGCCAAAACGACGTAGCATTGTTTGATTCCGTCGGAAAAATGAATAACCACGTTGCATCCGCCGTGACGTTCGCACAACGTACTTTAATACATAAAGTTTTGTTTATTATTGACACGTGTCCACCAGTGGGCCCCCCGCCGGAAGTGTCGGCTCCGATGTACCCGATGTTTCTGTTACCTGCTGTTTTGTCTCTTGTAGATTTTAAAATGAGTTAAATGACATTTTAGTCCCTGTGGTTCGGACCGTATTGTCAGTTTAGTCCAAAGGTTTTATTTTTCGTCTGTGGGTCCAAAAAGGTTTTACTGTTTCCATTTTACTCCACTGGGTTAACTTCATCCATTTTTTATATTAACGAGAAGGGTAATTCGGTCATTTTATATGGATGAATACAAAATTACATATAAAATGACCGAATTGCCCTTCTCGTTAACTGAAAAAATGGACGAAGTTAACCCAGTAGACTGCCAATGAGGTAGTGGTGGAGTGGTTGGGGAAAAACTTGGTGTTCCTTGTGACCCAGGTTCGACTCCCACTCTCCCCATTATTTTCTGCGGCATCCAGGTGAAGGGCGAATACGGGTGGCGCCGGTTCGTCTTGGATGGGAGGCGAGGTTTTACAGATTATTTCATTGCCGTGCATTCGGGCGAGTGGAGGTCGGGTTTCCGCGCATTTGGGAGAGCCAAGGGGCTGGCGGCGGTCGAGTAGTCGATCTTGGCCACAGCGCCTAGACGTGTACAAATCGGTTTTTTTCGAAAACCGGTTCCGGTTATTAACCGAACCGGTTTTTCTCATCAAAATCAAAAACCGGTTTTTTGTATAACCGGTTCCGGTTACTAACCGGTTTTTCTTACTCAAACTAATAACCGATCAAACCGGTTAGGGCCGGTTTTTAACCGGTTTAACCTAAAAAAAACCGGTTTTTTACCGGTTAAAACCGGTTTTTTGTAACCGGATTCGAAGGCAAAAAACCATAACCGGACTACAACCGGCGGTTCGGTTTCGGTTACTAACTGGTTGTAAAAAAACCGGTTAAAAAAAACCGGTTTCGGTTCTAAAACCGGTTTTTTTGTACACCTCTAACAACGCCCGGTGTCACGGTGGTTGGCACATCGTTCCTTGCCGTTCAAAAAAAAAAACCAGTAGGCTAAAATGGCAACGTTGAAACATTTTGGACCCACAAGCAAAAATGAAAACTAAATTGGCCCAAACCTTAGGGAGTAAAATAGCATTTAACTCTTGTAAAATTATGTAACAGTTTACAGTCATCAATTATCATCGTCTCAATTAATTGTTAGGTGTTTGATTAGGTCAAAGTTGGTTTGTAATTTCATAATGCATCATAAATGTAAAATTAAATGACAACAACTACACTCATCATGTTAATATGTTAAGGGGCAAAATTTTGAGTTTGGCGTGGTAGGGTTTGCAACTCAGAAGAGGGTAGCGGCGCAACTTGTTGCCCGTCTACCTGCCATTAGTTTGTAATCGTCTCTGTTTTATTAGAGAGTGATATATTTGTTTTATCTCAAATATTTGTTAGGTGTGTAAGTGGTTTAACGCCCGAGCTTGTGCGTTAAACATCGCCTGATGGGACGTTAAGGGCTAGGGTGCGAGTATGGTAGCGTGTGTGAGTCTAGAATGTGCTAATTTACCGAACCGGGTACCGGTATTTACTTTCAAATATCGGCACCGAACCATACCGTATCAGTTATATTCGGTACCTGTACCCGCTTTTGGGGATTTTGGGTACCAATATTTTCGGTACTGGTACCGGTTCGGTACCAAGCTCATACCTAGTCTAGAATGTGTGGACCCTGTACATAACCAATGCACTAGCCCCATAGGTCAAAATTGAAGTGTAATTTCATGATGCATTATAAACGTAGGATTAATTTTATATATAGCCAACCAAAATTAAAAATATCATATATATTAAAAACAATTTGATAAATAATCTTTTTACCCATATTTTTTTTTAACTTCAAGTTTTTATATATGTTATCTTTTAACTTCATATTTTTATATAACACATTTTAAGCTTAAATTTATTTTGCCCATTTTTATCTTTTATTCTTAAAATAATAGTATTCTTCATATATAATATTTAAGCATAACAAATTAAGCTAGAAATGAGTAAATATAATATCTTAAGTTAAAGATCATATATGAAATCTCAAAGTTTTAGAAAAATAAGGGTAAAATTGTTATTTATAAATTATCATTAATGAATTAGGTATATATGATATTTCCACTACTTTATAAGGGTGTATATATGATATTTTGCAAGTTTGTAGGGGTATATATGTAATTGCCCCGTAAATGTAAAATAAAATTACAGTTTATAGTGATCATGATCTTAAGTAATTTTAGGTATGTAATTATGTAAAACATGATGCATCATCATAAATGTAGTTGTTGGAATCATAAATGTGTTTGCCAGATATTCCAACCGCTTTGCAACATAAACAATCTGGATGATCTGCTACTGTTGCTTTGGGTCTGATTTGTTTCGTGTTTGATTTTCGTTGTCGCAGACGATAATTGAAAACCCGTCTTCGAGTTCGTTAGACCCTACCAACACAGTGCACATTCGACCAACCGTAGAACCACTAATATCGAAAAAACCGTCCGAAAATGTTCAAACTACCGAAACAGTAAAAACCGAACCTACCATCACTCAAGTGATCGGCAAGAAGCCTCCGAAGAAAATAGAGATTCCGTTAAAATGTATATCGGGCAATCTAACTAAAACGTGTCCCGCTGACTACTACCCGAAAAAATTCAAACCACAAGATGATGAATATGTGTCGGATGCGTCACAAAACTGCCCGGATTACTTTCGTTGGATTCACGAAGATTTGAAACCGTGGAAGGAAACTGGGATAACCGAAGAGATGGTGTTGAGAGCGAAACGAACAGCTACTTTTCGTTTAGTGATATTAAACGAACGGGCTTATGTTGAGACGTATGAAAAATCGTTTCAGTCTAGAGATGTGTTTACGCTATGGGGGATCTTGCAGTTGTTACGAAGGTATCCTGGGAAGGTACCGGATTTGGACCTTATGTTTGACTGTGTTGACTGGCCCGTTATCTTGAAGAAGTTCTATAGTGGGCCCGATGCCGTTGCTCCATCGCCTTTGTTTCGTTACTGCAGTGATGATTCTACTTTGGATATTGTTTTCCCGGATTGGTCGTTTTGGGGGTGGTAAGTTCGTTACCGAGTGTTTTTCCTTTGAGTAAAACGCCAGTTTCGTCCCTGAGGTTTAGCCAGTTTTGCTACTTTCGTCCAAAGGTTTGTTTTTTTCGTATCTGAATCTAAAAGGTTTGAAATCTTTCCATTTTCATTCAGCTCGTTAACTCCATCCATTTTTCTCCGTTAAGTCAGGGGTATTTTCGTCTTTTTTGTTAACTGAAAGAGCAATTCGGTCTTTTTCACTTAAAGGGCAATACTTGTACATGATGCTAAATGCTTGTACATTAAGTGAAAAAGACCGAACTGCCCTTTAGGTTAACAAAAAAGACGAAAATACCCCCGACTTAACTGAGAAAGATAGATGGAGTTAACGAGCTGGGTGAAAATAGCAAGCTTTCAAACCTTCTGGATCCAGATGTGAAAAAAAAACCTTTGGACGAAAGCCGCAAAACTGGCCAAACCTCAGGGACGAAAATGACATTTTACTCTTTTCCTTTTATTGAACTGTTTGATTTGATGCAAATGTAAATAATCTTGAAATTATTGCAGGCCGGAGATTAATATAAAGCCGTGGGGATCTTTGTTGAAGGAGTTAGAGGAAGGGAACACCAGGACGAAATGGATAGATAGGGAACCGTACGCTTACTGGAAGGGTAACCCGATCGTTGCGGAAACCCGAATGGATCTTCTTAAATGCAACGTTTCCGACAAGCAGGACTGGAATGCACGTGTCTATGCGCAGGTAGTGTTTCTTGGTAACTTCCATAAATGGGCGGGTTAGAACATGATGGGCTAGGTTATGTAATTAGGGCTGCAAATGAACACGAACACGAACTTGTTCGTGTTCATTTGCAGAACATGATGGGTTAGGTTATGTAATTAGGGCTGCAAATGAACACGAACACGAACTTGTTCGTGTTCATTTGTTAAGATATATATGTGTTCATGAACTGTACATGAACACTTACCGAACGACATTTTATGTTTGTGTTTGTTTGTTAAGGAAATGAACATGTTCGTGTTCGTTTGTTAATTTTAGGCAACGCTCGTTACGTTGATTAACACAAACTAATGTTCATGAACACAATTGGAAACAAATGAACGTTAAGCGTTCATGAACAAAATATATAATACACTAACACTTGTTAAATATTTTATTTGTTGGAATTTTGAAGTAATTAAATAAAATATAGAAACTAAAAACACTAATGAACTATCGAACTTGAACGAAAACATTACCGAAGGTTCACGAACATAAATGAAAGAATGCGGCCTCTGTTCATGTTCGTTCATTTAACTAAACGAACAAAATTTCTTGTTCGTGTTCGTTTGTTTAATAAACGAACGAAAACAAACGAATTTCCAGCCAAACGGTTCACAGACTGTTCGTTGAACGCTTGCAGCCTCTGTTTACCTCGAAAACTTTTGTCTAAACTTTTATATTTTTCATAACTAGTATGTGAAATAGAATTACAAAAACCTATATAATTAAAAAGTAATCTACATTGAAATAACAAGGTTTAGGAAGTAATATGTATAAATATAAAATAATTCATTTATTGATTTTTTCAGGACTGGCTTAAAGAATCACAGCAAGGATACAGGCAATCAGATTTAGCTAGCCAATGTGTCCACAGGCAAGAAAATCTGTGACTAATTGTTCATGATGTCATATATTCATCATTTTATCATGTAATTATGAACTTTATTATTTTTTTTTAAAAGCAGATATAAGATTTATATCGAGGGATCTGCATGGTCGGTGAGTGATAAATACATTCTTGCTTGCGATTCCGTCACTTTCGTGGTGAAGCCGCGTTACTATGATTTCTTTACGAGAGGGTTGATGCCTGTTCATCACTACTGGCCTATTAAAGAAGATGATAAGTGCCGATCCATTAAGTTTGCCGTTGATTGGGGCAACACTCACAAGCAAAAGGTAATATTTTTGTTATGAAACTCTGTTTCTATAACTGTCTTTGTTCACTTATATTATGATAACTAGAAATGCAGACCCGCAGAAGTGGCTATTTTAACCCATTTAGCGATGATAGCGAGCGCTATAGCGAATAGCGTAGCGTAGCCCTGGATCATCACTATTTGATGTTTAGCGCTCAATAGTGTGAAATAGCGACAATTAGGGTTTTTTTCTTTTATTTTCTTTTTAAATATTAAAAACCGAATTTTTATGCATTTTAATCGACCAAACAGGTATAATCTTCAATAATTGCATCAAAAAACCTTAAATTCGTGAATAAAACCCCCTTTTTTTAAAAAAAAAACAAATTTTAATACGTTATTGCTAAACATCAAATAGCGCTCGCTATCTCATCGATATCGCTACGTAGCGTATAGGTAGCTTGTCGCTATTTACTGCTATTCGCTATTAACAACTATGGACCCACCCTTTTGATCTTAATATAAAAATAACCCGTTTTGACCCGTTATCAAACCAACTTGTTTTGCCAAGTTTGTGACACTTCCATATACATTTTCTGGCAGGCGCAAGGCCGCAAGCAATTTCATTCAAGACGAACTGAAAATGGACAAAGTATATGATTACATGTTCCATCTTCTAACCGAATACTCGAAACTCTTAAAATACAAGCCCACAATACCCGAAAAAGCAGTCGAACTATGTTCAGAATCAATGGCTTGTTCTTCCGAGGGGTTCGAGAAGCAGTTCATGATGGAGTCCATGATCAAAGGCCCTTCACAAGTGAACCCATGCACCATGCCACCACCTTATGAACCTCAAGCGCTAAAATCCCTTCTTCGAAGAAAAACAAACTCGGTACTACAAGTCGAAAAATGGGAGAGAGAGTATTTTGAAAACCAAAATAACAATCCCTAAACCACCTATTTTTTATTTTTATTTTGTGTTGTATGATTATATCATCGCCGGTTTAGTTGTAGAGAAGAGTATACGATAGAGCATCTCCCACGGTTCTTGGGTGCCACGATCTACGAATGCATGTAATTTTAGGTAAATTTACTAGTTTGGTTTCGATGGCATCGAAACGTATTATCATACAAATTTATCATAACAACGTTGTAAGTTGTAACAGTATGTGTTGGTGGTATTTGAGGCATGTGATATATTGATAAAATATCCCTTTTAGTTACATGAGCATAAATAAAGAATCATTTTAGATAATAAATGAAATTAAATTTCTTCAAGATTACAATATGAGGCATGGTAATGTTACATTATAACTACAATGATGAATGTAATTTTATCAGGCAAAAATAAGAAGGCAAATAAAGAACATAATAACGCGTATGTAGCAAGCGTATGGGGACTTATCAAACGAAGCGTTTGTCGTCGTGATTAGAGTGCTCGTGCTTTTACGATATCGAGGCTCATTTCACTCGGGTCTGTGGCTTGCAACTCGACTTGGATTCCATCCAATTCTCTCTTGAATCGGTCCTTCGAGCTTGCATACACCATTTTTTCCCTCACCTTTGATGTATCAGGTGCCCTAATTTTAAACATTCATTAAGAAATATATATACATAAAAAAATTTTTATTTTCTGAAAAAAAAGTTGAACATGTTACCAAGCAATGAAGAAAATCTTGCTTTTCTGGCAATTCTCATCAGTTGTAAAGTCAAAGTCGAAGACAGCGTAACGGCATTCGTTAGCAGGTAGCGAGTTTGTGAAATCGTCGTAACTATCGTTAGGAGATCCGACCTTCTCGACAACCACTTGCTGTTGTTCGATCTTAAAGATAATGAATCGATAGTTCCTCTTCGATTTTAGCTCAGAAAACTTCAACTTACATTCATCATTCACTGCCATTCCAGACGCCGCGTTCGCCTATTGATCATTTCCACAAACAAAATCCAACATAATCAAAAAATCCGTTAGCCGAGTAATTTTTTTATGGCAAATTGGATCTAAACAATCCGAACTGGCTGTTTTTGGCTAATAATAATCTAATCTCAGCTGAGTTTATTCCCGATAGTGGTCCCACCTTTTTCATTTTATTTGTATAATTGTCCACCGTTAAAAATAACTTAACTGAGTCACGTTTTTTTTCGAATTACAAACCGATGTTTACGGGCTTTTGATCAGAACGACGATATGAGTCGATTGATGTAAAACTACCTCGAAACGATGCTCCAAACGACTTGATTTTTGTTAATAAAAAATTTAAACACCCGAATTGAAACATCGTTTTTGTCGTTTGGAGCACTGTTTCGAAGTAAGTTTTACATCAATCGACTCGTATCCTCGTTCTAATCAAAAGCCCGTAAACATCGGTTTGTAATTTTAAAAAAAAGTAGAGTAAACTGCCATTTTGGTCCCTGAGGTTTAGCCAGTTTTGCCACTTTAGTCCAAATTTCAAACCTTTTGCCATTTTGGCCCTGTGGTTTCGTTTTTTTTTTGCGATTTTGGTCCAAATTTCAAATTTTGTCAGATTCCCCACTAATGACCCTGATATTTTGTCTTTACCCTCAGGGATATTTTCGTCATTTTGGAATTATTATAACATTAAAACATTACAAACTGTCATTTCACAACCATGTCTTCATCTTCCCTAATCCAAACCCTAATTCTCTGTTTCACAACCAATCCAAACACAATGATCGGCAACACCACCGCCACCATCAGAGAGGAGAGAGAATCGGCTCGTCGGAGGCTGATAACCTCGCCGGAGTTATGCTTTTCAAAGGCGATGATGAACAGATCTGAGCCATGGCGATGATGAACAAAATCGGCGATGATGAACAGAATCGATGATGAACAGAATCGGCGATGTTTGCAGCCATCGGTTCCTCTTTGTATTGATTATTATTAACAGATCTGAGCCTCTACTTTTTCATATTTTTGTTTTTATTTTTATCAAGTGTTGATGGGTGGGTGTTGATGATGGCGGTGGTGGTGAGAAGGGGGAGGAGGTGGCGGTGGTGAGAAGAGGGAGGAGGTGGCGGTGGTGGTGGTGCTTGAAACCGTTGCCGGAACCGGCTCCGTCACGTTAGAAAAAAAAACTCAATTGCGTGTTGGAGTAGGAACGACTGATTCGATTTCCGGTTGAATCGGCCGTGAGAATATGCTGACGCTTCTGCTTCGATTTTCGGTTGAGTCGGTTGACGGTGAGGATGTGGTGATCGGAATGACGTTGACGGTGAAGATGCCGGAATCATCACGGCTGGGTTAACAGTGCAGAGGAATTAGGGATTTTGAACAGGAATTAGGGTTAACAGTGCAGAATTCTAAAATGACGAAAATACCCCTGAGGGTAAAGACAAAATATCAGGGTCATTAGTGGGGAATCTGACAAAATTTGAAATTTGGACCAAAATGGCAATAAAACGAAACCACAGGGGCCAAAATGGCAAAAGGTTTGAAATTTGGACTAAAGTGGCAAAACTGGCTAAACCTCAGGGACCAAAATGACAGTTTACTCAAAAAAGTAACTCCCTTTTGTTTTTTAACATCGGACCATTCATTATACAAACGAAATGAAAAGGTTAGAACCACTATCGTGAATAAACTCAGTTTGGATTATTTCAATTCAATTTGCCTTTTTTTATTGGAAAGGGATACATACGTCAAAGGGTGATCTCAGGGGGTAAAAAAGTTGGCCGTGAACACAACCACTTTACGATAATAACCAACTTTTTTACAATCACCCTTTGATGTACGTACCTCTTTCCAAGAATTAACATGCATGCATGCATGATTAACGTAAAAGAAAGAAAGAAGGAAAGAAAGCAAGCTTGAATAATGTTGATTAGATATATGTATATATACCATGGTTGGTGGTGTGGTGTTGGATGATGAACAATGAGAAAGAGATTGTAATTTTTTTAGTGAAAATGATAAGATGATGAAAGAAATTTGCGGGGAAAGAAGAGGTCTTAAAGGTTGAATGAGAAATGGTCTTGCAGCTTCTTTTGCCTTACCACCCATCCACTACTATTCCCATTGTTTCATTCTGTGGATAATATTTTATTCAAATAAACTAGATATTTAAATATATATATATATATATATTTTTATTTAGTTACTTAATATCTAATTTGTTAGATTTTAAATTGACTTGCTACTTTTGAAACAAATAAATATTTATTTATATCATTTAGTTTTTTATCTTTTACTTTGTCATACATTGCTTTTAAAAATTTTTGTAATAGAGTTTTTCGTGCTTAGTATTATATATTTGTAAGCATAAATTTAACTTGGTTTACGTTTCAGCGTAATGTTTTTTTTTCAGAAATGAGTCGGGTCGAATATAACACGTTTTCGTGCTTATTTTTATGTGCGGTTTAAGTTTATTTGTCGTGTCAAATATAATACGTTTTCGTTATACGGTATATATTCGAGTTACCTTACGTTTCGCTGTCGCCGTACCATTCTTTAACTTTAAAAAGACATTATTTTCTTACATTGTTAATTTTATGTACGTATCTGTATAAATTTAAGTTTACATTTTTATGTACGTGTCTGTATAAATTTAAGTTTATATTTTTATATAAACTTTTTTCGCAAATAAGTCGAGTCAAATATAATATGTTTTTGTGCTTAATTTTATGTACGTTTTTAGTTAATCTACGTTTTGACGTAAATTTTGTTTGGAAATAAGTCGGGTTAAATATTCTACGTTATCGCTAGACGTATAAATTCGAGTGACCTTACGTTTCGACACCTCCACAACGCATAAGGAAATTTACTAGTTTTTAAATATAAAGAATTCTCGGTCGTCATATATAGCGTGCTTTGCATGTCATTTTCATAACCGACTGATCATCACTCCGTATCTTTCCAGATTTATAACTATTTTTCATATAGTAAACTTTATAATGTTTTGGGTAGGAAGGATAGGAAGTAATCTTAGCCGTCCATCTAGAAAAGTAGAAATACAAGTGGGAATGGTATTTTAGTCAAACTCCTTTTATCTATTCTTTCTATTTCCCTTCTCTGTATCTTCAAACCCAGATGATCAAAACCCACCATCTTCAACATTTCATTCCTTTTCTCTCTCTAGAATTACTGCATTACAGTGCGATTTTCTTCATCAATGAATGGTTCGAACACTCAATCAACGTGTTCTTCGATTTCTTTGAAGAAAACTCAGTTTATGTTTCTATAATTTCTCGTTTTTTTTTTCAATTAAACATGATGCGATGGAACATGAGATTTCTGTTAAAACAGGTACTCCTCTTCTTAAAATTCTCAAACATTTTGTATTCAAAGTGAAGATATCTCTGATTCTACTCTTTCTCTTGATGTATTCATGCGTTTGGGCAACATCATTAGTTACAATTTCATTGAAAAATCATTAATAAAAAGTTGCACACTATGTGTTTGACAAAATGTCTCAAAGAATGAAAAAACACACTTTTTGGGTGGTTTTTAGTCCATTGCATTTTACAAAATAATGAAAAAACATAGTTTTTTATCAATTGCGTTTTACAAAAGAATGAAAAAACACATTTTTTGGGTGTTTTTTGTCCATTGCGTTTTACAAAATAATGAAAAAAAACTGTTTTTTATCAATTGCGTTTTACAAAAAAATAAAAAACACATTTTTTTGTGTTTTTTGTCCATTGCGTTTTACAAAATAATGAAAAAAACTGTTTTTTATCCATTGCGTTTTACAAAAGAATAAAAAACACATTTTTTTGTGTTTTTTGTCCATTGCGTTTTACACAATAATGAAAAAAAAACTGTTTTCCATTGCGTTTTACAAAAAAATGAAAAAACACATTTTTGTGTGTTTTGGCCATTGCGTTTTACAAAATAATAAAAAAAAACACATTTTTTTGTCCATTGCGTTTTACAAAAGACACGTTTCTTTTGTGATTTTAGTCCATTGCGTTTTAGAAAGTACACTTTCTTTTATATTTTTATGATGGTTTGTTGAACTTGATGTCCCAAAATGGTAAACCACTTGTCCCACATTGGTGTGGAGACAAAGTATAAGGTTATTTATAAGGTGAAGCATTTGCCTAACCAACATAACTTTATGACATGTTTTACCACGAGTCTTACGCGCGGGTGCGCAGGGGGGGTGCAAATTGGAACCGGAATTTAGTCGAACTCGTGTGCGCCCGCGTGTGGCTGGTTTTTCCCTCCGGAAGTCGCGTTTTGGGACATTGCGTTTTACAAAAAAAAAGTCTGTGTTTTGGGATATTGCGTTTTTTAACTGCAATTGGGACTGTTGGTTCGCTGATGCTGACTGTAGTTATTTTTTCGTTGCGTTTTACGCAACTAAGTTTTCAAATTATTTTTTTTTTCGAAATATAGCAATAGCATACTCGTTTTAAAGATAAAAAAATTCTCGTTTTTGTGCAATTTTTATAAAAAAATAATGTCGTATAAAAGAGTTATTAACGTTTAAAAATTGAGGGGACTTGGAGGAGAGAGAAACTATTAACTTGGATTGACTACAATACCCCTCAACAAACTCACATGCCTCTTTTTCTTCTTCAATTTCACCCATTTAATCTTAGTCCTTATTCATAAATAGATGATCAAAATTACTTTCTAGCGTTCCTACCCATACAAACTTCCTATTATATCCTAACCATCATTTAGTAAACTTTGAACACATGCAAGATCAAACAAGCACTTTAAAATAACTATAAGAACTCTTATAAACAAATCATATAATTTATTTTAATTTCTATTTACGATACATAATTTATTTTGATTTCTATTTACAATACAAAAAGTAGTTGGGTAAGTCGTAAGTAGTTTTTAAACATTTTATCGAAAATTGTTTACAAGTTATGAAATATATCAGTAGCATGCTATGATTTTCAATATAACTCATACTATATACGATTTAACCTAATAGTTTTATTTTCCTCTTAGAATTTTCGCTCGCCACTATTAATAGCATTGACTATCAGTTTCGGTTTAACTCATATTATATACGCTTTAAACCTAATAGTTTTATTTTCCTCTTATAATTTTCGCTCGTTAGTGATATAAAGCACAACACCACGTCACCAGCATCGGTTTTTTATTCATTTATTCAGGTCACTACACCACGTCACCATTTTTCTTCTCTTTGTTACATGTTATTTCATCTTTGATTGTTTTACACATGTATATTTTACAGCTTCATGTTTTTCTTTGTTGTTCGGTTCGTATGAAGATTCCTCATCACAACACGCGATGAGGAGGTCTTGGTTTACAATTTATAAGCATTTGTAATTATTTCACTATTTTGTGGATTAGGGAAACTAAATTTGCTGAAAACTAGTAGGCTGCCACTTTCCTCTAATGGGCAGAGGGTTTTACAAATAGACGGGAAGTTTGTATAATAACTATCATATAAACATAAACTTACGATACAGGATAAATATATATGAATTGGAGCTTTTGTTCTCGTGTAGCTTACAAGTGGCTTAGCTTGTTTGCATCCATAAGACCTAATTAATTAGTTATATTCATGGTTGTAAAAATCACAATTAGCCTCTAATTAGTCGTCATTTTATCGCTAGTCCCAGATTCACCAAGTAATTTTTATCTAGTCGGTCAATTAATCAGTAGGGGCTCAACAGTAGTCAAATCCAGTCCTAATTGGCCAAAAATGAGTGGTAGTCTAGCAATTCCGGCCAAATTCAGGCCAGATTCTTGACCAAAACCAGTAAATTATGGCAATTAATCCTATCTAATTGAAAATATGAGTCGAATAAGGTTTTAGTGTCTACTTAAAAAAACATAAAAAAATGTGTGTATATATGTATAAAACTGAAATTACATATAAATCTCAATCCAATTGATCCCTGTAAATCTTAATTAATCGCTAATCGGTACCTTACCGGCTGACTAGCGTCTAGCTATTCTTTCGATCTTATGTTAGTCGGGCACAAATCGGGTTTTTTGAAAAACCGATTCCGGTAGGATCGGGTTTTACAAAATCGGTTTTTTTTTTAAACCGGGTCCGGTCCAGGTCCGGTCCAGGTCCGGGTTTTCTACCAAAAATGAATACCCTATATACCCGGGTTCGGGTAGGGTCCGGGTCCGGGTCGGGTTTTATAAAACCCGGGTATAATAATACCCTATTTTCGGGTTCGGGAATGCATCGAGTTTGAAAAAACTCGCATCGGGTATTAAATGCTTCTTTATTAATGTTTTAGTGGATAGTTTAGCCTATTGAAATTTAATAACATTTTCAAAATTTAAGTCCGATATTATGACTTATTAATAATGAAAAGTTTAAAAAGATTTTTCTTCTTTTGTGCTAGATCGAATATTAAGGAATATTCGTGATATGAATCCTTTTGGATTACATAAACAACAATATATTTTATTTGCTATGCTATTATAATAAATTATTAATCTTTAAGAAAAAAAAAATAAGAAATAACATTCCGCTTATATGATTTTCAAATGTATAAAAACCGGGTATTTATAAAACCGGTTCCGGGTATTTATAAAAAATGGTTCCGTGTATTTATAAAATCGGGTACTACGAAAAACCGGGTATAAACCAGGTATAAAAAAACCCGATTTTGGGTTCAGGTTTTAGATCAGATATGAATACCCGGTCCCTACCCTATGGGTAGGTTCGGGTATAAAAAACCCAGGTTTTATAATGCTCGGGTCCGAGTTCGGCTTTTTTGTGCACCACTATCTTGTCTTATACCTAATTTTAAAAAGGAAAGAACGTAGTGGGTGGAGTCATCCTCTCCGGTCGAAATAAAGTCCAGCCCAAATAAGATTTGGGCTTGCCTGGCAATATCATCGACGTAAAGGGAGTGTGTCACCGCAGTGTTACCATCTCCTGGTTGTTTGTTGCACCCACCAGGTTAGCTTTTTTTTAATTACTAGTTTTTTTTAAAACCCTAATTTTTATGCCGTTATCACAGACCATACATAGAGTCAAACAACTTCATCCCACTAAACTTATGCATTAGTAAACAAGCCATTTGAAGGATAAAAATCATTCACCCGTTTGATGTTTGTGTTAACTTGAGTTTTTAATTCAACCAACAAAATTTACTTACATATAAAGCGCCCCAAGTTGGGGTCATTAACCGGTTTTGAGTGAGAAATATTCAAAGCCTATTTGTATTGGTTTGGGTTGGGTCAAAAATGATATCCAAAACCGATATACTAATAAAAAGAAATTATTTTTTGGGCCGGTTGAAACCGTTTTGGTATAATGATCGCTCCGCTCGCTGTAACGAATAGTGTAGTGCATAGTTGTCAATAGCTAGTGTAGCAATCGCTATAGCGCGCTACGTAGTATAGGTTTAGGCTCGCTAATAGGATTATAGCGATAATAGCGGCAATTATTTTAATATAAATAGCAATTAAATATAGCTATAAAATAGCTGGATTTTAGGTTTTTGTTAAATATACATATAAAATAGCATATGAACTAGGGAATTTTGATTTAATACACATATAAATTTTTTTCCTAGTGTATCGCTATTTATAAAATAACTGTCATCGTTATTCGCTGTGTAGCATATAGGTATATTAACAACTATGGTGTAGCGTATGGGTCTAGTCTCGCCATAGCCTCTGTAGCGTTAGATAACGTATAGGTCTAGTCACCATATTTTCTTCTATTTGTTACATGTTATTTTATCTTTGATTGTTTTAAACATTTATATTTTGCAGGTTCACGCTATTCTTTGCTATTCCTTGTCATAGCTGGCAAAGGAGAAGTCCTGGTTTTAATTAATTATAAGCATTTGCAATTATTTCATTTTTTTGGATCTCGGAAACTAAATTTGTTGGAAAACTAGTGGGTTGCCGCTTTTCTCTATTGGGCGAGGGTTTTACAAATAGATGGAGAGTTTGTATAATAAGTCTGGTTGGTGTGACTTAAAGCCCATAGGAGTATTATTATGTCAAGTCAACGCCACCTAGGCGCCATCTCATATGAGGGGCTTTAACGCCCATTCCTTTAACATCCTTGCAAGAATTTACAACCCCTTTTAAACAATATAAAAAAATAAAAATAAAAAGAAATCAAAAGGGGAATTTGATTGGTAAAAATTAGGGATGAGCTCGATACCGACCAGTATCGAAAGTACCCAAAAGTGGGTACCGATGCTGAATATACCTGGTACGGTTCGGTACCAGTACGATACCGGTATTTCAGGGTAAAAACCGGACCGGTACCGACCCGGTACCGGAAATTGTCAAAAGTCGGTACCGTATCGGTACCGAAAATGTACCCAGTTCGGTAAATTCGGTACCGGTTCTAGGTATGATTTGCTCATCCCTAGTGGAAATAGAATGGGTCCACATGCATAGCCTATAGCGTTGAGGAAACGAAATTGTCTATAATGCCCCCATATAGCCAAGGAAATAGGGGAAGGGCGTCATGGGCCGCCAAAGAGAGTGAGGTGACAGAGGGCGCTATACCACACCCAACAACCTAACTATCATACAAACAAAAACTTATGATACTAATACAAAATAAATATATATGAATTCAAGCTTTTGTTCTTGTGTAGCTTACAATTGACCCATAAGCCATAATTAGTTAGTTATACCCTAGTTTTAGAAAGGAAAGAATGGAGTGGGTTAGAGGTTCAAAAAAAGGAAAAAAAATGTATCTGGTAAAAAAACCCGAGACCGGTTTTTTTTTAAGCCTGGATATTCGACACCTGAAACCGAAACCGACCCTACCCGTAGGGTATATATAAGGTATGCATTTTGATCACAATACCTGGAACCAGAATCGATCATACCCGATACCGGACAAGGAGAACCAAAATCGATTATACCCGTCTATACTTGATACATGATTCTATTATCTATCTTTTAAATTTATGTTAGTGTATTTATTTTTTTATACATAATACAATGCATATTTTTTAATAATAAACAAAAAGACGAGAAAACAGAGTATTAGAAAACCTGAAATAGGGTACTAAAAACTCGAAAATAGGGTATTAAAATACCCGGTTTTTAAGAACCAGAACCAAACCCTACCCGGAACCGGACACATAGGATATGTTTTTTTGGTCAAATAAACGGAAATTGTAATAGTCACAATGGTATTGTTGAAGGTTGCTTGAACATGAATAAGTCCTTTTTTCTACGTGCACTCTTGTGTGAACCAAGACGTCCATTCTTACGTAAACCAGTTTCTTATCTTTTCTTTTATTTATTTATTTTATTCATTCCGATAAAACTTCCTTAAAGTATCAACTAATTTGGAAGGAGTGAGATTATACAACCCTCCCTTTCTCTTTTTTTTTCCAGAAATAGTAAATTTAGGATTTAATTCGGATATCAGAACGGTTCCAACTCTTAAAACGAGAAATCAAAACTGATTCCATTACAAAAATACTTGGTTTTTGAGTGGGGGAGTCATCCTCTCCGACCCAAATAAAGTCCAATGATTTAAAAAGACAACTCAAATAAGATATGCCTGGTAATATCATCATCAACGCCATTGCAGTGTTCACGCCAACTCACCATCTCCCGGCTGTCCGCTGCACCCACCAGGTTAACTTTCCTTGTCTTTACTAGTTTTTAAGCCCCTAATTTCTTAATCCACTTCATAAATCCTAAAATTCTTCATTGTGATTTGCAAACATTATTGTTATGTTGTTATCACTGACCACACCGTTAAACAACTTGTTCCCACTTAACTTATGCATTAGTAAACAAGCCCTTTATACGATAATAATCATTCACCTGTTTGATGTTTGTGTTAACTTGAGTTTTTAATTCAAGCAACAAAATTTACAAATAAAGCGCCCCAAATTTTGGGTCATTAACCGCTTCGAGTGAGAAATATTCAAACCATAGTCACATGGTTCGTGGTACACTCCGGTATGGGAACGTGAAACGGGATCGTAGTTCACTAGTCTCTAAAATTCGGTACGAGTCGGGGTAGGCTCGTTTCAGATCGCTTTGGTATGATGTACCATATGTGGTATGATGTACATGTTGAAGTTAACTATAAATAAGTTAGAGGCTCCTAAAAGCAAGATCTGGACATAGTTTGGATAAGCAATACCAACATCCTTCAAACACGATATTGACATGCATGAAGAGAAAACTTGAAAACAAACTTGACAAAATTTGGCTGAAATTCTCTTCAAAGTTGCTCTACGGCTTAAACCACTCTGAATTAGAGAAAACGGACCTCACCATGGTGTTCGGAACATCGAAATTAGTAGAAAAAATGTACCTTTGGCCGGAAAACGGTCACTGAAAGGTTCGCCGGAAAACCGCCGTCGGTACGTGCCGACGTGGTCAGCCGCCGCCGTCGCCTCGGCTCCACCGTGTGGTGGCTGGATTTTGGTCGATGGATCTTGTGTTCTAGAGAGAGAATGTAGAAAGAGGTTAGAGAGAAGGGAGGTAGAAGGAGAAAATGTTTGTGAAGAATGAAGGGAGTGGAGGTATATAGGGGTTTATATACCCAGGGTTTGGTGGAGTGGTTTGAAGCCCATCAACAAAGCCCATCCTTCTTCAGCTTGCACACAACTCCGTTTCAGCTTGTTCTTGCGTCAGAATTCTCGTTTTCTCGCGTGAATTTCAATACAAATTAGTTTATACATTAAAATAATTATTTTTATGCTCAAAATATTAGTATTTTGTTAATATGGTATTAAATGTCGCGCACACACGCGTTGTGCGTTGAAATCGCGTAAGTTGATCTGCTTGTTGATTCTTGTCGTTTCAATGACCCGAAAGTTATTGTAACTTATAAATATACTTTTTCAATAATACATAAGTATTGTAAACATATTTATTACGATTAACGCATGAATTCTTGTTATCCCATGCGCAGCGTTGACCGTATACGCGTCCAAACATTGTTCTAAATGCTAACTTTTCAATCGTAAAGATACAATTTTCTTTCTTAATCATAAAGTTTTAAAAAAATAGTCAAACATTTGTCTTGAGTTGTATTTTCGGTTGAGTCTTTGTTTTTCTATACACTAATAAGGTTTTTCAATGTTAGTGTGTTCTTAGATGATCATTAGTTTTTGTCTACATCTTTTTTTAAGGTGGTGGTTGTTTTTCTAAAAAATATCTGCACATGCTCTCATGTCTGCTTCATGCAGACCACACGCAGACATTGTCATCTGTAGACTGTTTATTTTTCGAAGATGTTTCATCAAAAAACATTTATGCGAGCTCTTCTTGGTGCGGACTTGGACCAGCCACTTTTAAAATCTTCTAAGGTCTGCAAAGGGTAAAACACCACCACTGTTCACCACCATCGTCTACCACCACCGTGCACCACCACCACCACCCATCATCCACGTCCACCTCCCACCACCACTACCATTGTCCGTACACCACACCAGTTTATTCTAGAAGTCTACACACGTTAAAAAACAAACAGCCTTCTTCTTGCAGAGTGCAGAGGTTTGGTCCAACTTTTCTTTTACAGATGTGGTCCGTGGACTACAGACATTTTAGCTCTTAAAAAACAAATTGCACCTAAATGTAGTGTGTAATCTAAAATACAACAGCTATGCTTAACAATTCATATCGGAAGAGCATCAACTATTGACCTTTGTTTTTACTTCATACGTCAACCATAGAATTAGTATCGAACAAGAACGAAAACTATAACAGTAAAAGCTTGGCTAAGCACCAAAAAATTATTTATGTCAAGAAATTATCTCAAAACTTGACTTACAATCCTTAATCCTTGACTCAAAGTCTTTATTCATTAGAGCAATCATGTTTCGAAATTACAATGTGATTATGATATAATAGTTGTAATTATCATGTCCTAGTTAATTGGTTGGATAATTATCTAGCATCCTAAACGAGTCAGGATGGGATGTCTTTAGGATAATTATACGAGCAATCCTAGTATAAGTCTAATTGGATAGGTTAGCTTATAAATACCATGTATTAGGTATTATGGATTATAAGAATCAAGTTTTTGTGTAGTTTTCTTGATCTAATAATATTATGGGAGTCAGCCATAATTTTATATTCGTCTGAGTATCGGTTGGGACTTGAAACTTGTGGTCCATATTCTGATGATATTTCTTTGAAAGTTAACATACTGTAATATTGTGATAGAAAAACTGCAGCTGATTAAAAGACAGAATACGAAAAAAGTATGAACTGCAGAAACAGAAATAAACAGTTAACGTGAACCGGGCTTGTGTTTGACACAATTCCCTTAAACAGATTCGCCGTCTGTTCCCAGGGTACGCCGGTTCGAAATAGCAACCGAGTACTGCCGGACCTTGAACACTTGCCTGAAAGTAAATAGGTTTAGGCTGTAGTAGAGATTGAGAGAGAAGAGAAGAGATGTTGTGGTGTGTCGAAACTGGTTGTCTGCATTGGGTTTTATAGCCACAGATCATAACTGATTATGGCCTCATCACTGCAGTCAATCATAACCGAAACGAATTAAAACTATTCAGTTTCGAAACTGATGACAATCATAACCGAAACCAATGATATTCTCATTAATGATTTTGGTTTCAAAAAACCCATTAGAATTCAACCGTTACAGTCTCGAGTGAAGAGTGCAAAAATAGGCATACGCTGGCCCTGGGTTTTTGGAACTGCATTCGTGTCCGCAGGACGTGCGGGCGCACACGAGTTCGACTAAATTCCGGTTCCAATTTTGCACCCCCCCTGCACGCACGCGCGTAGGACTTTTGGTAAAACATGTTCAAAGTTATGTTAACTAGGTAAATTGTTTACCTTATAAATAATAATTTCTTTTGTTCCCACACCTATGTGGGACAAGGTGGTTTTACCAATTTGAGACTTCATTCACACACCCAAATTTCCAACAATCCCCCACATGAATGGAGGTCGATCTCAAAAACTACATATTTCCCATTATATTTCAGCAGTTGAGTTTTGCATACGAAGGTAGGTGTTACCATTTGAACCTTCGCTCATGAAGCGCACTTAGCCCACTGGCTCTGAGTAGACGTTGATGTCTTTGAACTCATCTGCCGTTTGTGTGGACGACAATACACTTCACACAAGACTCTCCCTGACAAAGTCAAGTCCTCATAGTTATGTTCGTTATGGTCATGAACATGAGCCTGGTTCCGTGAGAGCCATTAAGTATTGTGCCCCAACAATACCCTTCGAAGCGACCCCACTTCTCTCTCACATAGGTGATTCACTATGTATGATTACTTTAATCGAATCATTAAAAGCCATAGGCTTCACTTTTAGGAATGGACTAGGAAGTTAACTAAGCTTTTACAGTACACTCCCTTACATATATACGTAGGGTTATCCCCCCACAGTGACCTCACTAATTCATACAATTAGGTATTCCTATTGAACTCAGCTCTTGGGATCTCCAGTCTACTGAGTTAGGTTTCCATCATATGAACTTATATTTTCAAGGGCTTCAGTCCCATTCCTATGGACGACTTCTGTACTAACTCTCTACTTAGGCCTTTTTGTCACACCCCGACCCGCAACGGAAAAGGTGATCGGGGCATGATTGGGTTATCATCAAAGCTCATGACATTTATTATAACGTTTCATATTCATTATTACAATTTAAAGGGAAACATACAATCATAATTACATCATGTCCTAAACACAATTCTAGATTTCATTGCTTTCTTCTAAGGCATTTCCTATGTTTTCCTTGCTTCATCCTGCTCACCTGTATCATGTGTAAAAATGGTTTTTGGATCAATAAAAAGTTGGCGAGTGAATCCTATGAAAAGCATTTGAACAAGTTTATTGAATTGATTATAAAATAAAGTGCACAACCACATATGAGTAAATATAGATGTAAACATATTCATAAAACCCTTAATATCAGATAATGCACACACATACAATAATAAATTGTTTTGAGGCACGCGTTGCTCAACCCGTCTCTCACGAGGAACTGATGGGCCTAATGAATGATTTGCATACAACTTGACAATATGAAAGACATAACTACAAACAATATTTACATTCTAAGTTTAGATCACAATATGGTATGGCACAAGTTTAAATAAACGAGTTAATTTTAGTGACACATGACACACCCCAAAACGTGTAATTAAAAGGGGGAGTTGTAAGATTCACTCACATTGGGTGCGTTCGGTTGATGATGTTGATTGCGCACGAAGTTTGATTTAACCACGAGTGAAACTAACCTAGATAATAACATAATGGTTCGGTAAATAAGTGGATTTTATTAAATCAATTTTTGTAGGATTATTGGATATATTTTTGTGAGTTTAAGGCTATTTTCTAACTTTAAAAATGTTATTTTTAAGTATTTTTAATTGATTTTTAAATAAAATAAATAAATAAAAATAATAAAAAAATGTTGACTTTTTGACCGTTGACTTGTTGACCGTTGACCTGTTGACCGTTTGATTGTGTTATTATGTGCGCTGAGTGAGGTTCGAACTCGTGACCTCCCGTATGCGTGCACGCAGCTCTACCAACTGAGCTACGTGTCTAACCCGGAATATTTCTGTTTTTAATTATATTTATATACTAATTGAATTAATCCGAAAATCATTTATTTTAAAAACGATTTAATTGCATTATTCGGTGCTCGCCACAGGTCTCGAACCCGGGACCTGTGGTTTAGGTTGACACACAGTCCACCGCTGGACTGTGTGTCTAACTTGGTAAATAATCTGATTTTTATTATACTTATATACAAACTAGATAATTTCATTTCTGCCTTATATAAAAAGTTTGATAATTGCCAGAACCGGTGCGATAGTCTGGACTCGAACTCGCGACGTGTGATTTAAACGTTCACACAGTCCACCACTGGACTGTGTGTCTATCTTGGTTATTATTCCGGTTTTTATTAAACTTAACATCTATTTGCAGTGAATCCGGTTCAGTTTAAAAAAAGAACATTTTTATTAAGGCGAGCGTGCGCGGAACAAGAATCGAACTCGGGACGTATGCGTGTTTATTTGCACACAGTCCACCGCTGGGCTGTGTGTCTAACCTGAGATACATCTTGATTTAAATTAAACATATATGCAACTGAAAACTTCATATTCTTTGTAACATCCGTAAAAAAACGGATTTACCAAACCCGCTCCGTTTATCAACCGAACAGTCAGTCAAAAATTTCGTTGCGAATTAAATGCCCAAAATATTTTTAAACGATACGTAATCGATTATTATACGGGAATATATATTTAGTTTTTGAAAAACTGTTGAAAATCGCAAAATAAAAATAAAAGTCCTCTGCCGGGTTTCGAACCCGGGTCTGTACCGGTTCAACATCAGACTTATCACTTAACACACAAACCACTGCGCCACTTGTTTTGTTTGTTAAATAATGAAATCATTTAAATCATAAAGTGACGTTACGAATTCAAAACCGGCGCCCAATAGTTCAGTCGTCGGAATCCCGGTAAACTCGCGAGCTTTTAACAACATTTTCAGTTATAACGTAAACCATTACTAAGACATAAGTTATAACCGACGTCTGAGTCCGCGACCAAAATTATAACCGCCGGAGAAATTTAAATCAATGAATCCAGTTGGAAATCGGGCCAAATACATCGACGATTTGCCCTATAAAAACCACCTCGAACCTCTGCAAACACTTTCGCTCAAAACCACACCTTTTCTCGGCGTAATTCCACTCGCCGGAATCTTTCTGTTTGTCGCCGGAAAACCGGTTTCTCCATTTCCGAGCCCTATTGAACCTTCTAAGCTTATACCGAAGTTACCCACATATTTTGTAAACTTTCTGGAGACTCGCTGCTGCAAGACACACGTCGCCGGAGGTGATTGCTGTCGCCGGAGTTTCTGCCGGAAAACAGAGGGTCCAGTCGGTATACCTCTTCGCTTATTTTCCTTTTCTTTTCACCTTTATCTCACCATAATAAACTGGAAAACACTAAAGAACATGTTTTAAAAACCTCGAACCAGTCTGTTGTCGAGTCTGGTTAAAACTCAATGAGGAAGACGATGTTTCGGAACGTATATGTATAATTAAAATCAGGATATTACTCGGGTTAGACACACAGTCCAGCGGTGGACTGTGTGCACATTAAACATACAAACGTCTCGAGTTCGAATCCCGTTTCACACACGCTGCCTTAATAAAAATCATTTTTTTGTTTAACTGAACCGGAGTCGCCACTGGTATATGTTAAGTATATTAATAACCGGAATAATAACCAAGTTAGACACACAGTCCAGCGGTGGACAGTGTGTTTGTTTATATCACAGGTCACGAGTTCGAGTCCGGTCTTCTGCACCGACTCGGACAATTATCTATTCTTTTTAAATAAGGCAGAAAAGGAAATAACTAATTTGTATTTAAGTATAATAAAAATCGAATTATATAACATGTTAAACACACAGTTCAGCGGTGGACTGTGTGTTAGTTTAAGCCACAGGTCCCGGGTTCGAGACCTGTGGAGCGCACCGTCCGAATTGATTTAAACTGTTTTTAAAATGATTTTCGGTTTAAACTAATTAATATATATATATAATTAAAATCAGATATATAACGGGTTAGACACGTAGCTCAGTTGGTAGAGCTGCGTGCACGCGTACGGGAGGTCTCGGGTTCGAGCCTCACTCAGCGCACTTGTATACACAACTCGAACCGGTCAACGGTCAGGTCAACGGTCAACGGTCAGGTCAACGGTCAGAAAAAAATCAATTTTTTTATTATTTTTATTTAATTATTTTAATTAAAAATCATTTAAAAATACTTAAAAATAACATTTATAAGGTTAGAAAATAGCCTCAAACTCACAAAAATACACCCAACAATTCTATTAAAATAGATTAATAAAATCCGTTTACTTACCAAACCATAATGCGATTTATCTAGGTTAAATCTCACTCGTGGTTAAAACCACTTCGCGTGCATTCAACATCATCAACCGAACGCACCCACTGTGAGTGAATCTTACAACTCCCCCTTTTAAATTACACGTTTTGGGGTGTGTCATGTGTTATGAAAATAATTAACTTATTTATTTAAACTTGTGCCATACCACATCATGACCTAAACTTAGATTGTTTATATTGTTGTGATTACTTATTTCCTTTTGGTAAATCATACGAAACTCATTCATTAAGCCCATCAGTTCCTCGTGGAAGACGAGTTGAACAACGCGTGCCACAAATCAAATTCATTATTGTTTATGTGTATATCATTGAGTTTATATTGATTGTAGTTGTGTCATTCATATTATCATGGTTATGCAATTCATTCATTAGGCCCCTCAGTTCCTCGTGAGAGACGAGTTGAGCATCGCGTGCCTCTAAATGTTCCATTATTGTTCATGTGTGTTTCACTTAATATCTTATGATTGTTGATTAAGTTTACATCTATTTTTACTCATGTTTGGTTGTGCACATATTTCATAATCAATTTAAATAAATTTGTTCAAATGTTTTCCATAGGATTCACTCGCCAACATTATGTTGATCCAAAACCTTTTTACACATGATACAGGTGAACAGGTTGAAGCAAAGAAAACATAGGAAATGCCTTAGAAGAGAACAAAGATGCCTAGATTGATAGCTAGAACATGTTGTAATCTTTATTGTAAATTTCCATTAAATTGTATTAATGAATATGAAACGCATAATAAATGTCATGAGCTTTGATGATAACCCAATCATGCCCCGATCACCTTTTCCGCTGCGGGTCGGGGTGTGACATTCTTCGTTAAACTTAACCAGAATCGGTGTCCGACTGGTTCGACGATTTAATCAAGTTCTTTAGTGTGGTGTGATTAATTACATGTGAGATTAATAAAAAGAATGAGAGATATTAGGTATAAGATATACCGACAGAGGTCCCCTGTTTCGCCGGCGAGTTTTCGATTACAGCAGGTTATTCCGGCGACGTGTATTTTGCGGCAGGGTGTCTTCAGGAAGCTTGAGGTGAGTGGGGGTGGCTTCGGTATGAGCTCTAGGTGTTCTGTTTTTAGAGTGATGCACAGAGGTGAAAGGTTCGGTTTTCCGGCGAGTTGCAGAAGTTTTCCGACGAGTGAAATTACGTCGAGAAAGGGTGTGATTGTGAGCGAAAAGGCTAACAGAAGTTAGAGGGTGTATTTATAGGGCAGAACATCGACGAATTTGGTCCGTTTTCCGTCTTGATTCGTCGGTCAATAATTTTCCGACGGTTATGACTTGTGTCGCGGGTTCAGACGTCGGTTATAACCGATGTAATAGTTAAGGCTTCGGTTAAATCAGAAGAAACCGTCCAATCTCGGCGAAATCGTCGGGATTTCCGACGACTGCGATTGGGCGCGTCAGTTTTGAATTCGAGTTTGATATTTGAATTAATTGTTCTGATATGTTACTAAAGAACACAAGTGGCGCAGTGGTTGGATGGTTGGAAGTTAAGGCGTTGTTGACCAGGTTGACCCGGCTGACCCGGGTTCGAAACCCGGCAGCCTTGTTTTATTTTTAAATCACTATTTTTAATACTTTTTCAAATATAAATAATATATTCCAATACACTTATTAATTATGTATCGTTTAAAATTAATTTGGGCATTAAATACGCAACGAAATTTTTAACTGATTGTTCGGTTAATAAACGGAGCGGGTTTGGTAAATCCGGTTTTTGACGGATGTTACACTTTTGTTAGCGGATCCGCGATATTATCCTTTGACCTTACGTAGTCAACAGTGATATTTCCTGTAGAGATTAGTTGTCGTATCGTGTTATGTCTATGTTTGATATGTCTGTTCCTACTATTATACATTGTGCTATGAGCTCTGCCAAGTGCCGATTGGCTATCACAATGTATGCAAATGGCCAATGCCGGCTTAGGCCATCTTGGTAACCTCAACAAATTGACGTAGCCACTCTGCCTCTTCACCTGCTTTATCTAAAGCGATGAACTCTGATTCCATCGTGGATCTAGCAATAACCGTTTGTTTAGAAGATTTCCACGATATAGCAGCACCTCCAAGTGTGAATACATACCTACTTGTTGCTCTAGAATCATTCGTGTCAGATATCCAATTTGCATCGCAGTGTCCTTCTATAACTGTAGGATATCTTTCAAAATGCAACCCGTATTCCCGAGTATATCTTAAGTAGCGAAGCAACCGAGTGATACAGTTCCAATGCATTGGACTTGGGTTGCTCGTGTATCTACTTAGTTTGCTCACAACATATGCTATGTCGAGTCTAGTACAACTCATGAGATACATCAAGCTACCAATAATTATTGAGTATTCCAACTGGTTTACAGGTTCACCTCTATTCTTGGCTAGATGTTGACTCGTGTCAAGTGGAGTTCTAGCTTCATTAAAGTCATTTGCATTGAACTTCTCAAGAATTTTGTCCACATAGTGGGATTGACTTAAAACAAGTCCGCTTTGGGTTCGTGTGATTTTGACCCCTAAAATCACATCCGCAAGACCCATGTCTTTCATGTCAAATCTTGCCTTTGGCGTGTTCTTTGTAGATTTTATGATTTTGGGCATTACTACCAGCAATGAGCATATCATCTACATATAGACACAAAATGACGTATCCATCAGATGTGTCCTTCACATACACACACTTGTCACATTCATTGATTTTGAACCCAGCATCAAGCATGACATGATCAAACTTTTGGTGCCATTGTTTTGGAGCTTGTTTCAATCCATACAAGGATTTTACAAGTTTACACACTTTATTTTCTTGCCCAATAGCTGTAAAGCCTTCGGGTTGCTCCATATAGATTTCTTCCTCTAGATTTCCATTCAGGAAAGCTGTTTTCACATCCATTTGGTGAACTTCCAAATTTCTAATGGCGGCAATGGCAAGCACCAACCTGATGGATGTTATTCGCGTAACTGGCGAATATGTATCAAAGTAATCTAAACCTTCTCGTTGCTTATATCCTTTGATAACCAACCTTGCCTTGTACTTATCGATGGTTCCATCTGGCTTCATCTTCTTCTTGAAGATCCATCGATATCCTAGTGGTTTACATCCTTGAGGAAGATCCACTAGTTCCCAAGTATGGCTTTGTAAGATAGAGTCTATCTCACTTTTGATTGCCTCCCTCCACTGAGGTCCTTCTGATGAATGCACCGCTTGTTGGTACGTTTGAGGTTCATCTTCTACCATATAGGTAAGAAACTCAGGGCCAAAGGATTTTTCAGTCCTTTGCCGTTTACTTTTCCTGATTTCAACTTCCTCAGTCATAGATTGTTCTCGAGGTTCATCATTTTCAACCTCACGCTCAGGAACACTTTTCTCAACCGGTCTAGAAGAACTCGGTTCACTTTTATCTAAGCGAGGGAACACATGTTCAAACCATGATGCATCCTTAGATTCCATTATGGTGCCTTTGCATATTCCAGGGTTCTTAGAATCATGCACAAGAAAACGATAAGGACCATAAGGACGAGTATATCCAATAAATACACAATCCACTGTTTTGGGTCCAATTAGTAGCCGCTTTGGTGATGTGACCACCACCTTAGCTAGGCACCCCCACACTTTCAAGTATTTATATGGTGGTTTCTTGCCCATCCACAATTCGTACGGCGATACATCCTTTTTCTTATTAGGTATCATGTTCAACACATAATTTGCCGATAAGATTGCTTCCCCCCACATGTTTTGGTTTACACCAGAACTTGTCATCATGGCATTCATCATTTCTTTCAATGTGCGATTTTTTCGTTCCGCTATGCCATTTGATTGAGGGGAGTAAGGAGCCGTGAGTTCATGTATGATTCCATTTTTTGCACACATCAATGAAAGGTGAAACATATTCACCTCCTCGGTCGCTCCTTACGATTTTGATTTTCCGATTTAGTTGATTCTCAACTACGGCTTTGAACAAGATGAACTTGTCAATCGCCTCGTCCTTACTCTTAAGTAAGTACACGTAGCAATACCTTGTACTATCATCAATAAATGTGATGAAGTACTTGTTCCCACCATGTAACATTTGTCGAAAACGGGTTTACCAAACCCGCTCCGTTTGTAATCGAATATCAAGTTATAAATGTGTTGTTGCCTATTTATGTTTATTTTAATTTTTAATGATACATAATTAATAAACAAACTAAACCATAAAAGTTATAATTGATAAAAAGTATAAATAAAGTAATTAAAAATAAAATGGGGCTGCCGGGACTCGAACCCGGGTCAGCCGGGTTGTGAACTCCAAAGACTTAACACTCACACGCATAACCACTCCGCCACTTGTTGTTTTCTGTCAACTCTAGGAAACAAATAAATCTTATCTACAAACATAAATCAACCGGTTACGCCAACTGTAACTGAAATCGGTTATCAAACGCTCCAAGATGATCTGAGTACTCGCGGTTCACTGAGTATAACCGATATACCGACGTTTTCAATCAAGTTGCTTTGAATGAACTTGAATTCTAGAAGTTGATCGGTTTTTATAACCGAAAATCTTCAATTCCAGTTTTACTTCCATCTTTGTACTCCTTCACGACTCAAACATAATATACAGACTTTCAGTTACATTTTCGCTCAAGTTTCAGTCCGCCGGAGAATCAAATTTTACTCGCCGGAAAGTTTCTGCAAGTCGCCGGAAAACCGTATTCTCCATCAAAACGGTAAGTCTTTCAATACCGTCGTGGTCTATCAATTGTTAAGCTATTTCTAACTCGGACCTTTCAATTGAAATCGAATTCAGACGCTGTTATCAGATAATTCCAGTTCGCCGGAAAATTTCTGGAAATCCTTATTTTCAGCTGTGAAACGGTATGGACATTTAAACACCCTGTTAACGCTTGTTTAGCATTTCTAAAAATTCTAAAAATTCTATTAAAAACCTTAATAAAATCCTTAATAAAATCCACTCATTTACTATATTTTCCGTTATTATTTAGGTTAGTTAATTCTCGTTGTTCCGCTCTTCCAACTCGTGCGCATCTCACCATCTCCAATCAAACGCACTCAATGTGAGTGAATCTTTACAAATTCCCCGTTTAATCACGTTTTTTGGGTGTATCATGTGTCTTGCCATTTATTATATTTAAATCATTGTGCATACATCATATCATGAACAAATGTGTATTCAGTTTGTTTCAACTGTTTGTGTGGTTATCGTTAGATTAAATTTTATTATTTTTAGTACATGCAAATTTCATAGGCCGCCGCTCCCCATTACATTATGAGCGTTGAGCATGTTCCCCATTACATTATGAGCGTGAACCTGGCGTGCCAACATACGATCGGCTCCGTTTGATTGAGCCTTGATCGCACAGACATTTATCATTTTCAGTACATGCAATACGATCGGCTCCGCTTGATTGAGCCTTGATCGCACAGTTTCATTCATGTTATTTAATGTATGATGTTGGTATGTTAATGTATGCTATCATATGTTTTTGTATGTTATAGTTGTGATTGCTATTGCTACTGTTTGATTATTTACATTTGCTCACTTATGATTATGCACAATTTTTCATTGATAAACTAACAAGAAAATCAATAATAAATGTTTATCTAACAAGGTTCACTCGCCAACTTATGTTGACCCAAAAACCCCCATTTTTACACATGATACAGGTGAACCAGCTGCAGCAAGAAACACATAGGATTGGCCTAGAAGAATAAAATGATTTAGAGCTTGGAATTGTTTTGTTTGGTTATTTTCTTTGTATTTGTATGGACATGTTTGGATTATTGGGAATGTAATTTTGACTTTAATAAATATGAAACATATTAGTAAATATCATGAGCTTTGGTGATAACCCAATTATGCTCCGACTCTTATTCCGCTGCGGGTCGGGGTGTGACAGATTGGTATCAGAGCCATGACTATAGGGATATAGGATAGGTTATTAGACCCTTAGAGCCTATACTATAGTTGAATAGAAATTTTTAAAATTTTTGTGTGTTACATGCCAAATTTCATGATGTTTATATGTTTTATGTTAAATGTTACATTCAATGTTATGCAAGCATGTTCATAAGTATATATTATCATATAATGCCTATCATATTCTCATAACATATCATATCCATGAAAGCACACACCACATCATTTTCATGATTGCTTTTACAATGATTTTTGTGTTTTCAAATCTCATCAAAGTGAGTTCTCATGACGGGCATGTAGTAACTGGAAGGGTACCAGTACCGGTAGTCGGAACGTCCTGTCTAGGCTGGCATTCGTATAAATCCAAAATAAAGGACCAGTTTGCCTACCTGGGGACTAACGATGAGAGTACGAAGTACCTATTAGGCCAAAGTATGCTATACCAAATGTCGTGTGAGCTAACCCCACTTTGAGTTGTCATTGTGTCTACACCTGGACACATTCCGACCATACCTCTCGTAAACATATTTTGTGGTTTGCATCCGGGTGATGCGAGTGTTAAATCGCCAATACTAATGTGAATCCTACCAAGCCAATAGTCATGGGGGCCCACATGACTATACAGGTGAAGGTATGGGGGACATTTGAGGCCCAACATGAGCAAACCCAAGACATCCTATGGATGTAGTTGCATTATTGATATTTATGTTATTTTCATTTTCTTAAAGACACATGACACCTAAAAAGACTCCATTAACTCACAATCTTCTTATGTATGTTCCTGTAGATGTCGGCTAGACAACAACGAGGGGGTAAAAGATCAGGAAGGTCTCACGAACGCTTGGCCACACAAATCGCGAAACAAATGGCCGCGGTGCTTCCTGACATTGTGGTTCAAGTACAACAAGCTCTCGCCACAAATCCCACTAATCCTCCCCAACAACATGACCAGAACATCGGCAACCCTCCTACCAGCAAGTGCTCATACAAACATTTTAAGTCTTGCGATCCTCCTAAATTTGAAGGGACCGAAGGTGTCACTGCTCTCCTCCATTGGTTTGAGGAAATGGAAAACACCTTCCTCAACTGCGATTGTCCTGAGGATCGCAAGGTTCGATACGCCACCGGGAGACTATTTGGGGTAGCTCTCACCTAGTGGAATACTGAAAAGGGGAAGAGGGGAATTGATGATGCAATGGCCTTAACATGGGAGGAGTTAAGGGAAATCATGACTAGGCGTTTCTGTCCTAGGAGTGAAATTAAAAAGTTGGAGGACGAATTTCATTCTTTAAAGCAAAAGGAGGGAGATCATACCACCTACAACAAGAGGTTCTTAGAGTTGAACCAAATGGTCCCTAATTTGTTTACCCCAGTTTATCGCTTGATCGAGCATTATATTCGAGGTCTTCCCTCGAAAATTCAAGATTCAGTTCTCAGCATTTCGCCAGCAACACTTGAAGCTGCTATGGAGCTAGCGACTGAACTGACCGAGAATCGAATTCGCAACGGTAAGTTTAAAGAAAAGAAACAGAAAGCCCCTGTTGAGGGTCAAACTTCAAACCATTCCATCTCCTCCTCTAAGTTTGCTAACAAGAGGAAGCGCAACACCAGAAACTTCGCTGTTACACAAACCAATTTCCCTATTCCTGCTGCACCCATTACCCAAGTCCGCCCCTTCACCTGCACCATACAAAAGACCATACTCTGGCCCGTTACCAAAATGCAACCGTTACCAATACCACCATTCTCCTGATCATCCATGCCAATATTGCACCGGCTGTGGTCGCGCAGGTCATACTGTTCAAACCTGCCGCATGCCTAAGCGAACGAACCGCCACCAGCCTTTAACCCAAACCCACCAACAAATAATGGGTCAAGCCCAACAACCCCTACTATTACCACCTACCCAACATTTAGCCCAAACATATTACCAACCCAACTATCCTATGGTACAACCTATGCGGGCTTGCTACAATTGTGGAGACCCAAGCCATTTTAGAAACACTTGTCCAAGGCTGGTAAACATTATTCATGCTCAGGCCCAAGCCAATCCGGTGAATCAAGCAAACCAAGCTCCTTCACCTGCAAGAGGAAGAGCTTTCAACATCAACGCTAATCAGGCTAGAGCTGACGGCAATGTGGTTAACGGTACGTTCCTTATAAATGGTAGATATGCATCCATGTTGTTTGATACTGGCGCGGATAAAAGTTTTGTGTCCTTAGAGTTTGAACCTATCTTAAACCAAAATCATGATAAGCTCATGGAATCCATAACAGTAGAAGTTGCAGACGGGAAACCGGTCTCATTAAACTCTATTATACGCAACTGTACACTCACCTTAAACGACCACGACTTTTCAGTTGACCTCATTCCTATGAAGTTGGGAAGTTTTGATATCATAATTGGTATGGACTGGCTCAGTCAACATCAGGCAGAAGTTGTATGCCACGAAAAGTTTATACGTATTCCTCTTTCAAACGGTCAGACTCTTCGAATCTTTGGAGAAACCTCGTCGAAAGGGCTCAGCTTAATGTCTTGTCTTCAAGCTCAAAAATATCTTCGCAAGAATTATGTCGCGTTTTTAGCTCATATCATCAAAAAGGGAACCATGGAGAAGAAACTTGAAGACATCCCAGTAGTAAAAGATTTCCCGCAAGTTTTTCCTGACGACATTTCAGGACTTCCTCCAGTTAGAGAAGTCGAATTCCGTATTGATCTTATACCTGGTGCTACACCAGTTGCAAAGTCTCCTTATAGGTTAGCCCCCTCTGAAATGCAAGAGCTAGCCAGTCAATTACAAGAGTTGACTGACAAGGGATTCATACGTCCTAGCTCCTCGCCTTGGGGTGCACCTGTCCTTTTTGTAAAGAAGAAAGATGGATCGTTTCTCATGTGCATCGACTACAGAGAACTCAACAAATTAACAATCAAGAATCGCTATCCATTACCTCGCATCGATGATCTTCTTGACCAACTTCAAGGTGCCAGCTACTTTTCAAAAATCGACCTTCGATCTGGTTATCATCAACTTAGAGTACATGAAGAAGACGTCCCAAAGACCGCATTCCGAACTCGTTATGGTCATTATGAATTCATGGTCATGCCATTTGGTTTAACCAACGCTCCAGCAGTCTTCATGGACCTAATGAACAGAGTCTGCAAACCTTATCTTGATCGATTTGTTATAGTCTTCATCGACGACATTCTCATTTATTCAAAGTCTAAGTCTGATCATGAGCGTCATCTTCGACTCATCCTTACACTTCTAGAGAATGAAAAGCTTTACGCTAAATTTTCCAAATGCGAATTCTGGTTAAAAGAGGTGCAATTCCTCGGACATGTAGTCAATGACAAGGGAATACATGTCGACCCCTCAAAGATCAAAGCGGTACAAGAATGGCAAGCGCCACGTACACCAACTGAAGTAAGATCATTCCTTGGTTTGGCTGGTTATTATCGCCGTTTCATCTCGAACTTCTCTCGCATTGTTGTACCACTCACGGCTTTAACTCATAAGGGAAAACCTTTCATATGGGGACCCAAGCAAGAAGAAGCCTTCCAAACCCTTAAACAAAAACTCTGTGATGCACCAATCCTCACTCTTCCTGAAGGTTGTGATGACTTCGTGGTCTATTGCGACGCATCAGGGCAAGGATTAGGCTGTGTTCTAATGCAAAGAGGAAAGGTTATAGCTTATGCTTCGAGACAACTCAAGACTCATGAGAAGAACTACACCACCCATGACCTAGAACTTGGAGCCGTTGTGTTCGCTCTTAAGATATGGAGACATTATCTCTATGGTACTAAGTGTGAAATATACATTGACCACAAGAGTCTTCAACATATCTTCAATCAAAAGGAGTTAAACATGAGGCAACGAAGATGGGTTGAACTTCTAAATGACTACGACTGTGAAATTCGGTACCACACTGGCAAAGCAAATGTGGTGGCTGATGCACTTAGTCGAAAGGGTTATGCGAACTCCATTCGTCTTCTATGTTCGCAAATCATAACTGACATTAAAGATCAAATTCGAGAAGCCCAACATGTTACAGTAACGGAAGATGATGTACGAAAGGAGCTGTCCTGTAGAGCTGAACTTAAAATTGAAACTAAATCTGACGGTATTCTGTACTATCTAGATCATATATGGATTCCTGACCACAACAATCTTCGTGAAATTCTTATGAATGAGGCTCACAAAACACGATACTCTATACACCCAGGAGCCGATAAGATGTATCAAGACCTTCGATACACCTATTGGTGGCCTGGAATGAAAAATGATATTGCTGTTTTTGTTTCTAAGTGTCTTACATGTTCCAAGGTGAAAGCTGAACACCAAAGACCCTCAGGACTTCTGGTCCAACCCGAAATACCTGTATGGAAGTGGGAAAACATAACCATGGACTTCATTACTTGGTTACCTCGCACTTCTAGTGGGTATGACACTATATGGGTAATCATTGACCGACTTACAAAATCAGCTCACTTTATTCCTATCCGTGAAGATTTCAAGAACGAAAAGCTAGCTCGTGTTTATATCAGCGAAATCGTAAGCCGACATGGTGTACCGTTAAGCATTATTTCTGATCGTGATGGTCGTTTCACTTCACTAACACGGCAAGCAGTACAAGCCGCTTTGGGTACGCGATTGGATCTTTGTAACGCCTATCATCCTCAAACTGATGGTCAATCTGAACGCACCATTCAAACTCTTGAAGATATGCTTCGAGCATGTGTCATAGACTTCAAGGGAAATTGGGACTCTCATCTACCATTAGTCGAATTTTCGTACAACAACAGCTATCATTCAAGCATCGGCATGGCACCTTTTGAAGCTTTATATGGTCGTAAGTGCCAATCTCCAGTATGTTGGCACGAAATTGGGGAAGCTCAGATCACTGGTCCCGAATTGATTCAAGAAACCACCGACAAGATCCATCAAATTCGAAACAATCTTCTAGCGGCTCAAGTCGTCAAAAGAGTTATGCAGATAAACGACGGAAGCCTTTAGAGTTTAACATTGGTGATCATGTACTTTTAAAAGTATCACCGTGGAAGGGAGTAGTTCGTTTCGGTCAAAAAGGCAAGCTAGCACCACGCTACGTAGGACCTTTCAAGATACTCGAAAGAGTAGGACCTGTAGCATACAAGCTTGATCTACCAGAAGAACTCAACAGGATTCATCCCACATTCCACGTATCAAACTTGAAGAAGTGCTTCGCTGATGAAAACCTCCACATTCCTCTGGAAGATATTCAGATTGATGAATCTATGCATTTTATTGAAAGACCAGTAGAGATCATAAACTTCAGAGAAAAACGTCTACGACGGAGTCGCATTCCAATTGTTAGGGTACGCTGGGAGTCGAAACGGGACCTGAGTTTACTTGGGAACGTGAAGACTCAAGGCGTGAAAAATACCCGCATCTTTTTCCTACTACAACTACTTAAATTTCGGGACGAAATTTCCTAAAAGTAGGGGATACTGTAACATTTGTCGAAAACGGGTTTACCAAACCCGCTCCGTTTGTAATCGAATATCAAGTTATAAATGTGTTGTTGCCTATTTATGTTTATTTTAATTTTTAATGATACATAATTAATAAACAAACTAAACCATAAAAGTTATAATTGATAAAAAGTATAAATAAAGTAATTAAAAATAAAATGGGGCTGCCGGGACTCGAACCCGGGTCAGCCGGGTTGTGAACTCCAAAGACTTAACACTCACACGCATAACCACTCCGCCACTTGTTGTTTTCTGTCAACTCTAGGAAACAAATAAATCTTATCTACAAACATAAATCAACCGGTTACGCCAACTGTAACTGAAATCGGTTATCAAACGCTCCAAGACGATCTGAGTACTCGCGGTTCACTGAGTATAACCGATATACCGACGTTTTCAATCAAGTTGCTTTGAATGAACTTGAATTCTAGAAGTTGATCGGTTTTTATAACCGAAAATCTTCAATTCCAGTTTTACTTCCATCTTTGTACTCCTTCACGACTCAAACATAATATACAGACTTTCGATTACATTTTCGCTCAAGTTTCAGTCCGCCGGAGAATCAAATTTTACTCGCCGGAAAGTTTCTGCAAGTCGCCGGAAAACCGTATTCTCCATCAAAACGGTAAGTCTTTCAATACCGTCATGGTCTATCAATTGTTAAGCTATTTCTAACTCGGACCTTTCAATTGAAATCGAATTCAGACGCTGTTATCAGATAATTCCAGTTCGCCGGAAAATTTCTGGAAATCCTTATTTTCAACTGTGAAACGGTATGGACATTTAAACACCCTGTTAACGCTTGTTTAGCATTTCAATTCCACGTTTAGCTAATCAAAACGAATAATTTGCTTGCTCAGTTGAAGTTCGTAAAAACAGAGCCGACGCCTTGCCGGATTTCTGAGTTGAATTATTCCTCCGGTATGTTTGTTTCCAACACAGTTTTTGTCATTTCATCTCAATCTTATGAATGTGTTAATCGTTTTAAAACAAGAAAACAGAGGGGTAATCGGCTGTCTGTAAAAACTAACGGAGAAGATGAACTGTGCTAACATTATAAGGATAATTAAAATTGGTATTTTAAACGGGTTAGACACACAGTCCAGCGGTGGACTGTGTGCAAATAATACGCACACGCCGCGAGTTCGATCCCTGATACACGCACCCTCTATGTAATAAAAACGTTTTATTTTTCTAACTGAACCGGGTTAATTTACGTTAGTTGTTAAGTATAATAAAAATTTGTATATTAACCAAGTTAGACACACAGTCCAGCGGTGGACTGTGTGTAACGTTAAAGCACAGGTCCCGGGTTCGAGACCTGTTAGTGACACCGGTTCGAGGATTTAAAATGTTTTTGAAAATAAAAGAATTTTAGATAAGCTGAATTAATATATAAGTATAATTAAAAACGGAATTATTTCGGGTTAGACACGTAGCTCAGTTGGTAGAGCTGCGTGCACGCGTACGGGAGGTCTCGGGTTCGAGCCTCACCCAGCGCATTGCAATTACACAATAAACCGGTCAAACAGTCAAAGTCAAAAAGTCAACGGTCAACCCAAAAAGTCAACATATTTTTATATTTTTAATTATTTAATTTAATTTAAAAATCAATTAAAAATACTTAAAAATAATGTTTTTAAAGATAGGAAATAGCCTTAAACTCGCAAAAATATATCTAAAAATTCTATTAAAAACCTTAATAAAATCCACTCATTTACTATATTTTCCGTTATTATTTAGGTTAGTTAATTCTCGTTGTTCCGCTCTTCCAACTCGTGCGCATCTCACCATCTCCAATCAAACGCACCCAATGTGAGTGAATTTTTACAAATTCCCCGTTTTAATCACGTTTTTGGGTGTATCATGTGTCTTGCCATTTATTATATTTAAATCATTGTGCATACATCATATCATGAACAAATGTGTATTCAGTTTGTTTCAACTGTTTGTGTGGTTATCGTTAGATTAAATTTTATTATTTTCAGTACATGCAAATTTCATAGGCCGCCGCTCCCCATTACATTATGAGCGTTGAGCATGTTCCCCATTACATTATGAGCGTGAACCTGGCGTGCCAACATACAATCGGCTCCGTTTGATTGAGCCTTGATCGCACAGACATTTATCATTTTCAGTACATGCAATACGATCGGCTCCGCTTGATTGAGCCTTGATCGCACAGTTTCATTCATGTTATTTAATGTATGATGTTGTTTTGTTAATGTATGCTATCATATGTTTTTGTATGTTATAGTTGTGATTGCTATTGCTACTGTTTGATTATTTACATTTGCTCACTTATGATTATGCACAATTTTTCATTGATAAACTAACAAGAAAATCAATAATAAATGTTTATCTAACAAGGTTCACTTACCAACTTATGTTGACCCAAAAACCCCCATTTTTACACATGATACAGGTGAACCAGCTGCAGCAAGAAACACATAGGATTGGCCTAGAAGAATAAAATGATTTAGAGCTTGGAATTGTTTTGTTTGGTTATTTTCTTTGTATTTGTATAGACATGTTTGGATTATTGGGAATGTAATTTTGACTTTAATAAATATGAAACATATTAGTAAATATCATGAGCTTTGGTGATAACCCAATTATGCTCCGACTCTTATTCCGCTGCGGGTCGGGGTGTGATACACCACAAGTAGGAATTGCTTTTAGATCACATACATCAGTATGGATCATCTCGAGGGGTTCGGTGATTCGTTCGACCTTTTTGAATGACGATTCCGTTTGTTTTGCTTCTACGCATGTTTCACATTTATTAATTGAGTCAATATCGAATGTTGGTATGCAATCAAGTTTAATTAAACGACGAGTGGAATTAAAATTAACACATTGGTCAACGTGAGCTCTTTTCTATAAGTCATCTTCAAAATCACATTACCCTCGCCTTTAATCTCTGCCGTGGCGGAGTTTCCCATAAAAACCTTTTCGCCACTAGTCACCTCCTTGAAGGTGTTGAAAAGGCTTTTGTCAGAACACACATGACGGGTAGCCCCCGTATCGACCCACCAATCCTTGTTGTTTTGCCCAACCAAATTAACTTCGGTCACCAGAATCGAAAGATCCGTGACCATGGCAACAAGGTTGTCGACTTCATGAACCATGTTCACTTGTCGAGCAGTTTCTTTCTTAGGAAGCTTACATTCACTGGCCTTGTGGCCTTGTTTCTGACAATTATAACAAGTTCCCAGAAACTTCTTTTTCCCAACGCCCCCTTTCGGGCCAAGGTTGGGGCGTTTCCTATGACTCTTCTTTCCACCTTTTCCACTGTCTTTGTTTCTTCCCTGTGAAGATTGGCCATGTTCAACAAGATTGGCCTTCACTTTTCAGGACCATCAATCTTTTTCAAGGCCACTTTGTTATCTTCTTCAATACGAAGACGAACAACGAGATCTTCAATGGTGATCTCTTTTCGCTTGTGCTTGAGATAGTTCTTGAAATCAACCCAACTTGGTTGTAGCTTCTTGATCATCGTCGCAACTTGGAATGTTTCGCTAAGCACCATTCCTTCGGCATGAATATCATGAAGAATAATTTGTAGTTCTTGGACTTGACTCATGACACTTTTAGAGTCTATCATTTTAAAGTCCAAGAACTTAGCTACCACGAATTTCTTGGTGCCCGCATCTTCCGTTTTATACTTCCGATCCAAAGATTCCCAAAGTTCTTTGGCAGTCTTGGCTTTACTATACACATTGTATAGTGTATCCACCAGACCATTCAAAATGAAGTTTCGGCTCAAGAAATCCGAATGCTCCCAAGCATGCGTAGTGCTCACAGATTGAGCATCCATGTCCCCTTCCTCAAGATGGGGTTTGGGTTCAGTCAAGAACCTTGCCAGATTCAACGTGGTCAGATAAAAAGAACATCTTTTGCTGCCACTGTTTGAAATTCACACCATTGAATTTCTCTGGCTTTTCAGCATGTGTTACTGTGTTAGGCAGCGGTGCAACCAGACCGGTCGTAACAGCAACAGCGGAAGTCATGACAGCAGTCAGGACTGTAGAAACAACAATGGTGACAGCAAGTGTTTCCATTCTGAAAGTAAAAAAAAACACAGGAACAATCAGTACAATAATCTGTTTAAGTTTGTTAGAAAAACTGCTGCTGATTAAAAGACAGAATACGAAACAATTATGAACTGCAGAAACAGAAATAAACAGTTACGTGAACTGGGCTTGTGTTTGACACAATTCCCTTAAACAGATTCGCCGTCTGTTCCCAGGGTACGCCGGTTCGAAACAACAACCGAGTACTGCCGGACCTGAAACACTTGCCTGAAAGTAAACAGGAAGAGGCTATAGCAGAGATTGAGAGAGAAGAGAAGAGATGGTTGTGGTGTGTCGAAACTCGTTGTCTGCATTGGGTTTTATAGCCACATATCATAACTGATTCTGGCCTCATCACTGCAGTCAATCATAACCGAAACAAATTAAAACTATTCAGTTTCGAAACTGATGACAATCAAAACCGAAACCAATGATATTCTCATTAATAATTTCGGTTTCAAAAAACCATTAGAATTCAACCGTTACAGTCTCGAGTGAAGAGTGCAAAAACAGGCACACGCGGGCATCGGGTTTTTGGAACTGCATTCGTGTCCGCAGGACGTGCGGGCGCACGCGAGTTCGACTAAATTCCGGTTCCAATTTTGCACCCCCCCTGCGCGCACGCGCGTAGGACTTTTGGTAAAACATGTTCAAAGTTATGTTAACTAGTTAAATGCTTTACCTTATAAATAACAATTTCTTTTTTTCCACACCTATGTGGGACAAGGTGGTTTTACCAATTTGAGACTTCATTCACACACCCAAATTTCCAACATATTGCTTAGATTTAGGGATGGCAAAAAAGCCCGAGCCCGACGGGTATACCCGAAACCCGAAAAATATGGGCCGGGTATACCCGAAGCCCGACGGGTATGGGCCGGGTATGGGATTAAAAGTTGAAAAAAATTATGGTACGGGTACGGGTATGAGATTTAGTGATACCCGCCCGATACCCGGCCCGCTTACCCGATTTAATACCCGAAATGTATTTTATTTTAGTTTTAGTTTCATATTTATATAAACTTAGTAGAGACACTTATTACCTCTGCTTCTCTAGTATTATTGTGTTACTCTCCATACTTCTTTTAATATATATTTGGATATGTATATTGAATATGAAAGCTAGCAATACCTTTATTATATAGAAGTTAATGTAATCAGATGGTTTAGATACAATTATTTCTCAACAAATTAAGTATATGTGGCATGAAAATATTGTATTAAGGAATTATGTAAAAGAGAAACCATTTGGTTCATGCATGCCAAATTAAAAGTACCTTATTTAGTTTATTATATGGAAATGTGTTTCAAATATGCATTTGAATATGATATACATGTATGTTATTGGTTATATTTTTCTTTCTTATAGTTATTAAAATAGTAAATTATATAAACATAATAGTAAAAATGCATATGGGAGTCCTAATAAGTATTTTTAACAAATAAACGGGTATACCCGATACCCGCGGGTAAGCCCGATACCCGACGGATAATTACCCGATAAATACCTGACGGGTAACGGGCCGGGTATGGGCCGAATAATTACAAACGTGTACGGGTATGGGATTATCAATACCCAGCCCATTGCCATTCCTACTTAGATTATAGGTACAAATTATATATCTTAGAACGAACTGTTTGACCACAAACTATCAAAGTCACTTTTTTGGTTGAAGTATGTTTCTAAATATTGAAATGGCACGTGATGTTGCATATATCTTTTCGTTGGCATTCTTTTATCATATGATTAATCAAAGGATGTGTCTTAATTTTTTTAACGACAAAGAATCTCACGTGTAAATTCATCCTGTTTGGGGCTATTTCCAAGATTGATCCATCGACCTCTAAGGATGTTTTTATTTTAATATTAAGCAATACGTTTACGTTTTATATTACAAATGTCTCCCCATTTCTATTTTCAGAGTTATCGTAAACATTGCAACAACATTCATTCTATTGCTTTAGTTGTGACAATAGTCCGTCATGGTGCTTTTGGTTTGGCAACTTAATGTCACTAATAGTTGCTTAGGAGCTTCATATGTGAAATAAGACAACAATATAGGCCTCATGTACAACTAAGACTAACTCAAATGTAAAAAGAAAATATGTACTCTTTTATGTTGGGAATTTTAATACCATCAATTTTGAGGATGGTTTTGCTTTGGAGGCTACTTTTATACGGATATAAAAGAAAGGGGGTGAAACGACATGTATTATAAAATTAGGGGTTTGATACGTGAAATTGAGTAATTGAAATGCGTTGATAGGTTAAAACGAGTTGTATGGATCAGAGAGAGTGAAACTGAGAGAGCTAGCAAAGAAAAAAGTAAAAAAAAGTTACTGCTACGTGGACTAATTAGAGAGTGACACGTGGACCAATGTGAGTATACTACTCTAGATCCTTATTCTCTTTAATATAATATATAACTAATTTTTCTCATTTCTATTTTAGTCCTTTAAAATATTATCTTTAATATAATATATAACTAGTTTTCTCCTTTTTATTTTAGTCTTTTAAAATATCGCAACAACGATCCATTGCACTACTTTAATATTTTTCTTACTAACCCCAGATGTAAAAAAACAAAATATTTGTTAATGTTGATGACTTTGAAGAATCTTTTTTTAAATGATAAACTGTAAGCTAACATGCCGAATTGGTATAATAAAAGAAATACCGTCGTGGTCTATCAATTGTTAAGCTATTTCTAACTCGGACCTTTCAATTGAAATCGAATTCAGACGCTGTTATCAGATAATTCCAGTTCGCCGGAAAATTTCTGGAAATCCTTATTTTCAGCTGTGAAACGGTATGGACATTTAAACACCCTGTTAACGCTTGTTTAGCATTTCAATTCCACGTTTAGCTAATCAAAACGAATAATTTGCTTGCTCAGTTGAAGTTCGTAAAAACAGAGCCGACGCCTTGCCGGATTTCTGAGTTGAATTATTCCTCCGGTATGTTTGTTTCCAACACAGTTTTTTGTCATTTCATCTCAATCTTATGAATGTGTTAATCGTTTTAAAACAAGAAAACAGAGGGGTAATCGGCTGTCTGAAAAAAACTAACGGAGAAGATGAACTGTGCTAACATTATAAGGATAATTAAAATTGGTATTTTAAACGGGTTAGACACACAGTCCAGCGGTGGACTGTGTGCAAATAATACGCACACGCCGCGAGTTCGATCCCTGATACACGCACCCTCTATGTAATAAAAACGTTTTATTTTTCTAACTGAACCGGGTTAATTTACGTTAGTTGTTAAGTATAATAAAAATTTGTATATTAACCAAGTTAGACACACAGTCCAGCGGTGGACTGTGTGTAACGTTAAAGCACAGGTCCCGGGTTCGAGACCTGTTAGTGACACCGGTTCGAGGATTTAAAATGTTTTTGAAAATAAAAGAATTTTAGATAAGCTGAATTAATATATAAGTATAATTAAAAACGGAATTATTTCGGGTTAGACACGTAGCTCAGTTGGTAGAGCTGCGTGCACGCGTACGGGAGGTCTCGGGTTCGAGCCTCACCCAGCGCATTGCAATTACACAATAAACCGGTCAAACAGTCAAAGTCAAAAAGTCAACGGTCAACCCAAAAAGTCAACATATTTTTATATTTTTAATTATTTAATTTAATTTAAAAATCAATTAAAAATACTTAAAAGTAATGTTTTTAAAGATAGGAAATAACCTTAAACTCGCAAAAATATATCTAAAAATTCTATTAAAAACCTTAATAAAATCCACTCATTTACTATATTTTCCGTTATTATTTAGGTTAGTTAATTCTCGTTGTTCCGCTCTTCCAACTCGTGCGCATCTCACCATCTCCAATCAAACGCACCCAATGTGAGTGAATCTTTACAAATTCCCCGTTTTAATCATGTTTTTTGGGTGTATCATGTGTCTTGCCATTTATTATATTTAAATCATTGTGCATACATCATATCATGAACAAATGTGTATTCAGTTTGTTTCAACTGTTTGTGTGGTTATCGTTAGATTAAATTTTATTATTTTTAGTACATGCAAATTTCATAGGTCGCCGCTCCCCATTACATTATGAGCGTTGAGCATGTTCCCCATTACATTATGAGCGTGAACCTGGCGTGCCAACATACGATCGGCTCCGTTTGATTGAGCCTTGATCGCACAGACATTTATCATTTTCAGTACATGCAATACGATCGGCTCCGCTTGATTGAGCCTTGATCGCACAGTTTCATTCATGTTATTTAATGTATGATGTTGGTATGTTAATGTATGCTATCATATGTTTTTGTATGTTATAGTTGTGATTGCTATTGCTACTGTTTGATTATTTACATTTGCTCACTTATGATTATGCACAATTTTTCATTGATAAACTAACAAGAAAATCAATAATAAATGTTTATCTAACAAGGTTCACTCGCCAACTTATGTTGACCCAAAAACCCCCATTTTTACACATGATACAGGTGAACCAGCTGCAGCAAGAAACACATAGGATTGGCCTAGAAGAATAAAATGATTTAGAGCTTGGAATTGTTTTGTTTGGTTATTTTCTTTGTATTTGTATGGACATGTTTGGATTATTGGGAATGTAATTTTGACTTTAATAAATATGAAACATATTAGTAAATATCATGAGCTTTGGTGATAACCCAATTATGCTCCGACTCTTATTCCGCTGCGGGTCGGGGTGTGATACACCACAAGTAGGAATTGCTTTTAGATCACATACATCAGTATGGATCATCTCGAGGGGTTCGGTGATTCGTTCGACCTTTTTGAATGACGATTCCGTTTGTTTTGCTTCTACGCATGTTTCACATTTATTAATTGAGTCAATATCGAATGTTGGTATGCAATCAAGTTTAATTAAACGACGAGTGGAATTAAAATTAACACATTGGTCAACGTGAGCTCTTTTCTATAAGTCATCTTCAAAATCACATTACCCTCGCCTTTAATCTCTGCCGTGGCGGAGTTTCCCATAAAAACCTTTTCGCCACTAGTCACCTCCTTGAAGGTGTTGAAAAGGCTTTTGTCAGAACACACATGACGGGTAGCCCCCGTATCGACCCACCAATCCTTGTTGTTTTGCCCAACCAAATTAACTTCGGTCACCAGAATCGAAAGATCCGTGACCATGGCAACAAGGTTGTCGACTTCATGAACCATGTTCACTTGTCGAGCAGTTTCTTTCTTAGGAAGCTTACATTCACTGGCCTTGTGGCCTTGTTTCTGACAATTATAACAAGTTCCCAGAAACTTCTTTTTCCCAACGCCCCCTTTCGGGCCAAGGTTGGGGCGTTTCCCATGACTCTTCTTTCCACCTTTTCCACTGTCTTTGTTTCTTCCCTGTGAAGATTGGCCATGTTCAACAAGATTGGCCTTCACTTTTCAGGACCATCAATCTTTTTCAAGGCCACTTTGTTATCTTCTTCAATACGAAGACGAACAACGAGATCTTCAATGGTGATCTCTTTTCGCTTGTGCTTGAGATAGTTCTTGAAATCAACCCAACTTGGTTGTAGCTTCTTGATCATCGTCGCAACTTGGAATGTTTCGCTAAGCACCATTCCTTCGGCATGAATATCATGAAGAATAATTTGTAGTTCTTGGACTTGACTCATGACACTTTTAGAGTCTATCATTTTAAAGTCCAAGAACTTAGCTACCACGAATTTCTTGGTGCCCGCATCTTCCGTTTTATACTTCCGATCCAAAGATTCCCAAAGTTCTTTGGCAGTCTTGGCTTTACTATACACATTGTATAGTGTATCCACCAGACCATTCAAAATGAAGTTTCGGCTCAAGAAATCCGAATGCTCCCAAGCATGCGTAGTGCTCACAGATTGAGCATCCATGTCCCCTTCCTCAAGATGGGGTTTGGGTTCAGTCAAGAACCTTGCCAGATTCAACGTGGTCAGATAAAAAGAACATCTTTTGCTGCCACTGTTTGAAATTCACACCATTGAATTTCTCTGGCTTTTCAGCATGTGTTACTGTGTTAGGCAGCGGTGCAACCAGACCGGTCGTAACAGCAACAGCGGAAGTCATGACAGCAGTCAGGACTGTAGAAACAACAATGGTGACAGCAAGTGTTTCCATTCTGAAAGTAAAAAAAAACACAGGAACAATCAGTACAATAATCTGTTTAAGTTTGTTAGAAAAACTGCTGCTGATTAAAAGACAGAATACGAAACAATTATGAACTGCAGAAACAGAAATAAACAGTTACGTGAACTGGGCTTGTGTTTGACACAATTCCCTTAAACAGATTCGCCGTCTGTTCCCAGGGTACGCCGGTTCGAAACAACAACCGAGTACTGCCGGACCTGAAACACTTGCCTGAAAGTAAACAGGAAGAGGCTATAGCAGAGATTGAGAGAGAAGAGAAGAGATGGTTGTGGTGTGTCGAAACTCGTTGTCTGCATTGGGTTTTATAGCCACATATCATAACTGATTCTGGCCTCATCACTGCAGTCAATCATAACCGAAACAAATTAAAACTATTCAGTTTCGAAACTGATGACAATCAAAACCGAAACCAATGATATTCTCATTAATAATTTCGGTTTCAAAAAACCATTAGAATTCAACCGTTACAGTCTCGAGTGAAGAGTGCAAAAACAGGCACACGCGGGCATCGGGTTTTTGGAACTGCATTCGTGTCCGCAGGACGTGCGGGCGCACGCGAGTTCGACTAAATTCCGGTTCCAATTTTGCACCCCCCCTGCGCGCACGCGCGTAGGACTTTTGGTAAAACATGTTCAAAGTTATGTTAACTAGTTAAATGCTTTACCTTATAAATAACAATTTCTTTTTTTCCACACCTATGTGGGACAAGGTGGTTTTACCAATTTGAGACTTCATTCACACACCAAATTTCCAACATATTGCTTAGATTTAGGGATGGCAAAAAAGCCCGAGCCCGACGGGTATACCCGAAACCCGAAAAATATGGGCCGGGTATACTCGAAGCCCGACGGGTATGGGCCGGGTATGGGATTAAAAGTTGAAAAAAATTCTGGTACGGGTACGGGTATGAGATTTAGTGATACCCGCCCGATACCCGGCCCGCTTACCCGATTTAATACCCGAAATGTATTTTATTTTAGTTTTAGTTTCATATTTATATAAACTTAGTAGAGACACTTATTACCTCTGCTTCTCTAGTATTATTGTGTTACTCTCCATACTTCTTTTAATATATATTTGGATATGTATATTGAATATGAAAGCTAGCAATACCTTTATTATATAGAAGTTAATGTAATCAGATGGTTTAGATACAATTATTTCTCAACAAATTAAGTATATGTGGCATGAAAATATTGTATTAAGGAATTATGTAAAAGAGAAACCATTTGGTTCATGCATGCCAAATTAAAAGTACCTTATTTAGTTTATTATATGGAAATGTGTTTCAAATATGCATTTGAATATGATATACATGTATGTTATTGGTTATATTTTTCTTTCTTATAGTTATTAAAATAGTAAATTATATAAACATTATAGTAAAAATGCATATGGGAGTCCTAATAAGTATTTTTAACAAATAAACGGGTATACCCGATACCCGCGGGTAAGCCCGATACCCGACGGATAATTACCCGATAAATACCTGACGGGTAACGGGCCGGGTATGGGCCGAATAATTACAAACGTGTACGGGTATGGGATTATCAATACCCAGCCCATTGCCATTCCTACTTAGATTATAGGTACAAATTATATATCTTAGAACGAACTGTATGACCACAAACTATCAAAGTCACTTTTTTGGTTGAAGTATGTTTCTAAATATTGAAATGGCACGTGATGTTGCATATATCTTTTCGTTGGCATTCTTTTATCATATGATTAATCAAAGGATGTGTCTTAATTTTTTTAACGACAAAGAATCTCACGTGTAAATTCATCCTGTTTGGGGCTATTTCCAAGATTGATCCATCGACCTCTAAGGATGTTTTTTTTTAATATTAAGCAATACGTTTACGTTTTATATTACAAATGTCTCCCCATTTCTATTTTCAGAGTTATCGTAAACATTGCAACAACATCCATTCTATTGCTTTAGTTGTGACAATAGTCCGTCATGGTGCTTTTGGTTTGGCAACTTAATGTCACTAATAGTTGCTTAGGAGCTTCATATGTGAAATAAGACAACAATATAGGCCTCATGTACAACTAAGACTAACTCAAATGTAAAAAGAAAATATGTACTCTTTTATGTTGGGAATTTTAATACCATCAATTTTGAGGATGGTTTTGCTTTGGAGGCTACTTTTATACGGATATAAAAGAAAGGGGGTGAAACGACATGTATTATAAAATTAGGGGTTTGATACGTGAAATTGAGTAATTGAAATGCGTTGATAGGTTAAAACGAGTTGTATGGATCAGAGAGAGTGAAACTGAGAGAGCTAGCAAAGAAAAAAGTAGAAAAAGTTACTGCTACGTGGACTAATTAGAGAGTGACACGTGGACCAATGTGAGTATACTACTCTAGATCCTTATTCTCTTTAATATAATATATAACTAATTTTTCTCATTTCTATTTTAGTCCTTTAAAATATTATCTTTAATATAATATATAACTAGTTTTTCTCCTTTTTATTTTAGTCTTTTAAAATATCGCAACAACGATCCATTGCACTACTTTAACATTTTTCTTACTAACCCCAGATGTAAAAAAAACAAAATATTTGTTAATGTTGATGACTTTGAAGAATCTTTTTTTAAATGATAAACTGTAAGCTAACATGCCGAATTGGTATAATAAAAGAAATAATAGAAAAAAGGTAGTTAAAAAGAAATCGGGTCAAACACGGATGAATGTTTGCCTAAATTGTTTTACTAATGCAAAAAACCTCTTACATCGTTTCTACTTAAGAAATCATATTATTAGTGAAAAAATATAACTTCTTATTAATATAAAACACGTTAACTGTGTATAAAACACATTGAGTTTTGGACAAAGTATCTTAGGTCCATCCGACCCGACCAATTTCAACCCATACAGCGGTATTACCTTAATTCAAATGAATGAATACTCATCAATCATCATTGGTTGAGACTATTATGCCATGCCTGCACAAAAAGTGAGACATAAGACCACACCAAGTAGTGGCGAAGTTTGAGATTTCTGATCGGGGGTCGAAAACGTATATACCTAATAAAATTATAAAACGGGGGGGGGGGTCGAAAACGTATATACCTAAAAATTCTATACGAAAACTACATACCGGACACTACTGAGCGAAAAGTTCGAGGGGTCGCCCCCTGCCCCTACAAAGCTGCACCCTTGACGCCAATAGTTGTTTATCAAAATATAGGTGTGCGTGCACATGCACGGGGTGTGGATGCATGGGTGTGCTTTTTTTAAAACCGAGATTTTTAATAATTTAATAAATTATATGTGCGTGTGTGTGTGTATATATATTAAGGCCCTTTAGCTACCTTTCAATGATCTCGTGAAGTTCTCCTGAGGTAATAACATGTGATTATTCCAACTCAACAATCTTCTTCATTTTACAATTTCATCTGCACATAATAAACATATAGTATGTGTATATTTTGGAATCAATTATTTAGCCCCAAAACCAAAACCACTGCAAACAAATTGATAGAAACTTCATTATTTTGGCAATACCTCCGTTCATGATTACGATTTTCCAACTACTCCACTTTCATTTTATCAATAACTGGCACTTCTTTGATTACGCGGAGCTTGTTCAGTAGCGACTTTGCTGCTTCTTTCTCATGAATAATTTGATTGTGCGCCTCTTCCAATTTTCCTTGCATTTATCGGATAGCATTCCACAACTTTATGATTTCTTGTCCCTTTCCTTCTTCAAGATCGACATGTAAGTAACATAAAACATTTAGAAAATAACTTTTTTTGTTACTATTAGCATGTTAATCTCTGTTGGACTATAAAATATGTACCATCAAATGTTTTTTAAAAGTCTAATCTCCATGTTAGCTCTTCATCACGCTTCTTTAGCTTGTCTTTAGCTTCTCTAAGGGACCATGCTTCAAAAAAATTAAAACTTTTGCAGATAAATTATGAGTAGCTTACGCTCCAGTAATAAAAAGAAAATACAACGCTTTACGGAAATAAAAACCTTCTCTAAAGAAGGAAGTGGCTTACGGAAGCCATGTTTTGCAAAAGCCAGAAGGAGTTGGGTAGGTGGTGCGTTTTTTTATGATAAAATGACATTCTGGAACTAATAAGAAAGATGATAGAGAAATGTGTTTGATCTAGAAAAAGAGAAGACACGTGGCATGAAAAACGTGTTAACAGCAAAAAAAACAGGTAAAAAAAGCTTAAAACAATTTAACCATGTTGTGTAAAAATGAAAATCATGTTAACAACAAAGAGAAAGAGTAAATAAAAAAAGCTCAAAATAATTTAACTATGTTAAGTAAAAAACAGATTAATTTTTTTACCATGATACTATTCATCAGCCATGGCTAATAATAATAATAGATTATTTGTCCGCATGTTGCGGCGGTACGTTATCATGGACATTCGATCGATATTAATTTAGTTTGTGACAGTACCAGTACGACACATACACTCGTTATAGAAATAAACACGTGTTTTATATCGATCGAAAACTATAAAAATGAACACCGGTACCGGCACCAATATTGTTTGAATAGCATCTGTTGGTTCAGATCATCAAAGTACTAGTACCGATATTATCATTGCAAACAAAGTTGTATAAATAAAATTACCGAAATCGAAAAGCATAAAAATGAATAAAGATACTGATACCGATGTTGTTCGGTAGGGTATGGTAGTGATACGATGTTAGTTTATCGAAAGCAAAAACAATAAAAATAAATACTGATGATGTTTGGTCAGTTTTGATTCGGTTCATTATGGCAAGGGCGCAAATCCTTATCAAATTAGACACAATAAAAATGAATGCAGGTACAAGTACCAATGTTGTTTGGTACAGTAAACAATATAATTAAATACCGAGGTAAATTACCCTTTTCGTCATTATGTTTCTATCATATTGCAATTGATAGCCTTTAAATACCGGTACCGATATATATATTGTTCGGTTAGCTTTGATTCGGTTTGGTACGATAACAACACAATATCTGTTTTTCAATAAAATATCGCAATGTTGAAAAAACACAAATATGGAACGCACGTTAATAGAAAAAATAACCAAATTACTATTTTTGAATAATAATCTATTATTTAAAAAATTACTTGAAAAAATCTATCACTATTCATGGGCACTTTATATTCATAAGTACCTAAAAAATAAGTGACTGATATGTTCAAAAGATATCAACACGTATTTATATCAATCGAAAACCATAAAATTGATAAGAATCGATTCGGTTAATCACAATATTAGTTCACACAAAATCTATATCATAATGTCAAATAATAATAAATAAGCACAACTAGTATTTAGCTTTTAAAAAAGTTAATGAAGACAAATTATTAAATGAATATCAATCAATAAAATATTATCAACTATATGATCACGTAAATATTATTAAGATAAGAAAAACATTATTAAAAACAAAACTTTTTATTGACCTATAGAAAATATTATCAACAAACTACTATTCATGTCAAGTTTCTATTAATATATATATATATATATATATGGAGAGGATCATGAGAAAACTAGATATAAATGAGAAAACTAAAAAACTAACTAAAAAAGCATAAAAAACATACAATTTTTTTTTTTACAATTTTTTATAAAAAATCGCTGCATTTTAAGTAAAAAACTTTTTTCTCAAAAAAAAAAAATTGTACTGCACATGTGCACTATATGTGTACTACACATGTGCATTATATGTTTATGTTGCACATGTGCATTATATGTTTTTTTATTTTTTATTTTTTAAAAAGTTTTTTTATATAATACATATAGCGAATTTTAATAAAAAACTAAAAAAAATAATAAATTTTGATATGTTTTTTTTTTGGCTTTTTTTAGTTAATTTTTTGGTTTTCTCATTTAAACTAGTTTTCTTATGATCCATCCCATATATATATATATATATATATATATATATATATATATATATATATATATATATTAAATAATATATAGTTAAAATTAAAACTAAAACTATAATTAAAATTAAAAAAATTAAAAGAGTAAACTTCTGTTTTGCTCCATGTGGTTTGGTCGTTTTAACGGTTTTGCCCAAAACCTTTAAAAATAGTCATTTTCCTCCAATAGTTTGCTATGTTTTCTCCATTTTGCTCCCCGCCTCTAACTCTATCTAAAATTTTTCGTTAAATCAAAGGGTATTTTGATAACTTCAGGTATAAAACTAAGGATATTTTAGTAACACTACAAATATAGATTATATATTATGTCTAATAATAATATATAACAAATATATCTGATTATCTCCTCTCTCTATTTACCCTCTCTCTTCTCTCTCTACAATCTCTCTTCTACACTTGCCATCTTCCCAAAAAAAAACCCACTTGCTACCTGCACCAAAAAAACCACCACAACCTGCCATCTTCCCCAAAGACTTCACCATCGCCGAATCTCACCACCGTCTCTCAAAATCACCCCATCTCTAAACACAAAACTCAATAAAGCAAACACCTTACTTCACCATCGAACCCGAAAACTCTCATCAAAGAATCCTCACCAGACGACAACGGATTCGCCGACTCACCGAACTCTCTCGACGGATTCACAGTTGACTTCTGGGTAGACACGACCATCTTTGGCGATGGCAACTAGGGTTCTGGGTTTTTGCAGTGTTTTGGAGGAAAAAATGGCAGATCTGAATTGTGGGTTTTTGCGTGGGGAGCGGGTGGCTTATGGTTGTGGTTGCAATTTAGAGAAAAAGGTAGACGACGGTTGGTGTTCGTGGTGGTGATTGGCGTTGGTGGCACGGAGGTGCTTGTTTCAGAGATCTGCGATGATGGTGGTAGAGCTGCTGGTGGATGTGTGGGGGTGGCAGTAGATGGTAGGTGGTGGCAGATGATGATGGTTCCCGATGGAAGAGAAGGTGGGGGTTGAATGTTTATTTAATTACTGTTAATAACAATAAAAAGACAAAAAATGGATTTCATTATTTAGTAATAAAAATCAAATATTTATCTGTAAAGTTATCAAAATACGCTTCTAGTTAATAATGGTAATGGATGCTGTTAGAGACGTGGAGTAAAATAGATATAAGTTCCATAGATTAAGGAGTAAAATCACTATTTTTTAAGGTTAACAACTAAACCATAGGAAGCAAAAGTTTACTCAAATTAAAATAACCCTAAACTAAGCAGCCGTCCTCTTGTCTCGCTCCTCCATCTTCTAAACCTAAAAAACATTCTACGATTCAGCCAGCAGGGAAGGTAAGGTTGATTCGGCAGGTAAGCTCCGATTCAGCAACTTCGATAGCCACCATTTCTTCTCTATTACATTTGAATTGTTTTTCGGAACGCCATGACCAGCGAATTATGCGACTATGATTCAAACCCTATTCATATCGGTTTGGTTTGGTTTGGGTTAGGTCAAAACTGGTATCCAAAACCGATATTCTAATAAAAAGAAATTATTTTTTGGGTCAGCTTGAAATCGTTTTGGTAGTGCATGTCGGGTCCACAGTGGTCAATACGCTCGCTATGGCGAATAGCGAGCGTAGCGAAGGCTGTAGCGCGCTACGTAGCGTACAGGTCTGGGCTTGCTATTAGGTTGTAGCTAATATTTTGTTTTTTAATATAAATAGCAATTAAATATAGCTATCACATAGCTGGATTTTAGGTTTTTGTTAAATATAGTTGTAATAACATATATACACCAGGGTATTTTGATATAATATACATAAATTTTTTTTTCTAGTGTATCGCTGTTCACCACGTAGCATATAGGTACCTTATCGCTATTCGTCATTAACAACTATGGTGTAGAGTATACGTCTAGTCTCGCCATAGCCTCTGTAGCGATAGATAGCAATGGTTGCGACCTTCAAATTTTTTTTAATATAATTAGCAATTGAATATAGCTATAAAATAGATGGACTTAGGTTTTTGTTAAATATACATGTAAAATAGCGTATGTACCTTATCGCCGTTTGTCGCTATTCGCCATTAATAACTATGGTTCGGTCAGGTTACAAACCGGTTTTTTTTGTCTATCTCTAGGGTCATTATTAAACAAATTTAATTTATAGGTATACAAATGAATCTTGAACCCCTCTCTAGGGGGTCATTAGGATGGGCAGTTCTATCTTGTATGAGAACATTGTTGTTATTTACTGCAGGTTTTATCTGTTTGTTGTTTTATGATCTGGTTTCGTAATCGTTCGATATGTTTGTATTATGATACTGGTAATCAAACCTGTATGAATAGACCAAATTTCTGTGTTCTATTTCATATACAGAATTGTCGGACATGTCGTCACCACACGGGATCAAACTTGCAGCGCATATCATCTCCACTTATTTCGGTGATATCGTCTGTGTAAGTTCATATCAAACCTATTACCTTCAACTTTTCATTACATTTTTCCAACTAAATTATCGTTGAGTCACGGATGCTTGCAGAAAGTGTGCGAATGTCTACTACGTAAAGGACCATTATCACAAGTTGAAGTCATACGCTTCACGGAACTCACTAAACAGAACGTTACCAACGCTTTACTTGTGTTAATTCATCATAATTGTGTTCAAGCCTTCACTATTCAACAACCAGGTACTCTTTTAAAAAAAAATTATTTAGTAAAATGAATAAATCCCAACAAATAGTTCTGCTATGCGTGAGATTTACTGGGTATGGTGGTTGTTGTAGTAAAATGAACGAATGATAGTTATGTTTGTACAGGAGGATTTGGGGAACCAACAAAGATTATGACTAAGTATATGGCATTGCCCGACAATATCATCCACCACATGAGGTTCCCTAAGTTCTTATCCATCGTCTCAGATGAATTCGGTCAAGACGTAAGTAGTCAGGCTTCTTTCTTTTTGTCCTTTATGTACATCCTCACTTATTTGTTTCCGACAGTGTGCGGAGATTTTCGAAGGGTTGCTTCAACACGGTAGGTTATCGTTCAATCAAAATATGGATAGGTATAAGGATAAACATAAGGCAAGCGGAGGTTAGTCCCATTGTAATCTTTTTTTTTTCAAGATTTCCAATAGTTTTAACACGCGTGCTAAAACTTTTCATTACCGTGCAGAAAATAGCAGTGCTACGAATGTGGTACATGAAAACTTCCGTAAACTTGCTGAGGCCCGTTATATTGAAAGGTGCCCTGCGCATGAACCGTTTCTTGAACCATTAGAGGAAGGTGCAAAGAAACGAGCTAAGTCTAAGGTAACAATTGGTTCACTATCCATTATTGGCATATTACAAGGTTTTTTAAATGACATTTTTGTCCCCTAGGTTTGGCCAGTTTTGCGACTTTCGTCCAAAGGTTTGTTTTTCCGCATTAGGATCCAGAAGACTTTAAATCTTGCCATTTTCATCCAGCTTGTTAACTCCATTCATTTTTCTCCGTTAAGTCAAGGTTGTTTTCGTCTTTTTTGTTAACTTAAAGGGTTTTGAATACTTGTACATTATGCTAAATGCTAGTACATAAAGTGAAAAAGACCGGATTGCCCTTAAGTTTAAAAAAAATACGAAAATACCCCTGACTTAACGGATAAAAATGACAAGATTTCAAACCTTTCGGATCCAGAGGCGGAAAAACAAACCTTTGGATGAAAGTTGCAAAACTGACCAAACCTCAGGGACGAAAATGCCATTTCTCTATTTTTTATTAGTGTCATCATTGGCCATACTTAATTGTATGCAAGTGAATTTGCTTCTTTCAGATAGCTGATGCTACACAAACCTTAGAGGCGCGTGCATTAGCTGCCGCAGCTCCCATGGAATCACAACGATTTTTAGTTGAGGCAGATACATTGATCTGTGGGCCCGTTGACGATGAAGATAGCAAAAAAGCTTCCGTTACAGACATTGTTGGCGAAAAGGTCCGTCATCATCTCTACTTAAAAAAAGTGTATTGTTATCTTTTTAAGTTTATTAACACCCGACACATACGGTGTTTTACAGCGTAAGCTAGAACCTGAAACCGAGAGTTGGGCAACAAATGAACATAAAGAAATACTTTGGCGTGCCAATTTTGAGGAATTTGTACGGCGTCTACGTCATAAGGTTTTTCTCCTCCCACATATTTTCGTATGTCTTGTGTGTGTTTGTATATATATAGTCTTTAATTCTTTTATTATATGTGGTCTACAGTCATGTGTTTCCCATGTGACGGAACGTGTGGATAGTGTAGCTGGAATCGTCTTAAGTGCAATATTTGAGGCAAGTAGAAAAGAAGAAACTAGAGTGAAAACAGAAAAAACAGGTTGGTTACCGTTTACATTTTTTGACGGGTACGGTTCGGTTCGGTTGTAATATATCTGTGTGATGTACAGTTCCGCTTCTCTTGGAAACCATCTACGAGGAAGCAATGAAGACTGAAGAAGGTCGAAGTTTGACTTTAGAGCGTGTTCGGGCCGCCCTTGTTCAATTGGGCTGCGAACTTCCAACAATCGGGATTGATGAAACATATAGCATAGGTACAGTATTTTACATTTGTTTGACCCGTTCCCCTTTTAGTTGACTTTTAGTTTGACCCAGTAACTTTTGACTCATTTTACAATCCGTTGAAAATGCCACCTGTTATGTAAAAAAAGAAGTATTTTAATATACTGTTATTTTCACAGACTTGAAGAAAATCATTGATCAGGCTCAAGCCCAGGAGGTTAGCTCTCTCTAATATTGTTTTGTAAGTTTTGAAAATATATTTTTAATTTCCTAAGCGCTTCTTGTTTTGCAGGTTGAATCCATTGTGCTGAAAAAATATGGAAGGGAGGCTTATAGGATATTCAGGTTGCTATCTGAACGTGAACGGCGTATTGAGACAGATAAGGTAGTCGAATCTTTTGTTTAATGATTCTTTTTCGTAAATAAGCTCGTTAACGTTAATCTTATGTTTGTTGTTATACCTTTTGAAAGATATCCAGCACTACATTTGTTGAAAAGAAAGATGCACTGAAGTTTCTTTTTCAGCTATGGAAAGATGGTTATTTGAACCTTGAGGTACCGTCTTACAGCTGTCATTTCGGGTTGTTTTATCTAGTCGTAAAGTTTTAGTAGTAGCAGGTAAAATCTTTTGTTGTCAATAGCGATAGATACAGTAGTAGGTTCGCTATTAGGGTTGTAGTGATAATAGCAACAATTAGTTTATTTAATTATTTATTTTTAATATAAATAGCAATTAAATATAGCTATAAAATAGCAGTATTTTAGGTTTTTGTTAAATATACATGCAATTCAAATTTTTAAATTTTTTTTTCCAGTGCATCGCTATTTATAAAATAGCCGCCCGCTATTTATCGCTATTCGTAGGTACCTTATCACAATTTGTCGATATTGTCTGGTTCATTAGTGAACAACCCCTTTGATTGTGAACACCAGTGAACTAATCCTAGCCCTTGATTATCAATACACAAGTGTAAATCAATGGTCATGATTCGATGATGAAAATACACTAGTGTATTCACTCAATTCACAAATACACTAGTGTTCACTCTAGAACTCCACCCCTAGGGTATAATCTTATTAAATATATAAATATCGAAAAAAAACTAAATGATGCTTCCCTCTTAACATCCTTTGTTGATTTGTTTCAGCGAGTTGGAAACGAAGCTCAGAAAATGGAGATTATGTTGTGGGAATTGAATAAACGTACCGTTTGGGAACAAGTTTTAGATGACATGTATCATGCTGCCCTCAACTTAAAACTTCGCCTTGTACATGAGCTTGATCATGCACAAGATGTATGTATTCCAACTTCATTTTCCCCTTTGTTTTTGTTGATTTGTAAAAATAACAATGGTGGCGGTAGTAGTATCGATAATAAGCTACGTTCTCTTTAAAATGTGTTTGCAGTTGCTTCGGGTGCTTAAAGGTAAAAGCTTAAAGGAAGGCGATGAAGCGTTGAAAAAGCGCAAACAAGTGCAGGACACATGGAAGGTTCTAGAAGCTTCTTTTATGATTCTTGATGATGCCATTATGCTATTTCATGATTTTTAAGTTTTTAAGTATGATGATAGACAGCAACCAACCCTGCTTTGTTTTTCGTAAGTCAATAGTTATATATGTCTACACATGTGTTATCATTATATAATTGGATGAACTTTGGGAAATTCTATGGTTTGGCAATATGGTGACGTTATTTTAAAAATCTTAATTAGAAAATCCATCTCATTCGTAAGCATAAAAAATATGAAAAAAATTCCCTGACACATCATCTAGTGGTAACTTGTTATTTACGCAAGATTGAAACAACAATGAAAGTTAAGTGACTTTAGAGAGAAAAAAATTGAGTTACTTTAGTGGAACAAATGTGAAACTTGGTTACTATTCATCATATTTTTAATGGAACAAATGTGGCTGATAACGTCAAATCATCATCTTTAATTATTTTCATCACCCATTCCTTAGTCATTTGATCTCGTGTTAATATGTTTCTTCTCTTGGTCAATAGTATATGCTAGGATTTCCCCACCGCGCGTTGCAGCGTGGAATCTTGGTACGAACTAAACATTAAAAACCACAATGAAGCTGCACAATATCAATATGCCAAACAAAAAAAAACGAAAAACAATGTAACAAATAGAAGAAAATTGGTGGCGTGGTACCTATGACATGGTGTAGCGATCTGAACAAACGAAAATATGGTGGTGGTAACGTGGTCTTACGCCGGTTTCAAAAAAGAATATCATTTATTTGGTCCTTCTAATAAACTAACGAACAAAAGTAATAAATGAAAAATAAAACTATTGGGTCAAAGACGTGTATTGTATGCCAAACTTTCGCCAACCTTCTTATTTTCTATTGAAATACAACGGCTCGTTTATATCAATTTCATTCTAGTGTATGAATGGTAGAGTGGATATCTGTAGTTGCCCTCATCAGCCACCCCGCAAGCAAACGTAGCGCTGCGAGTGCATATGTTGGGTCTACCCATGATCTGACAACTCTCGTACATTGGCTGCCTATGTTGGGGGTGCATGCACATTTTCATCTGTACGTATAACTAGCATTTTACAATCCTACTTCGGAAACCATAATCTATAACACCATCAAATCCAGCTTGGCCTATGTGACACATTACATTAGAAAAGGACACAACATTATTATTTTTTTTACCAAGGATATGTTGTATCAAACAAAGTCCAAGATGATTTATTAAAGAAATACAAGTATGAAAGAAAGAAAGTAGTCTAGAAGAGGGGGAGGGTTGGCGGGAAGCGTACAAGCATCCATAGTTTCTCATACACTACAAGATGCTCCCATCCGCTTTGCTCGAGCAACGATATTCTGTCTTCATAGAACTTCTTCTTTGCATCTTCGTCGATCATCCCATTCACCACCTGTCATGTCACAGCCACCCATTTATATATAAATACATGTTAGCGCGTATATAAACAAAACAAAAGAAAACAGTACCTTGAGTGCAGTGCCAAGTCGTCCACTATGTCGTTCGCGTATCATCAGAAGAGTTGAAAACTTGGATGACTTATTGTCGGCCCATTTCTGCAGCTCTTTAAAAGTCTCTTCAAACAGATCAACCGAAACCGACTGACCACCAGGTTTATCCACAACTTCCGCATCCAAGTTAGCAGCCAAGGCAGCCATCTCACCCTATATAACACCCATCAACAGTAGACATAAATTTAAAACTAGAATGAATGCAATCGCTATTATATAATGATTATAATAAAAAAATCCATATTATGCCACGTGGCATTCTCTCTTTCAACCTCACTTTTATTTTTATTATATGAATAAAAAATAGATAATTTAGTTGAAGGAAAAGCCTCGACAACCCATAAGCCATCAAAGATTGTTTTATTATTAAAGTATATTATTAATTTAAGAAAACGCTTACACACTATTAAAAGTGTTTATTTTTTTATATAAATATTCTATCTTACTTATAATAAATGATTTAAATTAATCCTACACGACATTCTCTTATTCAACATCTCTCTTAAATTCTCGCTAATTTGGATTTACCTTTCTTTTAAATTTGAATTGTAATATATACAACGGATATATATGGTAACTCTAATATATTAAAAAATGGTATTAGACCATGGGGTGTACTCTAACATTTGGGTTGTTAACGGTGAGATGACATGTTAACCGAGATTACAAACCACTCCCCCCCTCATTGTGTTAAGGGGCATTAAATGGGTTGTATGTTAACATGTTAACCGGATGTTAAGAGACTGAATTAGTTATTCTTTTATTTTTTAAAACCAACCACCACTAAAAATAGGGTTAGATGAAGTTAACGAGATTAAACCGTTTCCTTGGAGTGAGGTAAATGAAATGGGAAAGAAAGGTTGATGTGGCACTTAGGTGGAGTTAAGATGAGTTAAAGTATACCCAAAGGCCTTATTCAAAGTCAATGGTATTAAAAAGTATATTATTATTACTAATTTGTGATAAATACATAACAAAAATATTTTCTAAATTTTGATAAGCAAATTTAAATCATTGTTTATAATGTAAATAATGGTACGAACAAAATAACAATTGTCATGTACAAAGAAGTGTGTAGAGATTTGTAAATTGTAATCATACTTTCACTTTCTAATGTTGTATGTAATAATTTTTTTAAATAATGTACACATTTTATAATTATAAAAACATTTTTATTATACAAATCCATATAAAAACATTTTAATATTATAAAAACATGTATACAACATGTACAAAGAAGTGTGTAGAGATTTGTAAATTGTAATAATACTTTCACTTTCTAATGTTGTATGTAATAATGTTCTTTAAATAATGTGCACATTTTATAATTATAAAAACATTTTTATTAGACAAACCCATATAAAAACATTTTAATATTATAAAAACATACATACATATATTGTATATATGTGTGGGCGCTCAGGGGCAAAAGTGAGTGCACGAATTTTAACGTTATTTTACTAATTTCGTGAAAATAACATTAAAAGAATGGGATGGTTAATCATGCGTCATGTGGTGGCGTTGATAGCCGAAAGACAAGGGGGTACATGCACTAATCGGCCCTTGTCTCAATTGCTTCTTGAGTGTTATGTGCCTTAGGTCCAAGGCTTGATGCAAAGCTACTATCGAGCCGGGGGTCTCACCGGAAGCAGCCTCTCTATTCCTACGGGGTAGAGGTAAGGCTGTCTACATCTTACCCTCCTTAGACCCAACCTTAGGTTTGCTATTGGTGGGATTTACTGAGTATGATGATGATGTAATACTCGGTAGTAATTTTATAAAATAATAGCTGCAAACATATGTAATGGTACCTTGAGGGAAGCAACTTCAACTAAAGCTAAACCTTTTTGGTAAAGTGCTTCGACCAGCAGGTCACGTCTTTTCTCCATCTTCTTCTTGGTTTCCTATAAAAAAATGTCGAAGAAGATTATATCGACGGTATATCCTGCCTATGTTAATAAGAACATACAAAAATATGTCATGATTACCGTGAAATCTTCCTCTTCAGGATCACCATTGATGGAAAGAAACTTTGCTAACTCTTCTGTGTCGATACTGTCAGCAACCTCATCTGCTGCAGCAATTATCTGCCAGCCACAATGAAACCATGAAAATACTCTTCTTATAAAATAGAACAGTAACGTTGCATACGTTACCTCTTCATAATGGTGCGCTTTATCTTCCACTTCCTGGGATATCAGTCCCTCCAATATTTGGGCCAGCAAGGGGGTGTAATTTGGATATTCCGTCTGTCAATATCATAATAACATGATGTCAATGCAAATTTGCTGTAATTGCTGCCTGTCTATCTTATTATAAAGTCAAACTCAACAAAAAAAAAAGATAAAAGAAAAACCTTGAGTGAGACGGATAGTTTTTTCCATTCTGCTCGTTCGTCCTCAGTGCCCTGTTTTAGGTTTGATAGGACCTTTATCTTCGCATCACGAACCTGGTCAACCACAAATACGGTAAAATTATTATATCTTTGCGACTAAAAAAATGTTACGAATTTTATTAATACCTCTTCCTCTAAACGCTCTGACACAGTTTTTGTGGAAGTCTTGGAAGTAGAATTCTTTCCTTTATCCTCATCAGCCTGTCAAACAGATAAAAAGTTTACTAATATGATAAAAGAAAAAAGATTAATTGTATCAGATTGTAACTAACCTTAGTTGGTGGAACTAGATAAGTTATCTGATACGACGCCGGATTCTTTTCAGGGTCATTTGCCTGATCCGACACCACAGTTGAAGGCATACCATATGAAATTGCTCCAACTAGTACAGACCCTTCAGGAGAGTTCTGTAACAAATCAAGTATTGTAAATCATCCACTTCATGTATACACGCACACACACACACATATATATATATAGGGAGAGGATCATGAGAAAACTCTTTCTTTGTGAGAAAATCCTATCAAACGATTGATATTTGTGTTGAATTTCTTTCTGGGGTTGATTTTTTTAGGGTTTAGTTTTTCGAAGGGTTTAGTTTTTAGCTTTTAGCCGTTAACCTTTAGGGTTTAGTTGTTTAGGGGTTTAGGGTTTATTTCTTAGGGTTTAGGGTTTAGTAATTGTTAGATAGAGTTTTCTCACAAAGAGTAGTTTTCTTATGATCCCTCCCCTGTATATATCTATATCTGATATTGGTAACATAAAGGATTGAATTGCTAGCTTACCTTTGGAAGCTTGTCCTTAGTGGGAGGTCCTATGTAAAAGGCTTCTTTTGATCTACAAGATAAAAAATACAAGTCACTAATGTCGAACATACAAAGATGGAGGGGTAAAGATGGAGACAGGACAAACCCAGGGTCTAATGTTGACGAACTGTAACTACCGGTACCCGTCACTGGACCATCTGGTTGAGTATAAAAGCTCAATTGCACAGCCTCCTATGACATTAAAAGCCAAAAAACATACAAAGATGAGCACCAAAAATAAACATTTTAAAAAAATAGTCACCTCACTACCTTGTCCAATTTTCTTTCAATGAACAGCACTAATTGCTTCAACTTCTCCAAGTAGGACATATTCTCATGCCTGAAAATTCAGAAATCCAACACTCATTAATTGCTAGTAATCTATTTAACTTTATACACATTCATTTAAGAGGGAAGCATACCTCAAGTGCAGTTGTAAAGTGTAATCACCTTTGGGCAATTTTGCATACTCTGGGTAGACATCACCCATTGCATATATGCGCTAAAATAAATGGAAAAGAAATATATTAAGATATTAAGTGAAGCAAAACAAGGGCATGAATTATGTGCATGTTGTAAAAAAAAGACCTTGTTTGAATCTGAAATCATATAAAACTGGGATTCAAACTTGTTATCATAGATACGGTTGTTAAGCAAGGGTATCTCTGGTTTTACTTCAGCAGCATCTTCCAATTTGAACTTGTAACTGCAGCACAAGTGAGAAGACATTCACGGTATATATAAGAACATAACTAAGTGAAGAGGGACCAAAACCTACGTCAATGTCAATGCAAGTATCTGCTTTCCAGAGGGTAATTTATCTCGGTCTGCTGAAAGAGCACTCAGTTTTGAATCAACAGGACGATATGGAACTCTAATCTGCAAGACGATTTTGAATTATACCAAACATCCAAATGAACAAAATGATACTTACTAGAGGTTGATTAGGATTATGTTTCATACCCTCCAATAGGTCAAATCAAAAGTTAGCTAAAAAGGAGGTCAAATGTACTTTTTATGCATACAGCCAGGTATACGAAACTAATTAACTCATATTTGGCGAATATTTAAGAAGAACAAAACAATGTTTGCAGCTCATGCTAAAATTACCTACTTAGCCATTGGATAATGGAATCTGTTGTACATACCTTATTTAGCTTGGCGATAGGAGCAAGTTTTTCAGATGATAACAGCGATTGGGCTTCGATTCTTACGGGGGCTTCACTTCCATCAAGAACCACTTCATCTTTGCTAACATCTATCCCGTGGAATGCAAGCTACATATTATTAACATAGAAACAACTTTCTGTAAGAAAACGATAGTAATAAAAGAGAGAAACATAATCAAAACACGTCACCTCGAATTCCACAACAGCAGGTTCATTACTTCCTACACCACTAGACCAAAATTGAGCTATCACTAATTCCATCGTCCGGCCACCCTCCACAGAAAAGACGAAGCTCTTGGTAGATGGAGATGAATATATGGCATTACTTTCCCACTTGATAGGCCTTTTCAATGGAGATATCTGTACAGTGTCAATGTAGAATCTTCTTGGAGTGTCAAACCCTGATGTACGCATGGCAGCTTCAACCCACGTAGCTCCATATGGAACCTTAATGAATTTGCGTACAATATGGCCTGTTAAAGCAGTAATTAGTAATCACCCATACCCAACAACACGTAAATAATTTCACAAACCCACCTGGCTGGAAAGATAATCCAGGGAATGTAATGAGTGGAGGCCGAGTTTCCACAATTTTTGGCTTTGTTATAGTAACGGGAATTCGGAAAAGAGGACCACGCCAGGGGGCATTACAGTCTATTCCATACACTTCAAAATAATGTAAACCGTCACTGAGCTTCGTCTGATCCACAACCACACTGGTAGGAAAGATTAGCAGAAATTACAAAATACATAGTGGGAATGAAATTGAGAAACAGCAGCTGATTTACTTACTTGAAGCTACGGCCATTGTAAGTGAGAAGCAGATAATCTGGAGCTTTCACGACTTCCTTTCCACTAGAACGTAATTCAATACACTCTTCAAACGGGACTAGCTGTTCTAAATTACTTACACCTTCATGAAATTGTGGATCAACTTGCACTGTCCACTGTTTCGATACAAGAAACGTGTGAATGATGGCTCATTTTAAACTACATGACGATGATGATGTAAAGTGTTTCTAACAGTCACCTCAGTAGATTGATTGCAATAGCTAGCCTCTCTGAGGTATATGCCTCGCATTGTTGGTGATGCTGCAAGTCGTGAATCATCAAGATTGATTGAAAGAGATGATATATAATTATTTTAAGAGAGAAACTGAACCTACTTGTTTTTCCTGACTGACTGATGCTTATCTTATACCAAATGCATGGCAAATCAGCTGCTTTCTGAGCATACTCGAAGGCCCTGTAAGGAAGTCATTTGTAAGAAATTTCACCCAGATTATATATAGATAATTAATAAATATGAAGGCCAAAATCTAACTTGTCAATTTGAATAAGGCCATGTCCATTTGATAATTTATCTTCAGGCAACGAGCCAATCGGTGTACAAGTATTCTCAAGGGCCTTCCTCACACTATAAGGACTCACTTGAATCCCCTCAGCCTGCATAATGTTATTATATGACTTCACAATAAAAGAAAAGGATTATATATATTACAAAAGACGATTTGGGGGTCTCACTGGAAACAGCCTCTCTATTACTATGGGGTAGAGGTAAGGCTGTCTACATCTTACCTCCTCAGACCCTACCTTAGCTTTGCTATTGGTGGGATTTACTGAGTATGATGATGATGATGATGATGATGATGACAAAAGACATTGATACATACCTTCATTGCACTGATGACCAAAGCGACTCCACCACATGCAGATGGTGATGACATGGATGTACCATTCATGAGCTGACGCCGCTGGAGAGTCCATGTAGGTACAGGGGCCACTGCCCCGCCAGGAGCACTCACATATACACCAAGATCCCCGTCAGCAGTGGGTCCCCGACTAGACCTGCCATTTCACATTTCACATTTCATAAAAACCAGAGGTGGGAAATCGGGTCAGACGGTTGGTTGTGTAAATGGTTGAGATAACATTCAATTTCTTCCAAAAACAAAATATTACCAAGTGTACTCGAGCCCTTCAGGAGGAGCCTCGACTAAAGCATGAGCTCCAGCAGCCATAGCCGGAGAGACATATGCACCAACTCCTATTATGCTTGATGTGGTGCCACCTGGCGCACCCAGGGTGGTCAATGCAGGCCCGTTGTTGCCAGCACTGCTAACAAATACTACACGGTACTTATTTACCACCTGTATTAAACGATCATTTCCCGTAAATGACACATAAACAAACAAACCCACAGGCAAGAAATTTTAATCGTTTTTTAGGTTATGACCTCGTCAACAAGTTCCACAAAGCGACCATAGTCTGGAAACATCGTATATTCTCCATAGCTCATGTTGATAACATCGCATTTGTGCTGGAAAGGTCCAAAACAGATTACCAAGAATAAAAGCACATACATAAAGTTGGATAAGATCTCATGATGAATGATGATACCTCCACAACAGCAATTAATGCACGTGTCAAGCCTGTTCCAGTTTCCATTGAACCTAAGCGTGAGTCACCTATCTTACACGAAACTACCTGTGCCCCAGGGGCAACTCCATTAAGCAATGGTTCCTGTAAGTACACAAAGAATTTAGTGCTCATCCATGAATGAATTAGTTAAAAACAGGAATAATAATTATTTAAAGGTCATACCTTAGGGTGGAAAGCAGTGGTAATACCAGCAACATGAGTGCCATGTGGCGAACTGTCGGTTACTATACTCAGAATATTGCCTTCATTATAAACATTGGTCACGAATGTACAAGCATCCAACTTGCTAAATACACCATACTTGCGTTCAATCCTGCAGAATTAGCTCTGTGGTATCAATAAACAAGAATAAAGGTGTTTGGATTGCAATATGGAACTATCTGACCAGTGCAAACAGAAGGCGTAATAATTATCTTGTAAAGTTGGATAAATAAATTATGCTTCTGATTCTCTTATTATTTTGATAATCAGTTTACGATAACAGGCAACAAATTATTATAAGATTACTTAGTCACTCCTCAAAACCTAATGCAAGAGACTTCTATTTTCCTTAGAATCATTTCACAAACCCTCTACTTTCTTTCACCAAAGAAAACACATTTTGGTCATTTTCTCTATTAATACCGTACATGATTTTTTTTAATCAAACTCTAGTTACTGCTTCAACCAGTAAAAGCACATCCAAACACTCTTTTGCAACTCATTTTATTACATCTGATTATAATCATTCAATATCACATAATATATAAATAAACATGAGAAGGAAAGAAGTAAGTATACTTGAAACTAGTTAGGGGAACAAAATCAGCAAGTTTCCCACACTTGGGGTCATCCTCAAGACTCTGAGTGTCAAGAGCCACCCTCCACACTTCTCCATCATGCCATACGACAGCATCAATAACAGGCCCCTTGTCATCATAGCTCTAATATACAAAAACACAGATGCACATAAATTTTAATACATCAAAAAAAAATGAAAAGCAAGATACTCTTAATCTAAGTAAGATATAGCAGCTAGCACTAACATCTGGTTGTTTCTTCAAATAATCAACTCGATCTTGAAGGTCTGCACGAGTCTTTTTCAAATTCGCCTCATCAACCTTTGTATGCTTCTGAAGATAGGGAACTTGTCAGTGACAGAACAGACGGAAATTCGCAATTAAACTTGCGCAATAGTTATCAAGTGACAAAATGATGATTTACTAGGAACAAGAACCTTGTCAAACTCTTCAAGCTGCTTTACAGCCTCGGCTATTGTTTCCTGATTCTTCTCGTCCCACTTTTTCTTTCGTTCTTTCTGCTCCAGATCACAAATTTCACACGGATAAATATAAGAAAAAAGTTACATTATTTAAAGTGTATGAATGGTTCTCTCAGATCACTAGCAAAGTAAGGCCTACCTTCAAACGAGATACTAATGTGTCTGTAAGAAGCTCATATATCAACTTGTATCCCACATGCCACTCCCCAGAAGGATTTTTCCAAGAAGAATTTATAGTAAGAGACGCCCCTAAAACATAATAATTCAAAAGAATCAGTCATAGTCATATATCTTAAAAATGGTATACATACAACACCAAGCTACACAAGTAAAATAATATAACTACAAACCTGATGCACCACGAATACAACCATTTGCATCAGCCTTCACAACAGTTGATGTATCAACATCACCACTCCCAGTGCTGAGAGAAAAGAAAAGGTACAACAAAAAATATTTATAAAAGTATAAATAATTTAACAACGGAAGGGAAGAAATATAACAAAAATTGATCGGATTTTGAAGGATACCAATCAATGACATCTAGGACTTTTGGTTTCCCGTCTGAGGTCACTCGTAATCCTGCTGCAGCCGGATCAACACCAGAATCTGAAAGCAGAAAATTAATACATGATCATGTTATCTTTCTGGACATCATATCATACTGTTACCAATAAACAACTAAACCAGACGATTGAAGAAGAACAACAGTGATAATTTTGTTTGGTCATCATGTCTCAGATACTTCTTCGGTTTTACAGAGGTTTAGATAGTTCAACAGTTTCAGATATACTAAACTCTAAGAAATTCAGTTAACCCTAGTTATCACTAACTAACAGATTTGCTGATCCTTGATCTATAACACAAAATGCGACGATTTTGATTCACCTCTTCATTTTATTCACTTCACAATCACATGTTCATACTCCACGTTTCATCAATCGAATATGAACTCTTAACACACACTAAACATATGTAATAACCAGATATCTCCACAAAGTCCAAACAGAGATAGTCTCGAGTCAGGTCTAGACCTACAGATTCATCTCCACGCTCACTAAATCCCTACATTGGTCAAAACCTTCAAACTACTACTCATCGTTCATTTCAGAGCTCAAACACAACTTAAACTAACACGGAATCATAAACAGTCATAGAAATAACAAAGATAGCAACAACACAGCAGCAATCGTACTCTGGACGATCTTCAACAAATCAATCAAATACATATTCTCATACACATAAAAATACGTAATAGCTAAACATCTTCACACAATCTAACCACATGTATTCTCGATTCAGTTCTAGACCTACAGATTCGTCTCTGCGCTCACTAATCACTACGTCGGTCAAAACCTTCAAATCATCATTCATTTCAAAGATCAAACATAACGAAAACAGATACGTAACGTGGACAGTTATAGAAGTACCCAAGATAGCAACAACAACAACAGGGCCACGTACTCCAGATGAGCTTCCACAAATTGGTCAAATATATACTCTCATAAACATATGTAACAACTAAACATCTTCACACAATCTAAACACCTATAGTCTCGATTCAGTTCTTGACCTACAGATTCATCTCCGCGCTCACTAAATCACTGTGTCAGTGCTCCAGATCAGCTTCAACAAATCGATCGAATATAAACTCTAATACACATAAGCATATGTAATAACTAAACATCTTCACACACTCTAAACACATACAGCCTCGATTCAGTTCTAAACCTACATATTCATCTCCACGCTCGGTCAAAACCTTCAAACTACAAATCATCATTCATTCCAAAGCTCAAAACACAACAAAACCTAACACAAAACCGCAAAAACAGTCACAAAACTACCGAAAATAGCAACAGCAACACGGCTGCCATCAAACTCCAGATGAGCTTCAACAAATCGATCGAACATAAACTCTAATACACATAAACATACATAATAACCATATGTCTTCACACAATCTAAACGCATACAGCATCGATTCAGTTCTAGACCTACAGTTCATCTCCGTGCTCACTAAATCACTACGTCGGTCAAAACCTTCAAGCTACTAGTCATCGTCCATTTCAAAGCTCAAAACACAACAAAAACTAATACGCAATTGTAAACAGTCATAGAAGCTCCAGATCAGCTTCAACAAATCAACCGAATACATATTCTCATACACATAAACATACCTACAACTAAACATCTTCACACACTCTAAACACACATAGTCTCGATTCAGTTCTAAACCTACAGATTCATCCCCACGCTCGGTCAAAACCTTCAAACTACAAATCATCGATCATTTCAAACCTCTAAACACAACAAAACCTAACACAAAAGCGTGAAAACAGCCACAAAATTACCGAAAAATAGCAACAACACCACTGCGGCCATCGTACTCCAGATCAGCTTCAAAAACATCAAATACATATTCTCATACACATAAACATACATAACAACTAAAAATCTTCACATAATCACTCGATTCAGTTCTAAACTCACAGATTACCTCGGTCAAAACCTTCAAACTACAAATCATCAATCATTTCAAACCTCAAAACACAACAAAAACCGTAAAAACAGTCAAAAAATTACCGAAAATAGCAACAACAACACCGCGGCCATCGTACTCCGGATGCGCTTCCACAAACCGATCTGCACCGGTCTCCTTCTTCGGCATGAGAGATGCGAGAAACGACGCTTCGTTCAGCTTGAACTTCCGCAAAGCGCCATTGTTATCGATCTCAGGTGAAGAAGAAGCAGCAGGCATTGCCCTAATTACAGCACTCTTGTTGTTCTTCATGCTCGTTGTGTGTGTAGGTCTAGTAGTAGTATTTTTATTATTATTATTATTGGGCGTAATGAGTGCTCCGAGATGAGGAGAGAGAAAGGGCGATAAAAATGAATGGAATTTTGACACGTACGGTCCTTTATATGAGCATGATGTGTGCATTAGTTTATTGGATTTGGAAGGGTGTTTTTGTAATTTGATGAGTCGCCGGTGGTGGAAGTCACGGTGGTTGCTGGGATTGGTGGGTTTGTTACGGTGGTTTTGGATGGCGTTTGTGAATGTGAGTTACGCGTTCAGTGAGTTAGTGGATTCTACTTCCCACACATCATGAGTTCATCACAGGTGTATTAGTCTGGGTCCCACCTTACCTTGAGTCTCTAAATATTGTGACGTAAAGTGATCCAATTTTCATGTATGGAGTTTTGTAGTATTTACAAATTATGCAACACTAGTGGGATTTTTTTAGGAAATTTGATTTTGATACATATTAGTTTAGTTTGTTAGAGTATAGTAAAAAAATAAAAACTAAATAAAGTCGTGATATGTTTAAAAAGATCTCGACATGTGTTAATAAAAACAAATACGAGTATCAATTATGATAATATCTGCTACAAGTATTAATGTCGATATCGGTCCAGTTTGTCATGATATCAATATTTGTACCGACAATCACTATAACTTAAGATGCTAGAAAGATAATATACTTTGAATACAACTTTGTTATTAACAAAATCTATACTAAAATGTCAAGGGGGAAAAAAGCACCTGCATATTCAGCTTTTTTGTAACAGTTATTGAACGCGGGTTATTAGAGGAAAGTTAACTCAAATGAAAACTAAACGGGCTAAAAACGTATATCATTTAAAGTATAAGTGAAACAAAGTAAAAAATAATATTATATAATAACTATACTATTGTTTGTCCATGAGAATTAGTAGTAAAACTTATTGATTAGAGATCAGCCACGATTGAAAATTATAGACGAGCAATCGTAATATGCAAGTTTGGTTCTAAGAAAGGGTGAAAGTTCAAATACAAAGACCAAAGAATGTAAGATAGAAGAAAGTCGAGATTATCCGAAAGTCTTTCCCAAAGACTTGCCTGGATTACCCTTAGCACGACATGTTGAATTTAGGATTAATCGTGTCCTGGTGTAGCATCGATAACGAATTCTCCATATAGATTGGCGCCGTCGATAATACAAGAACTATAGAAGTAAACTAACCATCAAGAATAAGAAGAAGAAGGACGATTCATTCAGAATGTGTAGAGACTATCTATAACTAAATAAACTAACCATCAAGACTCGGTACCCGCTGCTAAGAATTGATGATTTGTTTGACCAGCTGCAAGCGTCTAATTACTACTCGAAAGATGATTTATGCCCAGGGTATCATCAGTTGAAGATAGTAGAGAAAAATGTTCCAAATACCGCTTTTAGAACACGATACAACCATTATGAGTTTTTAGTCATGCCTTTTGGCTTAACTAATGCGCTTGTTGTGTTTATGGACCTCATGAACAGGGTGTGCAAACATTACTTGGTTAAGTTTGTAATAGTAAACATCGATGACATACTCATCTACTCACGAACCAAGGAAGAGCATGAGCAGCACCTAAAGCTAATATTGGAATCGTTGAAGAATGAAAAGTTGTATGCAAAATTCTATTAGTGTGATTCTGGATTCGAGAAGTTCATTTTCTCAGACATGTCATCAATGAGGAAGGTAAACATGTGAACCCATCGAAGATTAAAGCAATCAAGAATTGGGATGCATCGAAGTCTGTCACAGAGGTGCGTCAATTCTTAGGTCTAACTGGGTATTACCAAAGATTCATCGAGATTTTTTCCAAAATAGCTCAGTCTTGAAGCTATTAACCCAAAAAGATAAGAAGTTTGACCAGTCAGAGAAGAGGGATGAAGCTTTTTAGTTGTTTAAGCAGAAGTTGCATAGTGCACCCATTCTGTCTCTACCAGAGAGAACAAATGGCTTTGTAGTTTATTGTGATGCGTCACGCTTGGGCCTTGGATGCGTGCTTATGCAAAAGGACAAGGTGATAACATATGCATCCCGACAACTCAAAGTTTATTTGGATGCTTGTATGCATGGATGATCAAAGATGGTTTTAGATAAAAATAGATTATTTGGTATATACAAAGGTTTGAAAAACTCATGTATGTATATATATATATATGTATGTCGTGTATGTATATATGTAGGGGTGGACCAGTGTATAACAAGGGGTAACCCTCGCTCCGGCGGTAGTGTAAATTTTGGAAAAAAAAATGATGTTTTTTTCGATTTCGTTACCATTTTTTTTATAAAACGTTACCGCTTGGCAGATTTTCTAGATCCGGCATGTATGTGTTGTTTTTGTTTATATGTTCGTAAATATACTAGATTCTTACATGTCATTGAGTATTTTGATGATTTATTGCTTTGATGACGGTGACATGTTTGATTCTACGGAAACATCTTGTTCATGTAGGATTTAATGCTAGTAAACTTGTTATTTGGATGCTTGTATGCGTGGATGATCAAATATATATATTTTTTAAAGCATAAAGTTTAGGTATTAATTTGGTGAAGTTATATGTTGAGCTATGTGCTTAAAAAGGTGTATATTAGTGTGAAAGTGCATGGTTTTGCAAATTATTTTTAGACTCGAATCAAAGTAATTAGAATTGTTATATTTTACATTTAATAACATGGTTTGTACGAAAATATGAAGTCTTGATGATTTGGGTTGTTTACAGTAATGTTTGGTACGAAGCTATGCGTTAGAAACAATATTTCGGCTTTTAAAATTATTTTTTCAAAATTGAAAACTAAACATGTTATAAAATGCTATTTTATGAAAAATGTGTATTTTTAAACTTATATTAAGTATCAATGGTATTTGGCTAGTCGCACGTAATATTCTCAAACACATATACATACCTAACAACTAAACATCTTCACACACTCTAAACAAACATAGTCTCGATTCAGTTCTAAACCTACATATTTATCTCCACACTCGATCAAAACCTTCAAACTACAAATCATCGTTCATTCCAAAGCTCAAAAAACAACAAAACTAACACAAAACCACAAAAAAAAGTCACAAACATTGTTTGAGTATAGGGGATGAGAGAACAGGGAAGAAGTCATGACTCTTTGTCTGCCGTCTTAAAATTTCAATAGAAATTACATTTGAGTAGAGAGAGAGGAAATGTATTATATAGTAATATAGATAAAGTGCTTTAATCGTTCTTATGGTTGGACCAATTGAAGATTGAACTAAGTAATATCTATTGGGTATTTTTTTTTATGTTTCTTTAATTTTGACAAATACTAATGAATTCTTGTTATGTTACTAACTAGCAATAACGTAACAAGTATTTTTTTTAAATATTAAAAATCTTTCGCAGTATCATACTAATATTGAAAAGAATAAAATTCTCGTTTTCCATGATGTTATTTAGAAAAAAAAAGAATATTAATGTATAGAAATGTTATAGCCGTTTAAAAATCAAAATAATTAGTTCAGATGTCAACAATATATTTTAAGATATTGTGCCATGTAGGGGCGGAACTAGGGTTGTTCATGAGCCGAGCCGAGCCAGGCCAAGCTAGGGCTCGGCTCGATTATAAACCGAGCTGGCTCGGCTCGGCTCGGATTTGAAACCGAGCTGAAAATCTAAGTTCGGGCTCGGCTTGGTTTTAAACCGAGCTAGCTCGGCTCGGCTTGGTTTGGCTCGATTTTATAAAGAAAAATTAATACATATCTCTTAAAATTCAGTAACCTAAAATATTATTCAATACTTTAAAGAATATTTTCAAATAAGTTCAACCTAATGTATTACAAACCAAAACCAAGTTCAACAATTCCAAATAAGTTTTAATTTTAATGAAATATTATATTAGTTCATTAGTACAGCAATCAACCTTCAAAATGTCATAAATATCAAATTACAAACATATATATATATATATATATATATATATATATATATATTAATCAGTTTTTGGTAATATATTATAATGTATATAAAATTAAAATTTATTATAAGTATAATAATCTGAGCTAAACTGAGCCGAGCTACAAAGCGAGCCAAACCGAGCCAACTCGGCTCGTTACGAGCCGAGCCGAGCTAGCTCACTTTTTAACTGAGAGCCGGCTCGGCTCACTTTTAAACCGAGCCATTTCGAGCGAGCTTTTTCCAAGCTAAATCCGAGCGAGCTTCGAGCCGCGAGCTTTTTGAACAGCCCTAGGCGGAACTACAGGAAGGTCAGGAAGATCCGTTGGAGTACTTGACGGGAGAAGGTTTCTTGCGTTTTGACCATTTGTTTATCTTTCTAAAGAATTTAAAGTTAAAAAGAGAAGGGTACGAACAATTCTTTGAGCATTTCAGTCGAACTTTTTAGGCATGCCTGCAACGGATCTCTAGTGAATTTTACAGAGAAAAGAAAAGGAAGAAGATGTTGAATGGTCAAAGATCACTATGAGTATCTGATACAGAGAAAATGACTATCAGAGCATGAGTAATAAGGGTGTTTTTAGTGGATGCTTTTACTTGCCACATGTCACTTGCCACACCAATCAAATTGTTTCTCTCTCTTGCCCTACACATAATACATAAAAGCATCAATTTCTCTCTCATAATTTCACTTTCCTAGTCACACTCACATGTAGGTTTTTTCTTGTTTTTGTGAAAGAACAAAATGCCTACCTCTCTCCTCCACCTCACCACTCTCTCTCATCCATGTCATCAAAAACATCTAAAAACATCCTTATTGTGGATGCTCTCAATATCTGATTAGTCTTTTGTTTTTTTGTTTCACTTTCTTTTCACCACCTACCAAACACGTACTCCAATTTAAATTATTCTATTTAAGGTTATTTTTAATAGGTAAATAAATATTCTTTTTAACTTAAGCACGCTCTTTCTTTAATTTTAACTACTAGTAGTAAGACCCGTGTGAACACACGGGTAGGTTTAATAACGATCGCAAAAAAAATACTAAAAACATATTATAATATATCATTAAAATTGTATTCGTTTAGTTATATATCTTTATAAAACAATGTTAAAGACAATATGTGTTAGGACATAAAATTATAATTACTATGTTACGAAAAAAATATTAGTTCAGGTTTGATATCGAAATAAGCAAAGCTGTAGTAGCAGCGGCGGCGGGATATCACAACCTGAGGAATGAATATACAAAAACAATTTTTAGAAAATTCACATATAATTACGACTGTTAGATCATGGTGATACGTACAGAAAAATGCATAAAAGAGAAAACTCACAGCTTTTCTGACTCTCTCTGAGACATGAAAGATCGCTCTACGATGGTCGTCATGGTGTAGGTGGCACAATATCTTGACCTTGAATCACAAGTTCTGGAACGTTCATCTCTTCAGCGGTATCCAGGTCACGAGACCAAGCCGACATCAGCCTGTAGTCTCCGCCTCAGTAGGGATGCAATCCTTGACCCAACAACGTCTATTTGATTCAAGTTGGAATAAAGTTCGGTAAAAAAATAAAAAATAATGAGTGATTCTAATGATTATTATACATAAGGAGACACTTGGAGCATCAAAGAAGCCATGATGAATCTATATGCAGCCTCAATATGAAAGACCCTCGAATACGCAATTTCGCATATCTATACTTTCTATAAAAGGAGATGAGCTGCTGACCTAGTTTTGCTTACGTGTTAACCTCTGAGCAATGCCACGTAGTCCTTGCTGATGTCATAAATAAAGATTTATTAATAATAAATATAATAATAATAATTAACATTTTCATTTAACTTTAGTTATATAGATTAAGAGGGAAATTCAAACTTGCATGGGGAGGGGGAGTTGTTTTGTGCATTTAATGCATCTGAGATATCATCGTTATCTCTACAAATAATAACCTCCATTATAAACTTCATATCTCTCTTTCTTCTTCACAATTTCAGTTCTTCTTCATCTAAATTCTAGGGTTTCTTTCCAAAGCTTCACAAGAATGATGTCCAAGGCAAAGCAATCCGGAGGTGAAGCATCATCTTTGTCACTCAGTTTCATAGACGATTTGAATCCGGCCAAAGATATGTGGAGAAAACCCGAGAATCGGAAGAGATCAGTGATTTTTGTTCGTTAAGGCTATGATGAATTCAAAGTTATGAGTAAATAATGGTTTTGCAATACAAAAGGGGTTGCGGCGCAGCTTGTTGCCCGTTTACCTGCCACTTGTTTGTAATTTGTTACTTTGGTATATAATTGACTATATTATGGCAAAAAAAAAATTATATTTGATTAGTCACATAGACAATATTGTTGAATATGTCATCTTGGCTTGGCAGGGTTGAAGGATGGTAGATCTTCATCTGCAACCTCCCTTGCAGCCATGGTGCTTTCATTATTTTGTACACTGAGCCTTAAATTATTTTGTAAACTCCGAGCCTTAAAAGTTACGGAGATCTTGTTGTGATTTAGAGGTAATGTTTCAGTGGAATACCTTATAAATATATGGTATATGATATCTCTGATTGTTGTATTTTTATTATTAGGGTTCAAATTGCATATGGATGCTACTTGGTAAGTTGAAGATTACTTCTGGTGGTTTTTTCAATTACAACCTCCCGTCAAGCTTTTAGGTATGTTTTGTTTCTTTTTACTTTGGTGCATCAGATGAATTTTATTAACTGATGACATTTGGATGTGAATATTGGCTTACTGTAAGTATTGGTTTAGAGTACATGTGTTGCTGATCTATGAAACACTAATTTTTTTGTTTGTGTGAATTATGTTTGTTTCGTAGCGTTTATACAATTATGTTATAGCTTTTGTGTTTTATTATGATAGTTGTTGAAATTTGGATGTGAATATTGGCTTTAGTTAAGCATTTGTTATTGTTTTTAGTTATAACTGGATAGATGTTGTTTTTAGAAACTGAATATTGGGTGATGAGTTTTTTTATTATTCTCTTATATCAGTCTTGAGGATAAAGACAACGGTATGATTACTTTGTAATTGATAAAAAAATCTGGTTGTGGATTTGTTGCCGAAGACTATCAACGGTATGATTACTTTGTAATAAGTTATTGAATTAAGACTATTAGAGCACCTGGCCAAACCAATCAAGCCGACCAAGAACAGTTTGCTTTGGGTTGATTTTTGTATTTTCTATGGTTCACAATTCAAATTTCAGTTATGCTAAGAATTTTGGTTTTTGATTTACTTTTCGAGATTTACGGATGACAAAAACGATATCCCCTGAACTCTACTCTTGATCAGCAAGAGCCTATCATTCATTTTTTAGCATAACATGTAAGTAGAGGTTTCAGCATGTATAATTATAACAACTTGTTGTTATGTAATACAAATAACTAATTATATATGTGTGCAGGTGTATTCGGTCCACCCCTGAAGAGCTGGAGGATTTCAGTACTCCAGACTCCAAAATATATATATTTTTGATAAATTGTTTTATGGTCAACATGACCTAAACTGATCTTCTCTCATTCTTAGGTCTTTTCATGCGATTTTAATAAATTATTTTTTTGTATTGATTTGTAAGGTTGTGATTTATAATGGTGGTAGATGCAATCTGCATATGCGTCTAATATGTAGAAGATACGCTGACTACAAGATACGCTGCTATGATCTCAGACATACTAGGATTCCCTGGTGCACACTAGCCGACCACTAGAAGGCTGTAAGCTATGTAAAATTTTCCAATTCAATAGACACCCATTTCAAGCATTTAACATCTTTATTCATGATCTTTTTTTTTTCAAATGAGTTTGTTGACGATTTCATTTTAACCGTGCTCAGAACTTTGTTATGAGATATAGCATGTGGTTCTAAATCCAATGAGGTATTATTGGCCATAATCATTTAGTAAGTAAGCACTATCCTATCAGTCGGGCCTATAACTAAGGTTTTTTCTTTTCTTTTTAGGTTTTTGCCTATCACAAAAGTTTTCCGATGCCTATTACCTCCTACCAATTTGGATGTAGCGATGCGATCTGTGTTGATGACAGCAATGCTCAGTTTGTTTCAAGTGTTTGCTGGAGGGAGAAATCAAATATGATTGTTGCTGCCAATTCGGGTGGAAGTGTAAAGGTGCTTAAAATGGTGTGATGAGCAAGAGGAAAGTAGTAATTGTGCAGAGAGTAGCAAAAGCAAGATATCTATATCTATATTACGTGGTTCACGACTCCGTTAATTGTAGAAAGAAGTTGTAAAATTGCAGTTGAGATTCACATATGGGAAGCATCTGCTACTGTTATTGTGATATCTCTAGCTTTGTAGTCAAGAGCTTCAAGAATTGACCACAATGTGAGTTCACTCTGGTAAAGCAATCAGCTGTTTGAGGTATGCAGCCTTCAGCTCACTCCTTTATCCTTGTGTTTTGATTTGAACTATTTTTACATCTTAGTCAATCAATAAAGAATAATTCCTTATTAGTGATACTAAAAAGAAAAGCTTGTCAACTTGATTTACATGTTTATTACCCATTGAAATTACACATCATACATGCATGTATATATTTGCAATTCTGGCTTCAATCAAATTTTAGTAAAGTCATATATATGTTATTTCTAATAGGAAAGTAGCTATGCCGACATGCATCCACAAGGTACCGACATGCATCCGCCGTAACGAGCCATAAATATATAATATTTGTATTTTATCGTCCGAGTCGTCCGTAACGAGCGTCGAGTCCATAACGAGTCGTAAATATATTATATTTTTATTTTTTCGTCCGAGTCGTCCGTAACTAGCGTCGACTCCGTAACGGATCGTAAATATATAATATTTTATTTTATCATCTGAGTCGTCTGTAACGAGCGTCGTCTGTGCCTAGCATCGACTCTATAACGCGTCGTAAATGTCTAACGCATCGACTCCGGTATTGCTGTCCATGAATCTGTTAAATATATAGATATTACGACAATGCATTCGCTTACATTTGAACTTAAAAATTATTAAACACATTAATTTTTTTCAGTATAACCATGAGCTAATAAGAAACCTTAAGTATATGAACATACGAGACATGCAAAACTTGCTCATGGTTATACTGAAAAAATTAATGTGTTTAATAATTTTTAAGTTCAAATGTAAACGAATGCATTGTCGTAATATCTATATATTTAACAGATTCATGGACAGCAATACCGGAGTCGATGCGTTATACATTTACGACGCGTTACAGAGTCGACACTAGGCACAGACGACTCAGACGATAAAATAAAATATTATATATTTACGACCCGTTACGGAGTCGACGCTAGTTACGGACGACTCGGACGAAAAAATTAAAATATAATATATTTACGATTCGTTATGGACTCGACACTCGTTACGGACGACTCGGACGATAAAATACAAATATTATATATTTACGGCTCGTTACGGCGGATGCATGTCGGCATGCTTCACCTCTGGATTGCTTTGCCTTGGGCATCATTCTTGTGAAGCTTTGGAAAGAAACCCTAAATATTATATATTTACGGCTCGTTACGGCGGATGCATGTCGGCATGCTTCACCTCTGGATTGCTTTGCCTTGGGCATCATTCTTGTGAAGCTTTGGAAAGAAACCCTAGAATTTAGATGAAGAACTGAAATTGTGAAGAAGAAAGAGAGAGATGAAGTTTATAATGGAGGTTTTTATTTGTAGAGATAATGATGATATCTTAGATGCATTAAATGCACAAAACAACTCCCCATGCAAGTTTGAATTTCCCTCTTAATCTATATAACTAAAGTTAAATGAAAATGTTAATTATTATTGTATTATATTTATTATTAATAAATATTTATGACATCAGCAAGGACTACGTGGCATTGCTCAGAGGTTGACACGTAAGTAAAACTATGCCAGCAACTCATCTCCTTTTATAGAAAGTATAGATTATATTTAGTGCATATTCTTTTATCCGATAAATATATTTGGATTTTTTTTCTTCTATTCCTACATCCATTAATTTTATTCTCATATCATTTCACCCTATCTCTTTCTATATATATTTATGTATGTATGGAGAGATATAGAGAAGAGATATATAAATATTAACTCCCATTTTATTAATTGATTAACGTATTAAAATAAATTATTATATATTATTTCGTTTTAAAATTATTATTTTACTATCATGTTTATTAGTACAAATACTTTTCTTAAAAGGCACCTTGATTAAAAAAAACTAAATTTAAGCATTATCAGTTATTTTATATATTGATAGTCGGGGGGTCAAATGAGAATATTTTTTTAAGAATAAAAAAAATAAATTTCAACCAATAATAATGCTTCGTTTACTTTATTTAATTTTTGCATTTAATATTACTGTAAGGATATATTGGTAAACTTAAATAAATCATTAATTGGTAGTCTTCCTTTTTAATAGCTAAATACATTAAATTTGTAACTTTTTTCAAAAATATATTTTTTCAAAAAAAGAAAAAAATTATAATTTAAAGTGTAGGATAAATTACGAGGTGTGTAGGATGAATTACAAGTTGTGTAGGAAAAGAATTAATATATGTGGGATAAATTTCAAAACTTGTATGATAAATTATGATGTGTGTAGACAAAAGAATTTAGTGTGGAGAATGATAGTGTTTACGACTAATTAATTAGTCAAATATAATAATTAATGAGATAAGAGAAAAACTATTTACTGTTTTACAATCATACATTTTGTTCCTTTTATTCTCATTTTAATTTCTTCTCAAACGAACCTCCCCGTATATTGATAACTATATCTATAAAATAAGTCTTAAAAGAAGCCAACTTATAAAAAAAATAAGAATGGGTAAATGATTTATTGAATTGTACATCGACAAATGTAAAATATCTGTATTACGGCCCTTCAATATAAAATTCTACTACTGGTTTCATGTGTTTTAAAAATTGCATTAGTTAAAGTTTCAAAACTATGTAAGATTACCTTTGTGTCCTTGTTATAATACGATATAGATGTATGTTAAGACTGTCTGCAACGTAAGATCCGTAATCCCATTCAAGATGACGTGGAATAAATATAAATTTCCAGGCGTATTGGAGCAGATCCGATGGGTAGAGATCCGACATTGATATCCAACTGTATGGGCACCCAATTTATTTCGGTTCTTGTGCCAACTAAATAAACTTTTATTTTGTGTAGTGGGTAGGTATCGTTTGCTTACTAAAGATGAGATTTGAGGTGGTGTAGTTGGTGGGGCTATACACTGACGGTGGTGTTAGACGATGGGTGCGGTCAGCCTCTTGTTGGAAGAGAAAGAGACTTATATTTTGTGTTTGATGGTCAAGATCTGATAATAGATGACCATTAAAATAAGAGTAAATTACAAAAATCCTCCTTTATGTTAACACTAAATTACAAAGTGTGTCCTTTATCTTCAAAAAATACAAATGTTTGCAAACACTTGCGTGTTACATCCTTTAGCCCTAACTTAGTTTTTTTGTTAAATTTGACCAAGTGGACCCCATGTGAGGGCAAATTAGTCTTTTTACCCATTTATATAAACATTTTTTATATAGACATTTTACCCATTTATTCAAGCTCTCGCTCTCTTCCATCTCTCTCACACACACACCCCACTACCACTTGCCACCATCAACCTCTCCCAAGTCCCATCGCAACCACCACTACAACCATCACATGATTTAATTAAAAACCCAAATTTGAAAACCCAAAATTAAAAAAACCCAGACAATAATCTCTCCACATGTAGCCTTTCCAACGATTTTGCTAGCTTTATCGCTTTCACGTTCTATATTGACGATTCGAGCACAATCAGTTGGGGTTTTGAGTAACGGTTTTGTTAGAAACCGCTCCGGCGAGCTAGTGGAAGCTACATCCGGTTTAGGTTTCACCGGCAGCGGTTTCTCTAGTTTCGGGACCTTTACTTCCTTCTCCTCCGGCGATGAGATTTGAAACGACGACGGCCATATAGATGTTAAGTTTTTCAAATCAGTTGACTCAGTGCCAGATCTAGTGTTTTGCGGCTATTATCGACGAATTGCAACTGGTTGAACGGCAAGTAGGGCGGCGTTGGTTGTGGTTGTGGAGAAAAGTAGAAATATAGAGGGGGGGGGGGGAGAGGGTGGTGGGTTTTGCCGGACTTTTTTTTTGAACGGCTAATTTCTTTAATCTCCTGTCGTCTGTGGGACTTGAACCCAAGACCTTCCCCTTTCCACCTAAGGGTTTTGGCCGGACTTAGGTGGTGGTGGTGGTAGGGGTAGGATACTTAGAGAGAGAGAGACTGGGTATGTAAGTGGTGTCTGTGTATTTACTTTTAAGCATATATATCAAATTTTAAACATAATTATTTTATTTATTGTTTTAATCATAATGACCAAAATACCCTCATTGAAGGTCTACTTGGTCAGATTTAACCATAAAAACTAACTGAGTTAGGGCTAAAGGACGTAACATGCAAAGGTTTGCAAACATCGAGTATGTTTTTTGTACTTATTGAAGATAAAAGACACACTTTGTAATTTAGTGTTAACATAAAAGATGATTTTTGAAATTTGCTCTTAAAATAATAATACATTAGGTTAGAACTCCGTGTATTACAGGAGTTCAATAAATAATTATTATGGTAAACAAATAGTTTTAAGAAATATAAGTGAGTAATACGTAACATTCTTTGAAAACCCGCATATTACTAAGGTTGAATATAAACACACACACACACACACATATATATATGGCGGGGTTCTAGAGTGAACACCAGTGTATTTGTGAACTAAGTGAACATATCCTGACCATTGATTTAAATTATCAAATCGTATAATCACTAGTGTATTTTCATTATCAAATCCTGACTATTAATTTATACTTCTGTATACACTTTTGTATTGATAGTCAAGGGCTATAATTAGTTCACTTGTATTCACAATCAAGAGGGTTGTTCACTAATGAACTTAACCCTATATATATATATATATATATATATAGGGATCGGTTCAAATGAAAGCCATCCCCAGTTGCGAGATCTGCGAGAACCACTCTCCACCAATCAGATCATGCCACCTATAGACTATTATTTTAAATCTTAAAGGTTATTTTTGTAATTTACTCAAAATGTCATGTCCTCTCTCTCTCTCTTTAAAGTCTTATCAGACTTTTCCATCCATCAAAATGTCATATCTACTTTCTCTCTCTCTCTCTTAAAATCTAAAAAAAATTGTTTTTTGGTAAAAAAAATATATTATACATAATATTAATATGTTATGTCGGTGCTTCTTTCTGATTGATTAATTTAACTTTCTTTTTCCAGAGCAAAATTTTGTTAAGTTGCAACTTTTAATTAGTCATTATTGTGTATTGTGCAGTAAAAATGCAAGTTAGCTTGATATGGTTGGTTTTGGTACGAAAAAAATAAATAATTTTTTTCTTTTACTTCTCATTTTTATACCCCACACTATATATGTGATACAAGTTTTTAATGATTTTACTAATTCGGTTTTTTAATACGTTTATTAGCTTTCTTAAAAAAACGAATACGTAGTTTGCTTAATTTTTCGGTATTGTAAACATACGAGAGTCGGGCTGATATCGTGACGAACTGGATCGAATTCCCGCCACGGAGCACGGGTAATCCCACTAGTTTTTTGAAAAAAAGTTTAAAACCATAAAAAAGTTGGCGTAAATAAATATTTTAAAACCGGGTCGTAAATTTTTTTTATACCGGCGTGTAAAAAAAATTTTAAACCGGCGCGTAAAAAGTTTAAAACCGGGGCGTAAAAAAAGTTCAAAACAGGCTCGCAAAAAAAATTTAAAACCTGCGCGTAAAAAAAGTTAAAAACTGGGGCGCAAAAAAGTTTAAAATCGGGGCGTAAAAAAAGTTTAAAACCAGCGCGTATAAAAATTTTAAAATCGTGCGTAAAAAGTTTAAAATCACGCGTAAAAAAGTTTTATACCGGTGCATAAAAAAAGTTCTAAACCGTCGCGTAAAAAAGTTTTAAACTGCGCGCAAAAAAAATTAAAACCGGCGTGTTAAAAAGTTTTTAAACCTGCGCGTTAAAAAAGTTTAAAACTGCGTGTAAAAAGTTTAAAACCGGCGCGTAAAAATAGTTTAAAAAGAGGCGCGAAAAAAATAAAAAACCGCACGTAAAAAAAGCTAAAAACCGAGCGTAAAAATTAACTGAGAATTAGAATTCATGTTTAAAATAAAATTAATAATTCATATTTAAAACAAAATTAATAATTCATGTTTAAAAAAATTAACTGAGAATTAAAAAAAATTTATATGAGAATTAAAAGAAAATCAATAATGCATGTTTAATTTAAAAAAATCTTATTAATTAAAACAAAATCAATAGTCATACCAATCATTAAAGCTATAGTAAAAAAACCAATATGCCCCTTTGTTACTAAAAAACAAAACGTCATTAACAAAAACACAATCATTACATTACTTTATTGTTTTTTAATCTTATCTATCAAAACCAACTTGATCAATGACTAATGTTGGTTCCTATGGTTCTCATAACTCATGGTGGTTCTCATTTTACCCATCCCATATATATATATATATATATATATATATATGTATAAACTGTTATAATTAATTATTACACGTGTTGACATTATTTGAAATAGTTAATTAGTTAACTAATAAAAAGGGTAAATTTCTTTAATTATTTATTAAAAAGTTGATTTTTAGTTGTAATTTATGATGAACCCATTGCACTGTAAGTTAATAACATATTTCAATTAAATATATCAATTGCTCATTGTGTTATATTGATACGTTAATATTTTTTCATAAATACTATAAATATGTAAATATTAAATCATTTAATATATTGTCTTATATAGATCATGTTTAAGTAGTTATATAATTAGTTAAATAATAAATAGGTACATTAAATACATTTTACCAATTTAAGTAATTAAATTAAAAGTAGTTTGGGCAGATCTTGGCTAGGTCCGCTGTTTAGGCGGAGTGGTATTGGATCACTCAATAAGAAAGTCACCGTTCAAAAAAAAATTACATTTTACCAATTTAAGTAATTAAATTAAAAGTTAATAATAGGTGATGATTTGGAAAATGTAAGGATTTGTAAAGATGTTTGTAGGGATGGAGGTGAAATTGAGAGTTTTTAATGATTTGTAAGGATATGACGTGGTAGCTGACCGAGTAATTAAGGACGTCCTTAGACCATCCATAATGGTTAATGCTTCTAAGGGGTATTTTTCGTCACATCAATATCATAACGCCTCATTAAAAATGTATAATGGTTAATGTCACTTAATGTTGTTTTAGTCATTACTTCCTATTTTGTAATCTCTTTATTTGGCGTTATCCTAGAAATATTCATCCATCTTTATGATCCTATAATGCCCATGAGATGGTGTTAAGGTGTTATCAAACCCTTTTACGCTCTTACAATACCTTGTTACGGATGATATTAGCATTAGAGAGATAGTCTAAGTTATTTTGTGGTGCATTATTTATATCATCTATATTGGAAGACGAAAACTAAAGAATATTCAAGGAAAATAAAAGTGAGCTGAAAGGCCAACCGAAAAACCTACCTCAGTTGGTAAACTGAATAACTGGATTCAATACAAGTTTGATTAATGCCATTGAGTACCAACCTTTTGGCCATGGTGGTTATCTAATCAGAGGTTATCCACTGCAACTCCAGGGTAACCATAACGTGACTGAGAGCCGCTATATTAAAAAGGTCGTATGTCTCGCAGGTTTGTTCGCACGCCACCACACCCGCAAGGCATATATCGGTGCACCCAAGAGAATCCTAATAAAAAAAGGCATTAAAAAACAAATTAAAATTATATAAATTAACTTTTCAAATGAAAATTACATCGAAATAGAAGATAAACACGTAAAAAAGAACTCCGCTACTACCCGTTATGTAAGGAAAGTTTCATACCTTTCCAAAAAAATAGTCGACCCATCCAGGAATCGTTTCTAATATTACTGACTTCCACATGCAATTTTTCATCGGTTGGTGGTTTTTCTAACATAAATGTAAACCTTGTATCCATATTGGATTCCATGTATTCATCATAGACTGCAAAAGAACAAATCCAAACCCTAAGTAATGTAATTAGACCATGTATAGTGGTGAGTGAAACAAAAGCCCCATCCTGGGTATGAAGCGTTACGTGGCCGCCTAGTCAGCAATGGGGATTGAAGTTAAAAAGGGGTGTAGTGATCTAATGCCCCAACAATGATTACCCAACAAAAAAAATTTCGAAAAAACTCCAGGGGGCAATGTTGGGGCCTTTTTGGGCGTGGATTAGGGCAAAAAACGCCCAATCCCCTCCCCACTACACATGATCTTAAGAGTCAAGAGAAAGTCACGAAACTCTTGCAACAATATTACTATCATACAACAATTCATAAACAAACCGGTGTGTTTCTTGATTCGCTTCCCAAACTCATCGTCACAGACATATTTTGGTACCATGATCCCATTGTTGCGACATGGTAGACTATGATGACAAGCAATCCTCCATCGTTAGGCATCCCTATAGGAGCCTTTCGAACTGACCTACTTATAGTTGGAATATGGTTATGATATTCCAACGGTTTGTACAACATTTCAACTTTGAGATCATCGCCATTGTAGTAATGATGATCAATTCGTCGGACACCTAGTTTACAAGTCACTGGAATTTTAGGAGCAAGATCTCGCAATTTCATCATAGCATTTCCAAGATAACAATGCTTATCTACCTAGAAAAGAAGAAACCAATGTTTTAACTACTTAAGGAGTAATTAGATATTTGTTTGAGAAGTATCATTACATCTGACTTTGCACTTAGCAAAATGCAAACCATGATTACCCTTGGAATTTTAATAAAAAAAAAACCATGATTTTATAAACACTAATTGAGATGGAGCTTTCAAAAAAATACTACTAGTTTGGGTTGGAGAAAAACATACCGATTCCATTTTGATAACAACTATACTTAAATCTAGTTCAAGAAACTTTTCCACAAATAGAGTTAACACTTTGTTCCATTCAACTTTCACCCTCTGTGGTTCATCTGTTCTCTCAATTAAATCGCGTGGTTGATATGTTCTGTAAAATGGTATGAAAGTAATACAATACAACAAAGTAGTGACAAAACGGTGACCAAAACTTTTTTTGATTAACCCAAACCAAAAACACCCAACCAAACCCTAGATCTTACTTATGTAAGATCTGTAACAAAATAGAATATAATACAAGATCAACTGATAGGAAATCAGTTGATCATATAAAGAAATCACCAGAATATAAGATCCAACACTGGATCAGATCCTACACAGGATCACCAACAAACCAGACGAACACGATGAACCAGAGGATACAGAGAAAATACAGAGATGAATAAATGAACAAATGAAACCCTAACAACTTTAATATCTCGAATCTTCCACACTTCCAAACTGCACCCTCTTGAACTCAATATATCTACTTTAACCCCTCCGGATATACAAAGTCATCCTCCACCTATATGAACTGCACATAAATGAACCCTCAAGAGTTTGTTAATAACAACTTAATAACAATAGGAAACAACTAAAGTTTAAGCCCAATAACAAGACCAAGAACAAGCCCATAACATAAGCCCAGATGAAACATGAATCAGGAACAAGTCCAAGAGATATTTTTAACATCCCCCCTTGATTCATGTAGTAAACATATCAGTCATTCCTAACCTTTCACACATAAACTCATGTTGAACAACATTTAACCCTTTTGTAAAAACATCTGCAACCTGAACTTCAATTGCAATTTTTCCTGGCAGAATTATTCCACAAGTTACCTTTTCTCTCAGAAAGTGCAAGTCTATCTCAAAATGCTTAGTCCTTTCATGGAATACAGGATTCAGCGAAATTGAGATAGCTGACTCACTATCACAATACAATTTTACTCGTAACTCATGTTTAATATGTAACTCACTTAAAACATTTAGGATCCACATTATTTCACAGGTGGAAGAACACATTGCTCTGTATTCTGCCTCTGCAGTAGACCTGGATACCAGGCTCTGCTTCTTACTTTTCCAAGACACCAATGTGTCTCCCAAATATATACCAAAACCAGTCACTGACTTCCTGGTTTTAAGACACTTAGCCCAGTTAGAATCTGTGAACCCTGACAAACTTAAGTTGTCAGATTTACTTACCAAAACTCCTTTACCAGGAGACTTTTTTAGGTACCTTAACAACCTTAGAGCTATATTCAAATGACTTTCACAAGGACTATGCATAAACTGACTTAAGAATTGAACAATATAACTTATGTCAGGTCTTGTTAAGGACAGATATATTAACTTCCCAATTAATTTTTGAAAAGCATTTATATCTTTCAAATTCTGTTGTTCCTTATCAAGTTTATTTGTAACCAGATGACTTTGCTCAATAGGTGTTGACACTGGTTTACAACCAAGATACCCAAATTCATTTAAAAGCGCTAAATAATATTTACGTTGAGACATGCAAACTCCTTTACTAGAATACAATACTTCAATACCCAGGAAATATTTTAAGACACCCAAGTCTTTAATTAAAAACTTGTCACTTAAAGACTGTTTAATTTTATCTATTTCAGACTTAACATTTCTTGTAATAACAATGTCATCAACGTAAACTAATAATACTAAGAATACACTATCTTTATCAAAAATAAACAATGAATGATCACATACACTTTGCACAAACCCTAACTCTAATAAAACAGCAGTTAATCTTTCATTCCATTTTCTTGGAGCCTGCTTTAAGCCATACAAAGATTTTACTAGCTTACATACTTTGTTATTTTCATTAGAATAATATCCTTGTGGAAGAGTCATATAGAAATCTTCATCCAAAGATCCATACAAAAAAGCATTATTGATATCTAATTGATACAAAGTCCAATCATTATTAACAGCAAGATTGATTATCATTCTCACAGTAACCATCTTTACAACAGGTGAAAAAGTTTCACTAAAATCCACACCTTCTCTCTGATTATACCCTTAGCTACAAGTCTTGCTTTATATCTTTCAATTTCTCCACTAGCTTTGTATTTTATCTTATAAACCCATTTACATCCTATAGGTTTCCTACCCTTAGGAAGATCTACAACTACCCAAGTATTATTTCTATGCAAGGCTTCCATCTCTTTATTCATAGCATCTACCCATTTTAAATCTTTCATAGCATCGTTATAGCAAGTAGGTTCAACAGTTTATTTAAAGATGCAATGAAACACAAGTTATCATAAGATAAATGAGCATAACTAACAACTTTCTCAACACCATACTTTACCTTACACTCTACAACATAATCATCAAATCTTCTAGGAAAAACTACACCCCTAGACGACTTTCTAACACTTTGGACAGGGCCCTCAGATGGGTTGGTCTCATCATTTGACCTTCCAGTGTCCTCTGCCCTGCCTATGTTACTCTGCTCACTACTACTCAATTGCTCCCTAGTTATATGTTGATCACCAACAACATTGGGAGCATTGGCAGATGTAGAGGGTATCACAGGCTGCTGATCATCACTGGAATGATCATGAGAACCTTGTTCACCCTCTTCATCATTGGGCATAGAAGGAACTTCAGTTAAACTTGTTTCATACATATCAAAAAAGTTCCCATGATTCAAACTTTCCTTTTCAAACACATTTTGACCAATATTTTGTTTTGTCTTAAAAGGATATACACTCTCATAAAACTTTACATCCTTGGAAATGAAAACCTTTTTACTATCCAGACTCAAAAGTTTATATCCTTTCTTGACATTAGAATAACCAAGTAAAACACACTTATCAGCATGATAAGCAAATTTATCAGAATCAGTTAAGACTGTACTAAAACAAAGATAACCAAGTTCCTTAAATGTAAAAGAGAGGGCTTAAAACCAAACATGACTTCATAAGGACTCCTACCTTATAAAACTGAAGATGGTAACCTGTTAATTAAATACACAGCTGTCAGAACACAATCTGACCAATACCTAAGTGCACACCAGCTTGAAAATCAAAGCTCTAGCTGTATTTGTGAGATGTCTGTGCTTCCTTTCCACTACACCATTTTGTTGTGGTGTATAGGAACAGGAAGTCTGATGTAATATACCTTTTGACTTGCAAAAAACATTCATTTGGTTGTTAATAAACTCAGTTCCATTATCACTCCTAAACATCTTTACTTTCTTCTTAAACTGTGTTAACATCAGTTCATAAAAATAGTTTAGATTGTCAAAAAACCTCTGTTTCATTGGACAAAAGAAAAAACCACACAGTTCTAGAGTAATCATCCACAACAGTCAAGAAATATTTAAAACCCTCATAACTTGTCACCTTATAAGGGCCCCACAAATCTAAGTGAATTAAATCACCCACAGACTTAGTTTTATGTTCACTTAGTGGAAATGGAACTCTAACTTGTTTAGATCTATGGCATACTTCACATGGACCATGTTCAATATTATTAACATTAAGACTTTTCTTTAACACAGCTAGAACTTGATCTGAAGGATGTCCTAACCTGCTATGCCACATACTAGACTTAACAACACTGTTAAAACAAACACTCACTGAAGTCTCATGTCTACCAACAAAGTACAACCCACTATCCTGCCTACTAGTCATCAGGATTCTCTTTGACTTGGAATCCTGAAATATACAATCATTCTCATTAAAGACTACAAAAACCTGATTATCTTTACCAAGCCTATGAACAGACAATAGATTGACACTATATTCAGGAACAAAGAAAACATCTTTTAAACAATGTTTTCAGTTAGTTTTACATCACCAATTTTCACAACTTTGACACTTGTTCCATTTGGATGCCCAACTTTAAGATCATACTCAGACACATCAACAACATTAAACATTTCACTATCATTATCAACCATATGTTGACTGACACCAGAATCAACAATCCAATTAAGACAACTACTGAGCATAACGTGACCTGAACAACTAACAAAGTTATTTAAACAGACAAACTCACCTCCTACATTAGCATTCTGAGAATCTCCTCCATTTTTCTCACCAACCAGGCTTAACAGCTTGGTTATCTGCTCAGATGTAAAAGGCAGACTAGATGCACCAACACTAGCAGAAGACCCAACAGTACTACCAGACTTGTTAATATTACTACTAGCATTACTCCTAAATGTCTGAGTATTAGATGAACTATTATTTCTTCTTTTAGAACCTGAGGGATATCCTACTAACTCAAAACACCTATCCACAGTATGCCCTAACATATTACATTGAGTACATTTTAGATTAGGATTAGGCCCCCTAGTGTTTTTCCTTCTATTGTCAAAATTAGAATTAAACTTTGAAGCAAAAGACACATTTTGAGTTTTAGAACTACCACTAGACAACCTATGAGACTCCCTCTGGAGATAATAGAAAAGGCTACTTTAACTGTAGGAATTGGTTCCCTGATCAATAAACTTGTCCTCACAGGCTGGTATATGTAATCTAAACCCATAAGAAATCGCATTAACTTTATAAGCATTGAAAAATCTGTATAATCTTTTGCAGCCTGACAAGAACATGAAGGCAACCAAAGCATAGCATCCAGTTGTTTCCACATTGTTGTCAGCCTGTTGTAATACTCAGCAACTGTACTTCCATTCTGTGAAATGCTATTTATTTTTTTATACAAATCATATACAACAGATCCATCTACTTTATAAAAAGACTCTTTAAGATCATCCTAAACCTCTGAAGCCAATTTTGAAAAAACTTGACCAAGGAACAACTCCTCAGATATAGAGTTTAACAACCATGTGAGAACAACTGAATTACATCTATCCCATTGATTAGCAAGAACCTCATCATCTTCAGATTTAATACATTTACCATCTATAAACCCATACTTGTTTTTAGCCTCTAAAGCCAGTTTCATAGCACTAGACCATATAGCATAGTTTTCAGTTCCTTTTAGTTTAATACTCACTATGGTTAAGGCAGAAGAATCACTAGGATGAAGATAGAGAGGATCCCCTAGATCTAGCTTACTAATCTTAGTCTGATATGAACTAGCATTATCATCACCCATTTTAAAAAGAAACAAATATTACCAAACAGAACAAAGCAAGCAAAGCAACAACAATCAAGAATTAGACAAACAAAAAACACACACAACAGACTGTGCCAGAGGCCAGATTCCTGGTTCATCACTCAATAGGTACCAGGACAAGCATAACACAGGTGCATAACCCTCACTAAACTCAAAAAAAAAAAAAAAAACAGTGCAGAACAAACTACAAACAATAAACCGGTCCTCACTACCCTGGCATCAACTAGATTAACAACAATAGAAACAACAGCAAGAAAAAGAAAGAGATACAATCTTATAACCAGCGTTTAACTCCCTCCAAATCTGAGTTTATAACCTTCTAGGGTTACAAACACAGATTAGCAGCACAAAACAGATCTCCTTCTGGTCAGTTTGCTCTGAAACCTTCTATGAGTTTCAGAGACCAACACAGAGGAGATATAACACTCAGAAAGGAAGAAACCCTCAATCAAGATCCACAAACCCTAACTAGGGTTTCTTGTCACACTAGATCTGTAACGGCACACTTCCCAAGATCTAGATCCAGAATGTTCTTCAAGAAAGGAAGAACACACTGTACACAAAACCTAATATACACAGCGGAAAACAACCAAGATCAGTACACAAGAGCTGCCTAGAGCTCTGATACCATGTAAAATGGTATGAAAGTAATACAATACAACAAAGTAGCGACAAAACGGTGACCAAAACTTTTATTGATTAACCCAAACCAAAAACACCCAACCAAACCCTAGATTTTACTTATGTAAGATCTGTAACAAAATAGAATATAATACAAGATCAACTGATAGGAAATCAGTTGATCATAGAAAGAAATCACCAGAATATAATATCCAACACTGGATCAGATCCTACACAGGATCACCAACAAACCAGACGAACACGATGAACCAGAGGATACAGAGAAAATACAGAGATGAATAAATGAACAAATGAAACCCTAACAACTTTAATATCTCGAATCTTCCACACTTCCAAACTGCACCCTCTTGAACTCAATATATCTACTTTAACCCCTCCGGATATACAAAGTCGTCCTCCACCTATATGAACTACACATAAATGAACCCTCAAGAGTTTGTTAATAACAACTTAATAACAATAGGAAACAACTAAAGTTTAAGCCCAATAACAAGACCAAGAACAAGCCCATAACATAAGCCCAGATGAAACATGAATCAGGAACAAGTCCAAGGGATATTTTTAACATGTTCTCTGACTTATAGGACTATTTTCTTCATAATAGGTAATGTACAAACATTCAAGATTCCAGCTCCATGAATAGCTACCTTTCCATGTGCCTTCTCCTGTAGCATATATAATGCACCATCTAAGGTCATCTTAAATTTTAATTAATACAATCATTATTGCTAAGATACAACATTAAACATTTAATGAATGTGTCAATCTAGGCAAATTTGTCTTGTTAGGCAAAAGGGTATGGTATAGCGCCCCAAACCAAATCAACAACTTTAGCGCCCCATAGACACCCCTGGGCGTCAAGAGGGAGGGGGGGGGGGGGGCATGGAGAGGGCTTCATTCCAGTAACGAGCGCTAATGATATGTGTAGGTGGGACCCATTCTTTTCAACCAATCAAATCTTTGGCTCTTTATTTTTTATTTTTTGTATTTTGTTTAATAGAGGCCTTTAAAAGGGCTTTAAACCATTACATGCAAGTTAAAGAGAGAGACTTTAATGCCTCCTATGTGACATGACATTGATATAATATACCACACCCACCAGCCTTAGAATTAGTCAGTACAGTTGGGATTGGTGATAAGGAGAAATTCAGAAATATGGTTATGGAAAGCAAGGAATAGAGAATGATAAGATTTTCCATGGAAAAGAAGTTAGAATCGAAGAAATAATAAAAGATGTGAAATCCTACGAATTTTTGTGGTTTAAGAATAGATTGAAATTTAAGATAATAAATTGAGAAAATTGATGTAAATCTGTAAATATGTATAGATCAAATTGAAGTCAATAGAATGAGAAGATTGTTGTAAATGTATACGTATGCAAGTGTGTCTTCTAGTGATTGTGGAAGGCTATTTTCTTGTTTGTATTTGGTTAGTGAAGTTTACAGTTAAGAAAACAATAATTACACATTGCTCGTTCTTATCCGATTGTGTTTATTATACATATTATACATATTTTTAATATTAATATTTTTAATATTTTTAATATTAATAGGAAGTTCGGATGAACATTAATCTACATATATTATTATTTATTATTATTAATTATATTATACATATTAATAGAAAGTTCATATATTATTTGTTATTATACATGTTCATGAATAGTGCTCCAATTCAATTTTTTTACTCCAAACCACAAACAAAACAAACAAAGATACTAATAATTTATGTTATCTCTTTATAATTATTAGTATAACTATAATTATTTTTTTTTCCCGATATAATGTACACTTTAACCCTCCAATTCATTTTTTACGCTAGACCATAAACCAAAGCAAAATATTAATAATTAATCTCATTATTGAAAGCCTTGAAGAATGTTAGTTTTATTTAGTTTATTATTTTGTTATATGAACGTTAATATATTATTATTTAATTTATTATTCTGTTGTATGAGTATAATTATAATTATAATTATAATTATTTTTTATCTGATATGATATACATTTAACCGTCTAATTCTTTTTACTAATCTAGATTTCATTCGATGACTTGCGTTCGTTGGCTAAAAAAACTAAATACGTTGCTGTGTTTGATTGATCTTCTCGGCGTTCCGATATAAATTTCATTGAAAACGGAGTTGCGTTTTGGTGTAGTAAGCTAGATCAAGTGTCAACGTCAAAGCCGTATCGTGATGAATAAAATGAATACCGACCAAAAAACTTCGAGACCAATATCAGTATTATCGGAACCGGTATACTAAAAATATATACGCTTTTAACCCATTTAGTTTGTATATAATTTGATTTTCCTTTGAAAGTCATGTTCATTGCCTTTTTTATAAAGCTGAATACGTGACTTTATTAAACATTTTTTTCTCATCATTCCTTATTAACTTTGTTAAAAAAAATTTTCTTATTAGTACCGTGACAAACCGAACCGATGCCGACATCAGTAAAAGTATAGTTATTCGGAACTGACCGATATTCATTTTTATGGTTTTCAATGTAAAAACATTCTTTTGGACATATCATTACTTTAAATCAAGTGTTAATACCATACCGATACCGTGATGAATCGAACCATTATCAACCGAATTCCTTTCTGTAACGAACATAACCGATACCGATCGAGTTCTCGCCGCATCGTGCGAGCAAATCCAACTAGTTTAAATAATAATTACCATTTCCCCTTATTTTTATCAAACTACCCCACAATTTTTTAAACTTTTCATACGTTAACATTAAGATTACACTATAAAAAGCATTTTATTTTTTGGGATATTGTATTTAAATAACCCCAACTTTCATCAATTAGTAAATAACACTTCAAACTTTCGATTTGTACACCAGCACTCCCAACTTTCAACTTATTGGCTGGTAACACTCCCTAACTAACTGAACCCTAACCCAGTTAGTTTTTGCTGACGTGACAGCTGATGTGGCATTTATGATGATGTGGGGGCTGATGTGGCAAATGACATGCCATTTTTGTTGATGTGGCAGCTGGCATCAGCTAACTGAGTTAGGGTTCAGTTAGTTAGGGAGTGTTATCGGCCAATATGTTGAAAGTTGGGAGTGCTGGTGTACAAATCAAAAGTTGAGAGTGTTATCGTTCAATTGGTGAAAGTTGGGATTATTCAAAAATATCCCTTATTTTTTTAATATGGGCATAATATTGTTATAGTTTTTTTAATCTAGAAAATGATATGTTACAAGATTAATTCCGTTCAGGGGTGAGCAATAACCGAGCCGGAACCAAACCGAAAACAGATGAACCGGAACCGAAACAAATCGAATTAATCACTAACCAGTCATCGGTTTTTTTTACCATCAGTTAGAACAAAATAACCTAACTGGACCAATTCTATTTTCATATAATTTTAGCTTTTATACCGACATGTCATGTATTTCATGTTTTATACCTTCATTTTATGTATTTGTACATTTATTTTATTTATATATACCTCGAATTTCATGTATTTCTACGCAAAACTTTTAGTCTAAGTTTGCTTTTGGTTATAAACCGATCCAAACTGAAAACCGAAAGTCTAACCGAATAAACCAAACCTATTAATAGTAAACCGATTGGTTTATAAAATAGATTAACCATGACCTCGGTTTCGGCTTTGTTTTATGCTAATAATTGGACTAAACCAAACCGTACACCTCTGGCAGTTTTTGTGTTCCTTGGCGTATCGTGTGAACACCCTTCTAGTTTCATTATAACAATGTGTTTTATTTATCACTACACATGTTATCTTTATATATTGCTATAACTATCTGCTTTTGTCCCTTTTTAATATACCAAAACAATAACCAAAATTAAGGAAAACATATTTTGAATAAAGAGTATCAACTATATACCAAATGATTCAGTTGAATATAACTTACTTGAATATTGAGTGCCCTTACAAGTGTGTTCACAACTTCATTCATCGATGGCCGTTTTTCACGCTCTTTACTTAAACATCGGTAAGCTATATACGCAAACACCCCCAAAGAAGTTATATCCATCTCATTCTTTATATTGTTGTAAACAAGTTCAATTATTTTGTTACGCTCATAGTACTGTCGCACCAGTATTGGCAAAGGCCCTGGATATTGGTTGCCATTGCATAACCTTCCACACGACACTTCAAACAAAGCCACACCAAAAGAGTACACATTTGACTCTTTCGTTAGATACCCTGTGTCTTGGTACAGTGGCTCAATATACCAAGGTGTGCCCGCAGGGTTGGTTACCATATATGTGAACTGATTATTTGCAGGAGCAAATCTGGAGAGGCCAAAATCTGAGATCTTGGCATTCCAGTTATGATCTAGTAGGATATTGGCACTTTTAATATCACGATGCAATATTCTGAGACGGTTCTCATTAGGGGTGTGAAGGTACACTAGTCCGCGAGCTGCCCCAATACATATCTTAAGGCGTTGAACCCACGTGAGATCATTGCTGGCGAGATAAGAATCGACACTTTTCTTGGATGCATACTCGTAGACCAGCATCTTCTCATTATTATCATCACAATATCCTAAAAGAGAGACAATATTTTCATGTTTATAAAGGGAAAGCAACGTTATCTCCCTCCAAAACTCGGAATTTCCTTGTCCAAATCTACTATTTAAACGCTTCAAGGCAACCATTGTCTTTCCCATGGAATGAACATCAAGTTCCCCCTTATAAACTTCCCCGAACGCTCCATAGCCGATGAAACTCTCAGTGGAAAAGTTGTTGGTTGCTGACTGGATAGCTTCTAGTGGTATTTTGTGGTGTTGAAACTGTTCTACGTGGGACATTATTTTGATGATAGCAGAGAAACAGAAAGCAAGATTATTTGACTCAAACTTCCGTGGCCTAAAAGGCCATAGTCCCTCTAAGAAGCTGGCCATGGAGGGATACCCGGGCTAGAAGCGACGCGTTTGCCTGTCTCCTGTTTGCCGACCAGCAGTAGGGGCCTCGGCCCCCAAAGGCATGTCTCGTAGGCTAAGCTCGCGCAAAGAGCTTCAAATTTGGTGTTTTAGATGGAGAGTTTGAATGTATTTAACAATAGGCAACAAGCATTTAAATTAGGTACGTAGTATAGTATACTGTATTATCAGAAGAAGCGACATTTAGTACGTTGTCCTCATGCTTACTATGAACATTTGTCTTATATACATTTTATTATTCTCTGAGTCATTTTAATCAATTTGAAATTAGTCTTATTATATTGAGAGAAAAATGAATTAGGACAAGCTTTATTTGTGATTGACACAACTTCATTGGCGTGTACCACTTGTAATCGTGCTACCAGAGGAATCACCCGATCACATCTACCTTCACTAGGCATAATGCCACACCAATTCAGGAGGAAACCCAATAAATATGGGAAAACCCTTCTGTAGTAATCGAACCCAGGACCTATTGGTCCAAAGTTTTATCCCACTACCAAGATGCCACTAGGCTATAAAGCTATGAGCGTGTTAAAACTATTAAAAGTGTAAGTACTAATCCAATTCTCTTAATCTATTGGGCTGCAAAGAGGTGTTCATCACCAATTTTTTAAAACCGGACTAGTAATCGAATTGGCCTCTCTACCGGTTCATTGGTTAAATCGGTTGGACCTATGGAAATGTTTTAAAAATCGGACTAATCTATATAGTTTAATTTTAATTATATTAGTAAATACAGAAAGTATAAAGTTATAAATAATTATAATTATAAACCTATAAATAAGCAACAAGTTTGTGCACATGATTGTTGTACTCTTGTCTTTTGGAGTTTTTCAAAAAAATTAGAAATTGTATTTCTAACTCTATAGTTTTAATCTTTGACAACTAAAGTCTAAAGTTTAATTTGTTAATATAACTCCTTTGATTATATTGATTTTCCATTTCTAGTTCAAAAGTTTTCATCTTTTGAAATTTAATCCCTTTGAATTTTTTCATCTTTCGCAAGTTTTCTGTTTAATGTTTCGTTCTAGATTTTCCGAGTTAACACGCCGCAACGTGCGTGTAGGATTCAACGTTTTTTCATCTACTTTTTCCCGTTTAACAGGCCCGTCGCAGCGCGTCTATTTTCCCAGTTTGATAGGTCTGTCGCAACGCGCGGGTTATAAATTAACTTAGTTATTATTTTCTATGTTTTACATACAGGTTCATGGTCATGTAAGAAAACATTTGACTTCCATCTAATATGATATATAACTAAGGAATCCCCGTCGTATTGCGGCGGGTGGTAATTCTAGTTCATATATAAAAAATAATAAGTAAGTTAATCATGCATTCTGACTTATTGAGTTATATTAACTAATTTAAAGATTATGAAAGATATAAATAAACAAAGTGTAATATATATCTAATAATAAATTTTATATTGATCTCGTAAATAATTGTCATGCGACTTTACAATCCACTTAATAAAAAACTAGGATTTCCCCACCGCGCGTGGCGGCGAGGAATCCGCGTATGAACTAAATGATAAAGACCGATATGAAGATGCAAAATATAAATGCGTAAAAAACTAAAATTGAAATAAAATGTAACAAATGGAAGAAAAATAGGTGACATGATACCTATGACGTGGTGTTGTGACCCGAACAAACGAAGGGAAAAAATGACGGTGGTAACATGGTGTTGAGCTCTTTCCAAAAAAAGTTATATCATGTATTAAGTTTTTTATTTTATTTTTGTAAAAATAAACTAACAAATGAAAGTTATAAAAAAAAAATAAAATTATACAACTATTGGGTTAAATACGAAGTTCACCACATAATCAGGTATTCATGGTACACAAAACACAAACAACAATAGATGTATGTTCTTCCAATGCTTTGAACTCTTAACATCAGTTTTCTTTCCACATTTAGGGTTTGCTACGGTAAGTGATGACCAAAATCAGCAACTTTTGTTCCCTTTGAAAACAGCCATGTACCAGGTACGAATTTGATTAACTGGACTATTTTCGTTTGGATTTTGCTGTAATTTGTTTACACTCAGAAACTGTTTTGATTATTTATGCTAATTCGTTCAGTGTTTTGTTCGAACAAAAGAGTTTGATATTAAATGTGTTGATTTTTGATCAAATGATTTCAGATTGTGCTTCAAATGTTCGACTGGAAAGTGCATTGGTGCTAAACAATTATCAAGTAACCTTGTGGTTTGATCTTACTTTAGTTTTTTTACTTAGAAGAGAGTTGATGTTGTGTAGGGCAGGCCAAGGCATGGGCCGAATTAGTTATAGATGCTTTAGATTCTGAACCTAAAAGTTTCAGTTGTTGGGTATTTATCGGCATTTTTATTATTGAATTTTTATATACGATGTTGTTGAATCTTTGTGTTTTGTTGTTGAATCGAAGCATGGCGCTTGGGTGCGATTACATGAATCCCCACTGCAACGTTCGGTGGGAAATAAATTAGAATCAATTGGGATGTTTCCATCCCTTTCTAACCCATTTGTCCCTTACCAATTGCTCCAAGTACAAGTCTGCCATCAGCTCCATATAACAGATTCTGATTATTGTTACGAATCATGTGATATCAGGCACTATTAGCAAATCAAACTCCAGGTGAGGTGAGGAAGGTGAGAGGTAGTTCCAGGGTACTGCATATGCGATTCGACAGTTTCATTGGCTGTTTCAAGTACCTGAGATGAAATATTTATGTTAATGTAGACAAACTAACATATTACTAAGAACACATAATATAACTAACTTCTGAGTCTGCAGGATGCAAGAAGCAATGATATTGAGGATGTTATCATTCTATCTAGAGATCACTTGTGTAGAATGGATTATATGAAATTTCTCCAGGTGAAATGTCCTATAAACAAATTTTATGTTAATTATAAGATATGTGCACATATATATATAGTAACTCATTTTTGTTGCGGAGCCACAAACAAAGTGTTGCAGATACTACAACTTCCTGTTTGCCCATGGATGACAGTTGGCCTCGGATTTTGGATGGATGAAGATTGATGGGAAAGGAAGAGTTGTTTCATTTAGTGAAAAGCCTAAAAGGAACAAGTTGAAAGCAATGGTAATAGTAGTAATATTATAACTGTGTAATTTTGGGCTTCTCAAGTTTACGTTCCGTAAACTTATCTAGAATATCAATACTTTTTTTTTAAAACAACCTGTTTTCAAGATTTCATTTTTAAGGTTTCAATATATAAATAATTTGTCATGATATGATGTTTTTGTAGTGAATATAGCACCAGGGTCATTGCCGAAACTATCTTGACCCAAGAGAAAAGTTAGGTCGAGATGTCTTCCAACATCTTATCATTATAAATGCGATGATTCATATATATATATAAGGTCGTTCTGGAGCTCAACAAATGAACCAACAAGTCGTGTACAACAACAAGATCCCAACCTTGATCCTGTCCTTTGACGACCCACCAAAATCCAGCAACCATGTCAAACGAATTTTGCACCAAGTCTGCCATGTTCAACACCGCGAACCCAAGGTTGATACTATCCCCTATTCAGTTGTCACTGTTTATTATTTTTATATTGTTAAATTGACCAAGCAACTTGATTATATTGGAGGTCTATATTATCATATTTCAAAGAGTCCAGCAAGCATTCACTATGTTTTTAAAGAAATGCATACATAATTAAAACACCAACAAATTAGAAAGTTTTAAAGAAATGCATACACATTGATCTTTTATGCATATGCATTGATATGATGATGGACGTGAATAAATTTAGGTAAGTTATGTGTTATTAATGTCGTGTAGCAAATGTGTTATAGAGAATTAGAGCTTGAGAACACTCTTTTAGATGGCAGCCCTGAAGCACGGCTGAAAATTTTCAGTTTTTTGTTTATATTGTAAAAAAGGTTATATGTGTATTTTGATCTTTGTTATAATAAATTAATTTGTTTAATGATTTGTTTTTTTTTCAGGGTTAGTTTCATAGATTTTAATGAGCTCTTGATCTTAGTGGAGGCACTATAACAGCAGAGGAAGCTAGGTAAAAAGGTGAAAGGTGGTGATGGAGGGTCTCGACACGATAGGGATGGTGGGGAAAGTATGCATCATTGAGTGAGTGTCCTTGAGAACAAGAGTCGCATGTTTTTGAGAGAAGCTCGAAGACTAGATGACAGTGTGAAGATTGGCTTTTGACTTTATTTGGAAAACCAGAGGTAGAATTTCATCCATTTACTTAAAGTGGGTCGATTTGGATTGGATTTTATTGTTGAAGGGTGGAGTTGGTCACGTTTAAAAGCTTACCTAAATATGAGGCGGGTCAAGTTGGTCAAAACGAGTTGAAAGTCAATTAAAAAGTTTTGACCACGTAAACAGACCCCCTAAAAAGTGATAAGTAACCAGCTTATCATGATTCAATTTTTATGGCCGGATTGACACTTCAAAGTTTCATTTTTATTTTCTAAACAACCTTTTAAGTTAAAAAAGAAAACAATTAGTATGCTTTCAAATTAATTTATACAAAAAAGCACCAATGGGCATTTTGGGATAGGAGTTTTCCACTAATTGGGTCAGAATGGAGTTATGTGCATATGGGAATGAAGATGCTGGTAAGGGGAGTTTGATGGTTTATTAAGTTACGTCGAGATTCCGGTAAATCGATTCAGGTTTGCGCCCATATTTTCTCAATCTCAGTGTAAATATCATTTATAAAAGCTAAAAATCTTGTTTATATTGATTTTCTTTGAGATTAAGGTTATATGAATGTTTGGAGTCAGTTCGTATATCTAGCACCCTACTCATAGTTGTCAATAGCGAATAACGGACGACAGCGACAAGCTACCTATACGCTACGCAACGATAGCGATAAAATAGCAGGCGCTATTTCATGTTTAGCGATGCACAAGAAGAAATTTTAGAAATATTTTATATGTATACTTTACCAAAATAATATAAAAAAACAAAAAAAAATTCAAAAATCCCGCTACTTTCCATTATTTGTCGCTACTAGCTATATAGCGACACCTGAGCGCTCTGCTACGATATTCGCTATAGCGGGCGCTATGCTCGCTATTAACAACTATGACCCTACTCTAAAGAAAATATAGCGCTTAAATATATGCTTAGATGACTTTTTTACTATTGGTCAATTGTTAGGTAATGGGTCATATAAGCGCCTTTTAAAGTATGTTTTAGATATATTTTAAAGTTATTGTGCAACTTTATGTACAAAGGAGGCTGAACGGATAGATGAGTGTAATGGCGTGTTTCTTGCTTAGAGGATGAGCCTCGCGTGCACCATGTATGGCAGCCAAACAATGTCTAAAATGGCCTGGCCATGTCAATGAGCCTTTGGCGATTGCTGTATAAAAAAATTTGGTCTTATTTCAGTTCATCAAGTCATACACCGAAATATGGTCCTTGCTTTAGATGGGGTACGTTTAATGTATAAAACTAAAAGCTTTTAATCTATTGTATATAATTTGATCTGTTAGTATCATTTGTAGGTATGGGATGTTATTTCAAATGAAGAAGCAGTGAAGATCGTGTCATCGACAGTAGACAAGGCTAAATCGGCTATAAACGATTGGTGGATTGTGCAATTCGAGCATGGAAATGCTAGAGAAAAGGGATCGCAACTGATGATATATGAGCCGTTTGTGTACTTTTATCTATCTAATTACTAACTTAATAAACCATCTTATAATCGTTTTTTTAGTATATGATTCCGATCGTTATTAAAACTACCCGTGTGTTCACACGGGGCTTACTACTAGTACTGTAATTAACAAACTACTGGAAATGTAGATATAGCTAATTATGACTATCTTGTAAAATGGTTTTGAAACACACTCACAAAACGACTTATTTTTCTCTACAGGTTTAGATTGTGAAATATATGTATCCAATTAACTTGTTTATATTAAAGAAAAACCATTTTAATCAAAAGACTTTTTTTATATTAAAGAAAAACCATTTTAACCAAAAGACAAATGATTTAAATATTTCTAGCCATCATCCTTTTCTTCTCTTCACAGTTCACATAATGGTAGTGGCCATTGATGTCTTGAAAAAGCTATGTTGATGATGCTATTCTTTCATATTAACAAGAAATTTTGTTAATTCTATGGAAAAGTAAAAAATAAAATAATGAATAACTAAAAGTATTAACAATAGTGGGAAGAGAGAAAAATGAAGATGATGCGAGGGAAAGAGTATATGGTGCGAATAGAAAGCGAAGGTTTTTGTGAATAATACTCAGAAAGAAGATAGAGTTAAATGTTTGATTTTTCTATCTGGTTTGTAAAAATTGCAGATTTGGTCACAGTGATTTACTAATTACACGTGTGGTACTAAAACTTGTTAAAAATAAACTCGCTTGGTCTCCCGTCTTAACATCAGTTAGATTTCTCAATTAACACAACCTATCTACATGTCACATGAGGGCAATCTTATATAAATTTGCTTATTTACCCTTAAAGATAAAAAAAGAATATTAAAAATACATAAACTTGACGTACGAGTTATTTGTTTATCTCTTAATAGTTCGGACCTTTTTATCGGTTTAGACCTCTTGCTAGTTTAATATCTACCCATTAAAAGTTGCCAAACAACTTAATTAAAAGTTAAATACTCACCTATGAATCATGACCAAAGAAATGTATTTTCTTATATATATTCCAAGTAACATTAAAAACACATACAATATTCATATTTCAATCTCTTACGTGTCAAACTATATACCCACCCCATATTATCCCAAACAAACCACCCACTTCCAGCATCCACCACCAACCATGTCCGGCGGCCTACCACCCCCACCACCATCCTCCCCCCTCCTCTCCTTCCAACACCTCACCTCCGCCGCAATCGCCGTCACCCTCGCCACCTCCGGCATGGTACCCATCCACCACCTCACCTTCATCCCCCTCTCCTTCTTCTACACCCTCTTCCTCTCCAAAACCACTTACCCAAACCTCTCCACCACCCCACCACCACCCATCTTCGCCGCCCACCTCCTCCTCCTCACCACCTACGTCTCCATCGGCGCCGTCGTGGGCCTTGTTCTCCCGGTAGCCTACATCGTTCACGGGGTCTTAACTGGTGATACAGAAAGTGTGAAACCGGCTGCTCCTCATCTGTTTTTGTTGGCTTGTCAGGTGGTGATGGAGGGTGTGACGTTTGCCGGTGGGTTTTCGCTGCCGGTGAGGGTGTTTGTGCCGGTGGCGTATAATGCGGCGAGGATGTTTGCGGTTTGGGATTGGGTGATGAGTGAAGGGGTGAAGGGGGGTGGTGGGTTGAGTGTGGGAAGAGGTGTTGCTGTGGCGAATTTAGTGTTTTGGGGGTTTAATCTTTTTGGGTTTTTGTTGCCGGTTTATATGCCGAAAGCTTTTAAGAAGTACTATGATGATGATGTTAAGGATAAAGATACATAGATATTCTGGTTGTGTGTTCTTGATTGTACTTTCTTGTGTTTATAATTTTTTATATGGAGTATATAGATTAAGATCAAACCATGTTTTGGACTTTGGTTGTGGTTATAATTTTTTCGTTCTCATAGTTTGTCCAAGTATGACACTTCAGATCAAATTTCAAATTTATATCATTTTCGTCTCAACATTCTTTACCTGTCAGTCCCGCTCAAAAAAAAAAAACATCTGTGTTTGTCCAATTATTCAATTGAACCTTAGTTTTTTTTGGATGGAACTGACATGTTTCAAGAATGTCAGGGACAAAAATGGTACAAATTTGAAATTTGGTCTGAACTGCATAATTGAGACAAACTATAAGGATGAAAATGACAGTTAACTCTTTTTGTAATTGGTATTTTTATATATATTTTTAACCCATCAATTTCTGTTATATAAAATGTTCTTTTTTTATATAAATTTGGCCATGTGGTTGGACTTCGGTTAATTTAGTTTTGTTAATTTGGTTATGGAAAATGTTCTTACTGTTCGATTAGTTCGGTTATGGAAATTGTTGTTACCGGTTTGGTTATTGGAGATTGTGGTTCGACTAGTTTTATTAACCATCGTTTGTTTTGTAAGGCTTCAACTATTTTTACACTTCTATATCTTATTCACACATCATTTTTTATTCTATCTCTCTGTATGTATCTATACATGTATTGCGAGAGATAAGGGAGATTAACTAGGCAATTGTGAAATTTTTATTAGAACCAATGTCTAGGAGGGAGCTAGACAATTGCGAGAGATAGTAGAGATTAACTAGGCAATGCCAAAATTTTATTAGAGCCAATGTCTAGGACGGAGCTAGACAAAAATGGATACAACCGACCAAATCCTCCTACATGAGGAATGATTTAACAATTAAAATCAAAAGTGCACCATCTAATTAAAAGTGCACCATCTTGCTCGATCAAAATTGAACTTTCTCATCCTATTTTTTACCCATAAAAATGCGGTAGCTTTTATTTCATCTCCCAACTTTCTGGAATGGTGTTAATTTCCCATTGAAAACTTTGTTATTTTCTCGTCTTCCATATATGCCATGCCGTCACGCCCTAATGAGTTCTTAAATTTGCCGGCATGATCCAGCGTTGTACATTGCCCCAAAGGACGCTATAAAAGGTGAAAGGCTATAGGGCGTTGTAGGCCTCATGGCGTGAAGACATGGAATGTTGGTAGGCTTCTCCTTTTCAACCAATCAAACGATTTTTTGTGTGTAAATAATATGATTTCAATGAATGGTGTATAGTGAATATTTGTGAAACCATTACACACAAAAGACGAAAAAAAAGTGAGTAAGTGCTCATGACTATGTAACAATACTTTGTGGTGTGGCAAGAACTTTATGATATAATAATGAAAAATTGTGAAACGATAACACATAACCTAATTAATCTTGAATGAAATTTGACTGTATCCACGTATAATTTTAACAAGTTGTGTCAAAACTCATACATAACTTAAGAGCCACTTGATCGTTTACCCCCTATATGTCAACCAACATATAAACCTAGTGAAGTGCTTAAGTATGAAAATTATGATCATACGTTGGCCAACTTGACAAACTCACAAATTTCAGCTTTGAAATCATTCATGCTACCCAAAAGACTATCAAGCTTATTTTAAGTACTAAGCGCCACCGCAAAATCAACTTTTTACATTTGTTACACTAATCATTTGTTACACCATGAAATAAACTTTTTACATTCAGTTCGGTTCGAATAACTTGTAAAAAAAAATATTTTAAAGTTAAGAGAAACAAAATATGTTCATAATTAATAATAACTAGTAAATTTAACTCGCGCGTTGCAACGGAAATTCAGTAACGATTCAAGCAAAAGCAAGCCAACAACTTCTTCTGTCCATCTTACCATCTAACTCGCGCGTTGCGACGGAAATTCACTACCATTTCTTTCTTCCCACATCATCACCACCACCACTTACGCCGCCACACAACCACCACCACCATCATGCCACCACTGTCGCAGCCAACGCCAACTCGTCACCCCTTCATCTACACTATGATCCTGTGTGAAATAAAAAAACCACAACGACAATTCGTATAGATGCTACCGGTCAGTTATGATTCGCTTATTCCTTCACCACCATTAACATAACCGGTTTCATCTCCTTGACCGTTAACAACAGTACTGATGCATCTCAACCACCGAGTTAACATCCGCAAATTCATCTTCTTGCAAGTTGCAAATCAAGCATCGCCGGTTTATTACCGGCTAAATTTTCAGCCATAAACCCTCATTATCTTCAATGGCTTAAAGACATGAGCACATGGATTTAACCACTTTTTTTTTTTATTATAATATGTTCAAGATACCCCTTTTTCTTAATTTCCCTTTTCTTGGATAAAGCTTTTAACTTTTACACATTTCTTTCAAGAAAAGTAGGGTGGTTTGAAGGATAATAATAACATTTTTACAAAGAAACTCATAACCACAAAACCAAAAGTCAGAAAGATACAAAGGACACAAATTCATTGAAGCTCAGATCTCCAGCAATAGAGGTTAGCTTTAGTCCGATCATTATGACCATGACTCTCTGCCATAGCTGCAACAAAGGTTGCCATGCCAGGTAGAGAGAGTGAAAAAACGCAGAGAAAATAGTTTCGTCACCATAGCTTTAAATACCTTATCATCCTCATCTCCTCAACAGAGTCTCCGGCGTAGAGCCTCTTTTCTCGACTCCGCATACAAACGGCCGGAAATCAATGACAATCGGCGAAAGTAAAGAGAAGAATCAGATCGGATTATGTGGCGGAGGCAGAAGGTGAGAAGAGAAAGAGGAGAGAGAGTGCAGTTCAAAGAAAAGAAAACTTCAAAAGATGTGTGAGAAAGTAATTCATGGATTTAGTAAATGTGGATGTATTTTACTGTGCAAATGTGGACGAAAGGTACAAATGATAAGTGTCAAGTGTTTGAACAAAAGTAAATAGCTACAGTAAAAGCTATTTTACAATTTAATATACACTTAAATGCTTGGTTGGTCCCTGTGGTTTGCGAAAATTGCAGATTTTGTCCCAATGGTTCATTAATTACACACTTGGTCACAGAGGTTGCAATTTTTGCACTCGGGTGGTCCTTATGACTAACCCATGTTAACTTTCTCAGTTAAGTCTATGTAAAATTACCACACTACCCTTACTATTAAAAAACAAAAATAAATGAACATCTTCTTCTTCTTCACCCTGATATCTCTCTCTCACTTTTCTTTTCTCTCTCTAAAACCACAAGACCACCGTCTCCCACCTCCACCACCGCCGCCTCCACCACGCAACAGAATACTCCGAACTTTCGTCGACGCAAAAATAATCCGTTGCCACAACGTCCGTCTTCCAAACAACGATTCGTAATTCAGATTCGATCTCTTCTTCAGCGATTTCTCTTCTCTACTTACAATAACATCATCAGTAAACGAAACTGTTCCGATCGTAAGGTTTTCTTCGCGATTTCTGATCCTCGTGTTCTCGTTATTAGGTCTAGCACTGCAACAACAGTGAGGAAAAATTGAAGTAGTGAAAGAAGTTCGGTGTTTGTGAGTGAAGATGAACGGATAAACGGTGATCGGAGATGAGGTTCCGGCGAACGGTGACGGTTTTGGTGATGAGTTCTGCCATGGCGATGGGGAAGCCATGATCGAGCTGGAGGTTAGTGATGACATTATTAATAGCTTTTTGTGGTTGTGGCGGTGTGAAGCAGCAGGGGCAACGAGCTGGTGTGGTGGTTATCGGCGGTGGTGATAGCCTGCCCGGTGGTGGAGGTGTTCGTTGGTGGTGGTGGGTTTCAGTGTTGGTGGGTGTTTTGGTGTTCTGGGGTGGAGGTGAGAAGTGGCGGAGGTGAGACGGTGGCGGTGGGTGTTCGGGGGTGGAGGTGAGATGGCGGCGGAGGTGATATGGTGGTGGTTGTGCTGCTTGTTTGAGAAGAGACCTGTGAAGATATATATAACTTGGTAATAAGCAAGGGTATTTTGGTCATTTAACATGGACTTAACTAGAAAACTTAACAAATGTAGTGATAAGGACCACCCGAGTGCAAAAATTACAACCACCGGGACCAAGTGTGTAATTAGTGAACCATTAGGACTAAGTCTGCAATTTTTGTAAACCACAGGGACCAACCAAGCATTTAACTCTTTAATATATATATAAATATTAAAACAATATAAGAATTTGGATGTTTAAAAATAAAAAGAAAAACCTAATGAATAGGAAAAGAAAACTTAAGTGGGACAGTGAGAAAGAGTGAGGCATAAAAAATTAATGCATATGAAAGGGTTGTTGGTGACTTAGGTAGAAACACCGAGGCACATTTGTAGCATTAAAGAGGAGTAAAAAATTCTAAAAAACGCTTACAACCAAACTCAAGCTTGAGACCTACACGTTGAAAAGAAAGCGTGCTACCGCTAGATTGTAGTTGGTGGTTCTCTATTGGTGTATTATTTTATTATATATAATAGATGTATAATATAATATATAAAAAAGATTAAAAAAAATTACGGGTCTTTTTACGTTTTTGGCCCTAAGCCGACTCCCACACCCGTCCATGCTTAGGACCGGCCCTGCTCTTGAGGGCCACATTTTCTGTAGAATAAACTTTAATCACGAGAAATATATAAATAGTATTTATGTACGTAGTGTATGAAAGATGAACATGTGGAACTACGCTGTTTTATTTATCACATTTATTACAAAAATATTAAGTATGTCTCGGATCGCTAAATCTCATCAATAGCAAAACTAAGATATGGTCTAAGAAGAGTAAGATGTTGACAATCTTTAACTCTGCCCTGTAGGATTAGAGAGGCTGTTTCCAGTGAGATCCGGCTCGATGGTAGTTTTGCATCAAACCTTTGACATAATACACATAACACTTAGTAATTAAGACAAAGACCAATTTGTGTACATACCCCTTGTCTTTCGGCTATCAACGCCATACATGATTAATCGCAGGGGCGGACGTTGCCCCTTGACGCTCCGGCGGTAGTGTAAATTTTGGAAATTTTTGATGTTTTTTCGATTTCGCTGCCCCTTTTTTATGGGAACGTTGCCACTTTAGGTTTTTTCTAGATCCGATTCCGTCGCTTTTAACATTATTTTTACAAAATTATTAAATTAACGTCAAAGTTGGTGCTTTTGCCCCGAACATGGTGGTTTAGAAACTATTTAAAAATTGGTTCTATATCTTTTTATTCATGTGGAGGTTATAAGTCACGCCATTCGTGTGCAAACGGTTATACGGCGTTGGTGGACGATGCGTGTGGAATGTGATAAGGCAGCGACTGCAACTCCATTAACCTGCTCACTTTTTTCAAATCACACTCACAATCGCCCTTTTTTCTCTCATTTCCAGCATCAAAAGCTACCAAATCCGGCCTCATTTCGATACCAAATCGATCCGATTTCCACAACATGTGGCTGTTTGCAAGACCAGGACCTTCTGGATTCTCACAATATTCAACCGCCGAGCAGGTTACCGATGGAATTGACGCATCTGGACTCACCGCCATTGTTACAGGTGTTCTTCTGTTTTTGATGGTTAATTGTTCTCTCTCAGTTATGGAATATACGTTTTTTATCGGATCTTTTGTTACTATTTCATTTATGTGTAATTATGGCCAATATGATGCTATTTGTGTCGTACGGATAAAGGTATTATAATAAAACCCTATGGATGTGATTGTTCGAGGTGATGCTAAACTTTTTTAATGCAAAAAAAAGGAAGTTTCGTTTAATGGAAACAGTGTTGTAAAAAACGCGACTAGTCGGCGATTAATCGCTAGTCGGCTGGTAACTGAGTAATTTTTCGTTAATCAGTCCATTAATCGCTAGTCGGGTCTAGTCGGCCAGCAAAAAATTGGCGATTCCGGCAAAAAACATATATATTCCGGCAAAAACCTCTAAATTCCGGTCAGTTTCCAACCAAACCATGTGAATTCCAACAATTAATATTGTATACTTAAAAAAATGAGTTGATTAAGAGTTAAAACCTAGCTACTTAAAATATTTACCTATAATCCAACCAAACCATGTGAAATCCAACAATTAATATTATATGTTTAAAAAAATGAGTTGAGTAAGAGTTAAAATCTAGCTACTTAAAATATTTACCTATAAAAATGTGTATATGTACACATAAAACTGAAAATTACATATAAAAAACCCGATCTTGGTTTAAAAAAGCGATAGGCGCACAAAAGCGACGAGGTCTAAAATTGAGACGCGAAGCGCAAAGCGCAAAAGCGGTGGGCTTTTTGTACCCGAAGCGCAAGGTGTTTATATAATTTTTTTATATATCCCATACATATCCCATAGGTTTTTAGCTTCTTTTAACCAAAATAGCTTCCTTTAACCAAAATATAGCTATAAATAAGGCTTTTATACCATTTTACTTACATGTACAAGTAAAAAAATCCAAGGTACAACGTTTTTATGCAGTAAAAACGCCTCAGGTACATGAGGCGCGCGCCTCAGGCCCAAAAGCCCCATGACCTGCGCCTTGTTGCGCCTCGCGCCTAGGCGCGCTTTTTTAAACCAAGAACCCGATCCGATTAATCGCGATTAATCTCGAGTAGTCGCTAGTCCCCATCTCACCGGCCGACTAGCGACTAGCGAGTTCTCCAACCTTGAATTGAAATAATGCAAAAGAATACAAGACATGAACAGTAAATTGGATTGAATACCTACATGATCTGCCATTAGAACATTTGTATGCCACTATTAATTCAGAAGGTAGAGGGATCCCTGAAATCCAACAATTAATATTATATGTTTAAAAAAATGAGTTGAGTAAGAGTTAAAATCTAGCTACTTAAAATATTTACCTATAAAAATGTGTATATGTACACATAAAACTGAAAATTACATATAAAAAACCCGATCTTGGTTTAAAAAAGCGATAGGCGCACAAAAGCGACGGGGTCTAAAATTGAGACGTGAAGCGCAAAGCGCAAAAGCGGTGGGCTTTTCGTACCCGAAGCGCAAGGTGTTTATATAATTTTTTTTTATATATCCCATACATATCCCATAGGTTTTTAGCTTCTTTTAACGAAATAGCTTCCTTTAACCAAAATATAGCTATAAATAAGGCTTTTATACCATTTTACTTACATGTACAAGTAAAAAAATCTAAGGTACAACGTTTTTACGCAGTAAAAACGCCTCAGGTACATGAGGCGCGCGCCTCAGGCCCAAAAGCCCCATGACCTGCGCCTTGTTGCGCCTCGCGCCTAGGCGGCGCCTTAGGCGCGCTATTTTAAACCAAGAACCCGATCCGATTAATCGCAATTAATCTCGAGTAGTCGCTAGTCCCCACCTCACCGGCCGACTAGCGACTAGCGAGTTCTCCAACCTTGAATTGAAATAATGCAAAAGAATACAAGATATGAACAGTAAATTGGATTGAATACCTACATGATCTGCCATTAGAACATTTGTATGCCACTATTAATTCAGAAGGTAGAGGGATCCCTGGAAAGTATATAGACCTAATTAGGGATACGTATGGTAGGAGTGAAACTAGTGTCCGAGCACTGTAGGGGAAACTGATTTCTTTCCTGTCGAGGTAGGACTACACCAAGGGTCTGCGTTGAGTCCGTTTCTATTTGCGGTAGTCATGGATGAGTTTTCAAAGTCGATTCAGGAGACAGTCCCGTGGTGCATGCTTTTTGCAGATGATATTGTGTTGGTTGCAGAGAATAAACAAAACTTGAATGAGAGGTTAGAGGATTGGCGAGCAGCTTTAGAGGACAAAGGTTTAAGGATTAGTCGCTCTAAGACCGAATACATGTACTGTGATTTCAGTGGTGCAGGTGACAAAGAGGACACACAGATCAACATTGAGGGGCATGTGGTTCCAAAAGTAACTAAGTTCAAATACTTAGGATCTTATGTTCAGAGGGACGGGGAGATAGATAGTGACGTAGCCCACCGTATCCAGGCTGGTTGGTGTACGTGGAGAGCAGCCAGCGGGGTATTGTGCGACAAGAGGTTCCCAACTAAATTAAAGGGGAAATTTTATAAGGTCGCAGTTAGACCTGCTATGTTGTATGGGACTGATTGTTGGGCCATCAAGAAACACAAGCGCGCAAAATGGAGGTAGCAGAGATGAGGATGTTGAGGTGGATGTGTGGGCACACAAGGTTGAATCGGATAAGAAATGAGGTCTTAAGGGAAAGGTTAGGAGTGGCTAGTATATCAGATAAGATAAAGGAGGGGAGATTGAGATGGTTTGGTCATGTGAAGAGGAGGCAGATGACGGTGCCTGTTAGAACAATGGAAACCTTCAGTGTGGAAGGGAGGAGGAGTAGAGGCAGAGCTAAATTGACTTGGGATGAATGCCTTAGACATGATTTGACAGATTTGTACCTCTCTGAGGACATGGTCCAGGGTAGGAGTTCATGGAAACGTATGATTAAAGTTAAGGACTTTTAGGGGTTGATACTTATGGGTAGCTTTGTCTTCAAGTATCCATACGTTTATATGTTAATATGTTACGTGAATGTTATCACTATCTCTGTTTCTATCTTGCTAGGTTGTTCTTGCACCCATTAAGTTAGTTAGTGGATGTATATCTACGTAGTTTTAGAATGGTTGTTTTGCATGCTATCTTGTGTTATGAGTTGAGGGTCTCTCTGGAAGCAGCCTCTCTAGCCACACGGATAGAGGTAAGGTTTGCCTACATCTCACCCTCCCCTGACCCTACTTATAGCCTCGCTATATGTGGGACATACAGGGTATGGTTGTTGTATTAATTCAGAAAAAAAATTTAGAAAAGATTTCATATGATTGCAAGTCTATAAGTAATACTTAACTGGAAGTTTCAGAAAAAAACCACTAGAAAACACTCTAGTAGACAAGTTGGTGGTTGGGATTAAGATAATATATAGTAGGATGCAATGGAGTTGGGTGCTTACTTAAAATAAAAAAATAGAAAGAATTTAGTTACATTAGTTATTGAAACTGGTATTGATTATGTAACATCTTTTGGAGCTAAAAATCGGAACTTAGAGCATTTCCAATGGCTAGTCCATTGGAGAGGTTTGTGGAGCAAAGCACAACTCAAAGTCTCAAACAAACCACCTTGTTGGAGGAGGTGGTCCGCTCAAGCAGATGGGTATGGTTTGGAATGAGTGGGGGGACCACTCACTCACAATGCTTTTTTTTAGTGTAAATAATAATAAAAATAATAAAGAAAAGAGAATAAAACCAAGCCAGCCCTCCCCTAGACTCTAAAACAAACCATGAACCCATGGTAGTACTGGTCAAAGGCTCAAGGCGCACTCAAGGTATGATGATGGGTGAGCTTGTCTTTAGGCACAAGTCGCTTAAAAAGCGTGCACCCTAGACTAGCAAGGCGCATGCGTATTTCAGGTTTTTTTTTTAAACCATTTTAGACATGTTTTAAGCTTATTCAAGACTAGTTTAGGCTGTGGTTCAGACGGTTTTTTCTGTTGCAGATTTTGGCCTGTTTTTATCAGTTTTTTTTACGCCTTTCTGCACGCAAGGCGGTTTTTCTGCGCTTGGGATGCACTTGGGAATGCGCCTTTGGCGTCTTTGACTACTATGCATGAATCGGATAAAGATGCATATAATTATATAAACACTTATTCAAAAATCGTTTACAACCCATTTATCATCAAGTGTATAATCCTCCTCATTGAAGTCTCATCTAGCAAAGTATTTGAATTAGAGACTTGAACACGAGCTTTACGTCGAACTAATAACCCTCATACCGGAACCTCTAAAGTAGCCTCCTTTCGTCTATAATCATAACTGGACTTCTTCCTCACCAGAAACCCCTTATCAGCATGTTTTTCTTTTTGATGTTCATGGATACCGTAATGTTATATACTTTTTCTCTTTTCAACATGTTTTAGTGCATCTCTATTTGCTAATGTATAACAACCACAGGAGGATCAAGTGTGCGTTGGTCGTGGCAGTGGGAGAGATTCTTAGTCGCATCCGTGGCTCATGTGTATGTGTGGAATGCTCTCAACGTTGAGATGAAAATAACAGAGTATTCATTAGATCTTAATTCCATGGCATCAGTTAGGAAATTCGCCTCCGATTTTAACTCAAGCGGTCACTCATTAAACTTGTTAATGTAAGAAAATACAACACTGCATGTTTATTCTGGCTTGCAAAAGCTAAGGCGTTCTGTTTTCGTTAATCGTGGTTTTGTAAAGAAATAATGCAGGTATAATGATGACTCCATTCATGCTTTCTAAAGATAATATAGAACTACAGTTTGCCACCAATCATCTAGGTATGTTTATGTGTGTTTTCTTTGGGTAATTTATTATTTGGTAAATTGCATTTTACGTCCTTTAAGTTTGAGTAAAATTGTAGACGCTGTCCTTTAACTAACGAAATTACACTGGATGTCCTTTATGTTATAGTTTCTCATCATGCGGTGTCCTTTTCCCCTAACCCAGTTAATTTTTCATGTTAACTCTTAACATGTGCCACTCACATGAGGGTATAATGGGCATTTTCACTTAATAACAAAAACAAAAAAATAAATATTACCCTCGCACATGAGGGCATTCTTGTCATTTCATCTTCCAGGGGCTATTTTGTAAAGAATTATTATTCAGGGACTATTTGTAAAAACCGATCTCTTTTAGGTTGTTCAATATTGTTGGCGGTTCGAGATGTAAAGCGGTGGTTCAAGATTTCATGCAAACCCGAATCTGTTTCTACGTTGTCCTTTACTTAAAATATATATTCTTTATGAAGTTTCACGGGTAATATTTATTTTTTTGTTTTAGTTATTAAGTGAAAATGACCATTATGCCCTCATGTGAGTGGCACGTGTTAAGAGTTAACAGAAAAAAGTAACTGTGTTAGGACAAAAGGACACTGCATGATGAGAAACTGTAACATAAGGAACATCGAGTGTAATTTTGTTAGTTAAAGGACAACGCCTGCAATTTTACTCAAACTTAAAGGACGTAAAATGCAATTTACCCTTTATTTTTTGTGTGCATTCCGTTAAGGTGACATATTTGCTAAACCATGGTGTTTGCAGGTCACTTTCTTCTGACCCATCTGTTGCTCGACAATATGAAGAAAACAGCCCGTAAAAGTAAGAAAGAGGGAAGGATTGTGAATGTATCATCAGAGGCTCATAGGATTACTTATCCTGAAGGAATTCGTTTCGACAAAATTAACGATGAAAAGCAGTAAGTTTTAAAGAAAGATTTCCACTTAAGATTTTATTTTCCGCTACGTAAATAAACTTGATTAGGTGATGTTGTACAGGTATAGTAAATATCAAGCTTATGGTCAATCAAAGCTAGCCAATATTCTGCATGCTAATGAGCTTACAAGACAGCTAAAGGTATAAGTTTAAATTACATAAATTATTACACATGAAACCCATTTTGACTTTTGAATTTCAAAACATTTTTGATAGTTGTATACTTGTATTGAAGTTTAGAGTAAAATTCTATATTACAAATATAAACATGTCGCTGTTGAACAGGAAGAGGGGGTAGAAATAACTGCAAATTCTCTTCATCCTGGAGTAGTCTCAACAAACTTGTTCCGCCACATATTTACTCCTCCGAGCTTTGCTGAAGGTCGTGTTTCTTGAATATTTGCCAGAAAAGAAAACAAAATTATTTAAGCTTACGCCCCCTTAGAAATTATACGTATAGCTTATATATGCATTGTTACTGCTATGTTAAAATGCAGGTTTTGTTAGCAAGATCAGCAACCTTCTGTTGAAAAATGTTCAGCAGGTTAGTGTTTACCCTGTTTTATGTATTTAGAGGTGACAAAAATGGGAGGGTGGGTACCGGGTTTGTCATAACAGGTAATATTAAATACTGGTAGAAAATATGTTGGGTTGACCCACAAACATTTGTCTCTTTTTTGTGAATTTAATAATAATTTATCAATGTACTAATTATGATATGATTAGGAAAGTTTTATTATTAAAATACTAAACTGATATTTTTCAAACCTGTATGACCCATTACATTTCAACCAAGCTGTTAAAGTTTATCTATATAACACAACTAGAATCAGCCCGTTTCTTTTGCTTGAAAATAGAGTAAAATGCCATGTTCGTCAATGAGGTTTGGCAATTTGCGACTTTCGTCCAAAGGTTTGTTTTTCCGCATCTGGATCCAAAAGGTTTGAAATCTTGCCATTTTCATCTGGCTCTTTAACTCTATCCATTTTTCTCCGTTAAGTTAGGGGTATTTGTGTCTTTTTTTGGTTAACTTGAAGGGCAATTGGGTCTTTTTCACTTTAAGTAAAAAGACCAAATACCCCTGAAAAAGACCGAATTGCCTTTTAAGTTAACAAAAAAGTTGGAAATACCCCTGACTTAACGAAGAAAAATGAATGGAGTTAATGAGCCGGATGAAAATGGCAAGATTTTAAACCTTTTGGATCCAAATGCGGAAAAACAAACCTTTGGACGAAAGTCGCAAAATTGCCAAACCTCATTGACGAACATGGCATTTTACTCTTGAAAATGTAAGAGGCGGATGCTTTCATGATTTTAAAGTTCAATTTGGTGTGTGGTATTAGGGGGCCGCGACATCATGCTATGTAGCATTGCACCAGCAAGTGAAAGGAGTAAGTGGGGCATATTTTTCAGATAGCAACTTGGCAAAAACAACAGATGTGGCTAAAGACATGGATTTGGCCAAGAGATTATGGGAATATAGCATCAATCTAATAAACTAAACATCAAACATGCATAAATGGCCTTTTGGCTTGGCTTTTATGACTAAGAAATGACCATATTAATTTCATGCCAAAATGGCACCTTTCAGAAGTTATAGCCTCTCATGATCTGGTGATATTTTAAGTATTTCTTTTTTATTTTTATGTTATCATTAACAAACATGTTTAGTTAATATCAACAACTTTGACTGGCATTAATGTAAAGTTTTAAATTAATCTTATATGGAAGATTAAACTAAACTTTTGTCATGATCTCCAGGGTGAGTTGGCTTTGGTTGACTGGTCCAATATGGCTGGCTTTGGTTGGCTACTTTAGGCTGGCCATGCCAAGCTAGCGACGTCACACCATGCCCCTCCACTCCCCACTTTTTTTGGGTTGATCTGGTAGAGGCCACCTCAACCACGTGTCAATGCAAAGCCCCCAACCAAAACCCATTTGTCATGATAAAGAGAGCACAACAAGACAAAACAAAGAACAATGTAATTATATAAATATACTGTCTATATATTAATTGTTTAATGCTTTTTAATATATAATAAAATAGAATACCTTGAACAATCTTTTTTTTAATCAAAGCTTAACGAGATTAACAATTCATGTGTCCATAGGTACACAAATAACTGCTTAATTAACCGTAACTGGTTATTAATCAAAATCGTACCCGGTTAATAACCGATTTAGAAATAACCGGTTAGTGGTTATTTTTAAGTGTAGGTTAGTAACCGGTTATAAGTATTTAGTATAGGAACCGGTTATTAACCGGTTTTTTTAACCGATAGACCGGTTAACCGATAAAAAAAACCAAATAATTCCAAAAAAAGGCAAAATAGCCGGTTAATAACCGGTTAATTAACCGAACTGGTTAAAATAATTAACCGAACCAGTTAAAAAAATAACCGGTTAAAGCATTAACCGCTTAAAGTTAAAAAGTTAAATTAACTGGTATAACCGATTAACTGAACTGGTTATTAAAATTAACCAGTTTGTGCACCTATTTGTAGATGAAAGAAACCATCCCAGATTCCCAGTTGACTTTTTATAACCACCCCCATCAGATGTTAAAATGGGCCGGCCCACTAACAAATGAACTTTAGTATAAAACCGTTTATTTTGTAGTCCTTCTGTATTTCTTTTTACGCCACCTAACAAATGAACTTTAATAAGAACATATTCAATCACCGATTATATATCTAACCTTATACAAATAGAATTGAAATTGCACCTGACAACTGCAATTTGCGTCCTTATAGTTTAGGGACAATATTAAATTGAGTCCCTCGATGAAAACTTTGAAAACTTGAGCGCTTGTGGTTTGAAAAGCACTACACTTTGAGTCCTTGAGGTTAGCTCTGTTAGTTTTTGACACTGAAATGACTATATTACCCTTATATCTTATTGTTTGTGTCTCTATGATTTATAACATGCTCTCCTTATCATCGTTGAGCTTAACAATTATTATTATTATTATTATTATTATTATTATTATTATTATTATTATTATTATTATTATTATTATTATTATTATTATTATTATTATTATTATTATTATTATACCTCTAAAACAAACACAAAAAAGTTCGATTAACCCATAAATCACATTCCAGAAAATCAAATGCGGGAGAAATCCCATAAATTCCACCACTGATTTCTAAACCACCACCGTCTTTCACCACTACCGAAGACCACCACCGGTGAACCACCTTAGAAAGCAACATTTTTATTAGTGAGAGAAAACTCCGGTGATTGTATTTCCGGCAAAACGTGATTTTTGGGTGAGGTTACTTCCGTTCAGATTTGGTGCGCACACTTTGGTAACCGTTTCTTCGAAGCGTTTACTTTCAGACCTTTTGAAGCGTTTTATTTAAACTATACCTATATAATCAATTTTATTTTATTTAATTAATATGTATAACTAATTTTATTATTAAATAAATTAAATTAATAAAACTCATAAATAATATATTATTTCTATAATTTATTTAATTTTACTAACCAGTTAGCATGGCAACGGTTATATTTTCAAACGGTTGTTCCAACGGCTAGTTTCAGATGGCTATTTTATAGTCCCTATAAATATATCTCTTTCCCGCATTTACACATATCATTTCACAATTCACCACCAATCAATTCACTACCAATACAAAACTAATCCTACGTTATGGGTGGCGGTTCTAATCAAAGTGGTACAGGTAGACGGTCGAACCTCAGGCGATCACTCCGTTGGATCCACATCGCGCAAACCCTCCACCAATGGCAGTCAACCCTCCACAGGCACAAAGGCCTAGGTGATCACTTCGTTTAAATCCTAATCTCGCAAACCCTCCATCTGCTGCAAACCCTCCACTTGTTGCAAAGCCACCACCTACAGAAGAGTTTGATAATTCAAAATGCTCTAACATATGCGAAGTTGAACTGGATGTAAGATTACACCATGGCTCAACTCCAATTTGAAAGTTTACGACTTGGGGGTTTCAAACAAACTTTAACACAAACCCTGCACCTACGAACCCTCCACCCTCAAACCTCTGGCCAACACAAGTCGTACCCAACGGGGCTGAAGGGTACGAAACACGCCAGGTGAGGAATACCTATCACCGGTGCACGATGATAGATATGACTAGGGACGCATACCTCAAGATTATAGATTGGACAGTCGTGATAGCGATCGTAGCGTCACCTCCACCAGACGACCTCTTTCGTTGAGATTTGTAGGGCTTTTATGTGTTTAATTAGGAATTGTGGGGTTTGTGTGAAATTGCTTAATTTGGTTTATGTAATTTTTTTATTTAGTTTATATAATTAGGTTTGTTTATTAATTTTAAAATTAAATGAAAGCTTTAATTCAATATAAATATCATTAGAAGATATTTTTTATTAAACAAACACCCCACTTGGGAGCCCACCATCATCCACCGGGCGGTCCGCCCCCTTCACTCGACGCCGCCAGCAAAGCACCAATGGTGCCAGACCACTTGGGTTTGGTTTGTGGAGCGGACCACATGGGCGGACTCCACGTTGTTGCTCTAAAAGAACTGTTCCCTTCACTTTAGTTACCTTTTTAAAAAAATAATATAATATGTTCTCAACAACCTAATTATAGTTCATAAAACGTTTAACCATAAGTTTAACTACTTTAGTGAAAAAACTAAACAAAGGAACCCTAAACCTGTTTAAGCCAATGAAGAGCAAAAGCTAGCAAGCCTCGGTAACCATCTATCGCCTGCTGATGGTACTAGAAGAGCCAACACATGAACCATAACAATTTATGAGCAGGGCAGAACAGAGAAGAAGACGAGCGGTTGGATGTTCACCAACATGTCTCCAACAAAAACGGCACATGACTTATGTATAGTTCTCGCCTATCTTAGGTACAAGCACACCAAGCCCGCGAACACGACTTGTTTAACACTCACAATTTCCAAAATGTTGAACACGACTTGTCTAAAGAACTCAAACCAAACCAGTCGGTTTAGTCAATTTAACATTTATACAGTTCGATTCATGGTTTGAAAATCAGGTTTAAGAGTTTGAAGGACAGTTTGAAACTTGGAACCGACCCTCAAAACCAAACCGACCATAGAACATTTTATATAATATTTTAATTCACGAAATATGTATGTATACACTGGTAGAGGATCCTGTAAAAAGGCCCAAAGTGTGAGAAGGGTAAGAAAGAATCTAAACCATTAGATCTTTAATCTAATGGTTGAGATCTTGATGGCAATCTTGTAAATAGTATAACAATTAAAATAATTAATTTTCTAGATTAAGGGTATAAAGGTAAAATTAACATTTTTAATTTTAGAAAGTCACATGCAATTCACATGCAAGTTCCCATTTTATTTTTTAAACGCCAATAACTTTTTACACGTAACTCGTTTTTTTTAAAATTACACCGTTATTAGTATTTTTTAATCTTTAATATGAGTACCATATTACTATATTTATATACAAAAAAAATTACGTTCAATCGAATGTTTCAGTTAATGGTTTTTTATTTCAGTTCATAGTGTTATATAATATATGAATGGTGTTATATATGTGTTGAATGGTGTTATATACTTATTGAACGGTGTTATGTATGCGCTGAATGGTTGTTGCAGTGTTATTCGTAGTGTTTTTATAGAGATCTTTAAAATGGTGTTATATACTTATTGAATGGTGTTATATAATTATTGAATGGCGTTATATACGTGCTGAATGGTGTTTGCAGTGTTATTCGGTATTCCTATAAATTAGGGTGGCGGTTTATGGAAGGCTTTGAATTAATTAAATCAATGATAAAATTACTTGATTACCCTTTTTAATTAATTTAGATCTAATGGTTGAGATTCTTTATTACCTTTCTCACACTTTTGGTCTTTTTTACAATAACCTTACCCTGTATACACTTATCATCTTTATCATTTTTAAAGAAATTTATTACAAACTAGCAATTAAAAGATGATGCAAACCGTAAAATCAAACCAAGAGACCGGCTTTGGAAGTTTATGTCGCAATCTTTTTTTTTTGCTTAGCCTTACATTATGTACTTTTTTAATTTACAATTTTATAGATATAACTTATTTAACCATCTAAGTAGGGATTGAAAATTTCATACCGAGTATTGATACCGAACAAACATATACGGTACAATATTCGTTTTTGAATTTAGCGTAATTTTGGTACAATATTCGTTTTTGAATTTAGCGCAATTTTGGTACAATATTCGTTTTTGAATTTAGCTCAATTTTGGTACAATATTCGGTGCAATTTCGGTATTGTACTATACAATACGTTATCGGTGTACAATATTCGATTTTGAATTTACGGTACAATATTCGTTTTTGAATTTAGCTCAATTTTGGTACAATTTCGGTGCAATTTCGGTATTGTACTATACAATACGTTATCGGTGTACAATATTCGATTTTGAATTTAGCGCAATTTCGGCATGGGTACTATACAATACATTTTCGGTTTGGAAAATATAACGACACCGTATCACACCGGTATCAACCAAACATTTAATACATTATCGGTTTGGAAAATATAACGACACCGTATCACACCGGTATCAACCAAACAAATACAATACGTTATTCAGTTTGGTGTCGGCTAAGTTTCGGCATCGAAACTATGTGGGTATCGTATTTGGTCAGGTACGATTACCGATCGCATCCCTACTCTGTGCTATAAATCATACACACCAATAGATGAATAGATATAGTTATTATAGATATATATAGATACAGTTCACATGTAGAAAGTGTGTCAAGTAAAGTAAACCCAAATGCAATACCGATTCTGCATTTTATGTACAGCTTTCCACAAGAAAAATAAAATAAAATACCCCTAATTAATCCTCCTAAATTCCTGCTCTTGTATTCCAATTAATGATGATATAACATGTTTAATACCACCATAAGTTACCCGTTACCGCCTTTTTCATAACTTAAAAACCCCGACATTATTAACCCGATTTACTTACGTCTTTTCTTTTCCCCATTTTGCAATTAAAATTAATTTGAATGATATGTGCAGAGCACCTCACAAAGGATTTAAATCCAAAGATGGTTTAAAGTTGACTTTGTCCTTTAGAAGTAGATGAGATACAGAATCAGCCAACACCACGTGTCCACCAAATTGTCGCTTGGCTCGGAACATATCAGGGACAGGCTCACGATAAGATATGTTGGTGGGTTTTGAGATCTCGTGGAGGTAAACCGATTGGTTAACATGTTGGAATTGGATTTTAGAGCCGTTAATGTTGGTTAGTGGAGTTGATGTGCCTGAAGTGGTTCGTGAGCTACATATGGGTGACGGGGACATCCTTCCGTTCAAGTGTTGTGGTGATCTTGAATGTATAAGTGGGCTTCCGATTGGTGAGACGGGGCACGATATATTCCTTGGAATTTGAACATCACTACAAGCATAATAACGTATAAGCCTCGTAATGTAATGTAATGTAATGACGTATTTGCTTTCATGTGCAAGTGTGTAGGAAGACATACCTGGAAATAAAGGCGGGTCTTGGCACTCTAAACGAATGGGTTGCAGCAAGTCTATCGGAATCCAATGTTTGTCGATTTCTTGGATGTCCAGTTCCCTGAAAAAAACGTTAAGCAACGGTTACAATAAATCATATCCCTCTTTCTTTTTAGTCCTAACCCATAGACGTAAAGTGAAAAAGACTAAATTACCCTTTAAGTTAAACAAAAAAGACAGAAATACCCCTGACTTAACGGAGAAAATAGATGAAAACGGCAAGATTTAAAACATTTTGGATCCGGATACGGAAAAACAAACCTTTGGACAAAAGTCGCAAAACTGGCCAAACCTCAGGGACGAAAATGACATTTTACTCTAAAACAATTGTCATTCAAGTAAATGAAGACAATATGCATAAAAGGAAAAAACTAACATAAGCAAGTAAGCATAATATATAATATAGCAGAGATATTATTACCCCATTTGTAGGTGGATCGGATGGCTCGGAATACGCTAACGGCCTTTCTAACGGAGCAGCATTTTTTACAAAACTGTGTTCCAATAACTGAGCAGCTGTAGGACGATGAAGTGGATTCCTTTGTAGACATTGCCGTACAAAATCTTTCCCTTCATCTGAGAGATGATCTGGAATAACCGGGAGTTCTTTACTGTTTCCAATCTTAAACAAGGCTGCAACCTACGATAACCCAAAAGATATTATACACTTTAGATATACAAAAAAAAAACGTTATGGGTTGGACGTCAATAGATCATGTGATTGTGAATGAAGCAAGATTTAGTTGTGAGTTCTCACCCCCTCATACTGGCTCCAAGGTGGTTTTGTTGTTGCCATTTCGAGAACCGTACACCCGAGACTCCAAATGTCAACTGCAAGGTTGGAACCGTTGCTATTCTTGATGATCTGTGTTGACAATATTTAAATTAGATAAAGTAAATTTATATTATTTAATTTTGGAGACGAAGAAAAAGTGATATGCTAACCTCAGGTGCCATCCAGTAAGGACTTCCTTTGAATGACAATGGGCATGTCTGCCCTGTGATCTGCAATGTTTGTCGAGTATCAGAAATTCTTGATGAGGACTAGTTAGTTTGTATGTTTTTATAATATATGTTATTGACTAATGGGCGTAAAAGGCGATAAATAAGAAATATAATCCCATCAATTGGAAAGCAGATGGCTTCTAAGCGTGCTAAACGACTCGAATATTCGTGGGTTGAACCGAACAAGACCCGTTCAACCCGATTTTTTTTCCGCAAAATAATATATTAAATTTAAAATGTTACTACAAAAAACACAAGTGTATATAATACAATTACGTTTTAATTATAAAATGTAATGTCAATTTCTCTTTTTAAGTTATATGTATGGCATAAAACACCCAACCAATTCAATTTATGACATAAAACATATTTAACAAAATATAATATAATATAATATAGATGGACTAAATGGGTCAACCCGCCAACCCGATCGGGTTGACACGAACCCGGCCCGTTTAGCTAAACGGGTTCAACCTGAAACTGACCCAAACGCGCGAATTTCGTGTTAGGTTTGTGTCATGTCAGAAATTCACACCGCTAACTGAGACTATGCGACTTGAAGAGACAATAATCAGTTTTTCAATTTCAAACCAGCTGGCAACATAACGATCATGTGAGATACTTCATTCCATTTCACAAAACAACTCTTTTATACACAAAAATTTCTTTTGTGGACATATTTTAGGTGATACTTGATTAATTATCAGAATTTGTCAAATAGTCAAATACCTCGTTATCTTATTATTATTATTATTATTATTATTATTATTATTATTGTTGTTGTTGTTGTTGTTGTTATTATTATTATTGTTATTATTATTATTATTATTATTATTATTATTATTATTATTGTTATTATTATTATTATTATTATTATTATTATTATTATTATTGTTATTATTATTATTATTATTATTATTATTATTATTATTTATTACAACTTCAAACAGTAGCCACTGGCCACATCCATTCACTAGTTTCTATAGCCCTTTCTGTTACACCTGGTTATCTTTATAGTTCAACACATAGTTACCTAATTCGCTCAAAATCTGGCGATTTTCGTATTGGTACGTTTCGTACCATACGGAATTCGTATACGAATTAATACGGTACAATTCGGTGTATTCCTCTGTTCAATTCAGCGAATTCCGATTTCAGAAACAGAGTATTCCGGAATTAAATTCAGTGAATTCCGATTTCAGCTATACGAATTTTATGGGTTTATACGTATTAGGGTTGGAAACGTATACAATACGTACTTGGCGGGACAATGAAAAAGCGGGAAAACAGAATCAATTACGTATCATCGTTTCCATATTGATTACCAATTACCAAAACCCAGAATCAAATCATCAATTATATTTACCTGCTGATTTGGAAGAGAAACTTTATGTTTATGTTTTCTATTTGCTAATATGAATAATATGTTTTGATCATTTTGATTTATGAAATTAGTAATTTTTGCTTTAATTTGTGTATACCGAACTGGACGTAATAGTACACCGAACCGAATCGTACCGGATCGTACCGAAATGAACCTACCCTCCTCCGAACCAAATTTGCCCCAACTAGCGAATCGCGAACCCGAACCGCGTACCGAACCGGAGCGAACCGCGAATTAGGTAACTATGGTTCAACATCATATAATCACTTCCAAGTTCCAAAACATATAATTACTCATTTCTTGTTTGATTATATATATTCTTTTTTACTAGTAACCGGTTACTGAACTTAGGTGATAACAGATAACGTAAACTTAGTAACTTACATGCTTTGCCATTCCGAAATCTGCCAACTTAACTCTGCCATTTGGGTCAACAAGAATATTTGCTCCTTTAATATCCCTGCAAATGAATTTCAAGATTCCCAAAATATTGGTTATGTTGAAGAACAAATGAAAGGATTTGCTTCAAATGTTTTAAATCATTCACCTATGAATAGTATTCTTAGCATGCAAATATGCTAGCCCCGACAAGATCTGTTGGGTGTAACTTCGAATTGCCAGCTCACCAAATTGTCCATATTCTTGAAGAAGTTTATATATCGAACCACCCGATACATATTCCAAGTAAATATAAAGTTTGTCATCCACCTGATGTAAAAAAAAATCATTTATTACACTACATAATTATATTCTATTATATATATGGCTAGGATTTCATTATCAAATCATAAAATACACTAGTGTATTTCACCATCAAATCCTGGCCATTGATCTACACACATGTATGGCCAGGATTAGTTCGCACAGTTCGCAAATACACTAGTGACAAACAAGAACAAAAATGATAAGCGGTCTGATTTTACACATAAGTTATGAGGTAAGAAACTTGCCATTTCAGAGCCATAGTACTCCACAATATTCGGATGGCGTAACCGGCTCAATAAAGAAACTTCCTGCAGATATAAGAAAATATAACAGTGAGTAAAGGCAAACATGAAATGATATGAAATATAGATTCGTTAATATACATACTTGGCTCAACTGTTTTGCACTTTCCTTTGACTTTGCATCATCAGAAAACAATGTAACTTCCTTCATAGCACACATTTCACCGCTATCACTACACCAGCAACACATGCCAGATAACAGGTTAGACATTAGCACTAAATAGATATTATATAAAAATCCAATCATCAGATATGTTAGTGTGGTTCCAAGATATCAAACTAAATGTCATAAAAACCTGTAGATTGCCTAAAGCAGTTGTTCCATGCAAACCAGAGACAGCATTAGACAAGACTAGAGGTGACTCATTTATATATACAAATAGCTCGACTTGGGTTGTGTTAAATTTCTTTTATCAGATCAAATGAGTTAAGCTAAAATGTAAAGCCATCTAAATTGCTTCATTGAAAATTGTAATAATTAAGTTTTGTAATTGAGTAAAAGGCCATTTTCGTCCCTGCGAATTTCGTCCAAAGGTTTGTTTTTTCGCATCTGGATCCAAAAGGTTTGAAATCTTGCCACTTTCATCTGGCTCGTTATTTTTCTCCGTTAAGTCAGGGGTATTTCCGTCTTCATAGTTAAAAAGAGCAATTCGGTCTTTTTACATAGACTATATTGCCCTTTAAGTTAGCAAAAAAGACAGAAATACCCCTGACTTAACAGAGAAAAATAACGAGCCAGATGAAAGTGGCAAGATTTCAAACCTTTTGGATCCATATGCCAAAAAAAAACCTTTGGATGAAAGTCGCAAAACTGACGAAATCTCAGGGACAAAAAAATTTGCATTTTACTCTTTGTAATTGTATATAACACATTAAATCATTTATAAAAATTAAAGTGTTACGGGTTTTAACTGAACTTAAATCTGACATGTTACCTCACCCAAACTAGACAAAACAAAAACACAAAGTACTTAAAAGTAAAAAACGAAGCAACAATCAGCCCATTTCATACCTGTTGAAGCCAACATAAACATGCCCAAAAGAGCCTCTACCCAGCAGCTTCCCCTTCTTCCATCTCGAAACCAGGCTCGGTAAATTATCTGACCTTCCAGGACTTCGCGGTACAGAAGGTGACGTTGCTGCCGAATTTGATTGAGAGAAAGGTAGAGAATTCGAAATTGTGACCGGAGGAAGCGGTAGCCGGTGACTTTTTTGTTTCACATCTTCGGCTGCACCACCAGCTCTTGGATGAAGTGGTGTGACCGCCCCACTATGGATTCTAGAACTCGGGCCCGGACTCATCATCTTAGGACTAGGAAGTGGAGAATATTCCGGGCTACCCCTGCTGGGTTGCCAAAATAGGCCCGCCATGTCACCACCCATAGAGTTATGGCCCGAATTCTGGCCCGACCCGGGACTGGAACAGTGGCCCGACCCAAGGAAAGGGAAATCGGGATTGGGCTTTGTGTTGAAGAAAGCAGAGTTTATGACTTGTTCGGTTCCAAATGCCCTTAGTGGGCTCCTAGACGGGCTTGATATCGAGCTGTCGGGAGCACTGAAGACTGCACCGTGGTATGGGACAGGAAAATTAGGCACGTGACTGCTTAACGGTTTTCTTCTAGAAGGTGAAGAAGATGTATGGTTATCGAAAAGATGGTCTTGTGGTTTTGCTACATCTCGAGAGTAATTTTTCAAAGCTGGCAACTGATCCTTAATAATCATACTTCAGCAAAACAAAAAACAAAAAAAAAATAGTTATTTTATCAACACATTAATGTATACTATTTTTTAGGGTAAATTAGACTTTTCGTCCTTTATGTTTATACCAAATTTCAGTAGATGTCCTTTACATTTTAAAATGTCAGGAATCATCCTTTACGTTTTAAAAACCTTGCACACTTTATCGTTTGACACTATCCCAGTTATACTTTTCAGTTTAGTTTGGGCAACTTAGTCATTTTAGCCGATTTTTTAAAATATATATTAAAAAAACAAAAAGAATAGAAAAAATAAGAGATATAATATAAACGCCCATTCTTTCTTTAAACATCGTAAAAAGACTAAACTACCCTTATATGACCAGACTTAACTGAAAATTTTAACTGGTTAGCGTCAAAGGATAGACCGTTCAATGTTTTAAAAACATAAAGGATGATTCCTGACATTTTTAAAGGTAAAGGGCATCCACTGAAATTTGGTATAAACATAAAGGACGAAAAGTGTAATTTCCCCATTTTTAAAATTTCACATAAAATAAGCTTACTTGGAAGGGCTGCCAGCTGTCGTTCGACTTCCGGTATCATAATCAGATGCCAATGGGCTAAGCTGGCTCGAGTCAGGTGGATCATCACTATCACTACAACATTCACTAAAAACAGATTCTGCTCCATCGAAATCTGCAGCATCGGGCTTCGGCCGTGTATATCCAGTATGTGGGAGTGGAAGATACGGTGACGGTTTGGACCCCTTTTCCTGTCTCGGTTTATCAGATGCTATGATTCCCGACTCAGTTCGAGCCACATGGGCCGGGTGAAGAACGGGAAGCGGAAGTGGTTGAGCCTGCGGTCTTTCTTGAAAACTCTGACATCTAGCTACAAGTTTGGATTCTTTGGAAGGTGAAACGGACCTAGACTCGACCCTAGATAGTGACCCGAGCTCTGAAACTGTGTCACTGCAGCCTCTCCTTGACCCACCAGATCTGCTGGTAGACTTTTTATCAGAAGGGATTCTAAATTTTCTAATCGTGTCTATAATACCCTCCTTGTTTGTCTTCTTCTTTGCTTCTTTTGATGATGACTTACCCCACCATGAACGCATATTTTCTGATACTTCACAGAAGAAACGGAACCCAAAGTAAAATCCACTAACAATCGGTGAACTCCTTCACATGAGATTATTCAGTTTCAATGTATTCCGCAAAGTGTGTTCTGAATGCAAAAGGTTCATATTTTGGAATATTAAACAAAACATAGCTCAATTAGTCAATATGAAGATATGAAGAAAAGATTAGTTACATACTTTTTATAAACATTTGCTGCAAAATGTAAGTCCAAGAAAACTTGATCGATTTTTTATTGCTAATGATCACAAAATTGTGACTTGAGTATATTACGGGCCTCTAGTGTATTTCTTGTTTCAAGTGGTAGCATAAGTATTTGAACATTTGTTAACTACGTTCTCAAAACCATATTTCAGGTACAAATGAACGTGAGACAGTTGCTAAAACAGATCCATTGCTTATATTGAGACCGGTAGCTTAACTGTTTGAGCATTTTGTTTTAATCTCTTGTCATCAATCACACAGTTTTGTTATCCACATAATCATCATCAATCATCATATATACAAAACAAAAACACTCAAAACACAAACTAAAATCATTCAAACCATTTGCCCCAAAATGAACAAGAAGAAACAACTTACACAACTTCTAAAAGTAACAAAAACTAAATTCACATAAACAGTTACATCATATTCACATCTATTTCACCTCTTACTCAATCCTAGGGTTCAACCTTCAACTCAATCCATCACTCACAAAAACTCAAATCAATCAATAGTTCTCCACCACAACCAAACCTCACACAATTCAACCCCTAGCAAACATATAATCACATTCACAATATTACCATAACCTAACAGAACAACTGATGCTCAACAACACAAACAATATTATTCACAAATTCCGATTAGGTTTAGCAATCAATCAATTCGATCTACACCGGTGCAAAATTACAGCATTTGGACACAGATCTACACTAGGTCAAACTAATAATCGAACGAACAGAACAAACAGAACAAAATAATCAGAGATTAAGAACCGAAAACTAGCCTTACACGATGAAGCATCAAACACGCGGATGAAATGCGAGAACGAACAGCGGCGATAACTTGACGTGTGAGTTAAGCTAGATGAAGAAGATGATCGAAAATACTTACATCATTTTCACATCTATTTCAACTCTTACTCAATCCTAGGGTTCAACCTTCAACTCAATCCATCACTCACAAAAACTGAAATCACTCAAAAGTCCAAACCTAACACAATTCAATCCCTAACAAACATATAATCACATTCACAGTATCATCATAACCTAACAGAACAGAACAACTGATGTTCAACAACACAAACAATATTATACACAAATTCCGATTAGGTTTAGCAATCAATCAAGCAATCAATCAAGCAATCAATCAATTCGATCTACACCGGTGCAAAATTACAGCATTTGAACACAGATCTAGACTAGGTGAAACTAATAATCGAACGAACAGACTGAAATAATCACGGAAACTAACCTTACACGATGAAGCATCAAACAGACGGATGAAATGCGAGAGCGAATAGCGGTGATAACTTGACGTGTGAAGTAAGCTAGATGAAGAAGGTGATCGACAATCTAATGAAATTGTGAGGTTTTGAAGTGATGTTCTTGGAGAATAATAAACTTAGAGAGAGAGAGGGGGGGGGGGGGGGGGGGAGAGAGAGAGAGAGATCTCTTTTTTGCTTTCACTTTAGTTTTGTTTAGTGGAGGAGAAAGCGAGTGGACTATAGTTTGTGGTAGTGGAGGAAGTTGTTACACCCCTCATGTGGTGTTAATATTATTTTGCGAGTCAATATTGTTAAGATTTTGGTGATTTTTGTGAGTCAACAAGAGAAGAAAATTGTGGAATAAGTGAAGATTTTGGTGATGTAATTAGTGTGGTTAAATAGGTGGTTGTTAAATATTATGGTTTTGATTAAGAAATGTAATGGAAAGTGAATGGTTTTTTTTTCTAGGAGAAGAAAATGTGGAATGACTAAGATTTTGATGATGTAATTAGTGTGGTTAAATAAGTGGTTGTTAAATATTATAGTTTTGATTGATTAGACTGTGGGGTATGTGGTGTGGGTTTAGGGGTGGGTTGGGGGGGAAACGACCATGTGACCACTCCGGGTGGGTTTGGGTTTGGGTGCGGTCCTTTGGCGGGGGTTTTAGCCCGGGCGTTGGGCATCCCACCCATCTGAGCTGGCGGGTGAACATTGGTGCACCCTACGCTATGGTTACCTCTTAATTAAAAAAAAGAAAAAATAAAAGGAATTTGCACACCCCAAACCCAAGCCCCACCATATCCTCAATTTTTTGGGTCTTGCCAGCGGAGCCCACCCAGTCCACTTGTCAACCTGTGCCCCAAACCCCCGCCCCATCATACCCCACAGCCTTAAAAAATGTAATGGGAAGTCAATGTTTTTTTTTTTTCTAGGAGAAGAAAATGTGGAATGACTAAGATTTTGGTGATGTAATTAGGGTGTTGTTAAACTAACGGGTGGTGATTCATTGGTAAAAGTAAAGTTTTTAAACAGCTAGATATGAGAGAGAGATATTGGGTTCAAGTCACACAAACGACAAGAATAAAAGAAATTTGTCGTTAAAAAAGTAAGGGGTTGTTAAATATAGTTTTCATTAAGAAATGTAATACAAAGTCGACGGTTTTTTTTCTAGAGATGTTTTGTTATTTTTGTTGGATTAACTTTTGTTGTTACTTAATTCTATTTTTGAAAAGTTTAATCTAAATTTAGTTTTGATTAAGAAATGTAATGGGAAAGTGATGGTTGTTTTCTAGAAATGTTTTGTTATTTTTGTTTTATGTTTTTTGTTAGATTCAGTTTTGTTGTTACTCAATTGTATTTTTGGTAAGTGTAAATAACTAACTACTTAAAATTTACTATTTGAAAAGTTGTTTTTAGTCTTTACTCAGTAACTAGATGGTTAATTTGGTGATTGCAAATTAAATAATGATTGACATAAATTTTCAATTGTATTTTAGGGTGGATAATGGTTTCTATGACTCTCGCATCTAAAGATGGTTCCTATTTAACTCATCCCTATATATATACTATCAATTAGCAACAATTTGATTCGCCATTTTTATAAATCAAGACTCATAGGTACAACATGGTTGCAACAAACACTTTCTAGCCAGATTACAACGACCATCACAGATGGATTCTAGCTTCCAAATGAAGCTGACAACAAAGAAACCAAGTCTAAATACCCAAGTAGATACAAAGCCATTAACACAAAGTTCAAATCAATAAAACACATAATAAAACATAAGCATATGGTACAAACCAATATAACACACCTATGATGCTAATTGATTATCTATAAACCGTCATTCTTAAAAAAAATCCAAGCTCATAACCTTTCCTTTGGATGGCTGTAATACACGATGCCACGCCACATAAGAAGCACCATCATAGCCATTGCTTTCCGATGATCAAGTAACCATCCTAATCGAAACTCAAAGTAACAATTCATTGATAAAAAGCGTTGCATTAGCATCCCAATGGCTACAATAAACACTGTTGCGCCAAAATAGAGGCACCATCATAGCCATTTTTCTCACATGAGCAATAACACGTCTTCATCGAGACCCAAAGTAACAATTAACTCAGCAAAACAGCCATGCATTACCATAAACTTGCATAATTACAAAATCTTAGATGAATAACAAAGATTCATCTTCATCGATTCCAAAAGACAAACAAACTAAACCAATTAGAAAAACAAAGCGGATATAACAATTTAATCTTCACTACAAAAATATTGGATGGACAACAATGATTCATCTTCATCCATACCAAAAGACAAACAAAATAAACCAATCGTAAAAACCAAGCATATTTAACTGTTTCTTGGGTAGGTTGCGGTGGCAGCGAATCTGGCGATGGGGAATACTCGTGGGATATAGAGTGACGATGAGGATATGGTTCCCACGATGACGAGAAGTCTCCTGACCTCTCGTAAGGGCTGTAGTTATGTGGGTTCGAAGGTCCTTGACCCGCAGCTCCACCTCTCATGAGGCCTTTTCCCTTCGCTCCTCAAGAAAATTTTGGAGGCATCTTCGACAATTCCTGTCACAAAACAAATTAAAAACCAAGGCAAGTAAAATAACAAAATAAGGAAACGAATAATCCTAGGTCAAAGCCTAGACTCGAGAGTCTAAGGAATGTGTTTTCTTATATCGCTTGAGATCAAACACTAATGGCAAGTGTCGAATTCCCTCAAACGTTGGCTCTGATACCAACCTGTCACACCCCGACATCCACGTGTCTACCGGTGGGCCCGGTGGGGAGTATCGTGAGTACAGTTGATATCATCACAACCAAATAAGCATAACACAGCGGAAGTCTTGGAATAATTAAACTATTACAACCGATAATGTCTAGTGTTCAAAATAAATATATAGAGACATGGTTGTAACTAAATCCACAGGCAGATCGAAATGTGTACAAAATGATAACAGACACTACAGGCAATTCCCTAAGGTCGCAACTCCTTGATTATTCGCCCCGCAGCTCCCGGCCTATTCCGTACTTGCAACCTGTAACTTAAGCTTTTGAAAATACGTCAGTTTACACTGGTAAATACACTCAACCGACTCATTTTGAAAATATTTTAGAAAACGGTTTTAGGTGCGATAGGCACGCTTTTATAATTAACTTGGGACAGTACAAAAGACCTTGTATACAGATTTACATGCTGGCTTTTACATATGAGGCCCGGTACAAAAACCGAGACATGATCGATTGACACACCACTCTGAACTTTCACAAAGAAAGCAGGATAACAATTTCCCAGTGTATGCCTACACGCCATGCTATATTGTCATGGCCACTACCAATTTAGTGAGCCAAGGATATCCCAGACACGGTCAAGCCCACCCCCAATATTTTAGTTTCAGTCAAAACAGATCAAAACCGGGTTATGTAAGATTTCAGTTAATTATCACAACTGGATAAAACATTATCCCATACCCGACCAAGCGGTAGTAGCCTACCGTATCCCAAGCCCGTATATGGAAAATAAGTTAAGAGTATTTACCTGAACTGAAGTTCGCAAGTAATCCAAATTCAGCCGTATTCCAGATCAAGTACAGGAGCAATCTACCGGGAGGCGTTCATTCTGGAGTGATGGTAATTAATAACCAATATTAGAATGCTAACGGGTCCTTAGTTAAGTCCTAGACTTGGACCGGTTACTCTTACGCTAAATTGTGATACGGTACGATACGCTAGATTAAGCGGTGACCGGAATAGAATGTTAATTGGACCCGACAAGTACATAGACTTGTATAATATGGGAAGACCAATAACATTCTGGATTTTGATAAGGAATGGATAAAGTTAAACCCGTTTTGGTTTAAATCGCAAACTAGCTACGTATGCTTAACCAAACGCATATAAGCGAAACCAGGTAACCGTAAGAGTCGTATATAAGTTCCATAATGAGATATGTTTAAAATATGTTATAAAATCAGTAGCATTTGCAAAGATAGGTCCGAGGTGTATTTAAAACCGAATTACGCCTTACAAGGGCATTTTAGTCATTTTTAGGCTTATAAAAGATGTTTAAGTGAATATGATGTTATGACCTTAAATATTCTGTAAAAACATATATTTTATCATGTTATAACATTAGGATATCAAATATATGTGTGTTTGATGATTTTGAAACATACTATGTCCCGCATGGGCATTTTAGTAATTTCACACATAGCTTTGAAGCCGAATTTGGGATTCTGAGTTCAGGACTTGTATTTACTATTGTTATATAAAAATAAGTTTATAAATCAGTAAGTAACAAGTCTCGGCTCATGGTTATGGTTTTTAAACCATACTTATGAGCCGAAAAGGCGTAAAAGTCGCTAAATTGCCGTTAAATCGAGATTTAATATAAACTGAAGTTAGGACCTGTTTTAAATGGCCAAAATATGTCATTTAACTTATAACATCAGTAAGTTAAGGTTTTGATTATAAAAAGTTTGATTCTTGCTATTTTTCCGTAAAAAGGGTAGTTTAGTCGTTTAGCGGCGATTAGCGATTCTTAATCATACATTTAAGTCATAAACTGAACAAACATCCCAAACGGTCCTACTTATCATAAAATATCAGTAAGTATACCATCCATATGCTCATATGCGCTAAAAATCTCATTTTGTGCAAAAAGGACCTATTTGCAAAGTTTTAAGGATTTTTACGGAACTTATGTAATAACTCGGATTTCTTAGGAATTGAGTCATGAAACTTTAGGACAATATTATAGACATAATCATGGTCATAAAATGACCAAAACTTAGTATCAAGAATGGCTCAAAACGGGTCAGAACTGAAAGTTAACAGAAAGTCAACTATTTGAGACTTTCGGTTACAAACCGAGCCTAGACCAAAAAATTGACGAACCGAACCTGTTGAATATGTTCAAATACTTATTTTAAGGTTATTAATACTTTAAAATTTTTTTATAACATCCAGATTGTTAGTTATGAATTTTACAAAAACTGCTCAGTTTGACTTTTATTGACTTTTCGGTTGACTCGTCAATTAGCCATGAATCCGTGAAAATCTGAAAATGCCCTCTTGAGGGTTTATTATCTCCATCATTATGAGCACGTAGGAACTTTCATTACACACAATGGTGGAGTATACACGGATTTATAGCAAAGTCAATGCGTAATTACGATGAGACTTTGTTCTAGGCTAAGAACTATGAAGAATAACTTAGCACGAGATTGAACACTTGCATAAGGTCCAAGAGTTGCTAAGAACAGAATGGAATGCTCCAAATTCGTCTAGGACTCCTCCAAGGTGTGTTGACAAGCTTCCAAGGTGATGATCTTGTTGCAACACATGGAGAAGGCTCCTTAAATGCATGTTGGGAATGATAGAGGGAAGCCATGTGTTGAGGAGGGTCTCCAGGTGCTCACAAGTGTCCTAGAGGTGTCAAACAATGAGCTTAAGGTGACAAAAACCAAGCAATAGGTGTCCAAGTGCATTGCTGGCAACCAAAATCATTTTTCTGTTGCTGGCACCTCCTCGCGGGGCGCGAGGGGTTTAGGCCTGGCCGGCCACGACCCGCGACCGTGTCTTGGGTCAGCCATCCAAGTTTAAAACTTGGTAGTTTCAGTCCCCGTACTTATTTAGCTCATAGAACTCTTATTTCTTGCACTTTTGGCCCCTCTACTTCATTCTAAAACATAACGAGGATAGGATAAGCGATTCGACAAACCTTGGTCCCTCCCATTTTGGCACATGGCACACATGGATTACCGGGACATGTGTCGGAAAAATATTGGACGTAAAACACGTAGTGTTACATCCTCACCCCCTTAAAATAAATCTCGACCCGAGATTTCAATCAAACAATTGTGGGTACTTCTATCGCATGACAGAATCAACTTCCCAAGTGTATTCGGGACCTCGACGAGCGTCCCATTTCACCTTTACAATAGGCACATGCTTCCTACGAAGCTTCTTGACCTGGAGATCCTGGATCGCCACTGGTTGCTCAATAAAACGTAGGTTCTTATCAATCTGGACCTCGTCGTGTGGCATAGCCAATGACTTGTCCGCTAAGCACTTCTTCAAGTTGGAGATGTGGAATACATCATGGATTCCACTAAACTTCTCGGGCAATTTGAGCTTGTACGCAACAGCTCCAACTCGTTCGATAATCTCGAATGGTCCAACATACCTTGGACTTAGCTTGCCCTTTTTCCCGAAGCGTTATAACGCCTTTCCAAGGCGACACTTTTTATAAGACCTTTTCCCCTACTTGGAATTCGAGGGGTTTGCGTCTTCGATCAGCATAACTTTTCTGCCTATCCCTGGCAGCCTTGAGACGATCACGAATTTGTAATATCTTATCCGTCGTCTCCAGTTGAGCTTCCCCAAATTCTGCCCAACAAACGGGCGTCCTACACTTCCTTTCGTAGAGTGCTTCAAACGGGGTAGCTTGAATGCTTGCATGGTAGCTGTTGTTGTAGGAGAACTCAACAAGTGGCAAGTGGCTATCCCAACTTCCACCTAGATCAATCACACAAGCGTGGAGCATATCTTCCAAAGTCTGTATAGTGCACTCACTTTGCCCATCCGTTTGAGGATGATAAGCTGTGCTAAAATTTAATCGAGTGCCCAAAGCCTGTTGAAAGCTCTCCCAAAAGTGCGAAGTATATCTTGTGTCCCTATCCGACACAATGGACACTGGTACTCCGTGTAAAGAAATAATCTCGTCAACATAGAGTTTTGCTAATTTGTCAGAGCTCTAAGTCTAATTAATAGGCAGGAAATGAGCTGACTTAGTCAGTCTGTCTACAATCACCCATATTGCGTCATTCCCTCGCTTTGTTTTTGGTAACTTGGTAATGAAATCCATAGTTACGCATTCCCATTTCCACATGGGAATTTCCAATGGCTGCAATAGACCTGACGACTTTTGATGTTGGACTTTAACTTGTGAGCACGTCAAGCATTTAGATACATATGCGGCTATCGATTTCTTCGATCCGGACCACCAATAATCAGGTCTCAAATCCTTATACATTTTGTCACCACATGGGTGAATTGAGTACCTGGAATTGTGTGCCTCTTGGAGAATCAAATATCTAAGTCCTTCGAAAACTGGGACCCAAATTCGTCCACAAAATCTAAGATTTCCATCATTTCCTGGTGTAAGTTGTTCTACCATCTTTCCCAGTTCTTCGTTAGGGAGGTTTGCCTCAAGTAAAGCCTGCTTTTGAGCTTCCATAATTTTATCTTTCAGACTATTCTTTACTTCAATACTTTTAGCATTGATCCGTATGGGTTTACCCCTTTCCTTGCGGCTCAAAGCATCGGCAACCACATTTGCCTTGCCTGGGTGGTAACGGATCTCGCAATCACAGTCGTTCAGCGTCTCCATCCACCGACGCTGTCGCATATTTAAATCCTTTTGATTGAATAAATGTTGGATACTTTTGTGGTCGGTGTATATAACACACTTTGTTCCATATAAATAATGTCTCCACAGTTTGAGTGCAAACACCACGGCACCTAGTTCCAAATCATGCGTTGTGTAGTTTCTTTCGTGTATCTTCAATTGCCTTGAAGCGTAGGCAATTACCTTTCCTCTTTGCATGAGTACACACCCCATGCCGGTGTGTGAAGCATCACAATATACCACAAATCTTCAATTCCTTCTGGTAGAAACACAGGAGCATTACTTAATTTCTGCTTCAATACATCAAAGGCTTCCTACTGTTTCGGACCCCAAACAAATTTAACATCTTTACGGGTCAGGGTCGTCAATGGAGTAGCTATCCTTGAAAAGTTTTCTATAAATCTTCTATAATAACCGGCCAAACCCAGAAAACTTCGGATTTCGGATGGTGTCTTGGGGGCTTGCCAGTTCATTACTGCCTCGACTTTGGCAGGGTCAACTTGTATCCCACGTTCACTAACCACGTGGCCTAAGAATTGTACTTCACGCAACCAAAATTCACACTTAGAAAACTTTGCATAAAGTTTCTCATGTCTCAACAACTCCAAAATACACCTCAAATGTTTCTCGTGATCCTCCTGATTATGAGAGTATATAAGTATATCATCAATAAAGACAATGACAAACTTATCAAAATACGGCTTGCAGACTCTGTTCATCAAATCCATAAATGCTGCTGGTGCATTAGTGAGTCCAAAAGGCATCACTAAGAACTCATAATGACCGTATCTTGTTCTAAATACCGTTTTTGGAACGTCTTCAGTACGAACTTTGAGTTGATGATAACCTGACCTCAAATCAATCTTCGAGAAGTAGCTTGCTCCCTGAAGCTGGTCAAATAAATCATCGATCCTGGGCAATGGATAGCGATTCTTAATTGTTAACTTATTCAGCTCGCGGTAGTCAATGCACATTCGCATTGAACCATCTTTCTTTTTCACAAACAGTATTGGAGCTCCCCAAGGTGAAGAACTTGGCTGAATGAATCCTTTTTCCAGCAATTCCTCCAGTTGTGTCTTCAACTCTTTCATTTCTGTAGGTGCAAGTCTATACGGGGCTCTAGCAACTGGAGCTGCGCCAGGTATGATATCAATTCTAAATTCTACTTGCCTATCTAGAGGTAGACCAGGCAAGTCTTCAGGAAACACGTCAGCAAATTCTGATATGACGGGTAGGTCTTCGATCTTTGGCTTAGCTTCATCAATGGTTACTTGTGCCATGTAAATGACACAGTTCTTCTTTAGGCATTTCGAAGATTTAAGTAACACATCCTTTTCGGACAAACCATATCGTACATCACCTTGGATAGGCAGCAATTCACCGGTCGAAGTTTTGATTTCAATGAGCTTCTTGTTACATGCTATATGGGCATGGTTACTAGAGAACCAGTCCATACCAAGAACTACATCGAAACCTGCTAACTTCATTGGCAATAGCGAAACAGGAATAGAGTGATCCTTAATGGAAATAAAACATCCATCAAGAATTGTAGAAGCGGTTTCTATCGTTCCATCAGCAAGTTCTACATCATAGGTTATGTTTAGAGTTTTCATGGGCAAGTTTAATAAGGCACTAAACTTATGATCTACAAATGATTTATCAACCCCTGAATCGAAAAGAACTCTAGCATAGACATCATTAGTAAGGAACGTACCTGTTATCACATTGTCATCGTTCACAGCCTCCTTGGCTTTCATCTAGAAAGCACGAGCTTTTCCTTTCTTCGCCCCATCGTCCTTAGCAATGTCATCCTTCTTTAACTTAGGACAGTTGGGTTTGATATGTCCTTTCTCGCCACAATTAAAACAACTGGCCTCCTTTAAATCCTTACATTCCAGAGCCTTGTGCCCATGCCTCTTACAAATCCCACAAGGCTTTGTCTGAAGCTCATCCCGACACGTACCAAAGTGTCGCTTGTTGCACTTTCTGCATTTAGGCCTATTATCGGACCTTTGATGGTTCTTGTTTGACCCGAACTTCTTGTTCTTGTTGAAGCGATGAAACTTGTCATCATCTCTCTTCCTTTTCTCACCACCTTCAGACCTAAGAGACCTCTGTCTCTTCAGATCCTGAGTTAAGACCATGGAAAGGTCTACAGCAGACCTAAATGTCACAGGCCTAGATACCCTGACATCACCCTTAATCTCTGGCTCTAATCCGCCAATAAAACGTGAGATGCGTTTGGATTCGGGAGTGATCAAATATGGCACCAATCTCGACATAGAGTTAAATTCCGATACATACTTCCCACAGTCGAGATTCTTCATGGTTAGTCCAATAAATTCTGTTTCGATCCTTTCCAGCTCATGAGGTGGACAATAGGCATCCTTTACCAATTCAACAAATTTTTCCCAGCTCAAATTATACAGATGAACCTTTCCAGACGATTGGATAATCGACTTCCACCACGTGAGGGCATTGCCCTTGAATGATTGCGCTACATACTGCACTACGTCTTTCTCAACGCACCCACTGATTTCTACAATAGTTTCGATCTCGTCTAACCATCGGAGCGTTTCCACAGCTCCTTTTTCACCAGTGAAGTCACGTGGTTTGCAAGATACGAAGTATTTATAGGAACAACCTTCCTTTTTAAATTGAGTGTTTCTGCGGTACTCCTTTCTTTTCCTTTCAATATTCGACGAAATGCTCAGAGTCGTCTTTCTCGCGAGAGGGGTGTTCAGACTTCTTTTGCGATGAGTGCTTAGAATGGTGTGATGATGTATGCCTGGATGTGTACTTAGAAGTATGCTTGGTATGTGAAGCACTGGATTCACCATTCTTCTCGTCACGATCTTTAATTGCTTTTTCTACTTCGGTGGCAATTAATGCCTGCAGTTCACCTCTAGTAGTTACAATCTGTTCGTTGGCACCTCCATCCCCACGGTGGCTATCTACTTCATCTGAATTGGCCATCCTTGTACTTTAACACTGAAGCAATCACGTGGAATTTAATTAATTACACTTGTTTGATTTGATTGATAACGACACAAACGGCCTTAATAAGGGGGGGGGGGTGCTAGAATGTGGCACAATAAGTCTGTCACGAGGAAAATTTAAAGCAGCACTAAGGGCTTGAATTATAAAATCAAGATCACCAATGGATCAAATAGCTTCGAGGTTCGAACATAGTTTTACTACCTCGAAATAGAGAGTCGTAGACTGCAACTATCACTGTCACCAATGGACATAACATAGCCCGAGTGCATTACATCACTAATGGATGTATTAATATGGCCGTAGGCAATACACCACTAATGGGTATTTAATTAAAGTAATCATCGCACTGATGATTTCTGATCGAGATCAAAATAGATTATATAGGCTTGGACGTAGTCCTTTGCCTTGACGGCTTGTGTGGTTCCTCAGATCACACTGCCAGGAGGTTAATACCTTGAATATATTAACCTTTTAGAATAGCAATTCCTTGAAATGGTTTAAATAGCTAGTCCAGATCAGGCGGACTAGTGAAGTTTAGAACGTAGTTCACCACTTCTGAATAGAAGGGACTCCTTAGAGGATTTCTCAACCTTAACTATCAGGGTAGAACACCATATAATTAACTACCGTTTTGCCAATATATGTGACCTAATCATTTGGCATGTGCAAACCATCAAGGAGATTTCTTGGAAATGTTTCGCAGATCACAAATTTCGAATTAATATCGAGACGTTGCTTGAACAACTGATATAATAATGTTATATATAACATTAATCCAAAAGAAATTCCATTAATTCAAATTACATTTGCCCTAAACGGGTCTTTTACAAGAAAATAAGAAAGATTGTCCTCGCAGGGACTAAAATAAGACACATACCCTCGCAGGGGTCTTAAAATTAAATACTTGTCCATGCAAGGACTTATTTTAAATTAAACATAATACATAAAGATAGTAAGGAACTCAGTCCTTTTTCCCCGTCAATTTCTTCATTAGCCTTTTTAATAATTTTTGGTTCTTCTTAGCATCCTTGGCTGATTTCTCTTGTAGCTCTTTTACTCGTTCTATTGCTTCGTTCAGAACGTTCATAGTTGGCGGCGGCGGTTGCGGTTGCGGTTGTGGTTGAGGCGGCACAACCGGTGGTTGATGGCCATGGAAAGAGTATCCACTAGATTGGTAAGGATAAGGATAATGAGCGTTCATAGCCGCTTCAAGGTAAGGGTCAGGATGAGATATGTGATGGCTATGGCTATGCTCTGGCCAGGTAGAAGGATCAAAGGGGTTGTACTCTGGAAATTGTTGGTAGGTAGGTATGGGGTTATCAAAACCCGGTGGCGGAGGTGGTTGAAAAGGTTTGCCAAATGGTAGGGGTGGTTGAGGCTCAGGCTCAACAGTAGAAGGCAGTTGCTTGTTAAAAGGCGAGGCATAAGAAGGTCCACCCATTTGTGGATCGTCTGTGATAGTGGGGTAAGATGAAGGCTAGGGAGATAGTGACCCAACCCTGGGTCCCATTCGCACGGACATACGTGCGTTCCTCTTCCTAGGTGGACGAGGTGGTAGATGTGGTTGTTCCACCTGTTGATCTTCAGGTGGAGGGGTATGATGTATAGGTGTATGGTAGGATGGAGTGTGGTGGGATGGTGTGCTGTGGTAAGATGGGGTGTCGTAGAAAATATATTGTGAAAACTGTTCCTGAAATTCATCAGGATAGTGCTGTGGCGTTCCAGCGTATGAATTGGACCCGCTGGATAAATAAATGGGATGACCCATTGATCCCGTTACTGGCATTTCTGGATCAGAGTCTTCTTCCATAGGTTCCGGGGAATCTTCAGGTGGGGTTACTAAAGGTGAGTAGAATTGAATATCGGGGTTATAATTCCCATGGAAAGAATGGGAATGTGAGTGATGAGATTGGGTAGGTTGTGGTGGCAGCGAATCTGGCAGTGGGGAATACTCGTGGGATATAGAGTGACGATGAGGATATTGTTCCCACGATGTTGAGGAGTCTCCTGACCCCTCGTACGGGTTGTAGTTATGTGGGTTCGAAGGTCCTTGACCCGCAGCTCCACCTCTCATGAGGCCTTTTCCCTTCGCTCCTCAAGAAAATTTTGGAGGCATCTTTGACAATTCCTGTCACAAAACAAATTAAAAACCAAGGCAAGTAAAATAACAAAATAAGGAAACGAATAATCCTAGGTCGAAGCCTAGACTCGAGAGTCTAAGGAATGTGTTTTCTAATATCGCTTGAGATCAAACACTAATGGCAAGTGTCGAATTCCCTCAAACGTTGGCTCTGATACCAACCTGTCACACCCCGACATCCACGTGTCTACCGGTGGGCCCGGTGGGGAGCATCGACGTACAGTTGATATCATCACAACCAAATAAGCATAACACAGCGGAAGGCTTGGAATAATTAAGCTATTACAACCGATAATGTCTAGTGTTCAAAATAAATATATACAGACATGGTTGTAACTAGATCCACAGGCGGATCGAAATGTGTACAAAATGATAACAGACACTACAGGCAATTCCCTAAGGTCGCAATCTCCAGGGTTATTCGCCCCGCAGCTCCCGGCCTATTCCGTACTTGCAACCTGTAACTTAAGCTTTTGAAAATACGTCAGTTTACACTGGTAAATACACTCAACCGACTCATTTTGAAAATATTTTAGAAAACGTTTTAGGTGCGCTAGGCACGTTTTTATAATTAACTTGGGACAGTACAAAAGACCTTGTATACAGATTTACATGCTGGCTTTTACATATAAGGCCTGGTACAAAAACCGAGACATGATCGACTGACACACCACTCTGAACTTTCACAAAGAAAGCAGGATAGCAATTTCCCAGTGTATGCCTACACGCCATGCTATATTGTCGTGGCCACTACCAATTTAGTGAGCCAAGGATATCCCAGGCACGGTCAAGCCCACCCCCAATGTTTTAGTTCCAGTCAAAATAGATCAAAACCGGGTTATGTAAGATTTCAGTTAATTATCACAACTGGATAAAACATTATCCCATACCCGACCAAGCGGTAGTAGCCTACCGTATCCCAAGCCCGTATAGGGAAAATAAGTTAAAGAGTATTTACCCGAATTGAAGTTCGAAAGTAATCCGAAGTCAGCCGTATTCCAGAGCAAGTACAGGAGCAATCTACCGGGAGGCGTTCAGTCTGGAGTGATGGTAATTAATAACCAATATTAGAATGCTAACAGGTCCTTAGTTAAGTCCTAGACATGGACCGGTTAGTCTTACGCTAAATTGTGATACGGTACGATACGCTAGATTAAACGGTGACCGGAATAGAATGTCAATTGGACCCGACAAGTACATAGACTTGTATAATATGGGAAGACCAATAACATTCTGGATTTTGATAAGGAATGGATAAAGTTAAACCCGTTTTGGTTTAAATACGCAAACTAGCTATGTATGCTTAACCAAACGCGTATAAGCGAAACCAGGTAACCGTAAGAGTCGTATATAAGTTCCATAATGAGATATGTTTAAAATATGTTATAAAATCAGTAGCATTTGAAAAGATAGGTCCGAGGTGTATTTAAAACCGAATTATGCCTTACAATGGCATTTTAGTCATTTTTAGGCTTATAAAAGATGTTTAAGTAAATCTGATGTTATGACCTTAAATATTCTGTAAAAACATATATTTTATCATGTTATAACAGTAGGATATCAAATATATGTGTGTTTCATGATTTTGAAACATACTATGTCCCGCAGGGGCATTTTAGTAATTTCACACGTAGCTTTGAAGCCGAATTTGGGATTCTGAGTTTGGGACTTGTACTTACTGTTGTTATATAAAGTTAAGTTTATAAATCAGTAAGTAACAAGTCTCGGCTCATGGTTATGGTTTTTAAACCATCCTTATGAGCCGAAAAGGCGTAAAAGTCGCTAAATTGCCGTTAAATCGAGATTTAATATAAACTGAAGTTAGGACCTGTTTTAAATGGCCAAAATATGTCATTTAACTTATAACATCAGTAAGTTAAGGTTTTGATTATAAAAAGTTTGATTCTTGCTATTTTTCCGTTAAAAAGGGTAGTTTAGTCGTTTAGCGGCGATTAGCGATTCTTAATCATACATTTAAGTCATAAACTGAACAAACATCCCAAACGGTCCTACTTATCATAACATATCAGTAAGTATACCATCCATATGCTCATATGCGCTAAAAATCTCATTTTGTGCAAAAAGGACCTATTTGCAAAGTTTTAAGGATTTTTACGGAACTTATGTAATAACTCGGATTTCTTAGGAATTGAGTCACGAAACTTTAGGAAAATATTATAGACATAATCATGGTCATAAAATGACCAAAACTTAGTATCAAGAATGGCTCAAAATGGGTCAGAACTGAAAGTTAACAGAAAGTCAACTGTTTGAGACTTTTGGTTACAAACCGAGCCCAGACCAAAAATTGACGAACCGAACCTGTTGACATATGTTCAAATACTTATTTTAAGGTTATTAATGCTTTAAAATATATTTTATAACATCCAGGTCGTTAGTTATGAATTTTACAAAAAACTGCTCAGTTTGACTTTTATTGACTTTTCGGTTGACTCGTCAATTGGCCATGAATCCGTCAAAATCTGAAAATGCCCTCTTGAGGGTTTATTACCTCCATCATTATGAGCACGTAGGAACTTTCGTTACGCACAACGGTGGAGTATACACGAATTTATAGCAAGGTCAAGGCGTAATTACAACGAGACTTTGTTATAGGCTAAGAACTATGAAGAATCGACTTAGCACGAGATTGAACACTTACATAAGGTCCAAGAGTTGCTAAGAACAGAATGGAATGCTCCAAATTCTTCTAGGACTCCTCCAAGGTGTGTAGACAAGCTTCCAAGGTGATGATCTTGTTGCAACACATGGAGAAGGCTCCTTAAATGCATGTTGAGAATGATAGAGGAAGCCATGTGTTGAGGAGGGTCTCCAGGTGCTCACAAGTGTTCTAGAGGTGTCAAACAATGAGCTTAAGGTGGCAAAAACCCGAGCAATAGGTGTCGAAGTGCATTGCTGGCAACCAAAATCACTTTTCTGTTGCTGGCACCTCCTCGCGGGGTGCGAGGGGTTTAGGTCTGGCCGGTCGCGGCCCGCGACCGTGTCTTGGGTCAGCCATCCAAGTTTAAACTTGGCAGTTTCAGTCCCGTACTTATTTAGCTCATAGAACTCTTATTTCTTGCACTTTTGGCCCCTCTACTTCATTCTAAAACATAACGAGGATAGGATAAGCGATTCGACAAACCTTGGTCCCTCCCATTTTGGCACATGACACACATGGATTACCGGGACACGTGTCGGAAAATTATTGGACGTAAAAACACGTAGTCTTACAGGTTGTAATAATCGTAAGTCGCTAGTCGGTTGATGGGGCGGGTACTAGCGATTAATCAAAATTAATTGGGATGAATTACGATTAATCGGCTCCTATTCGGGATTTTTACAACCATGCTAATTATTAATAAATTTTAATAAATTGAATTTTTAGTTGTAAAAATTAGAATTAAATAAAAACAAGAGTAAATTACACTTATGTTTGTATCGGATTGCAATGAATGCCCTTTAACTTCAATAATTACAGTCATAATACTTTATTTAAATTTTTTTTTAAACTTTTCATCCTTTTACACTAACCAGATTAAAGTTTTCAGTTAATTCTATTTACTTAAGGACAATTTAATCTTTTTACTTACTTATTTATAGTATAAATAAAAGAAAATAACATCAAATATAAAATATAAATACCATTTTTTCTCTCTCATACACACGCTCTTTCTCTCTCTCTCTCAGACACACTTCGAATTCTCTTTCTAAACAAATTAGCAGCCACACACCACCATTGAATTCCTCTCTCTAAACCTACCATCTTTCTTCCCTCTCTCTACCATTTAAAACCACCTCCATTGCCACCTGTGGACCGCCGCCACCACAAACCTAAATCCTACCACTTCACCTGAAAACAAGCCTTTGATTTGCCATCACTGGCATTACCATCATTATCGACCACTTCTTCACAACATTTCTATTAATCCTCTCTATCTCTCTCTAAATACACATCTTTCTCTCACAAGCCTCCCCATCGTTTTTCTACTCGTCGGACCATCGACATCGATTCCGATAGCGACATTGAAGATACCTGAATTTGAAGATGTCAGATCGTTGTCACTGGATAGATCTGAGCTGAAACGACCTAATCTGATCTGAAAGCAGGTTTCGTCAGTGACGGTCGTTCTCCATATCTGTTCACTCATTTTCAATTGGGGGTATATGAATGTATGATTGAAGTTAACTCTGAGTGATGTGTGTGTTGATTTCAGAAATCTTCATTTTATAGAATGTAAACAAAAGCTTCTGATTTTTTAATTTTTGTTTTGTCTTCTTGTAAAGCATTTAATCTGACACCATACTCTTCTCTGGAGTTTTAGTTAGTGATGAATCGTTAATTTTTGGTTAAGTCTTCTATTTGATTTGCTATAGCTTACTGCATTCTTTGATAATTGAATACATATATCCAAGTATTAACTTTTTAGGTTGTAATATACTTGGTTGATTCATTTGATTTTACCAATTATCATATATCCAAGTATTAACTTTTTAGATTGTAATATACTTGGTTGATTCATTTGATTTTACCTGTATGAATTGCCTGCCATTACTTTTTATTAATTATCTTTGAGATATTTGGTTTTGTAATTATGTTTGGCTTTTTTTTTTGTTTTTTAGAACTAGTGAAGAAGTTGAGGTTGAATTAGTGAAGAAATTGATATGATTGTGATCAATTAGTGGAAATTGATTTGATTGTAATGAGTTTTGAATTTTGGATCTGGTTATAAGAGAGAGAGAGAGAGAGAGAGAGAGAGAGATGGGGGGAATGAGGGTATTTATATTTGTTTTCATAATAAGTTATTAAATACTATACAAAATTAAGTAAAAAGACTAAACTGCCCTTATATGAATAGACTTAACAGAGAATTTTAACCTGGTTAATGCTAAAGGACGAAAGGTGTAACGAGTTTTCCAAATAAAGGATTGTGACTGTAATTATTGAAGTTAAATTACATCCATTGCAATCCGATACAAACATAAATGATGAAAAATGTAATTTACCCTAAAAACAATAAAGTAGTAGGTTTAAATGATTTGTACATTTTTTTTGAAAAACAATTCTTACACCTACTTTACACCTCTAACTTTAAATTAGTTCTATAACTTTAAATTAGTTCTTTGTCTATATTTGAACATAAAGTTTCCCCTTTAAAAGACACGTGTCTCTAGTTACAAAGGGGTCGTTTGGTAACTCTGAATGGTTAAGTGCTGAACCAGTAAGAGGTCTGAACCATTAAGTGTTGAACCAATAAAATGTCTGAACCATTAAGAGCTAGTATAATGCTTAATCGTTCAGAGGAAAATATCTATCCAATTCAGATTAGAGGTCATAACCATTCAGATTCAGTATAATGCTTAACATTCAGAGGAAAATGTCTGAACCATTCAGACATTTGCTCGCAAAACGTACAATCTTAACCATTAAGTGCTAAACCAGTAATAGGTCTGAACCATTAAGAGCCATATTAAGAGGTAAACAAACATCCCCTAAGTGAGCTAACCTCACGTTAGAAAATTATCACACCCTCAAATTGCACATGCAGAGTTTTACCGCGAGGCACGTGACAAACCAAGATCTAAGACACCAGCCATATAGAACGACCTCTATATGAGTAAAAAATACGTTTTTTAAACCAAAGTAAATTGCGGAAGCGTAAAGTAAATGTCATGTAAAGCAATGCGTCAAAACAAACGCCCAAAAATCAACATAAGTAAATGTATGAATGCAAACACCAAAAATAGTTTTAAATGCTATGCTGTGCTCCTAGCCGTGATTGAGTACCTTAGCGACCTGAGAAAGACATACAAAAACAAGTGTCAACACATAACGATGAGTGAGTTCACAGGTTTTGTTCACATATGTAAAATAATTCGTTGTTTCAGTTGTTTATAGTTTATAGCCGTGATTAGCAGTTTCTAGTTATATTTGTAGGTAGCTAACCTATACATTATGTCACTAAGGGTTCGAAACCGAAGCTGACTGTTTATGCATCGTTTGCCTTTGATTACCAGGTCTATCATTGACCATGGCGATGTGATAGGCAAATTTAACACCCGTTTGACCATTACTGGTCGAGTTAGCGCGACTAACTCAGGTGGGGCTTGTCGGTCCTAGTAGTACTACTCAAAATTTCCTCGCTATAATCCAATATTAACGGCCTGAGATGAAGGACTTCCAGTGATAGTATGCACCTTCGTGACCATAACTAACATAACAAAAACTCTAATACTAGTGACGTTACTTTACCATAACATAAAACATTACTTTACCGTAATGTAGTATATGCTTTCTCCCCCTGTGTTTTGTAAAAGTTAAAAGAGTAGGGGCCGTGAACTCAACCTAGATTTGCTCAGCTAGAATTAAAGTGACTAGGGTAGGTGTGGTCAACCATGTCCTGATATGGTCACCGTTTTAGTGTTAGTTATCATTCACGTAAGTCACTTGAATTCTACACGTATACTAACATATAATATGCAAACATGTTGACACTTAGTTATCCGTTCGTGTGGGTATGTGCATGTGTTCATCTCATAACATGCAACATGTTTAATGATACTCGTTTAGGTATCAAACAAAAATTAACACATTGTAGTAACACGCAAACACACTTAGAAACATATACATTAACTTTCAGCAGTTCCAACTCAACCTCCAAAGTTGAGTTGTTTTCATTAATTTTGTTAAAATACTTAACGAGCCAAAAAATTACAAATAATTTATGTGACATGTCATTAGGTCCAGTTGACCTTGTGTAATTTCTCAAAACCTAGTTGCTCACAGAAAAATCATTAAAAATCAAATAGCACATACGGGTCAGATTCGTCACATTCTATCGACAATTTACAGTTTAATTTATTTGAAAATCTTCGTTGATCCTTTTAACGTGATTCCGGTGGGAGAGTTGTCTAGACACCTAGAACTATCCACTATATAATATTCATTTATAAACTCCAAGTATTGAGCGAGTTATGATACCAAACATAACACTAAAATTCTACAGAAAAACACAGCCTGCACCTTTGATTCCGTTTAAAATATTTGACTATCCAAATCTCATCTAAAAACTATGAGACCTGTGCAGTTTGAACGGAAATTCGTTGGGCTCGATATTAGACTCAAAAACCATACTATTTCGTGAAGTTTTGACCAAGAAACAGGTTGTGCAAGTCGACTGAATTTTCTGCACAGAAGCTGTTTTACAACAGCTCTCTACAAAAATGTGTTTATGATTCTTATATCATATGTTTCAGCTTATATATCACATACAATCTCATATATATCGGATACTCATCTGGATTCATCAAGATCATGTTATAACACCAAAACTCTAGTGTACATGCATGTATACCAAACCCTAAAATTAATAGAACTTTATAACCAATTAACATAACATCAAGAACTTGAATTCTAACAACCTTAACATTTAAGAATCAAGAACTCAAGTATCAAGAAGAAAGAAAACGCAGCTATGACTGTATACGAATAACACCACTATAGACATGATAGATGTGTGTTACCGAGAGTGAAGATCGAGAGACTTGAAGACGAAGAGAGAAGATGGCTTCTGTGCTTGTGTGCATCAATTAGAAAGGGAGACAAGAGGGAGACTGAAGTCGCATGTAGGGTTTTGGGATTTAGGGATTGCATGCATGTTTTTTATAAATTATTAAAGGGTTGGGGCGGTGTGTGGTTTGGGCCGAAGGCCATATGGGGCGCTTTGGGTTTTCATGGGTTTGGGCTCGGTGAAAGTTATATGGGGCGAAGGTTGTAAGTGGCCGAAAGATGAAAAGGCGAAATATATAAGGGACGATAGATGGGTCTTTCGCGTCACAAGGGTTAAGGTGTTTCGGGGAGCGTCATGAAGGTTATATGTTTAATAGAGTCGAAAAGTTAATACCTTAAAGTGTGTATAAAAGTTAACACATTAAATTTTAAAATGTAAATACGAAACTATGTCGCATGTTATAACATTCCGATGATTCATAAAAGATACAAAACATGTAAAAGCTTTTAGAGTTGACCTGAAAGTGCGGGATGTGACAAAAATGATTTCTATTTGTAATATATTAACTTTTCCTTTTGCTGTGATAAGTTTCTAACAAGGTATACACTCAAATGCCAAAGGGTTATACATACTTGTAAATCAACGTGTTATACTAGATTCACACGTGTGTCAATATTATAATATAAACGTGCGTTGACATATATTCAAGTATATTCATATAGTTATCAACGCCCCGTTTAACACACATTTGCAAGACATTTCTACCTTACTATTTTCATGGTTTACGCCCCGCCGTAACGCAGGTTCCAAACACTAGTTATACACTTAAAACTTGAAATTTTACTTTTTTGACCCTATTCCGGCAATATGGCATTCGATTTCTATAATAGTTAATTTGAACACATGCCAACAGATAAAAAATGTAAGTTTTAACAATAATTTAGAATATAAATTACTAGGTTATGGCCCCGTGTGTTACACGGGTTGATTATTGAAAACGATATAATTTATTATTTGTAAATACTTATTATTTTTAATCTACTCATGATAGTTTTGATTGAACATACATGATAAATTCATAAGTTGTCATTAATAACATTGAATTTCATGGAAAAATCTCTAATAACATTGAATTTTATGGGACAAACCTTCTAAATTACAAAATATAAAACAAAGTCATCAAAATTCACACCAACAAAACTTGGAAAAAGTTGAATTAAAGCAAGGAATATTGGATTTTAATAATCCAAACTATTCGTCGTTGGCCACTAACGGTTCCAACTTAAAAAATAACCACCGGTTGTCCCAATTATCAACATATCGGCTTCCAATGGACCCTGACTAACGGAACTCTAACGTTGTTAGTCTCCGATCATCGAAAAAACGTTTTTAGCCGGAAAAAGTTTCCTAAAGGTCCGATCTAAGGTTACAATGAGGTTTGGGACGAAAATATTAAGTTTTCCGGCCAAAAACTTGAGTTTTCCGGACAAAAAGAAGTTTTCCGGCGATAAAAGAGTTTACAGCGACCTCAATAATTGAGGATTTTAGTAAAAAAAGGTTCCTAAAGTCCGTAATAAGGTTACAAAAAGGTTTGGAACAAAAAAGTTGAGTTTTCCGATAAAAAGTAGTTTTTCGGCCAAAAAAGTTTTTTCGGCGACCGGAGACTAACGACGTTAGGGTTCTGTTAGTCAGGATCCATTGGAGGCCAATATATTAATAGTTGGGACTGTCAATGGTTCTTTTTTAAGTTGTGAATGTTGGCAGCCAACGATGAATAGTTAGGATTATTGAAATCCAATAATCCTTAAAGAACCATGCAATTATTTTGATTCTTTTTACTCACGTTTACTACTTTGTCTGCGTTATTTATTGAAAAGAAACGTCTTGGTATCAATACATGCATCTCAACCCAATAGAAAATGTCCCCATTTTATTTCTTTTATTATATAACCACATGCATTGTACGAGTTGAATAAATGTAATTTTATATACCAAATAATAAAAAAAGTTATATCTTTAAAAACCCCATGTATTATTCAGGTTGAATAACTGTAATTTTGTATTTTAAATAATAAAAAAAGTTATATCATTAAATAAAAACCATGTGTATTGTACATGTTGAATAAATCTACTTTTATACCAAATAATAAAAAAATATTATATCTTTGAAAACAACGTGTATTACATGGATTGAATTATATAGTAAATAATAAAAAAATATCTTTAAAAAGCCTCGTGTATTACACGGGTTGAATAAATGTAAGTTTATATATTAAATAATAAAAAAGTTATATCTTTAAGAATCACGTGTATTGTAGGGTTGAATAAATGAAATTTTATATATCAAAAATAAAAAATTTACATCTTTAAAAACCTTGTGTCTTGCACGGTTTGAATAAATGTAATTTCATATACTAAATAATAAAGAAAATATTTAAAAAAAAATCTCATGTATTGCACGGATTGAATAAATTTAATTTATATACCAAATAATAAAATGGATAAATATAAATGGAAAACAAAACAGTAAAAGATAAAAAGATAAAATTTAGTTGTTTATAAATAAGAAAGTTGGTTATAAATAAACAAAACATAAAGGGTTGTTGTATTAATATCGTATTACAATTTTATTTTTTATACAGGAGCATAAATTTCATTTATTAGAAAGTAAAAATCTCTATAGGAGCATAAATTCCATTTATTATATATGAAGAAAGTGAAAATCTCTATAGAACTTAAATTTCACGCAATCATAAGTTCAAATAATTTTAAATTATATTCGTAAATTAAATACTTATTATATTTTTTTGAATTTAAAAAATTAGGTAGAGATAAATACTTATTGTATTATTTTGAATTTAAAAGATTAAGTAAGGATTTTAAAAAAATAAGTATAGATAATTGCGGAAAATAACTTTTAGGCGGGAAAACCCACAAAAGATCATCTCATAGAATGCCACGTGTCCTTATTGAGTTTACTTTATTATATGTATAGATTTTTGATATATCATACAAAGATATTAAAAATTATAATATACACAGGCAAGTTTTAATTGAACATATACCCACTGCCCACATTATTGTACATGTATTCATCCTTAAAGCTATAAACTATCACTAACCTATGTCTCATTCTATGATTGTACGTGATCGTAAACATAGTCGAATGAATATTTTTTGTTTAATTGTTATGTTAAATCTCAATGCATTATGCAAGTTGATATAGCATAATTGTATTTTTAATGTTTTCTGTTTTGTTATGGAAATCACATTGGTTACCCGTGATCTAAGCTAGGGTAGCCGTATTGCTTTGGGTATCCGCATAGAACGGTTCAGTTTTAGACCATTGTCTGGAATCCGGATCACGGGCAGAGGGAGTCTACAAGCAGGGGTAGCCCGTGCTACAGTAAACACAACGTAAACAAAACGTAACGTTCCCAAACTGAATGCATATTTTAACCCATAAAGATAGTGGTTGTAATTCAGTCATTGGGGAGTTATGTCAAATAGTTGCAAGAAAACTAGTTTACAGACCGAATTCAAAACTTAGCGATAAACAAAACGTAAATAAACGACCAACGCATCTGAAGAACGATTGAAAGAAGCCTAATAACTTTTTCTTGATTGATAAAAATCTTACACATGCTTTAAACACAATTCTCGTAATATTTACTTATGCCATAAACATAATAAGTGGCAAGCCAACAGTTGTAACTGCAATGGTGGAAATAACACCAAATTTAAGGTGATTCCAAAACGTAAGATTGTATCCATAGTTTTGAGATCGACGAGCTTGTTCACACACAATCAGGTTAGCGGCTGACCCGAGTAGCGACAGATTCCCGGCTACAGTGCTCACCCAAGCCAATATTAGCCATGCTTTTTTCTCCTTTGCAGCTGATATAGTAGCAACCGCTGCAGCCACCCTTGATCCAAGCAATAGTACTGAAAGTTAAAATAAAAATAAACAGATGAACTCATTATCTTAGTCATTTATAAAAAAATAAGCACTTAAATATAAACATATAAACACTTTCAACAATACTCTCTATCCTTATGATATACCTACCAATACCTCTACTATAAGCAGGGGTGGAACCACTATATTAGGAGCCGTAGCACGGGCTACGGCTTAACTTTGTATTCGTAGTGTTTTTTCCCCTGGTTTTATACATAGAATACCTCTAAAAAATACGAGGATACTCCTAACCAAAAAGTAGGATACTTGACATTACTAAAATCCCATTTTTTTGTAAGCCCAAACATTTTACAACCTGGAAACTTGTAGAATAATTAAGCCCAATGATAAAATAAGCCCAAATTAACAATAATGGAATCGAAAGGAGGCACTAAATATAATTGGTAAAGTTAGCCAAAGACCCAAAACAATATTATAATTGAATAAGTGATCTTGCTCGTCATATGGTGGAAACCGGAACACATAGTTTTTGTCCTTTGGTTTATCAGGTAGTGAATCTAGCCTTGGTTTTTACCGGTTGCAACCGCAACCGTTGAGAGATGTTTTTTCTAAATTGAAGTTTGTTAAGACGGATTTACGCAATTGATTTGGCCTGAAAGATTTGAACAATGCTATGGGTTGTGCGGTCAAAAGAAATTTTTGATAAATTAAAAGACGACGATGTGATGAAACGATTTTAAGCTATAAAAAAGGACAAATCTATTGGGTATTCGTTTTACTTTATTTATTATCGTTTGTTTATTATTGTATGATTGTACGGTAAAAAAAAATTCGGGATACCCCTAAATTAATGGGCTAGTTCCGCCACTGACTATAAGTGGTATAATACTCTACGTTTGTTTGTTTGTTAGTTAAACACTTTCAAATGAGAGCACATAAGTTTTTTATGTTAGTAGAAGATGGAAAGAGTACCTGTTGGCACATTTGAAGCAAGATTTGATAAAACAACTATCACAATAGCAAGAACCGCGATTCCGCTAACTTGATCAATTTTGGCATAAGGTTCCACAAACTTCCATATCGCACTTGGGATTCCTGTTCTATTGAAGCCTTCGACGGTCACAAACATCCCGCAAAAGAATATTAATAGTAAGAAACCTGGATGATAAAATGAATTTAGCTCTTAGTTTTTGCAAAAAAAATGAATAAGCGAATTGAGTTTAAACATAGTGCATTTTTTTACCTTTTCTAAGCATGGTCTAGCATCCTTGAAATCAAGAACCGCAAGCGCCATTGCAGCTGTAATGGCGGTCCATGACATGTCTAATTCCATTAGGAAACATACTAACATTCCTACTGTAATAACATATACTCCTATCTTCCATTCTTCCATTTAGCAGGCTTCTCATCAGTTTCCTCCAAACCCAAATCAGAACTTTCTTTCCCGTTGATGGATGAAGCGCTTGAAACAACTCGTGCATCCTTCTTCTGCAATGATCCATTTTCCGTAACATCTTTCGTGCCATTTGCATCTTTAGAAATTTCATTGTCACCAGAACCAACTACACGATTCCTAAGAGCATTAACGTCTATGCGTCCACTACGACCTGGAAAGGTATGACTATTTATGGCTTCATGATAAGCATTGAGATCTTGAGATGTAAGATGTGACATTGTAGCCTGTGAAAACCTATGCGAATTCACATCTTCTTCAGGGGTTAACTCTATTGGAGGTTCTTCTTCATCTTTCTGAACAGATAACACCTTCCAAAACATGCATAACAGAATCAAAGCATTGACACAACCGCCCACAACCGTTGCTAACGCAATCCCCAACAAGAATTTCCCAAAAGGTATCTTGCTTTGAACTGCAATAACCAAATTTTGAGGGTTACCGATCGGTGTAGCAGCAGACCCAATATTTGAACTGGAAGCAAGTGCTAGTAGGAAAGGACGGGGTGGGAGGTTTTGTTGTCTCGCAATTTTGAGTACAAACTCGGTTAACACAACACATGACGTGTCGTTAGTGAAAAAAGCACTAGAAACCGCCGACACTAAGCAAACTCGATAAAGCAAATCTTTAGGTCCTTGGCTTTTCCATGTAAGCAACTTGCCTAAATATTTGAACATATCAGCTCTTTCGAGATAAATACCTATGACCATTGTACCAAATAGAAGACCAAGAATTGGAAGATTGATAGAATCATACGCTTGATCAGGCGTTAAAACTTTAAAAAGAACCATGAGCATCGCACCAAGTAGTGACCCTGCTGTTCTTCCAACGGGCATAAACGGGACAGCAGGAAAAACAGCCAAAACCCAAAATACAGCAAAAGCGATAGAGCCTAGAACCACCTTGACAGTAGGCGCCATATCCATGGTTTGCGTATGCTAGATCAATAGTCACCAGTCTTCGGACGAGAGACGAATCACCCTAACATATACAAATGAACAGTTAACAACTTGTTTACAACATATATACCTATTAGATACTACCCCGGTGCACTGGCGGATCTAGAAGAAAATTTCAGGGGTATCCTAGAATTTTTTGTTGGACCTAGGGGTATCCTAGTATTTGCTACGTACATAAAACAAAGAAGAAAAGAAAAATTTTGCACTAATTTTACACTTCCCCGACAATATTGAGGGTAAATTTAGTCGCTATAGATTGGGAACAACTTTTTTAAGCTTTCTGCTATGGATTGCGAACAGTTTAGTCGCTAGTTATTATTTTTCACCCATTTTTCATAAATTTTGGATTAATGAAATGGAAATAAAATGTTTTTATCTACGGAGACAAAATTTTGTTGCTACATAGTTTACCCCAAAATTTTCCTCCATCCAACCAAACCTTATAGAGACCAAATTTTGTCGCGATAGCATCCGAAAAATGAAATTTGAAACTTTGTAGTGACCGAATGTACTCGTTGTAGGTCTATCTGTAGTATATACTGGCTCTGAATGACCACTCAATATAATACTTAATCATTCAGAGGGAAATATCTAAACCATTCAGACTATGTTTACGAAACAAATAGTCTCAACCATTAAATACTGAACAAGTAAGAGGTCTGAACCATTAAGAGCTAACCAAATAGCCCATAAATCTGATAAAAAATAATAAAAGAAAATTAAGAAATAATGAAATTTTAAATTAGAAAAAAAAAGTTGCAACTTGAGGAATTGAACACTTAAAAACCTTGCTTTAGAACCAACTATGAATTAAAAATAAACTGAATAAAATAGTATTATAGTTACTGTGTATGTAACTTTTGATTGATTATATATAATATATATAATACTCATGCATCATATTAGTTAATCAGTGCAGAAAACTTAGATTACAACTAAGCGCATAATATTAATAAAGTGTTTTATACCAACTTATTACAAGGTGATTGGAATTTGGAACTCGATTTGTGTAAGTGCTTTTAAATTAAAACCGACCCTTTATATTATATACGTAAACCATCCTATGGTAAAGATATCGCCTTAAGTGTTTTATACCACATAAAATGTCATGAGAACACTTGGTGAATAGACATATACCACATAAAAGGTGTATTAACAAAATGAGTTTTTTTTTTTCTAATGGTAAATTTGAATCACTAACGGACCACTGGAGTATCATCGTGCCACCAGCTTAACCATCCGATCATATCCATCTCCACTAGTCTATAATGGATATATACCAATTCAAGAGGAAATCCAATCTAGAAAAAACCCCTTGTGGGAATCGAACCCAAGACCTCTTGGTCCTAAACCTTATCTCACCCCCTGAGATGCCACTAGACTATAATGCCATGAGCGTTAGTTAACTAGTTCGTTCTAAGAAAGCTTATAAAGTCCCAAATTATTTATGTAAAGATAGAAGAAGATGAAGAAGCTTAACTCTCGTCAGAGATTACCACATGTGTAGGTCCTGGTTTTCTGAGCTTCACAACAGGAATCAACAATCATAGGGGTTGGGTTATGAACACTAAAAAATAGTATGTTTTTCATTGTTTGATTCTATATGTTTGATCCTATAAAAACACTGCCCAATTGGTAGAAAGAATAGATGGATGGTGGAATGTGCCATAAACATATAAAACAAACTTTAGAAAACACTATAGCTCATTTACTATTTATCATTTACTATTTACGGACTTGTTAACACTAAATAAACAATTACAATATGTGTGACATTCCTCATAAATCTCTGCGAAAGACATATATTTATAAAGTGATTTCATGACGTCTTGCAACTTTAAAAATTTCTTGAAGATATATATATCTGTCAGTCACTCAGGAAAATCTTCGTGAAGATATAGAATTCTTGCGAGATTTGATGATGATTCAAATATTTAGATTAAAAAGCATGTTTAAATTAATTCAAGTGTTTGTGAGACACTATTGAGCTTGCAATTATGTAGACTCTATTCTAAACGTTTGATCTTGATTAAAGTGTTTGAACTGTCTTTAAGAAACATGGTGTGGTGGTAAGGAGTCTCTCGCTCTCTATCTAAGAGGTTGAGGATTCAAATTCTGCAAAGTATTTAGCAATAGGTTAGTTTGTTATTCAAGAAAATATTAAAGTGCTGCATCTTCTAGTTGCCAGTTTGATATTTAGCTTGGGGATCAACTGATATATAATTAGTGAAGCTTTCACTCGGTATTCTCTAAAGAACCAATAGATGTATAACGTGTATAGTTGGTCACAAGGTTAGGAATACTTGCTTGATATAATTCAGAAGGATGATAAGATAGATTCGGTGGAACAACTTCAATAGAAACTATAACCACCGTTTCTAAATTATTGACATTTTGTGCTGCAACACTTTCACTGACAATGGGTGCACTTTCACTGACAATGGGTGCAGTAGATTGAATATCTGGGGAATTTGATTGAGCCTCCTTCTGAACCTCTTCTTGTGGTTCATCATCGGATGTCGACAACATTTCTTCGTCATTGGCATCTTCAGAATTTGAATATTCTAAATCAGCATCAGAATTCGGCATTCTACATCATGAACATTCTGAGAATTACATACTTTTTCAACATTATTTGTTGAACTAGATTTTGTTAGTGTGACAACAATCGGTCTTGGAATTTGTAATTGAGCTACACTTTGTTGTTGCAAATACAATGCGGCAAATTCTTCATATGTTGGTTCTACAGGTTGTTGGGTTATTCGGTTTGTTGCGGGTGTCACACCCCGATCCGCAACGGAATAAGAGTCGGGGCATAATTGGGTTATCACCAAAGCTCATGATGTTTACTAAAATGTTTCATATTTATTAAATTCAAATTACAACTTAAATATTCAAATCAAATCCATACAATTACAAGGAAATGAAACTATTTAAACAATCCAAAGCTTAAACTGATTTATTCTTCTAGGCCTTCCTATGTGTTTCTTGCCTCAACTGGATCACCTGTATCATGTGTAAAACGGGGGATATTTTGGGTTAACAAAAGTTGGCGAGTGAACCTTGATAAAACATTGTTATTAATTTCTTGTTTTATTTAATATTGAAAATTTGTGTAATAATCACATGTGAGCAAATATATATATATATATAACAAAAACACAAACCACATTGGATGAGTAAATGACATGAATGATGATGTATATGAGATCAAGGCTCAATCAAACGGAGCCGATCGAGTGACATGAATGATGATGTATGTGAGATCAAGGCTCAATCAAACGGAGCCGATCGAATGAGGCACCTGATACTCAACCCGTATCCCACGGGGAGCTGATGGACCTAATGAAATGCATGCATTGAAAATGATAACTTCAATCTAAACATAATTCACACAACAATTGACACATATTTGATACACATTTGATCACGGATATGATGGATGCACAAGTGTTTAAATATAATAAGGAATTAAACGACACATGATACACCCCAAAATGTGATTAAAACGGGGAACTGGTAGAGATTCACTCACATTGGGTGCGTTCTTTGATGACGTTGGATGCGCACGAATTTTAGGATTTGATCGACGAGGAAAACTAACCTAAAATAATAACGAAATGATTCGGTAAATTAGTACTTTTAATTCATACTCTCAATGTGATTTTTAGATTTGTTTTTGTGAGTTTAAGGAGGTTTTCTATCTTTAAAAATCTTATTTTTAAGTATTTTAATTGATTTTCCGATTAAATAAATTAATAAAAATAAATAAATTTTTTGACTTTTTGACCGTTGACCGGTCGGATTGTGTTTAATTATGCGCTGAGTGAGGTTCGAACTCGAGACCTCTCGTTTACGTGCACGCAGCTCTACCAACTGAGCTACGTGTCTAACCCGAAATATTCTCTGTTTTAATTATATATATATATACTGATTAACTTTTATCTTATTTAGTTTATTTCAAAACTGATTTAAAATGGCCGAACCGACTTCAGTGACCCGGAGTCGAACTCGGGACGTTCGGTTCGAGTGCGCACAGCCCAACCAGTTGGGCTGTGTGCTTAACCTGTTTAATTACTGAATTATATTATATTTATATACATCTTGAAGGGTGATCTGAATAGGTTTAAAAAAAGAATTGGTTTTATTTCTGAAAGTCGGTAACATGTGCGATTCGAACTTGGGACGTGCGTGTTACGTTGCACACAGTCCACCGCTGGACTGTGTGTCTAACCCGGTGAAATATCTAGTTTTAATTAAACTTATACACATTGTTCGACTTCGTCTTCTTCGTTTAACATTTCAGAACAGTGAATTCCGACTGTTATGTTTAATCGATCTAACTTATATTTGATTGAATTGAAGAGAGAAATGAAATAACAGGGTATACCAGAACGGCGAGTTTGCTTCAGGTTTCCCGGCAAAGTCTCGTCGTCTCCGATCTGCGGATTCCGGCTGAGGGAAACTGTTTAACAGTTTTGATTACTAGATTGAGCAATTAGATTATAAATCAAAAGATTGCAAGAGAAATTTTGATGATTGTACCGTCTGAAAAAAATCGCTGTTTTCCGTTCAGTGATTCCGGCGAAACTGGAATTTCCGGCGACGTGCTAAAGCTTCGAGTAATTGTGCGATTTTGAGCGAAAAGGTCACCAGAGGTTTAGGTGGGTATTTATAAGGATGAACAGGATGTATTGGGTCCGAATTATGGTCTTGATTCGCGGTCCAAACTTTTCCGGCGGTTACGACTGGAATTGGGGGTTAGACATCGGTTATAACCGATGTCGAATTTAGTTCACGCGTTTCAGTCAAAGAAAACGGTCGTGATTTGCGAAATCATCGGTTTTTCCGGCGACTGCGGATTGGGCGCGCTGATTTCCGGTTAGACTTTTGGATTTACTTTAAATGTTATTTGTTTCTGTATTTGTCATGAAAGAAGTGTGTGGCGGAGTGGTGTGGTGTGTGTTTGTGCTTATGGGCGACCGGGGTTCGAAACCCGGCAGCCTCATTTTATTTTTTTATTCACTTATTTTTATCATTTATTAATTATAGTTTTTAAATTCTAAAATGTTTATTAATTATGTATTGTTTAAAATTAAAATGAATAATATATACGCAACGAAAATTATAACTGAATATTTTTTAAATTCTAAAATGTTTATTAATTATGTATTGTTTAAAATTAAAATGAATAATATATACGCAACGAAAATTATAACTGAATATTCGATTAATAAACGAAGCGGGTTCTGAAACCCGTTTTTCGACGAATGTTACAGTATCCCCTACTTTTAGAAATTTCTTCCCGAAATTTAAGTAGTAGTGGTAACTGGAAAAAGATGCGGGTATTTTTCGCGCATTGAGTCTTCACGTTCCCAAGTGAACTCGGGTCCTCGTTTTGACTCCCAACGTACCCTGACAATTGGAATACGACTTCGTCTTAAACGCTTTTCTCCGAAGTCCATGATTTCTACTGGTCTTTCAATGAAGTGCATAGATTCATCGATCTGAATGTCTTCTAGAGGAATATGGAGGTTTTCATCGGCGAGGCACTTCTTCAAGTTTGATACGTGGAATGTGGGATGAATTCTGTTGAGCTCTTCTGGTAGGTCAAGCTTGTATGCTACAGGACCTATTCTTTCGAGTATCTTGAAAGGTCTTACGTAGCGTGGTGCTAGCTTGCCCTTCTGGCCAAAACGAACTACTCCCTTCCACGGGGATACTTTTAAAAGTACTTGATCACCAATGTCAAACTCCAGGGGCTTTCATCGTTTGTCTGCATAACTCTTTTGACGACTTTGTGCCGCTAGAAGATTGTTTTGAATTTGATGGATTTTGTCGGTTGTTTCTTGAATTAATTCTGGACCGGTGATTTGTGCTTCCCCAATTTCGTGCCAACATATTGGAGATCGGCACTTACGACCATATAAAGCTTCGAAAGGAGCCATGCCGATACTTGAGTAATAGCTATTGTTGTACGAAAATTCAACCAATGGTAGGTGAGCGTCCCAATTTCACTTGAAGTCTATGACACATGCTCGAAGCATGTCTTCAAGAGTTTGGATGGTGCGTTCAGATTGTCCATCAGTTTGAGGATGAAAAGCGGTACTGAGGTCTAATCGTGTACCCAAGGCGGTTTGTACGGCTCGCCATGTTCGTGAAGTGAAACGACCATCACGGTCTGAAATGATGCTTAAAGGTACACCATGACGGCTTACGATCTCGCTGATGTAGATACGAGCTAACTTCTCATTCTTAAAGTCCTCGCGAATCGGAATGAAGTGAGCTGATTTTGTAAGACGATCAATGATTACCCATATGGTGTCATACCCACTGGAGGTGCGAGGTAACCCGGTAATGAAATCCATGGTTATGTTTTCCCACTTCCACACAGGTATTTCGGGTTGGACTAGAAGTCCTGAAGGTCTTTGATGTTCAACTTTTACTTTGGAACAGGTAAGGCACTTGGAAACAAAAACAGCGATATCCTTTTTCATGTTAGGCCACCAGTAGGTGTATCGTAAGTCTTGATACATCTTGTCGGCTCCTGGGTGTACAGAGTACCGTGTTTTGTGCGCCTTATTCATAAGGAAATCACGAAGGTTGTCGCGATCAGGAATCCATATGCGGTTTAAATAGTATAGAATACCGTCAGATTTGGTTTCGATTTTGAGTTCCGCTCCACATGACAGCTCATCGCGTACGTCGTTTTCTGTTACAGAAACATGTTGAGCTTCTCGGATTCGATCTTTGATGTCGGTTATGATTTGCGAACATAGAAGACGAATGGAGTTCGCATAACCTTTTCGACTGAGTGCATCAGCCACCACATTTGCCTTGCCAGGATGATACCGAATTTCACAGTCGTAGTCGTTAAGAAGTTCGACCCATCTTCGTTGCCTCATATTCAACTCCTTTTGGTTGAAGATATGTTGGAGACTCTTGTGGTCAGTGTATATTTCACACTTGGTACCGTAGAGGTAATGTCTCCATATCTTGAGAGCGAACATAACGGCTCCAAGTTCCAGGTCGTGGGTGGTGTAATTCTTTTCATGAACTTTGAGTTGCCTAGAAGCATAGGCTATCACTTTTCCTCTTTACAATAATACACAGCCTAGCCCTTGCCCTGATGCGTCGCAATATACTACAAAATCATCGCAACCCTCAGGGAGTGTGAGGATAGGTGCGTCACAAAGTTTTTGCTTTAAGGTTTGGAAAGCCTCCTCTTGTTTAGGTCCCTATATGAAGGGTTTTCCTTTATGAGTCAAGGCCGTGAGTGGTACAGCAATACGGGAAAAATTGGCGATGAAGCGTCGATAGTAACCAGCCAAACCTAGAAATGATCTTACTTCAGTAGGGGTACGTGGTGCTTGCCATTCCTGTACTGCCTTGATTTTTGAAGGATCGACATGTATTCCCTTGTCATTGACGACATGTACAAGGAATTGTACTTCCCTTAACCAGATTTCACATTTTGAGAACTTAGCGTAGAGCTTTTCAGTTCTTAAGAGTGTAAGGATGAGTCGAAGGTGTCGTTCATGATCGGATTTAGACTTGGAGTAGATGAGGATGTCATCGATGAAGACTATGACAAAGCGGTTGAGGTAGGGTTTGCATACCCTATTCATTAGATCCATGAAGACAGCTGGGGCGTTGGTTAAACCGAATGGCATGACCATGAATTCGTAATGACCATAACGAGTCCGGAGGCGGTCTTTGGGACGTCTTCTTCATGTACTCTGAGTTGATGATAACCAGAACGAAGGTCGATTTTTGAAAAGCAGGTGGCGCCTTGAAGTTGGTCTAGGAGGTCATCGATGCGAGGTAGTGGGTAGCGATTCTTAACCGTTAACTTGTTGAGTTCTCTGTAGACGACACACATGCGAAACGTTCCATCTTTCTTCTTCACAAAAAGAACAGGTGCACCCCAAGGCGAGGAGCTAGGACGTATGAATCCTTTGTCAGTCAACTCTTGCAGTTGACTGGCCAGCTCTTGCATTTCGGATGGGGCTAACCTATAAGGAGATTTTGCGACTGGTGTAGCGCCAGGTACAAGATCGATGCGGTATTCGACTTCTCTCACAGGAGGGAGTCCTGAGATGTCGTCGGGAAAGACTTGTGGGAATTCCTTCACCATTGGTATATCTTCGAGTTTCTTCTCCTTGTTTCCCTTTTTGACGAAGTGAGTTAGGAATGCGACATAGTTCTCGCGGAGATATTTTCGGGCTTGAAGGCAGGACATTAATTTGAGTCCTTTTGAAGGGGTTTCTCCAAAGATACGTAGGGTCTGACCGTCTGCAAGAGGAATGCGAATGAACTTTTCGTGGCATACTACTTCGGCGTGATGCTGGCTGAGCCAGTCCATACCGATTATAATACCGAAACTTCCCAACTTCATAGGAATGAGGTTAACTGGAAAATCGTGATCGTTTAGAGTGAGGGTACAATTTCGTATAATAGAATTTAATGAAACGGGCTTTCCGTCAGCAACTTCCACCGTTAGAGATTCCATGAGATTATCACGGGTTTGGTTGAGGATAGGTTCAAATTCTAAGGACACAAAACTCTTATCCGCGCAAGTATCGAATAACATGGATGCATAACTACCATTGATGAGAAACGTACCGTTAACCACGTTGTTGTCAGCCCTAGCTTGGTTGGCATTGATGTTGAAAGTTCTTCCTCTAGCAGGTGGATGAGCTTGGTTAGCTTGGTTTATCGGATTTGCTTGAGCTTGGTCATGGATGATGTTCACCAAGCGTGGACATGTGTTCCTGAAGTGGTTTGGGTCTCCACAGTTGTAACATGCTCGCATGGGTTGCATCATGGGGTAGTTGGGTTGGTAGTAGGATTGGGCTGTATGTTGTGCAGGTGGTAGAAGTAAAGGTTGTTGGGCTTGACCCACTATCTGATGGTGGGTTTGGGTTGAGGGTTGATTGCGGTTCATTCGTTGAAGCGTGCGACAAGTTTGAATAGTGTGACCCGCACGGCCACAGCTGGTGCAATGTTGGCAAGGAGTTTCGGGGAGGTGATGGTACTGACAACGGTTGCATTTTGGGTATGGGCCGGTGTATGGCTTTTTAAATGGTGCAGCTGAGGGAGCAATTTGGGTAATTGGTGCGGCAGTGATAGGAGGGTTTGTTTGTGTGACGGCAGAATTTCTGCTGTTTCGTTTCCTCTTACCAGCAAACTTTGAAGAGGAGACGGAGTGATTTGGAGTTTGGGCCTCAATGGGGGCTTTCTTTTTCTCGTCCTTGAATTTGCCGTTTCGGATGCGATTCTCGGTAAGTTCAGTAGCTAGTTCAATTGCGGTTTCAAGTGTTGCAGGCGAAGTGCTTAGAACCGAGTCTTGAATTTTCGAGGGGAGGCCTCGAATGTAGTGTTCGACTAAGCGGTACAGTGGGGTGAACAAGTTGGGAATCATTTGGTTCAGTTCGAGAAATCTCTTGTTGTAGGAAGTGTGATCTCCTTCCTTTTGTTTCAACGAGTGGAATTCATCTTCCAACTTTTTGATTTCGCTTCTTGGACAGAAGCGCCTTGTCATGAGTTCCCTTAACTCTTCCCATGTTAAGGCCATGGCATCTTCGACTCCTCGCTTACCCTTTTCTGTGTTCCACCAGGTAAGGGCTACTCCAAACAGTCTCCCTGTTGCATAACGTACCTTGCGATCCTCGGGACAATCGCAATTGAGGAAGGTGTTCTCCATTTCTTCAAACCAGTGGAGGAGGGCAGTAACACCTTCGGTCCCTTCATACTTTGGGGGATCGCAAGATTTGAAGTGTTTGTAGGAGCACTTTTTGGAGTGAGGGTTGGCGACGCTCTGGTCTTCTTGATTGGGAGAGTTGGTAGGATTTGCGGTGAGAGCTTGTTGAACTTGAATCACGATGTCAGGAAGTACCGCGGCCATTTGTTTAGCAATTTGAGTGGCCAAGCGTTCATTGGATCTTCCTGACTTTCTGCCTCCGCGTAGTTGCCTAGCCGACATCTACAGGAACATACATAGGAAGATTGTGAGTTTAAGAAGTTTTTAGGTGTCATGTGTCGTTAAAAGAATAAAAATAACATAACTATCAATAATGCAACTACATCCATAGGATGTCTTGGGTTTGCTCATGTTTGGGCCTCCAATGTCCCCCATACCATCGCCTGTATAGTCATGTGGGCCCCATGACTATTGGCTTAGTAGGATTCACATTGGTGTTGGCGGTTTAACACTCGCATCACCCGAATGAAAACCATGAAATATGATTGCGAGATGTATGGTAGGAGGGTGTCCAGGTGTGGACACAATGACAACTCAAAGTGGGGTTAGCTCACACGACATTTGGTATAGCATGCTTTGGCCTAATAGGTCCTTCGTACTCTCATCGTTAGTCCCCAGGTAGGCAAACTGGTCCTTTATTTTGGATTTATACAAATGCCAAGCCTAGACAGGACGTTCCGACTACCGGTACTCGTACCCTTCAAGTTACTACATGCCCGTCATGAGAACTCACTTTGATGTGATTTGAAAAATACAAAAATCGTTGCAAAAATCATGGGAATTGTGAGGTGTGTGCTCTCATGGATATGATATGTTATGAGGATATGATTTATGATGAGCATTGTATAATAATATGTACTTATGAACATGCTTGCATAACATTGAATGTAACAATAAACATAAAGCATATAAACATCATGAATTTTGTATGTAACGCATAAACAATTTAAAATTTTAATCAACTATAGTATAGGCTCTAAGGGTCTAATAATCTATCCTATATCCCTTTAGTCATGGCTCTGATACCAACTGTCACACCCCGACCCGCAGCGGAATAAGAGTCGGGGCATAATTGGGTTATCACCAAAGCTCATGATGTTTACTAAAATGTTTCATATTTATTAAATTCAAATTACAACTTAAATATTCAAATCAAATCCATACAATTACAAGGAAATGAAACTATTTAAACAATCCAAAGCTTAAACTGATTTATTCTTCTAGGCCTTCCTATGTGTTTCTTGCCTCAACTGGATCACATGTATCATGTGTAAAACGGGGGATATTTTGGGTCAACAAAAGTTGGCGAGTGAACCTTAATAAAACATTGTTATTAATTTCTTGTTTTATTTAATATTGAAATTTGTGCAATAATCACATGTGAGCAAATATATATATATAACAAAAACACAAACCACATTGGATGAGTAAATGACATGAATGATGATGTATATGAGATCAAGGCTCAATCAAACGGAGCCGATCGAGTGACATGAATGATGATGTATGTGAGATCAAGGCTCAATCAAACGGAGCCGATCGAATGAGGCACCTGATACTCAACCCGTATCCCACGGGGAGCTGATGGGCCTAATGAAATGCATGCACTGAAAATGATAACTTCAATCTAAACATAATTCACACAACAATTGACACATATTTGATACACATTTGATCACAGATATGATGGATGCACAAGTGTTTAAATATAATAAGGAATTAAACGACACATGATACACCCCAAAATGTGATTAAAACGGGGAATTGGTAGAGATTCACTCACATTGAGTGCGTTCTTTGATGACGTTGGATGCGCACGAATTTTAGGATTTGATCGACGAGGAAAACTAATCTAAAATAATAACGAAATGATTCGGTAAATTAGTAGTTTTAATTCATATTCTTAATGTGATTTTTAGATTTATTTTTGTGAGTTTAAGGAGGTTTTCTATCTTTAAAAATCTTATTTTTAAGTATTTTTAATTGATTTTCCGATTAAATAAATTAATAAAAATAAATAAAAAAATTTGACTTTTTGACCGTTGACCGTTGACCGGTCGGATTGTGTTTAATTATGCGTTGAGTGAGGTTCGAACTCGAGACCTCTCGTTTACGTGCACGCAGCTCTACCAACTGAGCTACGTGTCTAACCCGAAATATTCTCTGTTTTAATTATATATATATACTGATTAACTTTTATCTTATTTAGTTTATTTTAAAAATGATTTAAAATGGCCGAACCGACTTCAGTGACCCGGAGTCGAACTCGGGACGTTCGGTTCGAGTGCGCACAACCCAACCAGTTGGGCTGTGTGCTTTACCTGTTTAATTACTGAATTATATTATATTTATATACATGTTGAAGGGTGATCTGAATAGGTTTAAAAAAAAGAATTGGTTTTATTTCTGAAAGTCGGTAACATGTGCGATTCGAACTCGGGACGTGCGTGTTACGTTGCACACAGTCCACCGTTGGACTGTGTGTCTAACCCGGTGAAATATCTAGTTTTAATTAAACTTATACACATTGTTCGACTTCGTCTTCTTCGTTTAACATTTCAGAACAGTGAATTCCGACTGTTCGGTTTAATCGATCTAACTTATATTTGATTGAATTGAAGAGAGAAATGAAATAACAGGGTATACCAGAACGGCGAGTTTGCTTCAGGTTTTCCGGCAAAGTCTCGTCGTCTCCGATCTGCAGATTCCGGCTGAGGGAAACTGTTTAACAGTTTTGATTACTAGATTGAGCAATTAGATTATAAATCGAAAGATAGCAAGAGAAATTTTGATGATTGTACGTCTGAAGAAAATCGCGGTTTTCCGTTCAGTGATTCCGGCCAAATTGGAATTTCCGGCGACGTGCTAAAGCTTCGAGTAATTGTGCGATTTTGAGCGAAAAGGTCACCAGAGGTTTAGGTGGGTATTTATAAGGATGAACAGGATGTATTGGGTCCGAATTATGGTCTTGATTCGCGGTCCAAACTTTTCCGGCGGTTACGACTGGAATTGGGGGTTAGACATCGGTTATAACCGATGTCGAATTTAGTTCACGCGTTTCAGTCAAAGAAAACGGTCGTGATTTGCGAAATCGTCGGTTTTTCCGGCGACTGCGAATTGGGCACGCTGATTTCCAGTTTGACTTTTGGATTTACTTTAAATATTATTTGTTTCTGTATTTGTCATGAAAGAAGTGTGTGGCGGAGTGGTGTGGTGTGTGTTTGTGCTTATGGGCGACCCTGGTTCGAAACCCGGCAGCCTCATTTTATTTTTTTATTCACTTATTTTTATCATTTATTAATTATAGTTTTTAAATTTAAAATGTTTATTAATTATGTATTGTTTAAAATTAAAATGAACAATATATACGCAACGAAAGTTATAACTGAATATTCGATTAATAAACGAAGCGGGTTCTGAAACCCGTTTTTCGACGAATGTTACAGCGGGTCAAATGGGTTGATGCGTTACCGGGTCACGGGTAACGGATCCGGAGAGCCAGATTCGGAGCAACTGAAAACGTATTCAATCACATGTTTATTAGAGTTTGTGATGGACTAGGTAGTACCGACTTTATTGTGAACGTGAGTTTTGATTTATTCAAATGACTTGTTTATCAAGTCCTAGTTTCTAGGAGAAGTAGCATCTTTTATTATTCTTTATAATATTCCTACGTAGGATCCATGTAATGTTATAAATACCTTAACTTCACATATATTATATACATACATACGTAAATTGTGTGTATTGTGTGTGAGGTTTGAGGGGCCTGAACTAATATTTGGTATCAGAGCCTAGGGCTCGAGAACCGGGTTTGAAGATCGAAGGAAGCCTCCGCCGCCGGCGGGTTTGTCGGTCGGATGGTGGAGGGCAGGTGTAAAAGAAGGGTTCGGGATCGTTATACAGTAGAAGACGGAGACCGTAGGTGGTTCGTGTCAGTCGTTTTCGTACGGAGAGTACCGGTTAGGATGAAGGGGGTGACGGGTGAACACCAGTGTGTCACGTGGCTGTTAGTTGTGATCGAAGTCGAAGAAAAGGGTGCAGCGATCAGAGGTTACCGGTGTGCAGTGATCGGAGGTGATAGATCAGCAGTGATCGGAGATAATTAGTGATCGCAGGTCGGCGGTTTCGAGGGTTTATGTTCTAGGGTCAAGAGGGTAGCGTAGACGAGTCGTGATTCAGGCCAAATCAGCGGGCTTGTTAACCCAGTTGTTGATCGAAGAACGAAGAAGTGATCGTGTCTTTTATTTGTCGGATACTCTTTCTTGCCTAGGAGAAAATCGCAAGGAGACGTCGAATTCTTATGGCAGAAAAACCAACGGGTGTAGCGCGGTAGAAACGAAACAACAGGGTGGCTGAGATATTCGTTTAGCGACTCGAAGATGGTGCAGCGGGTGGCTGGTGTCTAGCTGGTGGTTGATACGCAAGTGATGCTTATCAAGGAAGGGTTTGACAGAATAGTGAAATCACGATCAGAGATGACTTTGGACGTGGTCAAGGTGAAGACCGGGGTGTCCAGGATAGGTTGTGTTATTGGAAGGCTTTGGGCGTGACCATGGTTGAGGTCGGGTGTCCGGTAGAAGTCAGAGATGGTTCGAGAGAAGACGGTTTCTCGGGTATCATGAACGAGTGGTGTGAATAAACCGATTAAGGGGGTGATTGTTGGGTTATTGGGTTTGTTGCGGGTCAAATGGGTTGATGCGTTATCGGGTCACGGGTAGCGGGTCCGGAGAGCCAGATTCGGAGCAACTGAAAACGTATTCAATCACATGTTTATTAGAGTTTGTGATGGACTTGGTAGTACCGACTTTATTGTGAACGTGGGTTTTGATTTATTCATGACTTGTTTATCAAGTCCTAGTTTCTAGGAGAAGTTGCATCTTTTATTATTCTTTATAATATTCCTACGTAGGATCCATGTAATGTAATGTTATAAATACCTTGCTTTGTTTTATTGAAAAGATAACACCCCATTTTTCAATTATAATATACAGAAGCCTTTCATCTTTACATACACCATTTCTTCATATTAACTTCATATATATTATATACATACATACGTAAATTGTGTGTATTGTGTGTGAGGTTTGAGGGGCCTGAACCAACACAGGTAAGTTGAATGATTTCCGTAGGCTTTCGTAGTCGAAAAACCATGGATCACCCAGTTTCTGTGTTGGAGTGGCATTATTCTGACATTTGACATGTTACGCTTGAAATATCTGATTGATACTCGGAAGATATACTCGTTTTAAAGGACTTGCATACCCTATAAAATAACCCTCTGTAGATTTTGGCTCAAATGTACCGCCAAGATCAATCACCTTACATGGAGACTCAAATGGTTCCAACCATTGAAGATCGGGTTTCCTGTTGTTTAACAATTCGAAACAAGTTTTACTGAATCTCTTGTCTATGAGAACTCTGTTAAGTGTATAACAAGCTGAGGCGACTGTTTCATTCCAAAAGCAGAAGTTAAACTTCGTGACTTTCGGTTGCGAACTGACCCTAAACCTGGACTTGACGGGCCTAACATGTTTGTACATGTTCTAATACTTATTACCAAGTTATTAAGGTGACAAAACAATTTGTATAATACCTACATTACTAATTATGATTATTTTCAAAAACTGACCCGTTGACTTTTTGATTACATAACTTTGACCCGTCAATTGGTCAAGCAAACGTGGTAATCAGGAGGTGCCCTTTTAAGGGATTAACACCTACCTAATTATGATCACGTAGCCATGTTTGAAACGAACAATGGCTGGACCGCAATGGTCTTAGCCAATGGTCAAAGCGTTTTTACATAAACACTTTGACTTTTGGCTTTAAGTTTTTAAAATTAAAAGAACTGAATTTGAACACTTACAAGTGATCCAAAGAAGACTAGATAGCTTAGAGTGTGCCCCCAAATAGATTAGGAACTTCCCAAGTAAGCAATAGAGGAGAATGAGAGGAATGAGCAAGTAAATGAGGCAAAGGAGGCCTCTCTTTATAGTTGAGGAAGGAGTATGAGGGCTTGCCAGGTGTTAGGGGTTGTTGTATGAAGTGTACAAGTGGTTTTGGACGTGGCAAGACTAGCCAAAGGGTGGAAACTTGTCACACCCCTAATTTCCACATATAACCCGATGGGCCCGGTTGGGGAATATCGTGACGTAAGTTGATATCATTATTACCAAGCAATACAATAATACAAAGCGGAAGTCTGGATATTACTATTACAAACATTTGAACGTTCAAAGTTCAAAATAATAAATACAACGCTTGTAACTAGATCCACAGGTGGATCGAAATGTAATTACAAAAGGAAATTTAACAGACTAAGGGCTTTTAAGCAAAGGGTTGCAATTCCTCTTAAGCTTCGCCAAGCACTTCCAGCCTAATTACGTATACTTGTCACATGAGCTTAGTCTTTTGAAAATACGTGAGTTTTCACTGGTAATACATTTAACCGACTCATTTTGAAAATATTTTGAAAACATTTAGTGTACGCAATGGTACTTAGTTTTAATAGATAACTTGGGATAAATAATTTTCATGTTATCAGTTTTACATGCTAATAATACATTTAGAGCACAAAAACTATACCGGGATCATGATCAATCGACACACCACTTTAACACCTTTAATAGGTGCACCCCTAATGGGTCATAATTTTAATTTAGCATCTGACGGGTGTATGCCTACACCCCGTGCTTAGGTCATGGCCATTTGCAATTAAATGAGCCGTGGATATCTAGGACATGGTTAGATATGGGATCAAGGACCAATGAGTCGGGAATTCAAATAATCCATTTTAATTTGTATTGCTTAATATTAGTATACTGTATCCCAAGCCCGTATAAGGGAAAATAAGTTAAGTATTTACCAGTGAAAACTGACGTATTTTCAAAAGACTAAGCGCAGGTGACAAGTATACGTAATTAGGCTGGAAGTGCTCGGTGAAGCTTAAGAGGAATTGCAACCCTTTGCTTAGAAGCCCTTAGTCTGTTAAATTTCCATTTGTAATTACATTTCGATCCGCCTGTGGACCTAGTTACAAGCGTTGTATTTATTATTTTGAACTTTGAACATTCAAACGTTTGTAATAGTAATTATCCAGATTTCCGCTGTGTATTATTGTATTGCTTGGTAATAATGATATCAACTTACGTCACGATATTCCTCAACCGGGCCCACCGGGTTATACGTGGAAATTAGGGGTGTGACAGGTTGGTATCAGAGCCAACTTTCGATTGAATTAAACACTAGCCTTTTGTGTTTAATCTCGAGAATACATATTAACACATATCTCTTAGACTTTCGAGTCTATACTTTGACCTAGGTGTAATCATTTCCATCTTATTATTCTAGCTTGTATTTTGTTTAACTTGTTTTTGAAACAGGAACAATGCTGCCTAAGTTTAGACGTGGAGGAAAGGGTAAAGGACCCATGAGGGGTGGACCCTCAATGACTGGACCATCTTTCACTGGACCATCCTTCAGGCCACCATACAGACCCTCTTTAGCCGGAGCAGCCAACTTACCTGAAAACAACCCTTACGAAGGATCCGGAGATTCTTCATCCCCCTTTGAACCTTACCGACATTCGATATCACATGAATACTCCCCACCTCATTCACATTCTCAGCATTCCTACCATTCTCACCATTCCCATCAATCTCACCATTCACACTCCCATTCCCAACAAGAATACTTCAACTCCTATTTTGATAACCCAGTCAACCAACCCGCACCAGAAACCCCTCCAGTTGACTCACCCACACATATGGAGGAAGATTCCGACCCGGAGGAATTCCCGCAAATCGGATCGTATGGTCATCCTATTGAGCTATCTAGCGGCTCGAACTCCGTGGCAGGATCTCCATTTAGAGGTCCCGATGAATTTGACCAAAGATGGGCACAATATGTGTTCGTCAACACGCCCTCATTCCATAGCACTCCCCAACACCAAAACCCATCGCCCCATCCTCACCAAGAGGATGTTGAAATGCAACAGGTGGATCAACCTCAGCCACCACCTGAATCATCATCACAACCACGCCGAAGGCGTGGAGCACGTATGTCAGTACGTGCTGGTCAAAGGTCGGGTTCGCTACTACCTTTGCCACTCTCTTACCCCATCATCCCTAAGGACCCACAAATGGGTGGACCCTCGAACACATCACCAGTGGTGGAGCCTCCACCACAACCAACTGTTGAGCCTCCGCCTCAACCACCTCTACCACTGCCGGATTTTGCCAATCCAATACCTGCATATACAGGACCATCAGGGTTTCACACTACCGACCCTCCTGGCTTGTATAATTACATTCACCACGGTTTAGAGCAAGATCCTTATTATGATGCAATTATTCATAATAACCTTTATCATTCCTCTTACCCTTCCTACCCACCTCCTTATACCTCTACCGTGTATCCACCTTATGGATATCCGTATCCAGTTGCGCCTCAGCCGCAACCACCTCCACCTCAGCCGCAACCCTAACCACAAGTACCACTTGAGGCCAGTAATGAGGCCTTAGATCAGGTAAGGGAAATGCAACAATAAGTCAAGAAATCAGAGAAGAAAACAACGAAATTTATCAAGAAGCTTTATAAAGCCGTAAAAGGAAGGAAGGATGACTAACTTTGTATTTTCATATATGTAATTTAAATTCCAAAAGTCCCTGCGTGGACATTGTTATTTCTGTTAAGTTCCTGCGTGAACTATTTTTGTTATTTTAAGTCCTATATATTAGGCAATTTTGTAATGTTCCTTTTAGTAAAAATTTCTTATTATTATTTACTTCATCCAATCAATTATCATGATTTTATTCAAGAGTTATTGATCCACTATATTAACCCAAAAATCCATCAGCCAATGGCTATAATAGATTGGCAAATGAAAATTTCGGAAGTAGCCTTCTGTCTAGCAAAGGCGAACAATGTTCAACTTCCGAATTTATCATTTCTCTGTGTCAAACCCTATCGCCTAAGTGATTAAGTTAGATCCTGGCTAAAATGTTCAAACACTCAATAGTAATGTAAAGCCAATGAGCAATAATACAGTTGTGACGCATGACGCACCAACTGATATATTCTGGACTATGTCCAATCTATAAATGCCTATGATGGTCCTTTGAGACCTAGGTTATATATAAGTATACCACATTTAATATTTGAAATTCCGTATGGTCATAGAACCATGTTGTGATTAAGGGTACGCCATAACATCTAACCAAAATTCATCTCAAAATTTAGAAGTAAAATTTGCAACAATGACGGAATCAAACGAATTAAATAGCAAACGTATCGATGACGACGCCAATGAGAATATCACACAAGTAAGAATGACTTGAGAGAACTTATTGCCACAGAGATTGGCAAAGCCTTAAAGGACAAATCTGATCACCGATCAGAGTCGAGCGCTTCTCGCTCTAAGCCCGTCTCTAAACCTAAAACTCAGCCTAGCCACTCAAGGACGGAAAAGAGTGAGGCACACTCCTCAAATGTGAGGAGTATAGCAAAGAGTGATGAACATCCTAAGAAGCCGAATGTCGATAGCGATGGTTGTTCCTACGAGTACTTCGTGTCTTGTAGACCCCGTGATTTTAATGGGAAAAAGGAGCTGTTGAGTGCTTGAGATGGTTGGACGAGATGGAGACGGTGGTGGATATCAGCGGTTGCGCTGATAAAAATGTGGTTAAGTATGTGTCTTAGTCATTCAAGGGCGATGCCCTTATCTGGTGGAAAGCCTTGGTTCAATCTACATGCAAAGTTCATCTCTGCAACTTAAGTTGGTCCAAGTTTGTGGACTTGGTGAAAGATACCCACTGTCCGCCCCATGAGGTAGAGAAAATTGAGTCAGATTTCTTAAATCTGACTATGAAGAACATGGATTGTCGGAAATTTGTTACCGACTACAACTCTCTCTCAAGGCTAGTGCCTTATTTAGTCACCCCGGAGCCCAAACGTATCACATGTTTTCATCAATAGGCTAGCTCCTGAAATCAGGAGTATGGTTAAGGCGGTGCAGCCTGGCACCTACAAATCTGCTGTAGAACTATCCCTCTCCCTCACACAAGATTATGTGAGGCAAATGTCAGTTAAGACTGACAATGATGGGAAGCGAAAACGGGAGGACGGAAACTCCCAGAAATTTAACAAGAAAGGAAAACATGGGTTTAGTAAGGATAATCAAAAGTCGAGCGACAAACTCACGTGCAAGACGTGTGGAAAGCAACACTACGGACAATGTCGCTTAGATCAGAAACCGAAACAATGCAACATCTGCAAGAAAACAGGGCATAGGTCTCATGAACGCCGTAACATTAAGGACGCTACTTGCTTCGGGTGTGGTGAGAAAGGCCACATCAAAACAAATTGCCCTAAGGCTACTACTGAGGGTAAGGCCAAAACTACTGAAGCTAAGAAAGCCACTTCTAGGGCCTTCCAAATGAATGCTAAGGAAGCAGTGAAGGATAACAATGTCATAACGGGTATGTTCCTTATCAACGACGCTTTTGCTAGAGTTCTTTTCGATTCGGGCGCCATTAAATCGTTTGTAGATCATAAGTTTAGTGAACTATTAAACTTGCCCGTAAGAACTCTAGACATAACCTATGAAGTAGAGCTCGCTGATGGAACTATAGAAATCGCTTCTTCCATTCTTGATGGATGCTCCGTATCCATCAAGAATCATTCTATCCCTGTCTCTCTTTTACCCATGAAACTAGCGGGATTCGATGTAGTCTTAGGCATGGATTGGTTATCGCATAACCAAGCACGCATTGCCTGCGATAAGAAACTCATTGAAATCAAATCCCCGTCTGGTAAAAACCTCACCATTCATGGAGACAAATGCTTTGGATTACCTGATAAAGCAATTTTGCTTAAGGCATCTAGATGTATGACGAAGGGATGTGTCATCTATATGGCACAAGTCACTATTGATGAACCCAGGCCGAAAATTGAGGATATACCTATCATCTCTGAATACCCAGACGTGTTCCCAGAAGAATTACCTGGCCTACCTCCTGATAGGCAGGTAGAGTTTCGAATTGACATCATACCTGGAGCAGCTCCCATAGCTAAAGCTCCATACCGTTTAGCCCCAACCGAGATGAAAGAATTAAGGACCCAGCTGGACGAACTATTAGGGAAAGGTTTTATTCAACCTAGTTCTTCACCTTGGGGAGCTCCCATTCTTTCCGTCAAAAAGAAGGATGGATCAATGCGGATGTGCATTGATTACCGTGAGCTCAATAAGATGACAATCAAGAATCGTTATCCTTTGCCCAGGATCGATGACTTGTTTGATCAATGACAAGGTGCAAGCTACTTCTCAAAAATAGATTTAAGATCGGGATATCACCAACTTAAAGTTAGAAATGAGGATGTCCCGAAAACTGCTTTCAGAACAAGATATGGACATTACGAATTCCTAGTGATGCCTTTTGGGCTCACTAATGCACCAGCAGCATTCATAGATCTCATGAATAGAGTCTGCAAACCATACTTAGATAAGTTTGTCATTGTCTTCATAGACGACATACTTATCTACTCTCGTAATCAATCTGATCACGAGAAACATTTGAGGTACATTCTTAAAATTCTGCGTCAAGAGAAGCTATACGCAAAATTTTCTAAACGTGAATTCTGGCTCCGTGAGGTTCAGTTGCTTGGTCACATAGTAACTGAACATGGTATCCAAGTAGATCCAACAAAGATAGAAGCAATAATGAATTGGGAAGCCCCAAAGACACCTTCCGAGATACGTAGTTTCTTAGGACTGGCTGGCTATTATCGAAGGTTCATTGAGAACTTCTCTCGAATAGCCGCTCCTTTGACAATCTTAACTCGTAAGGATGCTAAATTTAACTGCGGATCAAAGCAATAAGAATCCTTTAAGATGCTAAAGCATAAGTTGAGCAATGCCCCAGTGTTAACTCTGCTAGAGGTGTGGAGGAGTTCGTAATTTATTGTGATGCATCGCACACATGCATGGGATGTGTGCTTATGCAGAAAGGCAAAGTGATTGCTTATGCATCACGACAACTAAAAGTGCACGAGAGAAACTACACCACCCATGATTTAGAATTGGGTGCGGTAGTATTCACACTTAAACTTTGGAGGCACTATTTATATGGAACAAAGTGTATCATCTACACTGACCATAAAAGTCTGCAACACTTGTTCAATCAAAAGGATTTAAACATGAGGCAACGTCGTTGGATGGAAACACTCAACGACTATGACTGCGAGATTCGATATCATCCAGGAAAGGCGAATGTAGTCACTGATACGCTTAGTCGCAATGAAAGAATCAAACCTTTAAGGATCAATGCCAAGAGCATTGAACTAAAGAACAGCTTGAATGAAAAGCTGCTAAATGCACAAAGGCAGGCTATGTCTGAGGACAACATTGCCAAGGAAGGATTAGGTGCAACTAATGATCAGTTAGCACCTAGAAAGGATGGGATGTTAAGGCTTAACAATCGGTTCTGGGTTCCGATCTTTGGTGGATTTAGAGATATAATCCTCCAAGAAGCACATAGCTCTAAATACTCGGTTCACCCGGGTAGCGACAAGATGTATCAAGATCTTAAACCCAGCTATTGGTGGATGGGTATGAAGAAAGATATAGCCAATCATGTAGCAAAATGTTTGACGTGTTCTTAAATTAAGGCAGAACACTAGAAACCGTCAGGACTTCTACAACAACTTGAAATCCCAGTATGGAAATGGGAAATGATAACAATGGACTTCATCACTAAGTTACTCAAGACCAAGCATGGCAATGACCCGATTTGGGTTATTGTAGATAGATTAACCAAATCCGCTCACTTCTTTCCAATTAAAGAAACATACGACTCTGACAAGCTGGCTAATCTTTATGTTGATGAGATTGTGTCCTTGCACGGTGTGCCGGTATCCATTGTATTTGATAGAGATACAAGATACACATCTCACTTTTGGAAAAGCTTCCAACAATCTCTAGGCACGAGATTAAACTTTAGTACGGCTTACCATCCTCAGACGGACGGACAAAGCGAGCGTACCATTCAAACCTTGGAGGACATGCATCGAGCTTGTGTGATCGATTTAGGCGGAAGTTGGGATGATCACTTACCCCTAATCGAGTTCTCTTACAATAATAGTTATCACACAAGTATTAGGGTGTCGCAGCCCCCGACCCCACCCCGGGAGCGGGGGCCGCGGGACACAGAGCTCGTGGTACCGGTGTTTATTAATTTGGCAGCAGAATTACAACATCAGGATCGTACTTAGAAAATAAATATCAGAGTTTCAAAACAACAAACTTTTATATTAAAATGGGGTAAAATCCATGTTTCCATTACAATACATATTTTTAGGGACAGACCCTAATTTATGGAAAATAGAAACTCCTTTTTATTTAGGTAACTTTTATAGCCACTTTTCTAAGCCTTCAGTGCTCCCAGTTGGCTTCTGTTAGCTTCACATTAAGTTACCTGAAACGCGTTTTAAAAACATTTTATCAGCAAGAAATACTGGCGAATCCATCTTAGTTTTATCAAACCAAGTGATTATACTTAACAGTTATTGAGGAGCATCCGTATTTACAATGTTTATATCTACATAATTACTCAATTAGTACTGTCAATCCTGACTTGTGGGTCATATTACTTTGGGCCCTGTCACCCAACAGTAACGGTTGCTGTCACCCTCCCGTGACTGTGGACTAGAAATGTATACAAAACCTCAACATACCGGTACTAATTGTAGAATACATATACTCAATCACTGTTAAGCATAATTAAATCATTTGAGGTTTTGGTAACACATTTTGACTCAGAAAAAGATTTACAAAAAGAGAATGTACTCACCTTGAACACTTAAGTATTCCTACGGAGTTCCTGGTGATAGTTCTTGATTACTTCCTGGGATTTCTATTAAAACATACAATGCACATGTGTTAGTAAGTTAACCCAAGTCACTTTAACCATACAACACTCGACAGAACTCCAACGAACGTAGTCCGGCAGAGCCTAGACATGCGTTGGCGATTCTAGATCGATTGGGTAGGGTGTCCATACAACACTCGACAGTACTCCAACGAACGTAGTCGGGCAGAGCCTAGACATGCGTTGGCGATTCTAGATCGATTGGGTAGGATAGTGAATTAGTGATCAGGGGTTAAGTTACTTACAGCGGGCAGCGCTTCGCAGGTTTAGGGGTTTAGGGTTTTAGGGGGTGTTTATCATAAAAGTGGGGATACGAGAGAGCACGATCAGAGAATTTAGATCGAATGTGAGCACTGGACTTCCTCCCAGACTGCTCTATTTATATCCAATTTTGACCTCCCCCACGATCGCGTGGGGATCTGGGTTCCCTCTCGCGTGGCGCATGAGGTGCCTAGCCAGGCTAGGTCAGCCTGGTCACAAGTGTAGGGTTTCCAGATGGCGCGAAACGGTGACACGTCACCTGGATACCTCCCGCGCGTCGCGACAGAGACTGGTGTCTCTGCCGCGTGGCGCCTGGACTGTCCAGGTGAACCTGTCTTGTTTTGCATGCCGCGTCTTGATTTGTGTATTCGGTTTTACGTTTCGGCTACTTTCGAGGTGTTTTGGAGAGTTGTTAAATCCTCCCCACCTTGTTTTAAATCTCGTCCTCGAGATTCATTTGAATAGGTGTGGATACTTTCTTTGCATTTCTGACTCGAGCTCACATGTATATTCTGGTCCTCTCTTGGAATCACATTTTACTTTTACCAGAACTAATCTCTTGCGCTTGAGATTCTTGATCTTTCTATCTTTAATCTGAATGGGTTTCTTAACGAACTTTAGTTTCTCATTTACCTCTACATCTTAAAGAGGTATCACCAATGATTCATCTGCTAGACATTTCTTGAGATTGCATATATGAAATACATCATTATAGCTGATAGGCTACTGTCCCTATTCGTTTGACAATCTTAAAAGGTCCAACATACCTTGGGCTTAGTTTTCCTTTCTTGCTGAATCTTACAACTCCTTTCCAGGGTGAGACTTTTAACAATACTTTATCTCCGACTTGAAATTCCAAGGGTTTACGTCTGCTATCTGCATAATTCTTTTGGCGATATTGAGCCGCTTTCAGTCTTTCCTTGACTTGAATGATCTTGTCAGTTGTTTCTTGCACAATTTCAGGACCTGATAGTTGCTTTTCTCCAATCTCTGCCCAGCATACTGGAGTTCGACATTTTCGCTCGTAGAGGGCTTCAAATGGTGCAACATTGATGCTGGTTTGATAGCTATTGTTGTAGGAAAATTCTATCAAAGGCAAATGTTCATCCCAGTTTCCTCCGAAATCAATTACACAAGCTCTAAGCATGTCTTCCATTGTTTGAATTATTCTTTCACTTTGACCGTCTGTTTGAGGATGATATGTCGTACTCAGATTTAGTCTGGTTCCCATTGCTTTTTGGAAACTTGTCCAAAAATGAGAGGTAAAACGATTGTCCCTGTCAGATACAATAGATAAAGGAATTCCATGCAATGAAACTATTTCATTTACATATAATTTAGCTAACTGTTCCGTACTGAACGTTTCCTTCATCGGTAAGAAATGACCAGATTTGGTTAACCGATCTACAATCACCCAGATTGTATCATTACCTTTTCGTGTCCTGGGTAGTTTGATAACAAAGTCCATGGTTATCAATTCCCATTTCCAAATAGGTATTTCCAATTGTTACAACAGGCCTGAAGATTTCTGATGTTCAACTTTAACTTGTGAACATATTAGGCATTTGGCAACGTAGCTTGCTACATCTTTTTTCATTCCTATCCACCAGAAATTCTTTCTCAAGTCTTTATACATCTTATCATTTCCAGGATGCATTGTATACTTAGTCTTATGGGCTTCCTCTAGTATCCGCTTTCGTAGATCTCCTTGGATAGGGATCCAAATTCTGTTTTTATGGAATCTCCAAATTCCATATGTTCCTTTCTCTAATTCTTTAATCATTCCTTTTAATCCTTCAGCATCGTCCTTGATTGCTGTTTCCTGTGTTTGTTTAATTTGCTCATTTAAATCTATCTGCAGGTTTAGTCTAAGAGAGTGTATTCTTTTTGGCTTCTCATGATACTTTTGACTTAAAGTATTAGCTACTACGTTAACTTTTCCTGCATGATACTAGATATCGCAATCATAATCACTAAGGATTTCCATCCATCGCCTCTGTCTCATGTTTAATTCCTTTTGTCCCATATCTTAAACTCTTATGATCTGTGAATACTACAAACTTACTACCGTAAAGATAGTGTCTCCAAATCTTAAGGGCAAAAATTATTGCTCCTAACTCTAGATCATGGGTTGTATAATTCTCTTCATGCTTCTTAAGTTGTCTAGAGGCATAAGCAATAACCTTTTGACGTTGCATCAGCACACATCCATAACCTAACTTAGACGCATCACAATAAACTATGAAATCCTCAGTTCCTTCTGGCTGCTTCAAAATCTTGAATAAAACGTTGGTTAACTTTTGCTTCAAAATCCTAAATGCTTCTTCCTGCTTTGGTCCCCATTCAAACTTAACCGATTTGCAAGTTAGCTTGGTTAACGGGATGGCTATTCTAGAAAAATCTTGAATAAAACGTCTATAATATCCTGCCAATCCAAGAAAACTTCTTACTTCCGTGGGTGATTTTGGAACCTTCCATTTGGTAATCGCTTTGTGGGATCCACATGAATTCCTTCATGATTCACCAGATGTCCAAGGAATTGCACTTCTTGTAACCAGAATTCGCATTTTGAGAATTTTGCGTAAAGCTTTTCTTTCCTCAACAATGTTAGGAGTATATGCAAATGCTCTGCGTGATCTTCCTCACTTTTACAGTAAATTAGAATATCGTCTATAAAGACAATTACAAATTTATCCAGGTGTGGTTTACATATCCTGTTCATCATGTCCATAAATGCAACTGGGGCATTGGTTAAACCAAATGGCATGACAGTAAATTCATAATGACCGTACCTTGTTCGGAAAGCTGTTTTAGGAATGTCCTCTTCCTGTACTTTCAACTGATGATATCCTGAGCGTAAGTCGATCTTAGAAAAGAATCGGGCCCCTTGGAGTTGTTCAAACAGATCATCGATTCTTGGTAGTGGGTACCAATTTTTAATTGTAACCTTATTCAATTCTCGGTAGCCAATGCACATACGCATTGATCCGTCTTTCTTCTTAACAAACAACACTGGCGCTCCTCATGGCGATGAGCTGGGTTATATGAAACCTTTCTCTAGTAATTCATCTAGTTGTTTCTTCAGTTCCTGCATCTCCGGCAGTGCTAGGCGATAGGGTGCTTTGGCAATCGGTGCCGTTCCTGGTATTAGGTGAATTCTAAATTCAACCTCTCGATCTGGCGGTAATCCAGGCAACTCTTCCGGGAAGACATCTGAGAAATTAGATATTACAGGAATATCCTTTAATTCTTTTCCTTTTGTGTTAATGATTACGGAAATCATATACACTATTCCTCCTTTCCGTGCATAGCTTGCAGTTTTCATCACAAAGATGAACTTTGTTGATTTTGTCGACTTATCTCCTTAATTGTGATCCTTTCACCAGATGGCACATTTACTTCTACAGACTTTTGATCACATATCATTCGTGCCTGATTGGCTACCAACCAATCCATTCCTAACACGACATCAAATCCGGCAAGATCCATTGGAAAAAGGTTAGCAGAAAAATTATAATTTAAAATTCCTATCTTTGCTCCTCGCAGGATTTTGATTATTTGGATAGAAGATCCATTTGCCGTCTCCACCAGACAGTTTTGGTGAAGTTTAGTTAATGGTTGATTAAGAAAATTGCAAAAGGAAGTATTTATGAAACTTTGGTTTGCACCAGAGTCAAATAATACTTTTGCATAAACATCATTAACTAAAAACGTACCGGCAATCACATCCGGAATCATCTTTGCTTCTTCCGCGGTCAGCACGAACGCTCTGGCAGTCTTCTTGGGTCCTTCAGCTGTCTTTGCTTTATTGTTTGCCGCTAGAGCCAGTTTCGGGCAGTTAGTTCTAATATGACCGGCTTCCCCGCAATGGTAGCATAGCCCATTACTAACTTTCTTTCTGCAGTCTTTTTCCTTATGCCCTGGAAATTTGCAAAAATTGCAGTATGTAGAGCATTTTCCTGAATGTCTCCTCTTGCAGTACTTACACGGGGGTGAAGAAGAACTTGCTCCTTTCCCACGGTTGGAATTTCCATAACGTAGTTCCTGTGTGATCTTTTGAGCTAGGTTCCTTTTCTGGTTTTCTTCTTGCGTACGTACCAGTTCATCTGTCAAAGCTCTACTGCTTCTTCTATGATTTGTGGTCTAGCTGCCTTGACTACATGTCTGATCTCACTGATTAATCCCCAGATGTAACGGGAGATTAATATTGGTTCTGGTGAGGCCAGGGTTGGTACAATCCTTGCATATTCAAAGAATGTGGTAGTATATTCTCTGCAATTTACCCCAGTCATTCTATGATTTAGGAACTTATTAGCAATCTGCTCCTTTTCATTAGGAGGGCGGAATTTCCTTTCAACTATTTCCTTAAAGTTGTTCCATTCCATACTGTAAACTCTGTCATTTCCTTTGGACTGAAGAATGTTATTCCACCATTCTAAAGCTGCATCTTTAAAAAGATTAGAAGCATACATGACTTTATCTTCATTTGCACGTTTACTTATCTTGAGGACGGCTTCTGTCTTTTCTATCCAGCACAAGGCTGAAATAGCTCCTTCATTACCTGAGAATTCTATCGGTTTGCATGATAAGAATTCTTTATAAGAATAACCATATGAGATGGTTCTTCTTCTTTTTGGAATTGGAGCTTGGGTTAACAGTTCGGGATTTCCATTCACGCTGTGATTTGCTTCAGGGGGTACACATTTATTTTCGTTTATGGAGTCATTATTTCCTGCCTTTTTAATGGTGTTGATAGTATAGGGCATAGCATCTATGATTCCTTGGGCCACTATGTGTTCGATAGCACTTTTATTCATTTGATTCCCGTTATTATCGTTATTCTGGGTTTCCTGATTTACTTCGTCTGACATCTGAATTATAAACATTTAGCAGGTATTAATATCACAGAATAAATTAAATAATAATTACACCAACACAGTGAACCAAAATCGTCGAGCATTGCGACTTTTACTCTTTTCATACATATGCATCTAGTACAAGCATAACTGAAATTCAAATATTACTAGCCTATGCATCGATATATTTATATAAGTGATATTACTTTTTTTTAACGTTACAAAATACACACACACACACACACACATATATATATATATATTATATATTATGTTATGGCTTCTTTAAAAATGCATTTCTCGCTCGTCATACTTCCAGACGAGTTTCTCTCTAGTGTGGCGAATTCGGTTTCCTTCCTCCACCAATTCATCTCCAAGCTGGCGGAGTTCTTCCACATGTTCCCTGGGTAGTATTGGGGTTGGCACTAGTTCAGGGTAAGGTGGAACTGGTTCTTCATATGGGATTGGGTTTTCTAGCAGGTTTTGAATTGCCCAGGTATTAGCCCACCATGGATCTACAGGGTTTGGGGCTAGAATTCTAGGTATCTCATTGGGGTCAAAGGCTGGTATTGGAAATTGATTTTCCTGATTCTGCTCTAGGTTTATAGGTTGGTTAGGAAATAAGGGAAGCAACGGAGGTTCTGGATTTGCTACTTGATTGAAATTAGGTTCTCCTTCTGCATTTCCAAACATGTGAAAATTTGCTAGCTGCCTATCCAATTCTTCCTCCCGCAAGGGTCTAACTTCGGGGTTTCGGGTGTTTCTCTCAGTTCTAGCTGCTAGGGCTCGTTGTTGAGCTTGTCTCAATCTTTTCCTTTTCTCTACTTTGGCTCTACTAACCAATTTCTCTTTTTAGGGGGAAAAGGTTCTACATATTTGGCTTTGAAAACAAAAGCATCTTCGGAATCAGCGGTGTAGTCTGTAGTTGGCTGGGATGTTCCGTCATCCATCAGAGAATAAGGTAGGTGACGATAAGCGTCAGAAGTACCCTGATCACTCATTCTATAACTAAATAAGTTAGTAAAATAATACCAAATAATATATACAGATTTGTTTAAAATTTTGGTATTTCAAAAGAACACCTCGATGGCTTAAACCAGTGGCATAGCTCTGATACCACCTTCTGTCGCAGCTCCCGACCCCACCCCGGGAGCGGGGGCCGCGGGACACAGAGCTGGTGGTACCGGTGTTTATTAATTTGGCAGCGGAATTACAACATCAGGATCATACTTAGAAAATAAATATCAGAGTTTCAAAACACCAAACTTTTATATTAAAATGGGGTAAACTCCATGTTTCCATTACAGTACATATTTTTAGGGACATACCCAAATTTATGGAAAATATAAACTCCTTTTTATTTAGGTAACTTTAATAGCCACTTTTCTAAGCCTTCAGTGCTCTACAGCTGGCTTCTGTTAGCTTCACATTAAGTTACCTGAAACGCGTTTTAAAAACATTTTATCAGCAAGAAATACTTGCGAATCCATCTCAGTTTTATCAAAACAAGTGATTATACTTTACAGTTATTGAGGAGCATCCGCATTTATAATGTTTATATCTACATAATTACTCAATCAGTACTGTCAATCCTGACTTGTGGGTCATATTACTTTGGGCCCTGTCACCCAACAGTAACGGTTCCTGTCACCCTCCCGTGACTATGGACTAGCAATGTATACAAAACCCCAACATACCGGCAGTAATTGTAGAATACATACACTCAATCACTGTTAAGCATAATTAAATCATTTGAGGTTTTGGTAACACATTCTGACTCACAAAAAGATTTACAAAAAGAGAATGTACTCGCATTGAACACTTAAGTATTCCTACGGAGTTCCTGGTGATAGTTCTTGATTACTTCCTGGGATTTCTATTAAAACATACAATGCACATGTGTTAGTAAGTTAACCCAAGTCACTTTAACCATACAACACTCGACAGAACTCCAACGAACGTAGTCGGGCAGAGCCTAGACATGCGTTGGCGATTCTAGATCGATTGGGTAGGGTGTCCATACAACACTCGACAGAACTCCAACGAACGTAGTCGGGCAGATCCTAGACATGCGTTGGCGATTCTATATCGATTGGGTAGGATAGTGAATTAGTGATCGGGGGTTAAGTTACTTACAGCGGGCAGCGCTTCGCAGGTTTTGGGGTTTAGGGTTTTAGGGGGTGTTTATCAGAAAAGTGGGGATACGAGAGAGCACGATCAGAGAATTTAGATCGAATGTGAGCACTGGACTTCCTCCTAGACTGCTCTATTTATACCCAATTTTGACCTCCCCCGCACGTCGCGCGGGGATCTGGGTGCCCTCTCGCGTGGCGCCTGAGGTGCCTAGCTAGGCTAGGTCAGCCTGGTCACAAGTGTAGGGTTGCTAGATGACGCGAAACAGTGATACGTCGCCTGGATACCTCCCGCGCGTCGCAACAAAGACTGGTGTCTCTGGCGCGTGGCGCCTGGACTGTCCAGGTGAACCTGTCTCGTTTTGCGTGCCGCGTCTCGATTTGTGTGTCCGGTTTTACGTTTCGGCTAATTTCGAGGTGTTTTGGAGAGTTGTTCCATAGGGCCGCTCCTTTTGAAGCCTTATACGGAAGAAAATGTAGGACGCCTGTTTGTTGGGCCGAAGTTGGAGAAGCCCAACTATCTGGACCTGAAATCGTCCTCGAAACCACGGAAAAGATTGCGCAAATCCGTGATCAACTAAATGCAGCTCGAGATAGACAAAAGAGCTATGCTGACAAAAGGCGTATACCTTTACAGTTCCAAGTTGGGGACAAAGTTATGTTTAAAGTATCACCTTGGAAAGGTGTAATGCGTTTTGAGAAAAAGGGCAAATTAATCCCGAGGTACATTGGACCATTCGAAATAATCGAATGTGTCAGACCCGTAGCTTACCGGCTTAAGCTACCAGAAAAGCTCAGTGGAATTCATGATGTGTTCCACGCCAGCAATTTGAAGAAATGCCTCGTGGACGAGACATTGGCAATGCCACATGAAGATATACAGATCGATAAAAACTTGCATTTCATAGAGAAACCAATTGTGATCGAGGATCGGCAAGTTAAGAAGCTTCGTAGGAAGCACGTACCTATTGTGAAAGTCAAATGGGATGCCCGTCGAGGTCCCAAATATACTTGGGAGGTCGAGTCCAATATGCGACAAAAGTACCCTTATCTATTTGAATAAATCTCGAGGTCGAGATTTTTATTAAGGGGATGAAGATATAACACCTCGAAAATTTCGTCCAATAAAATTCCGACACGTGTCCTGAAAATTCTTGGTTGCCATGTGTAGCCGAAAAGGACTAAGGACGCCGTCATGTTATTTTATTAACCTCTGAACGAGCATCGGGAAAGTCGGAGGTTCAAAAGTGGAAAAAATACCAAAATTTTACCTTCTGAGAGGTCCTTACGGACCGTAACCATTGTTGGTTACGGACCGTAGCCAAAATTATGGTTTCAGTAAGGCGGTTACGGACCGCAAGCCTCAATGGTTACGGTCCGTAACCATTCAAAATCTGTGGGCGCCAGAGGTCCTTACGGACCGCAAGGTATGACCCTTACGGTCCGTAAGGGACTGCCAGTAACAGCTTGCATGGCAGCTTCCTGCCCTGCCACTTAACTCGCGAATACCACCCTCTTGGCTGGTTGTGACACGTCCAAAACCACCTGGAGACCCCTCACAACTGTCCTAGACACTTGTCTTGCTCCAAATCTTTTCCCTTGGCTATAAATACCAAGCTCAACCTTAGCATTCCTTGCGCATTCTCATATTCATCTCTATCTTGTTCTCTGGAGATTCCCAACTGAAGGGAGCCTCCAATCTAGTCTTATTTTCGTGCTAAGGACTTTAAGTAAGTGTCATTTCCTCCCTCTTTCAGTTTTATTAGGCTTTAAGCAGAGGTCAAAGCGTTTACGTAAAAACACTTTGACTTTGGGCTAAGACCATAATGGTCCAGTCAATGTTCGTAACGAATATGGCTACGTGATCGTAATAAGGTAGGTGTTAATCCCTCAAGAGGGCACCTCCTGATTAACACGTTTGCTTGGTCAATTGACGGGTCAAAGTCATGTTAATAAAAAGTCAAACGGGTCAGTTTTGAAATAAAATCATAATTAGCAATGTAGATGTTATAAAACCTGTTTTGACACTCTAATAACTTGGTGATAAATGTAATAACATGTGGGAACACGTTTGGCTCGTCAATTCCAGGCCTAAGGTCGGTTCGCAACCGAAAGTCGCAAAGTTTGACTTCTGCTTTGACTTTCAGTTCTGAGACGATTTAGCAACATTACCTACTGTCCCTAAGTTTCATTATGACCATGATATAGTATACTATAACCCTCTGGAGTTATAGGACATGGCCATGTAGTAATCCGGGTTTTTACACAAGTATCCGTTAAATATGCCTAAAACGCCCTTTTAACACATAAAATGGTTTAAACATAATTTTGACATCAAAACTCAATACCTACTGATGTAATATCATTACTAGGACTATTTGGGATGTTCATTCAGGTTGCAAACTAAGTTTAAGCTATAGTTTGCACATTATGTCCTTAAATGACGATGTTACCCTTTCGACACTCAAAATAAGTTTTAGACATTCAAATAAACCAAAACCTTGTACCTAATGATGTAGTATATATCTTAACATATTTTGGTCATTCAAACCTGGTCAAAACAACAGTTTTACTTAAAATACCGTTTAAATCGTCATCTAGCGACTTAATCGCCACCTTGGCGCATAATATGGTTTAAAACCATATTAGAGTATAAAGACTTGATACCTACTGATTTCAAAACATATTTTCAACCTATTAATAGTGGGTACATGTCCCAAACTCAGATTCTCAAATAAGTTATCATTTATATGTGAAATGACCAAATTACGCTTTCGGGACATAGTTTGGTCTTAAACTATAAACCACGCATATAATTGATGTCCTATTGATATAACATCATAAAATAAGTGTTTTTACAGAATGTTTATGTTAATAACATCAGTTTACGTATAAGCTCGTTTTATTATATTTTAAATGACAAAATTGCCCTTTTAAGGCATAATTTACTTTTAAAACCACAACGGGCCATCATATCAATAACCTACTATTATAATAACATATTTTAAACATAATGGCATATGGAACTTGTATAGGACTCACCCTGTTACCCGTTTTCTCTTATATGCGTACGGTTAAGCCTACGTGACTAGTTTACGTAATTTAATCGAAACAGGTTTAACCATATTGAAATATTCTCATATTCCAGAATGTAAAAAGGTAACCCATATTATACAAGTCCTAGTACTTGTCAGGTCCAAAATACATTCTTTTTCGGTCATCGCTTAATCTAGCGTTTCGTACCGTTATTTTTTAAGTTAGCCGGTCTAAGTCAATGACTAAATAAAGACCCGCTAGCTAACTAATCGGTTAATAATACCATCCATTCCAGACTAGAGACTTCCGGTAGATTGTCGCCAAGCTAGTTTATTTGGATTACGACTGTGCTTTGCTTATTTTCTTATTACTAAGGACTTTGCAAGCCAGGTAAATACTTTAACTTTTTTCCCTAATACGGGCTTGGGATACGGTATCCTAATACCGCATGGTTGGATATGGGATCAAAGACCAATGAGTCGGGAATTCAACTAATCCATTTTAATTCGTATTGCTTAATATTAAACATTTGGGGGGTTAAAACGACCGTGTCCTGGATATCCACGACTCATTTAATTGCAAATGGCCACGACCTAAGCACGGGGTGTAGGCATACACCCGTCAGATGCTAAATTAAAATTATGACCCATTAGGGGTGCACCTACTAAAGGTGTTAAAGTGGTGTGTCGATTAATCATGATCCCGGCATAGTTTCGGGCTCTAAATGTAATTAGCATGTAAAACTGATAACATGAAAATTATTTATCCCAAGTTATCTATTAAAATTAAGTACCATTGCGTACACTAAATATTTTCAAAATATTTTCAAAATGAGTCGGTTAAATGTATTTACCAGTGAAAACTGACGTATTTTCAAAAGACTAAGCGCATGTTACAAGTATACGTAATTAGGCTGGAAGTGCTCGGTGAAGCTTAAGAGGAATTGCAACCCTTTGCTTAGAAGCCCTTAGTCTGTTAAATTTTCTTTTGTAATTACATTTCGATCCGCCTGTGGATCTAGTTACAAGCGTTGTATTTATTATTTTGAACTTTGAGCATTCAAACGTTTGTAATAGTAATTATCCAGACTTCCGCTATGTATTATTGTATTGCTTGGTAATAATGATATCAACTTACGTCATGATATTCCCCAACCGGGCCCACAGGGTTATACGTGGAAATTAGGGGTGTGACAAAACTCGCGACAAAGGTGGCAACGCAATAAGCTGCCAACAAAACTGCCTCTGGCAGTCGCTTACGGACCGTATAGCTTCAGGCTTATTGTCCGTAAGCCTACCTGGTGCCCACAGAGTTTTAAATGGTTACGAACCGTCACCATATATGGTTGCGGTTCGTAACCGCCTTCCAGAAAACATGTTTTTGACCTTTTCATGTTTGGTCCCCCAACTTTACATAAGCTTTCGTTCAGAGGTTATAATTAACGATGCTTTTGGTCCCTCTCGGCCAACACGTGGCACACGAGGATTAGCGGGACATGTGTCGGAATTTTACAGGACGGGTTTTTACGAGGTGTTACATTCTCACCCCCCTAAAAGAAATCTCGACCTCGAGATTTTATTCAAACAAATGGGGATACTTCTCTCGCATAGTGGACTCGACCTCCCATGTGTACTCGGGACCTCGACGAGCATCCCATTTGACCTTTACAATAGGTACATGCTTTCTCCGAAGCTTCTTGTAACGCCTCGTGTTTCCATACGTTCTATTTATAGCTAGCTCGTATTGTATTCCATTTTTTGGAAGCTTGTAATTCTCGTAAACGTCTTTAACCACATCGTTGTAAAACCGAGACTATGATCATAATGAAACCAAGATTTTTGATATTCATTCGTTATAATATTGTACGTGATTGGAAACGCTTGTGATCCGTGATACTCGTAATCGTTAAACTAAATTCGTTACAAAAATATAATTACCTATTCATTTATTAAGTTAATTAATTTAAATTAATTGATTAAATTAATTAATTAAATTAGTTAATAAAATTAATTAATTTCTTTTTACAAAAAAAATTTAAAATACTAAATTTTTATAAATATATATTAACATTTAGAATTTAAATGTTAATATACATCTTTCTTTAAAAGAGTCCAAGGTCTAAATTGCAATTCTTAAATTCTTTAACTTCAGGGCCTATTTCTTGCCTTTTCTGTAAACTAATTTAAAGGTTTTAATTAATAAAAAAATAATAATATACAAACCGGGACCTACGGTTAACAGCCAACCACTTAACCACTCCGACATGTGCCCCATATCTGAAGAACCCGGAAACAAAAAGCTTATAAGCTTTGTTTCCGGTCGAAGACTGATCGCGACCAGTGGGCAAACAACCCTTTTTTGGGCGGGTTTTTGACATTTTTTTTGAGTTTAAATCACTTTTAAGCCATTAGTTACCCACCTAAACTTCACCTAACTAACCCTAATCCTTTCCCTATAAAACCAAAGTGTTTTCAAAGCCTTTTTCCACTTTCACAACTCCATAATCTCTCCAAAATCATCTCAAGAACACTTGAAACTTCAGAATTCAGGCATATTGTATACCTTCTACAAAAGTGAGCATAACTCACTCAATACTTGACGAAATTGTCCCATTCTTTTTCCTACATGCTTGGATTGACCTTAGGTTTGAGTCTAACGATTCTCCATGGAGAATCCAGAACTGGATATTCACCTATAAGGCTCCAAAGTTTCTGTTTTGCTCAAATCTTTATAAAACTTATGATTTACCTTCAACAAACTTGTGTTCTTGTGCTTACAATCAAGCTTATTATTATTAAAGCCTAACCAATCTTGTTAACATAAACTAAGGGTTGTTTTAACACCCTGAACTTTCTGTTTTTGAAGAGCATTAAGCTCACAAGTGATGCAAGTTCATAGAATTGTTCATGTGTGTCCACCAAGGATAGTTTGGGCTATCCTAAACTTTGAGACCATACATGACTTGATGTTTTTCACTATTATATCAAGTTAGCTTGCTAGATTGAAAGTGTCACAACCCCGTTTAACCTTTGACGTGTGTCAAAGTGTGCTCACTGGGTTGTAGTTCACTTGGCTACTTGATGTCATGGTGACACCACTTTACATTCTTGTTCATATTATTGTTCTAGAACCCTCCTTGTCACCTATGGTGACTTGTGTTGTGGTGAACATCTATGAGGTTCCAAAGTGGATGGTTAATCCTCCCACCTCCTACTTGACTTTCATGATACCAAGAGGTTCCAAAGTGGACGATTCATCCTCCCACCTACTACATGACTATATAACTATAGATGTATCTATAGACTATATTATAATCCTAAAACCGAAACCTTGATAATGACCATATAATCACCTATCAAGTTACTAAGTTTATCACTAAAGTATGTAATTCCTTGTGATGATTCTAATAGGTCCCGAACCTATGAAATCACATCCAACTCTTAAGAGTTACCATAGTGTCAAGAACAAGTGTTACATCTTAGTGAATATTTTCATATTCTATTACTTTATCTTACTTTATTTTAATCTTGCTCGAATAATCCAAATCTTCCGTTAAACTCGTTACTCATACGCCTTCGTTTCCTCTTGTAGGATAACTCGACGTTCATTCCACGAACCAACTACCTTCACGGACTTGTCAAGTTTGAAGAACTAGCAAAACCGTGAGTACACTCGATCCATTTTCGTTTATAACACTTTTGGGTATAACATGTTTTCCATATACAAAACCACAACACTTAAACTTTATGAAATGCACAAACAATCCTATATCCATGAATACTTGAATCGTATACTTGTTGTTTATATCTTGGACATTCTTTATGTTATGCTTTAGTCATTAACTATTTTAGCCTTCGTTTGACATGTATAGCGCTATAGGAAGTAACGCATCCCCCTCCCTCGAATAGTCTTGAGGCCATGTTAAAATATCGTGTTTGCGTTAAGGGTTTGACTAGTAGTATTGCATGCCTTGATATTGCTCTTGTATGATTATAGTTGCCATGAGGATTTGTTTAAACTTTATTCATATACGTATGCTATGATTAAGCTTGTGTACTCGCCTTTGCTTTTGCATTGAATTGTTATTTTAAAACATGTTACAGGTTGATGAAGATGATACTATGAAATTGAAGTAGCGTTGACGACTAGATACACATATAGACGTTAGGTTTATAAATGTTGTATCAATTTTGTCCTATTATTGTTGTCATTTGAATTTCTTGTATTGTATGACATTTACTTATGAAATGAAATTGGAATTAATTATATATTGTCACAAATAGCGTTATGAAGTCTCTTGCAATCTCGTTTTTGTCTCACTCCGATGTTTCCGCCATCGGTTGGGGTGTGACACTTCTTAACCTGTCGATCTTTGATTGCTACGGGTTTCTCAATGAACCGCATGTTTTCATCTATTTGCACGTCTTCGTGTGGCATAGCCAACGATTCATCGGCCAAGCATTTCTTCAAGTTCGAGATGTGGAATACATCATGGATTCCACTGAGCTTCTCAGGTAACTTAAGCTTATAAACTACGGATCCGACACGTTCGATAATCTCGAACTGTCCTATATATCTTGGGCTCAACTTGCCCTTCTTGCCAAATTAGAGTTAAATGCCATTTTAGTCCTTGTGGTTTGGGTCATTTTGTCAGTTTAGCCCAAAGGTTTGAAACGTTGCCATTTTAGTCCAAATAGTTTCAAACGTTTCCATTTAAGTCAACTCGATTAACTTCATCCATTTTTTCTGTTAACGAGAAGGATAATTCGGTCATTTTATATGTAATTCTGTTAGCTAGAACGGCAATTCGACCATATAAAATAACCAAATTGCCCTTTTTAACTGACTAGTGGACTAAAATGGCAACGTTTGAAACTATTTGGACTACAATGGCAACGTTTCAAACCTTTGGACTAAACTGACAAAATGACCTAAACCACAGGGACTAAAATCGCATTTAACTCATAAAATTACACACACACACATATATATATATAATGCTAAAACATTCGAATCAACTATTTAATAAATTTATCGGGTTTCAAATATTTAGGGTCTAAACTGAATAAATCCGAAAACTATGGATTTAATTAAAAAAGATAACATAATTTAATTAATTAGCTAATTAATTAATTAAATTATATTTTTAGAATATTTAAGGGATCCCGATTCGCGATTGTGGGATTTAGTATATTATACTTACGGGTATTACATAATCAACATTGCATGGGAATTACTAACATTTCGTAAAATAAACACGCATGTACTAACGAATCGAATCGAATTACATACAAAATTGATCGTTGTTTCAAAACCGAAAATTCACAGATGTTAGTCCCCCTACTTAGAGGAATTTCGTCCTCAAATTCAAACAATGGAGACTATATTGGTCTAGAAAAGATTAGGATATTTGAGTTTCAATAGGTATGACTCTAATATGTTCTTTGGGCCTCATTAACTGCATATTTGACAATGTAGGAAAAACGATTATATATAGGGAGTACCATCGGTATATCTACCATGCTCACGAAAACCACTTAAGATTAATGTTCGAGTAAACTGCCATTTTGGTCCCCGAGGTTTGGGCAGTTTTGCCACTTTAGTCCAAATTTCAAACCTTTTGCATCTAGGGCCCTTTGATTTCGTTTTTGTTGCCATTTTGGTCCAAATTTCAAATTTGGCCAGATAACTTAAACCCTGATAGTTTGTCTTTATCCTCAGGGGTATTTTGGTCATTTACTCTTTATTATAACTCAAAATTGATTAAAAATAATTAAACCCAAAATGGTAGATCTGCACTCACTCGTCTCCCTCATTTCCACCACCATCACCTACCGACCACCGCTAACCACCTCCTGCTGACACCACCCCACTAATCCACTTGCAGACACCACCCACCACAACCATCACCTCTGGACCACTAGGAACCACCATATAAACGATATAAACCCACCGACATCAGCTAACCACCACAAAAATTGGGCAAAATCAGCCTATCAGCACTATCACCGTCCCCATATCAGAGCCCCTTTAAGTAGATCTGATCTGTGCTCGTTAGGCCACCACCACTCATACCTAAACCCTAGACGTTCGCGTTAGGTTACTCAGATCTGAGCTCAAAACATAAACCCTAGTCGCCGCCCCTTTTTCTTCGAATACTAAACCCCTACATTGCTAAGTTTTGTGTGGTGGTGGTGGTAGTGACGTTCGACGGCTGGCGGTGGTAGCTGCTAGAGGTGGCGGTGGCAAGTGGTGATTGCAACAAAAGATAGAGAAGAGAGAGAGACAGGGGTGTTGTCTCCATCGCTGCTGCCTGGGAGAGAGAGAAGGGGGTGGTCCGGTGGGGATGGTGGTGGTGTTAATGGAAGTGGGAGGAGGTGTGGTGGTGAGAAGGGGGAGAGAGAAGAGAGAGAGAGAAATGGGTGGTTTAGAGAGAGAGTGCAGATAGGGGTGTTTGGATTTTATTATAATCTTTTATTTTATTTATATATATATATATATATATATATATATATATATAATGACCAAAATACCCTTCAGAAAAGGACAAAAAACCAGGTTTATTTTTTAGAAATCTGGCCAAATTTGAAATTTGGACCAAAATGGCAATAAAAACGAAACCGCATGGCCCTAGATGCAAAAGGTTTGAAATTTGGACTAAAGTGATAAAACTACCTAAACTTCAGGGACCAAAATGACAGTTTACTCTTAATGTTCCTATACATACATAGGGGCTCACATAACAGATTTTCCTAGTATTTCCATGCAGGGCAATTTAAAATTAGGAATGCATCCGTAATTATCATTTGCATTGAATTGTCTTCTTATTTCTTCATGTTTTGAGCAAAACATATACCTGTATTAGTCGTGGGTAGAATGTTTATTTCTAACAATAGATTTTGGAATAATTAGAAATTTTTTGTGGATGTTTGACATAGCGTGTTTTAATCATGTAAATTATGATATTTTGAAGAGTATTGTTGAATTAGATTTTGTTTTAGTGAAGCCATTGGTTTTGTTGAAGTTGCTTAATATAGGTATGGAATGATTAGGCTTAAGTGGTATCAAGAATATTATATTTTGTAGAGTATCGTTGAATTAGATTTTGTTTTAGTGAAGTCATTAGTTTAGGCGTTGTTGAAGTTTCTTAATATAGGTATGCGATGATTAGGCTTAAGTGGTATCAAGAATGTTCCAGGCTTTGAGAACGGTATTTCTGATAAAGAGTATGATTTGATGGGTGAGATTTCCAAACACAAGGCGGTCTTGTCAAATCCAGTTTGGGGAGTTTTCGTGGGGAGTGGTGGAGAAATTGGCATTTGTGGTCTCGGGGTGAGATGAAGAGTGAGATACACATATAATCTTTGTAGATATCGAGTCTGTGTAAAGTGTCTTGATTTGTTTTTTTCTACAGCCATGGTCATTGGTGGTTGACAACTTGAGAGATGTAGGGAAAGAAACAACAGTGAGGTTGTTTGGGTGTTGTGCTGATGACTAGGGTTTCTCTATTGGCATCTTTCATGATGAGGAAGAAGAACAATAGATAATTATCAATGCTTTTAGAGAAGAATATTGAAGAAAATGAAGGAGGTGCGGTGAGAAGGCGAGATTCACGGAGGCTAGTTGTTGTGAGATGAGTGCAATGAATTTAGTGGTTTTAATTAGATTATCGTGAGAAGGCATAACATGTTTGAATGAGTTTGTATGTGATAGAGACTATAAGTGATAGACTCTACGGTGATGATACTTTAAGATGATTAATGTTATTGAAGAACAAGATCATCATCATGAGTGAAAGTAATAGATGTTATTGAAGAACATCATCAATAATAATAATAATCTAAATTAGAAAAATAAGAACAAAAATTAAAGAACATAATTAAAAAAGAGAAAAAAATATCTTATTTTGAACTTCTTTAAGAGCTAATAAAAAATTCATATAGATATATCTCTGTGATGATCTTAGTGAGTTCAAAAACTTGTTACCTTAATCCTTTAATATTTAATATTAATAATATGATAATATTAATAGTTTTAATATATATATATATATATATATATATATATATATATATAGAGGATCCGCTTCAAATGATAAACCCCATCCAAAAGGATTTTTTGAATTTTTTTTCTCAAAAATTGTAAAAACTATCACTTGTTTTAGAAAAAAAATTGAAAAAATGTCCATACCCACATTTATATATATAGAAATGGGATCATGAGAAAACGCCTAAAAGTGTGAAAAAGGTGAGAACGATTTCAGCCACAAGATCTTTATGATTTGTGCCTAAGATTAATGTGGTGACATTTTTGTAAATAATAGGAACTTTAGAAGTAACAAGAGGGGTAATATGGGAAGATCCAAACAAAGGTGCACATGCTGATCACATGCTATTTCCCTCGTCATATTTAAAGGTCAATAACTTTTTTACACGTTATTATTTTTTTAGAAAAATTACACCATAAAATTCAGCGTTTTTTATCTTTACAACGAGTATACTATTGATATATATTTATCGAAAAAAATGAACTGGGTTTTCATGTTTTTTATGGCGTTTTCTAAACTGAGTGTTTTTATGGCGTTTTCAACTGGGTTTTCATGGTTTTTTCTTCTGAATTTTGTGTGTTTTATAACGTTTTCAACTTGGTATTTTCATGTCGTTTTTTTCTGAACTTTGTGTTTTATGGCATTTTTAGCTGAACACCCTAGTTCATGTCATTTTTTTATTTCAAAAGATAGTATACTCGTTGAAAAGATAATAAAACACTTGATTTTATGGTGTAATGTTTTTTAAATAATCGCATATAAAAATTACGGGAGTTTAAAAAAGACGGTGGAATGTGCATGTGACTTGCATGTGGATGGTCTTTGGCATGCGAGTGGCATGTGCATGGACTTTTTGACAATATTACCCTTAGTGTAAGTTAGCACCAACGCCAAATGTCAACACCAAAATCATTCTCACCATTTTTACACTTTTAGGCGTTTTCCCCAAATCCCACATATATATATATATGGGAAACCATAATTGAGATGTCATAATCCGTAAGTTATAATTCACTTTTTGTACGTAAAATATATTACTGTTATTATCTTAAACGTTATATGAATATTAAATATGTACACCATCTATCTATATATCTCGGTCATAGTTGTCTTCGAAGAGTAGGTATCGTTTAGCTTATTTTTATTAATATTATACATACATATATATATATATATATATATATATATATATATATATATATATATATATATATATATATATATATATATATATATATATAATCCGGATTTAAATATTTTAGGGTTTAAACTCACAAATATGGATTTCATTTAAAAACATTATTTAATTTAATTAATTAATTAAATTATGTTTTTAGAATATTTAAGGCAACCTGATTCGCGATTGTGAGATTTGGAATGCGATAATTACAGATATTACATGATCAACCTTGCATGGAAATAACTAGCATAGTAAAAATAAACATACATGTACTAACGAATCGTATTACATACAAAACTGATTGTTGTTTTAAGACCCAAAATTCATATATGTTTTAGTCCCCCTACTTAAAGGAATTTCGTCCTGACATTCAAACAATGGCGACTATGTTGTTCTGGTAAAGACGAGGATATTTGAGTTTCATTAGGTCTGACTCTAATATGTTCTTATGGCCCGATCAACGGCACATTTGACAATGTAGGAAGAGCACTTATATATAGAGAGTACCATTGGCGTATCTACCATGCTCGTACTATGTTGTAAACTTTCCTTTTTACCAAAATCACTATAGACTAATGTTCCTATACATATAGAGGGGCCCACATAACAGGTTCCCCTAGTATTTTCATGCAGGACAATTTACTATTTTGTGTGCACTCGTAATTATAATTTGCTTTGAATGGTCCTCCTAGTTCTTCATGTTTTGAGCAGAACATATATTTGTAATAGTCATGCGTAGAATGTTTATTGCTAAAAATAGAGTTTAGAATACTTATAAACTTTTTTTTGGATGTTTAACATAGTGTGTTCCTTGTATAATCAGGTAAATTACGATACTTTGAAGAGCATAGTTGAATTAGATTTTTTTTAGTTGGGCCATTGGTTTAGGTGTTTTTGAAGTTGCTTAATAGGAGCATGCGATTATTTGGCTTAAGTGGTAACAAGAATGTTCCAGGCTTTGAGAAAGGCATTTCTGATAGCGAGTATGATTTAATGGATGAGATTTCCAAACAAAAGGCGATCGTTGTCGAATCCAGTTTGGAAAATCTTTGTGGGGAGTGGTGGAGCCATTGGCATCCTTGGTTTGGGGTGAGATGTAGAGTGAGATCCATCTATAATCTTTGTAGATATCAAGTCTGTGTAATGTGTCTTGATTTAGTTTTTTTTTTACACCCATGATAATTGGTGGATGACAACTTCAGAGATGTAGGGAAAGAAATGGCAGTGAGGTCGTTTGTGTGTTGGGTGGAAGGCTATGGGTTCTCTATTGGTATCTTTCAAGATGACGATCTGATCAAGAACAATAGATTAGTTACCGGTGATTTTAGTGAAGAATATTGTCGAAAATGAAGGAAGTGTAGTGAGAAGGCTGGATTCACCAAGGCTAGTTGTTGTGAGATAAGTGCAATGATTTCAGTGGTTTCGGTGAGGTTACGACGAGGAGGCATAACATGTTTGAATGAGTTGGTAAGTGATAGACTTTGTGGTGATGATACTTTATATAAATCCCAATACTTACTATTTGACAAATAAGGAAAATAATTGATTAATCAGGACATTTGGCCTGCATGGTATCTGGGAATGCATGTTTTAGCCTATTAGTGAGCATGTTCACTCACTTTAAGATTACCCAAGATAGTGTGACTGGTCCATTCGAATTTGTACGAATACTCTTTCCTAAGCCAAAAAACTCAATGTGAAGGTACTCACCCTTCCAAATTGCACTTGTTCTTTATATCATTTGGGCCTTCAATCCCAACGAGAATTTTAAAGATTTGTCTTTGCAGCCCAAGAGTTAGATTCAGCTGCATTTGAAGTCCTCTTCCTCTTCTTGATAGGTAGTTGGGTTTCTCGAATGGGCCTAACGTCGCTTGCTTTATCGCTTAGCTCCGAGTCACCGAAGATGATGATGCTTTGATACTTGCTAATTGCATCTGATAGGAGTTATGGATCTTCTTCCTTTGGGGTTTCTTCTTCCTTGTGGGTCGTTATATTCGTTGGGCTTGGTAGTTGTGTACTTGCATACTTGCGAGGCACTTCGCTCCAATGATTGGGCTTTGAAATCAATCATAATTAAATAATCGGATCTTAACCTTTTTCGTTGGAACATCATCGCCGCGGCCGATAACCATGACCACATCATCACGGTGACCGTCAGAACCCTTGTTGCTTTGCCGGAACCTGTTCATATCGGACCACCGCTGACCTCATCACCGAAACCCACCTATGTTTCCCGCCTTCGAACATAATCGTTCATCGCAACTCTAACGCCTGCCGTTTTTTGTTGTCGCCTAAAGTCGCATCACTGTCATTATCTCCGACCTAAAGCGGCATCACTATGGTTATCGTTGGAATCCTTACCATCCTCGGGTCCTCTTCCATCACCCACTCTCTCTCTTGCGTCTCTCTCTATCTCTCTAGATATTTTAAGAGTCTGACTCTATGGTGTCTTCCTATCAATAATAATAATAATAATAATAATAATAATAATAATTAGCCCCTTGATATAAATTATTTAAGCAATAGTCCTTGAAGAGGTAACATGACAAGAATACCTTATGAGGTTAAAACGTGCAAGATATTGAAACATAAAGCACAAAACTTTACGCTAAAGGACAACACATGCAAAATGGTGTAAACATAAAGGACAAAACTTGTATTTAATCTTAAGTATATTATACAACAAACACATGACACACGCAATCAAACCTCATGACATAACGGATGATTACAGTTTCAATCATCACAATAACCATGGATGGGTTTGTTAATCCTATGGCGTTATAATTGTATTTCCGTTAGCTTGAAAAAAGTTAATTATTGTGTAAAGATTATACAATTGTCATGAATGCTTGTTTTAAATAAAGTGTATATTACAAATCACTTGTGTTGAAGTTTGAATTGTATTTTAATGAAAAGATAAGATTATAACATACATGTTTCATCTCAATACGATAAAATGGTAAAAAAGGACTACGTTCTCATCTTGTGATTTTGTGGCTTAACTTGACTTAATTGTGATCACGAGAATCGTTTTATTTATGCCATAAAGTATTAAGATTTGTATGAGAATAGTTATGATGTTAGATGGTGTAATAAGAAAGTTGTTACATACAAGAATGTTCTATTAAACTAGAATAGAACATCCAACGAAAGGATTCCTAGGAAAGAGCTAATGGATGGAAAATCGCTGAAGTACCCGTCTTTGCATAGCCATAACCTTTTGTTTGTCACCTAACTATATATTGATTTAATGGTTATTCTATTTTTATACAAAACGATTAAAAATATCAAATTAAATCAACCGGATAAAATAAGGGAGTTTTAGAATTAGATTTTTTCGTATTTTTTGTGCACTGATTTTTGTAAAGGTTGTAGAACACAGAATACACATGGAGTTAGAAGGCCCATAATATAAGGGTTCAAACATAATTCGAAGATCTACATCTCTTAAGAAAATCAGGCCTATTTAAGCATGTTCAGACAGGTTTATGGGCCTCCAAAGTTAAGACCAGATGGTTAGAATGTCAAAAAGTGTTCATATGTTACTTAAAATAGATTTGAGTTTTGATTAAAGCTATTATCCATCATTTCACATGTTTAGACGTATTATTATGGATCATTCAAAGATATCTTCATGAGGATTCAAAGTGTTTAAGGTGATTCATGTTATTGAAGGACAAGATCATCAACATGAGTACAAGTGATAATTGTTATTGAAGAACGTCATCATCTTTTGTGTTTTTGATCCTTTGCAAGGTTCATGATTTTTATAATTAATGATATAACATCGCGAACTTCATGAATTGAAAGAGCATAATAGAGAAAAAAATTAAATGTAAAAACATAAATTATAATCTAAATTACAAAAATAAGATAAAAACTACAAGAATTAGAACAAAAAATGAAAAACATAATTAAAAGAGAAAGAAAAGAGATCTTACTTAGAACTTCTAAAGATCTAATATAGGATTCTTGATTTTTGTTGTGAAGAACTTTTAAAGAGCTAATATATGATTCTTGAGTTTTGTTGTGAAAAATAACGAGGGTGAACAACTCTACTTATAATAAAAACATATTGTAAATATATGTCTACGATAATCTTGTGATTTCAAATTGTTACCTTAATCCTTTAATTGTGAAAAACGCTTAGAATTGTGAAAACAGTGAGAAAGATTTTGGTGTTGACATGTGGCGTTGGTGCTAACTTACACTAAGGGGTAATATTGTCAAAAGGTCCATGCACATGCCATTCACATGCCAAACACCACCCACATGCACATTCCACCATCTTTTTTAAACTCTCGTAACTTTTTTATACGTGATTATTTTTTTAAAAAAAATTCACCTTAAAATTGAGTGTTTTATTATCTTTCCAACAATTATACCATTGCTATACTTTTGAAATAAAAAAAATGACATGAACTGGGTGTTCAAATAAAAACGCCATAAAACACCAAGTTTAGAAAAAAATGCCATGAAAATACCCAGTTGAAAACAGCATTAAAACACTTAGTTCAGAAAAATGTCATAAAACTAGGTGAAAACGCCATAAAAACATGAAAAACTAGTTCAAAACGCCATAAAAAAATTCAAAACGCCATAAAAAACAAAGTTGAAAACGCCAAAAAAAACAAAAGCTAAAAACGCAATAAAAACCCAGTTCATTTTTTTTTGAAAAATATATCAATAGTATACTCGTTAGAAAGATAAAAAACACTGAATTTTATGGTGTAATTTTTTTAAAAATAATCACATATAAAAAGTTATTGGCGTTTGAATATGACGGGGGAAATGACATATGATTAACATGTGCACCCTTGTTTGTATCTTCCCATATTATCCCTCCTGTTAGTTTTAAAGTTCTTATTATTTACAAAAATGCGAGCGCATCAACCTTAGCCACAAATCATAAAGATCTTGTGCTTGAAAATCGTTCTCACCGTTTTCATACTTCTAGACGTTTTCTCCTGATCTCGTTTCTATACATACATATATATATATATATATATATATATATATATATATATATATATAGGGGATGGGTAAAATGAGAACCACCTCCAGTTGCGAGAACCGTGAGAACCAATTTCTAACCATTGGATCTTAAATGATGGATGGATAATATTAAAAGTAATTAATAGTAATATTAAATTCTTTTGTCTTATTATGTTTTTTATATTTTAATACCAAAAGGGTAGTTTGGTAAATTTGTATTTTTTGTCTTATTGTATTTATTGTTTTTTATTACTTTTTTGTTTTATTTATTTATTATTTTTTATTAAAAGCAGATTTTTTTATTAAAAAACATTTTGAAATCAGTTTTTTAATAAAAAACGCTGTTTTCAAGAATTTTTTAACAAAAAAAACATTTTTACGAGCCGTTTTTTACGTTCAATTTTTTTACGCGCCGTTTATTACGCGCCCGTTTTTACGCCCGGTTTTTTACGCGCCGTTTTTACGCCCCGTTTTTTACGCGCCGCTTTTTAGCGCCGTTTTTTACGCCCCATTTTTACGCGCCGTTTTTTACGCCCCGTTTTTTACACCTCGTTTTTTCGCGCCGTTTATTACGCGCGGGTTTAAACTTTTTTTACACGCCGGTATATAAACCTTTTTTACGCGGGGTTTTAAATTTTTTTACGCGCCGGTTCAAAAAACTTTTTTTACGCGCCGGTTTTAACATTTTTTACGCCCCGGTTTAAAACTTTTTTTACGTGCGGGTTTAAACTTTTTTTACACGCCGATATATAAACTTTTTTTACGCGCGGTTTAAAACTTTTTTTACGCGCCGGTTTTAAACTTTTTTTACGCGCGGTTTAAACTTTTTTACGCACCGGTTTACAATTTTTTACCCGCCGGTTTAAACCTTTTTTACGCGCGGTTTAAAACTTTTTTTACGCGCCGGTTTGAAATTTTTTTACGCACGAGTTTAAACTTTTTTTACGAGCGGTTTTAAATTTTTTTTACGGGTCGGTATAAAACATTTTTTACGCGCGGTTTTAGGCGTGCATTTTAAACTTTATTTACGTGCAGGTTATAAAATTTTTTTACGCGCCGGTTTTAAAACTTTTTTACGCCGGTTTTTACGCGTGAATTTTGAACTTTTTTTACGCCTCGTTTTTTACGCCCGTTTTTATCACCCGTTTTTTCGCCCCGTTTTTAAACTTTTTTTTTTACAAAATGTTTTTTTACAAGTTTTTTTTACAAAATAATAAAAAGAGGAGAGAAAAATGTTAAGAGAGAAATTGAAGAGAGAGAAATTGAAAAGACTTTAAAAAGTGACTTGAATGGGGAGAGATAGATGATTTGATAGTTTTGGTTAAATGACTATAATATCCATTTGGTTGTCATTATCTTATTGGTGGATAGTGGTTCTTGCGGTTCTCACAACTCGGCTTGGTTCTCTCTTGAACCGATCCCTATATATATATAGGGTAAGGTTATTGTAAAAAAGACCAAAAGTGTAAGAAAGGTAAGAAAGAATCCCAACATTAGATCTAAATTAATTGAAAAGGGTAATCAAGAATTTTATCATTGATTTAATTAATTCAAAACCTTCTATAAACCGCCACCTTAGTTTATAGGAATACCGAATAACACTGCAAACACCATTCATCATGTATATAACACCATTCAATAATTATATAACACCCTTCAATAAGTATATAACACCATTCAATAAGTATATAACACCATTTTAAAGATCTCTATAAAAACATTACGAATAACACTGCAACAACCATTCAGCGCATATATAACACCATTCAATAATTATATAACACCATTCATCACATATATAACAGCATTCAATAAATATATAACACCATTCAATAATTATATAACACCATGAACTGAAACAAAAAACCATTAACTGAAACATTCGATTGAACGTAATTTTTTTTCTGTATATAAGTATAGTAATATGGTACTCATATTAAAGATTAGAAAACACTCGTTATTATGGTGTAATTTAAAAAAAAAACGAGTTACGTGTAAAAAGTTATGGGCGTTTAAAAAATAAAAGGGGAACTTGCATGTGGATTGCATGTGACTTTCTAAAATTAAAAATGTTAATTTTACCTTTATACCCTTAATCTAGTAAATTAATTATTTTAATTGTTATACGATATACAAGATTGCCATCAAGATATCAACCATTAGATTAAAGATCTAATAGTTTAGATTCTTTCTTACCCTTCTCACACTTTAGTCATTTTTTACAGGATCCTCTACTCTTATATATATATATATATATATATAAAAGGAAACCATAATTGAGGTATCACAATCCGTAAGTTATGATTCACTTTTTGTACCTATAATTTATTATCATTATTATTCTTTAAATGCTATATGAATATTAAATATGTACTTCATGTATATATATCTTGTACAAAGTTGTCTTTGAAGAGCCAGATATATAGATATAGGATGAAGGTCAAGAAAAAAACCCAGTTATGTTTTGAGAACTCAGAGAACTCCGACTTCTTGTGCGAGTTTTGCCCTACTTTTACACACACAGATTTAAATGTTACAAAATAGTTGTAAAACAATTCGAAGCGGCGTTTTCAGACATTAGTATAAATCAACATTTACACCAATGGTAAGGTTTTCTACGGGTGGTGTAAATCAACAAAACTATTTTTTTGGGAAGGTTAATTTTTTAGGATTTTTGGTAAAGAAAAAATGTTTAAAAAAACCTTTTATAAGGTCAAATTCTCAAAGTTATCGTAACTCATAGAGGTTTTTATTTTACTCTACCCTATAAATATATATTAAATGCTAAAACATTGAATCAACTATTTAATTAATTTATTAGGTTTTAAATACTTTTGGGTTTAAATTGATAAAATCCGGAAACTAAGGATTTAATTTAATTAATTAACTAATGAATTAATTAAATTAAAATTTTAGATGGTCTAGGGCATCCAAATACGCGATCGTGAGATTTAGAATGTCATACTGTTATACGTGATCATCTTTGCATGGAAATAACTAGCATATCGTATAACAATAACTCATGTATTAATGAATTGAATTGAATGGCATACAAAAATATCATTGATTTAATACTCGAAGTTCATGAATGTTACACCAATATTTTCGTGGTCCATTAATTAAACCCTAAATCCTAACCCAAAAATATTTTTCGAAAATACTATCACCAATTTTTTTCCTAAACACCATCCCCGCAAATATGGTGATTTAGAAGGTGGTTAGTCCATTCAGAATCAAGCACCATGCTATGATACCACCTATAAGTCCCCGGGACCCCTCTAGGATCGATAACACATATTAAACGCATCACTCCTAAATGAGACGGAAGCATATACAGAGATGAAAGAAGTAGAAAATACTTTCATTGTAATCAACACATGTTACATACATACCGAGAGAGTACACATCCTACTTCTTTCTCTAGACAATCTGGACAATAAGTCCTAGACACACAGTTTCCTATATACAGAGTTTCTGAGCTCTCAAATGCTCAAAATGATAACAACACACAACACATGTATTTATTGACTAGTGCGCTAAGCAAACTTTGTTACGCACTTAAGCACTTAAGTGCGCTAAGCACTTAAGTTCGCCATTTATTATCTTCACTAATCTCTGTATCTTCGCCAATACTTGTCTTTGACATAGAATTGCATAGCTACAGTCAAAAGCCTTGGTACCACACCAACAGACTCCTCCTTTACTATTGCTATCAATTCTAACCAACACTAATAATTATTAGTCATAAGTACTGTGTCAACAACTACACCAGGACACTATAGTTTCGTCAATAATGAATGCTTACCCAGTTGTTGATCTTATAACGTCTAGGTCACCAGCGTAATCTGCATCATAAAACCCTGTTAACTCTACTTTAGCCCCCTATTAAACCCAACCCCAAGTCCGATCGAACCCGTGTTGTATCTTAGGACCCAACATGCTACGAACAAGTGAGTACGTCGAGGACTCTGCACAAACCGACTTAATACTTCGATAGAGAATGTAGTGTTGAGTATTGTCAATGTTTCGTATAAGAGACTACCAACAATTTGTCGATACTAGGTTGGGTTTTCGAGCTCATTATCTTTTACTAAATATCCATCGGTGTCTCGCTATCTTTGAGTACACGGGATGGACTTTCTAAAACAGATTAATTGTATACTTTTAATGGCGTGGAGCCAGGCTTGATCTGCCATACTTAATCTGCAGGCCTAAAAGTGCCCAAGCCAATCCAAATATTTAGTATTGAAGTGGGTACTCAAGTTAGCTCATAGTTGGTTGGTTTCCTTCTTCCAATTCTCAAATATAATTAATTCATCCACATAAACTAAGATGACTGCTACGTTCATTTTGAATATCTTAACAAACAAGCTTGCATCAGTTAGTGTGCTAGTGTACCCACTAAGCTCAAGGAACTCGCCAATTTTACCATACCACGCTCATGAAAATTTATTAAGCCCGTATAATCCTTTCTTTAGCTTGCACATGTAGCGAATTGAAGTCACCTATTAACTTTGAAACTATCGGTTGATCCATATAAATTGTGTGATTAATTAAAATCACTAAACAAGAAAGCGTTATTTACATCCATTTGTTGAAGGCTCCATCCCAAACATGTTGCTAATGCTAACAAACTCATATGGTATTTAGCTTCGCAAATGGGTTGAGTAACTCGTTATATTCAATACCACATTTCCTACCTCTTGTGAGGCTAACATGTGTACGAATTCAGTCAGCATTGGCTGGTTAGCCAACCTTGAATGATAGTGGCAGTGTTTTTGTATTCTGACTTCAAACTGCGGTTAATAATTTGTTTCATTCGTGGTTCTCCTATCTAATTACCTGATCTCTTGATATAAAGTCTTCACCTTCCTGGAGTATCAAGGGATATAACTGTAACATTTGGCCCCTCACACCACTAATGTCACACCCCGACACGCAGCGGAAAATGGTAGTCGGGGCATGATTGGGTTTTCATCAAAGCTCATGACATTTACTATAGAGTTTCATATTTATTATTTCTCTTTAAAGAAGAAGTTACAATAAACATACAAGCATGACATGTTCAAATACACTTTCATTACAAACAAAAGCATTGTACAAAATCATACAATTACAAAGGGAAACTAAACTAAATGTCCATTCCAAAGCATTAACTTGTTTATTCTTCTAGGCCATCCTACGTGTTTCTTTTCTCAACTGGATCACCTGTATCATGTGTAAAAATAGGGTTTTTGGGTCAACAAAAGTTGGCGAGTGAATCTTATTTAAACATTTGAAGGATTAGTTATGTGGGTTATTTGAATAAAATTGTGCATAACCAAATATGAATAAACGTAAATGTAAATTCAACCATAAACACATAATATCAAATAATGCACACGCACACACCAAATGATGAACAATGAGATCAAGGCTCAATCAAACGGAGCCGATCGAATGAGGCACCTGATGCTCAACTCGTCTCCCACGAGGAACTGATGGGCCTAATGAATGATTTGCACACAACTTGACAAGAATATAAACACACATCACAACAAACAATATTTACATCATAAGTTTAGGTCATATAATGGTAATAGCACAAGTTTGAATAAACGAAATAATTAAAGCGACACATGATACACCCCAAAACATGAATAAAAAGGGGAATTTGTAAGGATTCACTCACAGTGGGTGCGTTTCCTGGATGACGATGAATGCGCACGAATTTTAGGATTTGATCGACGAGGAAAACTAACCTAGAATAATAACGAAATGGTTCGGTAAATAAATAGATTTTATTTGAGATCAATAATTTTAATTCATAACCTTAATAGGATTTTTAGATTTATTTTTGTGAGTTTAAGGACATTTTCTAACTTTAAAAATATTATTTTAAGTATTTTTAAATAATTTTCTGATTAAATAAATTAAAAAAAAGAAATAAAAAAATGTTGACTTTTGACCATGTTGACCGTTGACCGGTCGAACTGTGTTTATTCTATGCGCTGAGTGAGGTTCGAACTCGTGACCTCCCGTATACGTGCACGCAGCTCTACCAACTGAGCTACGTGTCTAACCCGAAATAATCTCGTTTTTAATTATATTTATATACTATTTAGATTAAACTATATTCTGATTTAACAAAATGGTTTGCATATTATAGAGACAGGGTCATGGAACCGGCTCGAACTCACGACCTTTGCTTCGCGTGTGCACACAGCCCGACCAATTGGGCTGTGTGTTTAACCCGTTGGATATAAGATTTTTATTTCTTTTATATACTTACTGTCGAGTTTCATGTTTGAGTTTTATAAAAAGGTTTGAATATTGTGACGAATCGAAAACAAGAACAGAATCGAACCCGAGACGTATGCTTTGTAATTTGCACACAGTGCACCACTGGACTGTGTGTCTAACCCGGTATAGTTACTGATTTTAAATTCCTTTAAACACATTTCAAACTTCATCTTCTTCAATTCATGAAACCAGAGCAACAACCCGACTGTTTAATCAATAATTCTTATTGAATTAGTTGATTGATTATTACTAATAACGAAAATAATTTAAACAGAAAAGGATTTAAGGATGTTGTACCGAACAGGTGTGATCTCCGATGAAGTTCCGGTGACTGAAAGAAATTCCGGCGAAGTGTAACTTGCGACAAAGGCTCTACCAGAAGTTTGAGGTGAGTGCGGTGCTTTCTGTCTGAGCTCTAGAAGTCTTATTTTAGAGTAAGGCAAAAGAAATGAAATGGGTTCGGTTTTTCGGTGAGTGGATTTTGGCGATTCCGGTGGTTCTCTGGTGGGGCAGAGCTCCTTTCAGGCGATCGAGTTTTTGAGAGTAAGCTAGAGAGATGAACGAATTCTGAAGGGAATTCGTCTGGTATTTATATAAAATAGGGGATGTTGAATTTCGGTTTCGGTCATTGATTTCGTTCAGCTCAGACGAATTGATTCAAGATTTCCGTTAAATCTGATGATTGAAATCAGTTACATGCGTTAATCAAAGGGAAAAACGGTTATTGGATTGATTGCTAGAATCATGTTCCGACTGTTATGGTTCTGAGATTTGGAATTCAATTTCAAGCGTTGTTTTAGCATATAAATTAATTACTTTTAGGATTTTAATAGATATGTGTGTGTAGCTCAGTGGTGAATATGGTGTGTGTGGAGTTTGTGGATTCGGTGGGGACCCGGGTTCCACTCCCGCTTACCCCCTTTTTGTGATGATTTATTTATTTATTTATATATATATTTTTATTTATCTTTTATTGATTTGTATTATATTTATTTATTGGTTAACTTTTTAATTATGAGTTTATTTATTAATTATGAATATTAATAACTAACACAATAAATACGCACGAATTTTTAACCGAATTATTCGATTATTAAACGAAGCGGGTTTTGAAAACCCGTTTTTCGACGAATGTTACAACTAATATTGTCCGCTTTTACCCATGGACTGCCCATCCAGGAACTCACAAATTTGTTTTTGGTTATTCGGTGGAGACTTCCAAGGAGGTCACCCATCCGGTACTACTCCCACCCCACATAAGCATGCTTAACTCTGAAGTTTTCATGTGCTCTATAACCAACTATGTACAAAACGCGTTGGTGATTTAAGAGGCGGGACATTCCGTATGAGCCAAGAATCTCTCATGCCCATGGTCGATGTGGGATTTTCCTAGGTGTTACAGTGGTCCATGTTAATCTTTTCGGTATTGTTACAATAACTCTCCCTTAGACAATGATATGAGCTCTCTTCTAGCAACCGAAGTCTTCTGGTTTTTTTTTGGGAAATAGTTTTTCCATGGTATCTAATCAACCTTTCAAAAGTCGATCTCTTGAAAATACTCTAGCATCTATTCTTCCACAATCATGTCAAAATAAACATGGCTTGACCCGCTTTCACATTCCACTTGTGCACAACTCCGTTTGTATCCGCCATGGGCCCTTGTGTTTCAAATCCGTTGATGTCCAAAAGATCTTCTCCCTGCAAATAGCACTTCTACAAGTTGACTAGGTTGTGCACTTTGGTTTAATTTTTTATTGCGACAAAGCCTTGAAATTGTGGCATGGAAGAACTCGTGAACTCCTTGTCTTTGCTTTTGTTGTTTATGGAATCACAACCCTAATTGGTTTAGCCTTCAACCTGCAATCGAGCTTATTCCTTCGGCCCCAATTCTCATTCGATGTTATGATACCAGTTGTTAAACTGAAAGATCAAGAACACCATAAAACACGAGCTTTGATCACAACAATTGACCTTTTTTTGTTATTTATGTGTAACCGATAATTACAATACATAAAAAATTAACTAACCCTCACCCAACTGTTTTTAACCCTAATAACTTGCATAACAAGGTACATAACCGAAAACCAATTTAAATTAAAAATCGACAAAAACAATAAAAAAATAGTATTCTTATTAATCTCCCCAACCACTCCTTTTAAAGATCACAGTACTACCCTTGTATTTTCTAATACTATTTTTTTGGACCTTTGGCTCTGGTTATGTTACGTTTTTCCGTATCCAATAATCGAATCCTATCTAAAAACAATTATTATTATTATTATTATTATTATTACAAATGAGAGCACTAACTATACAAATGAGAACTTTGTGAATAGTGGCTGCTGCCGAAAGTTTTTTTGTTTTTTTTTTCATTTTGACCATTATACCTTATATAATATCCAAATATAACCTATTTAGTTTTTTTACCGATTTGATTATGAAACGATACCGACTGCACGGTGTAGAGCGGGATAGTCCAACTAGTTAACTACAAAAAAACATCCCTGAGTGAATTACACGGATCCGCCGCATGGTTTGGTCCAAATTACGAACTTCATTCATTTCTTAATTGATTTAGTCTTACACATACTTTAAAACCAAATACATATAACACAATTCTAGTGATCCTTCTTGAAAATCTCTTTACAGATAAGTGACCGGAAATGCTGAAAATCTTGATCTTAATTATCTTTATGCCCTAATAAGTGTCAACCCAATAACTGTAACTATAATGGTAGAAGGAACACCAAACTTAAGATGAGCCCAAAACGTAAGATTGTAGCCACAGTGTTGAGCCCTGCGAGCTTGTTCACACACGATCAGGTTAGCGGCTGACCCGAGTAGCGACAGATTCCCGGCTACCGTGCTCACCCAGGCCAATATCAACCATGCTTTTTTCTCTTTTTCCGGTGATATAGTAGCAGCCGCTGCTGCCACCCTTGATCCAAGCAACAATACTGAAAAATAAAATAAAAATTCTGAATAAACCTCTTTTATAAAAATAACTTACTATATTATAACAAAATAAAATTATACTTTAAAAATGATTAATTATAAAACTTTAATGACTTACTATAACAAATTGGATTTTATCTGAAACAATCTTCTTATATTATTAATCACCATTGAAAATAATGTAATATATTTATTTGTTACTTTTACTTACTTTTATTATCATATATTATAAATATTTAATGAAGATGCTACATGATCTCATCAATTGTCATTTTGTGAAGCATACATATTTTTTTAGAGATACATTCTACGTGCCCCACCACATGCATATTTCTGAGAGTATAGACCCAAAGTTTTGATTTTGTGAATAAGTGTCAAAATTTGGGATATTCGGGATTGCTTATTTATTTGTTTTAGAAGGAATAAAAACTGTTTTTAGATAAACATTTTTAAAATAAACAATCCCAAATATCCTAGATGATGTTAGTATAGGATCTAAATGGAATGAGTACCTGTTGGCACATTGGAAGCCAGATTTGATAGAACAACTATCACAATTGCCAGAATCGCTACACCACTAACTTTATCAATTTCAGCATAAGGTTCCATAAAGTCCCATATAGCACTCGGGATTCCTGTTCTATTGAAGCCTTCGACGGTGACAAACATCCCGCAAAAGAATACCAATAGTGAATAAGAAACCTGGGTGATAAAATGAATAAAAGTCTTAGTTTTTACTACAACATTAACAAAAAGAGAGAAAAACAACTGAGTTTTGTTACATAATGCATTTATTATCTTGAAATAGCTTTCTATTTATATCTTATAAAAGTATATTTTCCGTATAGAATATTATATATTAAAGTTTTTAAAACAAGAAATATAAAGACCAAGTATAACATTAATCTAACTTATTTATAAAATATTATTAAATTCTATGTCAATTTATGTACATGATGCATTAAATTCTGATACCTACCAATGCTATAACCTCCTCAAAAGATAAAGACTAATACTTTTGAAAGTCTTCTTTCATCAGTATAAATAAACGTGTGAATGAAGACTAACAAATATAGTATATGAAATACTATAGTTTGGTTATGATAAAACTTATGTCATAATAAAAGTAGATAAAAAAAAAATAAACATGTGCAATCGTATATTAAATTTACATGTAACGAATATATATATATATTAATAGCACTTCAAATAAAAGTTAAGGAAAAATAATAAACGAAAGTATCACATCATTGTGTAGGTGGTTATTTAATATTATTTAAGAAAGTAGGTGGAAATGGAATAAGCAAAAAGAATGATTTAATTAGAAAAAGAAGCTAGCAAAATGGTATAAAGTAGTTTTTAGTGTTGCATAAAATCTATTAGAATATTTTATTGTTATTACTAAACTATAATATATTTGTTTATCATAGTTAACTCAGTTTATTTATAGAAAAAAAACTATTAAAAAAAACTGTTTGTGACCAACTCTAATGCCACTTTTAGAATCCATATGTTTGAATAGAGTTATACCTTTTCTAAGCATGGTCTAGCATCCTTGAAATCAAGAACCACAAGAGCCATTGCAGCTGTAATGGCAGTCCATGACATGTTTAATTCTGCCAGAAAAGAAACCAACATTCCTACTGTAATAACATAAACTCCTATCTTCCATAATATCAACTTCCATTTAGCAGACTTCTCATCAATATCCTCCAAACCCAAATCAGAACTCTCTTTCGCGAACCCGTTCGCCTTTGCAACAACTTGTTCATCCTTCTTCAACGATCCGTTTTCCAAAACATCTTTCGTGCCATTTGCGTCTTTAAAAATTTCATTGTCACCAGAACCAACTACGCGGTTCCTAAGAGTATTAGCATCTATGTGTCCACTAACACTTGGCAGGCTGTGACTATTCATGGCTTCATGATAAGCATTAAGATCATGAGAATTTTCTGATGTAAGATGTGACATTGTAGCCGGCGAAAACCTATGCGAATTCACATCTTCTTCAGGGGTTACCTCCATTGGAGGTTCTTCTACATCTTTCTGAACAGTTAACACCTTCCAAAACATGCATAAAAGAATCAAAGCATTTACACAAATGCCCACCAGCATTGCTGCCACAATCCCAAACAAGAATTTCCCAAATGGTATCTTGCTTTGAACTGCGATAACCAAATTTTGCGGGTTACCAATCGGTGTAGCAGCCGAGCCAATATTTGCACTTGAAGCAAGTGCTAGTAGGAAAGGATGGGGTGGGAGGTTTTGTTGTCTAGCAATTTTGAGTACAAACTCAGTTAACACAACACACGACGTGTCGTTGGTGAAAAAAGCACTTGAAATTGCGGATATTAAGCAAATTCGACAAAGCAAATCTTTAGGTCCTTGGCTTTTCCATGAAAGCAACTTACCTAAGTACTTGAACATATCAGCTCTTTCAAGATAAACACTTACAACCATTGTCCCAAACAGAAGACCAAGAATTGGAAGATCGATAGATTCATACGCTTGATCGGGCGTTAAGACTTGAAAAAGAACCATGAGCATGGCACCAAGAAGTGATCCTGCTGTTCTTCCAATGGGCATGAAAGGGACAGCAGGAAAAACAGCCAAAACCCAAAATACACCAAAAGCAATAGAGCCTAGAACCACTTTGATAGTAGGAGCTATAGCCATGGTTAGAAGAAACACTAAATTCCCAAAATTATTCAACACCCAATTCTATTGAAAATGTCAATAATCCTTAAACAATAGTCTTCACATGAGAAAAGAATCACCTAACATCACACAAATAAACCATTAGGAAATTATTGGTAAATCATGTATTACAATTTACAACCAATCAAGTTCAGCAACTAAGTAGCAACTTTTGAACATATTAACAAAATTATAAGCATCATATGATCCAAAAAGTGTCATATAGAAGATTTTTATCAAACAAATGGAGTGAAATCCATAGACAATGATCTTCAAATGAGAGAAGAATCACCCTAACATCATGCAAATTTACACTTAACAATTTATGACTAAATCATGCATCACAACCAATCAAATTCAGCAATTAATTTGCAACTTTTCAACATATTCACAAAACAATAAGCATCACATGGCTCAAAACACTAATGAGGTGGTGATCGCAAAGGCAAAGCCTTTAAACAACTCCCAGAGGACAGGAATAAAAGAAATTTGCGGTTTCAAAAAAAAATCACATCGCTCAAAACGTATGACATAGAATATTTTCATAAAATACATGGAGTGCAATCCATAATTACTATCACATATTAAGATCAATGCACTTAGAACATCACCGGAACACAAAACCAACGTCGATCAACGTAATCTACGAACGAAAAAACATTAAGAATAGCATCATACTAAACTGAATATTTTCAATCCGATCGATTATGATCGAAAGAATGTAAAACTATTACAGTCTTACAGACCTTGAAGAAGCTTGGTTGATGGAGCAGAAAGGTGTGAATCTAATCAGTCAAAGAAGAAGACTAATAAAGAAGAATTTGTGTATAGAGACAAATTATGGTTCGAAGTTCTTCAGATTTGAAAGGTGGACCTCAGAAGATTAGTCACCATGTGTTTTGTAGGTAAAAGAGAGAGACACATGGACAGATGGTGAAGCAAACAGATTGACAGCTTTTCATGACTACGTCAAAAACAAACAAAATCCATGAAATTATTGATATTAATATATGTTACAGTTAATGTGTAAACGAAGATAAACGTATGAACGTAAATGAACAAGCATAAACGAATGTAAATAAACGAACGCATATGAATAAAAAGATTCGTGAACGTAAAAATCGAATGAGGCATGCTTTCATTTGTTTAACAAACATGTGTAAACGAAATTTCAACTAACCAGCTTATGAACAATTCATTAGTTGTACGAGAATAACGGCCATCTTTAAGCAAAACTCATCAAGCCAATATAAGAAAGCAGAAGTTAGTTAACTAACACAAAATAATCTCTCTCTTTCTCTCTCTCTCTCTCTCTATATATATATATATAATACACACTCGCATTAATGCGGTCACATTCTTAGGTTTTAAAGAAAAAGAAACGCTTATACTTTTGTATTAATACGGTTAGGTCTCTATATTATGCGGTCACATTCTTAGTTTTAAAGAAAAAAAAAAACCCTTAATACTCTCGTATTTATATGGTTAGGTCTCTATAGTTTAGTTTGTTAATATGCTCACATAGATCCCTCCTAAATGTTTTGTTTTCACGACTTCGTTATGCTTGTAAACAAACTGAATGGACATAAAGGAGGCGTGTCCATGTTCGTTTGTTTAACTTTAAACAAAGAAACAAATATGAACGTTTAAATAATTAGGTTATTTTTTCGTGTTTGTTCATTAAAAAAAATTGAATGTGTGCATGGAGCATGTTCTTTTTAAGTTGTGTTGAATGAACGGATAGTTTTTGGCAAGCTAATATTAGAAGGAAAAAAAGTAGAAGTTGCTTAACTTAATTTTAACAAAAACTTCTAATATATATAATTTAAAGTTTCTTACCAAATAGTTTTTGAAAGGGAATTTGTAAAATAAAAAAGAAAAAAAAACACTCATACACACTCTCACATAAATGCGGTCACATTCTTATAGATATATCTTTTTATATAGGCCTTATACTTTCGTATCAATACATTAAGTCCCTATACTATTTTCATATGTTAATTATAGTAATGTTCCTAAGCTATGCTTTCCTTTAGCAAAATATGAGCGACCAAATTTAACACATAGTTTTTACGAATAAAATGGTAACTAGTGATTCAAACATCCAAAAGCTTGTTAAAAATGCATCTTCAAATAAATTACATAAAACAAAGTGTTCTCATATAAAGATTTAAGAGAGTATGAGTTGGTTAAGTGTTGTGAATTAATTAGACCTATTGTTATATAACCGTTACGTCACTCTCATATAAGAACTTGACCACTAACTAAATACTCATTAACAATGTGTTATGAATTAACTAAATTAATTTTTTTTAAATAAAATAGAAAGATGTTATGGTTTAGATTATGGTGGCACCATCATCCCCACCTTCTTCTCATTCACGACGCCAATCCATTTACTAAAGCTCCATTAACTAAAGTCGTTAACGGAGGGGGTGATGTTGAGCCCTGGGTGTTGTGACACCCCTCCATTAATCCACAACGTTTAGTCTTATATATGCAATTAAATATTACCTAGCATTCTCGCCTACCTCTTTTATTGCAATTATATTTTTTCCCTCAACTTTTATAAAATATAGTGGGTAAATTTAAAATATTAATTAAAATATAAGAACTATAACTTTAACGTAATATGAGATTGAAAAGATTTTAGTGTTGTCATGTGCCTTAAATTGTATATTTTTTTTTAAAATGAGTGTATATTTATGTACCTTGATTTGTATATTTTTTCAATGAGTATATATTTTTATACAGATAAGTATAGAAAAGTTAGTCTATCAAAACGTGTGTGAGCCCACCAAAATCATCCGTACGTTTTTATTATAAACCTTTATCCTAAAAATAAAAATTAAAACCACAACTTACAAATATAAGTCATCAATATCACTAAATATCATTTTCATGAGTATTAAATTTGATTCATACGGTTTTCAATTGTATGAAAGATAATGCTTCACCAGATAGTGGTTTCTTAAATCATATTAAACATTATTTTATTTATTTTAAAATTATTATTATTGTTTATGTTTATTTTAAATCATGTCATATTTTTTGAAGTATTGTCTCAAATGATAGTGTTACACGGATATTTGTTAGATTGTGTTAGCTTTATAAAATTGTTTATGTTTTCTAGAATGAACTAAAGAAGAACATCAACTTTAAACACATATTGGCATTATTAATCATTCAAGAATACTTACAAATCAAGAATTATTAGCAACAGAATAAGATTACAAAATTAAGTTCAAAGTTGTAGAGCATTGAATTCTAATGAAGATTTTCTACGTGATTAATTTTAGTTTGATTTCAACGGTAACTTTTTACAACTGTGAAAACTTATTAACGTAAAATTTACGAGGCCCCATCATTCATCAATGATATCTTAAGCAAGAACATCAACTCAAGTGGCATGCAACTTGCTTTGGACAAATGACTTTCAAGAGGGCTAAAGGCCACTACAAGAAATAAGGCTTTTCGCGACCATAAAAAACAAGCTTGGCGACCGCCATAGGATATTGCGACGAAATTTCATCGCCACAAGGTCGTTCCTACTGCTCGGTCGTAATAGGTCTATAGTTTCGTTGCTATAGGCGGCGTCGCTACAGGTTGAACTATAGCGACGATATATAATCTCTATAGGTGTTTTGCTAAAAGTTCATCACATATAAAAAAAAAATCTTTAATTCTAGAAGATAAAACTTTTAGAAACTAAATTTAGTCACCATAGGTTCTTAACAAATTTTACAGCTTTCACATGAAGAGACTAAATTTAGTCGCCGGCGATAAATAATTAAATATTTAGTCCTATACTATTTTTATGTTAATAATGCTCCTAATATATGAGTTAATGACATTATATGAGAAAATATGTAGGTTTTTACACACTAAAATGTAAAGAGCTAACTTACATGTAAGAAAGAAAAAAAAAGATTACCAAATGAAATATTTCAAAATTGTTACATTTTAATGTATCAAATTCATTATTTAAACATATTTATGTAATAATGTATGAGTTTAAATCTTTCATTGGTGCAATAATTAGTTTTTCCCATGTTATATTTTCTAAAGTATAATATTTACTTTAACTCAAAGTTTTAAGTTTTAATGAAGAAGGAGTCTGTTCAAAATGTATCTAATAAATAATTTATCATAAGCAAAAGTTATATTGACGGAGATATAAGCAACTTAGAGTTGTATCAACAATCATTATTTTTCAATATGGGTCTAGCCCACTTTACAGAGATATTTACCTTTTAGATAAAGAGATTTTAAGTTCAAATCTAGATAAAAAAATATTGTTACCATAAACCCTCATCTTAAAACCACAACCATACAAAAATACATTTTCACATAAGTCAATAGTATCGTTAAATATGCTTTTCAAGATTTATTATTAAAATTGATTCATGCAGGTCCACACGTCTACGCATTACATGGAACATAACGGTTCACGCAACTCAGGATTAGGGTGGTTTATTTATCACTATCATAACTTTATATTGTTATTATTGTTATGGTTATTAGTATTGTAACCGGTTGAATAATTAGAGTTGTCTTATTAGGAACAACAAGATAAGTAGGTGTATTGCTCACAGTAATTAATACTTAACCCGTTTATGGACTGTTTAACATTTGAATTATTTTTGAAGTATGAGACTTTTTTTGTAACGTAACTCAGAAATATCATTAAAATTATAAGTCTCGTATAAAAAATTCATAAAAAATTGTTTTGCTTTAACTCAAAAATATTATTATCATTAAAGATTTTAAATTAAAAATATATTTGAAGTAATGGTGAATTTTGTGGGGGATGTTTTACAAATTTAATAACCATAATTATTGGTCAATCTAAAATATATTTTGTACAAAAGCAGATATTAAGATAGAAACTTTAAATTAACAATGTTATTATTCTATTATATTAACTCTATTTAGAAATAATAACTTTCCTATACCAATAAAAATCTGACAACAAATTTTTATTACAATTTCATAAATATCACAACAAGTCTTATGTTTATTTGTCAGACTCCATTAACATGATAAAATTTATGTTAAAATAATAATATCAGTTATTTAATTTAAATATGATGCAAATTATGAACAATACTTTTAATACAAAAAGGTATATTTGATTAATATATAAAGATACTTTCTTATTAATATATTAGGCCCTGAACAATATATATATATATATATATATATATATATATATATATATATATATATATATATATATATATATATATATTAAAAGCTTTTATTTATACTAGTCTTTTACGGGTTTACGTTACTAGATAAATTATGTTGTATTTAATAATATCAATAATTTAAGATTCTAAAACTATTAATACAGATTTTTTTAAGAATTATATGGTGTTGACACGTAACATTTTTTAGAATCATTTATTAAAAGTAAGAAGATAAATATGGTGTTGACACGTAACATTTTTTAGAATCCTTTATTAAAAATATGAAGATAAGACTAAGACTGTTGTTGTTGTTGTTGTTGTTATTATTACTTTTATAATTATAATTATTATTATTATTATTATTATTTTCAAATGATGGTAATACACGCGATATTTGTTAAGATCGTGATCTTTATAAGATTGTTTATGTCTTCTAGAATGAACTGATGAATGACATTAACTTTAAACATATTGGCTTTATTAATCATTATCACGAATTATTAAACACAGAGCAAGATTACAAAATTAAATTCAAAGTTGTAGAGCGCTGAATTTGAGTGCAGATTTTTTTTGAATAATCAAAGATAGTTTGCTTTAACCATGAGAATTCGTTATCGTAGAACTCATCAGACTTCATTAGTACTTCGCTAACTAATAGGATAAGATAAAATGTAGACATGAGACTTTCAAGTTTCATGAGAGTTAAGAGTCAGAAAACCAACGAAAACTAGATTCGATTCGAATATAATCAATAAACCTAAAAACGTATCTATCTGTTCGTTTTCATAAAGTAAATAGGTAAACATGTTTAACAAAAGAAAATATATCTTATAATCATAAATATTACACATAAATCCTTCAGATTTATGAGCAAACTTTTCAGGCTACTGTTAATTGGAAATACACGCAACAAAGCTTATGTGGACCCCACTATGTCAATGTCAACATTTTTTCCATAACTAGGGGAATATTATAAAAGTTTAGAAAGAATACACACGTACCGAAAGATCAATAGAGAGACTACTGCATGGTGGTAAATAGACCCAGGTTATATATTGAGATTTATTTCAAGTGAATAAATAGAACTTGAGTGTTGAGTTTAAAGTAAGATGCATGGAAAAAAGGTGGTATAACTGATAGCAATATATGAACAAGCTTATATAGGCATAAGTTGGAGAAAGTGAAGTGAAGTGTGTCTAAAATAAAGAACCATTGGTGGTTTCTTCATCATCTTTACACTATATCAAATAAAAATGTGATTAATAATCAACTAGCTAGCTATAGGATCTCTCTATCTACTTTATTTGACTGCTAGCTACCTCTTATTGGCCATAGTTTTAATGGAATTCGTTAGAATGTGAGATGTACGGACGAAAATTAGGTCACATCTAAGATCACCCGTAGTGAAAAGGTGAAGTGGCGTGATTTTGCTACTTCACGTCCAATTACGTTACAAAAACCGCCTCTTAGGGCGTGATCTTTGAATGTTCTTGGTCTTACAGAGAAAACGCCCGAAGGTTGGTGGGGTTTCCAAAATTTGACCATTGATCAACGGTAATAAAATAAAATATATTTTCCATTCTATTATTTATCTTTTTCACCTATTTAATCCCCAATCAACCCGTTTTTATACACATTTATATAATCTCCCACTCTTATTTTTTTATAAAAAGATACTATGCATCCATTCTGCCCCCCTTTGGTGTCCTGTCTCGGCCAACCAACCCAAATTCGTATCGCCCGAACATCACCCAACCATTACCAACCTACAGTTCCCAAGATTGCGATCCGAATACGATGGGGTACACACAACTGTTAAACATGCCCAACAACACTTTCAAGGGCCACTCGGTTTTGCATCAAATATGAACATAAACATTGGGGGTACGTATGGTTCCCAATACGAAGCCGAGCACGAGATCGAGACTGTGCTGGAGACAGGGGCCGAGCACAATCCCGATTCCTTTAAACGTGGAAGACCCTCGCATAAAACAAAGAGGCTTCCACTCCTCGTACAAAAGAAAACCAACCAACCTTGGACAAAAGACGAGGAGTAAAAGTTTGCACGGGTTTGGCTCAACATCTCGGAGGTTATTTTTTTGTTTTATATTGTACTTATTTTTAAAAATAAAGTATAATAATATTTTTTAAAAATTTTTGTATCCAACTATCAAAGACTACCCATTTTTTGGGAAAAAATTCGGGCAAACTTTTTTGCTCTCATGGATAAAGAGAAATATCAGGACAAGGATTCGGTATCAAGCAAGTTGACAGGTATAAATGGCAAATGCCATGGGTTTCAAGAGGTATTCCAACGTTTGAAAGATAATTGGGGTAGCGGTCAAAGCGATGCGATATATTAGCTAAAGCGTTGGGGAGCTTATGCGTGGAAGTTCTAAGTTTCAAGAGGTTTCGCATACTTGAAGTGTTGGGAGCTTCTACGTGTAAGTCCTAAGTGGAGAGAGACGTCGAGTATTTGTCTAAACCGATCGATCAACTCAAAGGAGACGCCTTCCTCCTAGCTCATATGCGTAGGCAACAAATCCGTGACAAATACGGACTTTAGAGCTTTATTTTTTTAAGCATTCGTATGTTTTTTTTTTCATTTTTAGTAGTTTTACATGTTTTTTCTTTATTTTTAGTATTTTAATTAATGTTCATGTAATTTTATTATTTAATGAAATATTATTTGTTTTGATTTTCAAAAAAAAGAAAAAGAAAAAGTTAAAATAAATAATTGGATAATGATTGAATGGGTGATGTAGGGCATTATACCACCACCACTTTTTAACTTCAAACCCCATAACGTCGCTAGCAGACTAGGATGCCACGTGTCGCATAACGCCCACGGGGGGCTTGATCTTCAAGCTCCACTACACATGGTCAAATTAAGTAAAACCATCTCGGTTTTGGCTAAGTGGTAAAAGGCATATAAATAAATAAACCGAGCGTTTATAAATTGTTTGTGAACTATAAAACGAGAAGTTCATATGTTTGTTTACTTAATAAATAAACGAACATAAACAAAAAAAAATTTCGTTTAACTAAACGAATACCCACGTTTTGTTCGTTCATATATATTCGTGAATATCATTTATGTCCGTTCATTCATGTTTATTTATTTGCGTTCATTTATGTTCATTTAAATTTTAATAAACACATGAGTAGTTATATTTGCATCAATATAAACATAAAAGAGCTTTCTAACTACTTATTATAATTATTTAGTTATTTGACTTTTTGATAATGAGAATTGGTTCTTTAAATGGAACTTGTGGCAATTGATCACTAAATATATAAACATAATTACTTATTTTGATGTGTTTTGGATAAATTGTAATGTATAAGACTTTAGTTTGCGTTCACTAATATATGTTCATTTGTATTTGTTCAATCACGTTCATTTTACATTAATGTTTAATTGTGTTCGTTTATGTCTGTTCAATTATTTTTGTTTAATTATGTTTGTTCAAGTCTATTTGTTTACATTCGTAAACTGTTCATTTAGGTTTTTAACGAGCGAACATGAAAATGCTCATTTTCTTAACGAACGAACATGAACAAAAACAATTTGTCCGACTATATGTTCGTGTTCGATTATAGTTAAATGAATGAGTACGACTTGAACATGGTCATGTTCGTATTTGTTAAGTTTGTTTACAAGGCAAGGTAATGGCTCTTCCCTCTTAGGAGTAGATCAAGTTTCATTTTCTCGCATTGGATTGAATAACATTAATTTGGTCTAATTTAAGAGTATGATTAGAGTAGGACCTTGATATTCACACACCCCAAACCTTATTTCCACACCCCAAAGTGTCACACCCCGACCCGCAGCGGAATAAGAGTCGGGGCATAATTGGGTTATCACCAAAGCTCATGATATTTACTAATATGTTTCAATTTATTAAAGTCAAAATTACATTCTTAATAATCCAAACATGTCCATACAATACAAAGAAAATTAACCAACTAAACAATCCAAGCTCTAAACCAGTTTATTCTTCTAAGCCAATCCTATGTGTTTCTTGCTGCAACTGTTCACCTGTATCATGTGTAAAAAATGGGGGTTTTTGGGTCAACATAAGTTGGCGAGTGAACCTTGTTAGATAAACATTTATTATTGATTTTCTTGTTATTTTATCAAGGAAAAATTGTGCAATAATCATAAGTGAGCAAATGTAAATAATCAAACAGTAGCAATAACAACCACAAACTATAACATACAATAACATACAAAAACATACAATAACATACAAAAACATACAATAACAAAAATGGGGAACGAACGGCCTATGATAAATGTATGTACTGAAAATGATAAATGTCTTTGCGATCAAGGCTCAATCAAACGGAGCCGATCGTATTGCATGTACTAAAAATGATAAATGTCTGTGCGATCAAGGCTCAATCAAACGGAGCCGATCGTATGTTGGCACGCCAGGTTCACGCTCATAATGTAATGGGGAACTGCTCAACGCTCATAATGTAATGGGGAGCGGCGGCCTATGAAATTGCATGTACTGAAAATAATAAATTAAATCTAAACAATAACCACACTACAGTTGAAACAAGCTGAATACACATTTGTTCATGATATGATGTATGCACAATGATTTAAATATAATAAATGGTAAGACACATGATACACCCCAAAAACGTGTTTAAAACGGGGAATTTGTGAAGATTCACTCACATTGGGTGCGTTCGATTGGAGATGATGAGATGCGCACGAGTTGGAAGAATTTAACAACGAGGATTGACTAACCTAAATAATAACGGAAGATATAGTAAATGAGTGGATTTTATTAATAATTTTAATAGGATTTTTAGATATATTTTTGTAAGTTTAAGGCTATTTCCTATCTTTAAAAACATTATTTTTAAGTATTTTTAATTGATTTTTAAATTAAATTAAATAAATAAAAATATAAAAATATGTTGACTTTTGCGTTGACCGTTGACCATTGACTGTTTGACCGGTTTTATGGTGTAAATGTATGCGCCGGGTGAGGCTCGAACCCGAGACCTCCCGTTCGCGTGCACGCAGCTCTACCAACTGAGCTACGTGTCTAACCTGAAATAATCCTGTTTTTAATTATATTTATATACTAATTCAGTTTATTCAAAATTCATTTATTTTTTAAAAAGGATTTTAGTTATCAACCCGGTGCTGTCAACAGGTCTCGAACCCGGGACCTGTGCTTTAACGTTACACACAGTCCACCGCTGGACTGTGTGTCTAACTTGGTTAATATACAGATTTTTATTATACTTAACATCTAACGGCGAAAAGGATCCGGTTCAGTTAGAAAAACAAAACATTTTTATTACAGAGCATACGAGTGTCAAGGATCGAACTCGCGGCATGTGATATGTATGTGCACACAGTCCACCTCTGGACTGTGTGTCTAACCCGAGATAATATCCAAATTATAATAAACTTATAATCAACCTACTTCGTCTTCTTCGTTACCGAATTACAGTTTACGATTTCTCTATTGTTTCTTGTTTAATTCAATTGACAAACATTCAACAGACTAATATGAAATGGCAAAGACGATTTTTAGAAGTAAACATACCGGAGAACGATTTATCTCAGAATTCCGGTAAGTCGTCGGCTCTGTTTTTACGGATTTTGATTGAACGAATAAATTAACAGTTTTGATTAGCTAAGTGAGGAATTTAAGTATTAAACAAGAGTTATCAGAAGGTTTGAATGTCTATACCGTTTTACAGCTGAAGATAAGGATTTTCAGAAGTTTTCCGGCGAGAGTGAGTTATCCGATATCGTCGTCTGAAATTGATTCCGATTGAAGGGTTTGAGTTAGTAACAGCTTAACAACTGATAGACAACGAAAGAATTTAGAGACTCACCGATTTGGTGGAAAATACGGTTTTCCGGCGAAAGTCCGGCGAGTCCAAATAGCTTCTCCGGCGAACTGAAAGTTGTGCGAAAATGCAATTGAAGGTTTGCAGAGTGTGTTTGAGTCGCGAGAGGGTCTTTGATTGAAGTAATTCAGGAATTGAAAGTTTTCGGTTATTAAAACCGATCCATTCTTGAATTTAAGTTCATTCAAAGCAAACTTGATTGAAGGTGTCGGTGCATCGGTTAAACTCAGTAAACCGCGATCAATCAAACGTCTTTGGACGTTTGGTGACCGATTTCGGTTACAGTTGGCGTAACCGGTTGATTTATGATAGACCATAAAATTTAATTGTTTCCTAGTATTTACAGAAAACAACAAGTGGCGGAGTGGTTATGTGTGTGTGTGTGTGATAAGTCTTTGGAGTTCCTTCCGGCTGACCCGGGTTCGAGTCCCGGCAGCCTATTTTTCTTTTTATTTATTTTATTTTTACTTTTTAACAATTATAACTTTTATGTTCTAGTTTGTTTATTAATTATGCATCATTAAATATTAAAATGGACATAAATACGCAACGAAACATTTATAACTTGATATTCGATTACAAACGGAGCGGGTTTGGAAAACCCGTTTTTGACAAATGTTACAGTATCCCTTACTTTTAGAAATTTCGTCCCGAAATTTAAGTAGTAGTAGGAAAAAGATGCGGGTATTTTTCGCGCATTGAGTCTTCACGTTCCCAAGTAAACTCAGGTCCCCGTTTCGACTCCCAGCGTACCCTAATAATTGGAATGCGACTTCGTCGAAGACGTTTTTCTCCGAAGTCCATGATCTCTACTGGTCTTTCAATAAAATGCATAGATTCATCAATCTGAATATCTTCCAGAGGAATGTGGAGGTTTTCATCAGCGAGGCACTTCTTCAAGTTTGATACGTGGAATGTGGGATGAATCCTGTTGAGTTCTTCTGGTAGATCAAGCTTGTATGCTACAGGTCCTACTCTTTCGAGTATCTTGAAAGGTCCTACGTATCGTGGTGCTAGCTTGCCTTTTTGACCAAAACGAACTACTTCTTTTCACGGTGATACTTTTAAAAGTACATGATCACCAATGTTAAACTCCAAAGGCTTCCGTCGTTTATCTGCATAACTCTTTTGACGACTTTGAGCCGCTAGAAGATTGTTTCGAATCTGATGAATCTTGTCTGTGGTTTCTTGAATCAATTCTGGACCAGTGATTTGAGCTTCCCCAATTTCGTGCCAACATACTGGAGATCGGCACTTACGACCATATAAAGCTTCAAAAGGTGCCATGCCGATGCTTGAATGATAGCTGTTGTTGTACGAAAATTCAACTAATGGTAGATGAGCGTCCCAATTTCCCTTGAAGTCTATGACACATGCTCGAAGCATTCTTCAAGAGTTTGAATGGTGCGCTCAGATTGTCCATCAGTTTGAGGATGATAGGCGGTACTGAGATCTAATCGCGTACCCAAAGCGGCTTGTACTGCTTGCCATGTTCGTGAAGTGAAACGACCATCACGATCTGAAATAATGCTTAACGGTACACCATGTTGGCTTACGATTTCGCTGATATAAATACGAGCTAGCTTTTCGTTCTTGAAATCTTCACGGATAGGAATAAAGTGAGCTGATTTTGTAAGTCGATCAATGATTACCCATATAGTGTCATACCCACCAGAAGTGCGAGGTAACCCGGTAATGAAGTCCATGGTTATGTTTTCCCACTTCCATACAGGTATTTCAGGTTGGACCAGAAGTCCTGAGGGTCTTTGGTGTTCAGCTTTCACCTTGGAACATGTAAGGCACTTGGAAACAAAAACAGCAATATCCTTTTTCATTCCAGGCCACCAATAGGTGTATCGAAGGTCTTGATACATCTTATCGGCTCCTGGGTGTATAGAGTATCGTGTTTTGTGAGCCTCATTCATAAGAATTTCACGAAGGTTGTTGTGGTCAGGAATCCATATGCGATCTAGATAGTACAGAATACCGTCAGATTTAGTTTCAATTTTAAGTTTAGCTCCACAGGAAAGCTCCTTTCGTACATCATCCTCCGTTACTGAAACATGTTGGGCTTCTCGAATTTGATCTTTAATGTCAGATATGATTTGCGAACATAGAAGACGAATGGAGTTCGCATAACCCTTTCGACTGAGTGCATCAGCCACCACATTTGCTTTGCCAGGGTGGTACCGAATTTCACAGTCGTAGTCATTTAGAAGTTCGACCCATCTTCGTTGCCTCATGTTTAACTCCTTTTGATTGAAGATATGTTGAAGACTCTTGTGGTCAGTGTATATTTCACACTTAGTACCGTAGAGATAATGTTTCCATATCTTAAGAGCGAACACAATGGCTCCAAGTTCTAGGTCATGGGTAGTGTAGTTTTTCTCATGAGTCTTGAGTTGTCTCAAAGCATAAGCTATAACCTTTCCTCTTTGCATTAGAACACAGCCTAGTCCTTGCCCTGACGCGTCGCAATAAACCACGAAGTCATCACAACCTTCCGGCAGAGTGAGGATTGGTGCATCACAGAGTTTTTGTTTAAGGGTTTGGAAGGCTTCTTCTTGTTTGGGTCCCTATATAAAAGGTTTTCCCTTATGAGTTAAAGCCGTGAGTGGTACAGTAATGCGAGAGAAGTTTGAAATGAAACGGCGATAATAACCAGCCAAACCAAGGAAAGATCTTACTTCAGTTGGTGTACGTGGCGCTTGTTATTCTTGTACCGCTTTGATCTTTGAGGGGTCGACATGTATTCCCTTGTCATTGACTACATGTCCGAGGAATTGTACCTCTTTTAACCAGAATTCGCATTTGGAGAATTGGCGTAAAGCTTTTCATTCTCTAGAAGTGTAAGGATGAGTCGAAGATGTCGCTCATGATCAGACTTAGACTTTGAATAAATGAGGATGTCGTCGATGAAGACTATAACAAAACGATCGAGATAAGGTTTGCAGACTCTGTTCATTAGATCCATGAAGACAGCTGGAGCGTTGGTTAAACCAAATGGCATGACCATAAATTCATAATGACCATAACGAGTTCGGAAAGCGGTCTTTGGGACGTCTTCTTCAAGTACTCTAAGTTGATGATAACCAGATCGAAGGTCGATTTTTGAAAAACAGCTGGCGCCTTGAAGTTGGTCAAGAAGATCATCAATGCGAGGTAATGGATAGCGATTCTTGATTGTTAACTTGTTGAGTTCTCTGTAGTCGATGCACATGCGAAACGATCCATCTTTCTTCTTCACAAAAAGGACAGGTGCACCCCAAGGCGAGGAGCTAGGACGTATGAATCCTTTGTCAGTCAATTCTTTCAATTGACTGGCTAGCTCTTGCATTTCAGAGGGGGCTAACCTATAAGGAGACTTTGCAACTGGTGTAGCACCAGGTATAAGATCGATACGAAATTCGACTTCTCTCACGGGAGGAAGTCCTGAAATGTCGTCAGGAAAAACTTGCGGAAAATCTTTTACTACTGGGATGTCTTCAAGTTTCTTCTCCATAGTTCCCTTTTTGACGACATGGGTTAAAAATGCAACATAATTCTTGCGAAGATATTTTTGAGCTTGAAGACAGGACATTAATCTAAGCCCTTTAGACGAGGTTTCTCCAAAGATTCGTAGGGTCTGACCGTTTGAAAGAGGAATGCGTATAAACTTTTCGCGGCATACAACTTCTGCCTGATGTTGACTGACCAGTCCATACCAATTATGATATCAAAACTTCCCAACTTCATAGGAATAAGGTCAACTGGAAAGTCGTGGTCGTTTAAGGTGAGTGTACAGTTGCGTATAATAGAGTTTAATGAGACCGGTTTCCCGTCAGCAACTTCTACTGTTATGGATTCCATGAGCTTATCACGATTTTGGTTTAGGATGGGTTCAAACTCTAAAGACACAAAACTTTTATCCGCGCCAGTATCAAACAACATGGATGCATAACTACCATTTATAAGGAACGTACCGTTAACCACATTGCTGTCAGCTCTAGCCTGATTAGCGTTGATGTTGAAAGCTCTTCCTCTTGCAGGTGGAGGAGCTTGGTTAGCTTGATTCACCGGATTGGCTTGGGCTTGAGCATGAATAATGTTCACCAACCTTGGACAAGTGTTTCTAAAGTGGCTTGGGTCTCCACAATTGTAGCAAGCCCGCATAGGTTGTACCATGGGGTAGTTGGGTTGGTAGTATGTTTGGGCTAAATGTTGGGTAGGTGGTAATAGTAGGGGTTGTTGGGCTTGACCCATTAATTGTTGGTGGGTTTGGGTTGAAGGCTGGTGGCGGTTCGTTCGCTGAGGTATGCGACAGGTTTGAACAGTATGACCTGCGCGACCACAGCGGGTGCAATGTTGGCATGGATGATCGGGGAAGTGGTGGTTATGGCAACGGTTGCATTTTGGTAACGGGCCAGAGTATGGCCTTTTGTATGGTGCAGGTGAAGGGGCAACTTGGGTAATGGGTGCAGCAGGAATAGGGAAATTGGTTTGTGTGACAGCGAAGTTTCTGGTGTTACGTTTCCTCTTGTTAGCAAACTTAGAGGAGGAGGTGGAATGGTTTGAAGTTTGGCCCTCAACGGGGGCTTTCTTTTTCTCTTCTTTAAACTTACCGTTGCGAATTCGATTCTCGGTGTCAGTTCAGTAGCTAGTTCCATAGCAGCTTCAAGTGTTGCTGGCGAAGTGCTGAGAACTGAATCTTGAATTTTCGAGGGAAGACCTCTAATATAATGCTCGATTAAGCGGTAAACTGGGGTAAACAAGTTAGGGACCATTTGGTTCAACTCTAAGAACCTCTTATTGTAGGAAGTATGATCTCCCTCCTTTTGCTTCAAAGAATGAAATTCGTCCTCCAACTTTTTAATCTCACTCCTAGGACAGAACCGCCTAGTCATGATTTCCCTTAACTCCTCCCACGTTAAGGCCATAGCATCTTTGATTCCCCTCTTACCCTTTTCAGTATTCCACCAGGTAAGAGCTACCCTAAATAGTCTCCCGGTTGCGTATTGCGATCCTCGGGACAATCGCAGTTGAGGAAGGTGTTTTCCATTTCCTCAAACCAGTGGAGGAGGGCAGGGACACCTTCGGTCCCTTCAAATTTAGGAGGATCGCAGGATTTAAAATGTTTATATGAGCACTTGCTGGTAGGAGGGTTGCCGATGTTCTGGTCATCTTGCTGGGGAGGATTAGTGGGATTTGTGGCGAGAGCTTGTTGTACTTGAACCACAATGTCAGGAAGCACCGCGACCATTTGTTTCGCGATTTGTGTGGCCAAGCGTTCGTGAGACCTTCCTGATCTTTTACCCCCTCGTTGTTGTCTAGTCGACATCTACAGGAACATACATAAGAAGATTGTGAGTTTATGGAGTCTTTTTAGGTGTCATGTGTCTTAAAGAAAATGAAAATAACATAAATATCAATAATGCAACTACATCCATAGGATGTCTTGGGTTTGCTCATATTGGGCCTCAAATGTCCCCCATACCTTCACCTGTATAGTCATGTGGGCCCCCATGACTATTGGCTTGGTAGGATTCACATTAGTATTGGCGATTTAACACTCGCATCACCTGAATGAAAACCACAAAATATGTTTACAAGATATATGGTCGGAATGTGTCCAGGTGTAGACACAATGACAACTCAAAGTGGGGTTAGCTCACACGACGTTTGGTATAGCATGCTTTGGCCTAATAGGTACTTCGTACTCTCATCGTTAGTCCCCAGGTAGGCAAACTGGTCCTTTATTTTGGATTTATACGAATGCCAACCTAGATAGGACGTTCCGACTATCGGTACTTGTACCCTTCCAGTTACTACATGCCCGTCATAAGAACTCACTTTGATGAGATTTGAAAATACAAAAATCATTGTAAAAACAATCATGAAAATGATGTGATGTGTGCTTTCATGGATATGATATGTTATGAGAATATGATTCATGATAGGCATTATATGATAATATATACTTATGAACATGCTTGCATATCATTGAATGTAACATTTAACATAAAACATATAAACATCATGAAATTTGGCATGTAACACACAAAAATCTTAAAAATTTCTAATCAACTATAGTATAGGCTCTAAGGGTCTAATAACCTATCCTATATCCCTATAGTCATGGCTCTGATACCAATCTGTCACACCCCGACCCGCAGCGGAATAAGAGTCGGGGCATAATTGGGTTATCACCAAAGCTCATGATATTTACTAATATGTTTCATATTTATTAAAGTCAAAATTACATTCTTAATAATCCAAACATGTCCATACAATACAAAGAAAATTAACCAACTAAACAATCCAAGCTCTAAACCAGTTTATTCTTCTAAGCCAATCTTATGTGTTTCTTGCTGCAGCTGGTTCACCTGTATCATGTGTAAAAAATGGGGGTTTTGGGGTCAACATAAGTTGGCGAGTGAACCTTGTTAGATAAACATTTATTATTGATTTTCTTGTTATTTTATCAAGGAAAAATTGTTCAATAATCATAAGTAAGCAAATGTAAATGATCAAACAGTAGCAATAACAACCACAAACTATAACATACAATAACATACAATAACATACAAAAACATACAATAACAAAAATGGGGAACGAACGGCCTATGATAAATGTATGTACTGAAAATGATAAATGTCTGTGCGATCAAGGCTCAATCAAACGGAGCCGATCGTATTGCATGTACTAAAAATGATAAATGTCTGTGCGATCAAGGCTCAATCAAACGGAGCCGATCGTATGTTGGCACGCCAGGTTCACGCTCATAATGTAATGGGGAACTGCTCAACGCTCATAATGTAATGGGGAGCGGCGGCCTATGAAATTGCATGTACTGAAAATAATAAATTAAATCTAAACAATAACCACACTACAGTTGAAACAAGCTGAATACACATTTGTTCATGATATGATGTATGCACAATGATTTAAATATAATAAATGGTAAGACACATGATACACCCCAAAAACGTGATTAAAACGGGGAATTTGTAAAGATTCACTCACATTGAGTGCGTTCGATTGGAGATGATGAGATGCGCACGAGTTGGAAGAATTTAACAACAAGGATTGACTAACCTAACTAATAACGGAAGATATAGTAAATGAGTGGATTTTATTAATAATTTTAATAGGATTTTTAGATATATTTTTGTAAGTTTAAGGCTATTTCCTATCTTTAAAAACATTATTTTTAAGTATTTTTAATTGATTTTTAAATTAAATTAAATAAATAAAAATATAAAAATATGTTGACTTTTGCGTTGACCGTTGACCATTGACTGTTTGACCGGTTTTATGGTGTAAATGTATGCGCCGGGTGAGGCTCGAACCCGAGACTTCCCGTTCGCGTGCACGCAGCTCTACCAACTGAGCTACGTGTCTAACCTGGAATAATCCTGTTTTTAATTATATTTATATACTAATTCAGTTTATTCAAAATTCATTTATTTTTTAAAAAGGATTTTAGTTATCAACCCGGTGCTGTCAACAGGTCTCGAACCCGGGACCTGTGCTTTAACGTTACACACAGTCCACCGCTGGACTGTGTGTCTAACTTGGTTAATATACAGATTTTTATTATACTTAACATCTAACGGCGAAAAGGATCCGGTTCAGTTAGAAAAACAAAACATTTTTATTACAGAGCATACGTGTGTCAAGGATCGAACTCGCGGTATGTGATATGTATGTGCACACAGTCCACCGCTGGACTGTGTGTCTAACCCGAGATAATATCCAAATTATAATAAACTTATAATCAACCTACTTCGTCTTCTTCATTACCGAATTACAGTTTACGATTTCTCTATTGTTTCTTGTTTAATTCAATTGACAAACATTCAACAGACTAATATGAAATAGCAAAGACGATTTTTAGAAGTAAACATACCGCGATTTATCTCAGAATTCTGGCAAGTCGTCGGCTCTGTTTTTACGGATTTCGACTGAACGAATAAATTAACAGTTTTGATTAGCTAAGTGAGGAATTTAAGTATTAAACAAGAGTTATCAGAAGGTTTGAATGTCTATACCGTTTTACAGCTGAAGATAAGGATTTTCAGAAGTTTTCCGGCGAGAGTGAGTTATCCGATATCGTCGTCTGAAATTGATTCCGATTGAAGGGTTTGAGTTAGTAACAGCTTAACAACTGATAGACAACGAAAGAATTTAGAGACTCACTGATTTGGTGGAAAATACGGTTTTCCGGCGAAAGTCCGGCGAGTCCAAATAGCTTCTCCGGCGAACTGAAAGTTGTGCGAAAATGCAATTGAAGGTTTGCAGAGTGTGTTTGAGTCGCGGAGAGGGTCTTTGATTGAAGTAATTCAGGAATTGAAAGTTTTCGGTTATTAAAACCGATCCATTCTTGAATTTAAGTTCATTCAAAGCAAACTTGATTGAAGGTGTCGGTGCATCGGTTAAACTCAGTAAACCGCGATCAATCAAACGTCTTTGGACGTTTGGTGACCGATTTCGGTTACAGTTGGCGTAACCGGTTGATTTATGATAGACCATAAAATTTAATTGTTTCCTAGTATTTACAGAAAACAACAAGTGGCGGAGTGGTTATGTGTGTGTGTGATAAGTCTTTGGAGTTCCTTCCGGCTGACCGGGGTTCGAGTCCCGGCAGCCTATTTTTCTTTTTATTTATTTTATTTTTACTTTTTATCAATTATAACTTTTATGTTCTAGTTTGTTTATTAATTATGCATCATTAAATATTAAAATGGACATAAATACGCAACGAAACATTTATAACTTGATATTCGATTACAAACGGAGCGAGTTTGGAAAACCCGTTTTTGACAAATGTTACACAAAGCACCCCGCTTTGGCCAAAGCGCGGTGCTTTGGATTAAAGTCAACAGACATGGAGTGACAGGCTCAGTCCATGTCTATTGACTTTAGCCCATAGCGCCCCGCTTTTGTCCAAAGCGCCGTGATTTGGGGTTAAAAACGTAAATTTTTTAACCCAAAGCGCCTAGTTTTGGGCAAAACGGGCCTTTTTGGGGTTTTTTTTATTTGATTTTAATTGAAAAACGCACCTATACAAGTCGTAACGTGGCGTATTTTGCAATTGCACATCATTTTAGGAAGTTTATGGTTTATACGGCATGTTCTGGATAACTTTGGTCACGTGTGTTGTTGTTTTCCATGATTTCGTGTGATTCTCTTTTGATTTCATATGTAATCCAACGTGTCGTGTCCGTGTTGCATGTATACACGTCCTACTGGATCAGTACTTGACGTATTTTGTCATTAAATGTTATATTATTACGTTTATTATCACTATTGTTATGTACTTTCACGTATTTTGGCCGTACGGTTTGTGGTCGGTGACATTCGGTAGGTCACAAACATACTTAACCTACATCTTTCAGAGCAATAACAATCACAAACACACTTTTGGATATAAAAAATTGATAAACATACCTAACATCTTGAACATCTAGGAAACATTAAGGTTCATGGGTGTGTACATTATTCTTCGATATACGGGTCGTATCGGTGAAGTATAGGTGGGCTGTGAGAGTTCAGAGAGTACGATTGCTGATTTTTTTCAGTATCCGGAGTTTATTGGGTTGTTTGCAGCTAGGGTTTAGAATACGATCATCTAAACCCCTTGAATCCCAACGCTCGTCCAGGTTCTTCTACGAGTGGGTTTTATGAGTCTAAGAGATGAAACCGAGCATTTTCTTGCATCTAAACCCTTGAATCCCAACGCTCACACCGGGTGATAAACAACGCTGATCTGAAATTAGGTGGTAGTTTTCTCGGAACACATACCAACTGCTTTAGTTCAATCCTATCAATACATTATTACAAATTATGAAAACATGAAATAAACGAACAATGAATCTTAATCTGCTTCCTGAATCTGAATAAGAAAGTTAACGTTAACACGCCAACGTCAGCAATCTTATTACTTTGAAACAAATCCCATTTTTCCCTTTTTTGTACCCATCCTCGCGTTGATAGCTCCGCTCTATTATAGTCATATCGATGTAGACGCGAAATTTGAAAAACTGAAACAACAATTTATAAGCAATTTATAAGCAAACATCAGTAGTCTATTAGAATCAGAAAGTTAACTTTGACATACCGACGTCAGCAATCTTTTTATTTTGAAACAAATGCCATTTTCCCTTTTCTGTACCCATCCTCGCGTTGATAGCTTCCGCTTTATTACAGTCATATCGATGTAGACGCGGAATTTGAAAAACTGAAACAACAACAAATCCAATGTAAATCTGCTTCCTGAATCTGAATCAGAAAGTTAACTTTGAAACGTCGAATACCCTTCGTATTTAAACCATCATGCTCTGGAAACCTTGAATCCCAACGTTTCTCCTTACATGCATCTCTTAGTGCCTTTTTCTCTTTAATCTATTAGAACGATCCTTGTTTTGTCTCGTATCCGGAAGCAGATTCTACATATCATCATGCCCAAGCGCGCAACAACTACTATTGTCACGTACATGCGTTTAATTCCCCACATCAATTTCCGAACAATTTATAAACAAACATCAGTAGTCTATTAGATGGTGTTTGTAAGGTTTAATTGCCTGGTGTAACATCTACTATTGTCACGTACATGCGTTTAACTCGCCACATCATTACAATGTGATAAACCCTTGAGGACGAAAGAGATGTTTTTTTTTGTGTTAACATATGTAGATCTGGTTCTTAAGTTGTCTTTGATCAAGATAACAATCTTTTTTTCTTTGTAATGATGTGTTCTTAAGTTGTCTTTGATCAGGATTACATTTTTTTCTTTGTAATGATGTGAATTAAATGCATGTATGGACATATTTGTCAAAACATGCTCCGAACACGTGCCGACTGCAAATGTTACTAGTTAATCTTAAATTGCTACAACCTTCCTTTTCCTTCAATTTCTAGAACATTCTCCGTAACAGAACATTCCAGAACAAATATTTTGTTTGTTTCTGTCCTAGCTGCAAACAACCCAACAAACTCCGGATACTGAAAAACATCAGCAATCATACTCTCAATAGGATTTCTTTTAAAGTAATGTAATCAGTGACTTTGATTTTGAATGTTGAATTCTTGTATCCCTTGAGACAAAACAAGGATCGTTCTAATAGATTAAAGAGAAAATGCACTAAGAGACGCTCAAAGCAGGATGTTCGACGTTTGGTGTCATTATGTTCAATGCAACTGCATCAGAGATATAATACCCTGAAAACAAAGATCGTGTTAAAAGGCTTCATGGAAATGGTGGAAACCGAAACGGTGGCGATGGAAGCTATCAATAACCCTTCTCCTTACAATCATTTGTGCAAGAAATTTATTCTCTCTTAGACCATAAAACCCACTAGTAGAAGAACCCGCTTAACCCGGATGAACATTTAACTTAATTTAAATATACTACTATACCTTTTTCTTGGAAGCCCGACAAACAGTCTTGCAATTAGGCAGTAGTCATTACTTCTTAATGAACTCAATGCCACCGGTTCCATAGTAAAGACATCTCATTTTGTCCTTTAGAAGCAGCTTGGAGGTTTCATGTGTCTTTAAAAGGGAAAAATGGGATTTGTTTCAAAGTAAAAACATCTCATTTTGTCCTTTTCATCCCAAAGCGTTTGGCCAAAGCGGGGCGTTTTGGTGCAGACAAAGACTGACAGACTCAGTCCTTGTCTGTTGACTTTACGCCAAAACGTCCCGCTTTGGCTAAAGAGCGGCTCTTTAGGGTGTGTAAATTGCCAGGGGCGTGTATAAATAGCCTGAGCTTTAGAGTAACATTCACTCTTCAAACAAATAAGTAAATCCATTTAAATTATAATTTGCATTAATCATGTAAAGATTATTAACTTTCATCAAGAAATGGTAAAGTAGGGATGAAAAAACTAGAGCCCTAAAACATCTGGGTTAGATATTGAGACATGTATTTGATATAAAACCCGATATGGGATTAAAAAAATGTCTTAATATATTAACTTCTTTTGTTGTATGTGTAAACTAATATATAGATTGTAGTATAAGTTAATGTGATCTAGTGAGCAAGTGGTATGGTATTGATTTTCTATAAAGGTGGTATGGGTTCAAATCAATAAAATTGGAAAGTTAGATGGAAGTCAGGTGTAAAAAATGTTGTTTAATAAATAAATTGTAGTATAAGTGATTTTAAGGTGTATAAAGAAATCCATTTACAAGTGTTCGAGAACCAATGTGTTTAGTGCTAATGATAACATTTAAGAAACACAAATGATCCTTTGTTTTGATATGACTAAAATTAGGAACTTGTGTTATTAGGTTGTTATTAGCTTATATATATATATATATATATATATATATATATATATATATATATATATATATATATATAGCACATGCATGTATATAAACACTTAATGTGTGTCTCAAGAATGGTGATGAGGTATAACAAGGTGATGAGGTATAACAAGATAAACTAGTATTAATTACTCAAGTATTGATATGATCAACAATGTGCAAGAATGTAGAAGTTCAATAAACCATTATGTGCAATATCTATCAAATACTACATTCATAAGTACTACACATTATTATAATCAAAGGTGAAAGATCAATGGCGTATGTTGATGAAGACTTACAGATATAAAGATTAAGAATGAAAGAACAATTATAAGAATCAAAGCTTCAAGAAATAATTAAGAATTATAGAGAAAATTAATTTAAACAAAGGTAAAATAAAAAGTTCCCATAAAAATTCATAATAACAAAAGTCTCAGTTGAACTAAACAAGATGATTATAAAAAGTTCCCATGAAAATTTTGAAATTACAAGTAACTAATTGGTTCTTTTCAGGGGGTTATCATGATAAAGGACAAAACATTACCTAAAATAGAAAGAAAGCATCATGATATACCAATCGCGACCCAAGTTTAAAAAAATATACATCTAAGTTGATAGGTTGGTCATGATTCATTTGATAAGTCAAATTCATAGATATGGGCATAAAAAAGGTGTTGGTAGTTGTATATAGTCGTTACACAATGATTAGGAGTTATAAAACTAGTCAAAGCCAAAACCTGGCTGTCTATGGTTAATGGCATGACCGTGAGATTTATTGTCAGGTTGTCTAACTAGTTTTCCTTATTTGTTAAGCTTTGCCTATAAACACAAGTCAACCCCAGCGCGTTTACAGTCATCCCATTTGCTCTATACTTTCTAAATAATATTCTAAGATATATATTTTTAATTACCTTGATATTTCCACATCATATCAAAGAGAGATTCAAGATCAAGAGAATGTGCAAAAGGAAGAGTTGTTCCACAGCTAAGAATTATTCATTCTTGTATATTAAGAGCTTATTAATTTGTAGTTGTGAGGAATCCGGGTATTACTATGTTTGTTTAGCAATTAGAGAAAGTGATGATCACCACCACTTGAGATTAGTGAAACGTAGAAGGTGATCACTTCCCTTAAAAGAGTGAGACGTTTGTACAAGGTGCTACTACCTTTGCTTAGTGAGACGACTGTGTAACGGCCAACTCTACTGGATTAAGAGAGACGACTAGTAGAAAACCTCTATTGATCAGTTCAATCATTCCTTTCCTTAACTCTTTACATACTTGCATATATTATTATTATTGTTTGCAGGTATCTCAATGGGCTCAAACAAGTGTATAATTCTTTAAAATCAAAAAGAAATTTACCCCCCCCCCCCCCCCCCCCGATCTTGTTACTTTATAAAGCTATGCAAAGATTATTTATATTGGATACGTTAGAATATAAACTAGAGATGGTATTGAGAATGCAAAAGGTAAGAACAACGTAAGCAACCACAATGCTTTGGCCCATTCGTAATCTAAAAAAAGTTTCTAAAACCATGAAGTTGAAGGTCGGTCTGGTATTGGATCTAGCCCCTCCACATCCGAAGTTCACGTGTCCTGCTACTTATCCACCATGATTTGTTAACGCGCTCTTCATGGAAATTTTTGAGTGGTGGGAGCATGGTTTTGTTTGGTGTATCTATGTTTTATTTGTGTTTTTCTAGAGTAATTTAAGGGTGTATCTAGCTTTTTGCAAGCCTTTCTTTATGAAACTTTAATCTTTCATGCCATTAGAAATAATAATATAAAATTAGACCTGTCTAGTTGTCTTAGTTGTGTGTATAATAATGCAAATGGATACCAATGTATTGGACTTGGAATCCACCTAAGTGCATAATATTACTTTAAGTGGTGAACTAAGTAGTAAGAGACAAAAGACTCTTCGCAGAAGAGCCATGTTTAAACCTAGGCAAAGGGTAGTTAAGAAAAAAATATAGTTAATGAAAGTGGCGAACTAATAATGTAAGTGCTTATTCACACTTGTCATTAACCATCCTAAACATAAAAGGTTAGGGTTTGCAACTCAGAAAGGATTGGCGGCGCAACTTGTTGCCCGTCTACCTTCTGTTTTAATATAACTTGGCAAGTTTTATGGTTTATATATGAAGGTATTTATTGTTAAAAAAAGGATTTATCGAATTATTTTGGGAACGATAAAAGTGTATCAGAAGACTTGAACTAATGTAAGTGCTTATGCATGTACCACATAAAAGGTTAGTGTTTGAAGAATTCAACTGTTCAAATATATCATTACTCAAGTTTTATCATATTAACAACGTATGGTGAATATTCAATGATTTGTTAGTTAGTTAGTTAGTCGGTTAGTGAGTGAGTTAATTCAGTCCCAATCGACAATCAAACCGAATAGAAAAGTTAAAGAAAATAATTTAGATCGAATAACTCTTAATCTTATTAATAAGAAAATAACTCAAAACTGATTACAGATTCTTAAACTATAACTCGGTTTCTCTCTAGTCTTGTCTCTTAATAATGTCTAACCCTAACTTGGTTTATATAGGCTAACCCTAACTTGGTGACCAAGACATTATCAAATATAATCATAACATAATTAGAAAACTTAACCAACTATGACCAAGTTGTCAACATTAATCCCTCAAGTTCACCAACTTGTGACTTGAAGTCTGTAAATTACCAACACTGAGTAGATTCTAAGAATGTTAGTTAGTTAGTTAGTAGGTTCTATGAATGTTCTAAACTCTCGGTATTAGAAGATGCTTAACTCTTGGCACTAATCAGCATGTGTGTTGATCATAGTTTTCCGAGGTTTCCCAACTACAATAAGCAGATCAAGTAGATCAGGAGTGGTTGAGTTTGCTTGACGGAAACTAACAAACTATTTTTATTGAACGACAAATTTGTATCACTGACGGACCACTGAAGTATCATTGTGCCACCAGCGGAAACTAACAAACTATTGAAATAACAAATCGATCTTGCAATAGACGATAATCATATCAAACAAACCCTATATCACACTAGGATTCATTTACTAGTTACATACTCCCTTGACACTTTTAAAACATTACAAATTACATGGATGTGTGTCTCTTTCTGTAAATCTATGTGAAGGAGACTGTTATTTAGGAAGAAATTAAATAGGTTAAACAGATAAACATTACATTAGAAAACTATATTGTTATTCTTTTAGAAATGCATTTTCTTGATCTTAAATATTCTTTTAATTTTGTAGATTAATTAATAATTATTTATAAATTTTATATGTGTAATGTGTTACGTTAACAGTCTAACGTTGTAGGTTGGTGTTACTAGCACTAGAAAATATTATAACTTGTAACAAATATCTGTCTATAAAAGTATTATTATTTATCAGTAGTATAAGAATAATTGAGTGCCAAACAGCAAACTTGACCACTAAGAGTTTGGATTTTATTGCAACTATCCCGACAACAAGTTCCACGTTTTTTTTTTGAATCATATATGCCTATGTTAAATCATTTTTTTAAACGCTTAACCTGATTATATCTAACTATAAACTTTAATCTTGTTAGTTTGATCGGTTATAAATCAAATATAACACTAGATATTACTTTCTTTTATACGTTTGATAAATAAAACTTTTTAGTTTTTGTATCCAAAAGGTAAAAGTCTAATCCTGAAATGTAACAATTTACAAGCAAACTTGTTTTAAAAAAAAGTTATTCTTGCTACTTTACCACATATAAGAATATAGGGAAAAAGTAAAATGAGAAATATCTTGAATTCTGAGAACCATAAGAACTTGCCTTCCAAAAGTTTTTTTTCAAAATTTCTCTAATTTTTTTTACAAAATCACTTCTACTAGCAAAAAAAATATCGCATGTAAAAATTTACATCAAATGTAAAAAGTTTAACTACCATAAAGAAAATTTATATCAACCATAAAAAAACTTACATTAGACATAACCACCGACTCGACAATTCTTTTTGTTCTTTTTTTTTTCACAAATATGTTTATAATATTTTCATCTACGTTTGTGCAAAAAATGGTGGCCCAACTCGCGCGGGAAATAGGGGTTCTCATTGTCCTCATAACTCATGGTGGTTCTTAATTGAACCGAATCATATATATATATATATATACGGTAGGGTTCTAGAATGAACACTAGGTTGAGAGTGAACTGTATGAACTAATCTGGGCCATTGGATTACATCATCTTGAGATTTTTAAACAATGACAAGATTGTAATTATAATGTTGTAATTTCCCTTTAAATTAATTGAGAAAAGGGTATTTGCGTCTTTTGTAAATTGCATTTATTAAACAATATAATCAAAATTCCTAAATTCTTGCTAGTTTCCGTATATACAAGATCCACAGCTATTAGTGTATACACATGTGTACAGTCTCGCTAGTATCAGTTTATACAAGATACACATATGTTAGTTTATAAACATGTATACAGTCTCGCTAACTATCGGTTTATACAAGATACAATTTATACACATGTGTGTAGATTTTTATACATCTGTGTATTATATTTAGAAATGGTTACATATGTGTATATTAATAACATATTGTATGTTATACATGCACACGAGTAGATTCATATAAAAATTATTAAATTAATGAAAACGAAACAAGTCACATGCATGCAAAAATAAATAACTTCATCAAATATTCAAAAAAAAAAATTAATGCCCAAAAATAATTACAATTTCAATCTAAGAAAAAATTTTCAATGTTTACTGAAAATTATAAAATGTTAAAAACAATATATTATGATATCCATACATATGGATAATAAAAGAAAAACAATACTCAAGTTAAAATTAAAACAAAATCAATGGATAAAGGAATATTTGGAAATTAAATAATTTGTAAACAGAATATTTCAAAAAAAACAAAATTTAAAAAAAAAGTAGTTGTCTTTATCGACTTTTTAGTGATAAAAATAGCTGCAATATTCATTAATCAACTTCAACATATGAGCTAAAGATGTAGAATGATAATGTCATAATCCATGATTGTCTACCAAAATTTAAAGTTCTTCAATCTCTTATAATTAAAATATTAGAGAAATAATTAAAAATGAGAGAACCAACTTTGTTGCAAGAACCGCGATAACCAATGTGAACACAACAAAATAAACCCACTACACCACCATCCAAAACCTATATACCCACCCCCACCCCACCACCAACAAAAAATCTAAACCCCCAAAAAATCTAAAACACAGAAAAAAAAAGTTAATATTTTTTTATAAAAAAAATCGTTACTTTTCGTTATCAAACAAAATTTATGACTAAAAGTAGCGATTTGTTTATAAAAAATATTGAAAAAATTGTGTGTTTTTTAGATTTTTTAGTTATTTTTGGTTATGTTCAAATTGGTTCTCGCGGTTCTCGCATTAAAGGGTGGTCCCTAACGAATCATTCTCCTATATATATATAGAAGAAGTATATCGTACAATATGCCTTAAGGTACATTGGGTATGCGATTGGTAAATCACACGTTATGTTTTTAAAAACTCAAAATCGCATGTTGTTTATATATGTGAAATCGCAAGTTGTTCTTTGATACCAAAATCGCATGTTGATAAAGCCCATTGTACACAATGTCGTTAAGCACAATTGTACGTGAACCTATCGCATATATATATATATATAGGAGGGTTATCTTGAGAACGTTAAATGTTGCGAGAACCGTAAGAACGAATGAAAAAACCGATTAAAACCAATTATTTTAATACGAACCTCATTTTAATCAAAGTACAACATCAAAAAAAGAATTTACAACATCAAATAATTCATTTCTACTATCAAAATCACTTTTATTAGATTTTTTACACATATGTAAATACAACAAATTTACACATGTGTAAATGGCAAACTTACACATGTGTAAATTTTTCTTATTTACGAATTCCTTTAAATTTAAACGTGTAAATTAAATTTCTAACAATGTATTCGAATAATAATGATAAGTGTAAAAAAATTGAATTTGAATTGTTCTTGACCAAGTTCTCATCGTTTTTTCATTTGTTCTCACGGTTCTCACAATATTTAGCCTTTTTATTTAAACCTTTCCCTATATATATATATATATATATATATATATATAAACGGAATCAGGAGAAAACGCCTAGAAGTGTGAGAACGGTGAAAATGATTTTCAGCCAAGATCTTTATGATTTGTGGCTAAGATTGATGCGGTGACATTTTTGTAAATAATAGGAACTTAAGAACTACGAGGAGGGGTAATATGGGAAGATCCAAACAAGGGTGCACATGCTAATCACATGCCATTTCCCCCGTCATATTTAAACGCCAATAACTTTTTTATACGTGATTATTTTAAAAAAATTACACCAAAAAATTCAGCGTTTTTTATCTTTCCAACGAGTATACTATTGATATGTTTTTCGAAAAAATTGAACTGGGTTTTTTATGGCATTTTGAGCTTTGTTTTTTTTTTGGCGTTTTGAACTTTTTATGGCGTTTTTGAAGTTTCTTTGGCGTTTTGAAGTGGGTTTTCATGTTTATAGCGTTTTCAACTAGCTTTATGGCGTTTTTTGAACTAAGTGTTTGGTGTTTTCATGGTTTTTTTTCTTCTAATTTGGGTGTTTTATGGCGTTTTCAACTCGGTATTTTCATGGTGTTTTTTTCTAAACTGGGTGTTTTATGGCGTTTTATTTGAACACCCAGTTCATGTCATTTTTTTATTTCAAAAGTATAGCAATAATATACTCGTAGGAAAGATAATAAAACACTCGATTTTATGGTGTAATTTTTTTTTGAAAAAATAGTCACTTTTAAAAAAGTTACGGGAGTTTAAAAAAGATGGTGGAATGTGCATGGGACTTGCATGTGGGTAGTCTTTGGCATGTGAGTGGCATGTGCATTGACCTTTTGACAATATTACCCTTAGGCCATCCGTAGTCATAAAGCCCCTTTGTGGACGTTATGCGACACGTGTCGTGCCACGTCACACAGGGGCGTTATGCAAATTAAGGTCGCCGTCATAAAGCCCTACCTTATCATTACTCAATTAATTAATTTTCAGTTTTTTTAATTAATTTCTAACTTTTTTAAATTATAAACCATTACATTAAATTAAAAAAAAAACATTACAATAAAATAAAAAAAAGACGTTAAAAAAACCATTCCATTTATTCTTCGTCTTCATCGTCGTTCTCTCCTTCTTCCTCTTCGTTTTCTCCAGCATCCAAACCTACGTCTTCAAAGTTCCCGGCTTCGAATTCCTCAACTTCTTCTTCCTCGGAATCTTCTTCGCCGTCACCATTGTGTCGCACTGGACGAATCGCCCAAGCATGCTCGACTAAATCCGTCTTCAACGTGTTATGTATTTCCTTAGATCGCAATAGTTGCGCATTTACGAGTCTCTGTTCCATTGTAGCTTGGGTTCCTTCAACTAAATCTTCCGGAATATAGTTTTTGGCATATCGTTTTTCCATCATACTCTATGATCATATTATGCATAATGATGCAAGCATACATGGTCATTCGTATTCTATCCTTATGCCACACACGATAAGGATTTCTGATACAATGCCATCGTTGTTGTAGAACCCCAAAACACCTCTTGATGTCCTTTCTCGAAAACTCTTGTAGTTTTTTAAAATACTTTCTTTTCTCATCGAACGTTTCAGAAAACTTTTTAACAATAATCGAATACTCCGGGTATATACCATCGCCCAAATAGTAGCCATGCTCGTAGTCGTTCCCGTTTGCATGAAAACCGGCCTTTGGTATCGTTCCTGAAATGTAGCTCTCTAATAATGGTGAAGCCTCTAAGGTAGTAATGTCGTTCATACACCCAGCTATACCAAAGAAAGCCGACCAAATCCAAAAGTCGTATGACGCAACCGCTTGTAAACCAAAGTTGTCACACCCCAACTGATGGCGGAAACATCGGGGTTAGTGGCACTAGGCGACCAGATTGATTTCACGAGATGTTCCATAACAATCATTTAACATATCACAACCTGCTTAATATCCCATACTATTAACCGTAACATTTAAACAATTATTACAAAACGGAGATTTCTCATAAAACTCAACCGGATTCGATATCCCCTAGATTTATTACACTTGGAAACTAAACAAAAATAAAGACAAAACTAAACTACGCTAAGCATGCAACATCCAAGCATCCATAGCTAAAATCATCAACCTGTTACATACGTTAAAGTACAAGTCAATACAATTAAGTAAAGGTGAGAATACGAGTTTGAATAATACTAGCATAGTCGAGAAAGCGTTTGCGAAACAATCTAATTACATATCATGATACACCAAAACACTTAACGTAACATAGGCTCATTTCTCATGCTAACTACTGTGAGAAGGCTTGCGCGTCCATCCTAACAAGACCCCGTCTTGTGTTAGCCAAACTATAGTACCATACTAGCTAAGGAAGCAAGTTAACGAAAATAAGTCCTAGTCACATGTTTCTAGTATCACGTATTGAGCATACACAATCAGATTATTCGCGTGTGATAAACAGTTTGATTTGTGATGTGATTTTAATATAGGAATGTATGTAACACCCAAAAAGTGTGTTAAAGCGAAAATGGGTCAAGTATACTCACTGTGGGTGCGTTTAGGTAGTATTAGAGATCTGAGAAGAGTTGAGAAGAGCGCCGGATCAGCCTGCATACGCGAACGGAAGTGCATCAGTCTCCGAAAAGCTGAAACGGTTAAGTCTTGGTTGGGCAATAGACAAGTTCGGGCGAACTTGTGTGTAAACACACAAGTTCGAGCGAACTTGTATGATTTGAGTGAGTTAAGAGCTAAGTTCGGTCGAACTTGAGGAGTTTCCTAAGAAACTTGTCAAGTTCGGGCGAACTTGTAAGGGATTCTTACTAAAAAGGCAAGTTCGGGCGAACTTGTATAGTTTCCTAAGAAACTAGGCAAGTTCGGTCGAACTTGCGACGAAAACTTGTGAGAATAGCCCAAGTTCGGTCGAAATTGACCCATTTGGGTACAAGTTCGGTCGAACTTGACCTGGGGATCTGCTGTTTCTTGAGCGAATTTGTAGGTTTCGGGTCCAAAATCTTGCATTTTCACGTCGTTTGCTGAGGAAAATCGAGTGTTCATCCCTCCAAGCCTGTGCTACTGAGCAAACTTGGGTCAGAGAGGTCTTTTAGAGCTGTTTTAGCCGTTTTACAAATGCGTGGGATAATTCGGGCGAACTCGGGGTTCGTTCGGGTTAGTCCGGCTTATGTAAACCAACATAAACGTCCTTGTGCTTCCAGATCTGGGATCTTGAATGATAGATGCTTCCTTTCATACCAGAAAATGAACAAAACATCATCAAAAGTCCGTATCTTGTGTAGAAATCAATGGTTTCCAAAGGTTTTTCTCAGATCTATCACTTACAAGCCGAGATCTTGTAGATCTCATGTTTGGAAAGTCTCTACTATTGCCAAACGAACTCGTATTGTGTAGATCTAAGCTTAAAACAGAAGTTTTGAAGAAAAAGATGAAGGTTTTCGTAAAAGAATGAGTTTTGATGAAAACGAAGGCTATGCCTTGTGCCAAAATCGTTGTAAACCTTTGTAGATCGTTGATAAACGTTGTTGCAGTAAAATCGGGTTGATTCTTACTTAGAACACGAAGGTTTCGGGTTTTGAGAGCTCTGGGCGAACTTGCAGCAAGTTCAAATGTGTGAACAGAGCTTAGTATTTATAGGAGAAGGCAAAATGAGAGCTGATGGAGACCAAGTTCGGTCGAACTTGTACAGGTTTGTACAAGTTCGGTCGAACTTGTACAGGTTTGTACAAGTTCGCACGAACTTGTAGGAAATTGGGAGACTTGGAGCTAAGTTCGGTCGAACTTGTACAGGTGTGTACAAGTTCGAGCGAACTTGTAGATAAAAGAGATTTTGTGTTCATCAGCCAAGTTCGGGCGAACTTGGTAACACCAAGTTCGAGCGAACTTGACTTATGTTGTTGAATTTTCTTTGTTTTTCGCGTTAAGAGCTCGTTTGGTTATTCGGTTCGCATTAGATAGTTATATTAAGCGTTAAATTAAAGCGTTAAGCGTTATAGTTGATATAATAGTGCGATTTAGCGATTTGAGAGTGCGAGAGCGATGCGATAGTGAGCGTAATCATAACCACAAACACACTGCACATAAATAATATAAAAACCACATAAACAATTGCGATTGGTGATGCGATGCGATTTAATAAGAGATTAGATGCGATAATAACGTAAAATACCATAAGTAATTAACATAAACTTTATTATTAACCGAATCTCGGATTTACAAAGGATAGATAAACGGAAAAACAAAAGAAAAGATAACAATCGACTTTTCGAGTTGTTACAGTCTCCCCTACTTTAGGGAATTTCGTCCCGAAATTCAAGTAGTAGCTGTAACAAATAGATGCCGGTACTTGGCCTTCATATCACTTTCCAATTCCCAAGTAAACTCGACGCCGCGTTTGCCCTCCCATCGGACTTTCACGATAGGGATGCGAGAGCGTCGTATTTTCTTAGTCTCTCGGTCCATGATTTCCACAGGCTTTTCCATGAAATGGAGAATCTTGTTGATTTGCAGATCTTCGAGAGGGACATGCAAATTTTCTTCGGCTAAACACTTCTTGAGGTTAGACACGTGGAAAGTCAGATGTACGTTGTTAAGTTCTTCCGGTAATTCGAGATGATAGGCTACTTTACCTATCCTTCCAAAATCTTAAAGGGACCAACGTATCGAGGCGCTAGCTTTCCTTTCTTGCTGAAGCGGACCACTCCATTCCAAGGTGCAACCTTTAGGAGAACGTGATCTCCCACTTCGAACTGTAGGGGCTTGCGGCGTTTATCGGCGTAACTCTTTTGACGACTCCGAGCTTTCAAGAGATTGTCTCTGATTTGGAGGATCTTGTCCGTCGTTTCTTGAATTAGCTCGGGACCGGTGATTTGTGCTTCTCCGATCTCGTGCCATGCAATAGGCGATCAAAATTTTCTTCCATACAGTGCCTCAAAATGAGCCATTTGAATGCTGGTATGATAACTATTATTGTAGGAGAATTCGATTAAAGGTAAATGCGTATCCCAGTTACCACCGAAATCTATAATGCACGCACTAAGCATGTCCTCGAGGGTGCGGATCGTGCGCTCAGTCTGACCGTCGGTTTGAGGGTGAAAAGCGGTACTGAGATTGAGAGTAGTACCAAGAGCGGATTTAAAAGTCTCCCAGAGACGCGAGGTAAAACGACCGTCTCGGTCAGAGATGATGTCATGAGGCGTCCCGTGTCGACAAATGACTTCGTCAGTATAGATTCGGGCTAACCGTTCGAGCTTAATGCTTCTCGTATAGCAATGAAGTGCGCGGATTTGGTAAGACGATCAACGATAACCAAATGCTATCGTGAACGGATGAAGTGCGGGGAAGTTTGGTAACGAAGTCCATAGGTATACTCTCCCACTTCCACATCGGGATTTCGAGTTGTTCGAGTAAGCAAGAGGGCCTCTGGTGTTCAGCTTTAACCTTCGAACAAGTTAAGCATTTTGAGACGTACAAGGCGATATCCTTTTTCATGCCCGGTCGCCAATACTTAGGACGAAGGTCCTGGTACATCTTGTCGGCACCGGGGTGAATGGAATATCGAGATTTATGAGCTTCGGTCATAAGCGGATTCGAAGATTATCACGACTGGGAATCCAAATGCGATCGAGGTAGTAATAAATACCATCAGATTTAGATACAAGCTGAGTTTCGGCTCCACAATTCATTTCCTCTTGCAGGGTATTCTCGTTAAAACATGCGTGTTGAGCGGCACGGATGAGGGTTTCAAGTTTAGCACAAGCTTGAGAGTCATGAATACCATATACATAGCTTGGTCGACTAAGAGCATCGGCGACGACGTTTGCTTTGCCGGGATGGTAGTGTATCTCGCAATCGTAGTTGTTGAGAAGTTCAACCCATCGACGTTGTCGCATGTTTAGTTCTTTTTTATTAAAGATATGTTGTAAGCTCTTACGGTCGGTGAAGACCATAGACTTAGTACCGTAAAGGTAGTGTCGCCATATCTTTAATGCAAAAACAACTGCACCGAGTTCGAGATCGTGGGTTGTGTAGTTCTTCTCGTGGATCTTGAGTTGTCGAGACGCATACGCGATAACCTTGTCTCGTTGCATGAGAACACAACCAAGACCAAGATTAGAGGCATCACAGTAAACAACGAAATCGTCATTTCCATCGGGTAAAGCGAGAACGGGGGCGTTGCATAGCATACGCTTGAGAGTTTGAAAAGCTTCCTCTTTCTTGGAATCCCAAACAAAAAGTTTGTCCTTATGAGTTAAAGCGGTAAGCGGAACGGCGATTTTCGAGAAATCGGCGATGAATCGATGGTAATAACCCGCCAATCCAAGAAATGAATGGATTTCGGAAGCATTCTTCAGCGTAATCCAACTTTTGATGGCTTCAATCTTTGCAGGGTCGACGTGAATTCCTTGGCTATTGACGATGTGGCTGAGAAATTGGACTTCTTCGAGCCAGAATTCACACTTAGAGAACTTAGCATAAAGGCGATTTCCTTGAAGAAGTTCGAGGACTAAACAGAGAGGATGCGCGTGTTCGTCTCTCGTCTTCGAATAGATAAGGATATCATCGATGAAAACAATGACGAAATGATCTAAGAAAGCTTTAAACACACGGTTGATCAAATCCATGAAAACCACGGGTGCATTGGTTAGACAAAAAGGCATGACCACGAATTCGAAATGGCCATAGCGAGTACGAAAGGCGGTTTTAGGAATGTCTTCTTCCGACACGTGTAACTGATGATAACCGGAACGAAGATCGATCTTGGAAAAACAAGTAGCACCTTGAAGCTTATCAAATAAGTCATCGATTCGAGGAAGAGGGTAGCGGTTCTTTATCGTGAGTTTGTTAAGTTCACGATAATCGATGTACATACGGAACGATCTGTCCTTCTTTTTCATGAAAAGGACAGGAGCGTCCCATGGCGAAGTGCTCGGGCGTATGAAACCTTTATCTAGAAGCTCTTAAAGTTGGCTTGATAGCTCGCGCATTTCTGATGGTGCAAGGCGATAAGGGGCTTTAGCAACGGGAGTAGCTCCGGGAATCAAATCGATACGGAATTCAACATCTCGAGTAGGGGTAAACCGGGTAAATCGTCGGAAAAGACTTTAAGAAATTCACAAACAACGGGAACGTCTTTATAAGTCTTCTTTTCTTTCTCCGGGTTCACGATATGAGCGAGGAAAGCAACACATCGCTTTTGCAAGCATTTGTGCGCTCGAGTACATGACAAAAGCATCGACTTCTTTGAGGGCGTTTCACCATAAACATGAAGTTGATCACCATTAGGGAGAGGGAAACGAATCATTTTATCGAAGCATACAACTTCAGCATGATTCTCACGAAGAATATCCATGCCTCCTATGATATCAAAGCTACCTAACTGCATAGTTATGAGATTGATCGAGAAGACATGGTTGTTGAGATTGAGATTACAACCACGTAAGACGGAATCAACGGTAACGGATTTTCCTGTGGCGACTTCCACATCGAAAGTCTTTGGGAGTTTAGCGCGCTTACATTTTAAAACCTTTTCGAATTCTAACGATACAAAACAATTATCGGCAGCAGTATCAAATAAACATGAAGCATAAATACCATTAACGAGAAACGTACCGTTGACAACATTGTTGTCATTCTGGGCCTGGCGGTGATTGAGGTTAAAGGCTTTTCCACGCGCAGCTTGTTGTTGCTGCTGAGGCTGCGGTGGTGGCTGCTGCTGCTGCTGAGGCTCTTGCTTGACGGTACGGTTCGGGCAAACATTTGCAAAGTGGTTCGGGTCACCACACACGAAGCACGCTCGTGCCTTTGGAGCTTGCTGCTAGTTGGCTTGAGGAAGAGCAGGTAATGCTGGAGCTGTTGGAGCCTGAGGAGCTGGCTGACGAGGGCCAGTATGGCAACTCACAGTAAAGTGGCCGTAGATGTTGTAGTTTGTGCAAAAACGGTAGTTGCCACCAACGACATGATGATAAGTGCACTTAGGGCACAAAGGGTGAGTCCGGTATACGCCCGCTTAGCTGGGGGTGCGTTCGGAGCGGCTGACTGAAGTGGCAGAGGGTTTGCTGGAGCGGCGCGAGCATAGTTCTTACTCGGGTTTCCTCTCTTGCGTCCTGACGCTTTCCCTTCGGGTCACTTGGTGGTTCAGTAGCAGCAGTTGGTTCGACGATAGCTTTATTGGCAACTTTCGCATGATTCTTGAAATACCCATCTTGGACTCGCTGATCATTGATCTCAGCGGCGAGCATGAAGGTTTCCTCGATGGTTGTAGTACGAGCAACTTTCACAAAATTTGCGACACACTCGGGTAAACCACGGATGTACTTGTTGATAGCTTTCTCAATCATATCAACCTGGCTGGGACAGATGATGCTCAAAATCTTAAACCGAGTAGCGAATCCAGCATTTTCGGGACCATCCTGTTTGATTCCCCAAAACTCATTCTCAAGCTTTTGCATTTCATGCGGAGGACAAAACTCTTTCAACATCACTTCCTTGAGTTCCTCCCAAGATAGAATATAGGCTTCATCATTACCGCGCCTATTCCTTTCGGCGGTCCACCAGTCAAGAGCACGGGACTGGAAGACTCCGGTAGCGTTCACTGTGCGGAGGTCATCGGGGCATCCACTTTGCCTAAAGGTGACCTCGATGGCGTCAAACCAATGGAACATAGATGTCGGTCCATCGTTGCCCGTGAAGGCGAGAGGTGCACAAGCCTTGAAATTTTTGAAGCTGAACCGTGACTTGGGGTTCTCAGCTTTCGAGTCAACTGACGAGTTATTGCTCACAGCATGGATTTCTGAGACGATTTGCGGGATGACCTTAGCCATTTCCTTGGCTACCATGGTGACAATACGCTTGTCGGCGTTGCTGCGCTGGAGATTCCTACGGGTGTGCGATCCCATTAAAGACATCTACACGAAGGATTTAGATTAGATGAGATTCGATTATAATAGAGTTATGTCTGAATATTTATTATTATTATTATTATTATTATTATTATTATTATTATTATTATTATTCATACAAGGCACATAACACATAGGCAAGTAACACGTAGGCAAATAAGCACATAGCACATAAGCATGTAAGCACATAAGCACATAATTCACGCAAGCATATAATCACATAATTCATGTAAGGGTACGTTTTGCACGGATTCTGTGCCTTCCATTATTCCTGCGAAGTGCGATATGGGATACGAGATATAAGCGAGATATAACCAATATATAATAGCGAGATAAGCGAGATAATACCGCGTATGAGGCACACGTCCTCATAGGCGTAAGCGAGTTAAGCGATTAGTTTGGTTTGTGTATTAACTTAACGTTTTAGATTACGAGAGCTGTGCGAGTTGTGCATACATTCGATGTAGCGTAAATGCGATAAATCGAGAAATCGATGATATGATAAATCATCAAATCAAGAAATCGAATAAAGCGAAAATTCTCAAAATTTGAAACACATAAATAATAATAATAAACTCGATGATGTGTAAATCGACGATATAGGCTTAAATCAATTGGGAGTGTCCGGGGTTTTGAGACGTTTGACACGCCAAAGTGATTCGACTACCCTTTGCATTTGGACCCACGCTTTGGCCTAATAGATAAACGTTCTCACCGCAAGCGGCTAACGACGTTTACCCTTCCAGTTAATACGTGTTCCAAACCATCGGCATAACCAAGACTTTGGTGAGGTTGAAAAGCGAATTGCTGAATTAGTTACTAAGATGCGGGTTTCACCCCTAACTTGGCAACTTCATTCTTAGATAGAAATGGAGATTTTCGTCGAGGTTTAGATGTCACTCCTAACTCAACGAAGGTATCTCGTGCGAGAGAATGCTCGGAGTGAATGATCTCGTCGAGAGTTCTCGGTTTTCACACCTATTCTCGACTTGATCACTCGTTTGTGAGATACGAGCGTTTCCAAGCGTGTGTTATAGCATTAGCCTTAGGAAAGGCATATTTAAGCATTTATGGCAAGTAGTTTAGCATTAAATTCAAAGATAGGTCAATCGGGTACTTAAACATGCTACTAGGTCGAATCATGGCAATTCTACCTATTATCCTAAAGTTATGGTGCTCTGATACAAATCTGTCACACCCCAACCGATGGCGGAAACATCGGGGTTAGTGGCACTAGGTGACCAGATTGATTTCACGAGATGTTCCATAACAATCATTTAACATATAACAACCTGCTTAATATCCCACACTATTAAACGTAACATTTAAACAATTATTACAAAACGGAGATTTCTCATAAAACTCAACCGGATTCGATATCCCCTAGATTTATTACACTTGGAAACTAAACAAAAATAAAGACAAAACCAAACTACGCTAAGCATGCAACATCCAAGCATCCATAGCTAAAATCCTCAACCTGTTACATACGTTAAAATACAAGTAAATACAATTAAGTAAAGGTGAGCATACGAGTTTGAATAATACTAGCATAGTCGAGAAAGCGTTTGCGAAACAATCTAATTACATATCATGATACACCAAACACTTAACGTAACATAGGCTCATTTCTCATGCTAACTACTGTGAGAACGCTTGCGCGTCCATCCTAACTAGACCCCGTCGGGTGTTAGCCAAACTATAGTACCATACTAGCTAAGGAAGCAAGTTAACGAAAATAAGTCCTAGTCATATGTTTCTAGTATCACGTATTGAGCATACACAATCAGATTATTCGCGTGTGATAAACAATTTGATTTGTGATGTGATTTGAATATAGGAATGTATGTAACACCCAAAAGTGCGTTAAAGCGAAAATGGGTCAAGTATACTCAATGTGGGTGCATTTAGGTAGGATTAGAGATCTGCGAAGAGTTAAGAAGAGTGCCGGATCAGCCTGCATACTCGAACGGAAGTGCATCAGTCTCCGAAAAGCTGAAACGGTTAAGTCTTGGTTGGGCAGTAGCCAAGTTTGGGCGAACTTGTGTGTAAACACACAAGTTTGGGTGAACTTGTGTGTAAACACACAAGTTTGAGCGAACTTGTATGATTTGAGTGAGTTGAGAGCTAAGTTCGGTCGAACTTGATGAGTTTCCTAAGAAACTTGTCAAGTTCAGGCGAACTTCTAAGGGATTCTTACTAAAAAGGCAAGTTCGGGCGAACTTGTATAGTTTCCTAAGAAACTAGGCAAGTTCGTCGAACTTGCGAAGAAAACTTGTGAGAATAGCCCAAGTTCGGTCGAACTTGACCCATTTGGGTACAAGTTCGGTCGAACTTGACCTGGGGATCTGCTGTTTGTTGAGCGAATTTGTAGGTTTTGGGTCCAAAATCTTGCGTTTTCGCGTCGTTTGCTGAGGAAAATCGAGTGTTCATCCCTCCAACCCTGTGCTACTGAGCAAACTTGGGTCAGAGAGGTCTTTTAGAGCTGTTTTAGACGTTTTACAAAAGCGTGGGCTAATCCGGGCGAACTCGGGGTTCGTTCGGGTTAGTCCGGCTTGTGTAAACCAACATAAACGTCCTTGTGCTTCTAGATCTGGGATCTTGAATGATAGATGCTTCGTTTCATACCAGAAAATATACAAAACATCATCAAAAGTCCGTATCTTGTGGAGAAATCAATGGTTTCCAAAGGTTTTTCTCAGATCTATCACTTACAAGCCGAGATCTTGCAGATCTCGTGTTTGGGAAGTCTCTATCGCCAAACGAACTCGTATTGTGTAGATCTAAGCTTAAAGCAGAAGTTTTGAAGAAAAAGATGAAGGTTTTCGTAAGAGAATGAGTTTTGATGAAAACAAAGGCTATGCCTTGTGCCAAAATCATTGTAAACCTTTGTAGATCGTTGATAAACGTTGTTGCAGTGAAATCGGGTTGATTCTTACTTAGAACACGAAGGTTTCGGGTTTTGAGAGCTCTGGGCGAACTTGCAGCAAGTTCAAATGAGTGAACAGAGCTTGGTATATATAGGAGAAGGCAAAATGAGAGCTGATGGAAACCAAGTTCGGTCGAACTTGTACATGTTTGTACAAGTTCGCGCGAACTTGTAGGAAATTGGGAGACTTGGAGCTAAGTTCGGCTGAACTTGTACAGGTGTGTACAAGTAGAGCGAACTTGTAGATAAAAGAGATTTTGTTTTCATCAGCCAAGTTCGGGCGAACTTGGTAACACCAAGTTCGAGCGAACTTGACTTATGTTGTTGAATTTTCTTTATTTTTCGTGTTAAGAGCTCGTTTGGTTATTCGGTTCGCATTAGATAGTTATATTAAGCGTTAAATTAAAGCGTTAAGCGTTATAGTTGATATAATAGTGCGATTTAGCGATTCGAGAGTGCAAGAGCGATGCGATAGCGAGCGTAATCAAAACCACAAACACACATAGCACATAAATAATATAAAAACCACATAAACAATTGCGATTGGCGATGTGATTCGATTTAATAAGCGATTAGATGCGATAATAACGTAAAATACCATAAGTAATTAACATAAACTTTATTATTAACCGAATCTCGGATTTACAAAGGATAGATAAACGGAAAAAACAAAAGAAAAGATAACAATCGAATTTTCGAGTTGTTACAAAAGTTGGCCCTTTCGGGTCACCCCGTGTATGTTGACCTTGCCATGCGGTTGGACAATTATACCAACGCCATTGATGACAATCCAAGCTACCAATCATGCCGGGTATACCATGTTTTTCTAGATGAATCTCATATATTTGTAAAAGGTCGTTCCAAGTGGGATTTCTTAAATACCGTTTCCATATAAGTGGCATATACCTAAAATTTAATTTAATATGTAAAAGTTTTACTAGTTATTTACTTAAAAATAAAGGTAACTATATAAAAAGTAAATAAATAAAAGTGATTAAAAATTACCATAGCAAAATTGTTCCACGCAATCTCGTGTTGTTTTCTCCCCCATCTTCAAGTACTCGTCATTGATGCCGTACGTGTTTCCATAGGCTAATATGCATAAAGCGGAAGTCACATTTTAAATTGAGGTGAAGCCTAAATACTCTTGCGCATCCATTCTTTGCTTAAAGAAATCATACTTATCTTCCAAATCATTATTAATGCGCAAAATAGTCTTTCATCAAACGCTCGTTCGCGGCTTCACGATCTCGCAAGATATAAGTGCGCCACAAAATGGGGCATGGAGGAGGAGTAGGCCGAACGTGCTCCATTGCTTGTATCACGAGAGTACATGCACTCGTAACCGCTTCTTCCTCCTCCGTGTATTCTTCGGGAGAAAAAAAAATCTTCGGTAAATATCAGTGAACGAATCTTCCGACGGGGAACCTATTTTTTTAGAATGGGGTGGGAGTAGTTTCTACACTTTTATAAAATATAGAGAAGAATGGAATGAGATGTGATGAATTGTATAAAAAATAGGAGATGTGGGGAGGAATTTATAGATTGGAAATTGAATTTTTTTTTTAAATAAGACCGTTCAACGGTCATATATCCCAAACAAAACAACAAGAGTGCCGCGATGTTGATAGCGCTCCAACCCAATTTTTATTTGATAAAGCCCCCCTGTCGTGGTGTGTAGGGCGCCATGTGGGCATTATAGGAACACGTCATGCCCCACTACAGGTAGACTTAGTGTAAGTAAGCACCAACGTCACATGTCAACACCAAAATCGTTCTCACTGTTCTCACGCTTCTAAGCGTTTTCTCCCAAATCCCACCCTTATATATATATATATATATATATATATATATATATATATATATATACACACCCTATATAGGGTAGGATTCTAGTGTGAACCTAATGTTATTTGTGAACCGTGAGAACCATTCTCAATCATTGATCTATTTGAGATGGACGGTTATAAAAAACGCAATAAAATAAAGAGGTTAATGATATAATTAATTATTAATTAAAGATAAGGGTGTATTGGTAATTTTGCTATCCTATCATAACTGAATATTGTATTTTGTTTTAATTTTCGTTGAGGTTATGTGTACACAGGTGTACAGGCCGTTGTTCCTATAGCGTACACAAGTGTACAAGCTGTTTGTACACCATTGTACATTTATGTATTGAACACATGTACACCTGTGTATATATACAGTAAACGCTAAAAAACGAAACTTCATATGCTTTTCGTTTTTATTAAAAAAATATAACAATATTGTACTCAAATTAAAGAGAATAAAAAACCCGTTTTTATGGTGTATTTAAGAGAAAAAAAAATATTAACATATGAAAAAGTTATAACGATTTAAAAATCGTAAAGGGTAATTAGTTTAATGTTATAGCTTCTTTATTTAAATTGATTAATTACCATCATATCATTTACATAAAAAAATGATCAATGGCTCAGATTGGTTCACAAACAAAGATGTGGTTCACTCATGAACCTCATCATATATATATATATATATATATATATATATATGATTAGGATCATGTGAGAAACACTAGGCTAATAGAGATCTTTGAGAAGCATTCTGGATCACACATTTTCCCAAAGCTTTTCGTAATATACACATATGTATAGTTTAAAATTAACTATATACATATGTGCATAATTCAATATACATATATGTATATAGTCAATTTTAAACTATACGTATGTGTATATTACGAAAAACTTAGGAAAATGTGTGGTCCAGAATGCTTATCAAATTTCTCAAATAGGATGGACTTCTCTTAGGATCCCTACTATATATATTTAAAAGGTTTATTCGATTAAAAGATATATATAAATACATACACACAAAATATATATATATATATATATATATATATATATATATATATATATATATATATATATTTGTGTGTATGTATTTATATATATCTTTTAATCGAATAAACCTTTTAAAAACAAGTAAAAGTTTAAATCAGAGCCGCATAATATTTCACATGCCTAAAGTACACACTAATGGACATTTGGTTCATTGTATTTTAACATAATTGAAAGCTAAATTTCATCAGTACACCTGCCCAATTCACAAATTCTTTAGAATTGGAATTTGAATATAATGAAAAACATGTGTATTGAAGAATGAAGTAAATTAGAATAAGAATGAATTCTAACTAACTATTTCAAACAAAGAAATATAAATATGTATTCAAACAAAAAGATTTCAAATCATTGACTGTCTCACTCACCACCGTCTCCGTCACCATCTGCACAATTTTATTTTTATAATGTAAAATATTTGATGTTTAATAGTCTGGTCCGTACTGAAATGATTGTTTAGAGTCTGGTTCTCACTGAGTTTTTGTTCAAGCTCCGCCATTGATTGTCATCGCCAGTGTTGTAAAAATCGCGACTAGACGGCGATTAGTTGGCGATTAATCGCTAGTCATCTAGTTACTAAGTAATTTTTCTTAAATCGGTCCATTAATCGACTAGGTCCGACTAGGCCAACCAAAAATCGACGATTCCAGCCAGATTTCAATAAAATCCTGTATATTCTGGCCAAAATCTCTACGTTCCGGTCAGTTTCTAACCAAATCATATGAATTCCAACAATTAATCATGTATACTTAAATAAATGAGTTAAGATTTAAAACATAGCTACTTAAAATATTTACCTATAAAAATTTATATATGTATACATAAAATTGAAAATTACATATAAAAAAAACCGATCCGATTAATCCTGATTAATCCCGAGTAATCCCAAGTAGTCGCCAGTCCCCACTTCACCGACCGACTAGCGACTAACGAGTTCTTCAACCTTGGTTATCGCAAACCCCACCATCACTACTCTTTGTACCATCTAGAAATAACTGAAACCAAAATAATAGTATCTTTGTATTCTTTGAGTTAAGATGCTTGAATGTTTTGTTCAAGCAGCTTCGCGAGTAACTATAAGTTACACTTTTTTAGAAAACATTTATATGGGTCATCGTTGGATACAATACGAAATATAATGGGAGACATGTGTAATGAAGATGAGATGTATTCCCTTATTCGTTAAGAACTTGGTAGCGGCCCTTGGTTGATTCAAACGGAATCATTTGATGAAAATGCATAATCACGCTGTCACTATAACATCCGTCGAAAAACGGGTTTCCAAAACCCGCTTCGTTTATTAATCGAATATCCAGTTATAATTTTTCGTTGCATATTTATTGCTCAAACTAATTTTAAACGATACATAATTAATAACTATATTGGAATTTAAAAACTATAATTTATAAATAATCGTAAATTGTGAGAAATAATAAAATTGGGACGCTGGGTTTTGAACCCGGGTCGCCCACAAACTCAAACGCACAACACACCGCTCCGCCACATGACTCCTGTATGAAATTACTGAAACAAATAATACTTAAATTAAAACTCGAATTCAAAACCGGACCTCAGCGCGGCAGAACTCGCAATCACCAGAAAATCCGGCAATCCACGAGTTTAGCCATTTTCCTTTTAACTAAAACGCTATAACCGACTTCGACATCGGCTATAATCGACGTCTAACAGTCAATTGCGGTCGTAACCGCCGGAGAAACTTTGACCGCGAATCAAGACCAAAATTCGGACTCAATACATTCTGTTCTTCCCATAAATACCCACCCAAACCTCTGGTAACCTTTTCGCTCAAAATCGCACAATCTCTCGAAGTTTTAGCACGTCGCCGAAGATACTCTGCATTCGCCGGACTTTCACCGGAAAACCGAGACTTACTTCAAATCGGTAAAATTCTCGACTCTTTTGTTTGCAATCCATTACTAGGCAAGTATTAACATAAATCGTTCAACCAGAATCTGTCTCAGACAACGTTGCCGGGAATTCCTGCACTCACCGGAAAATCGCTGGAAATTCCGAAGTCTCGCTGTGAATCGGTACCATCATCTAACCCCCCTGATATCCCTTGTTTAGTAACTTAATTGCACAACTCATTGATCAAAACCGTTAATTGATTCACTCAGACGGAAGTCACCAATCAGAGCCGACGACTCTTGCCGGAAATCTGAGAAAAATATTCTGTTCGGTACATTTTACTCCGTAACCCTCTTTATCCATTTCATTCCAATCAATTATATGTTCGATGACCGATTTAAACAAGAACAGTCGGACATCATTGTTCTGTGTCTTTGTAAACGAAGAAGACGAAGTCGAACATGTGTATAAGTTTAATTAAAACTGAATATTTAACCGGGTTAGACACACAGTCCAGCGGTGGACTGTGTGCAACATAACACGCACGTCACGGGTTCGAATCGCACACGTTACCGAATTTCATAAATAAAACCAATCATTTTTAAACCTATTCAGATCACCTTTCAACATGTATATAAATATAATATAATTCAGTAATTAAACATGTTAAGCACACAGCCCAACTGGTTGGGCTGTGCGTACTCGAACCGAACGTCTCGAGTTCGACTCCGGGTCACTGAAGTCGGTTCGGCCATTTTAAATCATTTTCGAAATAAACTAAATAAGATAAAAGTTAATCAGTATATATATATAATTAAAACAGAGAATATTTCGGGTTAGACACGTAGCTCAGTTGGTAGAGCTGCGTGCACGCATACGAGAGGTCCCGATTTCGAACCTCACTCAGCGCATATAATTAACACAATCCGACCGGTCAACGGTCAGAGTAAAAAAAAGTCAACATTTTTTATTTATTTTTTTATATATTTAATCAGAAAATTATTTAAAAATACTTAAAAATAATATTTTTAAAGTTAGAAAATGTCCTTAAACTCACAAAAATAAATCTAAAAATCCTATTAAGATTATGAATTAAAAGTATTAATCTCAAATAAAATCTATTTATTTACCGAACCATTTCGTTATTATTTTAGGTTAGTTTTCCTCGTCGATCAAATCCCAAAACTCGTGCGCATCCAACGTCATCAAAGAACGCACCCAATGTGAGTGAATCTCTACCAGTTCCCCGTTTTAATCACATTTTGGGGTGTATCATGTGTCGTTTAATTCCTTATTTATTTAAACACTTGTGCATCCATTATATCCGTGAACAAATGTGTATCAAATGTGTATCAATTGTTGTGTGAATTATGTTTAGATTGAAGTTATCATTTTCAGTGCATGCATTCCATTAGGCCCATCAGCTCCCTGTGGGATACGGGTTGAGTATCAGGTGCCTCATTTCGATCGGCTCCGTTTGATTGAGCCTTGATCTCACATACATCATCATTCATGTCATTCGATCGGCTCCGTTTGATTGAGCCTTGATCTCACATACATCATCATTCATGTTATATACTCATCCAAAGTGGTTTGTGATTGTTTATTTATATATGTTTGCTCACATTTGATTATTGCACAAATTTTCAATACTAAATACAACAAGAAATTAATAACAATGTTTTATCAAGGTTCACTCGCCAACTTTTGTTGACCCAAAATATCCCCCGTTCTACACATGATACAGGTGATCCAGTTGAGGCAAGAAACACATAGGAAGGCCTAGAAGAATAAATCAGTTTAAGCTTTGGATTGTTTTACTTAGTTTCATTTCCTTGTAATTGTATGGATTTGATTTGAATATTGAAGTTGTAATTTGAATTTAATAAATATGAAACATTTTAGTAAACATTATGAGCTTTGGTGATAACCCAATTATGCCCCGACTCTTATTCCGCTGCGGGTCGGGGTGTGAAAGATTGGTATCAGAGCCATGAGTATAGGGATATAGGATAGGTTATTAGACCCTTAGATCCTATACTATAGTTGATTAAAATTTTAAATTGTTTATACGTTACATACAAAATTCATGATGTTTATATGCTTTATGTTTATTGTTACATTCAATGTTATACAAGCATGTTCATAAGTACATATTATTAGACAATGCTCATCATGAATCATATCCTCATAACATATCATTTCCATGAGAGCACACACCTCACAATTCCCATGATTTTTGCAACGATTTTTGTATTTTTCAAATCACATCAAAGTGAGTTCTCATGACGGGCATGTAGTAACTGGAAGGGTACGAGTACCGGTAGTCGGAACGTCCTGTCTAGGCTTAGCATTCGTATAAATCCAAAATAAAGGACCAGTTTGCCTACCTGGGGACTAACGATGAGAGTACGAAGGACCTATTAGGCCAAAGCATGCCATACCAAACGTCGTGTGAGCTAACCCCACTTTGAGTTGTCATTGTGTCTACACCTGGACACCCTCCTACCATACATCTCGCAATCATATTTCATGGTTTTCATTCGGGTGATGCGAGTGTTAAACTGCCAACACCAATGTGAATCCTACTAAGCCAATAGTCATGGGGGCCCACATGACTATACAGGCGATGGTATGGGGGACATTGGAGGCCCAAACATGAGCAAACCCAAGACATCCTATGGATGTAGTTGCATTATTGATAGTTATGTTATTTTTATTCTTTTAACGACACATGACACCTAAAAACTTCTTAAACTCATAATCTTCCTATGTATGTTCCTGTAGATGTCAGCTAGGCAACTACGTGGAGGTAGAAAGTCAGGAAGATCCAAAGAGCGCTTGGCCACTCAAATTGCTAAACAAATGGCGGCGGTACTTCCTGACATCGTGATTCAAGTTCAACAAGCTCTCACCGCAAATCCTATCAACCCTCCCAATCAAGAAGACCAGAGCGTCGCCAACCCTCACTCCAAAAAGTGCTCTTACAAACACTTCAAATCTTGCGATCCCCCAAAGTATGAAGGGACCGAAGGTGTTACTGCCCTCCTCCACTGGTTTGAAGAAATGGAGAACACCTTCCTCAATTGCGATTGTCCCGAGGATCGCAAGGTACGTTATGCAACAGGGAGACTGTTTGGAGTAGCCCTTACCTGGTGGAACACAGAAAAGGGTAAGCGAGGAGTCGAAGATGCCATGGCCTTATCATGGGAAGAGTTAAGGGAACTCATGACAAGGCGCTTCTGTCCAAGAAGCGAAATCAAAAAGTTGGAAGATGAATTCCACTCGTTGAAACAAAAGGAAGGAGATCACACTTCCTACAACAAAAGATTTCTCGAACTGAACCAAATGATCCCTAATCTGTTCACCCCCGTGTACCGTTTGGTTGAACACTACATTCGAGGCCTCCCCTCGAAAATTCAAGACTCGGTTCTAAGCACTTCGCCTGCAACACTTGAAGCCGCAATGGAACTGGCTACCGAACTTACTGAGAATCGCATCCGAAACGGCAAATTCAAGGATGAGAAAAAGAAAGCCCCCATTGAGGCCCAAACTCCAAATCATTCCGTCTCCTCTTCAAAGTTTGCTGGTAAAAGGAAACGAAACAGCAGAAATTTTGCCGTCACACACACAAACCCTCCTATCACTGCCGCACCAATTACCCAAATTGCTCCCACAGCTGCACCCTTTAAAAAGCCATACACCGGCCCATACCCAAAATGCAACCGTTGTCAATACCATCACCTCCCCGAAACTCCTTGCCAACATTGCACCAGCTGTGGCCGTGCGGGTCACACTATTCAAACTTGTCGCACGCTTCAACGAATGAACCGCAATCAACCCTCAACCCAAACCCACCATCAGATAGTGGGTCAAGCCCAACAACCTTTACTTCTACCACCTGCACAACATATAGCCCAATCCTACTACCAACCCAACTACCCCATGATGCAACCCATGCGAGCATGTTACAACTGTGGAGACCCAAACCACTTCAGGAACACATGTCCCCGCTTGGTGAACATCACGCCCAAGCTCAAGCAAATCCGGTAAACCAAGCTAACCAAGCTCCTCCACCTGCTAGAGCTTTCAACATCAATGCCAACCAAGCTAGGGCTGACAACAACGTGGTTAACGGTACGTTTCTCATCAATGGTAGTTATGCATCCATGTTATTCGATACTGGCGCGGATAAGAGTTTTGTGTCTTTAGAATTTGAACCTATCCTCAACCAAACTCGTGATAATCTCATGGAATCTCTAACGGTGGAAGTTGCTGACGGAAAGCCCGTTTCATTAAATTCCATCATACGAAATTGTACACTCACTCTAAACTATCACGATTTTCCAGTTGACCTCATTCCTATGAAGTTGGGAAGTTTCGATATTATAATCGGTATGGACTGGCTCAGCCAGCATCACGCTGAAGTAGTATGCCGCGAAAAGTTCATTCGCATTCCTTTTGCAGACGGTCAGACCCTACGTATCTTTGGAGAAACCCCTTCGAAAGGACTCAAATTAATGTCCTGTCTTCAAGCCCGAAAATATCTCCGCAAGAACTATGTCGCATTCCTAACTCACGTCGTCAAGAAGGGAAACAAGGAGAAGAAACTCGAAGATATACCAATAGTGAAAGAATTCCCACAAGTCTTTCCCGACGACATCTCAGGACTCCCTCCTGTGAGAGAAGTCGAATTTCGCATCGATCTTGTACCTGGCGCTACACCAGTCGCAAAATCTCCTTATAGGTTAGCCCCATCCGAAATGCAAGAGCTGGCCAGTCAACTGCAAGAGTTGACTGATAAAGGATTCATATGTCCTAGCTCCTCGCCTTGGGGTGCACCTGTTCTTTTTGTGAAGAAGAAAGATGGAACGTTTCGCATGTGTATCGACTACAGAGAACTCAACAAGTTAACGGTTAAGAATCGCTACCCACTACCTCGCATCGATGACCTCCTGGATCAACTTCAAGGCGCCACCTGCTTTTCAAAAATCGACCTTCGTTCTGGTTATCATCAACTCAGAGTACATGAAGAAGACGTCCCAAAGACCGCCTTCCGGACTCGTTATGGTCATTACGAATTCATGGTCATGCCATTCGGTTTAACCAACGCCCCAGCTGTCTTCATGGATCTAATGAATAGGGTATGCAAACCCTACCTCGACCGCTTTGTCATAGTCTTCATCGACGACATCCTCATCTACTCCAAGTCTAAATCCGATCATGAACGACACCTTCGACTCATCCTTACTCGCTTAAGGACTGAAAAGCTCTACGCTAAGTTCTCAAAATGCGAATTCTGGTTAAGAGAAGTACAATTCCTTGGACATGTCGTTAATGACAAGGGAATACATGTCGATCCTTCAAAAATCAAGGCAGTACAGGAATGGCAAGTGTAACATCCGTCAAAAACGGATTTACCAAATCCGCTCCGTTTATCAACCGAAAGTCAGTTAAAATTTTCGTTGCGAATTAATTGCCCAAAATAATTTTAAACGATACATAATCAATTATTATGCAGGGATATATAATTAGTTTTTGAAAAACTGTTAAAAATCGCAAAATAAAAATGTTTTGTTTCTGCCGGGAGTCGAACCCGGGTCTGTACCGGTTCAACAAACGACTTATCACCCAGCCAATCAACCGCTCCGCCACTTTGATTTTCTGATAATAAAAGGAATCAATTAATTCAAATAATAACGTTCGGAAGTCAAATTCAGTCATTGCGCCCAAATAGCAGTCGTCGGAAATCCCGACGACTTCGCCGTTAATTTACGTTACCGCTCAAATTAACCGAAGAATTAACTCCCACGACGGTTATAACCGACGTCTGAACCCGCGACATCAGCCGTAACCGCCGGAGAACGGCTGACTTCGAATTGAGACCGAATTCAGACCCCATACATCTCGATACTACCCTATAAATTCACCCACAACTCACCAGAAATCTTTCACTCTCAAATCGCACCCTTTCTCGGCGAAAACTCACTCGCCGGAAATATTTTGTACGTCGCCGGAAAACCGAGTCCTTAATCTTTGAGCTTTACTGAACCCCCTAAACTTTTACCGAAGTCACCCACACCCTTTGTAAGCTTTCTGAAGATTCTCTGCTGCAAGACACTCGTCGCCGGAAGAGATTGCTGTCGCCGGAGTTCTGCCGGAAAACAGAGGAAAGCCAGTCGGTACTTTTCACGCCTAATTTCCTTCTTTTTACTTTTATCTCATCTGTAATTAATCATAAAACGCTAAAGAAACCTGAATCAACACTTCGAACCAGTCAGTCGTCACTTCCGGTTAAAACCCGTGAAGAAGACGATGTTTCGGTAATGGTTAAGTATAATTAAAATCAAGTTATTTACCGGGTTAGACACACAGTCCAGCGGTGGACTGTGTGCACATTGAACGCTAAGGTCTCGAGTTCGAATATTGTTTCCTCACACGCTGCCTTAATAAAAATTCCTTTTTTCGCAAACTGAACCGGATTGATTTTAGGTATATGTTCCCCACAGGTCCCGGGTTCGAGACCTGTGGAGCGCACCGGTTCTCTGGATTTAAATCGTTTTTAAAATAAAGGATTTCTGTTTAAATCTACTTAATATATATATATATAATTAAAATCGGATATATGACGAGTTAGACACGTAGCTCAGTTGGTAGAGCTGCGTACACGCGTACGGGAGGTCTCGGGTTCGAGCCTCACTCAGCGCACAACAATATGCCTTCGAACCGGTCAACAGTCAGTCAAAGTCAACTGTAGCAAAAATCAATTTTTTTTTTATTATTTTTATTTATTTATTTTAATTAAAAATACTTAAAAATAACATTTTTAAGGTTAGAAAATAGCCTCAAACTCACAAAAATACACCCAACAATCCTACTAAAATAGATTAATAAAATCCGCTTACTTACCAAACCATAATGCGTTTTATCTATGTTAATCTCACTCGTGGTTAAAACCACTTCGCGTGCATTCAACATCATCAACCGAACGCACCCACTGTGAGTGAATTCTTACAAATTCCCCTTTTTATTCATGTTTTGGGGTGTATCATGTGTCGCTTAAACTAATTCTCTTATGCAAAGTCGTGCTATACCATTATATGAACTAAACCAGAATGTAACTATTGTTGGTTGTGATGTATTACATATTTGTCAAAGTTGTATGCAAATTATTTAGGCCCATCAGTTCCTCGTGGGAGACGAGTTGAACAACGCGTGCCTTAAAACTCATTCATTAGGCCCATCAGTTCGTAGAACAACGCGTGCCTCAAAACTCATTCATTAGGCCCATCAGTTCCTCGTGGGAGACGAGTTGAACAACGCGTGCCTCAAAACTCATTCATTAGGCCCATCAGTTCCTCGTGGGAGACGAGTTGAACAACGCGTGCCTCAAAACTCATTCATTAGGCCCATCAGTTCGTAGAACAACGCGTGCCTCAAAACTCATTCATTAGGCCCATCAGTTCCTCGTGGGAGACGAGTCGAACAACGCGTGCCTCAAAACAATCATTTGATGTATGTATGTGCAATATTTGATATTATGTGTTGTGTGAATAAATTTACATCTACATTTACTCATATGTGGTTATGCACATTGTTTATAATCAATTGGATAAACTTTTTCAAATGTTTTCCATAGGATTCACTCGCCAACTTTATGTTGATCCAAAAACCCTTTTACACATGATACAGCAGGTTGAAGCAAGGAAAACATAGGAAATGCCTTAGAAGAGAACCAAGAAGCTTAGATTGATAGTTAGAACCTGTTGTATCATTTATTGTAAATTTCCATTAAATTGTATTAATGAATATGAAACATATAATAAATGTCATGAGCTTTGATGATAACCCAATTATGCCCCGATCACCTTTTCCGCTGCGGGTCGGGGTGTGACAGATTGGTATCAGAGCCATGACTATAGGGATATAGGATAGGTTATTAGACCCTTAGAGCCTATACTATAGTCTGCCTAAATTTTAATTGATTAGGTGGTTACATACAAACTTGTGATATTTATTTGTTTCATATTTGTTTATAATTACAGTCAAACATACATGCTTATATACATATTCACTTTACATATATCAATGTTCATATATTCAATTCATTTTTCATATTCTCATTATTCAAGGATTTTGTTGCAATTTTCAAATCTCATCAAAGTAAGTTCTGCGACGGGCATGTAGTAACCGTAAGGGTACAAGTACCGGTAGTCGGAACGTCCTGTCTAGGTTGGCATTCGTATAAATCCAAAATAACGGACCAGTTTGCCTACCTGGGGACTAACGATGAGAGTACGATGGACCTATTAGGCCAAAGCATGCCACACCAAACGTCGTTCGAACTAACCTCACTTTGAGATGTCACCGTGTCCATGCCTGGGCACATTCCGAATATCATACGTTACATATTTCTCGATTTTCTACGGGTTTTAGTGTACGTAACCAGGCTAACACATGCGAACCATATGAAAAACCCGGTAATCATGGGGGCCCACGTGATTACGAAGGTGAAGTATGGCGGCATGCAAGGCCCAAATACGAGCAAAGCCCAAGACATCCTATGGATGTAGTAGATTATTTTTTCTATATTTATTTTATGAACGTTCATTCCCAAACACGACCCACAATTCCAAAGGCATCCAACTCATACTCTTGATATGTATTCCTTGTAGATGTCTTCTAGCCTCGCTCGTAGGAAAATGAGAGCAGGAAAAGCCCGTGAACGCATGGCTGCCCAAATCGCTCAGCAAATGGCGACCGTAATACCCAACATCGTAGTTCAAGTTCAACAAGCCCTTACCGCTAATTCCGTTAACCCAACCCAACAAGAAGATCAAAACACTGTCAATCTTTCCCCAAAAGTCACTAAATGCACCTACAAACATTTCAAATCCTGCGATCCTCCAAAATACGAAGGTACTGAAGGTGTCACCGCTCTCCTCCACTGGTTCGAAGAAATGGAGAACACTTTTCTAAATTGCGATTGCCCCGATGATCGCAAAGTGCGTTATGCCACCGGTCGTTTACTTGGAACAGCACTCACATGGTGGAATACAGAAAAGACCAAACGAGGTGTTGAAGATACTATGACCTTGACTTGGGAAGAGTTGAAGGGAATCATGACAAGTCGGTTTTGCCCAAGAAGCGAAATCAAGAAATTGGAGGATGAGTTCCATTCTTTGAGACAAAAGGAAGGCGACCACACCACGTACAACAAAAGATTCCTTGAGTTAAATCAAATGGTTCCCAACTTGTTCACTCCCCTCTACCGTTTGATCGAGCACTATATTCGTGGTCTTCCATCAAAGATTCAAGACTCTGTAATAAGTACCTCGCCTGCAACTTTGGAAGCAGCAATGGAGCTAGCAACCGTGCTCACCGAGAACCGAATCCGGAACAAAGATTTCAAAGAGGAGAAGAAGAAGATAAAGCATCAACCGAAACCTCAAACTCCACCCGAACCGAATCCTCTACACCACCTATTTTTAAGAGAAAACGAGATGGGCAAATTTTCGCCGTCACCCAACACAACCAACCAGTTTCACAAGTTGTACCTCCCCAAACTATCCCAATCACTCAAGTAGCACCCAACTCAACTTACCCAAATAAGAAGCCTTACATTGGACCTCACCCTCAATGCAACACCTGTTTCTATCACCATCCATCTACTTTACCCTGTCGACTATGTGCGAATTGTGGACGCTACGGTCATTTGAGCAAGGTTTGCCGCACCTCTCAAAACCAAACCTCAACCCCTACTCAACCCATGATCCAAACATATCAACAACCTCAATACCCCATGTTCCCATATGTTCGAGCCTGTTTCAATTGTGGCGACCCTACCCATTTTAGAAACACGTGCCCTCGTTTGGTTAACATCATAAACGCCCAAGCTCAAGCAAACCCAGTTAACCAAGCAAATCAAACAAACCCAGCTCCACCGCCAGCAAGAGGAAGAGTTTATAACATCAACGCCAATCCTGTTGAAGATATTAACGGTCCAAACCAACCACTTAACTAGCCTTCTCTCACCAAGAATCAAGATTCAACTCCAATCACTTAGTTTTTATGTTTTTCTTTATGTTATCTCAATTTTCACGTATCTCAATTGGAAATTTATCCAAGAATCTTAATGCAAATTACTAGTTCAGTTTATTTTATACTCATTGATTTAATATTCATATCATCATACCTCATGACGTATCTCAGTTTCATCATTTAAAGAAGTTGAGTTGTGTCTCACTTCTACATAGACTAACCTCTCCAACATATTAAACGAGAGAGGTATTGTCATCATTCAAACATGTATACTATCAGAATTAAGACTCAAGCGCTGGTTGTTGTGTTTGTTTATGTTCTAGAGTCACATAGAACCAATCATAACTTACTGATAAAACCAATGAAAATTTGACAAGAGTATGGTGGATACGCCGCTGGTACTTCCTATATATAAGTATTCTTGTCAAATGATCGGAGGCATTATCAGGCGGTTATGAAAGGTTCCATGTATAGGCTGTTTGTGTGACTGTTGTTTAGATTAAGTTTATCATTTTCAGTACATGCAATACGATCGGCTCCGTTGATTGAGCCTTGATCACACGGACATTTTCATTTTCAGTACATGCAATACAATCGGCTCCGTTTGATTGAGCCTTGATCACACAGACATTTTCATTCTCAGTACATACAAAACGATCGGCTCCGTTTGATTGAGCCTTGATCGCACAGACATTTTCATTTTCAGTACATGCAATACGATCGGCTCCGTTTGATTGAGCCTTGATCGCACAGACACTATCATTTTCAGTATTTATGATTTGTTGTATTGGTTGTAGAGTCACATAGGAATAATCATAATTCACTGATAAATCCAATGAAAATTTGGCAAGAATATGGTGGATACGCCGCTGGTACTTCCTATATATAAGTATTCTTGCCAAAGGATCAGAGGTGTTATCAGGCGATTATGAGAAGTTCCATGTAGGCTTTAGTATTGCCTTGGTTGAAATTTGTGTTACATTTATATCATCTCTGTCACACCCCGACCCGCAGCGGAAATAAGAGTCGGGGCATAATTGGGTTATCACCAAAGCACATGACGTTTACTATTATGTTTCATAATTAAATGAAGTCAAAGTTACATTTCTCAAACATCCAAACATGTTCATTCAATACAAGGGAAAATAACCAAACATAATAGTCCGAATACTAAATCGTTTTATTTCTTCTAATCCAGGTCCTATGTGTTCCTAGCTGCTGCTGGTTCACCTGTATCATGTGTAAAATGGGAGGTTTTTGGGTCAACATAAGTTGGCGAGTGAACCTTATAGATAAACATTTGATAATGATTTTATGGTTAGTTTATCAATAAAATATTGTGCATAATCATAAAAGAGCACATGTATGTAATCAAACATTGGCAAATATCAGTTACAATTATAACATACATTAACCATCGATAGCATACATGAACATACCAATATCATATAATAACTAACATAAATGAACTGTGCGATCAAGGCTCAATCAAACGGAGCCGATCGTATTGCATGAACTGGAAATGTAAATTGAACTGTGCGCTCAAGGCTCAATCAAACGGAGCCGAACGTATTGCATGAACTGGAAATGTAAATTGAACTGTGCACTCAAGGCTCAATCAAACGAAGCCGAGCGTATTGCATGTATTGAAATGTAAAATGAAATGACCGATCAAGGCTCAATCAAACGGAGCCGATCGTGCGGGCACGCCAAGATCAACCGCATAATTAAATGGGGATCCAACTCAACCTCGATGGATGGGGAGCCGCGGCCTCGGCAATTGCATGTACTGAAATAATAATTTGCATACAATAATAACTACTTAACAGCAACAAACTAATACACATGTCATGATATGATATATGCACAATAACTTGGTTATAACATGTAAATAAACAAGACACATGATACACCCCAAAAACGCGATTAAAACGGGGAATTTGAAGGGTTCACTCACATTGGGTGCGTTGAATTTTGAGATGGTGAGATGCGCACGATTTAGACGAGCGAGTCAACGAGGAATCACTAACCTAAATAATAATGGAAAAATATATTAAATGGATGGATTTTATTAAGGATTTTAATGGGATTTTTAGATATATTTTTGTGAGTTTATGGCTATTTTCTATCCTTAAAAATGTTATTTTTAAGTATTTTTAATTGATTTTTAATTAAAATAAACAAATAAATATATAAAAAAAATATTATTATTTTACTGTTTGACCGTTGACCGTTGACCGGTTCGGTCAGCGGTAATTGTTGCGCCAAGCGGGATTCAAACCGGTGACCTTCAGTTCACGTGCACGTAGGTCTACCAACTGAGCTACGTGACTAACCCGTTAGAAACTCAGTTTTAATTATATTTATATACTTATTCGAATTAACCGAAAATACCTTTATTTACAAAAACGTTTTAATTCAATTGACCGGTGCTTGGGACAGGGTTCGAACGCGCGTCATGAAGTTTATCTTGCACACAGTCCACCGCTGGACTGTGTGTCTAACCCGGTTATATTCTTGATTTATATTATACTTAACAACTACCTGTTTTAACTCGGTTAGTTCATGTTTAAAAAGAAGGATGTTATTACGCAAGGCGTGTGTGTATTAAGGTTCGAACTCGGAACGTGTATAAGAACTTTGCACACAGTCCACCGCTGGACTGTGTGTCTAACCCGTTTATTATCCGAATTTTAATTACTCTTATCCCGCTTTTAAGTTCGTCTTCTTCATTACGATTACCGATTTTACTCAAACATCTGGTTCATGATTTAACTGATTAATAAACATGACGACTAGCTTGAATGTACAAAACCGAACAGTTTGGGGAAAGAATATACCGGACAGGTTGTCTTCCTTAAGGAGTCCGGCGAGAATCAGACAGCTCTGTTTTTGAACCTCCGGCTGAGAGAGTCTATCAACAGAATTAAGGAATTAGATTTGAAATTGAACCAGGGTACATTGATTATTAGTACGTTTGAATGTGCTTACCGTTAGCTAGCGAGTTTCCGGCAATTCCAGAATTTCTCCGGCGAACCCAGAAAATCCAGCAAAATCTTCTGTGGCTGATTTTGGGTGATGGATTAATGTTAGTAGAGTTCTAACAATAGATTGAAATCGCAAGGAAGGAATATCTTACCGGTTTGTGTTGAACACGGTTTTCCGGCGATTTCTGCAGAGAATTCCGGCGAACAGTTTTAGGTGCTCAAATGATTTGAAAACGCGACGAAAAAGAAATGGAGTGTTGTTGTGACAGTTATGAATCGCACAAATGATTGGAACTTGAATTAGTTTGGAGTTTGATAACTTTTCGGTTTCAAAAACTGAAATTGATGAAAATTTATGTTCATTCATTACAGACTTAATCAGAAACCGATATACATCGTTTATAAGTTGGCCAGATGAAATCGAAGCGATTTGGCGATCGGTTTACCGATTTCCGTTATGCAGATGGCATTAACGGTTGATTTGAGTTTGCGTATAAGTGCCAATTGTTTTCCTAAGGTTAACAGAAAACACTTGGTGGCGGAGTGGTTTGGGGACAGAAAGATAAGTTGTTGGCGACAGCTGACCCGGGTTCGAGTCCCGGCAGCTACAATTGATTTTTATTTATTTTATTTTAACTTTTTATCCAATTTAATTTTTATAGTTTAGTTTATTTATTAATTATGTAACGTTTAAACTCAAAATAACAATAATTAATTAATGTATCTTCATAACTTGGTATTTAATTACAGAACGGAGCGGGTTTTGGAGACCCGTTTTTTACAAATGTTACAGTATCCCCTACTTTTAGGAATTTCGTCCCGAAATTTAAACAGTTGAAGTAGTAGGAAAAAGGTGAGGGTATTTTTCACGCATTGAGTCTTCACGTTCCCAAGTAAACTCAGGTCCCCGTTTCGACTCCTAGCGTACCCTAACAATAGGAATGCGACTTCGTCGTAGACGCTTTTCTCCATGGTCCATAATCTCCACTGGTCTTTCAATAAAATGCATGGATTCATCGATCTGAATATCTTCCAGTGGAATATGAAGATTCTCATCAGCGAGGCACTTCTTCAAGTTCGACACGTGGAATGTGGGATGAATCCTGTCGAGTTCTTCCGGTAGGTCAAGCTTGTATGCTACAGGACCTACTCTTTCGAGTATCTTGAAAGGTCCTACGTAACGTGGTGCTAGCTTTCCCTTTTGACCAAAACGAACTACTCCCTTCCACGGTGATACTTTTAAAAGTACATTATCACCAATGCTAAACTCCAAGGGCTTCCGTCGTTTATCTGCGTAACTCTTTTGACGACTTTGAGCCGCTAGAAGATTGTTTCGAATTTGATGAATCTTATCTGTGGTTTCTTGGATCAATTCTGGACCAGTAATTTGTGCTTCCCCAATTTCGTGCCAACAAACAGGAGATCGGCACTTTCGATCATATAAAGCTTCAAAAGGTGCCATGCCGATGCTAGAATGATAGCTGTTGTTGTACGAAAATTCAACTAACGGTAGGTGGGCGTCCCAATTTCCCTTGAAGTCTAAGACACATGCTCTAAGCATGTCTTCAAGAGTTTGAATGGTGCGCTCAGACTGTCCATCAGTTTGAGGATGATAGGCGGTACTGAGATCTAATCGAGTGCCCATAGCGGATTGTACTGCTTGCCATGTTCGTGAGGTGAAACGACCATCACGATCAGAAATAATACTTACTGGTACTCCATGCCGGCTTACGATTTCGCTGATATAAATACGAGCAAGCTTTTCGTTCTTGAAATCTTCTCGAATAAGGATAAAATGAGCTGATTTTGTAAGTCGGTCTATAATCACCCATATAGTGTCATACCCACTAGAAGTGCGAGGTAACCCGGTAATGAAATCCATGGTTATATTTTCCCACTTCCATACAGGTATTTCCGGTTGGACTAGAAGTCCTGAGGGTCTTTGGTGTTCAGCCTTCACCTTAGAACATGTGAGACACTTGGAAACAAAAACGGCAATATCTTTCTTCATTCCAGGCCACCAATAGGTGTACCGTAGGTCTTGATACATCTTATCGGCTCCTGGGTGTATAGAATATCGCGTCTTATGAGCTTCATGCATGAGTGTTTCACGAAGATTGATGTGGTTAGGAATCCATATACGATCTAGGTAATACAAAATACCATCAGATTTAGTTTCAAGTTTTAGCTCGGCTCCACAGGGCATCTCTTTTTGTACATCTTCCTCTGTTATTGAAACGTGTTGAGCTTCTCGAATTTGATCCTTAACATTGGTTATAATTTGCGAACATAGAAGATGAATGGAGTTCGCATAACCCTTTCGACTAAGTGCATCAGCCACCACATTTGCTTTACCAGGGTGGTATCTGATTTCACAGTCGTAATCATTTAGAAGTTCGACCCATCTTCGTTGCCTCATATTTAACTCTTTCTGATTGAAGATATGTTGAAGACTCTTGTGGTCAGTGTAGATTTCACACTTCGTACCATAGAGATAATGTCTCCATATCTTAAGAGCAAATACAACAGCTCCAAGTTCAAGGTCATGAGTGGTGTAGTTCTTTTCGTGTGTATTGAGTTGCCTCGAGGCATAAGCTATGACTTTTCCTCTTTGCATGAGAACGCAACCTAATCCTTGCCCTGACGCGTCGCAATAGACTACAAAATCATCACAACCTTCAGGAAGAGTGAGGATTGGTGCATCACAAAGTTTTTGCTTGAGAATTTGAAAAGCTTCTTCTTGCTTGGGTCCCCATACAAATGGTTTCCCTTTATGGGTTAAAGCCGTGAGTGGCACCGCAATGCGAGAGAAGTTTGAAATGAACCGACGATAATAGCCAGCAAGTCCAAGAAAAGACCTTACTTCAGTTGGTGTACGTGGAGCTTGCCATTCTTGAACTGCTTTGATCTTTGATGGGTCCACATGTATTCCTTTGTCATTGACTACATGTCCGAGAAATTGCACCTCTTTTAACCAGAATTCATATTTAGAGAACTTGGCATAAAGCTTTTCCTTTTCTAGAAGTGCAAGAACAAGTCGTAGATGACGCTCATGATCAGCTTTAGATTTTGAATAGATAAGAATATCGTCGATGAATACAATAAAAAATCGATCAAGGTAAGGTTTGCAGACTCTATTCATTAGGTCCATGAAAACAGCTGGTGCGTTGGTTAATCCAAACGGCATAACCATGAATTCATAGTGACCATATCGAGTTCGAAAAGCAGTTTTTGGGACGTCTTCTTCATGCACTCTAAGCTGATGATAGCCAGATCGAAGGTCGATTTTCGAAAAGCAACTGGCACCTTGTAGTTGGTCAAGAAGATCATCTATGCGAGGTAAAGGATATCGATTTTTGATAGTTAACTTGTTGAGCTCTCTGTAGTCGATGCACATGCGAAAAGATCCATCTTTCTTCTTTACAAAAAGTACAGGTGCACCCCAAGGCGATGAGCTGGGGCGTATGAACCCCTTGTCAGTCAACTCTTGCAATTGACTGTCTAGCTCTTGCATTTCAGAGGGGGCTAACCTATATGGAGATTTTGCCACTGGTGTAGCACCAGGTATGAGATCGATACGGAATTCGACATCTCTGATTGGAGGAAGTCCTGAAATGTCGTCAGGAAAAACTTGTGGAAAATCTTTTACAACAGGAATATCTTCAAGTTTCTTCTCTGCGGTCCCCTTCTTGATGATATGGGCTAAAAACGCAACATAATTCTTGCGAAGGCATTTTTGAGCTTGAAGACAAGACATTAAGTTGAGCCCTTTCGACGAGGTTTCTCCAAAGATTCGAAGAGTCTGACCGTTTGAAAGAGGAATACGAATAAATTTCTCACGACATACAACTTCCGCATGATGTAGACTGAGCCAATCCATACCGATTATGATGTCGAAACTTCCCAGCTTCATAGGAATAAGATCGACTGAGAATTCGTGGTCGTTTAAGGTGAGTGTACAGTTGCGTAAAATAGAGTCTAATCAAACAGGTTTTCCGTCCGCAACTTCTACCGTTATGGATTCCGCGAGCTTATCCCGATTTTTACTTAAGATAGGTTCAAACTCTAATGACACGAAACTTCTATCCGCACCAGTATCAAATAACATAGAGGCATATCTACCATTTATAAGAAACGTACCGTTGACCACATTGCCGTCAGCTCTTGCCTGGTTTGCGTTAATATTGAAAGCTCTTCCTCTAGCAGGTGGAGGAGCTTGGTTCGCTTGATTCACAGGGTTGGCTTGGGCCTGTGCATGAATAATATTGACCAGCCTTGGACACGTGTTTCTGAAATGACTTGGGTCGCCGCAGTTGAAACAAGCCCGCATAGGTTGGCCCATAGGGTAATTGGGTTGATAGTAGGTTTGGGCTAACTGTTGAGTGGGTGGAAATGGTAGCTGTTGCTTGACCCATTAATTGTTGGTGGGTTTGGGTTATAGGTTGGTGGCGGTTTGTTCGTTGAAGCGTGCGGCAGTTTTGAACAGTGTGTCCGGCGCGACCGCAGCGGGTACAGTATTGGCAAGGATAATCAAGGGAGTGGTGATACTGACAACGATTACATTTTGGTAATGGGCCTGTGTAGGGTCTTTTGTATGGCGCGGGTGGAGGTGTGACTTGAATGATGGTTGCAGCAGGAATAGGGTGTGTTGGTTTGGGTGACTGCAAAGTTCCTGGTGTTACGCTTCCTCTTGTTAGCAAATTTAGAGGACGGAGGGTGGTGGTTTGAGGTTTGTCCCTCAGCAGGGGTTTTCTTCTTTTCCTCCTTGAATTTCCCATTGCGAATTCGGTTTTCGGTCAGTTCTGTTGCCAACTCCATGGCAGCTTCGAGGGTTACCGGTGAAACGCTGAGGACCGAATCTTGGATTTTCGAGGGTAGTCCTCGAATGTAATGTTCGATCAGACGGTAGGTTGGAGTGAATAAGTTTGGAACCATTTGGTTCAACTCCAAGAACCTTTTGTTGTAAGTAGAGTGATCACCATCTTTTTGCTTCAAGGCATGAAATTCATCCTCCAATTTCTTAATTTCACTTCTAGGACAAAATCGCCTAGTCATGATTTCCCTTAACTCCTCCCAAGTTAAGGCCATCGCATCTTCCGTTCCCCTCTTTCCTTTCTCAGTATTCCACCAAGTGAGAGCTACACCAAGTAGTCTCCCGGTGGCGTAACGAACTTTGCGATCCTCAGGACAATCGCAGTTTAAGAAAACGTTTTCCATCTCCTCGAACCAATGTAGGAGAGCAGTGACTCCCTCAGTCCCTTCGAATTTCGGAGGATCACAGGACTTAAAATGTTTGTAGGAGCATTTGATGGTAGGAGGGTTGTTGATGTTCTGGTCCTGTTGTTGAGGAGGGTTAGTAGGATTTGCAGCAAGGGCTTGTTGTACTTGTACTACGATGTCAGGCAATATCGTGGCCATTTGATTCGCGATATGAGTGGCCAAACGTTCCCGAGACTTTTCCGAATTCCTACTCCTTCGATGCTGTCTAGACGACATCTACAGGATCATAAAATGAGAAGATTGTGACTTTATGGTGTCTTTTTAGGTGTCATGTGTCTTTAGGAAAAATGAAATTAACATAAATATCAATAATGCAACTACATCCAAAGGATGTCTTGGGTTCGCTCATGTTGGGCCTCAAATGTCCCCCATACCTTCACCTACATAGTCATGTGGGCCCCCATGGCTATTGGCTTGGTAGGATTTACATTAGTATTGGCAATTTAACACTCGCATCCCCCGAATGCTAACCACAAAATATGTTCATGAGATGTTTGGTCGGAACGTGTCCAGGTGTAAACACAATGACAACTCAAAGTGGGATTAGCTCTCACGACGTTTGGTATAGCATGCTTTGGCCTAATAGGTATTTCGTACTCTCATCGTTAGTCCCCAGGTAGGCAAACTGGTCCTTTATTTTGGATTTATACGAATGCCAGCCTAGACAGGACGTTCCGACTACCGGTACTAGTACCCTTCCAGTTACTACATGCCCGTCATGAGAACTCACTTTGATGAGATTTGAAAACACGAAAATCATTGTAAAATCAATCATGATGTGGTGTGTGCTTGCATAGATGTGATATGTTATGATCATACGATTTCATGATAGGCATTATTTGTTAATACATACTTATGAACATGCTTGAACAATATCAAATGTAACATTTAACATAAACATATAAACATCATGAAATTTGGCATATAACACACAAAATTCTTATATGTTTCTAATCGACTATAGTATAGGCTCTAAGAGTCTAATAACCTATCCTATATCCCTATAGTCACTGCTCTGATACCAATCTGTCACACCCCGACCCGCAGCGGAAATAAGAGTCGGGGCATAATTGGGTTATCACCAAAGCACATGACGTTTACTATTATGTTTCATAATTAAATGAAGTCAAAGTTACATTTCTCAAACATCCAAACATGTTCATTCAATACAAGGGAAAATAGCCAAACATAATAGTCCGAATACTAAATCATTTTATTTCTTCTAATCCAGGTCCTATGTGTTCCTAGCTGCTGCTGGTTCACCTGTATCATGTGTAAAATGGGAGGTTTTTGGGTCAACATAAGTTGGCGAGTGAACCTTATAGATAAACATTTGATAATGATTTTATGGTTAGTTTATCAATAAAATATTGTGCATAATCATAAAAGAGCACATGTATGTAATCAAACATTGGCAAATATCAGTTACAATTATAACATACATTAACCATCGATAGCATACATGAACATACCAATATCATATAATAACTAACATAAATGAACTGTGCGATCAAGGCTCAATCAAACGGAGCCGATCGTATTGCATGAACTGGAAATGTAAATTGAACTGTGCGCTCAAGGCTCAATCAAATGGAGCCGAACGTATTGCATGAACTGGAAATGTAAATTGAACTGTGCACTCAAGGCTCAATCAAACGGAGCCGAGCGTATTGCATGTATTGAAATGTAAAATGAAATGACCGATCAAGGCTCAATCAAACGGAGCCGATCGTGCGGGCACACCAAGATCAACCGCATAATTAAATGGGGATCCAACTCAACCTCGATGGATGGGGAGCCGCGGCCTCGGCAATTGCATGTACTGAAATAATAATTTGCATACAATAATAACTACTTAACAGCAACAAACTAATACACATGTCATGATATGATATATGCACAATAACTTGGTTATAATATGTAAATAAACAAGACACATGATACACCCCAAAAACGCGATTAAAACGGGGAATTTGAAGGGTTCACTCACATTGGGTGCGTTGAATTTTGAGATGGTGAGATGCGCACGATTTAGACGAGCGAGTCAACGAGGAATCACTAACCTAAATAATAATGGAAAAATATATTAAATGGATGGATTTTATTAAGGATTTTAATGGGATTTTTAGATATATTTTTGTGAGTTATGGCTATTTTCTATCCTTAAAAATGTTATTTTTAAGTATTTTTAATTGATTTTTAAATTAAAATAAACAAATAAATATATAAAAAAAATATTATTATTTTACTGTTTGACCGTTGACCGTTGACCGGTTCGGTCAGCGGTAATTGTTGCGCCAAGCGGGATTCGAACCGGTGACCTTCAGTTCACGTGCACGTAGCTCTACCAACTGAGCTACGTGACTAACCCGTTAGAAACTCAGTTTTAATTATATTTATATACTTATTCGAATTAACCGAAAATACCTTTATTTACAAAAACGTTTTAATTCAATTGACCGGTGCTTGGGACAGGGTTCGAACGCGCGTCATGAAGTTTATCTTGCACACAGTCCACCGCTGGACTGTGTGTCTAACCCGGTTATATTCTTGATTTATATTATACTTAACAACTACCTGTTTTAACCCGGTTAGTTCATGTTTAAAAAGAAGGATGTTATTACGCAAGGCGTGTGTGTATTAAGGTTCGAACTCGGAACGTGTATAAGAACTTTGCACACAGTCCACCGCTGGACTGTGTGTCTAACCCGTTTATTATCCGAATTTTAATTACTCTTATCCCGCTTTTAAGTTCGTCTTCTTCATTACGATTACCGATTTTACTCAAACATCTGGTTCATGATTTAACTGATTAATAAACATGACGACTAGCTTGAATGTACAAAACCGAACAGTTTGGGGAAAGAATACACCGGACAGGTTGTCTTCCTTAAGGAGTCCGGCGAGAATCAGACAGCTCTGTTTTTGAACCTCCGGCGGAGAGAGTCTATCAACAGAATTAAGGAATTAGATTTGAAATTGAACCAGGGTACATTGATTATTAGTACGTTTGAATGTGCTTACCGTTAGCTAGCGAGTTTCCGGCAATTCCAGAATTTCTCCGGCCAACCCAGAAAATCCAGCAAAATCTTCTGTGGCTGATTTTGGGTGATGGATTAATGTTAGTAGAGTTCTAACAATAGATTGAAATCGCAAGGAAGGAATATCTTACCGGTTTGTGTCGAACACGGTTTTCCGGCGATTTCTGCAGAGAATTCCGGCGAACAGTTTTAGGTGCTCAAATGATTTGAAAACGCGACGAAAAAGAAATGGAGTGTTGTTGTGACAGTTCTGAATCGCACAAATGATTGGAACTTGAATTAGTTTGGAGTTTGATAACTTTTCGGTTTCAAAAACTGAAATTGATGAAACTTTATGTTCATTCATTACAGACTTAATCAGAAACCGATATACATCGGTTATAAGTTGGCCAGATGAAATCGAAGCGATTTGGCAATCGGTTTACCGATTTCCATTATGCAGATGGCATTAACAGTTGATTTGAGTTTGCGTATAAGATCCAATTGTTTTCCTAAGGTTCACAGAAAACACTTGGTGGCGGAGTGGTTTGGGGACAGAAAGATAAGTTGTTGGCGACAGCTGACCCGGGTTCGAGTCCCGGCAGCTACAATTGATTTTTATTTATTTTATTTTAACTTTTTATCCAATTTAATTTTTATAGTTTAGTTTATTTATTAATTATGTAACGTTTAAACTCAAAATAACAATAATTAATTAATGTATCTTCATAACTTGGTATTTGATTACAGAACGGAGCGGGTTTTGGGGACCCGTTTTTTACAAATGTTACAATCTCGCTATTTAAAGAAATTGGATTGTGTTCCATTTCTACATAAACTAACCTCTCCATCATAACAAACGAGAGAGGAACCGTCACCATTCAAACATATATGCTATCAGAATGTGGATTCAATTATTAGTTGTTGTGTTTATTTGTGTAGATTGTAGTATTAGAATTTTTGCCTTAGGATATAACCCTAACCTACTAAGCATATTCAAACTTTTATGCATGAATCAAAGCTAGCAAATCAATTCTGTTTATCAATACTTTTGCAGTAGGCAACAAAAAGCGATTCCTGTATTAGGTTACTTAACCTTTACAAGGAACGTTACCGCCTCAAACAAAAACTTAAACCCTTATTTCTTCTAAGTATGTAACTGTCAAACTAAACACCATCATTCTTTTAGTCAAATATATCACTATTTAAATTTCGGGACGAAATTTCTAAAAAGCAGGGGATACTGTAACATCCGTCAAAAACGGATTTACCAAACCCGCTCCGTTTATCAACCGAACAGTCAGTTAAAATTTTCGTTGCGAATTAATTGCCCAAAATAATTTTAAACGATACATAATCAATTATTATGCGGGGATATATAATTAGTTTTCGAAAAACTGTTAAAAATCGCAAAATAAAAATGTTTTGTTTCTGCCGGGAGTCGAACCCGGGTCTGTACCGGTTCAACAAACGACTTATCACCCAGCCAATCAACCGCTCCGCCACTTTGATTTTCTGATAATAAAAGGAATCAATTAATTCAAATAATAACGTTCGGAAGTCAAATTCAGTCATTGCGCCCAAATAGCAGTCGTCGGAAATCCCGACGACTTCGCCGTTAATTTACGTTACCGCTCAAATTAACCGAAGAATTAACTCCCACGACGGTTATAACCGACGTCTGAACCCGCGACATCAGCCGTAACCGCCAGAGAACGGCTGACTTCGAATTGAGACCGAATTCAGACCCCATACATCTCGATACTACCCTATAAATTCACCCACAACTCACCAGAAATCTTTCACTCTCAAATCGCACCCTTTCTCGGCGAAAACTCACTCGCCGGAAATATTTTGTACGTCGCCGGAAAACCGAGTCCTTAATCTCTGAGCTTTACTGAACCCCCTAAACTTTTACCGAAGTCACCCACACCCTTTGTAAGCTTTCTGAAGATTCTCTGCTGCAAGACACTCGTCGCCGGAAGAGATTGCTGTCGCCGGAGTTCTGCAGGAAAACAGAGGAAAGCCAGTCGGTACTTTTCACGCCTAATTTCCTTTCTTTTTACTTTTATCTCATCTGTAATTAATCATAAAACGTTAAAGAAACCTGAATCAACACTTCGAACCAGTCAGTCGTCACTTCCGGTTAAAACCAGTGAAGAAGACGATGTTTCGGTAATGGTTAAGTATAATTAAAATCAAGTTATTTACCGGGTTAGACACACAGTCCAGCGGTGGACTGTGTGCACATTGAACGCTAAGGTCTCGAGTTCGAATATTGTTTCCCCACACGCTGCCTTAATAAAAATTCCTTTTTTCGCAAACTGAACCGGATTGATTTTAGGTATATGTTAAGTATATTAATAACCGAGTTAATAACCAAGTGAGACACACAGTCCAGCGGTGGACTGTGTGTACGCTAACCCACAGGTCCCTGGTTCGAGACCTGTGGAGCGCACCGGTTCTCTGGATTTAAATCGTTTTTAAAATAAAGGATTTCTGTTTAAATCTACTTAATATATATATATATATAATTAAAATCGGATATATGACGGGTTAGACACGTAGCTCAGTTGGTAGAGCTGCGTGCACGCGTACGGGAGGTCTCGGGTTCGAGCCTCACTCAGCACACAACAATATGCCTTCGAACCGGTCAACAGTCGGTCAAAGTCAACTGTAGCAAAAATCAAAAAATTTTTTTATTATTTTTATTTATTTATTTTAATTAAAAATACTTAAAAATAACATTTTTAAGGTTAGAAAATAGCCTCAAACTCACAAAAATACACCCAACAATCCTACTAAAATAGATTAATAAAATCCGTTTACTTACCAAACCATAATGCGTTTTGTCTAGGTTAATCTCACTCGTAGTTAAAACCACTTCGTGTGCATTCAACATCATCAACCGAACGCACCCACTGTGAGTGAATTCTTACAAATTCCCCTTTTTATTCATGTTTTGGGGTGTATCATGTGTCGCTTAAACTAATTCTCTTATGCAAATTCGTGCTATACCATTATATGAACTAAACCAGAATGTAACTATTGTTGGTTGTGATGTATTACATATTTGTCAAAGTCGTATGCAAATTATTTAGGCCCATCAGTTCCTCGTGGGAGACGAGTTGAACAACGCGTGCCTTAAAACCCATTCATTAGGCCCATCAGTTCGTAGAACAACGCGTGCCTCAAAACTCATTCATTAGGCCCATCAGTTCCTCGTGGGAGACGAGTTGAACAACGCGTGCCTCAAAACTCATTCATTAGGCCCATCAGTTCCTCGTGGGAGACGAGTTGAACAACGCGTGCCTCAAAACTCATTCATTAGGCCCATCAGTTCGTAGAATAACGCGTGCCTCAAAACTCATTCATTAGGCCCATCAGTTCCTCGTGGGAGACGAGTTGAACAACGCGTGCCTCAAAACTCATTCATTAGGCCCATCAGTTCCTCGTGGGAGACGAGTTGAACAACGCGTGCCTCAAAACTCATTCATTAGGCCCATCAGTTCGTAGAATAACGCGTGCCTCAAAACTCATTCATTAGGCCCATCAGTTCCTCGTGGGAGACGAGTCGAACAACGCGTGCCTCAAAACAATCATTTGATGTATGTATGTGCAATATTTGATATTATGTGTTGTGTGAATAAATTTACATCTACATTTACTCATATGTGGTTATGCACATTTTTTATAATCAATTGGATAAACTTGTTCAAATGTTTTCCATAGGATTCACTCGCCAACTTTATGTTGATCCAAAAACCCTTTTACACATGATACAGCCGGTTGAAGCAAGGAAAACATAGGAAATGCCTTAGAAGAGAACCAAGAAGCTTAGATTGATAGTTAGAACCTGTTGTATCATTTATTGTAAATTTCCGTTAAATTGTATTAATGAATATGAAACATATAATAAATGTCATGAGCTTTGATGATAACCCAATTATGCCCCGATCACCTTTTCCGCTGCGGGTCGGGGTGTGACAGCAAGCGCCACGTACCCCTACCGAAGTAAGGTCATTTCTGGGTTTGGCTGGTTACTATCGCCGCTTCATTGCCAATTTTTCCCGTATTGCTGTACCACTCACGACCTTGACTCATAAAGGAAAACCCTTCATATGGGGACCTAAACAAGAAGAGGCCTTCCAAACTCTAAAGCAGAAACTTTGTGACGCACCTATCATCACACTTCCTGAAGGTTGCGATGACTTTGTAGTATATTGCGACGCATCAGGGCAAAGGCTAGGCTGTGTATTAATGCAAAGAGGAAAAGTGATAGCCTATGCTTCTAGGCAACTCAAGGTTCATGAAAAGAATTACACCACCCACGACCTGGAACTTGGAGCGTTGTGTTCGCTCTCAAGATATGGAGACATTACCTCTACGGTACCAAGTGTGAAATATACACTGACCACAAGAGTCTCCAACATATCTTCAATCAAAAGGAGTTGAATATGAGGCAACGAAGATGGGTCGAACTTCTTAACGACTACGACTGTGAAATTCGGTATCATCCTGGCAAGGCAAACGTAGTGGCTGATGCACTCAGTCAAAAAGGTTATGCGAACTCCATTCGTCTTCTATGTTCGCAAATCATAACCGACATTAAAGATCGAATCCGAGAAGCTCAACATGTTTCTGTAACAGAAAACGACGTACGGGATGAGCTGTCATGTGGAGCGGAACTCAAAATCGAAACCAAATCCGATGGTATTCTATACTATTTAAACCGCATATGGATTCCTGATCGCGACAACCTTCGTGACTCCCTTATGAATGAGGCGCACAAAACACGGTACTCTGTACACCCAGGAGCCAACAAGATGTATCAAGACCTACGATACACCTACTGGTGGCCGGACATGAAAAAGGATATCGCTGTTTTTGTTTCCAAGTGCCTTACCTGTTCCAAAGTAAAAGCTGAACATCAAAGACCTTCAAGACTTCTAACCCAACCTGAAATACCTGTATGGAAGTGGGAAAACATAACCATGGACTTCATTACCGGGTTACCTCGCACCTCCAGTGGGTATGACACCATATGGGTAATCATTGATCGTCTTACAAAATCAGCTCACTTCATTCCGATTCGCGAGGACTTCAAGAACGAGAAGTTAGCTCGTATCTACATCAGCGAGATCGTAAGCCGTCATGGTGTACCTTTAAGCATCATTTCAGACCGTGATGGTCGTTTCACTTCACGAACATGGCGAGCCGTACAAACCGCCTTGGGTACACGATTAGACCTCAGTACCGCTTTTCATCCTCAAACTGATGGACAATCTGAACGCATCATCCAAACTCTTGAAGACATGCTTCGAGCATGTGTCATAGACTTCAAAGGGAATTGGGACGCTCATCTACCATTAGTTGAATTTTCGTACAACAATAGCTACCATTCAAGTATCGGCATGGCTCCTTTCGAAGCTTTATATGGTCGTAAGTGCCGATCTCCAGTATGTTGGCACGAAATTGGGGAATCACAAATCACCGGTCCAGAGTTAATTCAAGAAACAACCGACAAGGTCATTCAAATTCGAAACAATCTTCTAGCAGCTCAAAGTCGTCAAAAGAGTTATGCAGACAAACGACGAAAGCCCTTGGAGTTTGACATTGGGGATCAAGTACTTTAAAAGTATCACCGTGGAAGGGAGTGATTCGTTTTGGCCAGAAGGGCAAGCTAGCACCACGCTACGTAGGACCTTTCCAGATACTCGAAAGAGTAGGTCCTGTAGCATACAAGCTTGACCTACCAGAAGAGCTCAACAGAATTCATCCCACATTCCACGTATCAAACTTGAAGAAGTGCCTCGCCGATGAAAACCTCCATATTCCGCTAGAAGACATTCAGATCGATGAATCTATGCACTTCATTGAAAGACCAGTAGAAATCATGGACTTCGAAGAGAAGCGTTTAAGACGGAGTCGTATTCCAATTGTCAGGGTACGTTCGGAGTCGAAACGAGGACCTGAGTTTACTTGGGAACGTGAAGACTCAATGCGCGAGAAATACCCGCATCTTTTTCCTGTTACCACTACTACTTAAATTTCGGGACGAAATTTCTAAAAGTAGGGGATACTGTAACATCCGTCGAAAAACGGGTTTCAAAAACCCGCTCCGTTTATTAATCGAATATCCAGTTATAATTTTTCGTTGCATATTTATTGCTCAAACTAATTTTAAACGATACATAATTAATAACTATATTGGAATTTAAAAACTATAATTTATAAATAATCGTAAATTGTGAGAAAAAATAAAATGGGGACGCCGGGTTTCGAACCCAGGTCACCCACAAACTCAAACGCACAACACACCGCTCCGCCACATGACTCCTTTGTGAAATTATTGAAACAAATAATATTTAAATTAAAACTCGAATTCAAAACCGGACCTCAGCGCGACAGAACTCGCAATCACCGGAAAATCCGGCAATCCGCGAGTTTAGCCATTTTCCTTTTGACTAAAACACTATAACCGACTTCGACATCGGTTATAACCGACGTCTAACAATCAATTGCGGTCGTAACCGCCGAAGAAACTTTGACCGCGAATCAAGACCAAAATTCGGACTCAATACATTCTGTTCTTCCCTATAAATACCCACCCAAACCTCTTGTAACCTTTTCGCTCAAAATCGCACAATCTCTCGAAGCTTTAGCACGTCGCCGGAGATACTCTGCATTCGCCGGACTTTCACCGGAAAACCGAGACTTACTTCAAATCGGTAAAATTCTCGACTCTTTTGTTTGCAATCCATTATTAGGCAAGTATTAACATAAATCGTTCAACCAGAATCTGTCTCAGACAACGTTGCCGGGAATTCCTGCACTCACCGGAAAATCGCTGGAAATTCCGAAGTCTCGCTGTGAATCGGTACAATCATCTAACCCCCCTGATATCCCTTGTTTAGTAACTTAATTGCACAACTCATTGATCAAAACCGTTAATTGATTCACTCAGACGGAAGTCACCAATCAGAGCCGACGACTCTTGCCGGAAATCTGAGAAAAACATTCTGTTCGGTACATTTTACTCCGTAACCCTCTTTATCCATTTCATTCCAATCAATTATATGTTCGATGATCGATTTAAACAAGAACAGTCGGACATCATTGTTCTGTGTCTTTGTAAACGAAGAAGACGAAGTCGAACATGTGTATAAGTTTAATTAAAACTGAATATTTAACCGGGTTAGACACACAGTCCAGCGGTGGACTGTGTGCAACATAACACGCACGTCACGGGTTCGAATCGCACACGTTACCGAATTTCATAAATAAAACCAATCCTTTTTAAACCTATTCAGATCACCTTTCAACATGTATATAAATATAATATAATTCAGTAATTAAACATATTAAGCACACAGCCCAACTGGTTGGGCTGTGCGTACTCGAACCGAACGTCTCGAGTTCGACTCCGGGTCACTGAAGTCGGTTTGGCCATTTTAAATCATTTTCGAAATAAACTAAATAAGATAAAAGTTAATCAGTATATATATATAATTAAAACAGAGAATATATCGGGTTAGACACGTAGTTCAGTTGGTAGAGCTGCGTGCACGCATACGAGAGATCCCGAGTTCGAACCTCACTCAGCGCATATAATTAACACAATCCGACCGGTCAACGGTCAACGGTCAGAGTAAAAAAAAGTCAACATTTTTTTTAATTTATTTAATCAGAAAATTATTTAAAAATACTTAAAAATAATATTTTTAAAGTTAGAAAATGTCCTTAAACTCAAAAAAATAAATCTAAAAATCCTATTAAGATTATGAATTAAAAGTATTAATCTCAAATAAAATCCATTTATTTACCGAACCATTTTGTTATTATTTTAGGTTAGTTTTCCTCGTCGATCAAATCCCAAAACTCGTGCGCATCCAACGTCATCAAAGAACGCACCCAATGTGAGTGAATCTCTACCAATTCCCCTTTTTAATCACATTTTGGGGTGTATCATGTGTCGTTTAATTCCTTATTATATTTAAACACTTGTGCATCCATCATATCCGTGAACAAATGTGTATCAATTGTTGTGTGAATTATGTTTAGATTGAAGTTATCATTTTCAGTGCATGCATTCCATTAGGCCCATCAGCTCCCTGTGGGATACGGGTTGAGTATCAGGTGCCTCATTTTGATCGGCTCCGTTTGATTGAGCCTTGATCTCACATACATCATCATTCATGTCATTCGATCGGCTCCGTTTGATTGAGCCTTGATCTCACATACATCATCATTCATGTTATATACTCATCCAAAGTGGTTTGTGATTGATTATTTATATATGTTTGCTCACATGTGATTATTGCACAAATTTTCAATATTAAATACAACAAGAAATTAATAACAATGTTTTATCAATGTTCACTCGCCAACTTTTGTTGACCCAAAATATCCCCCGTTCTACACATGATACAGGTGATTCAGTTGAGGCAAGAAACACATAGGAAGGCCTAGAAGAATAAATCAGTTTAAGCTTTGGATTGTTTTATTTAGTTTCATTTCCTTGTAATTGTATGGATTTGATTTGAATATTTAAGTTGTAATCTGAATTTAATAAATATGAAACATTTTAGTAAATATCATGAGTTTTGGTGATAACCCAATTATGCCCCGACTCTTATTCCGCTGCGGGTCGGGGTGTGACACACACTTCAACCCACAACGGATTGGTGTGTGTCATGATGATTGTCCATAGCTCATGACACTATATAAGTTTAAATATTTAAAGCATACCCATATTAAAATGTCACACTTAACATAGAAAGCTCAAATAGTTATACAAATACCAAAATCCATAAGTCATAAAACAGAAACCAATTTATTAACTAAAGCACATCCTAGGTGTGTTCATGCTGTACTCATGTCACCCTTATGTACCTTTTATCATGTGTAATCAGCAGTTAGTTAGCTGATGGATCAACAATAACTAAGATCTTGTTGATAGGCCATCATTACTATTTCATGAAAAGTTGCAACATGTCACAAAACGTTGTGATGATTTCTCATAAATAAAAAGAGTCTTTAGTCTGTTTTACATACGCTTTGATATACGAATTTTGGTACAAATTTGATACAGAAAAGCACTCATTCTTGGGTTTTCACTGAATTATTTGTTTAAAAATTTTGATACTACCATCAAACTAATTTTATCTGAAAAATGATACGTACAGGATTCAAACATTATATAAAGATTTCCAAACTTTAAAACCTACTTGTAATATTTTTCACGTTAGAAAAGAGAAAGGAATATTGGATTTTAATAATCCGAACTATTCGTCGTTAGCAGCCAATGGACCCTGACTAACAGATTGCTAACGCCGTTAATTTCCGGTCGCCGGAAAAACATTTTTTGCCGGAAAACTCAACGTTTCCCTCCCAAACCTCTTTGTAACCTTATTACGGACCTTTATGAACCTTTTTCTAGTAAAAGTCTCAATTATTGAAGTCGCCGGAAAACACTTTTTTCGCTGGAAAACTTCTTTTTGTAACCTTATTACGGACCTTTAGGAACATTTTTCTAGTAAAAGTCCTAATTATTGAAGTCGCCGGAAAACACTTTTTTCGCTGGAAAACTTCTTTTTGGCCGGAAAACTCAACTTTTTGGCCGGAAAGCTTAACATTTTCGTCCCAAACCTCTTTGTAACCTTAGATCGGACCTTTAGAAAACTTTTTCTGTCCAAAAACAGTTTTCCGGCGACTGGAGACTAATGGCGTTAGCATTCTGTTGGTCAGAGTCCATTGGTGGCCAATATGTCAATAGTTGGGACTGCCATTGGTTATTTTTTAAGTTGGAACTATTGGTGACCAACGACGAATAGTTGAGATTATTAAAATCCAATATTCCAAAGAGAAAATGGTTTGTCGTTGGTAGTTGGTGATGAGCTTCAACCGAAAATTTGAAGAAAAAAAAAAGAATCATTTTGAGGGCCAATAAGAAAAAAAAAACAAGTTGATTGTGTCAATGTTCTTTTTTAAATGTTTTCATGATGTGATCAAACCGGCAATAGTCCACTAAGGGGTAAACCGTTTTTTTTTCTCCTCAAATTGTAATTTACAGGTAACATGCATCACATTTTATTTATTTAAGTGTTTGTATTTTATTAAAATTACAATTATACTACTGAAACACAAGTAAAATTGTAAACCTACGCCAAACTTGTAAATATTGTATTTAGTTGTTTATAATACCTTCTAGTTCTTAAGTCTATTTCGACCGATATACCAGTTAGACGACCACTTCCATCTATGTTCGGGTTTAAAATCAATGGTTTTTCTTTCTTTTTTTTTCTTTTCGCTAGAATGAACATAAAAAGATCTTGGTCAAGATTAGAACTACAAGAAAAGAACATCAAAATTAATAGAATATATTTGAGAGTTTGAAAGGTAACCCTCATTTAAAGTAAATTAAATAATTTCAACTATGCATGATTTTTATTATTGGAATAAAAGAAGTTTTCCAAGGGATAGTGAGGGTGGGATGCTGGAGTATTTTGCGTTTAAGAAATAAGCTTAGATTTGAAGATAAACAAGTTTGGGTTGAAGATATCTTAAGTGAGATTAAATCTATTGGGTTTTTATGGATGAAAAGTAGATGTAAATCGAGGTCTTTTTCGTGGACCGATTGGTGTAGCTTTGTGAATATGTAGTTTGGGTTTTGTGGTCGTCCCGTTTTATAAGTGGGTTGTTTTCTAATGAAGTTTACTTTAAAAAAATCCAACCCTTTATCCACTGTCACTGCCCCGCAACCAAAATTGTCTCCAACACTGTCACTGCCACCACTAAGACTATAATTTTTAAAAATTGAACTAGCAAACAAAATTGTTTGTAAACTAACCTACCAAGCTATCTTATATTTAACACAAAATTATGTGTGTGTGAGGGACATTAAATCATATTATCCTATAAGTCAATATGTAATCTAATCTACTAATTAAAATAAATATGCATTGAGAAAACTGGATATTGGTTTTTACACAAGAGAATGGTTTGCAATTTATTTAGCATGACATGACATAATTAGTTTATAGTGTGGTTGTTAAAGAAAATAACTACATATTTTATAACACTTGAGATTGAAAATGTAACTTGATTTAAAAAGATATGATAAATGGAATAACGTTTACTTTACAAGAATAAAACTTTTAAAGACAGTGATTTTTTTTCTTTTTTGTAATTCTGAAAACTAGACTAAAGATTTTAAGCAAACTTCTTTTTAAAAAACTTATTCTTGCTACGTAAAAGAGACAAGATTCAAATATCATTTGTCTATCTTTCAATCGAATAAAATTTTGTAAAAAGAGCCCAAAAGTTTATTGAGGTGCTTAATCGTTTTGGCCAAAAGAATATATAGCAATAAAATTGGAATCAAAATTTCCATTTAAACATATTTGGTTTGCAAAAATAATTTTAGAATTAGAAATAAAATTTAATGGAAAACATATTTTGTTTAGAATGAGTAATTCGGGATGGAAATTAATTCTATAAAATTGACCAAGTAATGTGATCGGTACATTTTAAGTACACTCCATTTAATAATAATTTTAACTCCATTTAATAATAATTTTAACGTAAATGTACTAGTCTTGTTATATATCATTTTAGTTTGTATTGATTTTATATTTTATGGATATATATATTAAGTTAAATATGTAATCAAAGTTTAAATGAAAAACAATCACACTGAAATATGGAATTATTAGATCACGTTTTCTTTTAATTCCATTCATTCATTTAACTTGGTTTTGTTTGGGTGCAGCACATTAACCGATTGCCATGGCCCACTAGTAGGAAAAACTAGAATATTTGGTGGGCTTATACTATGACACGAGGGAAGTTGGAATTAAATGAGGGCATGTTTTGGGAGAGATATATACAAGAGTTTTTTTGACGGCAGAAGGGTTACGAAGGCAGCTTTTGGATTCTTTTTGACGGCTTTTTCTTGCGGACGATTTGAGCACAGTAATTCTTTATGGCGGAACAGAAATCAAAGCGACAAGATGACAACCACGAGCATGTGCGGCTAAATCGCTTGTGACTTCTACCCGGATGAGTTTTTGCTTTGTTTTACATTGAACTTTGTTTACAGATTCGTGTAACTGGTACAGTTTGACCACTTGTGTTGGATTATTGGTAAACGGTTCTTGTGTTTGAATTACTTGTCGTTTATTAAGCGTATTGGTGATTTCCTTGCATCGTTAGCGGGTTGGTAAATTGGCGGGTAATTGATACAAACAAACGGGTTATTAGGTTGCATAGTGAATCTTAAAAACTATCCCTATCAACTAATCAAATTCATTAATTCTGAGGCCATGTCTATGTGGTGTTTTGAACCAGTAACCAGATTTTTATGTTAAACGGGTAATTGGGATTCCGGGTAAGAGTTACCTTTTTACATATTGATCACAACCTTCGTAACTAGTTTTTCTGTGTTTTTACAATCAAATTCATCCAACCCCCAATTTAGATAATTTAGTTTTTAGTTAAAAATCTCTACACTGACCACAAATTCTCCGTGGATACGATACCCTACTTACGCTATCTACGTAGTTTAATTAGGTTTTTGATTATCCCACGACAGCTACATCATAATGGAAAACAATATATTGTCTATGGCCCTATAGCTAGGGCTGGCAATTCTGACACAAACACGATAACACGACACAAACCGATACGAAGTTAACAGGTTTCGTGTCTATAACAGGTCGACAAGATAAGACTTGTTTAATTTAGTGTCGTGTTCATGTTTACTTTTTCGTGTTCGTATCTTAGCAGGGCATGTCAGACACGATATGACCTGTTAAGACTTAAGTCCATTATACAATACCTGTTAATGGCTAAATATCAAACATGTAGTAACAGGTCGTGTTCATATATTAACATGTCGTGTTCGTGTCTTAACAGGTTGTATGATACGTTGGTAAATTTTCCGTGTCTTAACAGGTCATTTTGTGCAACCTGTTTATTATCAGGTTCGTGTTCGTTTTTGGAAAATCTGACACTATAGGATTTCGTGTCGTGTTCGTGTTTACCTGTTTTGGGTTCGTGCCTTATCGTGTTCGGGTCTTAACAGGTCGGGTTGACACGATATGTCAGCCCTAGTTATAGCCTAGTGACATCTTAGGGCTGTGATAGGCTTAAGGATTACTAGGTCCTGGGTTGGATTGTCAAAATGATGTTTTTCCCAAATTTATTAGGTTTTCTCCTGAATTTGTGTATAGGCATTATTGTCTAGTGAAGATGGGTATGATCGGGTGGTTTCACCGGTGGCACGATTATACTCCAATGATCCGTCAGTTATACAAATTTGTTGTTGAAGAAAATGGAAAAAAATATACTCATTCCAACATGTGAGCGAATTATTAAACATACAAAAACTCATATACCTCTGCATACTTTGAATTTTGATGTACACCTTTAATTCTGGCCACCGTTTTCTACCTACTCCACGTCTTTCAACCATTGAGTCAAGTCTATCGCAAAAGCTTGGTCTATTAATAATGATCGGAATATAGGGATGAAGTTATGTTTTTTGCGGAGGATAAAGAACAAACACCACTTTTGAAGAATACAGATTGCATTATGATATCGGTGTGGGAATTACAGCGGGAGTAGTTGGGCCAATGAAGTGGTATCTGAAGAAGGAGAATTTGAGCCGGTAATTAATAGAAGGTTGACGATGCTCGCCAAATTGAAGTTAAAGATCAAGTTTAGGTTTGCTCATCTGAGTACATGGATAAGCAGGCTAATAAAAGATCCATGATGGGGGCTTTTAATACTGACAATGTGAAATTTTTCTCTGCTAACTTATTAGGGTACGACTCTAATGTTAGTGTAAGGTGCCAAATCAGTGTTCTTCGAGTACGAGTTCTAATGGTGGTAATCGTTTTCTTGAGCCCAATTTATCATGGCTTGATTTGGTTGGCCGATCAATAGATAGTGTTTCAGTAATAGAGAATAAATGGCTATACAAATATCCTAGAGGGAAATTTTAAGGCCCATTTCTTTATCTCAGTTGCGTAATGGCATCGAATACTTCCTTGTGGTTTAAAGATATGGAAAACAATAGAAAAAGAGAAAAATTGTATTCTTCTAACCGATGTTCTATAAGGGTGAGTGGTGTTTTATAAGGGTGAGTGATGTGATATGATCAATAGAACCGGTTTTGAGATTGACAATGTTTACCGGAATTCCAAGATGAAGGATGATGATTAGGTCGCTTTGTATCTATAGTATAGTGCAGCGAGTTTTTGGTTCTGTCCTTAAGAGTTTGTTCTCGTATTTTTTTCTTTGACCTCTAATTTTGATCTTGTTTTATGTGATCTTCTTTCATGTGGTTCTCGCTTCTAGTCTTGTGTTTAGTTTGAGGGTCGTTTTAATGGATCAGTTTGTAATTATGTCTCGTTTTGTCTAATTTCTTACTAGTTCGTTTTTTATATAAGTTTGGTCGTTCAAAAAAAATAAACAAACAAACTACAATGTTTTACTCCCTGACCACCGCCACTTTGGTTGTTGTTACCCTGCCACCATTGTCCCCAGCCACACTCGTGGTTCATCCATCCCCTCAACCACTACCTTTGTTGCATGCACCGCATACAAATTTATAAACAAATTGTTATTTTTTGACAAATAGTGGTCAACTCTAAAGTTAACGCAGTGATCAGAATGTGTCTAAAGTTAATACCGGCGTCTAAATTAACGCCATGAACACAAAATTGAGGCAGGTGATGGATTGGTTTAGGAGGAGGTGATGGATTGGTGTAGAATCAGGCATGGGATTCTGTTTGAAGCTTGTGAGGCCCTTAATCTTCACGTGCATAACCAGGCGTCTCAGAAGTGGAAGAAAGTCGTGTCTACAGTGGTTTAGACCAGCATGTGGTGCATATGGTGAGCTCGAAGCAACCTTATTTTAACCAGCAGCGGCCAAATGCAGCTAGAGTGGTTGAGGAGATAAAATTTGTAGGGTATCTTTGGCTAATAAACGAGCTAAGCTATAATCACTCATGATGACTTGGTGGTGTAGTTTTGAGGTGTTTCGATGTAATTTTATTGTTGTTTCATTTTGGTCTGACACAATGGTATCCCTTTGTTTTTAATAAAAGTTTTGTTGGTCGTTCAAGAAAAAACTAGTGGGTTAGCCCGTCTAATGCGGCGACTGTCATCGAGACTCCTTTAAAGAGCGCAATATAATCTGACCTGCCTTAAACACTAATTATACTTGGATATTATTATTATTATTATTATTATTATTATTATTATTATTATTTATTATTATATTTAGTAATTATATACTTAGGTATTTAAATAAGATAATACTTAATTTAAATAGTATTGAGTTATAATAATACATTAAATAGTATTGAGTTATAATAATACATAGTTAATGTAGCTCTTTTGGAGAGTGTAATATAACCCGACCTTCATTAAATATTGGTCTGACCTTAAATGTATTGACCTTTTAAATAAGATTATACTTAATTTAAATATTACATGCTTATAATAATAATATAAATAGTAAATGTAGATTTAAATATGAATTTAACGTAGTATCAATAATATGTAATTTAAATAGCATTTAATCATAAAAATATATATTGTAAATGTAGCTTTTTTTTAGGAAACACAATCTAATATGCCTGCCTTAAACACTAGACTGGCCGGAAACTGTTTTGGCTCTTAAATAAAATAATCATTAATTTAAATAGTATTTAGTTGTAAAAATATATATAGTAAATGTAAATGTAAATTTAAATATTAATTTAAAGTATTATAAATACGATATACGTTATGTTAGGGAGTGATTTGTGATAGGCATGGATCCCTTATCCTGAGATTAGTCTGGATATATTATCTTTAGCGGGTGGTTCAGAGAGTCTAAGGATTGAGGATCCTTACTATTAGCTATAATTGTCTAACAAATATTCCCAATGTTTTTTTAGCTTGTGATTACAGGAACGATACGAGTCAAGACTAATTCCAAGCGGGAATCTCGCGGAATATGCCAGTATTCAGCACGTGTGACTGTTGGTGGAGAACGTGGATGCATGGCTGAAATTTCGGATAGTTAGTTCATTTAGATTAGCTAGATATTTAGTGGGATATTGAGCTTGATAGAGGACACGGACACTTATTCGAAACACTACAACACTTCTGATACTCTCTCTCGAAAACACACACATACCAAGCTCAATATCATCCAAAGTTGTAATCTTTTGTGTTCAATATAACCGGTGATCGGTAGTTTCCATCACCCGAGGTTTTTATCCGGCGATATACTAGTGATCAAGGGTTTTTCCTCGTATAAATCCTTGTGTTCATCTTAGTTTATCTTTCTAATTTCGTTTATACATTCATTTAACACATCAAGCACTCAACCTCACAATCAAAGTCTGGTTACATTATCCTTAATCAAATTTTTGACCAAAACAGTTTGGCGCCCACCGTGGGGCAATCGGTGCTTCAATTCTAAAAACTCATTCATTTCATTCATTTCTATTCATTTCCATCAATTCACATGGCTTCTCAAGAAAATCCAATTCAAGTGCCATACCGGGGGTTACCACATCTCAACCTAGTGCATCATTGCCACCCATTCCTCCTGCATACCAGAAGAGTGCTGAGAATCTCCAGAAAAAAACTACACCTGTTTATACAGGATCGAAAACCTTTGTTGTTTCCTCATCTACTCTCACTAACAGTGATCTCTCTACTTTGATTTTGCAGATGAAAGGATACATGGAACAACAGGACAAACCCAACCAGAGGATCCTCAAGGAGATTGATGAAATGAAGAAGCAGAAGAGATCAGTGGAGGATCACTCTCCACTGACGCCTAGGTCATTGGATTTTGCTTCTCCGGCATCGATGATCCAGTATTCTCAAGGATCCGGTGTCCAAATGCAAGGGTCCTCCAACTATCATCAAGGATCATTGGCGATGACACAGGCTCAAGGATCATCTATCCTTCAGCGAGGATCACTAGGAATCACGGAGCCTCAAGGATTCTTCCTTGAATCTGCAGGATCGCAAGGGACGTACCAATCTAGAGGATTCTATGCACCGTATCAAGGATCCTCATCTCAAGTTCAAGGATCCAACTTATTTCAGGATCAAGGATCCTTAGGAAGCCAACCGTCCAGGAACTCTGAAGTTCATATAGGAGACTTCATTCCTATGCAGACTATTGCTTCATCTGGTCCAACGGTTGCACCTGAAGTGTCTACTTTTGGATACACTTCTGTGATACCGGTTCAAAACCAATCAGGAGGTAACCATGTCAATACATCTTTTGGTACTAATTACGGTTCCATGAAGGATACAGGTATCAATCAGGCTATGGCACGGGAACTTCAGAAGCTTAAGGATATGATATCCAGCGTCCCAGGAGTGGTTAAGCCCATTCCTGAGATCCCAGATGGAAGTCACAGGGTGTCTCGTTTTGCACCTCCTATATGCATTGCTGAGATAACAAAACGCTTTCAAACCCCCAACATGAAGCTGTACGACGGTACGACTGATCCAGAGGAGCATGTGGCACAGTACCGGGAAAGAATGGAGATCAACCCCAGAAAGGTTAAAAGAAGCCTGTCTTTGTAAGGGCTTCGGATTCACACTCACTGGATCGGCACGGAAATGGCTGCTAAGTCTTCCTCCTTACTCAATTACTTCATTTTCTCATTTAGTTAATTTGTTCAATAATCAGTTTTCATGTAGTAGAACCTTTGAACGATTAACTAGTGATTTATATAGGGTAACACAGGGTCGTGATGAATCCTTAAGGGATTATATCACTAGGTTTAGTAAAGAATCCTTAGATATCCCCAATCTAGATATTGCCACTGCTGTGGAAGCATTTAAATGGGATTACTTAGAGATTCAAAATTCTATGATGATCTTGTTATAACGCCTTGCGGGAATTTAGATGAAGTAAGGAACAGGGCATTGAGGTTCATTCGTTAGAGGATGATAAGAGGATCCAAGAGAGACTGTCAGGATCCTCAAGACAGGAAAAACAAGGATCATTCTTTAAGAATAATCGATCCAAGTCATACTCTAAGAATGACAATCACAATGTGCGTGCGGTTGAAGAGGAGGAAGATGATTATCTTCCAATTTCTGAATATTGTTTTTCTGCTGATAATAATGAACTAATCCTTGCTATGCAGAATTCAGGTGACAAGGCTAGATGGCCAAGGAAAACCTGACAAGCCTGGAGCTACTAAGGATAAATCTAAGTGGTGTGCTTATCATGAGGATTTCGGTCATCACACCGATGAGTGTATAGCGTTGAGGAAAGAAATAGGTTATCTTTTGAGCAAGGGATACCTGAAGGAGTTGCTCGGAAGGAAAAAATCAAGGATCCAGGATCCTGAAAAAATTCCTGAAAAGGCTCCTCCTCCACCAGCTGATGCTCAAATTATAAACTTCATCTCCAGAGGTTCTGATATATGTGGAACCTCATTTTCGGCAGCAAAACAACACGCCAAGGAAACGAAAATGGAGAGTGGGGATAGACCCATTCGAACCTCCACTCTGACTCAGCAGAAAATTATATCCTTCGATGAGGACGACCGTGTAGACATACAGGATCCTCATCACGACAGTTTAGTCATTACATTGTTTATTTCTAACCATTTTGTTCGCGGGATCCTCATCGATGGAGGGAGCTTAGTGAACATAATACAGTTGGATGTCCTCAAGAGAATGAACATTCCTGAATCCGAATCGTTCCAAGATCATCAGTGCTTGTGGGATTCAGTGGAGAACCCAAGAATACACTGGGGGACATCAAACTCCCAATTTATGTAGAGGGAGTGAATTCTATCCAGAAATTATGTGTAATAGATTCCTTATCTTGCTGTAATGTTATCCTTGGCAGGCCATGATACATGATATGAAGGCAGTTCCCACAACGTATCACCAGTGTGTCAAGCTACCAACTCCTTGGGGAGTAGTAAAGATAGAGAGTGATCAGCAAGAAGCAAAGAATTGTTACACTTCCTTAATGAAACCAGCATCGAAGCCTAGGGAAGCATAGCAATTAAAGTATACTCCGAGAGACGTCATGGAGGCTAGAGAACAGGACGTCAAGGATATTCTGTTAGATCCCGTGGATCCTGAATCCAAAGTTTATATAGGATCCGGGATCCTGGATAATATTGAACAGGATTTAATATCCTTCCTGAAGAGAAGGAAATCTACCTTTGCTTGGAAACATGAAGACATGACAGGTATATCTAAGGATGTTATTACTCATAAACTTGGTATTGACAAATCTTTCAGGCCATTACACCAAAAGAGGAGAAAGTTTTCACCTGAAAGAAATGCCATTATCCAAGAGGAGGTAGATAAGTTACTAAGGGAAGGTATGATTAGAGAAGTCAAGTATCCAAGATGGTTAGCCAATGTGGTTGTTATCAAAAGAAAAATGGAAAGTGGAGGGTATGTGTCGATTTTACTGACTTGAACAAGGCATGTCCCAAGGATCCTTTCCCTTTACCCCACATTGACTCCATGGTGGATGCTACGGCGGGTCATGAGTTGTTAACTTTTACGGATGCTTCATCTGGATTTCAGCAAATTCAGATGGAACCATCTGATCAAGAGGATACAGCGTTCATGACACCCCCCAGCATATATTGCTATATTGCTATGCCCTTTAGTTTAAGAAATGCAGGTGCTACATACCAAAGGCTGGTGAATATGATGTTCAAAGAACAACTTGGACACACGATGGAGGTATACATAGATGATATGGTGGTCAAGTCTAAAAGAGCTGAGGATCACCTTAAGGATCTCAAAGAAGCATTCAATATCCTTGACCAATACAATATGAAATTGAATCCTTCCAAATGCCATTTTGGAGTCAAAGCTGGAAAGTTCTTAGGATACATGGTGACCAAGAGAGGGATCGAAGCAAGTCCAGAGCAGATAAAGGCTATAATCAACATCAAGTCTCCAACCAACAATAAGGATGTGCAAAGATTGATAGGAAGAATCGGCCGCCCTGAACAGATTCATTTCAAAATCTCAGAAAGATGCAAGGATTTCTATGATATTCTGATGAAGAATAAGAAGTTTGAGTGGACGGAGAAGCATGAAGCTGCTCTACAGGCTCTCAAGGATTACCTATCCTCAGCACCGGCTTTAATGAAACCTGAAAATGGGGAACCATTATCCTTATACCTAGCTGTTTTAGGTAAAGCAGTAAGTGCGGTCCTTGTTAAGTATTATGAAGGCCAACAACATCCGTTATGCTATGTAAGTAAAAGTTTACTTGATGCTGAGGCCAGGTATTCTCATTTAGAAAAACTTATTCTTGCTTTAATTATGGCTTCAACCAAACTAAGACATTATTTTGAAACTCATACTATTGTCGTTAAAACTAACTTTCCTATTAAGAATGTTCTCAGGAAACCAGAGATGTCGGGGAGAATGGCAAAATGGGTTGTTAAACTTAGTGCATATAACATTAAGTATGAGCCTAGAACTGCTATTAAATCCCAAGCTTTGGCTGACTTTGTGGCTGATTTCAGTAGTGATCTACAAAGAGAAGCTGAATTGGAGGTACAACAACTTGAGGAGACCAAGGATCCTTGGACACTCTTCACAAATGGAGCCTCGAATGTCAAAGGAACTGGACTAGGCCTACTACTAAAATCACCACAGGGGGACATTATACCCCAATCAATAGCATGTGAATTCCAAACCACTAATAACAAGGCAGAGTACGAGGCCTTGATAGCAGGTTTGCAATTAGCTAAGCATATGAGGATCAGGTATCTTCAAGTGTTTATGGATTCTCTATTAACTACTAATCACTATAATGGTTCTTATCAGGTATCTTCAACTGTTAAAGGTGAGAAACTAATCAAATATTTGGAGATAGTAAGAAATTGGCAGATTCTTTTGCTTTTTTCAGCCTTATACAGGTACCTAGAGAAGAAAATGCAGAAGCAGATGCCTTGGCCAATCTAGGATCCTCACTAAAGATACCAGAAGATGTAAAGGTACCTATTATCCATGTCCTAACTCCTGCAATTGAGGAAGATGAAACAATGGAGATAGTGGATAATACTGCAATTATATCCAGTGATGATCCGGAGTCGAATTCAGGATCCTGGACCCTTCCAATAATGAAGTATATTCAGAATGGGGAAATTCCGATTGGTGAGAATCTTAAAGCCTTTAAGATAAAGGTATCCCAATTCACTATAATTAACAACATGTTATATAAGAGATCTCTTGCAGGACCCTATCTACGATGTATTGAGGATCCTGAGATCCAAGAAGTCTTAAAGGATTTTCATGAAGGAGACTGTGGAAACCACACTGGGGGCAGAGCACTATTTTCAAGGATCCTCAGGACAGGATACTATTGGCCTACAATGAAGAAAGATGCTGTGGAGTATGCGAGGAAATGTGATGCTTGCCAAAGGCATACTAACATTCTCCATCAACCGGCAGAACCTCTGCATCCTATATCCTCCTCTTGGCCATTTATGAGGTGGGGAATGGATATAGTAGGCAAGCTTCCCAAGGCACCAGGAGGAAAAGTGTTCATGCTAGCTATGACAGACTATTTCTCTAAATGGATAGAAGTTGAAGCCTTTGCCCAAGTCAGGGAAAAGGAAGTTGTATCCTTTATTAAAAGAAATATCATTACTAGATTTGGTGTTCCTTCTGAAATTGTTTGTGATAACGGATCCCAGTTTATTGGGGGTCGTACTACTAACTTTTGTGACAGCTGAGGGATTAGGATGATTACATCAACACCAGTCCACCCACAAGCTAATGTCCAGGCAGAATCATCCAACAAGATCATCATTAACAACTTGAAGAAGAAGCTTGGATCCAAAAGGGCAAATGGGCTGAGGAATTACCTTATGTCTTATGGGCAGACAGGACAACTCCCAAGAATGCAACGGGTCAGATTCCCTTCTCCTTAGTCTTTGGAACTAAAGCAGTGATCCCTACAGAAATGGTAGTCCCTAGGGCCAGGACAAGCATCCGTGATCCTGAAGCAAATGCTGAGACTCTGGCTCAAGACCTGGATACCATGGAAGAACTTAGAGACTTGGCGACATTTAGGTTGGCTAGCTATCAACAAAGGATGGCTGGATCTTACAACAAGAATGTCAGGGTCAGAAGATTTCAAGTAGGTGACTTGGTATTGAGGAAAGCATTCAAAAATACCACGAACCCTACTGATGGCAAGTTAGCACCAAAATGGGAAGGCCCCTATCTAATTGAAGCTGAGGCAGGAAAGGGGGCATATCGTTTGTTAACTATGGATGGTGACCTTCTGCCAAGAGCCTGGAATGTTGTCCACCTAAAGAAGTACTTTATGTAAGGATCAAGGATCCTCATAGGATATATGATCCTCACTTCGGTAACATTTTACTAATGCTTTCATTTGTATTATACCTCTTATTATTTATTATAAAGTAAGGATGTTGAATTTTCAACATTCAACCTTATCAAGCTTTAAGTTTTGCATAAGTTATGACAAAGGATCAAGAGGTTGGCCACCTCTCCAAAGTTTTTGGGCCTGTCCCCAACTAAGGTATCTATTACCTCCTACGGGTCTATACCATTCACATAAATTGGGTTCCGACACCCTCGCCAGTTGCGCATGTTATCCAACTATAGTTCGAGGCAATGGGACCAGTACCCGCTTTAGGGGCTGACAATTTCATTGCTGCTGGCTATATGTAGGATCCTAAGTATAATGGTAGACGTACCATACATCTGTTCCTAAGGTTTCTAACGTTTTCACTTTAGCTAAGGTTTTGGCATTTTCATGTCACTTATGATCGGTTAGTTGCCAGTTTGGGCCATACACCAGAATCCTAAGGTTTTGGCATTTTCATGTCACTTACGTTGGGCTGGTCCCCAGTTTATTTGGGCTTGTCCCCAGTTTATTTGGACTTGTCCCCAGTTTGTTGGGCTTGCCCCTAGTAACTAATGATTCTTTCATTTGATGTTTGTCTTAGTCCCAAGTTAAATACTGCTACAGGTTTACGAAGTTTAACAGCTAAGGATCGTGAATCCTGAAGTCCTATCGATTGTTATGCTTTAGTTGACACAACTGTAAGTGTTAAGGATATAGAATCCTAACTTGGATTCACTGGTACGATCCTTCATTTGCCTTTGTTTTATTATGGGTTATTTATGTTACCCTTCAACCTTTGACAATAGGGTGTGTGATCCTTGATCATATGATGCAAAGTCTTTAAGATAGAACTTGTTTTGGCACATATTCGGTATTCTTTTTAACAACTTATAAATTCCAAAATTATATAATAGGGAATTGGCCAATAAGTATAGATGCAACGATATTCAAAACGTAAAATAAGTAGGTGACACCAAAGATAACCAAAAGATTAACGTTGTATTTATTTAAAACCCTTTAAGAGGTTGTCAAATTGCCTACCTAAGCTTCTACCAGTAAAACGTGGCCCGTCCACTTGGGTTGGCAAAGGGTGTCAATACTAACGGGTTATACGTTGCAGAGTTTAAAAGTGCAGGAAATAAAAGGCGGGGGGCATCAAGGGCTTCATCCTCCATAAACAGAAGGACCCATCCACCTTTGCTACCCCCTATTATTCGAAGGATCAGTGATCCTTAACCCTAAATACTATTGTTTAGTTACAGATCATCATTGTTTGAAAAGAAAAACCAACAATCCTAAAAAATGGGCTCCGACCACGTCTAGAAATTTCCATCATCGCCCATTGGTGCAGCCTACTTCTTCGCTGCTTCATCATCCTTAGCTTCACCACCTTCGCCACTGCCACCAGCCGCTGCCTGTTCAGGATCCTTCTTACCACTTGGAGCGGCCTCAAGCATCGATGTCTCTTCTGGCTCATCATCCCCCAGCTCCTGCAGCCTCTGCTTCCAAGCATCCACCTCCCATCCAGCCTTTTCAAAAGAAGGATCCATGGCCTCCTGAGCTATCTGGATCATGGCCTTCAGGATAGCCCTAACAGCAGAGATTTTGGCCTCGTCAGCGGCCTCCAACCGATCCTTGTTCGCCTGAACTGCATCCACTATGGCCTGCTTTTCCAAGCGATTGATCTCCCTCTCCAGCTGCGCAATCTTCTTATCCTTAGCAGTGCAGAAGGCCCGAAGATCAGCAATAATTTCTTCGGCCTCAACTAACTTTTTCTCTTGCAGGACTTGGATTTGTGCAACTTTTTGCATAATGACAATATGCAAAGATAAGGATCCTTGATCCTAAAAATTTTATACAGCGAAGAATCAGTGATCCTTACCTCGGAGACACAGCTGTGGATGTCTTGTTCAAACTGAAAGGCGTCATTTGGTGGTGCAGGCTCATATGGCTTCTTCCTCTTGGACCCCGGTTTAGCGCGAAGGGTCATGCCTTTGTTCTCCGGTTGGCTTTGGCCTGCGACCAGCTCCTTCTTGACAGATCGTGGGGAAATTATTCCCTCGAGTTCCCCGAGGCCAAACTTGGAGGCAGATTTAGAGGAGGACTTAGCAGCACCTATGATATGAAAATCCAGATAAGTATTCATGATCAACTAAATTATTTCAAACACTTACGTATCTATATATGCATGCATACTTACTTGACATGGTGTAGGAGGCAGATGTGGTCTTTTCTAGATCCTTGACCTTTGGACAGAAAGTTCTACCTGTTGTGTCTAGGGCCCAGAAAGCGGCGACTCTTTCAGCGGTAGTAGGCAAATCTCTCAAGGCAGCAAAGCTGGTCACTGCAAAATAAAATAGAAATGGATCAGTTATCCTCAAAAACAAAAAATTGAATAACAGAGTTGTCAATGGTCCTGCCCTAAGAATCCTAGATCCTACCCTTCAAATTCCACTTCTTGAGGAGATACTTTCTATTGGGAGTAGAATCTCTTCTGACGAAGAAAAACTAGTTTTTCCAGTTAGTATCGTTTCTGGTGGTCTTGAGGAGTGGAAGGGGACACTAAGGTTTAGCTTTAAAGAGGTATCGATGGGATCCATGGGTTACCAGGTTGTATAGGTGAGGAAGCTCGGTGAGACCAAAGACCAAACCTTCTTTGCTGATTATTTGTTCGAGAGTGTACAAAACTCTCCACAACATGGGCATCGCTTGGTTGAAACACATCCCGGTGTGGCTGAAGAATGTTTGGGTGAATACTGGGAAAGGATAGTTGTAGCCAATCTGAAACGGAGCGGCAGGAAAACATATCCAGGTCTCCGATTCGCAGTCACTTTTCAGCGACGAATCGAAGGGCCTAAAGATGGTTCCCTCCAGAAAACAGGGGCGAATCTGGTCGATTTCAGGGTCAGTAAAGCGACAAAGCTCTTGAGAAGGGTTTTTGAGAAGATTTTGGCTCTGGGGTGCAATTTCAAGCTCGTGATTCTTTTGGGGAGAGGACCGGGTAGCCATTTTTTCCATGAGAGTAAGAAAAAAGATTGCAGAGAAAGAAGGTTAAGGGAGAAAGAGTATACCTGATTGCTCTCCGGTGCAAGCTTTTAAAGAAAGAATCTTGATATTGATAAGAGATATCGCCTATATCTCTACCCTATATATAATCATGTTTGTTGCAGGCTATCTTGTCAATGACGTCACTTTTTGTAATGGATATATCCAAGTTGCAACAGCTAGTCCTATTCTAACGGAAACATGACTAATTTGTTAAGCATTTAATTAGTCATGTTTGGGAGCAATTGTTAGGGAGTGATTTTTGATAGGCATGGATCCCTTATCCTGAGATTAGTCTTGATATATTATCCTTAGCGGGTGGTTCAGAGAGTCTAAGGATTGAGGATCCTTACTATTAGCTATAATTGTCTAACAATTGTTCCCAATGTTTTTTAGCTTGTGATTGCAGGAACGATACGAGTCAAGACTAATTCCAAGCAGGAATCTCGTGAAATATGCCATTATTCAGCACGTGCACAGGCTAGTGACCGTTGGTGGAGAACGTGGATGCATGGCTGAAATTTTGGATAGTTAATTCATTGAGGTAAGCTAGGTATTTAGTGGGATATTGAGCTTGATAGAGGACACGGACACTTATTGAAACACTACAACACTTCTGATACTCTCTCTCGAAAACACACACATACACGCTAGCTTACATTGTATTAAGCTCAATATCATCCAAAGTTGTAATCTTTTGTGTTCAATATAACCGGTGATCGGTAGTTTCCATCACCCGAGGTTTTTATGCCGGCGATCTACTAGTGATCAAGGGCTTTTTCACGTATAAATCCATGTGTTCATCTTAGTTTATCTTTCTAATTTCGTATATACATTCATTGAACACATTAAACACTCAACCTCACAATCAAAGTTTTGTTACATTATCCTTAATCAGATTTTTGACCAAAACACGTTAAATGGTATTTAGTTATAAAAATATAGATAGTAAATATAGCTCTTTTGGAAAGCAATCTAACTCAGTCTGCCTTAAACACTAGTTTGCCTCGAAACTGTTTTGACCCAAACTCGTTTTGACATGAACCAAGATAATTTTTATGTAACATCTTCTGACACGACATGTTATCCGACCCGACCCGTGTCACACCCCGACCCGCAGCGGAAAAGGTGATCGGGGCATAATTGGGTTATCATCAAAGCTCATGACATTTATTATATGTTTCATATTCATTAATACAATTTAATGGAAATTTACAATAATTGATACAATATGTTCTAACTATCAATCTAAGCTTCTTGGTTCTCTTCTAAGGCATTTCCTATGTTTTCCTTGCTTCAACCTGTTCACCTGTATCATGTGTAAAAGGGTTTTTGGATCAACATAAAGTTGGCGAGTGAATCCTATGGAAAGCATTTGAACAAGTTTATCCAATTGATTATAAATAATGTGCATAACCACATATGAGTAAATGTAGATGTAAATTTATTCCCACAACACATAATATTGAATATTGAACACACATACACCAAATGATTGTTTTGAGGCACGCGTTGTTCGACTCGTCTTCCACGAGGAACTGATGGGCCTAATGAATGAGTTTTGAGGCACGCGTTGTTCCACGAACTGATGGGCCTAATGAATGAGTTTTGAGGCACGCGTTGTTCTTACGAACTGATGGGCCTAATGCATGAGTTTTGAGGCACGCGTTGTTCTTACGAACTGATGGGCCTAATGAATGAGTTTTAAGGCACGCGTTGTTCAACTCGTCTCCCACGAGGAACTGATGGGCCTAAATAATTTGCATACAACTTTGACAATATGTAATACATCACAACCAACAATAGTTACATTCTAGTTTAGATCATATAATGGTATAGCACGAGTTTGCATAAGAGAATTAGTTTAAGCGACACATGATACACCCCAAAACATGAATAAAAAGGGGAGTTTGTAAGAATTCACTCACATTGGGTGCGTTCGGTTGATGAGGTTGAATGCACGCGAAATGGTTTTAACCACGAGTGAAATTAACCTAGATAAATAGCATTTTAGTTCGGTAAGCAAACGGATTTTATTAATCTATTTTAGTAGGATTGTTGGGTGTATTTTTGTGAGTTTGAGGCTATTTTCTAACCTTAAAAATGTTATTTTTAAGTATTTTTAATTAAAATAATTAAATAATAATAATAAAAAAAATATTTGATTTTTGCTACAGTTGACTTTGACCGTTGACTTTGACTGACTGTTGACCGGTTCGAAGGCATATTGTTGTGCGCTGGGTGAGGCTCGAACCCGAGACCTCCCGTACGCGTGCACGCAGCTCTACCAACTGAGCTACGTGTCTAACCCGTTATATATCTGATTTTAATTATATATATATATATATTAATTAGAATTAAACAGAAATACTTTATTTTAAAAACGAATTAAATCCCGAGAACCGGTGCGCTCCACAGGTCTCGAACCCGGGACCTGTGGGTTAGCGTACACACAGTCCACCGCTGGACTGTGTGTCTCACTTGGTTATAAACTCGGTTATCAATATACTTAACATATACCTAAATCAATCCGGTTCAGTTTTGCGGAAAAATGAATTTTTTTTAAGGCAGCGTGTGAGGAACGATACTCGAACTCGAGACCTTAGCGTTCAATGTGCACACAGTCCACCGCTGGACTGTGTGTCTAACCCGGTAAATAACTGGATTTTAATTATACTTAACTATTACCGAAACTTCGTCTTCTTCACTGGTTTTCACCGGAAGTGACGACTGACTGATTCGAAGTGTTGATTCAGTTTTCTTTAGCGTTTAATGATCAATTACAGACGAGATAAAAGTAAAAAGAAAGGAATTTAGGCGTGAAAAGTACCGACTGGTTCTCCTCTGTTTTCCGGCAGAACTCCGGCGACAGCAAGCTCTTCCGGCGACGAGTGTCTTGAAGCAGAGAATCTTCAGAAAGTTTACAAAGGGTGTGGGTGACTTCGGTATAAGTTTAGGGGGTTCAGTAAAGCTCAGAGATTAAGGGCTCGGTTTTCCGGCGACGTATAAAATATTTCCGGCGAGTGAGTTTTCGCCGAGAAAGGGTGCGATTTGAGTGTGAAAGATTTCTGGTGAGTAGTGGGTGAATTTATAGGGTAGTATCGAGATGTATGGGGTCTGAATTTGGTCTAAATTCGAAGTCAGCCGTTCTCCGGCGGTTATGGCTGATGTCGCGGGTTCAGACGTCGGTTATAACCGTTGTGGGAGTTAAGTCTTTGGTTAATTTGAGCGGAAACGTAATTTAACGGCGAAGTCGTCGGGATTTCCGACGACTGCTAATTGGGCGCAATTACTGAATTTAACTTCCGAACTTGAATATTTGAATTAATTGTTTCCTGTTATTATCAAAAAATCAAAGTGGCGGGGCGGTTGATCGGCTGAGTGATAAGTCATTGTTGAGTCGGTACAGACCCGAGTTCGAAACCCGGCATGAGTAAAACATTTTTATTTTGTTATTTTTGACAGTTTTTCCAAAAACTAATTATATATCCCTGTATAATAATTGATTATGTATCGTTTAAAATTATTTTGGGCATTTAATTCGCAACAAAAATTTTAACTGACTGTTCGGTTGATAAACGGAGCGGGTTTGGTAAATCCGTTTTTGACGGATGTTACAACCCGACTAATACGTATTATTAAATATGAAATGTCTTATTAAAATAAATTTAAAACTTAAATATTAAATTCAACTAATTAATAAATATAAATATTATGTTATAAGTTAAAAGATATAAAATTTATATTCATAGAACTTTGTCATTAAATATTATGTTTATTTACATATCATTACTATCACAAGAGAGACAAAATGGCAAATGACAAGTTCTTTACCAAAATAACTATTTTATGTGACATCTTCTGACACGACATGTCATACCCCAACCAATGGCGGAAACCTCGAGGCGAGACGCAATAGATTGCTTAAAGACAACATAACACTAAATTTGAGACAAAAAGTTAAAATTCAAAATTTCATTTCACTAAATCAAGTATTACATTATTCATGAAAATGGAAAGTACGACAATTGGAATTTCAAAACTAACAATATTTAAATGCATAAATTAAAACCAGGTGAGCATCTAAATCCACCCTAAGTCTTTTCTTGCGAAATCATCATCAAATATTTCCTACAACATATATAAAATATCCGTCAACACAAATTATGTCGGTGATCATACTAGTTTATCTACATAGCACAAGTATGAACAAAATCTCAAATCCACATGTTGATTGTATACTAAGTCATATAATCTTACTAGCATGCAAGACAAAATATCCACCCAAAGTTTCCACTAGTGTAACCTTTTCACCAAAGTGAATAAGACAGTCAAGATTGAATACTTAACAATGACCCAACAAACGGGGCGGTGTGCTAATCCTATAGCACTATACATGTTAATGGATGTTTTTTAAAGTTAATGATTGATAGCATGGCATAAGATTGTTAATGATAGATAGCATGGCATAAGATTGTTCTAGCATGTATGACGATTTAGAATAACAAGTAAGCATGTTAAAGGATTGAGTGCTTGCAAAAGATTGATTGTATGTGTGTGATTGTGTATTTAATTATGGATACATGTTGCAACCCAAATAGTGTGTAAAACGTAAAATGGGTTAAGTATGAACTCACGGTTTGCGAAGATTTTCCACAAAGTGTGAGCGAGCAGATTTGAAGGATAGAACACCGAAGTTACCCTAAAGTGGTAAACAAATGTGTATAAGTATGAGGATTTAAGGATTAGAATATAAATGGTAAACTTATAAGTATGAAAATACATAAAACATATCTTGCCTAGATACTTTTTGGACACTATTCTTCGTTTGTGTTTTTCATGAGTGTTACACCCATTAGAAGTCTAAAATAAGGAGTATAAAACTAAGATGATTTCCACCTGAATACATAACATCCAACCATGGTTTTGGTTGATATTATGGTTTGGTTTTTGGAAGTATTATATATATATATTATTAGGTATATTATAGTCATGTATTTGTCATGTATTAGAGGTAGGGTAATCCACTAACCTCAAGATTTTCACCATTGCACAAAATCACCACATGGATGATTCAAAAGGTCATGAATACAAGTATGAATACATAAATAAACTATCTAATTCACTAAGTAACCAAGTGAGTATAACTAGACGAGTGCTTCCAACATTGTCATGGTTGGAGACTTGGTGTAATTTGTTCACTTTAGTGATTGGAAGTTACTTATAGCATTACAAGATTAAGAAAATGATGGTGTGTGACCTCAAAGTTTTTGGAATCGTACCTTAACACAAGTCCCTCAACAATAGAACTTGTTGGTAACTCGGTTTGGTGCGCAAAACTTCCAAGAAACAAAGTAAAGTTTAGTCAAGTTCAGAAGTTTAACAAAAATCCTCACTTGGACCTCAAAAATCATGACATACCATCTTTGTTTACTTTGGTAAACATGTGGTAGTGATCCTAGAGGTTACTCAAGAAAGGAGAAGAAGAAAAATAAGAAGAGAAGTGCAAGAACAAGCTCAAAACTCACTTGTTTTGAACTTAGAACAATATGCCTAACTTAAAGAATTTTATGATTATATGGTATTAAGGAGAGTGTTTGGAGTGTGGAAAGTGTTTAAGAGGTGGTAAGAGGTTGTATTTATAGTTAGGATTAGGGTTTAGGTGTTAAATGAGGTGGTTGGAGGTTAAAAGGAGGGTAATGGAGCCAAAATTTCGCAAGTTGAAAATGAATATGCCAGACGAGTTCCATACGGACTGCAAGGATGTTCCATACGGACCAGAAATCCAAAATTTTCATTTTTGGTCCTTGTGGTTATTGGGTTGGTTATTTGGGGCCATAAACACATAGTTAAACATGTTTTGGACATTTTAAATTGTATATAAGTATGTGTTATGTATGAACATGTATGAATATCATACCGAAAAAATGTAGTCTTGATGTATGGCTCAGTTATTAAAAACGCGTATTTCGTGATTATTTTACGTATTGTTCAAGTATGATTAAACAAAATGATATAAAATATAATTTCCATTATGATCAAGCCTCGGAATTACAAGGATTTAAAATTGAAATACGACTTACAAATAAATGAAAAAGAATTAGAAAAATACAGAACGTTACACGACATGCTATTCAACCCGACCCGACTAATACGTATTATTAAATATCAATGTATTATTAAAAGAAATTTAAAATTAAAATATTAAATTCAACTAATTAATAAATATTAAATATTATGTTATAAGTTAAAAGATATAAAATTTATATTTATACAACTTATGTCATTAAATATTATGTTTATTGAATATTTCATTAACATCACAAGAGGGAAAATGGTAAACGATAAGTTTTTTATGCATTAAATGCATTATAGATTTTTTTTTGAAGTATCTTTAAATTGAAGTTAAATTACAAATTTACTCTACGGAGATACATTATAAGGTAATATAGGTAAACGTTTCAAGATATATACAACTTAAGTAAATGCTAGAGAATAAAATAAATAAATGTGGACATAAAGGATATCACCACCTACACAATGAACTATAATTGTTTTGGTGGATGTTAACAAATCTATGGTGTGTCCACTCCTTGATCATCGATTAAAAGTTTTCTCACTGTCAACTTTGCTCTAAAATCAGTATGGGCCCTCATTTTACAAGTTCTTTTAAGCTTGAATGTGAGCACTAATTTCTTCTCTCTTGAAAGGTAGATACCATCTATGTGTAATTAAAGTACTTAGAATTGATGAATACAATGCCTAGTTATTATTGTTTGAAAGGTTGGTACTGTTGAATGAAAGTTGAAGTGCCTTACTATTGTTTGAAAGGTTGGTATTGTTGAATAAAAGTTGAAGTGTTGAATGCCATTGATTGATGATTAATGATAATAATGGTATTTGATCAATGTTGAAGTTGTTACTACTTATACAAAGTCGTTGCCGACATCAGAATATAGTTCTAAAGCAGTACAAGTTACTATAGATGTCTTGTTATTCTCGTTGATAACAAATATTGATGGGTTAGTTTGAGAATAGACAAGTTTCTACCGGTGAAATATTGTCAGCGCTAAGGTTTTTTTTTTGTTATGGGTAAAGTGCTGAAGACGGCTAACTCACTCCTCATAGCAATTTACTATTGAACAAGAAGTACTGAGTTCAATATTTAGCATTCATTTTTTGTATTTTAGAATTTATTTTTAATATAAAAAATGATTGAGATAGAGTGTAAACTTAATATGTTTAAGGTTGATTACTTAGGGTTACTAGCATTAGAAATGATTATATATGATTGAGATAGAGTGTTTTTTTAAACTTAATATGTTTAAGGTTGATTACTTAGGGTTACTAGCATTGGAAAATGATTATAGTTAGTATCTGTTTATAAAAATATTCTTATATAACATTTTATTATTAAAATAATTGAGTGCCAACCACCAAACTTGACCACCTCGAGTTTGGACTTTATTGCAACTATCCCGACAACAAGTTCAACTATTAATTTTCTGAATACTTTTTTTTGTTGCCTAAAATCAATTTTTATTATAAAAGGTATTATTTGATTATAATTTACATATAAACTATAAACATATATCTATTAGCTTGACTGGTTAGCAAACAAATATCTTACATCAAAATAAAATTTAAAAGCTTGATGGAAACACCTTTATAGTTTTTTATTTAAAAAGTAAAAGTACAGTTTATTAGTGTTTTATAAAAATAATAATCAAGATTAAATAAAAGTTTATTGGGCATAAATTATACATAGATAAACTTTATTTTATGTTTTCATATTTTACAATGCAGATGTTGTGAAATTTACATATTAACCGAAGATTATTGGACATGAATTGTACATAAATAAACTTTATTTTATGCAAGCAAACGTGTTTTAAAAGAAAAACATTGTTTTGTGTCTACTCCTGGATTTTAGAGATATGTAATATTTTCTTTTCTTTTTTTTTCATTATATTTCATTTAGGAATGTAGAGATATGTAATATTTTCTTTTCTTTTTTTTATTATATTTCTTTTACCAATTTAGTTTGATCTTTCTAATAAGGTGTTGTCACTACCAACCTCCCTATCACCATCCCTGCATTCAATACCATTGTCGCACGACCTCCATCGCTACAACCAATGTCGCCAAAACCTCCGCCACCACTATGCCCCACTAGCACCACGATGGCCCCCTACTGTTGTCCCTATCACCGCCAAAAAAATAGCAAGCCAAGGATGATTGTTTTACCAATCAAATGTATCGCAGCCATAATAAAAAAAATTATACATCAATCACTTTGAAAAAAATTGGTTAAAAAACTTATGTGAAGCAAAACACCATCCAATATTATACGTAGTAAGGATATTCGTTGGATGTGTGAATAGTTCATGAGGTCCCCTAGCCTTTTGTTGGACCAAACCATAATTAAACCATTTAAAGAGACCCACCATCAACGAATAATGTTTATAAACAAACCAGAAAAACCACTGGTTGTTTCACGGCCTTATTGTCATTTTACTAAAGTAAATTACATAATTAAATGGCAAATAAATTGGTGAACTAAGTATTACACGAAAGACGGAAGACATAACATTGGTATTACTTCTTAAACAATATGAGATTGAATCAGTATAGTTTAATTTAATGTGAAATAGCATAACATTGGTATTTTTAAACTGAAAACATAAACCTTAAGGTTAAATTACATATGCAACATAACATATATTGCACATGTGTAATACTATTTTTTTTCCAAAAATAATTTTTAATCTTAAAAATACTAGACTTACAATCAAAAATTGTTCAAAATAAATTGGTGTGTTTTTAAGCTTTTGGTGGTAGTTTTATTATTTTCACATATTTAACTAGTTTTCTCATTATTTTTCCCTCTATATATAGTGGAAGATTTTACATAAGAAGAAATTATTTAAAAAAAATTGTATTTAATGTTACCATAGATTATTAATTTATAGTCTTTCTCTTTAATAGCTAACTACATAAAATTTGTAACTTATTTTCAAATTATATATCTTTTAAAAAAGAATGTATAATAAATTACGAGTTGTGTATAAGAAAGTGTAAGATAAATTTCGATATATGTTGATAAATTTCAATACCTGTAGGATTAATTTCGAAAAGTAACATAAATTTTGGTGTGTGTAGACAAAAAAAATAGTGTGGATGATGTTAGTTTTTATGACTAATTAATTAGTTAAAGATAATAATAAATAAGACGAGAGAAAACTATTTACCGTTTTATAATTTATTGTGGTGTGTTTTCTAAGCTTTGGTAGTAGTTTTATTATTTTCTCACATTTAAGTAGTTTTCTCATTATTTTTTCCATATATATATATATATATATATATATATTGGAAGGTTTAAAGAAGAAGAAATTATTTTAAGAAGAAAATTTGTATTTAATGTTACCATAGATCATTAATTTATAGTCTTTCTCTTTAATAGCTAACTACAATAAATTTATAACTTATTTTTAAAATATGTATCTTTAAAAAAATGCGTGATAGATTACGAGTTGTGTAGGATTAAGTGTAAGATAAATTTCGATATATGTTGATAAATTTCAATACCTGTAGCGTTAATTTCGAAAAGTGCAAGATAAATTTTGATATGTGTAGGCAAAAAAAAATTAGTGTGGACGATGTTAGTTTTTATGACTAATTAATTAGTTAAAAATAATAAATGAGACAAGAGAAAACTATTTACCGTTTTAAGATTCAGTGTGGTGTGTTTTCTAAGCTTTTGGTGGTAGTTTTATTATTTTCTCACATTTAAGTAGCTTTCTCATGATTTTTTCCCTCTATATATAGTGGAAGGTTTAAAGAGAAGAAATTAATTTTAAGAAGAAAATTTGTATTTAATGTTACCATAGATCATTAATTTATAGTCTTTCTCTTGAATAGCTAATTAACTTATAACTTATTTTCAAAATATGTATCTTTAAAAAAAATGTATGATAAATTACGAGTTGTGTAGGATTAAGTGTAAGATAAATCCGATATATGTTGATAAATTTCAATACCTGTAGGATTAATTTCGAAAAGTGTAAGATAAATTTTGATATGTGTAGGCAAAAAAATAGTGCGGATGATATTAGTTTTTATGACTAATTAGTTAGTTAAAGATAATAATAAATGAGTCGAGAGAAAAACTATTTAACGTTTTAGAACTTAGTGTGGTGTGTTTTTTTAATATTTTGTTAGTATTTTTATTATTTTCTCACATTTAAGTTATTTTCTCATGATTCTTTCCCTCTGTATATGTTATGGGTGGAATTTCGAGCTTGTATCCCGAAGGCATATCCTGATATTATATGTTGCGGCCAGGATACTGAAACAGGATATTGGTAACATCTTGCGGGGGTATCCTGCTCGTTAACTAACGATTTTCTTTGGTTGCAAGGTACCAATGTTAAAGGACTTGGTCTACCTGAAGATTAGCTCAAGGTAGTTGAAAAATGGACGTTGATGGCGGAAGAATGGGTCTTGTAACGGTCAGAATAGAAGAAAGGCATATTCTGCGATAATTTCGGATGCTGGTCAATGCTATTAGTGTTGTAACGGTTATATGAGCTGAAGACCCGGACTTATAGTTAATATGCACGTGGAAAACAAGCTGAATAATCCGCCAACGTTCAGAAGGGAATATTCCAAGTATCCTGGGAATATATGATAGTTAGTTATTTCTTGTAACTTTAAAAAGGGAATGCAAGATCATAGGAACACACACACTTTCGAGCTCTCATACTCGTACACTCTCATTTCTTTCCACCAACCACACATTAACACTCACTACTTGCAATCACTGTAACACTTAGTAGCGATCTGGGCATTATCCTGCGCTGTATCCTAATTTTCAAGCAATAAGAAGAATAAGGCAGCTGACTATTGTCAGCTCCCGAGGTTTTGTGCCGACGATCTAGAAAGATCAAGGGCTTTCCTCGTATATCTCGTGTCAACCTTTACTTTATTGCATTGTTTTTACAAATTGATATAGTTCTGTATCCTAGAACTATATCCTGAAACTGCTTGTACTTTCAACCAAGCAAACACATTTTTATCAAGTCTACATAGCACACTACCTCACAAACTAAATTTGATCACTAAATTGCTTCAGTAATTTTTACCAAAACAATTTGGCGCCCACCGTGGGGCAAGTGGTGCTATTTCTAATCAAAAAGTTTTCTAAAATCACTAATCGGTTTTTTATTCTCTAATCTTTTTGCGAGATTATATTTGATGGATTCTCAGTCAGGTTTGAGCTCTTCCTCGGTGCCCGCGTCAAGCTCTGCTGTAACTGGTTCATTACCTCTTCCTCCTCCATCAGTCCAGACTTCTCAGAAAAGGAGTGAAAGCCAAACAGCTCGGGATGCTACTCCTGCTCAAAATGCTTCCAGATCCGGAGTTTCGGCAAGAACTCCGCTTTTTGCTACTAATGATGAAATATTATCTTTGTTTGGTAGTATACAGGATCAAATGAAGAAACAACATGAAACTAACCAACTCATGATGAAGGAAATACAACTCTTGAAATCCAACTCCAAGAGACCTGCTGAGGATATTGTTACCCCTTTGCAGCCCAGGATGTTGTTCGGTAGTATATACCGAGGATAATCAGGGCAATGTCGTACCAAACCATTCCCGGAGCAATGCTCCTGAAATACCCTCACCAGCTAGGATATCGACTGTGAGGGGCCCAGGATACGCTCCAGGATATGGCCAGAATCAACAGACTGTTAACTTATCTAATAATGTTAACACTCTTGCTACTAACAATGTTGGATCTTCGAGGATACAAGTGTAACCTCAGCACTCTCCAAAGAGCTTCAGAAGCTGAAGGATATGTTATCAAGTGTACCTGGGGTAGTGCAGCCCATACCGGAAGTGTCCCAGGATAGTCATAACATATCCCGCTTCGTTCGCCACATTTGTGATGCTGAAATTCCAAAGAGATTCCAAACTCCCAACATGAAGCTTTATGATGGGACGACGGATCCTGAAGAGCATATTGCCCAGTATAGGGAGAGGATGGAAGTGAATCCTATTCCACCGGATCTTAAAGAAGCATGTATCTGCAAGGGCTTCGGTTCTACTCTGACAGGATCAGCCTTGAAGTGGCTCTTAAGCGTTCCATCTCATTCAATTACATCATTTGCTCATTTGGTTAATTTGTTTAACAGTCAGTTTTCTTGTAGTAGAAGCTTTGAAAAACTAACAAGTGACCTCTACAGGATAACACAGGGACCTCAAGAATCCCTTAGGGATTACGTGAACAAATTTAGTATGGAATCCCTGGATATCCCGAACCTTGATGTTGCTACGGTAGAACAAGCATTCAAGATGGGATTACAGAAGGATTCCCAATTTTATCAGGATCTTGTGATGAATCCTTGCAGGAACCTAGACGAAGCTCGGAATAGGGCCTTAAGATATATAAGGCTCGAGGATGACGGGAAGATGCAGGAGAGGATGAATACATCCTCAACATATGAATCGACGAACAGGAAGTCAGAATCCTCATACAAGCCATACCGCTTTAAGCCGTATGCTAAAAATAACAACAAAAGAGTGAATGTTGTCAAAGATGATGATGGAGAAGAATATCCTGAACTTTCACAATATTGTTTTTCTGTGAATATTCCTGAACTAATATATGCCATGCAGGGACTTGGGGATAAAGCGAGATGGCCAAGAAAAGACCAAAGAAAGGCTGATTGGAAAGACAAGTCCAAATGGTGTGCTTATCATGAGGATTTCGGGCACATGACAGAGGATTGTATAGCTCTAAGGAAAGAAATAAGTTACTTGCTGAGCAAAGGCTACCTGAAAGAACTCCTCGGCAAAAAGAAGGATAAGGTTCAGGATACTGACAGGAATCCTGAGAGAGCGACATCACCACCACCAGATGTCAAGATAATCAATTTTATATCTGGGGGTCCGATATATGTGAAACTTCTTATTCTGCAGCTAAGAGGCATGCTAAAGAAGCAAAGGCAGAAAGAGGAGACAAACCAGCCAGGATGACAATGCTCACGAATGACAAAGTGATAACATTCGATAGCGAGGATCGGGATAACATCCAGGATCCTCACCATGATGGTCTGGTAATTACTTTGTATATTGCCAACCATTTTGTACGCAGGATATTGGTAGACAACGGGAGCTCGGTCAACATTATCCAGTTGGAAACCCTGAAAAGAATGAACATTCCAGAAATGGAGATTACCTCGAAATCCACTGTGCTCGTAGGGTTCAGTAGAGAAGCAAAGAACACTATTGGAGAGATAAAGTTGCCTATATATGTTGAAGGAGTGAATTCGATGCAGCGGTTTTGTGTCATGGATTCGTTATCTTGCTATAATATTATATTAGGCAGGCCATGGATTCATGATATGAAGGCTCTACCTTCCACCTATCATCAGTGCGTCAAGATTCCTACTCCTTGGGGCGTAGTCAAGGTGGAAAGCGATCAACAGGAGGTGAAGGAATGTTATTCCTCTTCGATGAAGGCTTCAACAAAATCCCGGACATGATAGCAATTAAGGAAACAAGCACGGGATATCTTGGAGGCTTCGGAGCAGACGTTAAGAAAATTATCCTGGACCAGGATAATCCAGACATCTCGGTGCTTGTAGGGGCTAATATCCCTCAGGATATTAAGAATCAGCTACTAACTTTTTGAAATGCAGGATGTCCACGTTTGCATGGAAACACGAAGACATGACAGGTATATCGAAAGATATTATAACTCACAAACTTGGAATTGACAAATCCTTCAGGCCCATTCAACAAAAGAGAAGGAAATTCGCTCCTGAAAGGAATGCGATTATACAAGAGGAGGTTGAAAGGTTGTTGAAGTCCAAGATGATTAGGGAAGTTAAATTTTCTAAGTGGCTAGCAAACGTGGTGGTCCAAAACAAGAATGGGAAGTGGAGAGTTTGTGTAGATTACACAGACCTCAATAAAGCCTGTCCTAAAGACCCGTTCTCATTACCTCATATAGATTCGATGGTAGATGCAACTGCCAGTCATGAAATGCTGACCTTTATGGATGCATCCTCAGGATTTCAGCAAATCCAAATGGAGCCATCTGACCAAGAAGACACAGCGTTCATGACACCAACAGGTATATACTGTTATACTATCATGCCTTTTGGTTTAAAAAATGCAGGTGCGACATACCAAAGACTAGTTAATATGATGTTTAAAGACAAATTGGGGGACACAATGGAGGTATATATTGATGATATGGTGGTGAGATCCAAGAAGGCGGAGGATCACCTTCAGGATCTGGAATGTGCCTTCAATATCCTGAACCAGTATAATATGAAGCTAAATCCTGCTAAATGCCATTTCGGAGTGGGGGCAGGAAAGTTTTTAGGATATATGGTGACTAAAAGAGGGATAGAAGCAAGTCCAGAACAAATTAAAGCTATCCTGGATCTTAAATCACCATCCAACATGAAGGATGTTCAGAGGTTAACAGGAAGAGTAGCGGCATTAAACATGTTCATATCGAGATCCTCAAAAACATGCAAGGAATTCTATGATATCCTGAAGAAAAACAAAAAGTTTGAATGGGGTGAAAGACATGAAGCTGCCTTGCAAGAGTTGAAGCAATATCTTTCAAGTGCACCCCTGTTGATGAAGCCTGAGGATGGTGAACCCTTATCCCTATATCTTGCAGTATCAGGGAATGCAGTAAGTGCTGTTTTGGTAAAGGATCACGAAGGTCAGCAGTATCCTGTTTATTATGTTAGTAAAAGTTTGTTAGATGCTGAAACTAGATACTCACACTTAGAAAAAATGATATAAGCTCTAGTCTTGGCATCAACTAAGCTTAGACATTACTTTGAAACTGTAACACCTCGTAAAAACCCGTCCTATAAAATTCTGACTCGTGTCCCGCTAATACTCGTATGCCACGTGCTAAAACGAGAGGGACCAAATGCGTCGTACGTTATTTTATAACCTTTGAACGACAATTTAATAGTTAAGGGACTAAAAGTGTCAACATGCTAAAACTAAGCCTCTGAGTGACCTTTTAACGAACCGAGAGTCTTATGATGTTAGTCATACTCTTGTGTGTGCCTAATATGGGCCTAAGATAGCTTTATGCACTAATTATAATGTTTCACGCAAGTTTGGAAGTCAAGGGGCTATTCCTGACAAACTGCGGAAACTTTCCGATTCTCGTATTTTGAATACGGACTTTATATACAAATCCAAATATGTATATACAATAAAATATTGTGTTTTATTGATAAGGATGTGAAGATGTCCTCCGTTGTGAAATTTTGATCGTTTTCGTGTTTGTTAAAGTGTTTTACGCATTTTTGCGAAACGCGCAACCGTACAACCGAACGAACTGACATCCGTGATATTTCCAGACAAAATCCAAGTCACTTATGCCTTAACACCCTTATTAAGCCTAGAAATTAGGTTGAAAGGGGTTACGGGTGACCAACCGCGACGAAACAAAGTCCAGAGACCAAAATTGAAATATTTGAGAAATGGTCACCCCCGCGTGTCGCGCTGGAACATGTTGTTCCCTCGTGTGGCGTGACGGCATGGGTTTCGCAGAATTCTGCATGCCAGCTGCAGACCTGCATGTCTGCCACCTTCGCGAATTTCCACCATAACTCTGCTCAAGACACGTACCTGGACACTTGTTCACCTCTAGGATGCATGTCCAACACTTGTCTTGATCCTCATCAACCTCCTACTCCATAAATTTAAGCTTGATTCATCCACCAAAGGACTTGCATGTTCTTGAAATTCACTCTATCAATTCATTGCAAGTTCCAGAGCTTCAAGGATCTTCAAATCCACTCAAAATTCGTGCTAGGACATTTTGTAAGTGTTCTTAATCCTCCTTTTTCAGTTCATCATCCATTTGAGCTAAAAGTCAAGTTCGTCGTAAAGTACTTTGACTTTGAGCTTAAATATCTATAGTCCAGCCATAGATCGATTCAAACATGGCTACGTGACCATAATGAGGTAGGTATTAATCCCCCAAGAGGGCACCTCCTAATTACCTTGTTTGCATGACCGATTGACGAGTGAAAGTTATTCATAAAAAGTCAAATTGGGTCGGATTTGGTAATAAACGCATAACTAGTAACATGCATGTCATAAAATCTGTTTTATCATTCTAATAACTTGGTATTAATTATAAGAACATGTAGGAGCATGTTCGGCTCGTCAAATCCAGGTCTATGGTCGGTTCGCAACCGAAAGTCGCAAGGTTTGACTTCTGCTTTGACTTTCAGTTCTGACCCGATTTAGAGTCTTTCAAGGCCGATTCTAAGTTGCATTATGATCCTTATATGAAGTAGTATAACCCTCTGTGGTCATACTACATGATCATAATCATATTCCGAGTTATGCACAATTTTCATCAATGTGCTAAATATGACTACTTCAACCTTTTTGCGTAAAATGAGATTTAAAACAAAAACGACCATCTAAACAAGTTACCTACTGTTATGGTGACTTGTTTGACTTACATGCATGTCATTAAATTGGTCATAATCTGCGTTTTTCCTAAATATTGCAAATCAAGCTTTTAAAGGACCGAAATACCCTTTTCGGCAAATAAATTATTTTAAACGTAACTCCTACAATAAAATACTTTACCAACCGATGTTATAATATATTTAGGATTATTTGGGATACTAAATCAGTTTATGAACTGAGTTTATGTAAAGGTTCTTGCATGGTGTCGATAAATGACGATAATGCCCATACGGTGCATAAAATAAGTTTTAGAGATATTTTCTCAACCAAAGCTTTTACCTACTGACTTTATATATTAAATAAATTATTTTGGTTGTATAGACATAATCAAAACAGTAACTTTCCTTAAACATCGATTTAAATCGTCATTTAGCGACTTTATCGCCTTTTCGACGCATAGTATGGGTTAAAACCATGTCTAAGCATCAAGACTTGTTATCTGCTGATTTTAAAACTTACTTAAATATATTTGCAGTAGGTTCAAGCTATAAACTCAGATTTCCAAATAAGTCCTCAAATCTATGTGTAAAATGACCAAAATGCCCTTTCGGGGCATAGTTTGGTCTTTAATTATAAACCACACATATATTTGATACCCTACTGATATAACATAATAAACTAACTATTTTTATAAATAATGTATGGCCATAACATCATATTATTCACCAACTTCTTTTTATGAGTCGTGAAATGACCAAAACGCCCTTTTGAGGCATTGTTGATTTTAAAACTATAACGGACATACAAGTTGATGTCCTACTGATATTGAAACTTGTTTAAAGTATATTGGCATATGAAACTCTTTCATGACTCATCTGGTTACCCGGTATTGCTTATATACGTACGGTTAAGCCTACGAGACAAGTTTACGTAGTTTAACCGAACAGGTTTAACCTTATCATTTTTATCTCAAATTCTAGAATGTTAATAGTTTACCCATATTTTACAAGTCTTAATACTTGTTGGGTTAAACTACATTCTGTTCAGGTCACCGCTTAATCAAGCGTATCGTACCGTTCTTAATATTTTAAACTAGTCGATCCAAGTCAATGACTTAAATAAGATCCGCTATCATTCTAATTGGTTATTTATACCATCATTCCAGACTAGGGCCTTCCGATAAATTGTACCTACGCTTAATTAGTTGGATACGGCTGTGCTTATTATATTTCTTATTTAAAAGGACTTGCTAAGCTTAGGTAAATACTCTTAACCTATTTTTCCCTATACGGGCTTGGGATACGGTAAAATATTTACCGCATGGTCGGGTATGGGATTCGAAGACCTATGTGTCGGGAAATTCAAATAACCCATTTTAATTCGTATTGCTTGAACAAAACATTGAGGTTAATGCGACCGTGTCCTGGATATCCGTGTCTCATTTAATTGCAAATGGCCATGACCTAAGCACGGGGTGTAGGCATACACCTGACAGATGCGAAACGGTTTAAATAAATGATTTATGCCCAACACGGGTGTTCCTAATAAAGGAATAAATTATAATTTACATAAACGATTTATGCCCAATACGGGTGTCCCATTAGAGGTTTTCCCAATAAGGGAATAGGTGGTGTGTCGGTTAATCATGAACCGGCATAGTTTTAGGTCCCCGTATGTATGTCAAGTTATGTAAATCTGATAACATGAGATATAGTTTGTCCCAAGTTATTTATAAAACATATGTACCAATGTGTACATAAAAAATGATTTCGAAATGTTTTCAAAATGAGTCGGTTGAGTGTATTTACCAGTGAAAGCTGACGTATTTTCAAAACAATTAACTTACAGGTACAAATACGTAAATAGGCCGGAAGCTGCTCAGTAGAAACATAAGAGGATCTTGCAAATCCTTAGATGTCCCAAGTCTGTTAATCATCTTTGTACATTTTTTATCCTCCTGTGGATTTTCATTACGAGCCATTGTATTTGAACTTTAAACCTTTCAGCTTGTAAAAATATTTTAAATCCAAGACTTCCGCTGTGCTATTCTGTGTTTCTTGGTTATGATGACATCAACATACGTCACGATACTCCCCATCCGGGCCCACCGAGATTGTGTTGGAAATACGGGGTGTGACAGGTTGGTATCAGAGCCAACGTTTGAGTGAATTAAACACTAGCCTTTTGTGTTTAATCTCAAATGACACAGTAGCATATTCCTTATACCTTCCGAGTCTAGACATAACATAGAAATATTCTCATCCCTGTCAAATTGCATTGTGCTTCGATTTTATGTATTTCAGAAATAGTCGCCAAGCAAGGAAGCCGTTGGGGAAGAATTCTTCTCATCCGAAGCAATGGAATGCTATGTTTCATACCACGATTAAGATAAGCGTGCGATCGATTGGAGAAAAGATTTTTATAAACTTATTCCTAAATCCAGACCCATTGAAACCTTAAACCAGACTTCAGAGTCCACACCGGAGGTCCCTGAGACTCAAATTTTGAAGTCTGTATATGTGGAGTTCATACCAGAGGTCCCTGAGACTCCAACTTCTAAGATAATATCGGTGGATACTTATGACCCATATTTCTTACATCCAAGTTTTGGAATTCCATACTCGGATTATACTTGCCAAACTCCAATCCGTGATCCATTTGATTTTTAAAACCTTGAATCCTTGGATTCTATTTCTACATCGAATCCCGATTTGGAAAAATCACATTACCAACTAACCTTTAGTGTTAGTACCTATGCAAATAACCGTAAAGAGAAATATCAGGAATAAACAAAAGAGGCATAAGAGACTCCTTCTTTCAATCGTGTCTCATTTTCATTTGAGTCCCTAAGAGGATATGTCCCTTCTATTTAGTCCCTGCATGGGCATTTGTTTGTTTTAGTCCCTTTGTGGACACATTATTTCATTGTAGTCTCTTCATGGACATATTATTTCATTACGGTCCCTTCGTGGATATGGTATTTCTTATAGTTCCTTTATGGACTTATGATATATTTCCTTTTGTCCTTGTGTGGACTTGTATTGTTTTTATGTCCCTGTGTAGATAAGTTAATATTAAAAGTCATGTTCAAGGCACTATTGTAAATTCTTAATGATTATTGGAAAGATTTGAAATTTATTATCATCTATTCATTACATTCTTTGCTTAAGCGATCGCCTCGATTTTAATTCAAACTTTATTGATCCGCGATATGATTCAAAAAGATCTTCTTGATGGTTTACCCCAGTCAAGTGACAAGTTCACGTTAATTGGAAAATTTAATAGTAGTTAAGATGAAATAACCTTCTACCAAGATAGTTAAGGAAGATTATCCCTTCTATCCAGAGGTGGTGGACTATGTTCAAGCCTCCAAGCTTTTATGATCAATGCGATCATGGCTACATTGTTAAACCATTAAGACAAAATTATTCCTTTTAGCATTCAAGTAATGTTAATACTCCTGGCAGTGTGACTTGAGGAACCACACTAGTCGTCTTGGTGAATGACTATGTCCAAACCTTATAGCTTACGTGATCGAATTTGATCCCAGCATATATCATCAATACGATGATCATAATTTAACATCCATTAATGATGTAGTGCCTACGGGCCAAAAAAAATAAATAAATAAATTTAACATCCATTAGTGATGTAGTGCCTACGGGCCATAATTAACATCCAATAGTGATGTAAGTGCCTACGGGCCATAATTTAACATCCATTAGAGATGTAGTGTCTACGGACCATGATTTAACATCCATTAGTGATGCAATACCACTAAGCTATGACTTAACATCCATTAGAGGTGTTTCGCCTATAGGCTATATATATATATATATTATATCGTCCATTTGAGACATTGATAGTTATGATCTTCTATGATTCCCTGTCTAAGGTGCTAAGCTATGCTCAAGCTTTATAGTCTATATGATCAGTGCGATCATGATTAATATCATCCATACAATAATCATATCATTAACATCCTTAGTGATGTTATGCCTACATTATACTGTATCATCAATAAGACAATGACAATTGTGACCATTATGGTTCCTTGTCCAAGGTGTTGGGCCATGCCCAAGCCTCATAGTCAATATGATCAATACGATCGTGACTACTATCATCAGTGTGATGACTATTATTTTAACATCCTTTTCGAAATATCAATTGATTCGCCTACGGGCCACATAATATCGTCATTCATGACAACGACAGTTGTGGTCTATGACTCCCTGTCCAAAGGTTATGAACTATCTTCAAACCTTAAAGCCCCTTAATCAATAAGATTGCGGCTTATATATATATCTTATTATATTCCTATGAAAAGGCCTTTGTGCCATATTCTTTTGTCTTTCATGACCAGGCATTTTATGCCATATTACCTAATGCCCTTCATGACCAGCCCTTGTGCCAAATTTATATGTCCTTTTGTGACAAGGCCTTAGTGCCAAATCTACATGTCCATTAGTGACAAGACCTTTTATGCCATATCTATATGTCCTTAGTGACAAATCTGTTCGTGCCTTATCCATATGTCCTTTAGGGACAAGGTCCTTTTTGAGCCAAATTTTAAGTCCTTGTGACAAGCTTACGAGCTGCTTAATTTGTCACTACGGGAAAGACAGATGTGACTTTTTGATCCACTGTCTGACACTTCTAGACTATGTCCGATCTTTATAAATACCTATGATTGTCCTTTGAAACCTAGGTTATGTATATATATATTAGACATTCATTTAAAATGCCAAAGCCTAACAGTTGTGACCTTGAACACACTGATTCAAAGGGCAAAGGAATTATATATCCAATTTAAAGCCAGTATGGTTTAATAGTACCATGGCGAATATACAATGAGTCATCAAATGCGAATGACCCAAAAATCAAATATAAAATTGGTGAATTATGCCAAACAGGTCAATATGGCAAATTCTAGGGAGAATGATAGCAAGCTAAATGATGATAATGTTGAGGACAACATTGTCATAAGTAAGAAGGACTTACAAGCTTTAATTGCCACGGAAGTAGGCAAGGCTATGAACGCCTATACTGAAAGGCAACAGGAATCGAGTTCATCTCGCTCCAAGCATTTATCAAAACACTCATCTACACCTCGTTCGAATCAAAGGAATAGCGAGGTACACCCCTCAAATGTAAGGAGTAAGACTTAAAGACAGGAGCATCAAGATAAGATACGTTTCAATAAGGATGAGTGTTCATACAAGTATGTCGTATCCTGTAAGCCCCGTGATTTCGATGGGGAAAAAAGGGGCGATGGAAGCCTTAAGATAGTTAGATGAAATGGAAACTGTTGTTGAGATCAGCGACTGTGCTAATGAGAATATTGTGAAGTTTCTTTCACAATCGTTTAAGGGCGATGCCCTAATCTGGTGGAAGACTATGATACAATCTGCTGGAAAGGTCCATCTGTATAATTTAAGTTGGTCCAAATTTGTGGACCAGATTAAAGAAACTTATTGTCCACCTCATGAGTTGGAAAGGATAGAAACGGATTTCTTATCTCTAGTAATGAAAAATTTAGATTGTCGGAAGTATGTGACCGACTACAACTCCTTATCTAGGTTAGTACCATACCTAGAATCCCCTGAGCCCAAATGCATTGCGTGATTTATTGGTGGCTTAGCGCCAGAAATTAAAGGAATGGTTAGGGCTTCAAATCCTAGCACATATAGGTCTGCTGTAGACTTAGCTCTGACTCTTACTCAGGATTTAGTGAGACAAAAATTAGTCAAAGTTGAGACTGACGGAAAAAGAGAAAGGGAGGAAGATAACTCCTAGAAATCTAAGAAAAAGGGAAAATCTAGAATCAATAAGAGTCAACATGAGTCTGATAAAAAACCTACGTGCGACACCTGCAACAGAAAGCACTGGGGACAGTGTCGAACAGACCAAAAGCCAAAGCAATGTGGCACCTGTAAAAGAACTGGTCATCAGTCCCATGAATGTAGGAACATGAAGAATGCAAATTGTTTCAGCTGTGGCGAGAAAGGCCACATTAGTACGAATTGCCCTATAGCTACTAAAGAAGGTGCAGCTAAGTCGGGAGAAGCTAAGAAAGGAAATGACTGAAATTTTCTAAGGAGTGCCGTAAGCAGTAAAAATCAATAGTGTCATCAGGTACATTCCTTATCATTAATCAAGGATATGTTTTCTAAGAGTCCTGTTTTAATTCAGGCATTAATAAGTCTTTCATAAACCATAAGTCCAGAAAACTTTTATATATATTCATGAGAACTCCAGATATTAAGTATAAGGTAGAACCTACCGATGAAACCTTAGAAATCGCTTCTTTTTTATGGATGCTCTTATCCATAAAAATCAGTCATGCTCTTCATTCAGTTGAAGTACGATGAATTTTTATTATTATTATTTAAATTATATTATTTTTTTATTATTCTCATTTACTTCTATCGACTGCGAATACCAAACTAGCATGATAAAAGCGCCATATGATAATTGACAGTACCTTAGTGTGTTCCAAAGATTGCTTTCATGCCTGATCAACATGAAGGTTTAATGCATGGAACCCCTAGAATCTCCTAATAATCATATTGTACTAAGATCAGCTGTATTGGTATTCAAGGAGATATTCCCTATGAAAACGCCTGAGTAAGTGCCTCTACTCAAGGCATCCAAGTATTCGAAAAACGAGTGCACCTTTTACATAATTGGAGATATTAGATGAACCAAAGGATCATATTAAGGCTATCTCTAATATCCTCGAATATCTGATATTTTCTTTGATAAACTATCGGTTTACCTCCCCGATAAGCAAGTGGAGTTAAGATTGACATTTACTAGGAGCTGCACCTGTTGCAAAAGCTCCATATCGACTAAAACCATTGAAAATAGAATAAATTAGATCCCAATTGAATGGAATTATGAAGAAAGGCTTGTACAGCCTAGTTCGTCACTTTAGGAGTTTCGATATTGCTTATTAAGAAAGACGGTTCAATGTGGCTATGCGTTGATTACCGCAAGATTAAACAAGGTAACGATCAGGAATCGTTAACCGTGGCCCAGGATCGACGATTTGTTCAACCAACTACAAGAGTTAGATACTTCGTTAAGATTGATTGGATAGTAGTTGGAATAACCATCTCACCCCAGTTATGTTCTCCTATACTATTAATTGTTATATTAGTATCAAGGCGGCTCCCTTGGAGGCCTTGTATTGGGAAAAAGGTCAAACACCCATTTGATTGGGCATAAGTTGGGAAGACCCAACTAATAAGACCTAAGGGTGTCTTGGAAACCATGGATAAGATAATACAAATCCAAGATTTGTCTCAAAACTCTCGGAAAGCGGCAGAAGAACTTCATTGACGAGGTTCATAAACTTATTTAGTTCCCAATAAGGGACAAGGTGCTATCGACGATATCACCCTGGAAAGGTGTGATATGTTTCAGTGAAGAGAGCAAGATAAGTCTTAGATATATGGGACCATTCGAGGTGATCGGATGTGTCGAGTCTCTAGCTTATAAGCTAACTTACTTGAGGAGTCTAGTGGAATTCACAATGTGTTCCACAAATGCAATTTAAAGAAATGTTTAGCTAATGAGTTGCAAGCTATGTCACATAATGGTGTGCAAATAAATAAGAGTCTATGGCTTTGCTGGGAAACCGGAATCGACTGAAGATCGATAAGATAAAAGCTTTGAAGGAAACACGTGCCCATTATAAAGGCCAAATGGGAAGTCTGTAGAAATCCCGAGTGCATGTGAGGTCAAGTCCACTATGGGACAATAAAACTTCTAACTTTTGAATAAAATCTCGAGGTCGAGATTTCTTCTAAGGGGGTGAGGATGTAACACCTCGTAAAAACCCGTCCTATAAAATTCCAACACGTGTCCCGCTAATACTCGTATCCACGTGCTAAAACGAGAGGGACCAAATGCCTCGTACGTTATTTTATAACCTTTGAACGGCAATTTAATAGTTAAGGGACTAAAAGTGTTAACATGCTAAAACTAAGCCTCTGAGTGACCTTTTAACGAACCGAGAGTCTTATGATGTTAGTCCTACTCTTGTGTGTGCCTAATATGGGCCAAAGATAGCTTTATGCACTAATTATAACGTTTCACGCAAGTTTGGAAGTCCAGGGGCTATTCCTAACAAACTGCGGAAACTTTCCGATTCTCGTATTTTGAATACAGACTTTATATACAAATCCAAATATGTATATACAATAAAATCTTGTGTTTTATTTATAAGGATGTGAAGATGTCCTCCGTTGTGAAATTTCGATCATTTTCGTGTTTGTTAAAGCGTTTTACGCATTTTTTCGAAACGCGCAATCGTACAACCTAACGAACCGACATCCGTGATATTTCCAGACAAAATCCAAGTCACTTATGCCTTAACACCCTTATTAAGCCTAGAACTTAGGTTGAAAGGGGTTACGGGTGACCAAACGCGACGAAACAAAGTCCAGGGATCAAAATTAAAAATTTTGAGAAATGGTCACCCCCGCGTGTCGCGCGGGAACATGTTGTTCCCTCGCGTGGCGTGACGGCATGCGTTTCGCAGAATTCTGCATGCCAGCTGCAGACCTACATGCCTGCCGCCTCTTTTCGCGAATTTCCACCATAACTCTGCTCAAGACACGTACCTGGACACTTGTTCACCTCAAGGATGCATGTCCAACACTTATCTTGATCCTCATCAACCACCTACTTCATAAATTGAAGCTTGATTCATCCACCAAAGGACTTGCATGTTCTTGAAATTCACTCTATCGATTCATTGCAAGTTCCAGAACTTCAAGGATCTTCAAATCCACTCAAAATTCGTGCTAGGACATTTTGTAAGTGTTCTTAATCCTCCTTTTTCAGTTCATCATCCATTTGAGCTAAAAGTCAAGTTCGTCGTAAAAGTACTTTGACTTTGAGCTTAAATCTCTATAGTCCAACCATGGATCGATTCAAACATGGCTACGTGACCATAATGAGGTAGGTATTAATCCCCCAAGAGGGCACCTCCTAATTACCTTGTTTGCATGACCGATTGACGAGTGAAAGTTATTCATAAAAAGTCAAACGGGGTCAGATTTGGTAATAAATGCATAACTAGTAACATGCATGTCATAAAATCTGTTTTATCATTCTAATAACTTGGTAATAATTATAAGAACATGTAGGAGCATGTTCGGCTCGTCAAATCCAGGTATAAGGTCGGTTCGGAACCGAAAGTCGCAAGGTTTGACTTCTGCTTTGACTTTCAGTTCTGACCCAATTTAGAGTCTTTCAAGGCCGATTCTAAGTTGCATTATGATCCTTATATGAAGTAGTATAACCCTCTGAAGTCATACTACATGACCATAAGCATATTCCGAGTTATGCACAAGTTTCATCAATGTGCTAAATAAGACTACTTCGACCTTTTTGCGTAAAATGAGATTTAAACCAAAAAACAACCATACAAACAAGTTACCTACTGTTATGATGACTTGTTTGACTTACATGCATGTCATTAAATTGGTCATAATCTGCGTTTTTCCTAAATATCGCAAATCAAGCTTTTAAAGGACCGAAATACCCTTTTCGGCAAATAAATTATTTTAAACGTAACTACTACAATAGAATACTTTACCAACCGATGTTAAAATATATTTAGGATTATTTGGGATACTAAATCAGTTTATGAATTGAGTTTATGTAAAGGTTCTTGTATGGTGTCGATAAATGACGATAATGCCCTTACGGTGCATAAAATAAGTTTTAGAGATATTTTCTCAACCAAAGCTTTTACCTACTGACTTTATATATTAAATAAATTATTTTGGTTGTATAGACATAATCAAAACAGTAACTTTCCTTAAACATCGATTTAAATCGTCATTTAGCGACTTTATCGCCTTTTCGACGCATAGTATGGGTTAAAACCATGTCTAAGCATCAAGACTTGTTATCTGCTGATTTTAAAACTTACTTAAATATATTTGCAGTAGGTTCAAGCTATAAACTCAGATTTCCAAATAAGTCCTCAAATCTATGTGTAAAATGACCAAAATGCCCTTTCGGGGCATAGTTTGGTCTTTAATTATAAACCACACATATATTTGATACCCTACTGATATAACATAATAAACTAACTATTTTATAAATAATGTATGGCCATAACATCATATTATTCACCAACTTCTTTTTATGAGTCGTGAAATGACCAAAACGCCCTTTTGAGGCATTGTTGATTTTAAAACTATAACGGACATACAAGTTGATGTCCTACTGATATTGAAACTTGTTTAAAGTATATTGGCATATGAAACTCTTTCATGACTCATCTGGTTACCCGGTATCGCTTATATACGTACGGTTAATGTAACACCCTGATCGCATAATACAACAACACACGGCGGAAATATCAGGGAGTCACGTTACAAATTGCTCAGCCACAACGGTATATAAAGCTTCGAAAGGTGCCATGCCGATACTTGAATGATAGCTGTTGTTGTACGAAAATTCAACTAATGGTAGATGAGCGTCCCAATTTCCCTTGAAGTCTATGACACATGCTCGAAGCATATCTTTCAAGAGTTTGAATGGTGCGTTCAGATTGTCCATCAGTTTGAGGATGATAAGCGGTACTGAGGTCTAATTGTGTACCCAAAGCGGCTTGTACGGCTTGCCATGTTCGTGAAGTGAAACGACCATCACGATCTGAAATAATGCTTAACGGTACACCATGACGGCTTACGATTTCGCTGATGTAGATACGAGCTAACTTCTCGTTCTTGAAATCTTCGCGGATCGGAATGAAGTGAGCTGATTTTGTAAGACGATCAATGATTACCCATATAGTGTCATACCCACCAGAAGTGCGAGGTAACCCGGTAATGAAGTCCATGGTTATGTTTTCCCACTTCCATACAGGTATTTCAGGTTGGACCAGAAGTCCTGAGGGTCTTTGATGTTCAGATTTTACCTTGGAACATGTAAGGCACTTGGAAACAAAAACAGCAATATCCTTTTTCATTCCAGGCCACCAGTAGGTGTATCAAAGGTCTTGATACATCTTGTCGGCTCCTGGGTGTATAGAGTATCGTGTCTTGTGTGCCTCATTCATAAGGAATTCACGAAGGTTGTTGTGGTCAGGAATCCAAATGCGATCTAGATAGTACAGAATACCGTCGGATTTGGTTTCAATTTTAAGTTCAGCTCCACAGGACAGCTCCTTTCATACGTCGTCTTCCGTTACTGAAACATGTTGGGCTTCTCGAATTTGATCTTTGATATCTGTTATGATTTGCGAACATAGCAGACGAATGGAGTTCGCATAACCCTTTCGACTGAGTGCATCGGCCACCACATTTGCCTTGCCAGGATGATACCGAATTTCACAGTCGTAGTCATTAAGAAGTTCAACACATCTCCGTTGCCTCATGTTTAACTCCTTTTGGTTGAAGATATGTTGGAGGCTCTTATGGTCAGTGTATATTTCACACTTAGTACCGTAGAGATAATGTCTCCATATCTTAAGAGCGAATACAACGGCTCCAAGTTCTAGGTCGTGGGTGGTGTAGTTCTTCTCATGAGTTTTGAGTTGTCTAGAAGCATAAGCTATCACCTTTCCTCTTTGCATTAGAACACAGCCTAGTCCTTGCCCTGACGCGTCGCAATAAACCACGAAGTCATCACAACCTTCAGGAAAAGTGAGGACAGGTGCGTCACAGAGTTTTTGTTTAAGGGTTTGGAAGGCTTCTTCTTGTTTGGGTCCCCATATGAAGGGTTTTCCTTTATGAGTTAAAGTCGTGAGTGGTACAGCAATACGAGAGAAATTTGCAATGAAACGGCGATAATAACCAGCCAAACCAAGAAATGATCTTACTTCGGTTGGTGTACGTGGCGCTTGCCATTCCTGTACTGCTTTGATCTTTGAGGGGTCGACATGTATTCCATTGTCATTGACGACATGTCCAAGCAATTGTACCTCTTTTAACCAGAATTCACATTTGGAGAATTTGGCGTAGAGCTTTTCATTCTCTAAGAGTGTAAGGATGAGTCGAAGGTGTCGTTCATGATCAGACTTAGACTTTGAGTAAATGAGAATGTCGTCGATGAAGACTATAACAAAGCGATCGAGATAGGGTTTGCAGACTCTGTTCATTAGATCCATGAAGACAGCTGGAGCGTTGGTTAGACCAAATGGCATGACCATGAATTCATAATGACCATAACGAGTTCAGAAGGCGGTCTTTGGGACGTCTTCTTCATGTACTCTGAGTTGATGATAACCAGAACGAAGGTCGATTTTTGAAAAATAGCTGGCGCCTTGAAGTTGGTCAAGAAGATCATCAATGCGAGGTAAAGGGTAGCGGTTCTTGACCGTTAACTTGTTGAGTTCTCTATAGTCGATGCACATGCGAAACGTTCCATCTTTCTTCTTCACAAAAAGGACAGGTGCACCCAAGGCGAGGAGCTAGGACGTATGAATCCTTTGTCAGTCAACTCTTGCAATTGACTGGCTAGCTCTTGCATTTCGGAGGGGGCTAACCTATAAGGATATTTTGCAACTGGTGTAACTCCAGGTATAAGATCAATGCGGAATTCGACTTCTCTCACGGGAGGAAGTCCTGAAATGTCGTCAGGAAAAACTTGTGGAAAATCTTTTACTACTGGGATGTCTTCAAGTTTCTTCTCCTTGGTTCCCTTTTTGATGACATGAGATAGAAATGCGACATAATTCTTGCGGAGATATTTTCGGGCTTGAAGACAGGACATTAATTTGAGCCCTTTCGATGGGGTTTCTCCAAAGATTCGTAGAGTCTGACCGTTTGTAAGAGGAATGCGTATAAACTTTTCGCGGCATACAACTTCAGCATGGTGATGGCTGAGCCAGTCCATACCAATTATAATGTCAAAGCTTCCCAACTTAATAGGTATAAGGTCAACTGGAAAAATCGTGATCGTTTAAGGTGAGAGTACAATTGCGTATAATAGAGTTTAATGAGACTGGTTTTCCGTCAGCAACTTCCACCGTTATGGATTCCATGAGTTTATCACGAGTTTGGTTGAGGATGGGTTCAAATTCTAAAGATACAAAACTTTTATCCACGCCAGTATCAAATAACATGGTTGCATAACTACCATTGATGAGAAACGTACCGTTAACCACATTGTTGTCGGCCCTAGCTTGATTGGCGTTGATGTTGAAAGCTCTTCCTCTAGCAGGTGGAGGAGCTTGGTTAGCTTGATTCACCGGATTTGCTTGAGCTTGAGCATGTATAATGTTCACCAAGCGTGGACAAGTGTTTCTAAAGTGGTTTGGGTCTCCACAATTGTAGCAAGCCCGCATAGGTTGCACCATGGGATAGTTGGGTTGGTAGTAGGATTGGGCTATATGTTGGGTAGGTGGTAGTAGTAGAGGTTGTTGGGCTTGACCCACTATCTGATGGTGGGTTTGGGTTGAGGGCTGGTGGCGGTTCGTTAGCTGAGGTATGCGACAGGTTTGAATGGTGTGACCTGCGCGACCACAACCGGTACAATGTTGGCAGGGATGATCAAGAAAGTGATGGTATTGGCAACGGTTGCATTTTGGGTATGGGCCGGAGTATGGCCTTTTATATGGTGCAGGTGAGGGGGCAACTTGGGTAATGGGTGCAGCGGGGATATGGAAATTTGTTTGTGTGACAGCAAAGTTTCTGGTGTTACGTTTCCTCTTGTTAGCAAACTTAGAGGAGGAGGTGGAACGGTTTGAAGTTTGGCCCTCAACGGGGGCTTTCTTTTTCTCATCTTTAAATTTACCGTTGCGAATTCGATTCTGGGTAAGCTCAGTAGCTAGTTCCATAGCAGCTTCAAGTGTTGCAGGCGAAGTGCTGAGAACTGAGTCTTGGATTTTCGAGGGGAGACCTCGAATATAGTGTTCGACTAAACGGTAAACTGGGATGAACAAGTTAGGGACCATTTGGTTCAACTCTAAAAACCTCTTGTTGTAGGAAGTATGATCTCCCTCCTTTTGCTTCAACGAATGAAATTCATCCTCTAACTTTTTGATCTCGCTTCTAGGACAGAAACGTCTCGTCATAATTTCCCTTAACTCCTCCCACGTTAAGGCCATTGCATCTTCGATTCCTCTCTTACCCTTTTCAGTATTCCACCAGGTAAGAGCTACCCAAATAGCCTCCCGGTTGCGTATCGTACCTTGCGATCCTCGGGACAATCGCAGTTGAGGAAGGTGTTTTCCATTTCCTCAAACCAGCGGAGGAGAGCAGTGACACCTTCGGTCCCTTCAAATTTTGGAGGATCGCAAGACTTGAAATGTTTATATGAGCACTTTTTGGTAGGAGGGTTGCCGATGTTCTGGTCTTCTTGCTGGGGAGGATTGATGGGATTTGCGGCGAGAGCTTGTTGGACTTGAACTACAATGTCAGGAAGCACCGCGGCCATTTGTTTCGCGATTTGGGTGGCCAAGCGTTCGTTTGACCTTCCTGATCTTCTACCCCCTCGTTGTTGCCTAGCCGACATCTACAGGAATATACATAAGAAGATTGTGAGTTTATGGAGTCTTTTTAGGTGTCATGTGTCTTAAAAAAAATAAAAATAACATAAACATCAATAATGCAACTACATCCATAGGATGTCATGGGTTTGCTCATGTTGGGCCTCAAATGTCCCCCATACCTTCACCTGTATAGTCATGTGGGCCCCCATGACTACTGGCTTAGTAGGATTCACATTAGTATTGGCGGTTTAACACTTGCATCACCCGAATGAAAACCATGAAATATGTTTACGAGATGTATGGTCGGAAGGTGTACAGGTGTAGACACAATGACAACTCAAAGTGGGGTTAGCTCACACGACGTTTGGTATAGCATGCTTTGGCCTGATAGGTCCTTCGTACTCTCATCGTTAGTCCCCAGGTAGGCAAACTAGTCCTTTATTTTGGATTTATACGAATGTCAAGCCTAGACAGGACGTTCCGACTACCGATACTTATACCCTTCCCAGTTACTACATGCCCGTCATGAGAACTCACTTTGATGTGATTTGAAAATACAAAAATCGTTGTAAAAATCATGGAAATGATGTGGTGTGTGCTCTCATGGATATGATATGTTATGAGAATTTGATTCATGATAGGCATTGTATAATAATAATATGTACTTATGAACATGCTTGCATAACATTGAATGTAACATTAAACATAAAACATATAAACATCATGAATTTTGCATGTAACACACAAAAAAAAATTTTAAAAATTCTAATCAACAATAGTATAGGCTCTAAGGGTCTAATAACCTATCCTATATCCCTATAGTCATGGCTCTGATACCAATCTATCACACCCCGACCCGCTGCGGAATAAGAGTCGGGGCATAATTGGGTTATCACCAAAGCTCATGATATTTACTAATATGTTTCATATTTATTAAATTCAAAATTACATCCTCAATATTTCAAACATGTCATACAATTACAAAGAAAGATAATCAACTAAACATTCCAAAGTCTAAACCGGTTTATTCTTCTAAGCCATCCTATATGTTTCTTGCTGCAGCTGGATCACCTGTATCATGTGTAAAAATGGGGGGTTTTGTGTCAACATAAGTTGGCGATGTGAACCTTGTTAGAAAACATTTATTATTGATTTCTTGTTATATTTATTAAGGAAAATTGTGCAATAATCATATGTGAGCAAACGTAACTAATCATACAATAACAATAACAACAACAACAATAACATACAATAACAAACCAACTTGCATGAATATATAACATGAATGATACTATATATGTTGGCAACGTCACGTTCACGCGCATAGGTAATGGGGAACGGACGGCCTATGATAAATGTCTGTGCGATCAAGGCTCAATCAAACGGAGCCGATCGTATGTTGGCAACGCCTAGTTCACGCTCATATGTAATGGGGAACAGCTCAACGCTCATATGTAATGGGGAGCGGCGGCCTATGATAATGTATGTACTGAAAATGATAAATTTAATCTAAATAATAACCACACAAACAGTTGATACATGATGAATACACATTTGTTCATAGATATGATGGATGCACAATAGTTTATATGTAATAAATGATAAGACACATGATACACCCCAAAAACGTGTTTAAAACGGGGAATTTGTAGAGATTCACTCACATTGGGTGCGTTCGGTTGAGGATGATGAATGCGCACGAGTTTAGAGGATTGATCGACGAGAATTAACTAACCTAAATAATAACGAAAAGGTACGGTAAATGAGTGGATTTTATTAATAATTTTAATAAGATTTTTAGATATATTTTTTTGTGAGTTTAAGGCTATTTTCTAACTTAAAAACATTATTTTTAAGTATTTTTAATTGATTTTTAAATTAAATAAATAAATAAAAATATATAAAAGAATGTTGACTTTTGAGTTGACCATTGACCGTTGACTGTGAATGTTGACTGTTTGACCGGTTCGCTGGTGTGCAAGTGTGCGCCGGGTAAGGCTCGAACCCGAGACCTCCCGTACGCGTGTACGCAGCTCTACCAACTGAGCTACGTGTCTAACCCAAAATATTTCTGTTTTTAATTATATTTATATACTGTTTTAATTTATTCAAAATTCATTTATTTTTAAAAAGGATTTTAATTATCGAACCGGTGCCGTCAACAGGTCTCGAACCCGGGACCTATGATTTAGTGTTGCACACAGTCCACCGCTGGACTGTGTGTCTAACTTGGTTAATATACTGATTTTTATTATACTTAACATCTTCAGTGAGTTAACCCGGTTCGGTTCTAAAAAAAACATTTTTATTTCCGAGAATAGGGTCGTGATAGGAATCGAACTCGAGACGTATGTTTATTGTTTGCACACAGTCCACCGCTGGACTGTGTGTCTAACCCGTTTATTATACCGATTTTAATTAATCTTATATTCATAATCGACTTCATCTTCTTCACTCAAGAACACAGACAACGATTAATCAACTGAACTTGCTTAATTCGATTAACAGGCGTATGAATGATTAAAATGTAACGGATAGGAAAAGGTTTTGGGAATGAACATACCGGAATGACGACTTTTCACAGAACTCCGACAATGTCGTCGGCTCTGTTTTTATGAACTTCGTCTGAGCGGACCAATTAACAGTTTTGATTAGCTAGTTGCGGAATTGAAGTACAAAACAAGAGTTATCAGAAGGTTTGAATGACTATACCGTTTCACAGCGTAATCTGGGAATTTTCAGAAGTTTTCCGGCGAGAGTTGATTATCCGATAACGTCGCCTGAAACTGATTCTGATTGCAGGGTTTGAGTTAGTAAAAGCCTAACAACTGATAGAAAGTGAAAGAATTAAGAAACTTACCGTTTTGATGATAGACACGGTTTTCCGACGAAAGTCCGGCGAGTTCAAAAAGCGATTCCGACGATCAGAAATTAGAGTAAACGTGAAATTAGAAGTTCTGGGAATGTAATTGAGTCGCGAGATGAGGATTTTGTTGAAGTAATGCAAGAAGTGAATGTTTTCGGTTATAAAAACCGAACATCACATGAATTCAAGTTCATTAACGACTGAATTGATTTAAAATGTCGGTTTATCGGTTATGATCAAGAATCCGCGAGCACTCAAATGTCTTAGACGGTTGGAAGCCGATATCGGTTTCAGTTTGGCGCAACAGGTTGATTCACGGTTGTACATATGTTTTAATTGTTTCCTAGAACTCACAAAAACATCAAGTGGCGGAGTGGTTATATGTGCGCGAGTTAAGTTGCTAGGCTCACCCGGCTGACCCGGGTTCGAATCCCGGCAGCCGGTTTTCTTTTTTATTTATTTTATTTTCACTTTTTATCAATTATAGTGTTTACATTCTAATTTGTTTATTAATTATGCATCGTTTAAGATTAAAATAAACATAAATACGCAACGAAAAATTTATAACTTGATATTCGATTACAAACGAAGCGGGTTTGGAAAACCCGTTTTTTGACAAATGTTACAGGTATTTTCATACTCTCTAAGGTTTAAATGTTTTCACATTTCTAAGTCTTGGAGTTTATACACTCCCGCCTATAGCGCACGAAATGTGGGTAATATCCCCAGTAAAACTCAAAGACTTAAAGGTTTTCACCTTTTCAAGTCTTGAGGTTCTTATACTCCTGCTTATATGCGTGGAAAATGGGTTTAACTCCAGTAAGATGCAAAGTTTTTGGATAATCCCACGAATACCCTTAAATGTGAACATGTGCAACTATGTTTGAAAGAAGATTGCTAAGTTCAAAGATCAATTGGAAAATTACATAAAGGATGATATCCTGATGCGATATGCTGATCCTGCACAGACAGGGGACATCTATGCGGGAACAAGAATATAACATATGCTGATATTGAATCCCACTGGGGACATTACATGTGGTCCTAAGGTTTATTGTAAACTCTCCTCCTAAATTTCTCTGGTATGAATTCTTGTTTAAATTTCCTTTAAGTATAAGGGCCTTATCTAAACAAATGAAATTTATTAACTATAGAAGTTTGTTTCATATATGATTTTTGTCTTCCTTAAAATGTGTTTCTACAAAGGGAAATATTTTTAACTATCACCAGTATCCTGACCAGAATACTTAATGAGAATATTTGCAAACATCACAGGATAAAAGAACAATGTAATGTAGAGGTAACATAAGGATAAGGACAAAAATTAGAGTTATATTAACCATTTAGAAGATTACACCCTTGGCTTTGTTTTGAACCAAAACCCATCCACCAAGGGTGTAATTAAGTCTAAAGCATAATAAAGATAACAGTTGAAGGTTTCGTCCTGAAACACAGGATCCCTCCACCTCCAACTGTTATGATCGATGACCAAGGGCTTCGTCTTGAAACTCAGGTTCCCTCCACCGTTGCCATCGCATTGTTCTAATGTTTAAATACAGGAAAAAGTAAATTGTTCAGCAAACATGACCACCAAATTTAAAAAGTGCGCTCCGGCCTAGACATAAACATCCATCATCGCCCACTTCGCTGCCCTTATGCTGCAACATATTCAGCAGCATCCTTGGCAGCATCACCAACCACGCCATCACCATCACCAGCTCCAGCTCCACCTTCCTATCAGCCTTGCCACCTGTATCCACTGCTGCCTCAATTACCTTGGAGGACTTTCCGGCTTTAGCTCTAGCTAGATGCTCATAGGAGAAGGTTGTGGCAGTAGTAGCAGGGAGATCAACACCCTTCCTCTTCTTAGATCCTGATGCTCGAGACCTAGTTAGAGAGGAAGGCTTAGGAGCAACAAAAGAAGGTTTAGAACTGGTGGCAGCGAAGGGCTCCTTTTTCACAAAGGCAGGCTTAGAAAAGTTGTCAAGTTCCTCTAGATCGAAAGTAGCAGGGTCCTTGGTGGAATACGCGTAAAATGGAGTAACTCTAATTTTATTATATGATAATATTCTGAAGTAACCAAACATATGCAGGAAAATTTAAAATAGATATCCTTACCAGACATAGACTACCTACTTATGAGAAAGCATAACCTTGGAAGTTTCACGAAGTCACATCAACGTCTACATCCCATTAAGTGCATCAAACAACGCAAAGAAAAATATACTCGTTTGTATTTCAGGATCCCAACAGTTATATTTTTGGGGAAAATTGTTATGGGTGGAATTTCGAGCTTATACCCCGAAGGCATATCCTGATATTATATGATGCGACCAGGATACTGAACCAGAATATTGGTAACATCCTGCGGGGGTATCCTGCTCGTTAACTAACGATTTTCTTTGGTTCCAAGGTACCAACGTTAAAGGACTTGGTCTACCCGAAGATTAGCTCAAGGCAGTTGAAAAATGGACGTTGATGGCGGAAGAATGGGTCTTGTAACGGTCATAATAGAAGAAAGGCATATTCTACGAGAATTTCGGATGCTGGTTAATGCTATTAGTGTTGTAACGGTTATATGAGCTGAAGACCCGGACTTATAGTTAATATGCACGTGGAAAACAAGCTGAAACAATCCCCCAACGTTGAGAAGGGAATATTCCAAGCATCCCGGGAATATAGGATAGTTAGTTATTTCTTGTAACTATAAAAAGGGAATGCCAGATCATAGGAACACACACACTTTCGAGCTCTCATACTCATACACTCTCATTTCTTTCCAGCAACCACACATTAACACTCACTACTTGCAATCATTGTAACACTTAGTAGCGATCTGTGCATTATCCTGCGATGTATCCTGATTTTCAAGCTGTAAGAAGAACAAGGCAGCTGACTATTGTCAGCTCCCGATGTTTTGTGCTGGCGATCTAGAAAGATCAATGGCTTTCCTCGTATATCTCGTGTCAACCTTTACTTTATTGCATTGTTTTTACAAATTGATATAGTTATGTATCCAGGAACTATATCCTGAAACTGCTTGTACTTTCAACCAAGCAAACACATTTTTATCAAGTCTACATAGCACACTACCTCACAAACTAAATTTGATCACTAAATTGGTTCGGTTATTTTTTACCAAAACAGTATATATAGTGGAAGGTTCAAATGAGAAGAATTTTTCTATTTAATGTTACCATAGATCATTAATTTATAGTCTTTCTCTTTCATAGCTAACTAAATTAAATTTGTAACTTATTTTCAAAATATATATCTTTTAACAAATAAGAATGTAGGATAAATTACGAGTTGTATAGGATAAAGTATAAGATAAATTTTGATAAATGTTGATAAATTTCAATACGTGTAGGATTAATTTCGAAAAGTGTAAGATAAATTTTGATATGTGTAGGAAAAAAATTAGTTTGGATGATGTTAGTTTTTATGACTAATTAATTAGTTAAAGATGATAATAAATGAGATGAGAGAAATACTATTCAACTTTTTACAATTGCACCATTTGTTTTTTTATTCACAACAAAATTTTCTTCTCAAATATATATATATATATATATATATATGAAAATTCTTACTTTCTTCACGAGTTGGGCCGCCATTTTTTGCACAAATGTAGATGAAAATGTTATAAACACATCTCTACAAAAATTAAAAAAATTGTCGACGCGTAGTTATGCCTGATGTAAATTTTGTTTACGGATCTATGACATCACCAATAGAAAGTCATAGGAAGGTATCAAATAGACTATGATTGAACTCATTATAGCGGCATTGGAATCGTCTCGTCGAACTTGTTGATCTTAGTTTTTTTAGGTTTTTGCTTGTAGATTTTAGAATTTTTGTTTAGACCATTGTATATTTTTATTTGACATCGTGTTTTTATTTTATATTTGTCATTGTGCCTTCTTTCTGACTCATTGTGTCTTTTTTCCTCGGGGTTGTGTTATACTTCTCGTCATTGGGTCATATTTTACGACCCGTTATGTTATGTTTTGCGATCCATTATGTCTTCATACCCTTTATTAGATTTAGAAGACTTTGTACGATAACTTTACCCTTAATGTTATAGCAATCACAATGTTAACATTCTTAAACACGTCACCCTAGATTATCATATTTAACAATTACTTTCTCTACAATTCAACATTCCCTATATTTTAACATTATCATCATTTTAGACATCCGATGGCCTCACAAATGAGGAGTTCAAGATATTCTAATAAATAAGTTAGTGCATTGTAAGGAAGAAAAAAACAACTTTTTTACTTGTCTTATTTTAAACAGTTATTGTAATAATTGACTAATCATTGACATAACACATAAAATAAGAAACAAATACACAAGCAATTGGTTAAGCAAGTTGCTGGGTGGCATACTGCGGTCCAATGATGTTAAGTCCTGCTTAAAAATATTAAAGTTGCAACTAACAACCTACCATTGTTTAAATTTAAATTAATGAACATGAATAACTCCTTATCTTTCGAGCGATTACATAATTAACTTTGCGTAAAACTTTATATCGTGGAAATGACAGCATCCTTTAATCCTATTCTTAAAGATATATATATATTATTAACCACGAATCTTAACCACAATGTGACTAGAATTCTTAACCACAAATTCTTACCCACCTAAGGAGAGATTATTTATATGGTTTATACTTTATATGTTATTTTAAATTTAAATGTTAGACATGGGTTTTCAATTTGATAAAAACACATGCTACGGTTTTTCTTATTTTTTAAGTTTTAATTTCGTTTAATATATTTACTACTACTTTCTTAAACTTATTATAAACTATATAATATATATATATATATATATATATATATATATATATATTAATTTATGGAAAAGTTTTTCATACAATTGGGCTTAACATACATTGGGTACGCTGGGTGATTTCGCACCCTATAATAATGATTTCGCATGGGATGCAAAAACGAATTCGCATGGATGATGATTTCGCATGTTGTAAGTTTTGGGTGAATTCGCATGGAATCGGGCAGTTGTGGTTGTAGCGTACGCAATGTACAATAAGCCATTTTGTATGTTAACTGGCTCCTATATTAATTCAAAAAACAGATAGAAATAGTAAATCTTTCGTCTTTTTAAGGTCTTTTGTCATTTACCGAATTTTCATTTACACTTTTTGTACTTTAATATGTTGTCACTTAGTGTTTTATTTATTTTGCAATGACAACTTTCTTGTGTTCGCCACCGTACTCTCCAAATTGGAGAGTCACATTACCCCACTCAGATCAGACTATATTATCTTAACCAGGCTCATGCTGACTTCAGAGTTTGGCTTAGGCGTTCCCTCTGAAAACTCTACCGTCGGCTACCACTTGACAGTTGTTGTGCCACCAGAAGAGCAGAACTCTTTGACGTAACACACGGTGGAACGAAAACCTAGGTGGGCTCGATTTTGCGAAATTTTTATTTACGCCCCTGTACTTGGTGCTTTGTCATTTATTGAAATTTCATTTACACTTGTGGCTTTGTCATTTAGTGAGTTTTACTTTACACACTTGTGCTTTACTCGATTGTCATTAGTGCTTTGTCATTTGACGAAAACCTGGGTGGGCTCGGTTTAGCGAATTTTTATTTACACCCTATGTAATTTAATGCTTTGTTATTTATTAAAATTTGATTTATACATGTGGCTTTGTCATTAAGTGAGTTTTAGTTTACATTCTTGTGCTTTACTCGATTGTCATTTAGTTCTTTGTCATTTAGCACTATTTTACGCCCCCACCCTGCAATGCTGATAGCATGGTTTTGCCCGCCTTTGTCATTTAGTGAATTTTTGTTTACAACCCCTATACTATACTCGGTTATCATCTAGTGCTTTGTCATTTAGTAAATTTTTGTTTACTACTTAGCACAACTTTAACTCCCCTCCCCCTCTCAACCCGCAACGCAAGCACGGTTTTACACCCTATCCTATAACGCGGGTGACTTAATACTAGTTATAGTAAGTTACACTATAGTAAATTTAATTATATAGTTAATTACACTATGTCCTTTAGTTATATTTCAGTTTACAAATTGCGTCATTTATCCTTATAAATTAGACTGATTTTCATTTATTTGAGAAGTTGTCACGATTTATGTTCCTTTCATGACTAAAGTTGACTTTTAAATTATTTCTTAAAATAACACTTATGCCCTGCAATTAAAGGACAATATGTAATTTTACTATTCTTTGCTTTTATATTATTTATTTTGTTTCTTTTACTATTACTAGAGGTAAAAATAAGCCCGCGCGATGCGATGGGCGACAACTTTCCACACGATGCGACAATTACTCACGGTTTCGTTAATGTACCCGGTACCAAAAAATAGTATTTTATGAATACAACTTAATTTTCAACAAACTTTTACCGTACACCTACCGATGTTTAAAGGGTATCAATTTCGTTACTCACAGTAAGGAAAATTTATTGTTACGGGTACCAAAAAAATACTATATTGCAAATACACCTTAAATTTCAACGAATTGTTTGCCTCTATGTTAAGAAAACATGAAAACGAATATGGTACCGCTACCGATGTTCAAAGGGTATCGGTTTCGTTTCTTCCGCTAAAAAATATTAAAATATATTTAACATGTTCGAAACAAAATAATTATAGCAATAAAATGTTATACTAATAAAATAACAAATAAAATTATTTATAGTATAATTATATTATAAAAAAATTAAAAAATAAATAAAGAAAAATAAAAAAATAAATATTTATTTTAGAACATAATAAAGTAAAGAAAAACAAATATAATAACATAAAATATATTAAAGTAAAGAAAAGTAAAAATAATAAAATATACAATTTCTTTTACTATAGAACTTCTTATATAATATAGAGATAATTTTAGAGTTTCCTTTTTGAATTTATTAATTAACTAATCAACTTATTTATCTTATACAAAGATTTATAGTTTATTAATTTTTGTTTGTATGATTTAATTATTTATTTGCTTTACTTATCATCATTTTATTTCAAACAAGTTAATACATCATTTTAAGGGTGTAAACAAGTCTAATTGAACTTACCTATGCTCAATATTGGCTCATTTAACTTAAAAAAAGTTGAGCTCGGATAACGTAAGTAAATGATTTAATAGATAAATACACATTTTTTATAAAATAATAAGTAATTTGAAGTTTTTATAAACATTGTATAATGCATATTTGATTTGCTGACATGTGTTCGTTTATGTATGTTCCTTGATTGTATAAATGAATAATTCATAATAGAATATAAAACAAACACAAATTTAACAAAGTTTATGCTCGTGCATTGTCTTTTATACTATTAATGAATGAACATAAATCACCACAAATCAACAAAACAAATAATACAATATTTATTAATTTTGTAAGATAACTTAATATTTAAGAACTTTTATGTGTATATATCAATTAAATCATTTACCTATTCATGAGCCAGGTTCAATATCTCCTTAGTTAAATTAGCTGAGATCTAGTGCACGTAAGGCCAGGTTTGGCTTAACTAGGCTTATTTACCTTCTTAAAATGATTAATTCATTTGTTACAAATATAATAATTAATAAATGAGATAAAGTAATATATATAATCAAACACACAACAATAAATAAACTAGAAAAAAAGTATTTTGAAAATAAATAAATAAATAAGTATGATAGTTAATTAATAAATTTATAAAGAAAACTATAAAGTAAAAAAATAAGAAAATAAAAATGAAAGTAAGAAAATAGAAACAAAAGAATTGTGAAACCCATGTATTTTGTCCTTGCAAGAGAATATTAGTCATTTTTCAAAAAAAAAAAAGACTTATTCTAAACACACCCCCCTTTTTACAAGCTACACCCTCTCCTCTATATAAACATCAAATCAATCAGTTACTTTTTTTTGTTTTTAGTTTATTTTGTATTTTAGTTGTGTTTTTTTATATATTATTTAGTGATTAGTTATTTATTATTTATTTATTATTTATTATTATAACTAATTAATAAATTAAGTATGCAGTTTTTTATTTATTTATGTATTATTTGTTATAGTAATGATTATTAAATATTATTAGTCTTTAGGTGTTATTATTTATCAAATTATATTTATAGCAGTAACAAAAAAATATAAAATAAAGCATCTTCTTACAAAATTATCATCATTTAAGTTTACAAACCAAGTTGTAATCTATAACAAAATATGTAGAATGTTATGATATCCAATTACTATACATATTTTGACGTGATTCAAATATATTCTCTTAGCCAGCTGCATTATTTTCTCTCATTGTCTATAGGTTGTCCTGCTTGCAATTGAATACTCTTCTTGCAATTCTACTTTTATAAAATGGTCACTATTCAGACTATGGGGTGTGGGGGGGGCTTGGGTTAGGAGCATGGGTTGACATGTGACGGAGGTGGGGTCCAGCCGGGGGATGGCTGGCGTAGGTTTTCGACGGTGTGGGCTGGCGTGGCCAGACATGTGAATATTGAATATATATATATATAATACTAATATTTTTTATAAATAAAATTTTTAGAAAAAGTTACATAATTCCCAACAAATTAAGAAAAAAACAACTTATTAATAAATCCTAACAAATTAAAAAAAAAGTCCTACTAAATCCTAAAACGAGCTTGAGATCGGCTCAAAAAAAGATCGAACGAGCCGACCTTAAACGAGCTTGAGCTCGAGCCTAAAAAAAGGCTCGTTTAACAAACGAGTCCGAGCTTCGCTTATCGAGTTCAAGCCAGCTCGCGAGCCTGTTATTTATATATTTTTAACTAATATATTAAATATATATTTAAATACTAATGATTAAAATTAAAAAATTTTGAAAAAATACTAAATTATATACAAAATAATACTTTTTATTTAACATTCCGATATATTTGTTCAATTTTTTTTAATAAATATCATTTATTCAAATAAATTTTTTTAAAATAATAATAATAATTATTATTATTATTATAATAATAATAATAATAATAATAAATGATTACTACTAGTAAATAAATATTATTATTATAATTAAAAAGACAACTAAAAGACAAAAAATCAATAAAATATTGATTTATGATGAAATAATGTGCTAGTTTTATAGGGAGGGGTATACTTAGTAATTAGAAGAGTTATTTAATACACTAAAAGAAATCTATGAAAGATTAACATCAGTTACTACTCGAAATGACATAAAGCGTGTGACAATTTTTCAAGGTGTAATTATTAATATTAATTGATACAAATTGACTTGTAATTAAAGGACACAAACTTTAATTTACTCTTATATTAATAAATAAATAGTAATCAAATTTTAAAAGTGTTCTAATTATGTCACTAAAGTTTCAAAAGTGTTACAGGTCCAGGGCCGGCTCTTGTTTAAGATCCTTACAGTAAAAATCGAAATTTATGATAATTTCGCATATACAAGGATTTATATACGATTACACATCCATACTGAATTACGAGTTTCATAAAACTTCTAAAAATTTATAACATTTTAATATATTAACGATTAATAATTTCGTAACCACTAAACAAATTACGAAAGCTTTAACTTGATCGTGTTCGGTTCTTAATTGAGCTTGATCGTCATTCGACACCTCGGAATCAAACCTGTATTTCATAAAACATAAAATACGTTAGTTATAAGAAGTATATAACTTGTCTAATTAAACCCAAATGCCAAATATGACAAAACAACAAAACAATAAGAATTTTTGTCCATACCCGCCGTAAGCTACGGCTAGCAAGACATAATCTCAATTGTATTGAAAACTCATGTCTTTGTATCAACACATACCATTGATTTACATTCGATATATTACAACCCATGTTTACTCTTGCATATTGCAGTTCAATATTTGCATATACATACTTGAGCATTCAGATTTGCATACAACAGCTCAATATTTACATATACAAACTTTTATATTCAGATTTGCATACAGCAACTCAATATTTGCATATACATACTTTTATATTCAGATTTGCATACAACAGACCTGTTATTTGCATATACATACTTTTATATTCAGATTTTCATAACTACAACTACCTGCAGTAACTAACGGCAGGTCATGTCTGATTCGACCAGCAGCCGTCTACCATAGGTTACGGTAGGCCACCGTAGCTTACGGTGGACTGCTGCAGCAAATTTCAAATTTTTTGTTTTTGTTACGAAAACTTTCGTAACTTATTCAATTTTCATCTATTTCACTTGAACTTGTTTCAAAACCAGAAATCCCAAACCCGGATTCATAATTTTTATGAATTACGCAACCTTCACCCGGTTTATGCGCATATTCATTTTGACCCGTTATGGACTTCAAGCACTTAAGCTTAAATCGTCCATAATATTTTCACACTTTTCATTTCACATTAAAAACTATTATTTATCTATTATCCGAGTTCGTTTATGATGGATTCTCATAGGATAACCATCATATTCCGAATTTACCACCCGGTTTGGCTATTTACGAAAATGACTCGTTAGGAGGCATTAAACCAAAAGGTTTATGCTTTTCACTTTTACACTACCGAAATGGGTTTACTAAATTATAAAACTCATTTTAAGCTACCCTTGAGGGTCGTTTGCTTGTTTTATCATTCGGGGGCGTTTGGTCAACTTTAGCCCCGTTTTACAACGAAGACTTTTAATAGCATATTTTCGACCGAATGTGCACATTTTAACCATAATCTATTTAAAATCATTATGTTCCTAAGAACATAATGTCTGCAATTTAAATTTTTAGATTTACCTTGCTTTAGGTAGTCTAATGTTCGTTCATGACTCGTTTAACTCTCATCGGACCTAAATCCTCAATGAGAGTTTCACCCATTGTACATACCTGGCTCGGGTCATAGCATTGACCTGTTTAAATACCTTGCACTATTAGTTACTAATTAATAGAAACGCGAACCATACGCTAGTTCCTGTGAGCACTCGACGAGCGATCATTAGATATTATTGACAAATTGTGATGACATCACCATTTGACCCATTTGGCCTATGTGACCATTTTATCATTATGAGATGGTATTTATTTACCATCTCACCATTTAATCCGTCTCGATTTACACGATATGATCATATTACATAAAGTCTTTTCTTAATTCATTCGACCCATTATGGCTTACGCCATAGGGTATCTTTCCAAAATTCAATATTTATTTGTCAACTCATGACCGAATTACCATTTTACCATTTTCACCCGTCATGGTTTACACCATAAGGTGACTTTTCAAAACTCCTTGTTTATTTGTAATTACATGACTAAATTACTGTTTTTCCCTTTTTACCATCAGTTATGGTTTATTACCATTCTCACTTGTTCCAACCGGTATCGATTCGCGTCGGAACATCGTATTTCGAAATCTCATTCCAAATACCAAATCTCTTATTTTAAGTCAAATACATAAGTATAAGCACTATTTTAAAGATGTAAGCTTCAGTTACCTTAGAATCCGATTATGCTTTTCCATGCATATTCGACCCGGTTGACCCGCTTCCTCCCAAGCTCCCACCTAGCTTGTCAAGCGTCAAACTACCTTTTATCATTCACAAGATGGTTAGATTAGTCATTATTTATCAAGACTATCCTACCTTACGGACTTTGTATCAAAATTACCATTTGGTCATATTATAGGTCAGTTTGACTTCTAAAAGTCAACTGCCTATTAACATTTGCAAACGCACAGTTAAGTTCAACGAACTCATTTAGGCATTTATAAATTACCCGGCGTGAAATATTTTTAGGCTACCTTCTTATCTACATTCCCAACCAAGTTCATGTCATTTCTTTCACCTAAACAAGTTCGAGCGATCGTTAACATCAAGTTAACTTAGCTTTCCATTATCAATGCTAATTTATCCATTTATCATGCTAGAATTAAGGGTTTTCATCTCTATGTAAAAACTCATTTCATCATATTACTAGACATTCATCCGAATACCTAATATAATCAAGTTCTACATACAAACTAGTAGACAACATGATCTTATACACTTATTAACATTAACATAACATCAATTTTTATCATAGCATACAAAACCCAATTAAGTCATGTATGAACACTTACTCGAATCTCTAATTTGTTCAAGTATCTTACACATACATACAAGTATAATGCTCATATATCATCAATTTCATCATATAATCAAAACCCATTTAACTAGATGTGGTAATTCATCCAAACACCCAAATCATGGCAATTTATTCAAAATTTTCACTTAGGGTTTGTTCCTAAGCAAGTACACAACTCTTATCTTACTTCAGTTTCTCACATTCATACATGGATTGTAATCCACGAATTCTACCTACAATCATAATATCACTAAATTGAGATTTTCGACAAACCTTATGATCATCTAGTCTAGGTGATCGATAATTTAGTTCATGCACGATTTGAAGATCCGAATTTGACCTCCAATTTGATGATTTGAGATTGAAATAGGGTTTTCCCCTTTTGTCTTGCTCCTGGTCGTTACACACACACACACACACTTTTTATGTGTGTTGTGTTTTGTTTCTAATTATATATTGAAGTTCCAACTTCCCCCTTTTTGTCTCTTATGTTTGAGGTTTTATTTATAAAGAGCTACCACTCATTGTTTTATTACTATTTCCATGTTACTAACTAGGTTAATTTTTTCCTAGTTATTTTGTCTATGGTTTCACTTTTACCACTAAAGATATATACCCGCTCTTTAATGTTAACGTGGTTTGATCACCAAACCCGTTTTTGGGGTATTACATCTTGGGCTGCCCTATCCGTTGTCGCCCGAGGCCCACATTATCATAGGGTCCGAAAGGTTTTTATAAGCTTATATATCTATACTAAATTATATATTTAATATATGCATCCTTTTATTATGCAGAAAAATGTTAGTGGTGGAGGGTTAAAACCATCTCAAGATAATCTAAAGGTCTCAAGTTCAAGTCTTGGCTCCACCACTAGGATTTTATTTTTTAATTCATTTCTACTTAACCACAATTTTGGGCCCAACTTTTTTTGTCGCCCGAGGCCTAAAATTTTTTGAAATTTCTCGGGAATGGCTCTAATCAGGTCACTCAACATTCGTTTTTCATTAAAATTAAGGGTTTTCTTATCCATTTCATAGGTAATCGTGGTGATGTGGATTGTTGCTTCTTTTTCCCTTTTATTTGATGCTAACGTTGAGTGATGACGTGAATTTTAACTTGTTTTTTTTTAAATTTTTAATGTAATTAAAGTATTTTTATTTTAAATAAATATCATTTCATATATTAAAGTAATCTGACCCCAACATCTTATGCTCCATTTTTTCTTGACACATGGAAAAAAAAGGCATGACTCGATTTGAATGTTAAGTGATCTAATTGGGACAAAAACGATACGAGTGACCTAATTAGAACACTTTCAAAACTTGGTTACTATTCTGTGATCTTTTCCATATATTATTATGCTAGAAGTATTGAAATTAACAGGTGAACGATTAGATTAAAGTGAATTTTGAGAACTAAAATAACGCAACTATAAGTATAGCACATAATACTACATAATATACTATGTCAAGCAAATTGTAAAATCAAACCTGAAAACATAATTTTACACTCTTGGGTAGTTGGGGCACCCTCGGTTAACTTGGGTAACACGCCAACACCATCGCCAGTGTATCGGGTTGTAGAAATGGATAGTGTTAACCGATGAATTGAACATGAAATTGAATATTGAAACGGCCACTTGAATGTTAAGGTATTAAAAATATTCTTTTAAACTATAAAATCAACTCATCACCATTCATTTTTTATATCAAAAATATCCATTCCGTTCTCTCATTACATATACTCTACAAACAAGTCTTCATTCAAATTTTGTACTACAAGATGAATCGTAAGTTATTAATTCCCCCCGATTCATGGAATGAGTTCAAGTTGAATGAGGGCATCTTTAGCAGCCTATGATTTCTCACGGATGTTCTTATCCAATGCCAAGACGAAGTTGAAGGCATGCCAACATCAAAAAAGAAAATATTTGCCACGTGATCATGAAAAAAAACTCCCAATGATCTAATGGAAGTTTATTTCGTTGATAACACCAAATACAGTGAAGTTACGTTTCGATCAAGGATTTTGATGTCAAAGGCATTGTTTTTAAATTGTTGGAAATATAGAAGACAGATTTGCATGGTTTTAGGAGGCCTGTACAGGTTGATTATAAAGAGTTTCAAGGTGTTACAAAAATGCAAATAAGCAGTTAAACAGCTTGCAACCGGTAATCCTTATGAAGAATATATTGAGTATTTATGTATGCCCAATAGGACTTCACGTGAATGCCTAGAATGTTTTAGTAATGACATAGTTGATTTATACGATAAAGGGTTCTTACGTAGACCGACAAGACACGACATTGCACTTTTGTACAACCTAGATATATGAAGAAAAACATGGCCTCCCGAGGATGCTTGGTAGACGCGATTGTACACATATCGTTTGGAGAAAGTGTCCAAACCATCTGTGAGACCACTATATAAGAGGCAATCACCAGTACCAGTCGATCATGTTCGAAGCGATGGCCTCAATTGAATTATGGTTTTGGCATGCGTTCCTTGGTCCTCACGGCTCACGCAACAGCATCAATGTTCTACAACATTCTCCAGTATTTAGTTTTTTAACGGAAAATTATTCATCTACTTTACACCAACAAAGTACTCCATTGCCCAGGTTTGAACCTGGGACCTCTTCATATGCCTCTACCAAGTGGGCTACCACATATTGGTTCTCTGATATTTACTAACAAGCAAATTGGAATTGTGCCTAGGTGTCCAAATTTCATGTAAACGGGCGACAATACCAACGTGGATACCATCTATCAATGGGATCTACCATACTTGGTCTACATTTGTGAAATCGTTCCAATATCCAACCAAGACAAAAAAAAATAAATAACTTCAACAAGGTGCAAGAGCCGGTAAAAAATATATCGATCGAGCTTTCGGTATTTTAGAAGCTAAATGGGGTTATACAACCCGCACAGGCTTATAAGTCGGGGAAGATTAGGAGTGTGATGTATGCGTGCGTTTTATTGTACTATATAATCTTAAAAGATGACGAATATGCAATATCACTGGTCTACATAGAGATCCTCCAACCGATCCGGTTATTAAGGATAATATCCTTACGAAGTTGCAAGATGCAAGTTTACATTTCATACTTCGATAAAATCTTGTGGAACATATTGCAAGTCTAAACATCCAGGAGTCGACAAAGAGTAGTTTAGTTAAACATTTTTGTATTTTTAATGAAAGTTATTGTTTTATGCTATATTATATTTATTCAAGTTATGAAATTGATTAAATTTTTGTTTTTAGATATATAATTTAGTTTTAGTTGAAAAGGTGGAAAATAACTTGGTAGTTAGTTTTAGTTTTAGTCCCTGTCAATTTAGATATTTTGGGTTGGATTTGGTAAAAATTTTGGTGACTTATTCTTATCGTTTGGTGTCATTTTGGTACTTTGGATATGGTTGGTTGCACCCATAGTACCTTAAGATACAAAAGTTGTCGAGCAAAATGAGGGATCTCATGCCCATGGCTTTTAGCCTTGTGGCATTTTGTGAGTGGGATAAGGTTTTGAGACCAATAGGTCTTGAGTTCGATTCTCACAAGAGGTTTTCTCATATTTATTGGGTTTCCTCTTAAATTGGTTTATAGGCATTATGCCTAGTGGGGATAGATATGATCGGGTAGTTCCGCTGATGGCACGATAATACTCTATTGGTCCGTAAGTGATCCAAATTTGTCATTAAAAAAATGAGGGATGTGATTAACACCAATAAGGGCCCACTCTTATATATATGTATATATATATATATATATAGAGTGGGCCCTTATTGGTGTTAATCACATCCCTCAATATATATATATATATATATATATATATATTAGGTTTGAGCCCCGTTTAATACACGGGTTGAATAAATGTAATTTTATATAACAAATAATAAAAAAGATATATCTTAAAAAAACTCATGTATTGCACGTGTTAAATAAAATAAAATGTTAGTTAATTATTAATTGCCATTCAAAAAAAGTTAACTATTCATTAAATTAATATTTTGTAGTTTAATTTAAATCTCTATCAGTCTATCATAATTTTACTTTCTCATATTATTTTTTTATTTATCTCCCGTGTTAAATAATAATAATAATAATAATAATAATAATAATAATAATTTAAACGAAAAATAGATAAGAATAAATATGTGTTTTTCTATAAATAATTTTGAACAATAATTTAGATGCAGATTTTTATATAAGCATAACGTAAACTTAATTATTAAAAGGTCTTCTAAAATAAAATATATACAGTCAAAAATTTTGTACAATATAAGCTAATGATAATGATGAAAAGTAAATATTTTCATACGATGTTAGGTACAATGACCATCAGATTTGATTATAAGCGCTAAAAGTCTTTATACTATTATTTTCAAGTTTAAAAGCAACACATGCTTCTTAAAAATATGTTGATTTGCATATCAATACACCCGTAACACTTAATAATTATTAAAACAAATATTTATTCTTATCTAATTTTTTGTTTAAAATTATTGTTGTTATTATTATTTAATATGATCATAAGAAAAACAAATGTTTATCTTTATCTAAATATTTATTCTTATATAATATTTTGTTTAAAATTTTTATTATTTAGTATGACATATAAATAGGAAACTAATGTGAGAAATCACCAAGGAGTGACACGTGTCCAAAAAAAATTTTGTTTATTAGTATAGGAAGATATGATGCTAGGGTTGTTCACGAGCCGAGCCGGGCAGAACTGAGCTGAGCCAGAGTAAGCTCGGGCTTGGCTCGATTATAAACCGAGCTAGTTTGGCTCAGCTCGAATTTGAAACGGAGCTGAAAATCTATGCCTGGGCTTAGCTCGGCTCGATTTAAAAAGAACATATCTAAAATAAGCTTAACCCAATATATTAAAAACCAAAATCAAATACAACAACACAAAATAAGGTTTAAATTTCAATAAAATACAATATAAGTTCATTAGTATGGTAAATAACCTTCGAATATGGCATAGACATCAAATTACACTATTAAATACATTTAAATAATAATAAGTTTTTTATAATATATTATAATATATAAATATTATATATTAAAAGTAAAATAATTAGAGCTAAGCTAAGCCGAGCCGAGCTACCAAGCGAGCCACATTGAACCAATCTGCCTCATTACAAGCCGAGCTAGGCTTACTTTCAAACCGGGTCGCTCGGCTCAGTTTCAAACCAAACCATGATCAAACGAGCTTTTTTTGAGCTAAATCCGAACGAGCCTTGAGTGAGCTCGTAGCCATGAGTTTTTGAAACCCCTATATGATGCCATGATGGGCTTGGCGATGTTTTTATATTTGGCTTTTTTGTCACTAGTCAATGTATGTGAATGTGGTTTAATTTCAATGTCCTTATAATTTGTAGATATGGCATGCCTTCATGGGAAAAGCATATGTTGGCTATTTAGCTTACCAATGCTAGTGTGTCAAACTCAGTAAACCACAAGTTCTCTTTATGAAAAAAAACAAACATCTTACTTTTTAAGATGAAACCATCATGCCACACGTGTTTTGTTGTTGCTTATTAAACTATGATCACAACACTGTTTACACGAAGTTATGGGCATAAATAGAAAGTGTAATGAAGCATAAGGTTTATTTAAGTGAAATTGACCGGGTTGGATAATTGGTCAAAACAAGTAAACATTTGGTATGACTCTATAAGTCAGAATTGATTATGTAGACATTACGCTCTTTTTGTCTAATTTACAAGTGAAACGGGTCGAATATACCACTTTTACTTTAGGTGATCATCACTTTTAAATAATTTCCACACTAAAGTTTGTATCTTAATGTGTTAACAGACTTGCAACATATCACCCGCCTTGACAACTTTCTAGGGTTTTCAGTGAAGAAGAGTAAGTTTTGGCACCCTTTGATCATGCCATTATAGTTTGGACTTCGCACGAATGGTATAGTTTTCGTATACTAATCAGTTCTCGTATGATAGTTCTCGCATGGTAATACATTTGTAAAATAGTTTCGTATATATAGATTTCACAAGGTAATATGTACGGAAACTATAGATCAATCATGTGTAGCAAAGATTTTGCATGGAGGTATTTCGCACATAGACTTACGCAAAAAGTTGACATTTCACATGTAAACCTTTGACCAGATTGACTTAGTGTTCAAGCGTCCAGATCATCCAACGTGCACCAAATTGAATCATATTATCATAATATCACAAATGAGTTTCTAGACCCCCATTTTAGACTATTTTGGAGTGGTGCGTAAACTCATTAAGGTGTTTATGGTAAAGCATGTTTTTGAAAGTAAATAGTCTTGTTAAAGGAAACTCGTTTGGCCTCGATGCCGTCAGTGATGTTTTCAATTACGATAAAATTGCTTTTATTGTATAATGTTGAACTGAAATACAAACCTAACAAAAGTTAATGTTGTTTAAGATAAAGCTTTGAATAGGTTAACGTTATGATATGAACGAAAGTTAGGGATGGCTAATGGTACAAATATCTGACATGATAAGAATGAATGTTAGTGGAAACTAATGGTATGTGTATGTGTCATGAGATGATTGGATGTTAGCTACGACTAACGATATAATGGGAAGCTAGCTATGACTAAGGGTATGATGGGACGCTCATAAACGGTAGGGACGAACGTTAGGGGACGGCTAGCAGCATGAACATGCTACATGACAATGCGTTTGTGGCTTGTCGATGGTCCACAATTATATGATTGGTAAAAGGACGTTAGTGATGGCCAATGGTATGGAAGGCTGAATTATGGTATGTTATGTTATGTATGATATGTTATGCATGTCACGTTACGTTATCTCATGTTAGACTTGTGTTATGATGCCTGAAACTTTGCAGACGGTAACGTAACTAGAACTCACTCAACATAGTTTATTTTTTGTATACACATCAGGTTAAAGTTAGTTATGATGGATGGTAAAAACACAAAGAAGGCTTGGATTTGAAGGCCACCCTATGTAGAGACTGGCATCCTGTTTTGTATATGTTTTGTTTATGAGCACCTATCACCTATGTTATGATTATGATTACCTATATTTTGTTAAAGAATTATGTAGTCGACTTGTTGGTATGTTTGAACGTTTTTCACTACGTATGATGAAAGACTTTTCTACTATAAGAACTATGTTGCAATGTGTAAATTCAACGTATGAGACCTCCACTATAGGGCGTTTCATATCAAAAGGCCAAGTTTAACTTTTTTAGGCTTGGGGAAAAGGTTGGTCACCCATGTTTTTATTGAAACCTGTGCTATGCGTTGTGTGTATTTGTTGAGCAGGTCTTGGTCATTAACTGGATAACATGTGATACAAATGAAGAACGCTTTTTTAATAGAAACGCTTATATAGTTCTAAAATTATTTCAAATAAATCTTAATCTACTGATTGTTTGAGATTGAACCCAAAACCTCCGTATAAGAAGCAAGAGCCTCTATCAAGTGAGCTAGCCTCACACGTTTGACTGTGTATTTTAGCAATTTCAGCGAGGTTTTGGAAAATCACCTATTCTGAGTTCTCAAGGTATTGATTTCATACAGTTCTATGGTAATTCTATCATTAATATAAAGGATTTAAGGGGATCATTACTTTTGAGCTTGCATGAAATTAAACAACCATATATAAAATATTCATTTACAAGTGTCATAGGAAAAAAATCAAAAACAAAGTTCCACAAAAGCCCAAACTTATAGTTCACTATAGACACCAAAATAATTGAGTCGACCCCCATGTCAATGAACATGTATTAACCCTGTAAATCGTTGGGGCAATTGGGATGAGATCATGTGTTTTAAAAAAAAGTCATGTCACCCGAATTAATGGCATAACCAAAATCTCCCCTCACTTGGTGGATGTGTATTTCAGCTATAGTTAGGTGGTAGAGTCTTTCGCCTTTTGAAGAAAAGACTACGATTCAAATTCTAGCATGAGTTGTAATTTAATATTTATTAATGTAAGAATGATGAGTAACGTAACCTTTATCATTCAAAATTAGAATCTTATCATTTAGGGACTGTTTGTTTAGCTCTTAATGAGCCTCTTAATTGTTCAGGGCTCTTACTGGTTTAGTACTTAATGGTTCAGACTGTTTGTTTCGCAAGAAGATGTCTGAATGGTTCAGACATATACCTCTGAATGGTTAAGCATTATATTAAGCCTGGATGATTAAGACCTCTAATCTGAATTGGTGAGACATTTTTTTTCTGAACGGTTAAGCATTATACTGGCTCTTGATGGTTCAGACATCTTACTGGTTCAGTACTTAATGGTTCAGACATTTTACTGGTTCAACACTTAATGATTCAGAAGTTGTCAAACAGCCCCTTAGTCGAAAAGCAGTAACTTAGGTAACGAGGATGTTTTTAATACTATTAAACTACTAGAGACGTATAAACTGGTTATAGAATGATACAATGAATAAATGCATTATTATTATTAATGATATTACAAAGACCCCATCTTCAATAACAAGATGTAAGACAAGTAGATCATAGAAACACCACAAGATCTCGAAACCTACCAAACCCACTTGTCTATACCCCACTCTTGGCTTCTAAATATTTCAAGTTTTTTTTATAAATAAACAATTATTATAATTTTTGTGTTTATTGACAATATTATAAAACAAGTAAGATACTTTCTTATTTTTTTCAATATAGTCCTTATATTTTCAAAAAAGCCTCCATATTCTCATTGTTAATGAAAAAGTCTCTCAACATAATTATCTAATAATTCTATATAATAACAAAATGAATTGTGAACGGTAATAATTATTTGTTAATCTATTTTCATTAGTAACATTATCATATATCAAATTCATTTAATAAATCATAATTCTTTTTTCCTCCAACTTTGTTTCTCTTTTTACATTTTGTTTTTGTTATATATTTTTTCTTTTCCACGTATTTTCAGATTTCTTTTCTTTTTTTCATTTATGTTTAAGTTTTAATTCCTGTTGTTTTAACATTAAACGAAAATTACGACACCGTTGTAAAAGCGAGTTAAATACTGGTTATGTAATAATAAAGTTCTTACAATTGTAAAGATAAACATGAAAAACTTTGTTAACCTAATTTTATCATATTAAACTTCCAATACTTGTCTAGTATACGAAAATATACTTGTGAGAAAAAGTATTAATATATAATAACCTGTCAAACTGGCAATTGGTCAAAATAAAATTATATGAAAAAATTGAATTGTTACTTTATCAAATTTTGACCAATTTAAGAGATAATTAGTAAGTTGTTAATTTTTTTAACAAGTACATGCATCCTAGACAAGTGTATGAATGTTAAGATACTGAAACCGTATAGAGAAGGTTTTAGTAGTTTTTGACATGGTTGGGGACTTGTTAATAAGCAAAATATGTTGAGTGATTTTTATCGTAATAAAACGGAAACATGTGATGCTTTTATATTATTAACCTCCACAAAAAGAAATAACTTGGGATTAAATGGTGAAATTAGATTTTTTTTTAAGACGAAAAAATCAATACTATAGAGAAATTATGTAATTGTTGGTTAATAAATGTGAATGCTTATAATTGTTGGTGAATAATTGAGTCGAAGAAATGCCATGTTATGAAAAGACTTTTATGGAAGGTCGTACGTTTAGAAAAACACTAAGAGTTAGTGGTTGAGAGCGTGAAGATTGGAAGATCATGTTCTAAAAGGAAAAACTTGAAAACTCGAGTTGGACATGAAATTTTGTCCAGATATGTAAAAAAACTTATAAAAAATTATTTTTATATAATAGTTTTTGAATTTTTTGCTTAAAAACACACATAAAAACTATCCTAATATACAATTTAAAATACTAAAAGAATTCAATGAACCTTCTCTATATACATATATAGGAGAAAGTTTAAAAAGAACGCTATATATTGCGAGAACCGTGAGAACCAATGAAAAAACCACTAGAACTTGATAAAAAAATAATTCAAATTCAAAATTCTTTTTACGCTTATCATTATTATTCGAATACGGTATTAGAAATTAAATTTACACATTTAAATATACGTGAATTCGTAAATAAAGAAGCTACTAAGAGTGATTTTGAGAATGGATATGAACTATTTGATATTGGAAATTCTTTTTTTGATGTTGTATTTTAATTACAACTATGTTTGTATTAAAAATATTGGTTTTGATTAGTTTTTTTCATTTATTCTCACGGTTCTCACACTATTTAGCATTGTTAAGATAACCCTCCCTATATACATATGAGAATTGTAACCTCATGAGAAACCAATCAATATCACATTATATTATGAATATTTTATATAACAAAATATGTTAAATATATTTTCTCTCCAAATTTATCTGTAAATGATAAACTTACACGTTCGTAAATTGAGTAATACATGTATAAATGTGAAAACAAAAATATAATCTTGTAGCTTAATAATGTTGGCAGTATATAATTGATTTCAATTGTTTTTTTTTCAAGTGTTCTCTCGGTTCTTAGGGTAAACGGGACGCCTTCATGAAACCCAATGTTTGCGGTCGTGAGGTGGTGTTTCATAGTGGTGATGGAGTTCTTCGTGAAGCACATTGCGGGCGTTGAAAAATGTTGTGATTGGAGATGACCGTTGACAAACCATTCAAAGTAAAAAAAAGATACAGTTTTAACCCCTATAAATATATACAATTTTTATTTTTTTACGCACAATTCATTACTCAAAAACACACAACACCCACATTTCAACCGAAAAATAATTACGAAATGAAAGGTTCAAGCTAAAGAGCGTCGACTACTAAGAAAAATTATAGGGCGAAGGTTCGTGCTAATCTAGGCGAACCCGATAGGTTTTGTTTACAAGACGAACTGATACTGATACCCACATAAGCGTTTCCAACCCAAACATTTCGTACCCAACCATTTCCATCCCAATATCCGCTATACTTCTCCCAACCCAACATGCCAACCCAAGTCACAACCGTTCATTTCACTTTATCTCCCGACCCGGTGGACTAGCAAATTATCGGCCCCAATACCAAAATCTTGCTTTTTGTAGACTACGGAGAAGAAGAGCCATAAGAAGATAAGAAGATGAAGAATTACAAGTCCAAGCTACTCGGGGAAATGGGGAAAAACAAGCAAACACGTGGGGGAGGCTCAAAATTGGACGTAAGATGAAGAGGTAGCCGTGCTTAAATCTTTCTTACATATCTCCGAGGACAAAAAAATGGAAACCAACAATCAAAAGAACACTTTTGGAAATATTTTGGAAAACTACTTGGTGGATCTACCCAAAACATAGATCAACTTAAGGGAAATGGACGGATTTAAATAAAAAAAATTGTCGATTCAATGTGTGCTACTTATAAAAAGGTATACTATTAATCCCATTTTTTTAAATCATAATAGTTGATAAAATGTAAAATATTGTTTTATTACCATATATTAGTTTCGCATTTGGCCTAGTGGATAGAATGAGGTGAATATCATCAAGGATGTCTTAAGCGAATACACAAATTGCACGAGGAAAGGGTTTTCCCAATTGTCGGCACGGGAGATTGCGAGGAATCATTCCAAATGGATTCCCTTTCCATTGATGGATCTTGATGGCCCAATGGGTACTTGTGGTTGTTCCCAAGAATGATAAAAAAACATCAGAGTCGGGAAGTTTCACGACCTCAACAGATGGGTTATCAAGCAACATTCCTGACATCAATTCAAATGACGACCCAACCGACGACACAACACCAACAAGGTCACAACGGAAGAAAAATGTTGAGTCATCAACAAGCAAAGGGAAAGAAGGTTAGGTGGATGCCGTGACTGAATTCAAGTCGGCAGAAATGTTGGAATTGGAGGAGAATGGAGAACGGTGCAATATGTTGGCATAATCAAAATTAAAAAGAGATGATAAATACATGAAACACTTGCATAAAATAGAGAAGAATAAGTATTTGAAAGTTACGAGTGAATTGCATGAAAACTCCCGCAAACCATACAAGTCGATTCTCATAGAAACGCAAACGAGAAATTTGTGTGAAGTGGAATTGGACTAATAACTTTTAGGCTATTGTTTTTATTTGCAATGTTTAGATTATCTAATTTTTTATCGTACTTTTTTAATTTACGTTAAATGCAATTTTTATTTATTTGTTTATTTTAATTAAAGACTGTTGTTTTTTTGTATTTTATTTAAAAAATAAAAAAACCATACTGATGAAGCATGAGGGGTGTTGCAAGTGTGATGGAATGTGATAAAATGATGTGTCAAACGTAATGAAATGTGCCCCTTCCACCCTCATGATATTTATGACTTATCATTAAACCATTCACACACACATAAACACACACATACTAGAGTACTGCATGTGCGATGCACCGAAAATACAGACACTAGTAATCAAGTAACATGTTAATTTTTCTAGTTTTAATTAAAAAAGACTATAGCAATCTTATACTCAAATAAAAAAGAATAAAAAGATCGTTTATATGGTGTAATTTAAAAAAATAACATATGGAAAAGTTATAATCGTTTAAAAATCATGAGGGGAGTTGGTTTAAAAGTCAACAAGATACTTTGAATTATGTAGAGTTGCATTTTTGTCCTTATAAATATTAGACCATATGTAATGGTTAATGCCTCATAAGGGGCATTTTTCACAACATCATCATTATAAAGCCCATTTAAAAAGTTTGTAATGGTTAATGCCTCTCTTAATGTCATTTCATTTATTACTTTCCTTTTTTCCCTTCTCATTGGGCATTATTTTGGAAATACCCCAACCTCTTCATGCCCCTATAATGTCCATGGAGGAGGGTATGATGGCATTATCAAAGTTTTTCATCCCCTTATAATGCCCCATTACCTATGGTCTTATAATATTGTATATGTATGTGTGTTTGTGTTTATGTGTATATAAATACTATATATTAATTCATTTAAGAGGGACATCTTCAGATTCCCAAAAAGAGTTTTTTTTAAATTAATGCATAATTACAATCTTAAAATGATGGTAAATTATTTTTCAAATACTAATTACACTTTAATTTCCTTGTCTTAGTTACATTTTAATCCCACATCTTTAACTAAATTATGGTTAATTAATTAGCATATACATTTTATCTCTCTTATAAAAACCAACTACATCCACGATTTTTAAACGACAATAACTTTTTTCGTACGTCAATATTTTTTTAAGTGGAACCATAAAAACGCGTATTTTATTATCTTTAATATAAGTATAGTATTGCTATAGTTATTTAATTAAAAAGTTGATATGCTATGTGATTAACAGTGTCTAGGGGTAAGCACTAACTGAAAACAGACGAAACTGAATTGAAATCAACTAAAAATCGATTGGTTAATAAAATAGACTAATGGATAACTTCGGTTTCATCTTTCGTTGAGGATAATAACCAAACCGCCGAACCTGGCAATGTATACGTTTTCCACTGCATCACACGGGTACCTTTCTAGCATATGTATGAGTAACATCCGGTACAAATAGGGGTTAACGTGAGAATGGTACGAATAAGTTTAGTAATTATGATTGAGGTAAAGTATTAGGTTCATTTTCTTGTAGTATAATAATTATACTTTAGTTCAAACATAATTACTCTAATTATTCGTTTATTTGCCTGTTAAATTGTTTCTATATAATTGTAACACTAGTTTAAAATAATTACTCGTGTTTAAATAAAATGTTTTTTTTTGTTTTTTTTTTTTTGATGTTTTTTAGCAAAACACGTTGATTGGGGTGTGGTGCTAGGTTTGGTGGTAGTTTTGAGTCTCATATACTTAAGTATTGTATAAACGTGTATTTAGGTGCATTTGGGGTGTTGGTGTGCATTTATAGCACCACATTTATGGATTTGGGTAGGTTTAGAATATGTTATTTATGAAAGGAAAATAAGAAACACATGTTAGGGATGCACTTTGATATGTTCAAAATTTTTATTTTGAGCATGAGAGATTATGATATTCTTCTAGGTTTTGTAAAACCATAATTAAAATGGCTGATGTAACATTATTACATAAACCAGATAAAAATGTAATTGTAATCAAGTTCAATGATGAATTGTCCAAAACTTTACACTGTGTTTAACCATGTCATTGATCACACTAAATGAATACAAGCTTATTGATCAGTTCTTTTAATATGTAATGGAAAACATGTAAATATGATACCTTACATCATTCAGGCCAGCAGTGAATCCAGAATAGAAGCAACCATAGAGTTAGACATGTTTGTCAACGTGATCTGGTTCCCCTTTAGGATGTATGTGAATAATGATAATACCGAAATCCTTAGGGTTAGGAATTCGTGATTACAAAGAGGGGGAGAGAGAGAGAGTTGAGATGTATGATGTTATTATTAGAGTCTAACCTAAAACCCTTTCTAGTCATCTCCTTAAATACACCCATAGGGAAACCTTATTAACTAATACGGGTAAATCGTTTGATTAACAACTACCAACTATATATTATAGGGTATTATTATTATTTTCATCTATATAATATAAATGATAAAGATGGCTACTAGATTAAATACATATAATTATTTATTAATTTAATCTTACAAAACTTTCATCTGTAACTCTGGAATCTATATCTATCTATATATATAATAAAAAAAACCAATAAAGGGACACTTGTTATTATTTTAGACCATCTTTAATTATAGATAATTATTATTTAATTTAAATATAAATTATTAAATTTAATATATCTTTCAAACATTTAAGAAATTACGGATAAAGGTCCATAAAATATCTTATTATTTATTTATATTAATTACTAGGTTAGAAATTATATCTCAATTCCTTAATTGTGGATAATTAATATTTAATTTAAATTATTAAATTTAATACATGTTTCGAACATTTAATAAATTGCGGATAAAGTTCCATAAAATATCTTATTATTTATTTGTATTAATTACTAGGTTAGAAATTATATCTTAATAATTGAAATAAATATCGATCATTTTCACAACGAGTGTGGAGGGAACAATTTTCTTTCTTAACAAATTATTTATTAATTTAAATTATTAAATTTAATATATGTTTCAAACATTTAAGAAATTACGGATAAAGTTCCATATAATATCTTATATTTTATTTCTATTAATTACTAGGTTAGAAATTATATCTTAATAATTGAAACATATATCGAGCATTTTCATAACGAGGGTAGAGGGAACGATTTTCTTGCTTGACAAATTATTTATTTAATAAATTTAAAATGGAAGCAGAATAATAAACTGCATTTATCATACTAATAAATTTATCCAAAAACAACCATTCTTTTAAGATCCGACTCACGTTCAGATATTTAAATTTTAAAGTTATATAATTTAATAATTACCGATAATTTATACTTATCTAATTTATTTAAATATTATTTTGAAGCTGCAAGTTTATCTAATTGGCTAATTGCTATATGCCTAATCTGGACATTTCAACAATTTTGTAGAACTAATAAATTAAGACCACTATTATTTAAATAAAACTTGGTGTAACATTTGTGTAAAACGGGTATCAAAAACCCGCTCTGTTTGAAAATTTTAGAATTTATTAAAAGTTTTGTTACGCATTTTTTTTCATTTTATAAAATGTAATTTTCATAATTAATAAATAAATTAGATAATTAATATATTGATTAAATAAAAGAATAAAAAAATAATACCAATATTTAAGATGTTAAAATATAAAAATAAGAAACAGGGGCGACCGGGTTTCGAACCCGGGTCCCCAACAATTGCACACACAACCTACACCACTGCATTACACACACATATGTGTTAAACTTGAAAACAAATTAGCTTTATAATAAAACCAACAAACATACCTACAAGTTCAAAGTGCAGAGTCAGTAACCGCCAAAGCTAAATTAGAGGAATCCTTGAAATTAACGTTTCTCCTTATGATTGATCGAATATAACTGATGTCGAACATTCAGTTATAACCGAAATCCAATTCAATTAATTCAAAAACCAATTGAATTCAATTTGAAATCATTGACCCATGATTTGGGTCTTGAAACCGAAATCTGTGTTGTCTGTCTACTCTATAAATACCAACCTTGCCATTTCGATTAAACTCGCCAATTTCAAATCAACTCTCTGCTCACTCTCTGTTCAATTTCTACGCTTCGCCGGAGCACCGTGCAATGCCGGAATCTCTAACCGGAAAACCGTAACTGTTCTCCAAACCGGTATAATTATCTAAACCTCCTTGCTATCTCTTGTTTAGTAATTTATTAGCTCAAAACAGTAATCAAAACTGTTTGATCAGTTTATTCAGTCGGGATCATTGTCTGGGTTTTAAATGGTGAAAAAGATGAAGTCGAGATAGTGTTTAAATATAAATAAAAACGGGTATTTAACCGGGTTAGACACACAGTCCAGCGGTGGACTGTGTGCAATTACAAAGCACACGTCTCGGGTTCGAGTCGCACATGTTTTCGATTTTCTGAAATAAAACCAACACTTTTTAAACTTATTTAGATCAACTCATAACATGTATATAAAATTAATATAATTCAGTGTTTATGCGGGTTAGACACACAGCCCAACTGGTTGGGCTGTGTGCACACGAATCGTAGGTCTCGAGTTCGAGCCGGGCAGTTGTAACCGGCTTTGGCCATATTAAATCCTTTTTAATAAAAACAAAATAAAGTTAAAGCTAGTTAGTATATATATATATATCTAACTAAAATAGAGTTTATTTCGGGTTAGACACGTAGCTCAGTTGGTAGAGCTGCGTGCACGCATACGGGAGGTCACGAGTTCGAACCTCACACGCTACCAATAATTAAACCGGTTGAACCGGCCGTTGACCAGTCAACCCTTAGAGAAAGGGTAATTTTTTTTAATTAAAAATCATTTTTATTTTCTTTGAAAATTTGTTAAAAATACCTCAAAATAAGGTTTTAAAACCTAAAAATTTGCATTAAACTCACAAAAATAAATCTAAAAATCTCATTAAGAGCACTAATTAAAAATATTAATCTCAAATAAAATTTATTTATTTATCGAATTATTACGTTATTATTTAGGTTATCCCTCGTCGGTTGAATCATAAATTCGTGCGCATTCATCATTGTCAAGGAACGCACCCACTGTGAGTGAATTCTTACAAATTCCCCTTTTTATTCATGTTTTGGGGTGTATCATGTGTCGCTTTATTTATTTCGTTTATTCAAACTTGTGTTATTACCATTATTTGATCTAAACGTGTGATGTAAATGTTGTTTGTTATGATGTGTGTTTACATTTTGTCAAGTTGCGTGCAAATCATTCATTAGGCCCATCAGTTCCTCGTTGGAGACGAGTTGAACATCGCGTGCCTCATTAGATCGGCTCTGTTTGATTGAGCCTTGATATCATTGTTCATCATTTGGTGTGTGCGTGTGCATTAATTGATATTATGTGTATTGTGATTAAATTTACATATACGTATACTCATATGTGGTTATGCACCTTTTTATAACCAATATAACAAATTCGTTCAAATGTTTTCATAAGATTCACTCGCCAACTTTTGTTGACCCAAAACCCTATTTTTACACATGATACAGGTGGACAGGTTGAAGCAAGGAACACATAGGAAATTGCCTTAGAAGAAAAATAAAGAAGTCATGAAAAATGTATTTGAACATGTTGTGCTTGTATGTTTATTGTAATTTCCTCTTTAAAAAGAAATAATAAATATGAAACTTTATAGTAAATGTCATGAGCTTTGATGAAAACTCAATCATGCCCCGACTACCATTTCTGCTACGGGTCAGGGTGTGACAGATTGGTATCAGAGCTTTTGACTATAGGGATATAGGATAGGTTATTAGACCCTTAGAGCCTATACTATAGTTGATTAGATTTTAATTGTTTACGTGGTTACATGCAAACTCATGATGTTTATTTGTTTCATATTTATTACACACACAAATGCATGCAAACACTTCCACCATCCTTTTGTGTGATACTTATTGAGTTATACTTGTTGTCAAACATAACATGCTTACATATACATTCATCATGCATATTTCAATGTTCACATATTCAAATCATCCTCATATTTCCTTTATTCAAGATTTTGTGGCATTTTTCGTTTTTTTTTTTCAATCTCATCAAAGTGAGTTCTACGACGGGCATGTAGTAACTGGAAGTGTACAAGTACTGGTAGTCGAAACGTCCTGTCTAGGTTGGCATTCGTATAAATCCAATATAACGGACTAGTTTGCCTACCTGGGGACTAACGATGAGAGTACGAAGGACCTATTAGGCCAAAGCATGCCACACCAAACGTCGTTCGAACTAACCCTACTTTGAGTTGTCATTGTGTCCATACTAGGACACCCTCCGACCTTATACTTTGCTGTCATGTTTTACGATTTTCATTCGGGTGGCGCAAGTGTTAACAAGCCAACACCAGTATGAACCCTACCAGAGCCCAGTAGTCATGGGGGTCCACATGACTACCAAGGCCAAGTAAGGGGACATATGGGAGCCCAAACATGAGCAAAGCCCAAGACATCCTATGGTTGTAGCAAATTTATTTTCTTCATTTGTTTTGTGAATGTTCATTTCTAAATACGACACATGACACCTAAAATGTCAAACTCATACTCTCGATACGTATTCCTTGTAGATGTCTTCTAGTCACTCTCGTAGAGGTAGGAGATCAGGAAAATCCCGCGAGCGCATGGCTGCCCAAATCGCTCAACAAATGGCCGCCGTAATCCCCAACATCGTAGTTCAAGTTCAACAAGCCCTTACCGCTAATCCCGTCAACCCAATCAACCAAGAAGATCAAAACGTTGTCAACCCTCCCCCAAATACCACTAAATGCACCTTCAAGCATTTCAAATCCTGCGATCCTCCAAATACGAAGGGACTGAAGGTGTCACCGCTCTCCTCCATTGGTTTGAGGAGATGGAAAACACTTTTCTCAATTGCGACTGCCCCGATGATCGCAAGGTGCGATATGCTACCGGTCGTTTGTTCGGAGTAGCACTTACATGGTGGAATACAGAGAAGGGCAAACGAGGTGCTGAGGATGCTATGACCTTGACTTGGGAAGAGTTGAGGGAGATCATAACAAGACGTTTCTGTCCAAGAAGTGAAATCAAGAAATTAGAAGATGAGTTCTACTCTTTGAAACAAAAGGAGGGCGACCACACCACATACAACAAGAGATTCCTTGAGTTGAATCAGATGGTCCCCAACTTGTTCACTCCCCTCTACCGTTTGATCGAACACTACATTCAAGGTCTTCCTTAAAAATTCAGGACCCTGTATAAGTACCACACCTGCAACTTTGGAAGTAGCAATGGAGTTAGCTACAGAGCTCACCGAAAACCACATACGGAATAAAGACTTCAAGGAGGAGAAGAAGAAGGATAAAGCATCAACCGAAACCTCAAACTCCACCCAGACCGAATCCTCTTCTCAACCCACTTCTAAGAGAAAACGAGATGGGCAAAATTTCGCTGTCACCCAAGGCAATCAACCAGCTCCACAAGCCGTACCCCTCCAAGCTATACCAATCACTCAAGTAGCACCCAACTCTACTTACCCAAATAAGAAACCTTACATCGGACCTCACCCTCAATGCAACACCTGTTTTTATCACCATCCATCTACCGTACCTTGTCGACTGTGTGCTAATTGTGGGCGTTATGGTCATTTGAGCAAAACTTGTCGCACCCCTCAAAACCAAGCTTCACCCCCTACCCAAAACATGATCCAATCATATCAACAACCCCAATACCCCATGTTTCCACATGTTCGAGCTTGTTTTAATTGTGGGGACCCTACCCATTTTAGAAACACGTGCCCTCGATTGGTTAACATCATAAACGCCCAAGCTCAAGCAAATCAAGCAAACCCAGCACCACCACCAGCAAGAGGAAGAGCTTACAACATCTACGCCAATCCTGTTGAAGATAATAACGACCCAAACGAACCACCCAACTAGCCTTCCCTCACCAAGAATCAAGACTCAACTCCAACCGTCTAGTTCTTAATGTTTTCTCAATCTTTACGTATCCCTGTTATAAATTGAGAATTTATGTATCCAAGAATTTTAATGCGGATTGATATTACAGTTTTGTTTTATATCTTTACTCATTGATTTAACTTTCATATCATCATACACCACGACGTATCTCGATCTCATCATTTAAAGAAGTTGGGTTGTGTCTCACTTTTTCATAGACTGACCCCTTCATCATAACAAACGAGCGAGGTATTGTCGTCATTCAGTCATGTATTCTTTCAGATTTGAGACTTAAGCTTTGGCTGTTGTGTTTGTTTATGTTTTGTAGATTTTATAATCACATAGAACTAATCATAACTTACTGACAAAGCCAATGAAAATTTGACAAGAATATGGTGGATACGCCGCTGGTACTTCCTATATATAAGTATACTTGTCAAAGGATCAAAAGCATTGTCAGGCGGTTATGAAAAGTTCCGTGTAGGTTTTAATATCGTCATGGTTGAAGTTTTGTTTTATGATATAACCTTATCTTTCCAAACGTATCAATTTTCTCAAAACTTTTATGCATAAGATCATACTTAGTCAATCAACCCTGTTTACCAATGTTTCGCATTTTTATACTTTAGGCATCAAAAAGCGATTCCTGTAGCAGGGTATTCAACCCTTACTAGGATGTTACCGCCTCAAATAAAATTTAAACTTTCACCCTCTTCTGATTATGTAATTATCAAATTAAAACACCCTCCCTTCAAGTCAAATATACTACTACTTAAATTTCGGGACGAAATTTCTAAAAGTAGGGGATACTGTAACATTTGTGTAAAACGGGTATCAAAAACCCGCTCAGTTTGAAAATTTTAGAATTTATTAAAAGTTTCGTTACGCATTTTTTTTCATTTTATAAAATGTAATTTTCATAATTAATAAATAAATTAGATAATTAATATATTGATTAAATAAAATAATAAAAAAATAATACCAATATTTAAGATGTTAAAATATAAAAATAAGAAACAGGGGCGACCGGGTTTCGAACCCGGGTCCCCAACAATTGCACACACAACCTACACCACTGCATTACACACACATATGTGTTAAACTTGAAAACAAATTAGCTTTATAATAAAACCAACAAACATACCTACAAGTTCAAAGTGCAGAGTCAGTAACCGCCAAAGCTAAATTAGAGGAATCCTTGAAATTAACGTTTCTCCTTATGATTGATCGAATATAACTGATGTCGAACATTCAGTTATAACCGAAATCCAATTCAATTAATTCAAAAACCAATTGAATTCAATTTGAAATCATTGATCCATGATTTGGGTCTTGAAACCGAAATCTGTGTTGTCTGTCTACTCTATAAATACCAACCTTGCCATTTCGATTAAACTCGCCAATTTCAAATCAACTCTCTGCTCACTCTCTGTTCAATTTCTACGCTTCGCCGGAGCACCGTGCAATGCCGGAATCTCTAACCGGAAAACCGTAACTGTTCTCCAAACCGGTATAATTATCTAAACCTCCTTGCTATCTCTTGTTTAGTAATTTATTAGCTCAAAACAGTAATCAAAACTGTTTGATCAGTTTATTCAGTCGGGATCATTGTCTGGGTTTTAAATGGTGAAAAAGATGAAGTCGAGATAGTGTTTAAATATAAATAAAAACGGGTATTTAACCGGGTTAGACACACAGTCCAGCGGTGGACTGTGTGCAATTACAAAGCACACGTCCCGGGTTCGAGTCGCACATGTTTTCGATTTTCTGAAATAAAACCAACACTTTTTAAACTTATTTAGATCAACTCATAACATGTATATAAAATTAATATAATTCAGTGTTTATGCGGGTTAGACACACAGCCCAACTGGTTGGGCTGTGTGCACACGAATCGTAGGTCTTGAGTTCGAGCCGGGCAGTTGTAACCGGCTTTGGCCATATTAAATCCTTTTTAATAAAAACAAAATAAAGTTCAAGCTAGTTAGTATATATATATATCTAATTAAAATAGAGTTTATTTCGGGTTAGACACGTAGCTCAGTTGGTAGAGCTGCGTGCACGCATACGGGAGGTCACGAGTTCGAACCTCACACGCTACCAATAATTAAACCGGTTGAACCGGCCGTTGACCAGTCAACCCTTAGAGAAAGGGTAATTTTTTTTAATTAAAAATCCTTTTTATTTTCTTTGAAAATTTGTTAAAAATACCTCAAAATAAGGTTTTAAAACCTAAAAATTTGCATTAAACTCACAAAAATAAATCTAAAAATCTCATTAAGAGCACTAATTAAAAATATTAATCTCAAATAAAATTTATTTATTTATCGAATTATTACGTTATTATTTAGGTTAGTTTTCCCTCGTCGGTTGAATCATAAATTCGTGTGCATTCATCATTGTCAAGGAACGCACCCACTGTGAGTGAATTCTTACAAATTCCCCTTTTTATTCATGTTTTGGGGTGTATCATGTGTCGCTTTATTTATTTCGTTTATTCAAACTTGTGCTATTACCATTATTTGATCTAAACGTGTGATGTAAATGTTGTTTGTTGTGATGTGTGTTTACATTTTGTCAAGTTGCGTGCAAATCATTCATTAGGCCCATCAGTTCCTAGTTGGAGACGAGTTGAACATCGCGTGCCTCATTAGATCGGCTCTGTTTGATTGAGCCTTGATCTCATTGTTCATCATTTGGTGTGTGCGTGTGCATTAATTGATATTATGTGTATTGTGATTAAATTTACATATACGTATACTCATATGTGGTTATGCACCTTTTTATAACCAATATAACAAATTCGTTCAAATGTTTTTATAAGATTCACTCGCCAACTTTTGTTGACCCAAAACCCTATTTCTACACATGATACAGGTGGACAGGTTGAAGCAAGGAACACATAGGAAATTGCCTTAGAAGAAAAATAAAGAAGTCATGAAAAATGTATTTGAACATGTTGTTCTTGTATGTTTATTGTAATTTCCTCTTTAAAAAGAAATAATAAATATGAAACTTTATAGTAAATGTCATGAGCTTTGATGAAAACTCAATCATGTCCCGACTACCATTTCCGCTGCGGGTCAGGGTGTGACACTTGGGTTATTAAATGTATGTTCACATGACTGTTAAAACTCGTGAAAAAGTCGATGATACAGTTTGTCTCTAATCGATGGTTCAAATGTTTTCATATCCATAAACTTGACAAACATCACAAGTTTTGATCATACATGACATAAAATTTTGTTTGGATATTAGAAAAGCGTCTTAAAAATAGCCTTTTATAATTGTTAAATCTTTGTTATTAACTATCTAATTTTTATTTACTTAACCTGTGTAATACACGGGGTTATAGCCTAATACAATTTGATATATAAAAGGTGTATGTTTTGAACAAACAACTAGGACTGCCGATTGGACTTTTTACACACAATTAGCCATCACACGAAAGTCAGCAATGAGAGTGAAAAGAGAGAATGTGACACTGATATAAGATATAAAAGAGAGTAGATCATGAGAAACTAAGAGATCCAGGTATATAGAGCGAACCGAGTACAACAACTAAGTGTGTAATTTACGAGAGCTCAAGTTCAACTTGTTTTGAGCTTATACTCTATGAAAGGCTCAAGCTTTGTTCGTTAATATTTTTTCATATTGGAGTGCATATAAGGTGAGGTTTAAATGTCGGCTCATATATTTTGTAAGAACCGCGATAACTTGGTCAAAAACCATTCAAATTCAAAAAAATACATTTATCTATTAAATTCAACATATAAAAAAAATACGTGTTTAAATTTACACATATTCAAAAAAATTACATATATTTAAGTTACCATTTACACATACATAAATTTTATCATTTACACGTGCAATTGAAGAGATAATTCCTTTTTTCTAATGTTGTATTTTCATAATAACTAGAAAAACCATCCCCACGTTTGGGGTGTGCAAAGTCGGTTAACCGCCGGTTCGGTTAACCGAAGGTCGGTTAACTGTTGATTCGGTTAATCTAAAAGTGTTAACCGTAACCATAACCGATAGGCGGTCAACCATGGTTCGGTTAATCGACGGTTACGGTTATTTCGGTTATTAACCGCTATATTTTTTGGTGTTTTTAGATAAAAATACGGTTGTATTCTTGTATATAGTTTATTGATGTTTCAATGAATAAAACATGATTATATCCTTATACGAGTTATTTTACTTATAGGGCATATACCATGTACTCTGAAAAATGAATTACTCAGTTCATAAGTAATTAATATAACCATATTTTTATATAGATATTTAGTTTGCTAACGCAATAAAGAAAAAAAGGAACACAAATAAACATACACAAGAAACTAAGAGGAAGATGATAAAAAATAAATCTAATGCTTACTAAACATTTAACTTCAACCGTAAATATAAAAAAATAATCACAAATAAATATAAAAAACAAGGTTCGGTTCGGTTAATGAGGATACCTTAACCGTAACCGTAACCGAAAGGTCGGTTAATCATATTCTCCTAACCATAACCGTTCGGTTTGGACGGTTTCGGTTATTTTCGGTTTATTTTTCGGTGAACGCTTCGGTTTTCGGTTACGGTTCGGTCTTTGCTCACCCCTACCCCGCGTTGTAGCGGGGGACTTGAAACCTTGTCTATTAGTAATGCCACATAATCATAAATAGGGATTAGCATTTGGTATCGGGTACCGGTACCAAGCCGTACCAGGTATATTCGGTACCGTTACTGGTACGGTACCGGTATTTACGAGTAAAACACCGGTAAGTACGGCTCGGTACCGGTACCGAGCCGGTATATTCGGTACCGACACCCACTTTTTCGTTTTTCAGTAACGGTACTACCAGTTCGGTACCGAACGGGTACCGTGCTCATCCCTAAGCATAAATAACCATCAAAATTGTAAAAGCTCTTATATAAAACCAATAAAAAAACTAAAAGATAATCCATTTTTCTATCAACATTCATATATATAAATATAAGATAAAGCCTTTCAAAAGAAGGCTTTAAGCTTCCAACTTGTACCATACAAACACAATATGCAAGTAAAATAAAAAAGCATGGTGTACAAGCAACATTGCACAACAATATTGTAAATTATAGTATTAAATAATAAATTATAGTATTGTATAATTAAAACCCTATAAAGAAGCAAATTTTCATGCATATATGTGTTGTAATCTTGGTTTTGGGATTTTTTCAAAAAAAATTGATTTTTTTTTACTTTTCACTCAAAAGTATTTCATAAATTACTTTTAACCAAAAACTTTTTTTTACTTTTTAACCCAAAACTTTTTATCTTTTGCAATCTATCCTTATAATTTTTTTTACTTTCAACTTTGATCCTTTATAGTTTTCATTTTCCATAAAAATTTTCGCTTTATGCTTCGTTCTAAATTTTATGACTTAACACATCGCAACGTGCGTCTTTGTTTTAATGTTTTTACGTTTCGTTCTAAATTTTGCGAGTTAACACGACACAACACGCGTGTGTGGGTGAACGTTTTTACATCGTCTATTTTTTCCCGTTTGACAGGTTCAACATAACGTGCGGGTCCGAGATCGACTTAGTTATAACTAAAGTATCATCGCCACATTGGGCGGGTCATTCTAGTTATAGTATTATATAATATATAATTATATAATATAATATAATAGTGGTAGTATAATACAATTTTAATTTTGATTAGTTTTTTCTTGAGTTCTTATGGTTATCACAATATTTAAAGTTTTAAAAAACCCCTCTATATGCATAGATACCAAATTATAAATTTTATGTCCAACAAATATGTATTATTTAGTTATTTTCGTTGTAATTTTTTATGTAATAAAATTTATTATGTAACTATAATATTTTTTGTTATATGAAAAGCTATTTATATAAATAGGCATTAACATGTATAGTTCTCTAAACTTCTAAAATATCATATTTTCTCAAATAATGTTTAAACGACATTGTTCATTATATATTGAAAACTTGTATTTTGAAAATATGTGAAATTTTGAAAGTTTATAGTAGGATATATATGCCGTCTTATATAAACAATAAATTTATGCAAGAGTGTAAGCTTAGTCAAACGCGATATATAAAACTCAGACTAAGCCTCAAACTCATTAATTAAAGAAAATCAAGCTTACATTCGAGCTTGAACTCGTGATCATTTCCAGTTTTAAATAAACTGATCTCGTATAGCTTACAAGAAGTTTTTTGAGTCAATTACGCAGGTACTCAGGCAATACTTTAAACTATCTTCTTCTTCTCATTTTTAAATTTCTTTTCTCCTGCTTTCTTTTCGCAGGAAACTCCACTTCCCCCTACTTTTCTCCACTTAGCATATGTCCTTTTCTTTTGATTATATATTCTTTTAGTTATTTAATAATTAAATGTTTTAATTATATTAATCATCTAACCATTATAATTTTAATATTATATTAGATCAAAATAATATAATATACCTTATAATATTAGTGAGTATTATTGATGGACCGTATTACCCTTACTAACTGATAAATATTTTCCCTTGAATGTACTTAATGACATCTTTAGAGAGAGTAAAAGGTTAGACTCATTACATAACTCACAAGATTTCATCTTCCTCCTCCCTCCCTCTCTCTCAAATAATAACACTCATAAATCGCATCACTCATGTATACCCTAAACGAAAACCAGATCGAGCTGACAATTAAGTCGTCTACATCTATCCTTGTTGGGGTTGCTGGCTTACTAGAAAGACTTTTATATGTTTTCCATTACATTCATACAATACTGATCAACATGTGGTATCAGAGCATATGTTGCTAAATCAGTTTTGTTAGTTTTTCCTAAATCTAGAATTAAAACCGGAAAACATTAAGTTCATTAAAATTCACGTTTTATGATTTGTTCTTGCGGATGTCACGATTTTATGCATTAACAAATCCAAAAAAAGGACTAATTAATCGGGTGGTGTTTTATTAAAATCCGAATTCTTGGTAAAAATAGAAATCTACACACATAATATGTTCAAGGTTCCGATTCCAGATAAAATATTGTATAAGGTTCTTCAAAGATGTTTTTCGTGTTCATCATAAAAATTTGAAGAATCGTGTCCTTATTTGGAGGAATCGAAGGATTGGAAATTGTTGTTTTCCAGTTTCATTATTTTTTATCCATTATAAATTTTGAATTATGATATAGTTTATTAGTAAAAGATTTCAAAATATTGGATAAGTATGATTAAATCATTTTATTAGGAAACAATATAATCCATTAAATTTTGAATTATTTTCATAGTTCAAAGTTTGTAGATAATTTAGATTTTCGAAAAAAAAAAACAACTCACAATATTAATGGGGGGTTCACGTTTTAAATTTTATGTTCCATAAGTTTGTTTTGAGAGAATTCGAATTCTAAGAGAAATATTTTTTGTTTTCATAAAGTTTTGGGAGGAAGTAAAACAAACCTGTCTTTATAAATATAACATTCCTTTTAACAACTAACTATATTTTACATAAGTCAAAGCATTGTTCACACATACTTTGATATAATGGATCTTAGAGATATCTCTTATAGGATAGATGTCATAACATACCGAGATAGACCTAATACGACAATAGTTTTGTTCCATAAGTTTTACCCCAAATGAGTCATTACAAAGTAACAAATAATATTGTTTTCCTTTAGAGGATCATAAGATCAATAAGATTATTTTCTGATGCTTCATTGTAGGTTTAGTTCTATACTCATTTAAGTATTACTCAAATCGCAACACACTAGACCAATCTGGATTACTGTAAAACATCTAATAGAGTGTTACAATAACTAAAATGAAATGAGAGACTATAATTTAAAGAATAAGTGAGAACTCAAACCGGTTGATTACTCTAACTTTGTAATATTCAAAGATGATTGGGTTTATCCTTATGTCAGCAAACAAAACCTATCTCATGGAAAAGTCATAATGAACTAATAATAACAACCTAAGTTATAATGACGTAATATGTTGCTAAGCAATGGCCACTAAATGTTGTAGAAAATTTATCAATGGATTCATAAGTTTATTAACTCCATAAAAATAATATATGTGATAGAATCAGCTACCATGTCTCCTCCAACACCATAATTCGAGAGGTGTTGCATTAAGTTTTCATACGAAATTAATTATATGTTTATGAACGAACTGAGGAAACTAAATCTTTGTACCGAATACATGTACAATTGCGTATCATACTACGAATGATTAATTTATTATTTTTTTCTCATCCGTTTAGAATTTGTATGTCTTTAAGTATGTTCTGCATGCATAATGACAAATAGACAATTATTATACAAATCAAACGCTTAAAGGGCTAACTTGAACATTTTGATCATAACTGTTAGGTTTTAAATTGAGGTTGTAGTATGATTAATGGAGTCTTGAGTTGAATGATGACTCGACAGTTGTATTTCTCCGTTATGGTTTTTTATTTAAAGCTAAAATGAGTATTAACTTCTGATCAAGCTAAGTGGGAGAATGTTAGATTAAATATATTAATTACATTTAATGATGTAACCGTTATAATCATTTATATTATATTAGAACAAAATAAAATAACTATACCATATAATATTAGTTGGTAATTGTTGATTGAGCGTATTACCCTTACTAACAAATAAGGTTTCTGTTTGGGTGTATTTATGGAGATCATTGGAGAAGGTAAAAGGTTAGACTCATCACATAACATCACAAGCTTTCATCCTCCTCTCTCTCCTATAATCATGATTGTTGGATCTGAGAGTGTGTGTAGTGTGTGTTTTTCTGATAAAGCAGTTAATCAAATTGAAAATTCAATTAAACAATGATAAACAGACACATCATATGATGTTATACAATCACAAGGTACAATCTGTACCCCCCCCCCACAAGGTGAACACTCTCTCACTTAATGAAGAAGTATATACATGAGGAGTGAACTACTGGTGACGTCACCATAAAAGCGACCCTTAAAAACTCATTAAATAATGTAACTGCTAGAAGTTATAAAAACTGCTGGATAGTTACACTATTGCATTGAACTGTTGCTTCTGATATTGGATAGAGTGAACTGTTGGATTTCACAAAACTGCTGGTTGAGAACCAGCACTTTTAAAAATCCAGAACTTCTGTCTTTGACTTGTTGACTTATTCTTCTAGTCTTCGGTCTTTGACTTTGACTGTTGACTTGTTGACCAGCACTTTGACAATCAACACATGTCTTCTATACTTTGATCTTTGAAGGCAGTAGTAATCGGGGTGGCTGTTTTGAGAAGCTTCCAAGGGAAGAGAAAGTGTTGGACTTGTGATTGTATTTTAACTTATTTTCTTTAGGCAAGGTTATCAGGGCGACGATGGTTTTTGACGTTGATCAACGAGTGATAGGATCAGTTCCACGGGGGCCCCGAGTGCCCTAATAAGCTTCATCTATAGTAGCAAGTAACTACATGTTTGTTTGTTTTTTGTCTTTTTGTGACTTTGTCTTTTTTTTACATTTACTTTTTAACTTTCACCATTGATGCTTATAAACCCCTCAAATTTTCAAACACTTTGTAATCGAGTTTTACGTACATATTTTTATGTGTGTGTCGGTATAAATTAAAGTTGATCTACGTCTCGACGTATCTTTTTTTGGAAAATCAGCTGGGTCAAATATAATACGTTTTCGTGTCGTATCGTTCTTTAACTTAATAAAACATTATAAATTAAAATGAGTCTAGTCAAATATAATACAGGTTCAAGTTGCTTTACATTTCAACGTCGCAACAACGCGTCATACCGTTCTTAAACTTAATAAGACATTATATTCTTATGTGCTTATTATTAGGTACGTGTCAGTATAAATTCAACTTGGTTTACGTTTCAACGCCAGTTTCTTCCAAAATAAGTCAAGTTAAATATAACACGTTCTTATGCTTATTTTTATATTCTGTTGATTTGTATTCTAACGTAAACTTTGTTCGGAAACAAGTCTGGTAAAATATAATACGTTTTCATTGAACGGTATAAATTCGAGTTATTTTATATTTTGACCGCAACAACGCGCGAAAGACTTACTAATTGTTTAGAATTGGAATTATTATTTATACAATATATATACAAAATCATATAATACACATAAATCAAACTAATTATTTTTTTTGTTTGCAAATTCACGAATCTAAACATCAATATTTCAACTTAGGTCTTTGCAACATTCTCACATGCAATAACGTAAACGCAAAAAAATGTAACTTGTCGACATTTCACACAATATTTCAATTATTTTTGGCAAATTCATGAAATTAAACATAAATATTTTTAGTGATTGAACACGCAAGAACCTTGTTGGGGGGTTCTTTTTTTAGCGGCTAACATAATCAATCCTGGGCACTCTCGGACGACTCACTGGACCAAACGGAGTACTCCGAGAGTAACCCGAGTCCACCACCAATTTCGGGGAAAACCCTATAACCTACCCGCCCGTATGCACAACGATGAAATTACTGGTAAACCTCGTTTGGCTAAAGAATCGAACCCAAATTTCCCTACCGGTGCCTTGTTTTGCACCATGAAATTACCGGTAAACCTCGTTTTACCGGCCAACATAATCAATCCTGCGCACTCTCGGGGGACTCACTGGACCAAACGGAGTACTCCGAGGGTAACCCGAGTCCACTACCAATTTCGGGGAAAACCCGGTAATCCACCCGCCCGTAGGCACAACGATGAAATTACCGGTAAATCTCGTTTGGCTCAAGAATCGAATCCAAATTTCCCTACCGGTGCCTCATTCTGCACCAAGTAAGAGTTGAACCTGTATCTCTCAAGAGAAATGCAAGCCCTCTACTACTTGGGTCTAGAGATCGTTGATGGGGAGGGGGGCTCCTTTTATACACATTAGATTCCACCAATCTTACACTAACACCTCAATTTTACCCTCATCTACCATAAAACAACCTCTTAATCATTGGCAACACTCATTTCAAATATTCTTAATCACTCGTTGCACTCATATTAAATACCCATCATTTCTATCTTTCTCCTCTTCTCTCGTTAAGTGAACACTACCACAATTCACTACCCTCTACCGGTGACGGTGTACCCATAGGTGCTACCGTTACCACAATTCACTACCCTATACATGTAACCCCTCGAATGCCCCGGGTAACTTTAGTAATTTCACATGCGCATGGTACTTTTTTCCTTTCACGAAAACATCAAGAGCACCAAAAAATGATTGATACCCAGTTGGAAATAAGTATTTTCAACTTTTTTTTCTAAAGTAATAATGATCACATAAAGCATACACGATTCAAGATCACAATTATACATGTTACAACAATATGATACCTCATGTAAAGGAACTTTATTTGAGTCTTTGAAAGCTTCCACAAAGGGAGCACAAGTATCATTCATTTCCTTTTGTAGGTATTTTCACAAAAAAAAGTTGGAGCGCAACAACACCTTGAAGAAATACCTTTAGATATGTGTGGCGTATAAAAATTAATACCAAATGTAAACAATGTGTGGGTGCTTACTTGAACTTGAGAGTGGTAGATAGGGATGTCAATTGTGTCGGGTTAATAGGTTAGCGGGTTGTGGGTTGGCGGATTGAATGTTTAACCCGAACCCGACCCATATTATTATTCTGGTCAAATTTCTCAACCATAACCTGCACACATATAAATCCCACATATAAATCCGGGTCAACTTGATCCTGACCCATGTAACCTGTATTTTCAAATGAGTCATACAAGTTGACGATTTATAAGCGAGTTATTAAGTTTTAAGCGGGTTACCGATAACAAGTATGAGTGTGACAAATAAATAATATAATGTTTCAAAACTAACATTATTATTATGAGTAACCATATAGAATATAAACGAAAAAAAACAAAAACAAATATATATAAGTTTTTTTTCTAAATAGTTAAATGGGTCATACCAAATTGTTTTTAATATGGGTCAACCCGAACCCGACCTGTTTTTAAACGGGTCATGTTAGTCGACCCACAACTGTTTTTTTCGTGTCGGGTTGGTGAGTCGTGTCAAGAATTGTCACCCTAGTGGTAGACATGGCAATCGAACCTGAATCCAGTGAGTAAACCCGGCCCATTTGGATGGGAATGGAGTCAAGTAAGTGGGTATGAGACTCAGTATGGAATTATCTTTTATTTTGGATGAGATTTTGGGTTATACCCGATTACCCAATCTGATTACCCAATAATGTATACCCATGTACTTGATTAGTCAAACAATATCTTTTTTAATAAAATGTATATATGATAATTTGTTTTTTTATTACATATTTATATTCTTATCACACCATATTAATAATTTTTTGTTGTATGTTTAGTTAACTTTATTATATGCATAAAAGAAAGCATGTGAGAAAAGTATTCGGATAGTTCCTGTGGTTTGTCCAGATTTCACCTATAGTCCCTAAATTTTTAAAGTTACAGCTATAGTCCCGAAGTTTTGCAAATTTCATTCTCGGATAGTCCCTTAAACATATGGGGGTTAGTTTTTGATGTTAAGTGGGTGCGAAATGATTAAATTGCCCTTACCATTAAAAACAAGAACATAAAAAGAAATATAATTAAGAGGGGCCTCTTTTTTATCACTCTAACCTTACATAAAGACTCCACCACCACCACCACCACCACCGCCACCACTGCATCCCCACCCTCACCCACCACCGTTGTAAACCATACAATCTGGCCACCATGTAACCACCGACTTTACCTGCCTAATCCTGCCACCAATACCCTAGCCGCACATCCACCAACATCCGACCACAACTTCCCCTCACCACATCTGACCACAACCTACATCATTAGTAGTCGCGTCTTCGTCGCTTGCTCGTTTGTTGCCGGCGGTCGAGTCTAGGGTTTCAATGTCCTTTTCTTGTGGAGCATGGGTTCAGAATCCGACGACGATAAACCTCCCAGGTGAGCATCTAACTGATGATAAGAATTTGCGCATTCAGAACCGGCAACAAAAATACACTCTCCCTAATAACTTTTTTTTACATTCCTAGTTCATTGGTTTGTAGAACCTAATTTGGGGAACAAAATACACATTGTAGGACCGTGGAATATGAGTTTGGCCTAATTAGTTATTAAATGACACTGGATTGGTATTATGATTATATCTATTAAATGACATTTACATTCATGCCTTTAACATTTACATTCACTACAAGCATGCCTTTACGCTTATATTTATGTTCACACAATTGTTTGACCCATTTGGGCTAGCTCGCCAAAACCACACCAAGACACCAAACTAACCAAATGTTTGAGTTATGGATGGGATCGGGCACGCTACGGGACCGCTTTCCATCAATTTAAAAAAAGGAAAAAAAGAAACTAGCTTTGGTAAATGAGAACAAACTGTTGGTGGGAGTTACAAGTCGATGGGCATGGGAGTGGAAGACTCGTCCTTCAACTGAGGAAGAGTGGAGGGAATTGGGTGATTTAATGAAATACCTGATGCTACATAAATTCACACATGGACCAGACGAATGGAATTGGAAGGAGAACGAAGGTGAACCTCTTACGGTGGTAGCCATACGTTCAAAGATTGCAACAAAAATAAAAGCCGACAATGATGTAGAATGGGAGCATTGGAATAATTGGGTCCCTCAGAAGGTTAATCATTTTGTTTAGAGGGCACAAATGAACCGGATACCGTCGAAAGAAGCCTTGTGTTATCGTGGCATTCAGATGACAAATTCGTTATGTTGTAAATGTGGAAAGGAAGCTGAAAGCACTGATCACCTTTTAATTGTCACACCCCAATCGATGGCGGAAACATCGGGTTAGTGGCACTAGGCGACCAGATTGATTTCACGAGATGTTCCATAACAATCATTTAACATATCACACCCTGCTTAATATCCCATATTATTAAACGTAACATTTAAACAATTATTACAAAACGGAGATTTATCATAAAATTTAACCGGGTTCGATTTTCCCTAGATTTCATACATAAGTACCAAATCCAAAATACATAACAAACTAACTAACTAAGCAAACTAAACTAAGCATCATCCAAGCATCCACGCTAAATCCTCAACCTGTTACATACGTTAAAATACAAGTCAATACAATTAAGTAAATGTGAGCATACGAGTTTGAATAATACTAGCATAGTCAAGAAAGCGTTTGCGAAACAATCTAATTACATATCATGATACACCAAAACAATTAACATAACATAGGCTCATTTCTCATGCTAACTACCGTGAGAAGGCTTGCGCGTCCATCCTAACTAGGCCCCGTCGGGTGTAAGCCACACTATAGTACCATACTAGCTAAGGAGGCAAGTTAACGAAAATAAGTCCTAGTCACATGTTTCTAGTATCACGTGTCGAGCATATACAATCAGATTATTCGCATGTGATAAACAGTTTTGATTCGTGATGTGATTTTGTTTATAGGAACGTATGTAACACCCAAAAGTGCGTTTAAAGCGAAAATGAGTCAAGTATACTCACTGTGGGTGCGTTTAAGTAGGAGTAGGAGATTTGAGAAGAGTCGAGAAGAGCGCCGGATCAGCCTGCATATGCGATCGGAAGTGCATCAGTCTCCGAAAAGCTGAAACGGTTAAGTTTTGATAGGGCAGTAGCCAAGTTCAGGCGAACTTGTGTGTAAACACACAAGTTCGAGCGAACTTGTATGAAGTTTATTGAGTTGAGAGTTAAGTTTGGGCGAACTTGTAAGTTTCTTATAGAAACTTGACAAGTTCGGGCGAACTTGTGGGGTTTGATAAGAGAGGAGACAGGTTCTGCCGAACTTGTGAAGTTTCCTGAGAAACTTTGCAAGTTCGAGCGAACTTGAGGGCTTCTGAAGTAAATCTTGGGCATTTCCACTCAAGTTCGGCCGAACTTGACCCTTAGAGGGCAAGTTCGAGTGAACTTGACTTCCCATGCTGTCAAAATCAGTGCAATCTCGACCGAACTTGATGTTTTTTCGTGTCCAAAATCTTGCGTTTTCGCGTCGTTTGCTGAGTAAATCGAGTGCTCATCCCTCCAACCCTGTGCTACTGAGCAAACTCGGGTCGGAGAGGTCTTTTAGAGCAGTTTTAGCCGTTTTACAAAAGCGTTGGCTAATCCGGACGAACTCGGGGTTCGTTCGGGTTAGTCCGGCTTGTGTAAACCAACATAAACATCCTTGTGCTTCCAGATCTGGGATCTTGAATGATAGATGCTTCGTTTCATATCAAAAAATGAACAAAACACCATCAAAAGTCCGTATCTTGTGTAGAAATCAATGGTTTTCAAAGGTTTTTCTCAGATCTATCACTTACAAGCCGAGATCTTGCAGATCTCGTGTTTAGGAAGTCTCTACTATCGCTAAACGAACTCGTATTGTGTAGACCTAAGCTTAAAACAGAAGTTTTTGAAGAAAAAGATGAAGGTTTTCGTAAAAGAATGAGTTTTGATGAAAAAGAAGGCTACGCCTTGTGCCAAAATCGTTGTAAACCTTTGTAGATCGTTGATAAACGTTGTTGCAGTGAAATCGGGTCGATTCTTACTTAGCACATGAAGGTTTCGGGTTTTGAGAGCTCTAGGCGAACTTGCAGCATGTTCAAATGAGTGAACAAAACTTGGTATTTATAGGAGAAGGAGCTGAGGGAGACAAGTTCGGCCGAACTTGCATGTTTCCATGCAAGTTCGCGCGAACTAACAAGGTTTTGAGGGGAATAACAGCTAAGTTCGGCCGAACTTGTACATTCTTGTACAAGTTCGAGCGGACTTGAGGAAAGAGAAGGAGTTCTTTGGCCTGGTTAAGTTCGGCCGAACTTGGGGTCACCCAAGTTCGGCCGAACTTGGTGTCACCCAAGTTCGAGCGAACTTGTTCCAAAACTCAGAATTTCCTTCGTTTTTCGCGTTAAGAGTTCGTTTGGTTATTCGGTTCGCACTAGATAGTTATATTAAGCGTTAAATTAAAGCGTTAAGCATTATAGTTGATATAATAGTGCGATTTAGCGATTCGAGAGTGCGAGAGCGATGCGATAGCGAGCGTAATCATAACCACAAGCACACATAACACCTAAATAACATAAAACCACATAAATAAATGCGATTTGCGATGTGATTTATTAAGCGATTAGATGCGATAATAACGTAAAATACCATAATTAATTAACATAAACGTTATTATTAACCGAATCTCGAGATTATAAAAGAAGTACAGCGATAAAACAAGGAAAAAGATAACAACAAATTTTCGAGTTGTTACATTAATATCATGTGATATAGCGCAATCAGTTTGGTAGCAAGTTATAATATGGTTAAAGATCCCGACAACAACGATGCGACAATCATGTAAGGATATGCTAACAGTTGTGAAGGAAGTCAGCGGGTCAAAGGTGTGGAAGAAAATGGTAGAAGCAGTGGTACTTAAGACTATGTGGCAATTATGGAAAGCCAGAAACGACAAGGAATTCAATGGGATTCACGGGTCGATCACAAAGACGATTGATGATATTAAGTTAAACTCTTTTCTTTGGATCAAAGGCAGATCAAAGCATAGTAGTTTAAATTGGGAGAGATGATGCGATTTTAACGTGTGAGATATCGTAGAATGATAGAGATATATGTAACTTGTAGTTGTTTGTTGTATGTTAGGTTCTAGTTACTTCCTGGCCCGATTTCTATATTAATATATAGATGTTGGTCGTTCAAAAAAAACTTATGATGGTTAGGATGCAAATCCCACATCTACCTACTTGTGTGAACATTTTACATGTTACTTATTTTACATAATTCCCAAAAACCAAACCAAAATTTCACTAATCAAATAGTGGGTAATTTTGGGTTATGGTCAAACTCCTATGAGTTTAGGGAAAGAATTACTCCCAATCAATCTATTAGAACATTTTTACCATTTTTATTCATTTCTTTAATGGCATTAATTCAACTTAGAAATACATAAATTCTATAAAAATGTATTAAGTAAACTTTGGACCCAAAATTATATAATAATAAAATAAATATTTATTGTTAAGAATTTTTGTATCCAATTAAATTAATCAATCATTCTTTACTTACTTATTTACTTACTTACAATTTAATTATTAGCTATAGATATTTTTATATAAACTTAGATATTTATGCATATACTAATTTTAATATTTAATGTTATATTAAATGTACTAGTATAAACAAGTTTGTATAATTATTAATATCACTATAAATAAAATTTTCCACTATTTATTATTCTTTATCTCGTATTTACATTTTTCTCCTTAACTAATGTTCCATTTACACTTTACTCATTCCATACACTTACTCATTTATGTTTTACTCGTTTAGGCTAGACTTCGTGTCGCCGCTCCAACTGTACTACTTGTTCATGACTATCTCGGTTTACTTCGTAAACCTTAAGTATACTTGACCCATTTTATGTTTTAATACACTTTGGGTTGCAACATATATCATTATCAAAATTCACAATCACACATACAGTCATGCTTACTGGGGCTGTAAACGAACCGAACGAACACCAACATGATGTTCGGGTTCGTTCGTTAAGGAAATTAACATGTTCACGAACTGTTCACGATACCGAACATAAGTTTATGTTCGTGTTCGTTCGTTAAGGAAATTCAATTGTTCACGAACAGTTCATGAACGCGAGTCTCGAACATAAACGAATGCAAGCAAATAAAAACAAACGTAAACAAACATTTAACTTGAAAATAAAATATAAAAACATTGTTATCCTTAAACAATAGATATAAGTAGTTAAATATAACCATCAAATAATAAATCAAAATACAACAAATCTACTACAACCGCCAAACGATGAATAAAGTTTAACTAAGATATAATTATTGAAAGTATAACTAACTTAGACATAATTATCCCAAAAAAATGTCTTTGTCTAAATTTTACCTAACTTAGAAAAAAGGGGGTTTCAAGTTTTTAATATTTTTAGATAAAAGGTTTATTATTTATTATTTTTAATATAATCAAACGAACACAAACGAACGTAACCGAACATATTACCGAACGTTCACGAACGCAATTGAACGAATGAGGTATGTGTACGTGTTCTTCTTTAAGCAAACCGAACAAAAATTTTTGTTCGTGTTCGTTCGTTAAGCTAATCGAACGAACACAAACGAACTTCCAGCCGAATGATTCATGAAATATTCGCTGAACGTTGGATTCATTTACAGCCCTAATGCTTACACAAACTTTCATTCCATCAACATGCTACTTGTTATGTTATTTGTTATACATACTAGAACACACTAAATAAATGATATCTATCATTAACTTTGCAAGACTACCTTTACATGTATAACATTATAGGAGTAGCACACCTCCTGTTGTGGGTCATTGTTAAGTATTCAATATTTACGGTTTTATCGTTGTGATGATAAGATTACGCTAGTGGACACTTTGGTTTGATTTATAGTTCATGCAAGCTAGTGTGATTCATATAACTTAATATACAATTTCCATGTGGATTTGAGACATTTTTTCTATACTATGCTATCTAGACAAACTTGTATGCTCACCGACCATTTTTGTGTTGACATATACTTTAACACATGTTGTAGGAAATTGATGACGATATGACAAGAAATCTATCTAGGATGGACTAGAAACTCACTCGAAACTTTAGTTATGAATTTTGCACTTGTTGTTTTTCAAATTTGCAATGTGGTATATTTGATTTTCAAGACGATTGTAAGCTTTAGTAATGGAATAACATTTGGTATTTAAATTATTATCACAATTATAAAGTTATGACATTTTGAGCAATCTATTTTGTCTCACTCTGATGTTTCCGCCATCGGTTGGGGTGTGACAGATTGGTATCACAACCATAACTATAATGAATTAGGAAACTTGTCATGTTTGACCTAGTCAATAGTTAAGAAACCCGCATGCTGTGCTTATTTGGCTTTTCTCTCATATTGCATGAAAATACTTGAATGTTCTTAAACTCACTCCATACCATGCTTTTTCAATTTTAAAAATACGTCTTTCCTGAGGTGGAAAATATTCTACAAACACGAAAACACTTACATTTCACAAATGAAATGATCTCACCAAACCCTAGCCCCAGAGATAACCACGGGTGGTTTAGTCGCTCATATACGTCACTGGATCTTCAATTGACGTTCTAGATCTTGATTGCATGAAAAAATTGAATGGGTTGAGGTTGAGAGATCCAAAATCTGTCCTTGGGAAGTAAAAACAATCACTAGAGTCGATGATATTTGCATTCAGGGAGCGTTTATCCTTATATAGGGTGCAAAAACATGAAATTCGCGAGTCAAATATGGGCCCAACGCCAGTTGGCGCCAAAACTAGCGCAAGGTGGCGTTGGGACCAATTTTCCATCTGATGTGCGCTGAAATTTGATTTTTTAAGAATCCAAGTCCAATATAATAACTTGTTTCTCAAGATATTAGCTAACCGTAATCCTAATCACCTATAAACCACCAACCTACTCTTCCCCTCACCACAATTTCGTCCACATAAAGACACACACACTCTTTCTCTAAAATCTTACTTACATCTCACACAAGATGTCGTTTTATGACTCATAAATCATCATTACTAACTATTTAATATTTTTTTTGTTCAACATTTGTAATACATAGGATTTCTAACCTAGTTATAGTTAATAAAGGGAAGCTCCTTTGCATGTATGAAGTAATAAGTTATGGAGTTTTTGTTGGATTGTGAATTCAGCCTAATATTATGTTCATAGTGGGACTTGAATCCTCAACCTCATTGGGAGATATCAGGTTCGTCTCCGAAAATATTCGAATATCTTTAGGCCCTGTGCGAACAGAAAATACGGGCCCCTTAAATATAATATTTTTAAAAAGAATATATAAAAAAAAAATATATGAAAATTTAATGCCATTTCAATCAATACCAATCATTTAATGTAACTTGACAAAAATATGCGGTTAATTTCATTTATATTTTTAATAAATATATAAAAAACAAAAAGAAAAACAAAACTAAGGACGCCGGGATTAGAACCCCAGTCCTCTTATTATTGTAATGACTTTCAAACAACCAAACCAAGTGCTCCAGGATCGTATTTTTCCGATTCATTACGTATATATTTAACTTTACAGTGTAAAACTAATACAAAAATAAAAAAAATTGGGTCCTCGATGGGTTTGAACCCTGAGCCGTCACCCATTCCACACACCTTTTGGACCGGCCCTTGGAGAGACATATTTTCTCCACATATATAATACACCTAGGCAACAAGCCCTTTGATGAATAAGATTGCATAGTTAAACTGTTTTAATCAAATATTTTATTAATTTTATCCTTGAGTTTTCATTCGGGCAAACTATCAACAACTTGATCTTTGTCGCAAGTTACTTTATCATGTGCAACTTTGGTCTTCATTAGTACAATCTTCATCATTATAATGTTCCCATAAGCATCAAATTACTATAAGCATCGCAATGTGTATCATTATCAAAGTACTTGTACTATATAACTTATGTTCTTCAAAACTTGCAATACATCAAATATATAGTTCTACATCAGCAGGGGCGCAACTTTGTAGGGCCGCCGGGGGAAGAAGGGGGGCGCCCGACCCCCCGAACTTTTCGCCCAGTAGTGTTATGTATGTACGTTTCGTATAGAAATTTTTAGGTATATAGTTTTCGACCCCCGGTTCTTATAATTTTTTAGGTATATTTTTAGGTCCAGTGACTTCCGACCCCCTGGTCGAAAATCTCAAGCTTTGCCACTGTACATCAACACAAACTTCATCTATCGAAAGGAATTGACATCAACAATTAGTAACTTAGCTTTGTATTATTAGTTTCCAGGATTACACACTTAATTGTTTTATATCAAATAAAAACTATTTGGTCAACAAACGCCAAAGTATGAAGTTAGCCTTCGACGAAACCGTACTTTGTCGATTAATTGTCTTAAAGTAGAACTTAAGGGGAAATGATAGTGGTGGCATGTTCTTAAACATAATTCCATATAGAATTAAGAGGTTGACTAGGTATCGCAGGGGCGCAACTTTGTAGGGGCCGAACCCCCGAACTTTTCGCTCAATAGTGCCCGCTATGTAGTTTTCGTATAGAATTTTTTAGATATATACGTTTTTAACCCCCCGGTTGGAAATCTCAAGCTTCGCCACTGGTCTATTGCAAAATACTTCATAACGTTTTAGAGAGAGAAACATATACATTCACAAAATCTAAAGCAAAAAAACGTATTCTTAGTTTTTTCCAAGGTTTGAAGGTTGTTAGTTGCAATCAATCTAACCTATTTGTAACATATTGGAACCTAACAAAACTAATTAACACTTCACATTTGTGAGTAAATCCTTTCACTTGTTCAAAGGTTTTATTTTGGTTAGCAATCCAATGTAAAAATAAGTCTTCTTACTTAATTCTGACATCTAATCTCTTAACTTAGGTGATGGGTGTGGGCTGTAAAGTGGATCGGCAAACGGGTTTGTTGCCCGGTAACACCGCTGCCGACACCCTTTGCCGATCGGTAAACTTAGTCACGCAGTAAAGCTTTGCCGATCGATAAAGGTGATGCTTTTTTGACCGTTACAAGCCCAACGGCTATTATGACGTTTCAATTAAAAAAAAGTTTAAAATAATTCCCACCTATTTAAACAAACATTTACCTATCTTTTTACACACTTCTTCTTCATATTCAACTCATCTTTTCAAACCATTTTATATTTTACAATGGAAGGCTCAAACAAAGGTGTTGGCAAGAAAAAAATATTTAGGGTCCGTTTTAATGTAATTGTTTTTTAATTAATTTGATGTTTTAGTTGTTTTTATTTAACACATGCTTTAAAAAAACAAAAAAAAATTACCAATTCATCAAGTGTCTGACTATTGTCAACACTTTTCAGCATAGTTTAAACTTTTTTGATAGAATGACATGGCACCATCTCATTGGTTGATTTTAAATGTGCCACTTTCAAGTGTCTAACCACTTCCTTAACCCTTAATCTCTATACACTCATAAATTTAAAGATAATTCAAATTTGAAAATATCATAAAAAAGCTCAATTATTCTAAAATCTAACTTGACTGGGCTAATGGAAGTATTACTCTATATTCAGACAAACTCATTTTTTGGCCCATGTTTATTAGCCCAAAAACTTAAAAAATAATATTCATGTGGCCCATGTTTATTAGCCCAAAAACTTAAAAAATTAATATTCATGTGGTCCATTTTTATTAGCCCAAAAACTTAAAAAAATAATATTCATGTGACCCATGTTTATTAGCCCAAAAACTTAAAAAATTAATATTCATGTGGCCCATTTTTATTAGCCCAAAAACTTTAAAAAATATTTTTCATGCTAAACCATAATATTCATAACAGAGAAACCCTAAACCCTAATTCTTATAAAACGCCTCTACTCACTACTCCACTCATAAACCCTAGAAACCCTAACCACAAAACCTGCAAAAATCCACTAATTCACCACAAAAATGAGAGCTCCAATCAGAGGAGGTAAGTTTCTTTCACTCTATTCACCACAACAATCCATTCAATTGCACAAATTGATGATTAATCTTTAAACAAACGAATTTACGATGTTTATTTACAGGTCGCGGTGGCGGATTTAGGGGCGGCCGGGGCGACGGCGGGGCAGGGGAGGGGGATTCAGCGGCGGAAGGAGTGGCGGAAGGGGCGGCGGCAGAGGCGGTGGCGGAAGGAGCGGCGGGAGAGGCCGCGGCGGCGGCGGAAGAGGAGGACGTGGTGGGAGAGGTGGCGGGATGAAAGGTGGAAGTAAGGTTATTGTTGAACAGCATAGACATGAAGGTGTGTTTATTGCTAAAGGGAAAGAAGATGCTCTTTGTACTAAGAATATGGTGCCTGGTGAAGCTGTGTATAATGAGAAGAGGATATCTGTTCAGGTAGTTGTTTGTTTGTTGGTGTAAGTGTTTATGTTAAGATTTTGTAAAAAAATGTTGGTGAGTGGATTTGATGATTTTTTTTTTGAATTTAGAATGAAGATGGAACAAAGGTTGAGTATAGGGTGTGGAATCCTTTTAGGTCAAAGTTGGCTGCTGCAATTCTTGGTGGAGTTGACAATATTTGGATGGTAAGGTGTTGTATATAACTGGTTAATCAAACCTATTGCCAAAGTTGTAGGTGCTTGTTTACGCTTGGGCTTGTTTTGTTTAACTTATAAGATCTAAGCTTTTTATAAATCGTGAGGTCAGCTCGTTAAGAGGTCAAGCTTGTGTCGGTTATTATTGATTAGTTAATTTATATACATTTAGACAATGTTTAAACTTTCTGCGTAGTATAATCTTTATTTATATATGCATATATTTAGGGGAGGTTAACGTGCACGTTAAAAAACTCAAAACCCTAATCACGCATGTTGGAAAACCATAATCACATATGTTGAAAAAACATAATCACGCATGATTAGGGGTTTTTCAACATGCATGATTAGGCTTTTGAGTTTATAACGTGAGTAATTTCATATCGTACTTTGAGGAATATTGTATTTTACACTTTCACTATATGTATTTTTATATATATAATATAATATATAGAGGCCGGTTTTCGTTTGATGTGTACGAGAGCATCTCAACCGCACATCTCATCAAATCCGGGCTTTCAATTGAACGTGGTGGCACAATAGTAATTAACTTTGCGTAATTACGCATGGTTGGTTTAAACTTTAAATACACTTGTTATTTGCATGATTACGCATGGGTTAAACCTAATTATGCACATTTCATTACCGTTGCTCATTAAGAGCCTTTTGTATTAAAACTTTTCACTATATATTAGGTAGTTATCTTTATCAGAAAAAAAAATAGAAACAATATGAAATTTTATTTATAGTTGATCATAAAAAATATATACAAATGGCAGGTTCTTGATAGGCGTGTTTATCGAATAAGCTTATTGTTAGGCTAGCTCAGCTTGATTTGAGTTTTTTTTTGAACTTATCTTTAGTGGCTCAAAAGTTGTCTGGGACGTTTACACTCCTAAAATTGGGCTTTATGTTTTAAATTTTGTGTTCAGAAACCTGGGTCTCGTGTGCTTTATCTTGGGGCTGCATCTGGAACAACTGTTTCACACGTCTCTGATCTTGTTGGACCAGTAAGAAGTTTTTTCAGCATTTTTTGTTTGGTTTTATATATTGAAATTTGTGTGTTAATTATGGTTATGATGTTGGTTTTGGTAAGACCGGAGTTGTGTATGCTGTTGAGTTTTCGCATAGAAGTGGAAGAGATTTGGTGAACATGGCGAAAAAGCGTACAAATGTTATTCCCATTATTGAAGATGCTAGACATCCAGCTAAATACAGGATGCTTGTTGCTATGGTTGATGTCATATTTTCTGATGTTGCTCAACCTGATCAGGTTTGCTTTGCATTTTCCTGTGTTTTTTGTTTTGGTATTTACATTTTTGGTATTTTCTATTTGTTTAAAAGATTTATACTAACTGTTATTTTTTGTGTTTTTGTTGTATCTTAACTTGTTATCTACATATTGATTCCAAGTTATAGATTTTTTTTTGTTATTTCCTGCATTGTATCATATGATGAGCTACTCGGATTCCCCTTCAGGACATCCTGGATGATGCTAAAACCGAGTTTCTGATGATTTTTTTGCAACTACATTGTTATTTTTTATTTGTTTTTTTGACTCTTCGTATGCTAACACTGTTATTTTTTTGTGGTTTTGTTGTATCTTATCTTAACTAGTAAATATATTTTTACCCCCAATTTTAGCTTTCTTTGTCATTTTAGCATCGTTTCTTATGACGAGCCACTCAGAATCCCCTTCAGGACATCTGGATGATGCAAAAATTGAGCTTTTGATTGGTTTTTTGCTATCACTGTGTTATTTTTTAATGTTTCTTTGGTGATTTGTATGCACTATTTCTATTTCTTTTGTTCATGTTTTACCGTAACTTGTTAATTAAAATGTTACCTAAATTTTAGCAAATTTTATTGCTATTTCCTGCATTGCATCATATGATGAGCTACTCGGATTCCCCTTCAGGACACCTTGGGTGATGCAAAAACCGAGTTTCTGATGGTCTTTTTGCTATTGATTTGTTGCTTTTTAATTGTTTTTTGACGTTTTATTAACATATGTGTTTTTTAGTTATATTTTAACAGAATAACATTTTTTTCACAACATGATTATATTGAATTTTTAGTGTTCTACTATAGACAGTTGATCTTACTTTGTCTTCCTTACAAGACTCAAGTTTCAGTATTGTTCAAACATGTTAAGACTCGCATAAATGAAATAGTCATGGATCATGTTTTCTATTTAGTGATTATTTTTAGGAATATTAGATCTTAACCACTGACAATCCCAACTATTAACATATTGGCCTCCAATGGACCCTGACTAACAGTACTTTAACGCTGTTAGTCTCTGGTCACCGGAAAACACCTTTTTTTACCGGAAAACTCAAAACTTTTCGTATCACACCTCTTTGTAACCTTGTTACAGTCTTTTAGGAACCTTTTTCTAGTAAAAACCTCAATTATCAAGGTCGACTGAAAACTTCTTTTTGGCTGGAAAACTCAATTTTTTGGCCGGAAAACTCAACATTCTCGTCCCAAACATCTTTGTAACATTAGATCAGATCTTTAAGACCGCTTTCTCTAGCAAAAAAGTTTTTCTAGCAATCAGAGAATAACACCGTTAGGGTTCTGTTAGTGAGGGTCCATTGGAGGCCAATATGTTAATAGTTGGGACCACCAGTGGTTATTTTTTAAGTTGGGACTATTTGCGGCCAACGGCCAATAGTTGGGATCATTAAAATCCAAAATTCCTTATTTTTAACCCAAGTGAACTTGGTAAATGTGAAAAAAAGTCACTAAGCTGTGAAGTTTCATAATTTTATACATTGTTTAAGACAATAATTGAATAATTATAAGGATTTTCACAACAATGAAACAATATTGAAACCCCTTGTATACTATTTCATGAGTTTATCTATATAAATTAAAATAAAATGTTTATAATTGCTTCTGTTTCTCATGTTTGCAGGCTAGGATTTTAGCACTCAATGCATCTTATTTCTTGAAAACCGGAGGCTATTTTGTTATCTCGATTAAGGTTTGCGCTTTTGGATCCATCCTGTATTCACACTCTTTCAATTATTTTTAAAAATCCTATTTTTAAACATTTTTGTCCCAAATTCAATAGGCAAACTGTATAGATTCTACGGTTCCAGCAGAGGCTGTATTTGCTTCAGAAGTTAAGAAGCTTCAGGCAGAGCAATTCAAACCTATGGAGCAAGTGACACTTGAACCCTTTGAACGAGATCACGCTTGCGTTGTTGGAGCTTATCGCGTACCCAAGAAACAAAAACCCGCATCATAGATGCCAACTTCAATGCTGCATTTGAGTTGCTCATTGTTATAAGGTTGTATGTTTAATGCATTTTGTGGGAGTTGACTTTTGTTTAAGTTGATTGATGTACTCGGATCATAATTTAGATCTATGTTAGCTTATATGTTTTTAGCTCTGTTTAATGAAGTTCACTGCCATCGAATTGACTTACTAGTTTAACCCGATCCGACTGAACTAGATTTTTTGACAGTGTTATGTGTTTTTTGACAATGTTGTATGCTTCATAACATATGATCTAGCAGAATACATAGAAGTTAAAATGCTTCATAACATATGATCTAGCAGAATACATAGAAGTTAAAAACTTTATAAGATATTAATATGTTTTGGTGACAAACTTATAAGGCCACCCGTAGTGGGGCTGTTTGGCGTTTTTCCCCAAAAGTAGGCTCAATCACGCCTTGGGACCACTCCCTGGGCGGTTTTTTTGGGTGTCTTTTGCGTCTGGCGTGCCTTATAAAACGCCCTTGTATTTTTCCTTTTTTGCTCTTGACCAATGAGAAGTTAGCACCATTGATTATTTGTTTTAATTTAAGAAATATAATATGATTGGGTAATGATTGGTTGGGGCATTAGACTAGTGGGTAGAGATGGGCATAATAGGTTCTTTTTAATACCCGGAACCGGTTCCTACCCGTACCCGGTTCCTGATGACAGTGAATGAAACCGGTAGAGATGCACAAAAAAAACCGTACCCATAACTGGAATCGGTAAAAAAAACCCGGAACCGGTTTTTTTAATACCCGGGTATTCTATACCCGAAACCGGAACCTACCCTACCCGTAGGGTATAGATAGGGTATGCATTTCGATCTCAATACCTAGAACCGGAACCGATCATACCCGATTAATACCCAAAACCGGACAAGAACCGGAACCGGAACCGATTATACCCGGCTATACTCGATACATGATTCTCGTATATTTCTTTTAGATTTATGTCAGTGCATTTATTTTAGTTTTCTTACATTATATAATGCATATTAATAATAATAAACAAAAATACGAGAAAATTGGGTAATAAAAATGCAATAGAGTATTAAAAAATCCGAAGATATAGAGCTAAAAATATTGGAAATAGGGTATAAAAAACCCGAAAATAGGGTATTTTAATACCCGGTTTCTTAAGAACCGGAACCGAACCCTACTCGGAACCGGGCACAATGGGTATGGTTTTTTGGTCAAATAACCGGAACCGAACCGGTTATAGCAATAACCGGTTCCAACCCTTAAAATGAGAAACCGAAACCGGTTCTAGGAACCGGTTCTTCAGAGGAATCGGTTCCAGTTCGTACCCGGGTATTAGCCACTAAAACTAGAACCGACCGTAACCGGTTCAGGTAGGGTTGGAACCGGTTCCTCTGAAGAACCGGTTCCGTCGGGTATACATAGGTTGTAGCTTTTTCCGGTAGCCGGAGTTAACGTCTGCAAGTTGTTTTTGAGGTATGAGGTATAAAGTCTTCTAAAAATAAGAAATCGTAAGAATGGTATCAATCAAACTTCGATTAACCTCATTAAAACGGCATTGGAACTGTCTCATCGAATTCTACGATACGAGATTTTAGGTTTTCACGTTTTGATTTATAGCTTGTAGATTTTAGAATTTTTGTTTATATTAATCATTGTGTCTTTCTATATTTGCGTCATTGTGTATTTTTTTGTGACTCGTTGTGTCTTTTTTTTTCTTGACATTGTATTATATTTATCGGCCTTGTGTTATATTTTGAGCAACATTGCGTTATATTTTGCGATTTATTGTGTGTTTGTACATTTTTTATTTATTTTTAAAGACTTTATAAGATAGCTTTTAACTCTAGCGAATTGATTATTAGACACAATGAATAAAATCAACATAAATATTTAGATATTATTAACTATCATATAGTAAAAATACTGAAAATCTCTAAACCTAAATACTCGTCACTTATAATATTATCATTATAATCACGTTTTAAGCCAATGAACTATAGCTCAATTGGCATTAGAGGGGAAGTGAATGTTTGGGTTTAAGGTCATAAGTCTTAAGTTCAAATCCAATCTCAATTGCATTTTACCGTTGTGGGTCTTCAGGTGACGGGTTTTCGCCGGAACTAAAGATAATGGGCTTGGGCTACCTAGTGCTGTCTGGGTCGCAGACGTATAAAGTCACCTTGTGCCATTGGGTTTTGGGCTTTTATTTGGTTTGCCATTAAAAAAAATTAATGGCTCAATTTGGTTACTTATCAGGTCAACTTAACTTAAGGTAGATAATTAGATGTATACAGTTTGCGTTCAAATCAACTGTTACATATTATATTATGATTATCCCGTATTAAATCCATACAAGCAAGTTATACTGTAAATAAATTTGAAATTTTGAATAAAGTGTACACTTTAAATAAATACTAGAATTACGACCCGCCGCAATGCGGCGGGGATTCTTTAATTATAACTAAGTCGATCTAGAACCCGCGCGTTTGTTGAACCTGTCAAACGAGAATAAATAGACAATGTAAAAATGTTCACCCACACACGCACGTCGCGTCATGTTAACTTGCAAAATTTAGAATGAAACGTAAAAACGTTAAACCAAAGACGCATGTTACGATTTGTTAAGTCACAAAATTTAGAAGGAAACACATCGCGAAAATTTTGCGGAAAATGAAAACTATAAAGGACCAATGTTGAAAGTAAAAAAAGTAGTGAGGATAGATTGCAAAAGATAAAAAGTTTTTGGTTAAAAGTAAAAAAACAAAGAGTTTTAGATTAAAAGTAATTTATGAAATACTTTTGGATGAAAAGTAAAAAGAACAATTTTATTAGAAAACCCTCAAAACCATGATTACAAAATATATATATATATATATATATATATATATATATATAAACCATATTGCTTTTTTACACTGTTTTAATTAATATTCTTTTGTCCTTTTTAATGTACTACTATCTATGAAGATACTCATAACATGTTTTCTATTTTTACAACTTTAGAATACTTACATTTTGAAGATTGGGAAAGTTTTTTTTTTTTTGTCTCCATAGCCAAATTTATACTTAGATGGTTACTATTTTATTAGTTAAATGACATAATAAATTTAAATACTTTAATCACATATACACACATTTTCTCAAGTATAGATAATATTTGTTAAATTAAAAAACAAGTATAAGTAGTCGTAAATGAATATTAGTGAAAGTTCGTTTATTAATAGATGAACAACATTAACATAAGTCACTATTCATCTAATACCAACAACCAACAATTGTGTTTCGCTCATTTATTTATGCTATGTGTTTTGTTCTTCGTTAAAGTTTGTTTTGTTCTTCTCATTGTCTGCTACCCTACCTTCGACGACAAGCCTTCGAAACATCCAACACTCCAATCGCCTTATATTTCAATGTGGATCATCATAATTTGTGGTACTATCCGATAGAGGTCAAACTATGTATATCAACTACGGGTGTTCAGAATTCGTTTCGAATTCGAAAAATTCGAAATTCGTTTAAATTCGATTCGATTATCAAGAATTCGTTTCGATTATAAAAATTCGAATTTGTATTCGATTCAATTCGAGTCAAGTAAATCCAATACGAATCGAATACAAAATTATAATTTCAAATTTGATTCGATTCAAAATTCGAATAAAAATACATATATAACTTTTATTAGGCTATACTATAAAATATTTTCAAAAAATTTTCCAAGTACTAAAATTACCCATTACCAAACTCGCTACATGACCCATAACCAAAACCTAGGTAACAAATCTATCAATAGGTTTCTAACCATAAAAATATTAACTTGTAATGTGGAGTGGTTATCCCGACTTCTCGTTTTGAATTTTAGATTTATGGTACTTTATTTGGAACTTTTTAATGTGATATCGTGCTTTATGGCTGCTTTAAAATTTATGTTTCATTTTGATAGCTTTTTACATGTTTTTAAAGAATTTGAATTAAATCGAATTTCGAATTCGATTCGAATTCGAATTTTTAATCGAATACGAATTGGGTTTTTTATTCGAATCCCAATCGAATTCGGTAGGTTTTAATCGAATTCGACTCGAATACGAATCAAGGGAAAATAAAAATTATTCGAATAATTTGAAAATTCGATATTGGATTCGATGAACACCCCTAACAACATTTCAGACGAATACCATCGCATATTGTCAATGATCACAGACTCATAGTTCATAGCTTAGTTATTCAATATACTACATTGACTATTGCGTTTTGTTTGTAGGTCATATGCACATGTCTAATATTTCTTATAGTGTGGTCCATTACACTTTAATGACGATATATATTTGGTATCTAAGATGTCAGAGCTGCTTATTTGAGAAATTGGCCAGTATCGTCATTACTATTTAGATACATAAAAAAAACTATTTTTTTCTGTTCTTTTAACAATAATCATGGATGGATAATGAAGAATTGTCGAATCAATGTTCATATGAGAATTTTATTTATGTTGGTTTAACATATTACAAAATGTTTGGGGTGAAGAATTGGTTAGTACATGTTCACATGAAGTATTGATTTACTTGTCGCTTCTTTTTGTTTATGTGTGTGCATGAAGACCCATTAGTCTAGTAAATGTAATAGTTGTTTTGATGCACTTTCACAAATACGTGTATCGCAAACAATTTAGATTTTGAGATGTTCTCAGTGACGGTCTAGGATCTTAGTCTAATGGGTTCGTTCTGGTAAATTCTCTTTAATTCTCACTATATTTTTCTAAATTTTATAAGATTTTCACTAATTTTTTTCATTTTTTCCAAACACACTAGGTTTTTGGGAACCCCACATATGTGTGCTGAATCCACCCCTATTCCTTCTTAACCTTGCTTTCTACTCATTTTAAGTTTTGATATGCTGGTGTATCAAAGTACACATCAAAACAATTAAACATAATTCCTTTATTGTAACTAGACTTATTTGAATTTTCTGATCTACTTTTTTTACTTTTTACAATTTTACGATTAATAAAGTATTTAAAGATGGTTGAGTTTAGAATTATTTTAAAAACCACAAATTTATTTATATTGTTTTTTATGTTAAAAGAACTACTTTAGCTACGTTATAATATAACAAGAATTAACACAAGATTAGTGTAAAACTTTAAGGACTTTAGAAAGATTATAAGAGCAAGAAGTAGAGAATTGTATAACTTATGAAAGTGTATACATGAGGTGCATTTTTTCTTCTACCTTGAGCTAGTATTTATACTACAAAAAGATTAACTATTTGGTAGACAAGGTTAACTATTTGATGGACAAGTAGTATGGTACATTATCTATAAGTTTGACAAAGGGTTCATCCACTTGCTTGGTAGATCTAGAGGTAAATCTTGATCTTCATGGTAGATGTGATATAATACTATCACATATTATATTCATAACACTCCCCCTTGGATGATACTTTGCAAACTTTGGGGTCTTTAAGTACTGTCTCGTTAAAAACCTTGCTAAAGAAAAACTCAGTGGGAAAATACCTTAGCTAAGGGAAAAAGAGTGCAGTTTGTAGCTCCCCCTCAAGTTGCAATTTGTAAAGCATCACATTCTCCGTACGTGACGCATGCCAATGTCAGGAACGTGTTTCCTGAAGGTTGATGTAAGTAGTGCTTTTGTGAAAAGATCGGCTGGATTGGACATATCTCATCTCGACCTGATTGTCTTTAATAAGGTCCCGAGTATATACAAAGAATCTTGGTGGTATATGTTTTGTTCTGTCACTTTTGATATACCCTTCTTTCATTTGAGAGACACAAGCCGCATTGTCTTCGTGAATGGGAGTTGGCCTTTGATGTTTCTCTAACCCGCAAGAGGTCAATATGTGTTGTGACATAGATCTCAGCCATACACATTCTCTTGAAGCTTCATGTAGTGCAATGACTTCAGCATGATTTGAGGATGTTGCGACAAGTGTTTGTTTCTGAGAACGCCATGAAATCGCAGTTCCTCGGTTCATGAATACATATCCAGTTTGAGATTTTGCTTTATGAGGATCAGATAAATAACCTGCATCTGCATAACCAACTAACCCTTCCTTTGAATCGTTAGGATAAAACAAGCATAAATCAACAGTACCTCGAAGATATCGAAAAATATGTTTAATCCCATTCCAGTGCCTTTTAGTAGGAGCTAAACTAAATCTTGCTAACAAGTTCACTGCAAAAGAAATGTCAGGTCTCGTACAATTCGTAAGATACGACCAAGAACTTCTTCGTTGTCCTCACAAGGACGAAATGGATCATTTTCGACATTAAGTGGTCTAACGACCATTGGAGTGCTTAAAGGATTTGCTTTGTCCATATTGAAACGTTTCAACAACTTTTCAGTATGATTCGTTTGATGCACAAGTATTCCATTGCTCATATGTTCTATCTGTAAACCAAGACAATATTTGGTTTTTCCAAGGTCTTTCATTTCAAATTCTTTCTTTAAAAGAATAATTGCTTCATGAATTTCCTTTTGCGTCCCAATTATATTTAGATCATCAACATATACAGTTATGATCACATATCCTAACATTATCTTTTTAATAAAGACACATGGACAATAAGATTATTTGTATAACCTTTACTTATCAAATACTCACTCAAACGATTGGACCACATCCTTCCATATTGTTTCAACCCATATAAAGATCTTTGTAATTTGATCGAATACATTTCTTTGGGTTTTGAACTTAACGCTTCAGGGAGTTTAAATCCTTCAGGAATTTTCATATAGATGTCACTATCAAGTGATCCATACAAGTAAGCTGTAACGACATCCATAAGACGCATCTCTAACTTTTTAGAAACTACTAAGCTGATTAAGTATCTAGAGGTTATTGCATCTATAACGGGAGAATATGTTTCTTCATAGTCAATCCCTGACCTTTGTGAAAAACCTTGAGCTACAAGTCTTGCTTTATATCTTGTAACCTCATTTTTCTCATTTCGTTTTCGTACAAAAACCCATTTATACCCTACAGGCTTTACAGCCTTAGGCGTAATAACAATAGATCCAAAAACCCTTCGTTTGTTAAGTGAATCTAATTCAGCTTGCATAGCACCTTTCCATTTATCCCAGTCATGTCTATTTTGACAATCATTGACAGATTTTGGTTCAGGATCATCATCTCCACCCATGATGTCACTTGCTATAGAATAAGAAAATATCTCATCAATATTTTTCATCTCATATCGGTTCCATATGATATGTGTATGACTATAGTTGATTGATATCTCTTTGTTAGTATCATCAACATCATCCTCATGAGAGGTTTCGGTATTCACTGATTTATCAAGATCATTCTCTTTGTGGTCAATTTCCTTTGCAAGTGCTTTTCTTTTTCTAGGATTCTTATCCTTTGAACCGATTGGCCTTCCACGTTTCAAACATTTTTGAGATTCATGAGCTATCTTATTATCTATTGCCTTTCTTGGGATCTCAACTCGAGCTGGAGCATTAGCAGCTGGTATATGAGATTTAGTAACTTTGTTTGTATCAGTAAAAGCATCAGGCAATTGATTTGCAATTTCTTGCAAGTGTATTATCTTTTGAACCTTTGTCTCACTTTGTATTGTTCTAGGATCAAGATGGGACAATGAAGGCACACACCATGAGACATCAGTTTCTTGTTTTTTATTTTCTCTCCCTAATGCTGGGAACATTGCCTCGTTAAAATGACAGTCATTAAAACGTGCTTTAATTTTCATAACGCCCGACTTTTTCGTATCTTCTTATTCTAGCAAATCATTTTGTACTCTCTTTGTGACAATTTTTGTGCGTTGTGGTGGTGTAATAGGAACATACACTGCACACCCAAAAATTCTAAGGTGGGAAATGTCTGGCTCATGGCCAGAAACAAGTTGTAGTGGGGAGTATCTGTGATTTGCACTTGGTCTCACACGAACCAGTGATTCGGCATGTAAAATTGCATGACCCCAAACAAATACTGGAAGTTCTGTTCTCATTATTAATGGTCTAGCTATTAGCTGTAAACGTTTGATCAATGATTCAGCTAAGCCATTTTGTGTGTGTACGTGAACAACAGGGTGTTCGACAACAATTCCCACAGACATGCAATAATCATTAAAAGCATGCGATGTAAATTCACCAGCGTTATCAAGTCTCACCCTTTTAATGGTATAATCAGGGAAATGTGCTCGTAATTTGATAATTTGAGCAAGAAATTTTGCAAAGGCAACATTACGAGTCGATAATAAAGAAACATGAGACCATCTGCTGGATGCATCTATCAAGACCATGAAATATCTAAACAGTCCACAGGGTGGATGAATTGGTCCACATATATCGCCTTGAATTCTTTCAAGAAACATTGGTGATTCCTTTTCAACTTTTAAGGACGAAGGCCTTGTAATTAGTTTTCCAAGTTAACAAGAGGTACATAGATGCATTTTATCTGATTGGGGTATCTTTTGATATTTCAATGGATGTCCATGTGTGTTTTCAGTAATTCTTTTCATCATTGTAGATCCTGGATGGCCTAATCTGTCATGCCATAAGTTAAGTGTCTCAGGATCATAAAAAACTTTCTTTTACTGCCATATGTGCTTGAGGCACACTAATGTGTGTGTAATGCAATCCAGAATGGAGCATTGGCAGTTTTTCCAATATATGATCTTTGCTCATGATGTGCAAATATTTTTTATTATCAACAGTCCTCGACTGAGTATCATATCCATTATGATATATGTTTTTGAAACTCAATAAGTTTCTTGTTGATTTTGGGGAAAATAAAGCATTCTCTATTAATAGCTTTGTACCATTTGGTAATATTAAATTCACTTTTCCCACTCCTTCTATCAAGTTTGTAGGACCTGATATTGTATCAACGGTTCCTTTTGTTGGTTTTAACTCATAAAAATATTTCTTAGATTTAAGTATAGTGTGTGTGGCTCCACTATCCGCTATACATATATCTGCATCATGCGTTTGCTCTTGTGCTCCAGTGGTATTCATTTTAATCTTGAAAATATAAATAATAATAATAATAATAATAATAAATATATAACGAAGACATTATGAATTATTTTTAATAAGAAGTTTATTTATTAGTTGAAAACATTACATGAAAAAGGAAGACTAATGAAACATAATAAGGATACTTGTAATAAAGGAAACTACATAACTGTTGCATATAATTATTATGGCTTAGTAACATTTGTTTCAGAGTTCCATGTCATTGGTATAGTCGGTGACATTCAGCTCGACATTGATATCATTAAAATTACCCACATGGTTCGCTTCTTTTTCTTTTCTTTTGAGTGGGGCTTGGTAAAGTTCACATAAATGTGAAGGTGTATGACAAGCCTTTGACCAATGGTTTGTACTTCCACATCTGAAACAAGAAGTGCCATTGTTTTCGGACCTACCAGCTTCATTCCTTTTGTTATACTGGTTGGAATTGGTATTTTGTGAAGTGTGGTAATTGGTGGTTCTTTGATTTCGACCACGACCACGACCACGACTGCGACCACGTCCACGACCATGGGAATTACCTCGGAAATTGTTATTTCCTTTGAAGGAATGGTTGCGACCATTAAAATTACCTTTACCAAAATGGCCACGTCCACGGCCTCGTCCCCATTTTCTTCTAGATTCTTTAGTATCATCATTAATAACAACATTTGCTTCTGGAATAGCTAATGATCCAGTGGGACGAGCTTCATGATTTTTCATTAGCAACTCATTGTTTTTCTCTGCTACGAGGAGAAATGAATTTAGATCAGAGTATCTTTGAAACCTTTGCCATCGATATTGTTGTTGCAAGTTTATATTTGATGCATGAAATGTGGAGAAAGTTTTCTCCAACATATCTTCCTCCGTAACAGTTTGCCCATAGAATCGGAGCGTTGAGCATATCTGAACAAAGCAGAAGTGTACTCATTCACCTTTTTAAAATCTTGGAGCCTAAGATTGTTCCATTCATCTCTAGCAGTGGGAAGTAAAACTTCCCTTTGATGATCAAATCTGCTTTTTAAATCTTCCCACAAAATGTATGGATCCTCACAATTAGAATATTCAAATTGCAACATCTCATCAATGTGTTTATGGAGGAAGACATCGGCTTTTGCCTTGTCTTGATCGCTACAATTATTCCACTCCGTTATCGTTTTCAAAACACCCATTGATTTGAGATGTCGCTTAACATGTGCCGCCCACGGCATATAATTTTCTCCGGTGATATTAAGAGCCGGGAATTCAATGTTTGCGATTTTTGCCATTTTGTTGCTAAACATAAATAAGATAAATATTAAAATCTAAATACTCATTAAAAATGAGATAACATACATGGGTACAGCTATAAACAAATAAATGAAAACATAAGTACTAAAAAGATGAGGTGGAAGCTCATACATTAAGGTTGACAATAATATTAATATTATGCCGGTCACTATTAAAACCGGATGAATCATCCTCGAATTTTTTCTTAAAAAACCTTGAGAAGAAGAGTGTTTGTTGTGAAAAAATGAGATTAATAATTGGTAATTTATAGGGTTAAATTATAACCGTTTTTAACGGTTATATTACCGTTTTATAGCCGTTATACAACGGTTATATATATATATATATATATATATATATATATATATATATATATATATATATATATATATATGTATTTATAATAAATGATGTATTAAAGAAATGTTATTTTATAAGATATAAAATTAGGATGGATAATAATAAGAATAAAAATGTTAGTATATATAAATAAACGTAAACTCTAAATGAAATGTGAGCGTGTGTGCATAAATAAAAATTAGTTGCGATAAAAGTAAAAGTTAGATGTATAATTAAATATTAGATTGTTAGTAGTCCCGTAGTTATGAAATATGTATAATAAAATGTGCTTTTGTACTTATTTTTTTCAAAGTAAATTAAAGAGTTAATGAAGTGCTTACAATGCTTATGATGGATATCTTTGTGCTTAAAGCCTTTCTTGATTAGTATTTAAGCGACTCATGCTGATTAAGTGTTATAATATAACAAGAATTAACACAAGATTAGTGCTAAAACTTTAAGAACTTTAGAAAAATTATAAGAGCAAGAAGTAGAGAATTGTATAACTTATGAAAGTGTATACATGAGGTGCATTTTTTCTTCTATCTTAAGCTAGTATTTATACTACAAAAATATAAACTATTTGGTAGACAAGGTTAACTATTTGATGGACAAATAGTATGGTACATTATTTATAAGTTTGACAAAGGATTCATCCACTTGCTTGGTAAATCTAGAGGTAAATCTTGATCTTCATGGTAAATGTGATATAATACTATCACATATTATATTCATAACAAGCTAAAGTTTTTTCTCTTTTTTGTTTTGGCCATATTTTTTGGTGGGTTTTTGTTTCCGGAGATTATAAGACACTTGTTTTAGGTGTTATTTTTTTTATTTTCTTTAACTTACCACGCGTATTCAAATGCCTACAGTATTCAATCCATCTTATAGGACTTTGCCGACGATTCAGAGAGGAAAGGGGGTTACGAACAAAGGTGATAGGGCGAAAAGAAGAGAGAGGGACCAGCGAAGTTCAACCGAAATCTTTTCTCGCAATCTTTGAAGAACGTGAAGGTATATGCTTTGCTTATGTTTTTGTAATTTTCTGAGTTGAGAGAGTTTTGATTTGTGTTTTATTTTTGTTTCTTTGGCTTTGTTTTTGTTTTGTTTTTATTTTTCAAGAAAAAAATTCTGCTTGTAATAAAAACTTTGTAATAAATACTTTCTCAAAAAATTCTGCTTGTAATAACCTCGTATGTATTCTCTTTTCGTTGTTGTAAACACGTGTGAACGGATTGGGTTATTGAAAGAATAAAAAACTAATATATTATTTTATAAACCTCCTACTTTATTGTTCATCCTATTGAAATGAATAAAAATCTAATATGTTATTTTATAAACCTCCTAGTTTATTCTTTAATATTTATTTATAAAAATAAATCATTATAATTTAATAATTAACATTCTTATTCTTATAACACTTAAAAGGCAAAGTCGGTGAAACCCCACCGGCTTTGCCTTCCCTACCCCTGTACTTTCAGAATATTACAATTTTCACCCCTTTAATTTTGGTACTTTTAAAGTTTTATAAAATGGCAAATATACTACTTCATTTTACAAATAGTTTGATTTTGATACCTTAATTTTATGGTAATTTCTTTTTCAGCCCCAACTTTTTTATAGTTTCCTTATTACCCTAAAACTTTATCAAATTTATCTTTACCCTTTCTTAGCCCTTCAGTTAGGAATGCAATTTTTAACTAGTAAACTTTTATGAACTTTGTAAATGCCACTTTGACCCCCTCAGAGTTTTTGCCTTGACGATATAAATTCGTGTTAGTCGGGTCGCATATAATACGTTATGACTGTAGATATAAATTCGTTTTACGTTACTTTTTGATCCAATCACAATGCAACTATAGGATACATTGAGGTCAATCGGATATGTTAAAACATGTGTTTTCATATGGTTAACACATCTCATAACGTTTGGACTAATCCGTTCGATATTTACGAAGTACCCGTGCCGCAACGCGCGCGTGTCTTATTACTAGTGCAATATTAAAATGATAAGTCGGTGGGTAGATTTTTATGACACAACCAAACCAACATTTAAATGAAAAGCATCGGCGCGTGACATGTCAACAAAAACGGACGGATGGGGATTTGATAAATTGAAAGGTTGGTTCCATATGGGCTTTCTCAAGTCTCAACTCCTTGTAAAAGAAATCGAGCCATTTTATTGGCTAAAAGAAATCACAGATTAGGTTAGACGGTGTGGCTTAGCGTCACCCTGACACATCATTAATTATAGCGTTCCGGGGCGCCATCAACCATTCCACGGCTTTTACAATGGGGGCGCTATCCCTTGTCCGCCAACGTGCTAATGGTGGTTAAAGGAGAGAGAATGTGGGGCCCATTTTTATCAAGCAATCAAATCTCCTCTTTATTTATTTATTTTTTGTTTAATAGAGGAGTTTTAAAGAGGCTTTAAATCATGCATGCAAGTTAAAAGGAGAGGCTTTAAAGCCCCTTATGTGACATAGCGATGAGTTGGGGCTTTATATCACACCATGTAGCCTTAGTACTATTAGCGCTCGTCACTAAACTCACAAAGTGCCCTTTGCGTTCCTTTTAGTAATTGTGTAAAGGTCTTAGAGGCGTTAAAAAGGTGAAGTGGCTGCCCCTTTACGTCCAACTATGTATAGTTTAATACTCATCAACATACTTAATACTAAACTTTAAGAGGTATGGTCTCAAACCAGTGCGCACATGGCAGGACCGCACCACTTTTTTCTAGCTTGGCGCCTACATCACTCGAGGGCTTCCAGAAGCTTCTGGAGGAAATCACAGGTGACAAGGAAGATGCTCCTCCAAACATAAAGGACGACATGTGTCACCTATATTTGGGCGCCAGCTGGACCTGCGAGATGCTCAAAGGACAGACTATTGGACCAATGAACGTGCACCACGTCATCCATTATTGTGGTAACAGCAGAGGAGACAAAAAGGATATTCCGCTTGGTCGGACAGCTGTCATTCAAGGGTTAGCTGGCAGGTCTCCTTCTCCTCCTTCACCTTTCAGCTATAAATAGAGAATTCCTCCTCCAGGTTTAAGGATCTCCACCTTCACACATTTTACTCTTAACACACACTATTCTCCTCAAAACAATACTTATTCTCACGCCGAATGGTGGTCACAAAGAGAACCCCCTATTCTCCTCCTTGTGGCGAGTCACCGGTGTTCTGTTTTGCAGGATCTTAGCTAACGACAAGTAGAGAAAGAGATTGAACCCTAATACACGAGACAGTCGAGAATCCCAATTGATAATAAATTGCAAAAAGCTAACACATTTAATTAAATGATATTAGCCCTAATTAATTTAAAAAATAACAATTTCATCTTCTGTTTCACACTAGAGAATCCCAATTGATAGGTTGAAGCAGTCGCACCCTGAAGTGTTGAACTCAAACAAATGAACAATCTGCGTTGTTGTTTTGGGCCTTCGTCAAGTGTTGAAGAAAGAGAAGGTAACCTTGGTTATGCAAAGTATATTATATTTTATTAATATATTTTTGTGACAGAGAATCTATACTTGCAGACCAGGTCACAAAGTTATGGAAAACCATTGTAAAGGAGATTGATCATTAATTTGTTTGATTAATGTTTAAATATCAGGATTTGTTGTAGATCACAAAGTTATGGAAAACCCTCCGACGATGACCTCTGGTGACTACAAAAGGATACGAGCCGGTTCTATGGCAAAAAGGTAAGATCTTTCAGTTTCGTTTTGTATTTGAGTTAATAGTTGATGTTTGTGTTTCGTTCTAGCGACATGTTTTTTTATCTGCCACTAATGATGTTATTTGATTTGGGGCTTATTCGATGTCTTTATGTAATTTCTGGATTCTAGCCAAAACTGTCTATTGACTTTACTAATTTCATCAGTTATTTGGATTTCTATGCCTGAATCCCAGTTGTTGGAAGCAATTTGTATATGATAATGGAAATATGAGGAATCTAAAGAATATATGTATCTATAAGATCAAATAAAGACCATTATGAATGCAGATGGTGTCCCTAAATTCAGTTGGTCCAGGTTCCCGTGGCCCTTGGGTAAAGTTGACTTGACCATATATAGGAGTGTAATAGGTTCAGAGGTAAATAAAGTGCAAAACTTTCTAAAGAGTTTTGCATGTTTATTGAGTGTCATAAAATCTTAGCGTATTTACTTTTGTTTTTGAAGGTTGTTTCTATTCTTGCAAGGAAGGGCGTGACGCGAGCGTGCGATTGATGAAGTGTATCTTGACCTCACTGATGCTGCTGAGACAGTTAGAAACCTTGGAAAGTATTGATGAAAAAGTTCTTAAATCACATGTTTTAAGGCTCACTTTGGTAAGACAACCTTATTTGTATCTTTGTGGTGCAAGAATATGGCAGACCTTTAAGAAAAGGAGTTAAAAGGCGCTAGAAGTAGCTTGCAGTTACCCGCATCAGGTGAATAGACTTTAGTTTGAGATTTAATAGGTTTGAATGTTCGTTTGTTAAGTGTATGAATTCAAAATGTGTATTTTACGTTTAATACTCATGTATTGAATTTTTTTTTGTAAAGCGTATTCTAATATGATACATTTGTAAGATTCTAGCTTTTTTAAAATTATCACTATCAAACTTGTATAAATAATTAATGGGTTTTTTATTGTGAGAATTCCTGGCCTGAAATGAATATGTTGTGCCCCATCTTGACACGTCTACCAAACCCATTACTTTTCTTTTTGAATCTCACTTTATTTTTTTTGAAATGGCTCCGTCTATGGGACACCCACTTTTTCTATTTGAATACTATACGACCCGCATAGGCGGGGCGCATGGGTATCAATCACATGCGATGCTCTTGGGCCTCTGTGGGGCGCATGGGTATCAATCCCATGCGATGCTCTTGGGCCTCCCGCGGGCGCATAATTTGGTATTTTAAGTTGTTTAAAGGTTGTGTTATGTTATTTCATATTTTAGTTAGAGATTCACTATTTCAAGTACATCGATAATCAAAATTTACAAAGTAAAAACTGAAACACACATGTATAATAAAATGAAACACACACGTATAGGCCTCTGCGGGGGGCATGCGAATAGGCCTCTGCGGGGCGCATGGGTATCAATCCCATGCGATACTCTTGGGCCTCTGCGGGACGCATAATTTGGTATTTTAAGTTGTTTAAAGGTTTAAAGGTTGTGTTATGTTATTTTAAATTTTAGTTAGAGATTCACTATTTCAAGTACATCGATAATCAAAATTTACAAAGTAAAAACTGAAACACACACGTATAATAAAGGCTCCATCTATTGGGACATCCACTTTTTCTATATGAATAATATTCGACCCGCATAGGCCTCTGCGGGGCGCATGGGTATCAATCCCATGCGATGCTCTTGGGCCTCTGCGGGGCGCATAATTTGGTATTTTAAGTTGTTTAAAGGTTTAAAGGTTGTGTTATGTTATTTCATATTTTAGTTAGAGATTCACTATTTCAAATACATCGATAATCAAAATTTACAAAGTAAAAACTGAAACACACACGTATAATAAAATGAAACACACACGTATAGGCCTCTGCGGACCGCATGCGCATAGGCCTCTGCGGGGCGCATGGGTATCAATCCCATGCGATGCTCTTGGGCCTCTGTGGGGCGCATAATTTGGTATTTTAAGTTGTTTAAAGGTTTAAAGGTTGTGTTATGTTATTTCATATTTTAGTTAGAGATTCACTATTTCAAGTACATCGATAATCAAAATTTACAAAGTAAAAACTGAACACACACGTATAATAAAAACTGAAACTGCATTAATATATAACATTTGTTCAGTACATCGATAATCAAAATTTAAAAAGTAAAAAATAAAACAACCTAATCCTGACCACCCTCGCCTGGCTGATGCTGAGCCTGATCCTCCTGTGGCTGATGCTGAGCCTGAGGTGCCTGAGGTACCGGCTAAGGATGTATTAGATGGGCCGCAATCTGATCAATCTGAAATCGCATCATGTATTGCATCTGTGCATTATGCAGCATCTGCATCTGGTAGAACTGATGCATATCAGGCGCAACATGGATCGGCCACTGTGGCGGATGCGGTGGCTGTGGTGCGGCAGCAGCGGCAGGTGCGGCCTGAGGGACAGGAACGGCAGGATCTACCTGGCCGTCTTCGATATCTACAACTGGGAAGACCTCCGGCAAATCGACAGGGACATACAACCCCCCTGTTGGCCACCAAGCGGCGACCAACACCTGGAATCTTGCCTAGGATACCCATACCCTGTATGGTACGGGTGTCAAGCCTCCTAGGCAAGATAGCAGGACCGCAACGTGGATCCGCATCTATATCGATCTCTGGAAGCAGGGCCCTGACTGACCAAGTATACTCCTGCTGAGGGGCAATGATTGACCAAAAACCTAGGAGCTCCCCCTTCGTCCTACTAATCAAAGCGTCGGTGTATATGGGCTGAGTAATCTCGTGAGGTGTGTATAAGCCGCATATAACCGCAAAGTTGCTGAGGCTCATCTGAAACTGACGACCGCATAAACGAAACTCGATCTCGATAAACGGGTGGTCCGGGTCATCCTCTGGGTGGTCGGTTGGGCGTGGGGTGAATGAGAATGAAGAAAGAAACTCGATCGTAATGGCCCTATAGGTAGGGGTGTGCGCTAAGTGTGACCAAAAACCTAGGAGCTCCCCCTTCGTCCTACGTAAGAAGTCGAAAAACGAGATCGTGCGGGATTTTCTTGGCTTGTTCTTCAGTGTCGTTTAGTATGTGTTTGGTTGTGTGTTTGGAGATAGTATGAACCTATGCTGATCGCAGAGGCTTATGTAAAGAAACCCAATGCGCCCCGCAGAGGCCTATTCGCGGCGCATGGGTACGAGGTTCGCGTGTTTCCACGCAGACATGTCAGTCTGCTGCCTTTGTCGGGAAACCCTAATACCATGCGGGGGCGCATGGGCCTATGCGACCTGCATGGAAGGGTGTCAAAATAAGAAATTTGGGTGTCCCAATAGGATGACTCTTTTGAAATATTTGAATAATTATATTATATTTATATACACTACAGTTTCCATGAAGAAAATAGTTTTGCTATTGGTTTTGTTTTTTTCCCATCCAACTAAATTATGATTTTGTCATCATATCAGATATACAGCATTGCAATCGCTTTTTTTTTCACCTGTCAAATTACGATTTTGCCACCATTGTAAAATTACGATCATGCCATCGTTTTGTTTTAATTGGTTTACTCGGTGTAAATTTTTTTCTTGCCAGATGGTTATCTGGCACACGCTCATTTGTCCTAAAAAATACAATTTTGCCTCCATTTTAAAGTTATAGTCTTTCTATCCAAATTACGATTTTGTCATGTTTAAATTTACAGTTTTGTTATTAGTTTTGGTTTTTTCTTCTCCTAGCTAAATTACGATTTTGCCATTAGCTCAAATTTATAGTTTTGCCATTGTTTTTGTTTTTTTCCTTGTCAAATTACGATTTTGCCCCCATTATAAAATTCGTTTTAATGTTTTTTTTACAAAACTATGGTAGTGTTTTGTTTTAATTAGTTGGCCCGATGTTATTTTTATTCGTGCCAAGAGGTAGTTTTTCGTCGTTTTACTTTTTTTAGCAAAAGTATGGTAGTGTTTTTTTTAATTGGTTGATTCGATGTATCGTGTTATGAGTAGTATGTGCAAGTAACTGAAACACAAACGTACATATTAGACCGTGGGGTATGGTGGGGCGGGGGTTTGGGGCATGGCCCGACAAGTGGATTGGGGGGAAGGGGGCTCTGCTGGGCTGACCCACAGGGACCACGATATTGTGGGGCGGGGGTTTTGTAACATTTGTGTAAATCGGGTTTCGAAAACCCGCCTCATTTTTATCAATCAAAGTGTATTTACTTATGTCGTTCGATTATTTTATTTATTGTTTAAACTATTAATTATTCCATATATATATAAGGTTTTATCTTAATAAAATAATATAATCAATTAAATAATAAATATTTATAATTAATAGATAATTAAAAGGCTTAATAAAAACAATTAAAAAAATAGGTTGTTTTAAAAAAATGGGTGAACCGGGAATTGAACCCGGGTTCCCCGGATGCACACACACCACAGACACCACTACGCTGCACACACTAGATGCGCTATCTTTAGAATCTTATTCCTCTTATATTCAAATTAAATGGAACCCTGCAACATCCGCAAATCTCCTCGCCGGAGATCTCAGCAAATCACGCGTATGCCTCAACATCGACAACTGGCTAAGCGTATTTTTGGTAAATTCTTTCATTGAAATCACTGGCAATCAATCCGAAACCAATTCACAGAAATCGAGCCTTCAAACATCCCTATATATACTAGTCGAAAACTCTCAATCAAAACTCGCTCAATACATTCTACTCACATTTTTCCTCTGCTCAACACCCTCCCATCTGTTCACCGGAAAACGCAGTCGGTCATCGGAATTCAACCGCCAGAAATCGTGATTCTCCACTTCTTTTCTACGGTAGACTTTTGCTCTTTGCTTTTAAATATTACTTAATTATCATAGCGTACATATGATTTATAGAAAAACCAAAGGGAATCGGATTAATTCAGGCGGGTATTAATTTTGATTCAAATTCAAAATGAAGAAGACGAAATGGGTTAAGTGTTTTATGTAATTTAAATGGTTGTTTCAAACGGGTTACACACACAGTCCAGCGGTGGACAGTGTGCAAACACACTCACACGTCGTCGGTTCGAATCCGAACCTTCACCCCGGCCTGATCACTTTTCAACCTTTTAAAATATATCATTTATGTATAAACATAATTAGTGTATAAGTATAATTAAAAACCAAGTTTTAGCAGGTTAGACACCCAGCCCAGTTGGTTGGGCTGGGTGCACAACACATCAAAGGTCTCGGGTTCGAGTCCCTTGGCTCACACCGGTCCAACCATTTAATTTCCTTTTTAAATTTAATTAAAATTGAATGAACCTAAAATGTGTATAAGTATAATTAAAATCCAGATTCTTTCGGGTTAGACACGTAGCTCAGTTGGAAGAGCTACGTGCACGCAATCGAGAGGTCACGGGTTCAAGCCTCAATACACGCATGCCAAAAACCGGTCGAACCGGTCTGACATAAAGCCTGTCAGACTGTCAGTTATTTTTTAATTTTATTCTATTTTATTTTATGTTACTTTATTTTATTTTAATTCATTAATTTATTCTTTATATTAAAAAGAAAAGTTATTAAATGCCTAAAAAAATATATATTCTTTCAAGGGGCTTAATTATATCAATAAAAATCATAAAATTAACTTAAAAATCTAAACAAAGGTTTCTACCAAAATATTAGTTTATTTATTTATCGAGTTATCGCGTTATTATTTCTAGGTTAGTACCTACTCGTTGATTAAATTCCCAACTCGTGCGCTCTCTTTACCATTCAAGAATACGCACCCAAGGTGAGCGAATCTCTACAAATTCCCCGTTTTAATCACGTTTTGGGGTGTATCATGTGTCGTATCATTTCTTTATTTTATTTAACACTTGTGCTTATATCATTTCGTGATCAAATGTGTATTGCTTGTAGTGTGGTTTATATGTGGATACATTTTATCATTTCAGTGCACTCATTTTATTAGGCCCATCAGTTCCTCGTGGGATACGGGTTGAGCATCAGGTGCCTGATTAGATTGGCTCCGTTCGATTGAGCCTTGATCTCAGATACATCATCATTCATGTCATATATTCATTCAATGTGGTTTGTGATTGGTTACATATATACATTTGCTCACATGTGATTTATGCACAATTTTATTTAAATAAACATAAAAATCAATTATTAAAATGTTTTATTAAGGTTCACTCGCCAAATTTTGTTGACCCAAAATTTCCTCTGTTTTACGCATGATACAGGTGATCAAGTTGAGGAAAGAAACACTTAGGATGGCCTAGAAGAATAAACAAGTTATTTCGTTGGAACAAGCATTTAGATTTTTATTTGTGTTGTATGAAATTTTGTTGGATATTCAAATTTTAATTTGAATTTAATAAATATGAAACTTCTTAGTAAATATCATGAGCTTTGGTGATAACCCAATCATGCCCCGACTTTTATTCCGATGTGGGTCGGGGTGTGACAGATTGGTATCAGAGCTTGTGACTATAGGGATATATGATAGGTTATTAGACCTTTAGAGCCTATACTATAGTTGACTAGATTTAAATTGTTTATGTGTTACATGCAAAATTCATGATGTTTATATGTTTCATGTTTATATTCACACACAACATTATGCAAACATTCTCACAAGTACATGTTAATATGCAATGCTCATCATAGATCATACCTTCATATCATGTCATATCTATGAAAGCACACACCTCACAATTTCACAATTTCCGTTATTTCATTTCGAATTTTTGCAATGTTTTCATATTTTTCATTTCACATCAAAGTGAGTTTTCACGACGGGCATGTAGTAACTGGAATGGTACGAGTACCGGTAGTCGGAACGTCCTGTCTAGGCTTGGCATTCGTATAAATCCAAAATAAAGGACCAGTTTGCCTACCTGTGGACTAACGATGAGAGTACGAAGGACCTATTAGGCCAAAGCATGCTATACCAAACGTCATGTGAACTAACCCCACTTTGAGTTGTCATTGTGTCCACACCTGGACACCCTCCGACCATACATCTCGCAATCATGTTTTACGATTTTCATTCGGGTGGTGCGAGTGTTAACCCGCCGACACCAATGTGAATCCTACCAAGCCCAATAGTCATGGGGGCCCACATGACTACACAGGCAATGGTATGGGGGACATTTGGAGGACCAAACATTAGCAAACCCAAGACATCCTACGGATGTAGTTGAATTATTTTCAGTTATGTTGTTTTCATTCTTTTTACGACACATGACACCTAGGAAATTCTTGAACTCACAATCTCCCTACATATATTCCTGTAGTTGTCTGCTAGGCAATTACGTGGAGGTAGAAGGTCAGGAAAGCCAAGCGAACGCTTGGCCACGCAAATCGCTAAACACATGGCCGCAGTGCTTCCTGACATCGTGCTACAAGTTCAGCAAGCCCTCACCGCTAATCCCATTAACCCTCCCAACCAAGAAAACCAAAGCGTCGCCAACCCTCCTTCCAAAACCCCAAATGCACCTACAAACACTTCAAGTCCTGCGATCCCCCAAAATATGAAGGGACTGAAGGTGTCACCGCTCTCCTTCACTGGTTTGAGGAGATGGAAAACACCTTTCTCAATTGCGACTGTCCCGAGGACCGTAAGGTACGTTACGCGACTGGAAGATTGTTTGGGGTAGCCCTTACCTGGTGGAACACGGAAAAAGGAAAGCAAGGTGTAGACGATGCCATGGCCTTATCATGGGAGGAATTAAGAGAGATCATTACAAGACGCTTCTGCCCTAGAAGCGAGATCAAGAAGCTTGAAGATGAATTCCATTCTCTAAAGCAAAAGGAAGGAGATCACACCTCCTACAACAAGAGGTTTCTTGAGTTGAACCAAATGGTTCCCAATCTGTTCACCCTATTATACCGCCTAATTGAACACTACATTCGAGGCATCCCTTCGAAAATCCAAGATTCGGTTTTAAGCACTTCGCCTGCAACACTCGAAGCCACAATGGAGTTAGCTATGGAACTCACTGAAAATCGCATTCGAAATGGCAAATTTAAAGATGAGAAGAAGAAAACACCCATTGAGACCCCAACTCCAAACCACTCGGGTTCATCCTCGAAGTTTGCTGGTAAGAGGAAACGAAATGGCAAGAACTTTGCTATCACCCAAACCAACCCTCCCATCATTGCTGCTCCAATCACCCAAGTTGCCCCTCCAGCCACACCATTCAAAAGGCCATACACTGGCCCACACCCAAAGTGTAACCGTTGCCAATACCATCACCCTCTTGAAAACCCTTGCTAACATTGCACAAGTGTGGCCGTGCGGGTCACACTATCCAAACCTGCCGTACCCTTCAGCGATCAAACCACAGTCAACCTCCAACCCAAACCCAAAATCAAATGGTGGGCCAAGCCCAACAACCCTTACTTCTACCACCTGCACAACTCCCAGCCCAACCTTACTACCAACCTAACTACCCCATGATGCAATCCATGGGAGCCTGTTTCAATTGTGGGGACCCAAACCACTTCAGGAATACTTCCCACGCCTGGTGAACATCATCCATGCCCAAGCTCAAGCAAACCCGGTAAACCAAGCTAACCAAGATCCACCACCTGCTAGAGGAAGAGCTTTCAATATCAATGTCACACCCCGACCCGCAGCGGAATAAGAGTCGGAGCATAATTGGGTTATCACCAAAGCTCATGATGTTTACTAATATGTTTCATATTTATTAAATTCAAAATTACATCCTCAATATCCTAAACAAGTTCATACAATTACAAAGAAAAGTAACTAACTAAACAATCCAAAGTCTAAACCGATTTATTCTTCTAAGCCATCCTATAAGTTTCTTGCTGCAACTGGATCACCTGTATCATGTGTAAAAATGGGGGTTTTGGATCAACAAAAGTTGGCGAGTGAACCTTGTTAGAAAACATTTATTATTGATTTCTTGTTATATTTAATATGGAAAATTGTGCAATAATCATATGTGAGCAAACGTAAATAATCATACAATAACAATAACAATAACATACAATAACAAACCACCTTGTATGAATATATGACATGAATGATAATGTAAATGTTGGCAACGTCACGTTTACGCTCATAGGTAATGGGGAACGGTTCCGCTCATAGGTAATGGGGAACAGACGGCCTATGATGAATGTATGTGCGATCAAGGCTCAATCAAACGGAGCCGATCGTATGTTGGCAACGCCTCGTTCACGCTCATAGGTAATGGGGAGCGGCAGCCTATGATGATGTATGTACTGAAAATGATAAATTCAATCTAAACATTAACCACACAAACAGTTGATACATATTGAATACACATTTGATCATTGATATGATGGATGCACAAGTGTTTAAATGTAATAAATAATATGACACATGATACACCCCAAAAACGTGATTAAAACGGGGAATTTGTAGAGATTCACTCACATTGGGTGCGTTCGGTTGATGATGTTGAATGCGCACGAGTTTAGAGGGTTGATCGACGAGGAATAACTAACTTAAATAATAACGAAAAGGTACGGTAAATAAGTGGATTTTATTAACAATTTTAATTGGATGTTTAGATATATTTTTGTGAGTTTAAGGTCATTTTCTAACTTTAAAAATATTATTTTTAAGTATTTTTAATTGATTTTTAAATTAAATAAATAAATAAAAATATAAAAAAATGTTGACTTTTTGGGGTTGACCGTTGACCGTTGACCATTGACTGTTGACCGGTTCGGTCGTGTGTTTGTTTGCGCTGAGTGAGGTTCGAACTTGTGACCTCCCGTACGTGTGCACGCAGCTCTACCAACTGAGCTATGTGTCTAACCCGAAATATTTCTTTTTTAATTATATTTATATACTATTTAATTTATTCAAAATTCATTTATTTTAAAAAGGATTTTAATTCTATCGAACCGGTGCGCATAACAGGTCTCGAACCCGGGACCTGTTGTTTAACGTTGCACACAGTCCACCGCTGGACTGTGTGTCTAACCTGGTTAAAACACTTGTTTTTATTTCTCTTATATACTAACTGGAAGTTTCCGTATTTGGGTTTTATAAAAAGTCTGAATATTGTGACGAATCGGAACAAGGACAGACTCGAACCCGGTATCCCTATGATTCAAATGCACACAGTCCACCGCTGGACTGTGTGTCTAACCTGAGATATAACCCGATTTATATTAAGTATATACACAGTCTAAACTTCATCTTCTTCGTTAACAACACAAACAAACGATTTATTCTACTGTTCTTGTTTAATTCGATTGACGGACATATAGTTGATTAAAATGAAATGGACAGGGAAGGTTTTGGGAATGAACGTACCGGAATGATGACTTTTCTCAGAACTCCGGCAAAGTCGTCGGCTCTGTTTTATGAACTCCGTCTGAGCGGACCAATTAACAGTTTTGATCAAATTGTGAAATTGAAGGACTAAACAAGAGTTATCAGAGAGTTTAGATGCTCATACCTATTCACAGCATGATTTAGAAATTTTCAGAAGTTTTCCGGCGATTGCAGATTATCCGGTATCGTCGTCTGGGACCGATTCTGATTGAAGGGTTTGAGTTAGTAACAGTCTAACAACAGATAGAAGATGAAAGAATTGAGAAATTTACCGTTTTGATGAAAGACACGGTTTTCCGGCGAAAGTCCGGCGAGTTCAGAAAACGTTTCCGACGAATAGAAAATAGAGCGAAAGTGAAATTGGAGGTTCTGTGTGTGTTTTTGAGTCGCGAGATGATGATATTGCCGGTGTAAATCAGGAAGTAAATGATTTCAGTTATTAAACCCGAAAATAATATGAATTCAAGTTCAATAAAGGCTGAATTGATTGAGATCGTGCGTTGTAATGTTTTCATCGGTTATTATCAGTAATAACGATCACTCAATCATCTGGAACGTTGAAAGCCGATGAACGGTTTCAGTTTGGCGCAAAACAGATGATTTCACAGATGAACTTATGTTTTAATTGTTTCCTAGATTACACAAAGACATCAAGTGGCGGAGTGGTTAATTGTTTGGTGATTAAGTCATCCGGCTGACCCGGGTTCGAAACCTGGCAGCCCCTTTTTATTTTTAATTGCTTTATTTTTATTTTCTAAAAATTTTAATTTCCATATTCTAAAATATTTATTTGTTATGTATTGCTTAAAATTAAAATAAGCATTAAATGAACAACGAAAATTTGAAACTGATTATTCGATTAATAAACGAAGCGGGTTTTGAAAACCCGTTTTTCGACGGATGTTACAATCAACGCCAACCAAGCCAGGGCTGACAACAATGTGGTCAACGGTACGTTTCTCATAAATGGTAGTTATGCATCCATATTATTCGATACTGGTGCGGATAAGAGCTTTGTGTCTTTAGAATTCGAATCTATTCTCGACCAACCTCGTGATAATCTCGTTGAATCTCTGACGGTGGAAGTTGCTGATAGAAAACCCACTTCATTAAATTCTATTATACGCGATTGTACTCTCACCCTAAATGATCACGATTTTTCAATTGATCTCATTCCTATGAAATTGGGAAGTTTCGATGTTATCATCGGCATGGACTGGCTCAGCCAGCATCACGCTGAAGTGGTGTGCCATGAAAAGTTCATTCGTATTCCTCTCGCCGACGGTCAGACACTTCGTATCTTTGGGGAAACTCCTTCGAAAGGGCTCAAATTGATGTCCTGCCTTCAAGCCCGAAGTTATCTTCGCAAGAATTACGTCGCATTTCTAGCTCACGTCGTCAAGAATGAAGGCAAGGAGAGGAAGCTCGAAGATATTACAATTGTGAAAGAATTCCCGCAAGTTTTTCCCGACGACGTTTCAGGACTTCCTCATGTGAGAGAAGTCGAATTTTGAATCGACCTTGTGCCTGGCGCTACACCGGTTGCAAAATCTCCCTATAGGTTAGCCCCGTCCGAGATGCAAGAGCTGGCCAGTTAACTGCAAGAGCTGACTGACAAAGGATTCATACGTCCTAGCTCATCGCCTTGGGGTGCGCCCGTTCTTTTTGTGAGGAAGAAAGATGGAACGTTTCGCATGTGCATTGATTATAGAGAACTCAACAAGTTGACGGTTAAGAATCGCTATCCACTGCCTCGTATTGATGACCTTCTAGACCAACTTCAAGGCGCCACCTGTTTTTCCAAAATCGACCTTCGTTCTGGTTATCATCAGCTTAGAGTGCGCGAAGAAGATATTCCAAAAACTGCCTTCCGAACTCGTTATGGTCATTGCAGTTCATGGTTATGCCCTTCGGTTTAACCAACGCCCCCGCTGTCTTCATGGATTTGATGAATAGGGTATGCAAACCCTATCTCGACCGTTTCGTCATAGTCTTCATCGACGACATTCTTATCTACTCCAAGTCAAAATCCGATCATGAGCGACACATTCGACTCATTCTACACTCTTAAGGACTTAAAGCTTTACGCTAAGTTCTCAAAATACGAATTCTGGTTAGGAGAAGTACAATTCCTTGGTCATGTCGTCAATGACAAAGGGATTCATGTCGATCCTTCGAAAATCAAGTCAGTACAAGAATGGCAAGCGCCAGGTACCCCTATCGAAGTTAGGTCATTTCTTGGCTTGGCTGGTTACTACCGACGCTTCATTGCCAATTTTTCCCATACCGCCGTTCCGCTCACGGCCTTGACTCACAAGGGAAAACCCTTCATTTGGGCCTAAGCAAGAGGAGGCCTTCCAAACTTTAAAGCAAAGGCTTTGTGACGCACCTATCCTTACACTCCCTGAGGGTTGCGATGACTTTGTGGTTTGTTGCGACGCATCAGGGCAAGGACTATGCTGTGTATTGATGCAAAGAGGAAAGGTGATAGCCTATGCCTCTAGGCAACTCAAAGTTCATGAGAAGAATTACACCACCCACGACCTGGAACTTGGAGCCGTTGTGTTCGCTCTCAAGATATGGAGACATTATCTTTACGGTACCAAGTGTGAAATATACACTGACCACAAGAGTCTCCAGCATATCTTCAACCAAAAAGAGTTGAATATGGGCAACGAAGATGGGTCGAACTGCTCAATGATTACGACTGCGAGATTCGGTATCATCCTGGCAAGGCAAACGTGGTGGCCGATGCGTTCAGTCAAAAGGGATATGCGAACTCTATTCGTCTATGTTCGCAAATCATAACCGATATCAAGGATCGAATCCGGGCAGCTCAACATATCTCTGTAACGGAAAATGACGTACGCGATGAGCTGTCATGTGGAGCTGAACTCAAAATTGAAACCAAATCCAAAGGTATTCTATATTATTTAAACCGCATATGGATTCCCGATCGCGACAACCTTCGTGATTTCCTCATGAATGAGGCACACAAAACACGATACTCTGTACACCCAGGAGCCGATAAGATGTATCAAGACCTACGATACACCTACTGGTGGCCTGGCATGAAAAAGGATATCGCTGTTTTTGTTTCCAAGTGCCTTACATGTTCCAAAGTGAAAGCTGAACATCAAAGACCTTCAGGACTTCTAGTCCAACCCGAAATACCTGTATGGAAGTGGGAAAACATAACCATTGACTTCATTACCGGGTTACCTCGCACCTCCAGTGGGTATGACACCATATGGGTAATCATTGACCGTCTTACAAAATCAGCTCACTTCATTCCGATTCGCGAGGACTTCAAGAACGAGAAGTTAGCTCGTATCTACATCAACGAGATCGTAAGCCGTCATGGTGTACCGTTAAGCATCATTTCAGACCGTGATGGCCGTTTCACTTCACGCACATGGCGAGCCGTACAAACTGCTTCGGGAACACGGTTAGACCTTAGCACCGCCTTCCATCCTCAAACTGATGGTCAAAGTGCACCATCCAAACCCTTGAAGACATGCTTCGGGCGTGTGTCATAGACTTCAAAGGAAATTGGGATGCTCATCTACCGTTAGTCGAGTTCTCGTACAACAATAGCTATCATTCAAGTATCGGCATGGCTCCTTTCGAAGCTTTATATGGTCATAAATGCCGATCTCCAATATGTTGGCACGAAATTGGCGAAGCGCAAATCACCGGACCTGAATTGATTCAAGAAACAACCGACAAAATCCTTCAAATTCGAAACAATCTTCTAGCGGCTCAAAGTCGTCAAAAGAGTTATGCTGACAAACGACGAAAACCCTTAGAGTTTTGTGTTGGTGATCAAGTACTTTTGAAAGTATCACCGTGGAATGGAGTGGTTCGTTTTGGCCAAAAGGGCAAGCTATCACCGCGCTACGTAGGACCTTTCAAGATACTCGAAAGAGTAAGACCTGTAGCCTACAAGCTTGACCTACCAAAAGAACTCAACAGAATACATCCCACGTTCCACGTATCAAACTTGAAAAAGTGCCTCGCCGACGAAAACCTCCATATTCCTCTGGAAGACACTCAAGTCGATGAATCAATGCACTTCATTGAAAGACCAGTGGAAATCATGGATTTCGATGAGAAGCGTTTAAGGCGAAGTCGTATTCCAATCGTCAGGGTGCGTTGGGAGTCAAAACCAGGACCCGAGTTTACTTGGGAATGAGAAGACTCAATACGCGAAAAGTACCCGCATCTCTTTCCGGTTACCACTACTACTTAAATTTCGGGACGAAATTTCTAAAAGTAGAGGATACTGTAACATTTGTGTAAATCGGGTTTCGAAAACCCGCCTCATTTTTATCAATCAAAGTGTATTTACTTATGCCGTTCGATTATTTTATTTATTGTTTAAACTATTAAATTATTCCATATATATATAAGGTTTAAAGTTATCTTAATAAAATAATATAATAAATTAAATAATAAATATTTATAATTAATAGATAATTAAAAGGCTTAATAAAAACAATTAAAGAAAATAGGTTGTCTTAAAAAAAATGGGTGAACCGGGAATTGAACCCGGGTTCCCCGGATGCACACACACCACAGACACCACTACGCTGCACACACTAGATGCGCTATCTTTGGAATCTTATTCCTCTTATATTCAAATTAAATGGAACCCTGCAACATCCGCAAATCTCCTCGCCGGAGATCTTGGCAAATCACGCGTATGCCTCAACATCGACAACTGGCTAAGCGTATTTGGTAAATTCTTTTATTGAAATCACTGGCAATCAATCCGAAACCAATTCACAGAAATTGAGGCTTCAAACATCCCTATATATACTAGTCGAAAACTCTCAATCAAAACTCGCTCAATACATTTTACTCACATTTTTCCTCTGCTCAACACCCTCCCCTCTATTCACCGGAAAACGCAGTCGGTCACCGGAATTCAACCGCCAGAAATCGTGATTCTCCACTTCTGTTATACGGTAGACTTTTGCTCTTTTCTTTTAAATATTACTTAATTATCATAGCGTACAGATGATTTATAGAAAAACCAAAGGAATCGGATTAATTCAGGCGGGTATTAATTTTGATTCAAATTCAAAATGAAGAAGACGAAGTGGGTTAAGTGTTTTATGTAATTAAAATGGTTGTTTTAAACGGGTTAGACACAGTCCAGTGGTGGACTGTGTGCAAACACACTCACACGTCGTCGGTTCGAATCTGAACCTTCACCCCGGCCTGATCACTTTTCAACCTTTTTAAAATGTATCATTTCTGTATAAACATAATTAGTGTATAAGTATAATTAAAAACCAAGTTTTAGCAGGTTAGACACCCAGCCCAGTTGGTTGGGCTGGGTGCACAACACATCAAAGGTCTCGGGTTCGAGTCCCTTAGCTCACACCGGTCCAACCATTTAATTTCCTTTTTAAATTTAATTAAAATTGAATGAACCTAAAATGTGTATAAGTATAATTAAAATCCAGATTCTTTCGGGTTAGACACGTAGCTCAGTTGGAAGAGCTGCGCCCACGCAACCGAGAGGTCACGGGTTCGAGCCTCAATATACGCATGCCAAAAACCGGTCGAACCGGTCTGATATAAAGCCTGTCAGACTGTCAGTTTTTTTTTTAATTTTATTCTATTTTATTTTATGTTACTTTATTTTATTTTAATTCATTAACTTATTCTTTATATTAAAAAGAAAAGTTATTAAATGCCTAAAAAAATATATATACTTTTAAGGGGCTTAATTATGTCAAATAAAAATCATAAAATTAACTTAAAAATCTAAACAAAGGTTTCTACCAAAATATTAGTTTATTTATTTATCGAGTTATCGCGTTATTATTTCTAGGTTAGTACCTACTCGTTGATTAAATTCCCAACTCGTGCGCTCTCTTTATCATTCAAGAATACGCACCCAAGGTGAGTGAATCTCTACAAATTCCCCGTTTTAATCACGTTTTGGGGTGTATCATGTGTCGTATCATTTCTTTATTTTATTTAACACTTGTGCTTATATCATTTCGTGATCAAATGTGTATTGCATGTAGTGTGGTTTATATGTGGATACATTTTATCATTTCAGTGCACTCATTTTATTAGGCCCATCAGTTCCTCGTGGGATACGGGTTGAGCATCAAGTGCCTCATTAGATTGACTCCGTTTGATTGATCCTTGATCTCAGATACATCATCATTCATGTCATATATTCATTCAATGTGGTTTGTGATTGGTTACATATATACATTTGCTCACATGTGATTTATGCACAATTTTATTTAAATAAACATAAAAATCAATTATTTAAATGTTTTATCAAGGTTCACTCGCCAACTTTTGTTGACCCAAAATTTCCTCTGTTTTACGTATGATACAGGTGATCAAGTTGAGGAAAGAAACACTTAGGATGGCCTAGAAGAATAAACAAGTTATTTCGTTGGAACAAGCATTTAGATTTTTATTTGTGTTGTATGAAATTTTGTTGGATATTCAAATTTTAATTTGAATTTAATAAATATGAAACTTCTTAGTAAATATCATGAGCTTTGGTGATATAACCCAATCATGCCCCGACTTTTATTCCGCTGCGGGTCGGGGTGTGACAGATTTTGGGGCGTGGCCAGCCCAACCCTTAATTTTTAATTTTCTGATATAAGATAATAACTAAATTTTATTTACAAAATAGAAAGAAAAAAAATTACAATAAATTCCTAAAATTAATAAAAATTATTTAATAAAAAAAACCTAAAATTAATAAAAAATTCATAGTGCATTGCATATTTTTTTCTTTATCTCTTCTTTCGTCCTCAACATTAGTTCGAGATTCTCACCCGATAGGCCGTCGGTGGACTGGGCTAGAAATTTAATGTCGGTCCACTTCGAGGAAAGGCTATCGTTTTCACGATAACGCTCCGCTCCCATTTCTTCATGGAATGCTTTATGAACCGTGTCCCATAGCTGGATTCTATGTTGGGATTTTCCTATTAATAAAATAAATTAATATATTAGAAAATATAAATTACTAGTAAAAGCTACAAAATTTTAAAAAATACCAAGTGCGGGATTTGTTGATTTCTCAACCCAAGCTATCGCCAATGCGAATTCTTCTTTAAGTACCCATTTTTGTTGTTTTCGTTTCCCGCCGTCAAGGGCTTTTTCAGCCTCGGATTTCTTCTTATGGCTTCTCTTCTTGGGTTTGGTTGCTGAAGAACCCTCCAATGGGGGTCGAGTTTCCGGAACGCTTTCGTTTTGCGAAAGGTTTATGAAGTTTTGTTGAATCGGGCTAGATATAGAGTCGTTAGTGTGAGGAAAATTAGTGTAAAGTTGATTTGAGATAAATGACGCGTAACCAGCCACATCTGGCATCGGAGATTGTATTAGAAAGGGAGGCATTTGACGATTGGATGGTGGGCTAGGTGTAGGCGTTTCTTGGAATCTCCACGGATTGTTCGGATCATAACCACGATTGTGCGGATTCATTTTTCGTATCGAAGAGGTGGATTATAGAAGATGATTATAAAAGTGGTGGAGTAGATTTGGTAAAAAAAATGGATGGTTGTGTTAGTATTTATAGTAAAAAAAAAACTTTTTTTTTTAATTTTTACACTTAGTTGGGCAACAGCTACCCCAACGGCTAGTTAATCTTGGCCAATCAACATCCGCCATGTCACTAGGATAGCCCCGCCCCACGCCCGGTCTGAATCCCCCGCCCCAACGGGCCACGCTGAAACTCAAGCCCACCCGGGGTGATGCCTTGGGCGTTTCGCCCCAACCCACGCGCAAACTCCCGCCACATACCCGTAACCTTATAAAACAGAAATATTCGGCTTAATTAACACAGACGCAGCAAAAACTAGTAGACAACAAATATGAACTTATGCGGCTATTGTATTGTTTTAACTTTTTAGTTCTTTCAATTCTCTTTTTCAATGGCGAATATATTTTAATTGTAGTTTTTTAATCCCTTACCATTTAATTTGATTTTTTAAATAGTTTTTGTTTGTTAACTTTAAAAAAATTATAAATACATTATTACGTTTTATTTTTTAAACATTCTGATATATATTCTTTTATATACAATGTTGTATTCAGAATTAACTAATTCTCGGTACCGTTAACGACTTACACACGTGTTTGGATCGGGTGCTTCGACAAAGTATATTATGCACTTCGAATACACAATAATGATAAAGAATAGATACATATGTTTTTCTTATTTATCAATAATAATTTTTGTTTGTTAAGTTTTTCTAAAAGTTCTAAATACATGGTTGATTTTATGTTTTTTTTTCAACATTTCTATATAAGTTCTATTGATAGCAAAGTTGTATTTAAAATAAAATATTTTTTAGTATCATGAACGTCTTACAAACGTGCTTAGATCGATTACTTCTACATACCATAACACACATTTTGACTACCTGAGAACGGCGAAGTGTGTGTTTGTGCGCACGCATGTGTGTATAGGAAGGATCATGAGAAAACTAATCTTTCTTCAGAAAACAAAAAGGAATCCATGCTACATATATGCCGCATATCATAATACTACACATATGATATTATGATATTAGTGTTACTTATACGTGTATGTTTAGTATATAGTTTTGATGAGTAATTACTTTAAAATTTTAAGTACCATTGAATTTAAAAAGAAATAAAAAATGGTTAAGTGAAGAGTGATGTTGAGTGATAAAAATTTTCATGGTTGATATTTTGTAATACATTAGAATTCAATTTTTTTTCATTTATATACATTTACGTGTACATACATAGGTTAACTTTTCTCTAATTACACCTAATAAATAACTACTTGGTTGCGCCACATTATATAATTCCTCGAGACCAATATCCTTTTTCTCGCTTTTCCTATTCATTCTTTCGTATTCTATTTCTTAATTTTAAAAAGTTAACTTCTAAATTATATATTATCTCAAAATATCAATAATTTCTAAAAAATTTTTTACTAACTATTTAATATTTTTGTCTATTGAACTCGTGTAATTCACTCAAAGCTAGTAAGATAATATTCAGTGTATTAGGGGAGAAAACCGCCTGGTTTCATTGATTTGTCAAACCAAAATAATTGTTTTAGTATATAGTGTTTGAATATATATATATATTATATTGGGAAACTAGGGTCGTAATTACCCGCCCGTTGGCGAGGAACACGGTTGGAATTCAAAACGTATAGCACACCATAACAACCGATAAATAAATTTGTAAAATTAATAATATATTAATTGGTTGCGCTATTTGTGCCGTAACTCAGCTCTAAACATCAAAATAATAACAAAAGGTTAAAACGATATAGTAAATAATAAAGGTAAAAAAATAAGGTAAACGAAAAAAGAAAACGATAGAAACTTGCGTAAAACTTGATTAAAAATATTTAGAAAGTTAAGGGGTTGTAAGAGTTAATGTTAAGAATTAAAGGTTAAAAAAACAAAAAAAAACGTTCATTTTCACTGTAGAACTTCTTACCTTTAATATTATATATAATTGATTATTTCATCATAAATTCCAAATAACAAAACATAATCTCTTTAGAGACACTAGAACAAGTTACGATACTTTGAAGTCGGAATAATCAAGAGTTTAAAAATACAAATCTAACTAAAATGAAAATTTGAGGAAATTTGTTTGCAATGTGTGTTCCTACGGGTCAAAATTCATCCTAGATGACGATGTGGGTCCCATGTTTCTCTGTTTAAATTTTCTTTTAATCCTTTGACAATTCAATGCCTCCAATTGAAGATTCTTTTGGAACGTTTGAATCTAGTGTGCCCATGGGTGATTTAGTAAAATGCTATATCTATTCACACACATTTTTTGTCTATTTACACACCTTTAGTGTCGGGCTGTGATCAAAATGTGACGTTTTGGTCCGGTTAACCAGGCAAAGACTGACGGGTGTTTGACGGGTCTGTTGACCTGACCAAAACAGAGCTTTGGCCGCGTTTTGGTCCTGTCAACCAGACAAAAGACTTACCGGGTGGCAGTCTTTTGTCTGGTTGACAGGACCAAAACATGGCCAAAGCTCGACGTTTTGGTCCGGTCAACAGACCCGTAAGTCTTTGTCTGATTGACCGGACCAAAACGCCGCGTTTTGGCCACAGCTCGACACTGGGGGGGTGTGTGAATAGACAAAGATGGTAAGTGGGGTGAGTGAATAGCAAGATCCTTAGTCAAATTCCAAGATCGAACTCAAGTTTATTTTTTATTTTTTTGGAATATTGATGATTTGGGCCAGCTCCAGAACCTGCTGGCTTCGATTTCGATGACAGATTAAAGAGACAGGTGGACTTGGTTGGGTGATAAGTCGAGCGATTTCAGTGTGAAATCGGTTAAAAATTTGTTAGTTAAAAATCAAAGTAGAGACAACAATTTCAAGTTTAGCTTGTGTAAATGGCTACCCGCTAAAGGTAACATATTTGCTTGGCGGGCTGGCTTGGGCAACATAGCTACCTTGGATGCTCTTAGAAGGAGAAACGTCAATATTCAAGATACGATATGTAGTGTTCGTAACGATGAAGAGGAGTATATTGACCACTTGTTTACGGGGTGTTTAATTGCGACAATCTTGTGGCAAGTTATTAGCAGATGGTACCGTGTTCAACAAATATTCGCTTTCTCTTTTCGGGACTTGTTGGAGGTGCTTGAACACCTTGGCCTGAAATAGCCGGAGAAAGCATTTGTTCGAGGTATCATTATCATAGGCTGCTGGAGTATATGGAGGTCAAGGAATGAAGCGAGATTTTCGAACAAGACGGTCAGAATGGACAAGATCATTAGCGAAGTGAAGTCGGTTAGGTTTATTTGGGCTAGGAAAGAAACTAAGTGTAAGGATCTATCTTGGGAAAATTGGTGTAAATTTGTAATTATGTAGTTCCATAGTGTTTGGCCTCCCGGTTTTCGGGTTGGTGGCATTTTTTAATGAAGTTTACATTTCAAAAACAAAGTTTATTTTCTTAACTTATATATAAATATAGAAAACCATCATGAATATTGAACTCATATCACCTATCTCACTTAAGATTACACGAATAAGATCTATCACTAAGAAAAAGAAAAGAGTTCTCCTTGATGATGTCCACCGTTTTATTGAAGTGAATTTGCTGATCATTGGACACTTTTTCGTTCCTAGCCTTCCAAATCACCCACGCCGCCACTTGTAAAATAGTGTCGATTAGTTTCTTCAACATTTAGAGCCGTTCATTGTCTCTACCACACCCATAACCTCCAGAATGCAAGTCGCTTGGTTCGAAAACGAGATCTTTAGCCAAGAAAAAAATGGACCAACAAACTGATTTAGCATAGAGGCAATCCCATAACAAATGTTCACTGATTCTTCTCTAATCCTGCATCTAGAACACATGGTGTTATCTAGCCAAACATTGTCACACCCCAACCAATTGCGGAATCATCGGGGCGCGGCACTAAGCGGTTCAGATTATTCGAGAGAATCCACAACGACTATTTTTAAATGACAATATTTAAGCATCAATTTCCCATGCAATCAACATACAATCATTACATAATCATCACGAATTCCATTAATCTCAAACAATTTTCAAAGTCGATTACAATTTATTACAAGTTTCTAAGCAAAATCCTAAGTCCGTTTGCGGCAAGTAGAAACATTAACCTGCAACATACGTTAAAATAATTGTCAATACAAAAATGTATTGGCGAGCATACAGGTTTTGATATAATTGCATAATAGACAAAACGGTGTCGCGAATTTCCACATACATAAACATGATACACATAACATATAAACTCACAAGACAAATTTCTCATGCTATACTCTCGAGATGCTCGCGCGTTCTTCCTAGCTAGACCCCGTCGGGTGTTAGCCAAACTATACTAGCTAAGGTGAGTTAACGAAAATGTGTCCTAGTTTACATGTTCCTAGCATCACGTATAAATATGTATAACAGATATTCGCGTGTGATAAATTAGTTTAGTGTGTTTCGTGTGTTTTGATATAAACGTATGTTACACCCAAAAGGTGCATTAAAGCGAAAATGGGTCAAGTATACTCACAGTGAATGCGTAAACAGCAGACACGAGCGAGATGGAGTGAGGAGAGTGTCGGGTCAGCCTGCGCGTAGAATAAGAAGTGCATCAGTCTTCCAGAGTGTTGAACAGTCGGAACGGAGAGTCGTGCGGGAACAGTTCATTTCGCAAATTTCGATCGGAAATTTTCGTGCGGAAATGCGTGTTTTGTGTCTAAAATTGAGTGTTTCCGCGTCTGTCTTCGGGAAATCGAGTGTTCATCCCTCCAACCTTAGGTTACTGATCAACCTAGCATCAGAGAGGTCTTTTGAGCGAGTGAGTCTCTTGTATGAACTCGGACTGGACTGTGTGAACCAAGTATGGTTCACGCGAGCCAGTGCAGATCGCACAAGTGACTGTTCTTGCGTCTTGGTGCGTTCGGGACTAAGATTTCGTCTGAAATAGATGTATTTTCGAGTCTATTTCGTGACGGTTTCGACAATGCTCCGTTCCACTATTTAGTGAACGGAACCTTAGTCGGTTGTAGTCCGCTTTTGTGTAAAAATCGATTTGATAAAACAATTTTGTTAGGATAAAGACTTGGTGAGTTTGAAACAACAAGGTTTCGGGTCTGAGAAGCCAAGGCTAACTCAAACATGTTGGGTTAAGTGCTAAATCCTTAAGAAAATCAGAAAGTTTTATGAAAGAGATGAAGGTTTTCGTAAAACAGAGAAGTTTAGATGAAATCAGAGATAATCTCGTGCAAAATCGTTGTAAAAAACCGTTGTGATTCGTGCTAAAAGCGTAGTTTTCTTACTTGGAACAGAGAGAATTCGAGCTGGAGAGCGTTTAGGAGGAATGGCAGCAAGTTGGAGTGAAATGGTGAAGGGATGTATTTATAGGCGGATAGGAGTGGAGGTAGTTTGGTGATATTTTCGTGCGGAAATCCATATTTATGTGCGAAAAATGCCATTTTCACGCGAAAAATGCCACTTTCGCACGAAAAATGCCATTTTCGCACGAAATATGTCATTTTCGCATGAAAAATGTCATTTTGGGCCCAAAAATGCAACATTTTCGCACGAAAATTGGAATTTTCGTACGAAAATAAATATTTTTTTGGATTCTAATGATTATAACACGCACTTTTTTACAAAAGGAACATATGCTAGAAAAATTCCTAAAAATTATTAAAAATCCTTTTGTAATGCTTTCGTTCGTATTAGTTAATTGTATTAAGCGTTGCGTATAAAATGCGATAAAGCCAGTTGTTTGAGCGAGACCGTTGCGAGTATTAAGCGTTTAATAGCGTCTCAGTTCCCAAGTCCTGAGAGAGTCGCGTTGTCTAAGCGAGCAGATAGACTTCGAAACATCACGCAAAGTTTATAGTATTTAGCGAGTGCGTTATAAACGTTGTGAGGTGCGATGTAGTGTGTCGAAATAAGCGATGTAGTGCGAAAATATGCGATGTAGCGTAGTAAGCGATATAGTTTACATTATGATCTGAATCTCTGGTGCTAGGCGTAACGAGAGTAACGAGCTGCGAAAATGCGGGTTGTTACAGTCTCCCCTGCTTTAGGAAATTTCGTCCCGAAATTTATTTGGAATGGAGACCTTGAGAATTCACATGAATAGATAGTGATAGGAGCGATAAGACGTTTGGGTAAATTGAGGATGAATGAGCGATCGATATAGGACTGACGAGTGAAGGCGTCTCGGCGGTGTAAGGAATTGATGAGTAAAGGCGACTTAATTGACTCGCGTTTGGTAACCAACGAGTTGGTGATCCAAAAATGTTTTTAAGCTTTTGAAAAGTTTTGTTAACTTATTACAGAAAGGCTTTTAAAGGAAACTCGATTTATGAAAATTTTCTCACAACGTGACGTTAGGCTGAGTCGATTTCACATTGTAAGAAGGATTTTACTTGCCTAAAGGTTTTAAAAATCAAAATATTTGGAAAAAATTTCCATTTATTTCCAGAACATAACGGTAAAAACATTTTTTTTAACGGTATCAAAAGTTTAATTAGCGTCAAACCCCACATGGCATCTTTCCACAAAAGTTTATTAATATGACTAAAACATTTATATATAGGAAGTACCAACGGCGTATCCACCATGTTTTAGCCATATCGCCTCCGTCTCGTGGAGCGATGTCAGGTGTGTTAATATGATATGGATAGATTTCGATATCCTTGGTCCATGCGGTGAAGAATAGGACCAAGTAATTACAAAGCTTAGATAGTGTCGAACCCCACATGGCATCTTTTCACGGAAGTTTGTTAGTATGGCTAAAACACTTATATATAGAAAGTACCAGCGGCGTATCCACCATGTTTTAGCCATATCGCCTCCGTTCCATGGAATGATGTCATGTGTGCCAACATGACATGGATGGACTTTGATCCAAGCGGCGAATGGTTGAACCAAGTTTGAATAGGGAGCCAAGTAGCTTGTACGGAGAAGTTGATTGCATACTTGGTTAGCGATAAAAGCGCGCGGGGAAAGGTTTGGCGATTGGAATAGTGAAGCGGTAAGAATGAGAGATGCGATAAGCATTAAAGCGAAACGAGGTAAAGGCGATAAGCGAAGAGATAGCATTCGGGCATCGGGAGGAGAATGCGATAAGCGAAGTGATAGCGATAAGCGAAGCGATAGCGATAAGCGAAGCGATACCGATAAGCGAAGCGATAGCGATAAGCGAAACGATAGCGATAAGCGAAGCGATAGCGTCTAAGCGTCGAGAGGAGAAAGCGATAAGCAATGCGATAGCATTTAATCGTCGAGAGGGGAAAGCGATAAGCGATGCGATAGCGTTTAAGCGTCGGGAGGAGAACGCGATAAGCGATGCGATATAGATTTCATCAAAAGCGAGTTCGCGTTGCTTTCGACTTACGAAAAGTCTAGCGATGGTGCGATCGAGAAGTGATGAGATGTTACGCCCTTGCGAGGAGTTTGCGTGTGAAAATAATCATCATAATATTAAAGGTCTAATAACGTTCAACTACGCTGGCACGTCTCCACGGGAGTTTGTTAGTATGGCAAAGCACTTATATATAGGAAGTACCATCGGCGTATCCACCATGCTTTAACCACACCACCTCCGTGCTGTGAACAGGTATCACGCTTTGTCGACATGGTTAAGACGCTTATATATATGAAGTACCAGCGGTGTATCCACCACGCTTAACCATGCTTCTAACGTTATGGCACCATTAGAACTCACTACGATCCCCATGCAGACACCAGGTTAATCCCGTGTGCATCCGCGATTAATTAGTGTTTGCATAATTATCATAACTTATTCTAAAGACGCATTGTGGGGATAGAAACATATTATATCGTGATAAACTATACAGCGTTAATAAATAGATTTAGTGTGTGAGCCTAAACTAAGTGCGATGACTCGAGAGGGAGAGAACGAGAAAGGTCGTCGTATGTGGAAACGACATCGAATAATAGAACAATTATAAAGCATAAGCACTAAGGTCGAAAATCGTACCGTTAACGACATCGTCCTACGCCTGGTCGGTGTCGGTGTCGTCGTCTTCTGCTGCGGGGGCTGCGGGTTGAGTCGGCGGTGGTGGAAGGGCTAACGTATCTGGTTGTCGTGGTCCAGTGCGGCAGTTGCTGGTGAGATGACCGAAACAGTCGCAGTTGATGCAATAGCGGCAGCTGGCTTCGACCCGGTGGTGATACGTGCACTTCGAGCACTGGGGATGAGGCCTTGTGTAGTTACGCTTTGGGTAGAAAGGAACTGCCTGGAGAGGTTCAGGGTTGAGCGGTGCAGTTGCTGAGTAGTTGAGACTCGAGCTCTTTCTCTTGTGGCTAGGCTCGGCGGTGGCTTGCGGTGGTACGCCATCGTCTTCGTCGTCGTCGGACAGCTCGATAGTAGCTTGGTTCAGATTCTTGGTAGGATTCTTGGAGAAATATCCATCCAAGACTCGTTTGTCATTGATCTCTGCGGCCAACTGATAGGTTTCTTCGATGGTAGCCGGTCTTGCAGCTTCGACAAAATCGCCCACACACTCAGGCAAAGCACGAATGTACTTTTTGATAGCCTTTTCGGGAGTGTCGACTTGGCTTGGGCAGATGATGCTAAGCTGTTTAAACCTTGCTATGAGGCCGGCGTTGTCACCTTCGACTTGCTTAATTTTCCAGAATTCGTTCTCGAGCTTTTGGACTTCGTGGGGAGGGCAATACTCTCTTCATAAGCTCCTTCAGTTCTTCCCACGATAGTGCGTAAGCTGCGCCGTTCCCACGTTTGATGCGCTCGGCTGTCCACTAGTCGAGGGCTCGGGTTTGAAATACTCTGGTAGCACAGGTGGTTTGAAAATGCTCAGGGCACCCACTCTAACGGAGGGTAACCTCGATTGCATCATACCACTGAAGCATCTGAGATACACTTCCTTCAACTGTGAAGACCATTGGGTCACAGGCCTTGAACTGTTTGTAGGAGAAAGTAGGCGTTGGTGCATCGGACTTAGAGTCTTCCGACGTCTGAGAATTGATGAGGGCTTGAACTAGGGTGGTGATTTGAGGAATGACCTTGGCCATGTCCTTGGCCACGAGCGATGCGATCCTCTTATCGGCGTTTCTTCGGGCTTGACGTCGCGAGTTGGAAGCGTTTGAGGACATCTAGACAAAGAGATTTGGAATGACATTCGATCATAATGATTTTTGAAATTGCGATGCGATTTAGAGCGTTAAAAACTTGTTATAGTTGATATAGTAACACGTATTTCGAAGATCACATAGGAAAAACACATATTTCCTACATTCTCACGTTATCACATAATCACATACTATTCGTATGTATATATATATGTTTGTATATAATAAATAAATATGGCGCGAGGACGCGTTCGAGAGAGTTGTTATGATTTAGTTTTGTTGCGAGTATTAGCTCTTGTTTTGGATTGCGATGGCTGTGCGAGTTGTGCGTACGTTTATGGAGCGAAAAACGATAAATTGATAAATCGATAAAGTGTAAAAACTTCAATTCGAAAACATATAAGCATAATAAAATTCGATGATGCATAAAATCGGCGATTGCAGGCTTAAAATTAATAGAGCGTCTTGGGTTTTGAGACAGCGACTACCCAAGGTGATTCGACCATTCCGTTGAGTTTGGGCACACGCTTTGGCCTAATAGATAAATGCTCTCACCACCTCGCGGCTAACGACATTACCCTTCCGGTTACTACGTGTCCCAAATCCGCGAAATAGTCGAGACTTTGGTGAGATTTGAAAATCGTTGAGTGGGACGAGTTTTCAAGGTTCAGGTTTCACCCTTAACTTAATAACTTCGAATCCTGATCGTGGTTTCCCTCCCGGACCCATCAGGAGGTTTCCACCGGATAGAATGGGAAATTTTCGTTAGGATGTGGATATCACTCCTAACTTAACAGAGAATTTCGTGCTAATCGGAATACTCGGAGTGAGTGATTTGCTGAGAGTTCGCGGTTTTCACACCTAATCTCTCCAAATCGACTCGTTTGTCGTGTACGAGTATCTTTGCAGCTTCGTGTGTTGTGTCCAAGTCTTAGGAAAGACTTCGTATAGTATTTTAAGTCCAAAGACAATGTTTTAAGCGGATAAGCAAGGGATAAGCACATAGTTTCCTACTATAGACTAGGCAATTTACCTAATTCCCTATAGTTATGGCTCTGATACCAATCTGTCACACCGCAACCGATGGCGGAATCATCGGGGCGCGGCACTAAGCGGTTCAGATTGTTCGAGAGAATCCACAACGACTATTTTTAAATGACAATATTTAAGCATCAATTTCCCATACAATCAACATACAATCATTACATAATCATCACGAATTCCATTAATCTCAAACAATTTTCAAAGTCGATTACAATTTATTACAAGTTTCTAAGAAAAATCCTAAGTCCGTTTGCAGCGAATAGAAACATTAACCTGCAACATACGTTAAAATAATTGTCAATACAAAAATGTATTGGCGAGCATACAGGTTTTGATATAATAGCATAATAGACAAAACGGTGTCGCGAATTCCCACATACATAAACATGATACACATAACATATAAACTCACAAGACAAATTTCTCATGCTATACTCTCGAGATGCTCGCGCGTTCCTCCTAGCTAGACCCCGTCGGGTGTTAGCCAAACTATACTAGCTAAGGTGAGTTAACGAAAATGTGTCCTAGTTTACATGTTCCTAGCATCACGTATAAATATGTATAACAGATATTCGCGTGTGATAAATTAGTTTAGTGTGTTTCGTGTGTTTTGATATAAACGTATGTTACACCCAAAAAGTGCATTAAAGCGAAAATGGGTCAAGTATACTCACAGTGAATGCGTAAATAGCAGACACGAGCGAGATGGAGTAAGGAGAGTGTCGGGTCAGCCTGCGCGTAGAATCAGAAGTGCATCAGTCTTCCAGAGTGTTGAACAGTCGGAACGGAGAGTCGTGCGGGAACAGTTCATTTCGCACGAAAATGGAATTTTCGTGCGAAAATTCCGAGTGGAAATTTTCGTGCGGAAATGTCTGTTTTGTGTCTAAAATCAAGTGTTTCCGCGTCTGTCTTCGGGAAATCAAGTGTTCATCCCTCCAACCTTAGGTTACTGATCAACCTAGCATCAGAGAGGTCTTTTGAGCGAGTGAGTCTCTTGTATGAACTCGGACTGGACCGTGTGAACCAAGTATGGTTCACGCGAGCCAGTGCAGATCGCACAAGTGACTGTTCTTGCGTCTTGGTGCGTTCGGGACTAAGACTTCGTCTGAAATAGATGTATTTTCGAGTCTATTTCGTGACGGTTTCGACAATGCTCCGTTCCACTATTTAGTGAACGGAACCTTAGTCGGTTATAGTCCGCTTTTGTGTAAAAATCGATTTGATAAAACAATTTTGTTAGGATAAACACTTGGTGAGTTTGAAACAACAAGGTTTCGGGTCTGAGAAGCCAAGGCTAGCTCAAACATGCTCGGTTAAGTGCTAAATCCTTAAGAAAATCAGAAAGTTTTATGAAAGAGATGAAAGTTTTCGTAAAACAGAGAAGTTTAGATGAAATCGGAGATAATCTCGTGCAAAATCGTTGTAAAAACCGTTGTGATTCGTGTGAAAAACGTAGTTTTCTTACTTGGAACAGAGAGAATTCGAGCTGGAGAGCGTTTAGGAGGAATGGCAGCAAGTTGGAGTGAAATGGTGAAGGGATGTATTTATAGGCGGAGAGGAGTGGAGGTAGTTTGGTGATATTTTCGTGCGGAAATCCATATTTTCGTGCAAAAAATGCCATTTTCGCACGAAAAATGCCATTTCGGGCCAAAAGATGCAACATTTTCGCACGAAAATTGGAATTTTCGTATGAAAATAATCTTTTTTTTATTCTAATGATTAAAACACGCACTTTTTACAACAGGAACTAATGCTAGAAAAAATCCTAAAAATTATTAAAAATCCTTTTGTAATGCTTTCGTTCGTATTAGTTAATTGTATTAAGCGTTGCGTATAAAATGCGATAAAGCGAGTTGTTTGAGCGAGAGCGTTGCAAGTATTAAGCGTTTAATAGGCGTCTCAGTTCCCAAGTCCTGAGAGAGTCGCGTTGTCTAAGCGAGCAGATAGACTTGGAAACATCACGCAAAGTTTATAGTATTTAGGGAGTGCTTTATAAGCGTTGTGAGGTGCGATGTAGTGTGTCGAAATTAGCGATGTAGTGCGAAAATATGCGATGTAGCGTAGTAAGCGATACAGTTTACATTATGATCTGAATCTCTGGTGCTAGGCGTAACGAGGGTAACGAGCTGCGAAAATGCAGGTTGTTACGAACACCTCTATGCGCCAACCCCATTTTCGAAGGAATCCGATCTAACAACGTTCTCCAACAGGAAATGTTTATTTTTGGCATGCCCCCTTGTTCCATAGCTCCCAATTGTCAATGGAGTTATATTTTGAGTCATGAATTTAGACCCCTACAGTTAACGGCTTAGATTCAACACCTTTCCAAGCCCAATAGTCTAGTTTTTGGGACAAAACCACCTCTTGCAGCGCCTACGAAAATCCAAAAGCTGCTAGGCTTACTGCCCATTATCCAAATCACGAGACTAGGCCCAGATCTGTAACAACCCGAATATTATCGATCGAATCCTAAAGTGACACGTGTCTAAAAACCTTTCACATAATTCACTATGTTGAAAAAGAGGGGTTAAAATCATTATAAAAAGAGAAAATACGAAGTTGAGGGGTAAAAACTGGCAAAACCCAAATTCTGTTGCGCCGAGGTCCCATGCGAACCGTATGGGAAACCCCTTGTGGTCCGTTAGGGGTGTCTGCACAGCAGAAAAATCAATGGTAACAGCTTTTTTTTTACCATTCTGACACCTTACACCTTCATTGCGACCTTCTCTTCCTGCTGAGACACCTCAAAGGTCACTCATCACATTCCTAGACCTCCAAGGACACATGTCTAAGCTTTGGGCATCCCTCATTCACTATAAATAGCCTCTTTGTGTGCCTTATTTCTCATCCCAAACACATACTTCACTCAATACTTTAGTGTGAGCTCTATCTTTCTACTTTGCAAGCTTCTCTTGGTCTTTCTAAGGAGCCTTCCGAAGCTAGTTAGATCTTTTCTTTTAGATCTTTCAATAACAATTAGTTTTATAGTTTAATTTTGTCCGAGCATCGAGAATTGTCAACAGTTTGACCATACTATTTGACTTTCGATTCTGACCACTTTTGTCAACCATTTTCAAATTAATTACACCCTTATGGTCCTCATAATGTGGTGTACAAAATCCTTCATTTATATCACGTGATCATCATGACTAAATGGGTCAAAATGGCAAGTTAACCCTGAATTTCTAAAAAGTCAAATTCAGCTTATGTAATTATCAAAGAATGAACTTTTTAGCATTTGTAATCTAATGTTTTGACACCAAAACAGTTTGTACAACATAAAAAAATATATTCTAACATATTTGACTTGTAATAAATCCATTTTACCGTCTGAACCCCTATTTACGCATACGACTCGTTAAAATGGCGTACACCATACAAACGAGCTGTAATAGGTCAACACCTTTTCAAAATAACTTCAAATCAGAATGTAAGGTTATTCAACCATACCACACGAGACCCCTCACTCGTATGGTTATAACCAAAATTCTATCCAATCAACGCTTAATCTAGCGGAACCGTGCTTAAGTCCACGTTAACCGGTCAAGTCTAAATTGTCACACCCTGACCCGCAGCGGAAAAGGTGATCGGGGCATAATTGGGTTATCATCAAAGCTCATGACATTTATTATATGTTTCATATTCATTAATACAATTTAATGGAAATTTACAATAAATGATACAACGTGTTCTAACTATCAATTCTAAGCTTCTTGGTTCTCTTCTAAGGCATATCCTATGTTTTCCTTGCTTCAACCTGTTCACCTGTATCATGTGTAAAAAGGTTTTTGGATCAACATAATGTTGGCGAGTGAATCCTATGGAAAACATTTGAACGAGTTATCCAATCGATTATAAATAAGGTGCATACCACATATGAGTAAATGTAGATGTAAATTTATTCACACAACACATAATATTGAATATTGAACACACAAACACCAAATAATTGTTTTGAGGCACGCGTTGTTCGACTCGTCTCCCACGAGGAACTGATGGGCCTAATGAATGAGTTTTGAGGCACGCGTTGTTCTTACGAACTGATGGGCCTAATGTATGAGTTTTGAGGCACGCGTTGTTCTTACGAACTGATGGGCCTAATGTATGAGTTTTGAGGCACGCGTTGTTCTCGTCTCCCACGAGGAACTGATGGGCCTAATGAATGAGTTTTAAGGCACGCGTTGTTCTCGTCTCCCACGAGGAACTGATGGGCCTAAATAATTTGCATACAACTTTGACAATATGTAATACATCACAACCAATAATAGATACATTCTAATTTAGTTCATAAAATGGTATAGCACGAATTTGCATAAGAGAATTAGTTTAAGCGACACATGATACACCCCAAAATATGAATAAAAAGGGGAGTTTGTAAGAATTCACTCACATTGGGTGCGTTCGGTTGATGAGGTTGAATGTACGCGAAATGGTGTTAACCACGAGTGAAATTAACCTAGATAAATCGCATTATGGTTTGGTAAGTAAATGGGTTTTATCAATCTATTTTAGTAGGATTGTTGGGTGTATTTTTGTGAGTTTGTGGCTATTTTCTAACCTTAAAAATGTTATTTTTAAGTATTTTTAATTGATTTTTAATTAAAATAATTAAATAAAAGTAAATAAAAAAATATTTTATTTATGCTACAGTTGACTTTTGACCGTTGACTTTGACTAGCGTTGACCGGTTCGAAGGCATATTGTTGTGCGCCGGGTGAGGCTCGAACCCGAGACCTCCCGTACGCGTGCACGCAGCTCTACCAACTGAGCTACGTGTCTAACCCGTCATATATCCGATTTTAATTACCTATATACATTAATTAGATTTAAACAGAAATTACTTTATTTTAAAAATGAATTAAATCCCAAAACCGGTGCGCTCCACAGGTCTCGAACCTGGGACCTGTGGGTTAGCGGACACACACTCCACCGCTGGACTGTGTGTCTCACTTGGTTATAAACTCGGTTATCAATATACTTAACATATACCCAAAACACTCCGGTTCAGTTTTGCGAAAAAAGGGATTTTTATCAAGGCGGTGTGTGAGGGACAATACTCGAACTCGTGACCTTAGCTTTAAAAGTGCACACAGTCCACCGCTGGACTGTGTGTCTAACCCATTAAATAACTTGATTTTAATTATACTAAACCATTACCGTAACGTCGTCTTCTTCACTGGTTTTCACCGGAAGTGACGACTGACGGATTCGAATGTTGATTCAAGTTTCTTTAGCGTTGTATGATCAATTACAGACGAGATAAAAGTAAAAAGGAAAGGAATTAGGCGTGTAAAGTACCGGCTGGTTTTACTCTGTTTTCCGGCAGAACTCCGGCGACAGCAATCTTTTTCCGGCGACAGTATCTTGCAGCAGAGAGTCCTCCGAAAGCTTACAAAGGGTGTGGGTGACTTCAGTAAAGGTTTAGGGGGTTCAGTAAAGCTCAGAGATTACTGATACGGTTTTCCGGCGAAGTATAAGATATTTCCGGTGAGTGATTTTTCGCCGAGAAAAGGTGCGATTTGAGTGTGAAAGGTTTCTGGCGAGTTGTGGGTGTATTTATAGGGTAGTAACGAGATGAATGGGGTCTGAATTCGGTCTTAATTCGAAGTCAGCCGTTCTCCGGTGGTTATGGCTGATGTCGCGGGTTCAGACGTCGGTTATAACCGTTGTGAGAGTTAATTCTACGGTTAATTTGAGCGGAAACTTAATTAAACGGCAAAGTCGTCGGGATTTCCGACGACTGCTATTTTGGGCGCAATTTACTGAAATTGATTTCCGAACTTTAATATATGAATTAATTGATTCCTTTATTCATCAGAAAATCAAAGTGGCGGAGCGGTTGTTCGGTTAAGTGATAAGTCATTGTTGAGCCGGCTATTGACCCGAGTTCGAAACCCGGCAGAAGTAAAACATTTTTATTTTGATATTTTTGACAGATTTTCAAAAACTAAATACATATCCCCGCATAATATTTGATTACGGATCGTTTAAAATTATTTTGGGCATTTAATTCGCAACGAAAAATTTGACTGACTGTTCGGTTGATAAACGCAGCGGGTTTGGTAAATCCGTTTTTGTCGGATGTTACATAAATGACTTATAAAGACCCGGAAACAATTCTCATGGATATTATTTCCATTCACTCTGGACTATAGAACCCTCCATTAATCGCACCGTAGGATAATAAATTTGAATCCGGTTGTACTACGATCCAAATACGTTTTCTGCATTGCTAGTACTGGTAAATACTTTTTAACCACTTTTATCACAAAAACTTGGGATATAGTATATAACCACTTGGTTCGGGTATAGCAATGGCCATATGCTTTTAGAATGTTGATAATCCGATTTTAGTCTGTATTGCTTGATTAACATAAACATTTGGGGGTTAATAGTATCGTATACGAGTGTCCCGGTTCATCTTTTGTAATTTTTGTAAGTGCGTTGTAGGCATACACTTGGCAAACACAAAATATGTTGTGTATATTGATAAACAACCAGTTTTGAACACTAATCTCGTAATAAGTATACCATCCCAATGACTATCAAAATGATTTTTATATGATTTACGTAGTGTTACACATGTGTAAACTGTTTTTTTTTTATTTTTTTGTATTTTAAAAATGTAGATTTACAGCAAAAAATGTTTAAAAACAAAAAAAAATGGTATGTTTTTAAGCTTCTTTTAGGAGTTTTTTAGTTTTCTCATTTAAATGAGTTTTCTCATTTAAATGAGTTTTCTCATGATCCATCCCCTACACACACACACACACATATATATATACTACTCACTAACTTTTTTGTTGACCCTTTATCTTTATATATGTTACATAAAATGCAGTTTGAAATTTTTTCAAGTTCCACATAGGATGTTATAGACCTAGTTTAAATAAATCAAGAGAATATTTTATGTTTATGTCGTATGCAAACTATATGTTCTATATATGACTATGAAATTTGGTTTGATTAAATAAAGTAACTTTAATTAGTGTCATGAGTTATGGACAATCTATATACCCCGACATATTCCATCGTCGATTGGGGTGTTACATCTTGTAGCATTCCTAGAGATCTAAAAGGTTAGTGGGAGCCCTAAGTGTCTTAATCATAACTTGAAAGAGTTGAAAACCTAATATTACCTCAATTTTCACCTCTTGTACGAGACACTGCTCCATCACAACTTGTCTCTTAAAATATAATGTTACTCTTACAAAAGTTGCATTATTGCTTAAATGTAGGCACACTTAGATTTCTTATCAAAACTAATACAAGCAACAACATTAACTTGTTTCTCTACTAGAATCTATACAAGTAACAACATTAACTTGTTTCTCTACTAGAATCTATTGGTCTTTTAATGATAACCCTAAGCATGTTGAATTCCTAAAGACTTCTGAGGTCAGTGAGAGCAGTAAAAGTCCTTATCATGACTTGTCGGAAGTACAGAGACCGGGGAGGGGGAGACACATTAAACTTTGTTTTGAATTTAACTCAGATTACACCTCTTGTACACAATGTTGCACTGACTCTTACACACTTAGAATCTAATGATTCTCCTAGTATACCTGAAAGTGATAGCAACCTAATCAAGAGCTAATCCATAAAACCGAAGTCCTAGTAAAACTAATAATCAACTCAGTATGTCATCTAGATTTAAAAGCCTGCTAACTTTGATGATTATGTATCCTTTCTTACTGAAGTTGAAATGGATGTTGGAAAGTTTACCAATCCTACCGCTTCTAATTAAGCCATTAGTATCAATAAATCTTTTAAATAGAATAAAACTATTTTTAGCAAACCTGATTTTATGAGTCAGGAGCACGATTGATTGCTAAAGGTTACACTCAATAAGGAATAAATTATCAAAAAATTAGTGTACCTTTTTTACAAAGGTTTCTTTGAGGATCATTACTATTCTAATAGCTTATAATGATTTAAAGCCACATTAGATGGACATTAATACAACTTCCCTAAACAACCTAAGAGTTCCATACTAAAAGTCAAGAACACTTACTTTGTAAGTCAATGAAATCCATGTATGAGTTGAAACAACACTAAAATGTCATGAAATTTTAATGTGATTATTTTCATTAAGAATCAAGTGGATTAATGCACCTACCTCAAGATGAGTGGGAGCAACTAATGTAATTATATACCTTAAACGGTAACCCGATTAATCAAGAACATGTTAGCCTTTATCACTGCGCTACATTGGCTAAATCATGTACACATGTTTCTTCTTATCGTTTTTACCATATTTCTCTAAAGAATTGACCAACATCTTCCACATGGATTGACAAAGGGTGAAAATCTGTGGAACAAAATTACTCATTTTATTGTTCCGTACATTCTACGTTAATAAGGTTATTCTTTCCTTTCATGCTTTGATTATCTTTTCTTCTGTATTTGTTTCCATTTCCTACTCTATCGCTATGCGGTAGATTTGTATTTTACTTGTTGAAATGATACCATGAGGAATACCCTTATTTTGATTTAATGTTATACTTAATTTTAATGCAGTTTTGATAGACTTGGTATCACCTACATATGTATGGATTTAGAATTAGTTTGAAAGGTAACCATTATGGCTAAATAATTGGTAGAACAGTTTGTGAAACTTTTGTTTGCAATTAGGTTTAGTGATGGTAAATCCAATCCGTATAAGTAACTACATTCAAGAGAAGTTTGGTGTAAGTTATATTATTTAAGGTCCTTCGTTTTACGTAACTTGAGGTGGTTAAAAAAATATCTTTGAGTTAGTCTTTCAACAGTTAGACCAGTTAGTGGTTTATGTAGACACAAATGTTAGAACTTAAAATCTCGTGATAATAAAATATCAAAAGATATAAGACAGACTGTGTAAAAACGTCTTAAGTTTCATCTATCCGTTAGAATTTCTTTTTTATATGTAATGACTATATGGTCGTTGGAAACATTCAACAAAACCGGGTAGCAACCAAAATCTTGGTTCCAAAAATCGGGCCCAGAGAGGATGGGTCGGTGTTCCCAATAGGGGTCGCCCACCCAAAATACCTTCTCGAGACAACTTGTGCTCTTACAAGATCATAAACACGTTATTTAGATACAACTTGTTTTTCAACATAATTTATACAATAATCTTTGCATAAAACTTAGGAAAAACTAAACAAATCTATTTGTTTAGTTTTTATAAAATACTACATGCTACATATTTTAAGAAACTAAAATAAAAAAAGTTTCATAAAAAAGTACCAAATTTTCAAACATGTGAAAGACCATCATGCCATTAACTTTTAATATCAAAGAATAACTAGCATAAACTTGCATATTTAAACTCATTTAATTATCTTATTAGAATACAGATCTTTTTTAAAAGAGTAAACTATAATTTTCGTCCTTGATTTTTCTTGGAAGATTAGGTTTTGTTCACCATAACACTCTTTGTCTCAAATGTTTCAAGTCTTAAGACTTTTAATCTAATTTACTAATTTTGTTAAATTTTTCCTGTTAATTCTTGTCAAATGAAAATATTTAATTATTTTTATAATTACCAACGGTATTTTGGTTATTTGAAAATTATTAATAGGAAAAAATTAACATAATTAGTAAAAATTGGAATCAAAGTGTTAAAACTTGAAATGTTAAAGATAAATAGTGTTAAAGATGGACGAAACCTAGAACAAACCTTAGGGACGAAAAGGACGAAAACTATAGTTTATTCTTTCTAAAAACTAAAAGGTAGAAGAAATGAGCAAAACCTTAACAACATCAAAAGTTCACATATATAAATGAGTAACATTCTTTGTTCATTTATTCAACTAGATAAAGAAAAAATGTGCCATTTTCATTTGTTAAATAAGTAAATGTTTTTACCCTTATATATATACGTTAAATAAGTAAATCTTTTTACCCCTATATATACAAGCAGTTTATGACATATTTTTTTTTCGATTAAAGCCTGAGACTTATTACTATTTAATTTGTCAAAAAAGTCATTAGACCACCGGTAGTGGGGTTTTTTTGACGTTTTTTCCAAAAAACCCCAATCAAGCCCCCAACCGCCCCCTTCGACGTTTTTTTCAAAAGCAATACCACCAGGTGTGCTTTTTTCCACTCCCCAACTTTTTTCTTTGGCCAATGAGATAATTCCAAATCAGATATTTAGTTTTTTAATTAAAAAAACAAAATAATAATTATTGGGTAATAATTAACGGGGCTTTATTCCACTAAGCCCATTTTAGATAAACGTCCAATAAAACCTCCTTGCTGACTAACGGCCACATGACGCAAAACGCTTAAAGGTGGGAGCTTTGTTTTACACTCTCACTATACATGATCTTACTGGGATGCTTGTGTGCAAAAAAAACTTGGATCCAAACTTCAATCTACCTTTTTCTTTTTAATGTTGTTAAAATATTTTTATTTAACTTCAATTTATGATTATTTTAAAAAAGATTTAAATAATCTATCTGAAGGGTGCATGGATCATTAAAATTATGTTTAAAAGAACATGAGTTCGTTTTTCAGTATTATATAAAAATGAAGTGAATAAACTATACAAAACATTTGTTGGAATCAGTAAAACACAAAAAGAAATAACAACATTTTGGCCATCACTTCTATGCACAAGTCGCCAAGATGAGTCCCGATTAAACACTCGATTCTAGGTGTTTGGAAGGACATAGTGTCCATGGAAGAGGCTTTGGGGATTAACATGTAGAGAAGCCGAAAATAAGGTAGTGTTTGGTATCAGAAAATAAGAGACAGAATGAAATGAACTATTACGATAGAAGAAAAAGAATATGTTGGGTTGGTCAAGGTAATAAATCACCCGGCGGAACTAGCCCATTAATTCAGGGGTTTCCCAAAACTTTTTTTATTGTGCAATCATACAATATTAAAAAAACGACAATAAATAAAATTAAATAAATACCTAATAGATTTGTCATCTTTTTTTTTCATAGCTTTAAATCGTTCATCACATCGTCGTCTTTTACTTTATTAAAAAAATCTTTATCGACCGCACAAACCATGTCATTGTTCAAATGGATTATCTTATTATTTAGATAGCGTTTGGTATGAAGAAATAGAAGGTGGAATGGAATGGATCATTCCGATAGAATAAGCAAAAAACATGTATGTGGTAATGGAATTGAGCATTCCAAAGGAATGTAACCCCTTCCAAATATAACAATTTCCATTCCTTGGTATGAGGGTGTTTTTTTTTCCATTCCTTTAAGGAATGGACAAAAATATATTATTATTATCATTATATTTATATTTATATTATTATTATTATTATTATTATTATTATTATTCATACTAATATTAATATATATCAAAAATTTTATTGTTAATTTTTTTACAGTTAATATATTATTATTATTATTGTTATTGAGGCAAATATATTTTTGTCGTTTTTAATACAATTGTGTTTCGTTACCGCTGCCATCCGCCGCCACAACCCACCGTCGTTGCCACCCTTTGCCACCGAACACTAGCGCCACTACCGAACACCACCGACCACCGCCACCACCACCCATCACCGCTGCCACCCTCCACCACCGAACACTACAGTCGTCTCATCCACCACCCGTCGCCGCCATCGACCACGACCACCACCCACAACCGCCACTCATTGCCAATGTTATTCCTTTTTCTTTTCCTGCCTACCAAACAACACAAGGTAGTGATTATTCTATTTCCACATGGTAACCAAATAAGACAAAGGAATAGTAATGATTCATTTCATTCATTTGTCCATTCCATTACCTTGTCTATTCCATTACCCTATACCATACAGACCTTAAAGGTTGGAAACGGCTACAAGACTCGGTTTTGGAAGGACTCGTGCATGACATAGTGATACATGCCACTACTAATCCCGTGCCCATGATCGGTTCATCTCATCAATGCATGGTTCATATTAAAGCCGAGTTCCCCATTTGCATGCATGTTTCCCTAAATTAGATAATAAAGTGCACGTTTTTGTTTGTCATTCTAAAAAAAACGATAATAAAGTGCACGTTTCCATTTTCCCATATTTTAGTGGTTTATTCCATAGATTTAGGAGCAAGTAATTTTATCGGTCTATATATTGTAATTTGCATTTTCCCATGTTTAGTGGTTTATTCCATAGATTTTATATGTCTTTTATGTTTGATTTATTGTTCTTCTTCATAATTCTGGGAGCTTGATCCACGCAACAGATCTTTATCACATAGGAACCTTTAGCAAAGTGGTTCCCAGACCAATTCAAGATGGCTAAAGACAAGGACGAGATGGGACGGTGGCAGCTCACTCCAGGACGATTGGGGCCGGGGTGCGATGGGGTTGGGAATGGAATAAAGTGCCAAGCAGGGAGAGTGAATGGGTCAACCTAACAATCGTAATGAGCTTGTTGAATCAAGTTATGTTGAATAAAGAAGTTAATGAGTGGAGTTGAGAAAAATGTGTACTGTGTCGAGTTCTCGGCGAAGGTTGTGCAACCAGAGCTGGCACAATTGGAGATGGACACGGATCGAGACGTGGAATACCCGTGGATTTCATGGCCCCCCCTTAAATAGTAACTTCTTGGCCTGGAGATCATTATCGGGTAAAGTTGTTTCCAAAGTTCGTCTTGCGGCTAAGGGTGCGACACTTCGAGATCTAACTTATGTCTCATGTGGTGTTGAGGAGGAAACCCCGGATCACATCTTTGCCACATGTTTCTTCGTGAGGGGTGTTTGGTGCAACATTTTTGTTTGGGTTTGGGTGCATATGCCACCTAATCTAAATTCCCTCAACAAGGCCAAAAGCAAAGGAATGAAAAAAATTGGTGCACACAATTGCTCTAACAACATTATGGTGAATATGGCTTGCTAGAAACAACAAAGCCTTTGAAGGTAGACAATTTCGAGCCTTGAACATCGGAGTTTATTAAAGAAGAATCTTTCCTTTGGGTGTCTAATCGAGCAAAGATCTCAGCCACAGCGAGGGAGAAATGGCTTAACTTTGATGTAACTGACTTATTGTATTTTTATTGTTTGTTTTGGTTTTGTTGTATATCCTTTCTAGTTTCTTCTGGGTTCTTTATATATACATATATACATATATGCAAGTCGTGTCGTCGTTTCATATTAGGACCGAAAACCAAAATCGTTGTCAGTTTGGTGTGGTTGGTTTGATTAACTTTTTTTTACAAAAGATTTTACACTAATTGAACCCAAACCTCCCGTATAAATAAAAGAGTTTTGTTAACTCTACTAGTAAGTATTTCACATTTTTATTTTTAAATAACTAACATGACAACATAATTGTTTTCACACCCTGACCTGTGGTGGGTTATCGGTTGGAGCGAGATGATTGTCCAAAACTTATGGCACTATTAAATGTTCCAATATTTATTCATGTTACATTAAACATACCAAGTTTCAATTTATTCAAACAAGATTTATAACGTAAAAGATAAAAATAATCCCGTTTATTCGTCTAAGGCAATCCTACATGTCTTTATCCATGCATCAAAAAACGGTGTTCCTGTACCATGTGTAAAATATTTTGGGTCAACTAAAAGAAGTTATTGAGTAAATATACGTTTATATAAAATAATTTATTTAATAATGTTTAACATGCAAATAATATGTTAACGAGACAATCACATCCAATGATCAACAACAATAAATAATCACAAACCAAATGCGATACATGCAAGTCTCAAGCCCCGCATAGTGAAACTGGATGATGGTGGGATACCAATTCACCCATGACTGTGTGGGGAACAGGTCAGAGTGGATCCACATTGTGAAACAAATGACTAAGACACAAAACGAGTAAATAAACAAGTAGCAAATATATATAGCATATAATCCACACATCGATATTTGCATGCATGCATTGATATTGTTGAGTTTAAATAAAAATGGGATTGTTGTGTGACACATGATATACCCAGAAAAGTTTAGTTGTAAAAAGAGGGATAGGAATCTATTCACAGTTCGCGAAGCGTTTCACAAATGATTCCGCATAATAAATTAAATATCCAAAAGAAATCCAACCACAAAGTCACCTAAAATTACACTAGTGAGTATCTAAACAAATAGAACGATAAAATGGGACTAATGATTCGGGTTCTTGTATTTGGGGAATTTTGTATAAAATATTATTTTGAAAAATATAAATATACGTATTCCTAATCAAACTTATATATAAATTAACGTAAATGACTATGTTCATATATATGTAGGTGAAATTTTGATTAGGATTTATTATTTCAGTGAGTAATAACCGAACATTAATTCTACTAAAGTCTTGAATTTTATACTAAAATTCCCACAAATAAAATAAATGCATATTCAATTTTCTAAACAAAAACTTCCTATACATAACTTTAATTCCGAAAGTGAAATAAATATGGTTGAAGACATTACTAAGAAATAATATCATAAAATTATATAAGGCTTGTTAGAACATGGGACCGTTGTGTCCTACGCGTTTAGACAGAAATTTGGATAAGATAAACATTAATTCAGTAGAAATTTTGGGATAATAACTATAAGTAAAAGCTTCCACTTCATACCGAAAGAGTATAGATCATTTGGCAAGCTGGAGAGAGCATCAACACATCTCTCCGGCTCGCAGCCCTCTCAAATGTGATTTACAAACTTCACCTATCCATTCGTATGAGCCTACTATTTATAGGCTACCCCATGAGCATGAGGCTTATGCGTGAGTATGAGCCCTCGTACACACGTATGACTCAATCGTGCGTATGAGTGTTTCCTTATCAATCTAACACTCAAACCTATACAATATTCAACATACGCTCTAGCTAGCCTATTCATACAGTGGGCGGACACACATAATAAGCACCAACAGATTCCCCCTTAGACGTCAACTGTCGAATTTTGATCTTCAAATATGTAAGTCATGTTTGAATATTTTGCAACTTCAATCAAGTTCAGGTAATATCTTCAATTATTTCCCCCTTGAGTAATGATTTGGGTTTGCATTAGATCCAATATGTTCCCCCTGAAATGAATCCACACTTCAGTTCTCTATTTGCACAGTTTTTTACCTCCTCTGATTTGCTAAATTGCAATCTTCATGAATAATCACCAACTTGAAATGACACAGTATAGCTTCTCCATTTCCACTTCCACCATATCCGTGTTCAGTTTTTGATTTAGCTCTTTAGCTCAATCTCTCATACCTGTTTAGCTCAATCTATTAATCTTCAAAAACCCAACCGACAATTGATATAAACTTCGAACACCACACAGGTAAACTTCAAATCTGTGAATACCCATAAACATTTGAAATCTCATCTTCCATAATCAACTTTATGCCCAATCTTGAATGACTAGTCGGTGTAAACGAAAATATCCACAATCAGCAAATCTTCACCGGATAATAAATCATCTGGCAATACACTTTGATCTAAGAAACATTCTTCCAATGATTAAATTCATATTCTTCCAATTTAGTCACGATAGCAAATGTATAGCCTTTTCCGTTAGTCCCAACAGCAACTTAATCAACAAACATGATCATTCCCTGCCAGTTAGTCCAGAAACAACTCATCTGCTCGAAAATCAACGATTCTGACACTTTAGACTATCACAGAACTAGCATGTATCTCAAAAGCTCTCTGATATATTTTAAGTATCGACAATATTGATGCATCCTCCTTTTCACGTTAATCCTGCTAACCGGCTTGTACGAAGATAAAGACATCAATCTGATCACGAACTAAAGAATTTGAACTTCTTATGATCATGGACAAACAAATCCGAGATACTTATACATCACCAGTCAATTTTGAGTCGGAACCACCCGAATACTGTTGCATGTCTGAATTTTAAAAAATACCAGAATTTCAATATTTTTCCATGAAATTTTACCACCCCCCTGTCACACCCTCAGAATTCACATGCGGGGTTCTACTGCAAGGCGCGTGACAAACCAGGATCACAGTCATTAGTCATACTGAACGACCACTATATGAGTTTAAAAATTTTCCTGTTTGCTCATTCATGAGAAAATACTGTTTGTACAATTTAGTTGCGGAAGCGTAACAATTACAAAACCATAATAGCTAATGTAATTAAAAGTGATTCTAAAAGTTTGATGAAATCAATGCGACTCCGAAATGCATCCTAGTCCTGATATGTGCTACCTTAGCAACCTGAGAAAACATGTAAAATCAAGTGTCAACAATAATCATGAGTGAGTTCACAGGTTTAGTTCACAAGTTTAAACGTAAGTGTTTCCCACTGGTTCAACCCTGAACCAGTGTCTCATAAGTTACCCTGATCCAACCCGAATCAGATTAATATTATGTAGTTTAGCAGTTCATGTTAAATGTTTAGGTAGCTAGCCTAGGTCATGTCAACAAAGTGTTCGATCCGAAGCTGACGTTGCTGCCCCTGTTGTGCAGGCCTATCACCAACCATGGCTAAAAAGTTAGGCAAATTCTACACTCGTGACTGTCAACGTTCGGTCTAACTGGCGCGACCAGTTCGAGTGGGGCTTGTCGGGCCCAGTAGTACTACTAAAAATTCCCTCGCTATAATCCAATACTAACGGCATCGTAAGTGTTAAGGGGACTGACATGTGATATATGCTCCCTTGTGACCATAACCGTGTAACATAACTCTAAATAGAAAGGCGTTACTGTACCGTGATATATGCCACCCATACATCACTGTAACGTGTACATGTTTTAAATAGAAAGACGTTACTGTACAGTAGTATAATCAACCATATATCAATGTAACGTGTACATGTTTTCTCCCCCTGTGTTTTTGTAAACGTTTAAAGAAATAGGGGCCGTGAACTCACCTTAAGTTGCTCGGTTAGATAAGTGCAAAGGAAGTAAAGGATGGAACCGCTAATCACGTCCTAACATGTCAACCGGTTCAAAGTTAGTGTGTGAACGCACACTGACACAAAATCCTACGCGTAACTAGCACACAATACGAAACACGTAATGACAAGTTCAAAACCAGAATTATGCATGCAAAGTGTCGCTATACGAAATAGCGACCAACAACTTGTCACAAACACAGGATAGCACATACAACACTTAAATACACATAAATGTAAGTTATCATGTTTCAGTTTGTACATTCATAACTGGGCTGTTTTCGGGAATTTTTATAAAATAGTTCCCACGTTCCAAAAATTCCAATCTTTTTATAGAAGGTGTCAGTTAGACTGTAGAATTTTGTATAAATTAGTTCAAGTATTGGTTCCTTACCAATTATTTATAAGAATTTATTTACTAGGTTGCAGTCAGATTCGTCGCTTTCTGACTGCAGTCCACGAGAAAAATCATTTAAAAATACTCGTTTGTCCGATTGATGAAATTCCAGTTGAAGATTCCTCTGAACACCTAGGAGTATACACTGTATAAATTTCATGACTTAAATATTTTCAGTTTACAGGTTATGACAGAAAACATTGGCTTCATTTTCAGCAGAAAAATGCAGCTCTGCGCGCTTGTACGATAAACGTCCTTAAAAATAGTTTTACTTATCCGAAAAATATGAAACCAATTTTAATTGAAAGCTAACATGTAAAATTTGTGTTCTATCTTTTAAAAGGTGACTAAGAGTCGTTTATGGTGTCCTAAACACCTCGTACAATTCGGCTGATTTCAGCAGCCCAGTGCTGAAATAATTCAGCCATTATTTTTAGAGAAGAATACTTAATTAAGAACGATTCTAGGCACTATAAACGCATCGCAAGCAAGTAGAATATGTCCGTACATGTATGAGCAGATTGTATGTCCAAAACACATGAACCAAGTCGTGTAAACAGTGAATGATTCAACAACAACGCACTATGCATCAATCCTAACATCAAAACTCATCAATAATCATCCTACATGCATGAAACCCGTAACCCTAATACACGAACACAAGGATTTCGGACCAAACTCAGATTGCATATCATTCATATCACAAGGATTCGAGCATATGACAACTTTTACACCACTCCTAATCATCACAATGCAAAAATCATGCGAAACATGTAAACCCTAGTGCATATAACATCATCTAAACGTAAAGTTAAGGCATACCGAGAAGCAGACGTGTACGGGGATGATCAAGGGAGACTCAGGGCTGCACAAAATCGAGGTGGGGGGCTGCCTTGCGCGAACGAGAGGGGGGGTTGTCGCTGACGTTGCACACAAGAGAGGGGAGAGGGAGCTAGGGTTTGCAAATTCTTTTTTTTTAAACCTCCATGCATACATACGTATACATAACTAAAGGGCCAAGGGAGGGGACGGTTTGGGCTAGTTTTTGGGCCGAGAGGGAGAGGGTGAGGGGTTGGGTTTGGTCCGCAAGAGTGTGGGTGGCGGGTTGGGTTTGTTTGGTTACAGAATCGAATCGTTTCACAAGCTCGGTTCGGTTCGGCTATTTTTAAATCGTTAAATAACTACATATATTACAACTCGACAATCTATTCGCGACACGAAGTTTATAACTATTAAATCCCGTAATCGGAGCGTGACATGATAATTCCACAAACGTCTAATAACACGTAGCACGTAATTCAGATACGACTCGCTAAAATTCTCAAACATCGTGTATTCTCGGAATACTAAAGTTAGCGTAATTATAGCGTGCGCGTAATTAATTCTCTGAATTAAATTAGCGTAGGAATAAATAACGATAAAGTTGCGCGTTTAAAATACCAAAAAAAACCAGGATGTCACATTATCCCCATGTTGAAAGAATTTTCGTCCCGAAAATTGAGTGAGTAAACGCGGTTAAGCATGCAAACGCACGAAAGTTCAGTTTGTTAGAATGGTACGAGAAAATCCCAGGCTGTCATATAATCCCCATTTTAAGAGAATTTTCGTCCTGAAAATTGAATAAGCATGATTTGAAAAGTGTTAAAGTGAGGGGATATTTTCGAGTTGCCACATTCTTCCCCAGTTAAAAGAATTTTGCCCGAATTCAGTTCGCGCTGCTTGGATTTTGTGATTCGGTTGTAAAAAGGTGAGGATATTTGTCTTTCGTTTGATCCTCTCTTTCCCAAGTGTACTCCGGTCCACGCTTAGAGTTCCAACAAACCTTGACAATCGGTTTTTTACTATGTCTTCGTGTTTTGACATCTCGGTCCATAATTTCGATTGGCTCCTTAATGAACCGTAGTTGTTCGTCCACATGGATCTCATCCAGTGGAACGGTTAGTGTTTCATCTGATAGACACTTCTTCAGATTTGAGACATAAAAAACGTTGTGAACTCCACGGAGTTCTTTAGGAAGGTTCACCTCATAAGCTACCTGACCGATTTTCTTTGTGATTTCAAAAGGGACAACGTATCGCGGGTTTAGTTTACCTCTTTTGCCAAAACGAATCACGCCCTTCCAAGGCGATACCTTCAGTAGGACCCGATCACCTACTTGAAATGCTAAAGGTTTGCGTCGTTGATCGGCATAGCTCTTTTGGCGATCCCGAGATGCGGCCATACGATTTCGGATTTGTACTATCTTTTCAGTTGCCTCCAAAACGAACTCTGGACCAGTGATTTGACTATCACCAACTTCCGCCCAGCAAACGGGCGATCGGCATTTTCGTCCATACAACGCCTCGAATGGTGCTGCTTGGATACTCGTGTGATAGCTATTGTTATATGAAAACTCTACCAAAGGTGGATGTTTCTCCCAGCCTTTACCAAAGTCGATTACACACGCTCTAAGCATGTCTTCGAGGGTCTGAATGGTACATTCACTTTGACCATCAGTCTGAGGATGATATGCTATGCTCAAATCGACACGTGATCCCAAGGATTTTTGTGCTGATTGCCACAGATGAGAAGTAAAACGTGAATCACGGTCGGATATGATGGATATTGGCACTCCGTGCCGGGCTACTACTTCCTTCAAATTGATGTCTGCGAGTGTAGGAAACTTGTCAGTTTCCTTGATTGCCAGAAAGTGTGTAGACTATGTCAGTCGATCAAGAATCACCCAGATGGTGTCGTTTCCTCGCTGGGATCTGGGTAAGCCAGTGACGAAATCCCTGGAAAATTGCTCCCATTTCCATGTTGGGATCTCTGGTTGTTGAAAGTCCGACGGCTTTTGGTATTCAACCTTAACCCTAGCATAGGTCAAGCATTTACTAACATAAGTCGCTATGTTAGCTTTCGTGTGGGGCCACTAGTACAAAGTCTTGAGGTCCTGATACATCTTGTGAGAACCAGGATGCACCGAGTAACGAGACTTGTGTGCTTCATCCATCACAAACTCTCGTAAATTTCCATAGAATGGGGCCATACACGTTCCATGAAGTAATAAATGTCGTCTTCCTTGCATTCAAGTTTCTTCTCCATGCCCAGTAGGGATTCTGCTTTGAGGTTCTCTTCCTTCAGCGCTTCAATCTGAGCGTCACGAATCTGGGTAGGAAGACTGGAGTGGTAGAAAGTTGTAACGCACGTACACGCTTAGGTTTGGTATCCTTATGACTGAGGGCATCGGCCACCACGTTGGCCTTGCCTGGATGATACTAGATCACGCACTCCTAGTCGTTGAGGAGTACGACCCATCGACGCTGTCGTATGTTCAACTCCTTCTGATCGACGATATGCTGGGGACTCTTGTGATCGGTGTAGATGGTACACTTGGTACCGTACAAGCAATGTCTCCCTATCTTGAGTGCAAAAGCTACTGCTCTCCAACCCCCAAACCGTGGGTAGTGTAGTTCTTTTTCATGAACCTTGAGTTGGCATGATTGCGTAAGCGATGACTTTCTCATGTTGCACCAACACGTAACTTAGTCCTTGGATAGACGCGTCACAGTAAACAACGAAATCGTCTGTGCCTTCTGGTAATGAAAGAATGGGTGTACTATAGCGTTTCACCTTCAACTGTTGAAACACGAATTACTGAGTAGTTTTTTAGTTAGAGTTGCGAGGGTTTGTGCCTATGATCAAGAAAAGCGGGCTTCGCAACGTCAGAAGTCGTTTGTTAGAAGCTAAACATAAGGTTGTTTGTGTGGTAGGGGCTCCATGGTAAGGTGTAGGTATCGTTCGGATTCCTACTAGTTCTTGGAGTAGATTCGGATGTCTTCAAAGGAAAAACAAGTGGCATATTCGTCATGGTACGCTAAATTCGAATGTCGTGACTGGGAACCTGCCTCGTTCGTATCGAGTTCTTAGAATAGTCCTCGTGATACCTCCATATCTCTGATATTCATGGCCCATTGCTCCTCGAGTAAAGTTCGTAGAGAGTAACCCCTCCAAGCGAGAGTTCGCGAAGAATGTGGTTAGGATGAGGATCATAGAATCCGGGAAGTATATCCGAATGGATGTGGAAACATGTAAAAAGGGTAGTCGCAATCGATGCATAAGCGTGTCAGGATCCGTAACAGAGGTTTACTTGATGTCAGGGGTATAGCTGGTCGTATACAAGTTTGCATAAGGTAAAAAAGATGAAAAACGCCATTTGTCAAAAAGGGGTGTCACGTGGATATATCAATCATAACAAGAATTTACCATCGAAAAATGGTTGCCGCACGAGATTGTAGTGTTAAGATTCACTGAAACCTCCGTCTAATTTGTTGGGCTCGCCCACACGCGAAGCGGGAATAATTCACTTTGATCCATGAACTTAGATGAGTGTGCAATTTATCGTGTCGGTAAGCAACCAAATTCGGAGGAGTTTCCTTAGGTTGTGTGAATGAATCTAAAATATGTCTGTGTAGTCAAGAGGCTTCAAAGAAAGGACGCGAAAACATGTTTAAGAGGCTATGATCGTATCATCAATTCATTACCATCCTCAAGGTTTCAAGAAGTGATCACCAAGGATCAAAAAGACAAGTTCACCGAGTTCTTAAAAAAAATTGAACACATATTTGATGGGAGATTATGCGTAAAGTTTCGAAGATGTAGTGCGACCACGACAATGGGGTGGGAGATTTGTCTACGTCATCAACTGTAACTAACTGTCACATTAAACAGTAAGCATCGATCAGTGCAATGGCTAGGAGATAGACTAGCTCAGAAGGGAAAACTGTTATGAAATAACTATCCTAGCAATACGAGGGGTAAGATTATTGTATATGTCATCATGTTTATCTTGGTGTTGAATAACTTACATCTTGTCTTCTGATGTCCATAAGATGATGGGACCATTTTGTGGAAATCCGTTTGTAGGGTTGGATATGTTGCAATGTACATTAGGTTAGACTAAAGATTAGCGACAGGACCGAGTATAAGGGGTCAAAGGAAATTTTATAGTTGAGGCAAGGGATAAGGTGTGAGCGTACGAGAGATTCTTCATAATTTGTTTATATGTTGATGTTGAAGGGTTTACCCTACGATTCCTGATAGGGTTTCAATCGAGTAACAGGTTCTGATGAGAATCTTAGTTTCACTGAGACTCGTATATGAGAAAAGAAATAAATATATAAATAAATAAATAATAACGAGGGATTCCATTGACGATAGCTCAATGTGTCTAAAAAAGATCTTAAATCTAATTGTTGCGTCCATCAACTGCTAGACAAGTTTAACGACACCAGTTAGTCGTTGAATGAGTTACAAGAGATTCTATTGACAGTGGAAGTTTTAAATATGAGACTCACAGGTTAGGACAATTTATCCACACACAAGGTTTCACAAGGGTTCACATACATCGCAAATTACTATTACGTGTGCACCCGTAATGATAAGTTGGTTTGCATGTTCACCCTAGTTCCATCTATCTTGTGTCAAAATGTCCCTCAGATTTAATTTTTTGAGTACAAAGTGTTGTCAAAATGATAGGGTTATCAAAAGCTTAGTCAATAATCCAAATGTTGATAAACTCAGAGTTATATCAGAAAGAGTAAAGTAGGATCAATTGATCTGAGGATCTACTCAAGTTGAAACACACCATGAGAATCCAATCCAACAGATCGTAGAGGTAAGAGTGCGCATGGAACAAACATGCACATGAATTGTGACTTCGAGAGATGAAACTGGTTCATTAACGTAGGTTACCAGGAAAAGCAAGGCAACTGTTCCACCATCCGAGTCAGGTTAAAGTTCAGGTGTGCAATAGGCAAAGTGTTCTTAGTTTCGTGGTCAATCATTCTCTCGAAGAATATCAACCAAAGATGTAGAATCGTGGATCGGGAAAAATGATGACATCTCGATGTCAATGGTTTCTGCAATAATGTGTGCAACAAACTGCCCTAACGCAGGGTGCCTCACGCCAGGGCCACCTGCTCAGGTTGAAAGAAAGTAGAACTAGTGGGGCCGGGGTAATGTCGTTGCTAGGTAGAGAAAGGACTCGTTTTCGATAACTCAACTCCCAAGAGACATGCATCAATGTTGTATGTCGTCCCAATCATGGACTTGAGAAAGCTCACCATACCCGATAGTACCATCGGTAGGCTCAAGCTAGTGTTTTGCTCATCTGTGTGGTGTAGGAAGAAGTACAGATGATTGTGATGGGAAACGCTCCTCTAGAGGCTCCGTCTCATGGCCCTCAGATAGGAGTAGATTCACGTTGTTGGCGATCCCACGAACATCGCCACTAGGGATGAAGATACAAAGAGTTTGGTGTGTTCCTCGTCAGTAGAGGGTTAAATGGATGATGTCGACATGCCTACAATTTCAATGTAAGTTTTGATGCGATGTACATAAGCATATCATGTATGAGTGTTCTTGTATGTCAGGTATGTGTGTTTGTGTTGGTGTGTGACTAATGCATTGTCTAAGGCTATAGAATAAGTCTACTCTCTAATGCAAACCTAGTTCACTATAACCATTGGCTCTGATACCAATCTGTCACACCCTCAGAATTCAGATGCAGAGTTCTACTGCGAGGCGCGTGACAAACCAGGATCACAGTCATTAGTCATACTGAACGACCACTATATGAGTTTAAAAATTTTCCTGTTTGCTCATTCATGAGAAAATACTGTTTATACAATTTAGTTGCGGAAGCGTAACAATTACAAAACCATAATAGCTAATGTAATTAAAAGTGATTCTAAAAGTTTGATGAAATCAATGCGACTCCGAAATGCATCCTAGTCCTGATATGTGCTACCTTAGCAACCTGAGAAAACATGTAAAATCAAGTGTAAACAATAATCATGAGTGAGTTCACAGGTTTTAGTTCACAAGTTTAAACGTAAGTGTTTCCCACTGGTTCAACCCTGAACCAGTGTCTCATAAGTTACCCTGATCCAACCCGAATCAAACTAATATTATGTAGTTTAGCAGTTCATGTTAAATGTTTAGGTAGCTAGCCTAGGTCATGTCAACAAAGTGTTCAATCCGAAGCTGACGCTGTTGCCCCTGTTGTGCCAGGCCTATCACTAACCATGGCTAAAAAGTAAGGCAAATTCTACACTCGTGACCATCAACGTTCGGTCTAACTGGCGTGACCAGTTCGAGTGGAGCTTGTCGGGCCCAGTAGTACTACTAAAAATTCCCTCGCTATAATCCAATACTAACGACATCGTAAGTGTTAAGGGACTGACATGTGATATATGCTCCCTTGTGACCATAACCGTATAACATAACTCTAAATAGAAAGGCGTTACTATAACCGTGATGTATGCCACCCATACATCACTGTAACGTGTACATGTTTTAAATAGAAAGACGTTACTGTACCGTAATATAATCAACCATATATCAATGTAATGTGTACATGTTTTCTCCCCCTGTGTTTTTGTAAACGTTTAAAGAAATAGGGGCCGTGAATTCACCTTAAGTTGCTCGGTAAGATAAGTGCAAAGGAAGTAAAGGATGGAACCGCTAATCACGTCCTAACATGTCAACCGGTTCAAAGTTAGTGTGTGAACGCACACTCACACAAAATCCTACGCGTAACTAGCACACAATACGAAACACGTAATGACAAGTTCAAAACCAGAATCATGCATGCAAAGTGTCGCTATACGAAATAGCGACCAACAACTTGTGACAAACACAGGATAGCACATACAACACTTAAATACACATAAATGTAAGTTATCATGTTTCAGTTTGTACATTCATAACTGGGCTGTTTTCGGGAATTTTTATAAAATAGTCCCACGTTCCAAAAATTCCAATCTTTTTATAGAAGGTGTCAATTAGACTGTAAAATTTTGTATAAATTTTTTCAAGTATTGGTTCCTTACCAATTATTTATAAGAATTTATTTACTAGGCTGCAGTCAGATTCGTCGCTTTCTGACTGCAGTCCACGAGAAAAATCATTTAAAAATACTCGTTTGTCCGATTGATGAAATTCCAGTTGAAGATTCCTCTGAACACCTAGGAGTATACACTGTATAAATTTCGTGACTTAAATATTTTCAGTTTACAGGTTATGACAGAAAACATTGGCTTCATTTTCAGCAGAAAAATGCAGCTCTGCGCGCTTGTACGATAAACGTCCTTAAAAATAGTTTTACTTATCCGAAAAATATGAAACCAATTTTAATTGAAAGCTAACATGTAAAATTTGTGTTCTATCTTTTAAAAGGTGACTAAGAGTCGTTTATGGTGTCCTAAACACCTCGTACAATTCGGCTGATTTCAGCAGCCCAGTGCTGAAATAATTCAGCCATTATTTTTAGAGAAGAATACTTAATTAAGAACGATTCTAGGCACTATAAACGCATCGCAAGCAAGTAGAATATGTCCGTACATGTATGAGCAGATTGTATGTCCAAAACACATGAACCAAGTCGTGTAAACAGTGAATGATTCAACAACAACGCACTATGCATCAATCCTAACATCAAAACTCATCAATAATCATCCTACATGCATGAAACCCGTAACCCTAATACACGAACACAAGGATTTCGGACCAAACTCAGATTGCATATCATTCATATCACAAGGATTCGAGCATATGACAACTTTTACACCACTCCTAATCATCACAATGCAAAAATCATGCGAAACATGTAAACCCTAGTGCATATAACATCATCTAAACGTAAAGTTAAGGCATACCGAAAAGCAGACGGTTACGGGGATGATCAAGGGAGACTCAGGGCTGCACAAAATCGAGGTGGGGGGGCTGCCTTGCGCGAACGAGAGGGGGGGTTGTCGCTGACGTTGCACACAAGAGAGGGGAGAGGGAGCTAGGGTTTGCAAATTCTTTTTTTAAACCTCCATGCATACATACGTATACATAACTAAAGGGCCAAGGGAGGGGGCGGTTTGGGCTAGTTTTTGAGCCGAGAGGGAGAGGGTGACGGGTTGGGTTTGGTTCGCAAGGGTGTGGGTGGCGGGTTGGGTTTGTTTGGTTACGGAATCGAATCGTTTCACAAGCTCGGTTCGGTTCGGCTATTTTTAAATCGTTAAATAACTACATATATTACAACTCGACAATCTATTCGCGACACGAAGTTTATAACTATTAAATCACGTAATCGGAGCGTGACACGATAATTCCACAAACGTCTAATAACACGTAGCACGTAATTCAGATACGACTCGCTAAAATTCTCAAACATCGTGTATTCTCGGAATACTAAAGTTAGCGTAATTATAGCGTGCGCGTAATTAATTCTCCGAATTAAATTAGCCTAGGAATAAATAACGATAAAGTTGCGCGTTTAAAATACCTAAAAAACCAGGATGTCACACCTCCCCATCATTTTTGTAAATTCTGACCTCTTTATCATCTTCTCCGAATTTCGAAGTATCTCCCCCTCAACTTGGCAAATTCTGACAACTCTTTTCTTTGAAAAAACTCAACTATGTGGAATATGTGCCATTTTTACTCCATAAAAGTCCGTTTATCAAATGCGGATTTTACATTTTGGCCCATTAATAGTCATTTCATCAAATGATAAATGTTATACACTAGTCTTCATGACTATCCACTATCTTCAATACACTGTGATTTCACCATCTAAACAATTTTCTTAATCCTCCGACTGTGTTCTCGAACATCTCGTATTTTACGTTAAAATCTTGAAAAACACTATAGCTATACTATACTCAAATTAAAGAGAATAAAATGCTTGTTATTTTGATGTAATTTTTTTTTTAAATAATACTAAAGTACGAAGAAGTTATGGTCATTTAAAGAATCGTAAGGTAGTTAGTTCTGTATATAGGATAACATGTAAATACTAACATATTATCCATAATTTGGTTAAAAATGTGGAATCAAAGTGTAACTAAAACGAAGGGATTAAAGTGCAATTAGTGTTTTAAGACTAATTTACCCTTAATTTTGGGTTATACTTTATGCATTAAACAAAGGAAAAGATAGAAGTTTGATGGTTGTTTATCCAAAGTTCCGGTGGTTCTAATTTCGTATCCGTGGGTAGGAACAGGTATCGAACCAGAACCCCTTTTTATTGGTGAATTATTAAACCTTCGAACCAACCATTTCAAGGTAAAAGATTATGATTGTTGTGGTTTTGATTTGGGTTCAAGGTTCTGAAGTTCTAGAACAATAACTTACTAACCACTATCTATAAGAAATATACTTTTTTAACGACAAACTTGGATCACTGACGGACCATTTGAATATCATTGTGTCATCAACGGAATCACCCGATCATATTCGTCTCCACTAGACAATAATGCATATACACCAATTTAGGGGGAAACCTGATAAATCTGAGAACAACCGTTGTGAGAATTGAACGCAAGATTTAATGGTTCATAAGCTTTATCTCACTTTCAAAATGTCACTAGACTATAATGTCATGTGCAATATCTAAGTAATAGATTACATTTTCTATGTATCAGGTTAATAATAATAATAATAATAATAAGTTACTCTTTAACCAAAATCCACAACATTTGAAGCCCTTTTTCTACAAATATAAACTTCACATCATTGCCATTAATGTCTTTTTGAATAGGAGTTTTATAATTAACACTAACTTTAATAATCAATATCTAATTTATTGCTCTGGATTCTCAGTTGAAAAATTCATATAAAAAAGGTCCCTGGATTGTTATGAAGAATCAAAATCGGATATTTTGATTTTGATTCAAAAATAAAGTAAAATCTTTTATTTAAATAAACCAACATTATATTGAACGATTTTAAAATAACACTTTTTAAACATTTTCGTCATACCTAATCTATCACTAAATAGTACGAATTGCATCTTTTAAAATTACATTCACATCACAGGATAAAATTAATATTTAACTATTTAAATATAGATTACCTAAGTTTACAACTGTTTATTTCCATCTAAACAATTCAAATGTTTAACAACTATGTAAAAGCTACACGTTTATTTATTTACTTTATTTATAACTTAAGATACTTCAAATACCTAATTCTAGCATTGTGATTTTGAATGTAACTAGGTTTACTAAGATCGTCGCGTTGCGACGAATTTCTTTTGCTATTTAGTTTGTGTTTATATGTGTTTTGAAATCATTACGAGCACGTTGAGCACAGAACCGCTGACAAAAATAAAACGAATGTATAGAAAAAACACTAAAAGATAACCGAAAGAAAATCAACCAAAAAAGTTGTATGGTAATGATGTTGTTTGTATGAAACCCGTGGCAGAGATGAGCAAATGGTACTGGGTACCTGTACCGAATTTCCCGAACCGAAAGATCTTAAGTACCAATTTGGTACCGACTTTTGGCGTTCCTGGTACTGGTTCGCTACCGACTTTTACTTTCATATACCAGTATCGTAACCGGTATTTACGGTACCAGTACCGACTCGGTATCGGTTGGCACCGGGCTCATCCCTACCTCTAAAACAAAAAAATAAATCATTAAAAGTTGAATAAAATCAACAAAAAAAGTTGTACGATACCATTGTTGTTCGTACGGTACCCGTGATAAAAAAAAAGTTGTACGATACCACTGTTGTTCGTACGATACCCGTGATCAGGGATCAACAAATGATATCGGGTAGCATTTAACCCAACCCATCTCGGTATCGGTTGGCACCGAGCTCATCCCTACCTCTAAAACAAAAATAAATAAATCATTAAAAGTTGAATAAAATAAACAAAAAAGCTGTAGATACCACTGTTGTTCGTACGGTAGCCGTAATCACGGATCAACAAATGATTCCGGGTAGCATTTAACCCAACCCATAGTAAAAGAAATCATTAAAATTTAAAAAATAATAAAGGAGAAAATATTAAAATAATTAAGTTACTATTCATTGTTTTTAATATATATATATATATATATATATATATAATGTAAATTTGTTATTTTAAATTGTTTTTAAGACCACCCGTAGTGGTAAAATTTTGGCGTTTTTCTTCCTCAAATACGCCTAACCACGCCCCAAGTCCCACCCCTTTGGCGTTTTCAGGAGTTTTCTTTCAAAAAATCCTTCAAAGGCTACTTCAATCAACGCCTTTCTTCGAATTACTTGGCCAATGAGATCATTCCAACTTAAATACCATTAATTTTAGATTAAAAAACAAGAAAATAATAATTGGGTAATCATTGATGGGGCATTATTGGGCATTATCCCACTACGCCCATTTGTGAAAAACGATCATAATGCCCCTTTGCTGACTGAGATGACACGTGTCGCACAATGCCCATGAGTGGGGTCATTATTCATGTGTACCACTACTACTCATGGTTTAAGAGTTGATTGTCAAAATCGTTTAAGAAGTTTTGGTATTTTTACTAGTTTCATTTAAAACAATTTTTTGTACCATATTCTCTTAAGATTTTTGTCATTTTCATCTAAAGGTCTAATTTACTTTGTTTATCTGTCAGACATTTGGATGGAAAATGGCAAACAAAATCCCAAAGCTCAGGAACAATTTGACAAAAAAGTTAAACGTTTAATTAAAATGACAAAAAATCTTAAAAATAAAAGGCAGTATGATACAAAAAAGTTTTTTTAAATAAAACTAAACTATAGATGCTTGTTTTATTATTGTTATTATTATAAAACAAAAAAAACATAGACTTAGCTATAAATCTAAATCTATAATCATACATTCGCACCAAACAAACCTTATAATAACTATTTTTGCCAACAAAAAAACTATTCTAAATAGATGTATCAATGATAAAAACGAAGCAGAATATTGTACAGTACAAACATCCATTGCACACCTAGCTCTTGTCATCTAAAGAAGGCAACCACAAGCCAGTTGGAAACCAAACCTCTTCTCTTTCTCTCTCTAGAACAACTTTCTCTCTCTAAAAACCCCAACACCTTAATAATCAAAATCCAGAATCGACCCAATTTTGCTTTCACGAAACCCTCTCTCATTTCCAAAAATTCCCCTCATATGCCAACTCTCTTTCACCACCCAACTCTCCCTTATTAACATTATTATTATTATTATTAAATAATTTAATAATAATAATAATAATCTCATTCGCCGGAATCATAACTCCGGCAACCATGTCTTCAGGCTTCCCCGGCGGCAACCAAGATTACCTCCACCTCAACGCCACCGGAAGATCCTCCATCCCCTTGACAAATTTCAACAACAAAGTTGTACCCAACGGTTACCGGTCACCACTCGCCGGAATTCTCGCGGATTCCTCTTCAAATATCGGTCTCCGGCGACCGGACTTGATCGGAAAACGATCTCTTGCTGAGTTTCAACACCACCAGCAACTCCAGCAACAAGCTGCGTTCTTCTTGAGAAACGTGAAGCACCGGAGTTATAATAATAATAATACGACGTCGTATGCTTCTCCGGTTTCTCTTATAGATTTTCCGACATCCCCTGAGATTTCAACGATTTCATCGGTTTCAAGCAATACGACGTCGTCTGGTTATAATATTAATAATATTATTATTAATAATAATCATACGACGTCGTCTGCTAGTGCGCCTAGGTACGGTGTGCCTGTGATGCAACAAGTGCAAGTGCCTTTTAATTTGGGTAACGGAAGTTTTAACGGCGTTAATACTTACAATCGTAACGGTTTGCCACGTGTTACGTTACCGGTGAAACTAACGCCGGCGAGTAACGAAACGGAAGGTAAGATGATGAAACGGTTACAGGAGTTGGAGAAAGAGCTTTTGTTAGACGATGAAGACGGAGAAAATAACGTCTCCGGCGTTACCAACAGCGAGTGGTCGGAAACCTACCGGAATGTTATATCTCCGGCGCCGTTGGTCAAATCGGAGAATATAGTTTCTCCGACGTCGTCCTCGTCATCTTCTTCATGCGCATTTTCATCGGCGTCACCGGCCACCGGAGTCTGTCCAACACAGCTGTTCTCCGACGCCGCCGGAGCCATCGCCGACGGAAAAACCGACGCCGCTGTTGAAATAATCAACCAGATTAGCCAGGTGTCAAACGCCGTCGGTACACCGGAGCAACGGTTGAGTTTTTACATGACGTCAGCACTTCGATCACGCCTGAAGAGGACGTCATCCGACTCGTCGGAGTTGTACGGAAAGGATCACATTGTGTCAACTCACTTGCTCTATGAAAATTCTTTATGTTTTAAACTGGCTTTTATGGCGGCTAACGCCGCCATTGTTGACCTTGCCATGGCCGAGAAGACCAAAAATAAAAAGATACATATTGTAGATTTTGATGTCGGCCAGGGGAGTCAGTATATTTACTTACTCCAGGAAATTGCGGCCGCGCGTGCGGCGGCCGACACGAAGGTTAATATTTCGATTAGGCTTACGACGTTTGCCGATTTTGGCAACGGCGGTCGTGAAAAGTCGGTGATTGTTTGTGACGCGTTAAAATCCGTTGCTGATAAGTTGGGAGTGTGTTTTCGTTATGATGTCTGGAATTTGAGTTTATCTGACGTCAACACGACGTCGTTGAAAGTGGAGAGCGAGGAATCTTTGGTGGTGAATTTGTGTTATAAGTTGTACAAGTTGCCAGACGAGAGTGTGAGTACGGAGAATGTGAGAGACGAGGTGTTACGGCGCGTGAAAGGGTTGTCACCCGCGTTGGTGACGGTGGTGGAGCAGGAGTTGAATGCGAATACGGCGTCGTTTGAGACGCGGGTGAGTCAAGTGTCGGGGTATTATAAAGCGTTGATGGAGTCGCTTGACTCGACTATGGGGAGGGATGACTCGGACCGAGTCAAGATCGAGGAGGGACTGAGTCGGAAAATGACTAACTCGGTTGCGTGTGAAGGGAAAAACAGGGTTGAGAGATGTGAGGTTTTTGGGAAATGGCGGGCCCGGATGAGTATGGCTGGGTTCGAGTTGAAACCAATGAGTCAACTCAGGGCTGAGTCGTTGCTTATGAAGGTTAACTCGGTGGGTTTTACGGCAAAGGAACTAGCGGGTGGGATCGGTTTTGGGTGGATGGGACGGACACTCACCGTTGCATCGGTGTGGCATTAAGATAATGAAATTGTGATATTATTATCATTTAAATTTAAACTTTATATTATTATTATATGAAGTATAATTTAGTGTGACTTTGTACCATCATATTTGAACTAATTTTTAATATTAAATCTATCATATCAGTTTTAACTTTTTCTTCCATTTGAGATTCGTTCGACTGATTTGGCAATTCCTTTATCATACCTATTAGTTTATTATAATGAAATAAATTAGTAGCTTAATGATTTTTTTTTGCTTTTAAAATATCTATTGAACGATTTTAATATTTTCCTTTTTTGCATATTCCGTTTATTATTTGCTAATTTCTGTTAGGCCGTTGGTGTGGCTCGGAGAGGGTCAATTGGCGTCGGTGCCGAAGGGGAACATCGCCCCCCTCTCCGTTTAAGATTGGTTCGGGGCATTCTCCCCAACCGCATTCTCTCTCTCTCTCTAGATTTGTTCGATGAAGGGAAGGCATCACCCCCTTGATGGGATGGAGAGGAAGGTGGTGCAAGGTGGAGGTTATGGGTGATCGGTGGGGTTTTAATGTATAATAACCTACACTCCACAGCCTTAGGATTAAGATGGTTATAGCTAGTGTTGAAGTAATCGCTTGGGGGGCAGTGGGGTAGGACTAGCGATTAATCGGGATTAATTTTGATTAATCGACGCCTAGTCGGGTTTTTTACAACCATGGTTATAGCTGATTTACACCCCTCTTCATTTGGAGGGTTTTCATTGGTTGTAGCATAAATCAACATAAACCCCATGCTTCTCATTATTCCCGTTGTACTACTCACGCCACGCCTAAGCCCTTAGCGTCTCTTTCTATCGCCCTTGTAACAGTGTCTAGTGTCATTCAATACCGAGGTGTACGTGGGATTTAACCCACTATACTCAATCCATAAAGTTTATAGTAAGGTTTAATGAGTCCATCTAAGTAAATATGCTATGATCTTTACCTAAAGCGAAAACGATGTTAACCAATTACTTCATCCCAAAATTTTATTTATGATTTTTTTTTTACTGATATAGGCCTGGTTTGGTAAGAAGCTTCTAAACGTTTGACCTTTTCTAGCATTGTTTGAAAGAAAAATCTATGGTTTTTAGGTTTTAGCTTTCAATAACTTTTAACTACATTTCCAAACAAATAAAAACTGTTGGACAGTATATTTATACTTTAATATAATATAATAAAAGTACTAGCTAATGCTAAAAAAACAAAAAAAAAAAACTTCACATTTCAACTACAAGTTGTTGGAAATTTTTTAAATGTGATGAATGGAAATTTAGTGAGATTATTAATATTAAATTCTACATATAAATGACAAACTTTTGAGTAGAGTTATTTATGTCACTTGTTTAGTTTTTATTAAAATAATAAACTTTTCATGTGGTGGTATTGATGACAACTCTTGAGTAGAGTTTCTTTTATGACAATTGATTAGAGTATTTATGGCAAATTAAGTCTCTAATTATGTTGAACTTTTTACCACCCATGACTCTTGCATACTTAGTAGGCTATGTGCCTCTTTTGATGTGGTAAGGGAAAAGAAAAAATATAAGTAAAAGATACAAGAAAGAGATATGTATGCATGAAGAGTCCTTGGAGAAGAAGTACTTGATGACCCATATGTTGGGAACATATAGAGATAAGTTTCTCTACACGATTCAACTACATTTCTATTCTTAGTTTCCAAAAGTTCTAACACTATGATTTTACCCGGTGTAACCTCGGGCGCGTGGCCTTCTCCGGCGTACAGACTGCTTCGGCTGTTGTATACTGGGAGACAGACGCGTCATCTTTAGTAGAGGCGCGAAATCTATTTTAAGGGAAGCGTGTTGAACACGTGCCTCAGCCACAACCGCCAACATTTGTTTGTTCTTTTTGTAGGAAATTATTGTACAAGAAGACATGGTTCATGAAGACATCGTTGAAGCCTATATGACGGACTAAAAACACAACCAACTATACAAGAAGATGCGGTTAAAGCTCTTGTTGAAGACCATAGTTTGAATAAATTTATTTACATATGTTGTATTATACGTTATATTCCTTAGGATTTGTACACGGTACATATTTACTACAATTTCCCAAAATTATGTAAAGAGAGTATCTTTACATTTTTATATTTATTTGTATAATTTTTATTATAATTGTGACCCATGTCCTACAAACTTAAAACAGATTCTGTGAGATTGTTGCTACAATCTTAAAACCTTATTTATAAGGATTTTGGGTTCACGAAAGGATTTATAATAAAAAAATATTTTTTAGAGATTATGATCTTATAAATATTTTTTGGGAAATATGTATGTAGTACAACTTGTTGTGTTTGGATTTATTGAGATTGTGGTACAATCTTAAATCCTACACCGTGATACAAAAACGAATGACTTATGGTTGAAACGTTTGGTTTTGAAGCGATTTTGAGAATCGTTAATTTTCTAACTTTTGTGTTAGATCGGGTTTATTAGTGTAAACCATACGTTTTTTGTAAACGTTAAATTTTCTTTAGTAGAGTTTTAATGTCTTTAAATAAGAGTTTATATTACTTGATTAGAGTTTTATGTCTCTAATTAAGTCTTTATTTAAAGTGGACTCTTTATCCACCCATGGATTTATAGCACAAACTTTTAGTGATTCTAACACGAGACTGGTTTATATGTATTTGATATAAAATAATAAGCCTTATAATGATTTTTATAATCATATATTTCTAAATGAGCGTGTTAGAATTGGTTTTTATATATAAACTGATTTGTTTATAACGATTTCTGTAATCGTTTATTTCTAACGAGCTTGTTAGAACCTATTGGTATGATAATGATTTTTATAATCATATGTTCATTTAGTGATAAGCTTTATAACATTTTTTGTAATTGTTTACTTCTAACAAATGTGTTAGAAACAGTTTATAAAAAAACGCAAATGATTTTGGTAATCATTTGTCTTCTAACATGCGTGTTAGAAACGGTTTATGAAAAGTGTTAGTTTGGAAGCAATTTTAGTTGTTTATTTTCTAACATGTGTATAAGAAGTGACTTATTTATATGAACCATATATGTGTTTATAATAAGTTGAATTAACATTTTGTGGAAATGTTAATATTTCTAACGTGCGCGTTAGAATTTCTTTCATTTTAACATGATTGTTGAAAAAGGTTAAATTACAAATGCTTTGAAATGTTTTATGTAAACATTTTATATAAGTAATTTGTTGTAACATTGGTTTTAATGAATATAAACACTTTATATTATGCTTTGTATGGTTTAGAAATAAAAGGTCAAACGTTGAAGTTGATGTTTGATTGGCTTCAAGAATTAACTCACCATAAAGTGATGGTGTAGTTGTGTGTGATTTGTCACTAACTTTAATTTGTGATTTCTAAATCCTAATGGAATGACTTGAATTTTCTAACATGTGTGTTAGAAAATATGTATCACAAATATAAGGTTAGAGATTGTTCATTTATGAGTCGTAATGAACGGAAATGTCTTATGTAAACATTTAGTTGCCTATGTGCGCATTAAAAATGATGAGGAATGATTTATTTTATAAACTTTATCATTGGAAAACGTTTTATGTAAACGTTCGATTCTATGATGTGCCTGTTATAACATTTTTTTCTAACATGCGTGTTAGAAAACATTATGCTTAGTAAGACTAAACAATATAAACCCATTTGATATTTTGGGTTTGATTTATGTTATCATAAACTCTAATTGATATCATTAACATTGTACATTGCAAAACTAAGAAAATATTTTAAAATGATTTTTAAAACAAAGTTTTGCATAGTTTTGAGAATTCAAATGGTTTGCTACTCTTGCTAGAAGTAGCATTTGTTGAACAAAGTAATAATCTTATGGATATTATTTGGTGGAAAACGACTTGGTGTTGTGGTGTACAAATTCAGTGGTTTACGTTTACTACTTAAACGTAGCTTTTGTAACAACTTGATGTCGTTTTGAGAAGAATTCTCCAAGTTTAAAGTTTCAAGATGAATTGAGAAACTTGTACTTACAAGTGCATGGAGTCTTATTGAGAGAGTACCTCAAGACATGCCATTGGACGATATCGTTGAAAAGATTTCGATCAGATTATAAAGTGTTAAAGATAAAAGCACTTTGGTATTTGATATCTACATATCGTCTATGCTTCCGGTTAAATTTCAAAAGTGTTTGGCACTTATGATTTAGTTTCCAATGTATCTTGTTGTTTTGTGTTCAATATCTTCGGATAACACATGCAATTTTTTACAAATAAATAAATCATTAGTGTTTGTGACGTATAAATTATTTTTGTGGAAAATAATTATAACGTCAATTATACATATTTAAAAGAATATGGTTTTAAATGGATAGTACATGAAAATACTTGGACATAAACAACTTAAGAGTTGTTGCATTGACTAAAAGTCAAAGACGAGACGTCAAATGTGTAACCACATCACGAGTGAGTAGTGAGTGTATTGAGATGAAATACACAAACGAAATTAAAGTCGAAATACTTTGTTAGAAGTCATTGGAAAATTCACAAGTGTGAATTCTACTATATGAAAGTAAAAGTACTATATATGTTACTGTATACCTTTAATAAATCGTGCGAGATTTATATGTAGATGCGTCTACCACTTGAATATGGAAATTTTACCTTTGTTTGGGAGAACATCCTAATATACATATCTCCTAATGAATAACAATAGATGTGTGCAAATCACTTATGGCAAAATTATGATTGTCATGTTGTTGAGTGTGGATCTATTTGACTCTATCTTCCACATAATAGTGATTGTAGACGACGAAAATTCATCTTGTTGGCGATGAGCGTGTTCACCAAGTGACTTGGATTAAGACTTATGTTTAAGTCCTTATGAGTCAATGGTAAAGCACTGGAGATCAAAGGTAAACAAGTTATGTTCCTTAATTGAATGATAAAATTTAGCTATGTGCTATATATATATATATATATATATATATATATAATTTGTGAGACCTTCCTAAATATTGATGTTTTAGGATTATGAGTAAGTCTCATTATTTTGTCTTACCAAAGGATGAATGTTGCAAAGTGATATCATGATATCCTTGGGGCTGTGAAGAATCAGAATGATGCATCTTCTGTTCACATGCTAAAGTATTGTAGTATAAAGCATGCTAGACTAGTACTTGGTTAATTATGGGTCTTGACGGAGACTAATTAACTCTAAACATTCAAATGTGTATGAACACAAAAAGAATTTGTGTATAGACAAAGTTGAGGGAGAATTTTTCAATTATTATAAGGAAAAGACATGTAACTTATGAAGAGTTTGTTCGAAAAGATAATGAGAACAATTCATTGTCTTGGCTTATTCTAGATGTTAAATAAGAATTATTCTAAGTTGATGACAAACTTATGACAATGGCATGTGTTGCTTTGGTCAGCTCGGAAGCTTATGTAAGCTAATTCAATATGAGTTGAATTCACTAATATAATGAGGTTGATCTTGTTCAGTCCTTTGTATAAATGTCATCATAAGTGAAGTTACGAAAGTGTAGATCAAATGATAAGAAATGTGGGGGGATGAGCCATTTAAGAAACAGCCCTCTAAGGGTGTGTAGAAATGGTTTTTTTCTTCTTTACCTCATATGGATGTTATCCAATAACACTTAAATGTGGGGGTATCTTGCATTTGTATCATAAAATTTTGGCAATAAGGATTTATGTAATCCAATCTAACATTACAAACAGACGACTAAGTGAAGGACACAAAGGTCGTAGTGCATAATAGAGATGTGTTTGCCTTAAATGATACGCGTATCTTACAAAGACATATTATAACCAGATTCAGATGGCCACTGAGGTTATAGTCTTAGAAGTTGACAATAGGCAAAATTAACTTGCGGGTTAAGAACACATCATGACAACTGATCTCAAATAAGTAAGTTATTTGTAGTGACTAGACAAAGATAAGTTATGGATCCAACAACCTGGGGTTTAGTAGAGGTCAAGTTGTGGAATGAGACTAACGCCCATGGAAAAAAGGTGTGTGAAGGAAACCTAAGTTAGTTGACTGGGGATCCCAAGATCTGAGTTCAATAGGACAACGAATTCATATGTCTAAGGGTGGTTACTGTGGGGGCATAGCTGATATGCATAAGTTAGTATATATAATTATATATATACCCCTAAACGAGAAAATGATGTTTAAATACGTCCTAGTTCATTCCTATAAAATTCAGTGACAAACTGTGAGGCTAAGCATATTATGTGGTAAACGATTTTGCATAATCATGGTAACCACGATACTTTTAATGATTTAAGGAGAATCACCTATGTTAGAGGGAAGTGGGTCGCTTCGAATAGAATTGGGGGCACAATTCCTAGAGCTCTCGCAGAACCAGGAAAGTGTTCCACGACCATTATTGGACACGACTATGAGGGAATGACCCGGCTAAGAAGAGTATTGTGTGAAGTGTATTGTCGTCTACACAAATGGGGGTTTGTTCAAGGACATAGCGTCTACAAATCGCTAGGAGGCTAAGTATGCTTCACAACGGAAAGTTCAATAGGAACACCTACTTATCCGGCAATACGCAACTGTCGAGGTTGCATCGGAAATTTTATGTGTTTTGATCAATCTCCATTCATGTGGGGGATTGTTGGAAATTTTTTAAATGTGATGAATGGAAATTTAGTGAGATTATTAATATTAAATTCTACATATAGTGACAAACTCTTGAGTAGAGTTATTTATGTCACTTGTTTAATTTTTTATCAAAATAATAAACTTTTCATGTGGTGGTATTGATGACAACTCTTGAGTAGAGTTTCTTTTATGACAATTGATTAGAGATTTTATGGCACGCCTCTAATTATATTGAACTTTTTACCACCCATGACTCTTGCATACTTAGTAGACTATGTGCCTCTTTTGATGTGGCAAGAGAAAAGAAAAAATAGAAGTAAAAGATACAAGAAAGAGATATGTATGCATGAAGAGTCCTTGGAGAAGAAGTACTTGATGACCCATATGTTGGGAACATATAGAGATAAGTTTCTCTACACGATTCAACTACATTTCTATTCTTAGTTTCCAAAAGTTCTAACACTATGATTTTACCCGGTGTAACCTCGGGCGCGTGGCCTTCTCCGGCAGTAAAGACTGCTTCGGCTGTTGTACCCTGGGAGACAGACGCGTCATCTTTAGTCAACTATACAAGAAGACGCGGTTAAAGCTCTTGTTGAAGACCATAGTTTGAATAAATTTATTTACATATGTTGTATTATAGGTTATATTCGTTAGGATTTGTACACAATACATATTTACTACAATTTCCCAAAATTATGTAAAGAGAGTATCTTTACATTTTTATATTTATTTGTATAATTTTTATTATAATTGTGACCCATGTCATACATTCACTAAATAGGAAGATACAATGGATCTAACTTATTGAAAAAGCATACTAGAAAAAAGAGACTTTACAATCAATATATGTATCTATGTACAACAAATTCCTTAGTGTTTTTTCCATATATACAAGTAAGCCTCAAGATGCTAGTCATGGCATCTCACTAAAGTTTTCTTTTGTAGTTTTGTTCAAATGTGGATTTTTGTTACTAAGGTCAAATGTGTTTGCTATGTACTTCATTAAGGTTAGAGTCTTGTTATAGTACGATTTTCGTCATATTTTCTCACACGCCACGAGTGCTCCCTAAATCATTACCAATTTGTCATAATTACATTACCCACTTTTGCTATTAGTTATTTGCTAACCGCTTTCTACTTAAGATCAAAGCCAATTGTTAACATTGTTAGTTATTTGCTAACCGCTTTCTAGCTTAAGATCAAAGCCAATTGTTAACATGTAACATGGTTGGAACTTGAAACTCGAAGGAAATATCTAATTTGTATTTCTTTGATTATTTATAACTATTTTAAGGCTAAAGAAAATTGAATAAACACATTTGTAGTAAGAAAGGATTTAACATCTGATGTAAAAAGGAGAAAACCTAGCTTGCCATTTTCTTCCCTTTGTTCCCCTACCAACTCCTTTCAAAAGTCTCACTCTCCTTAGCCGTTGTTTCTCTACCACACTTTAACCGTTGATATGGCGACCTCTTTCCTCCCCTTCGGCACTTCCAAACTCCTACCATCTGTAACATGTTATTCTCACATTCCATTTGTTCATAATTACATTCAAGTAATCATTAACATACTTACTATGATGTATAAAATCCTTTTCGGGTTTTTAAAAGTTTAGACGACGGGATAAAGTTAATTTTACCATCGTATCCGTTTGATATTGTTTAGATATTAGTTTTGGAAACGTTATGCATGAACTAGGTGATGTCTCTTAAACCGATGTGTCCAAGCTGTACAATTTATAAAGGCAAATTACTATTAAACCTGAAATTGTTTATATAAGTGAATCAAGAACACATAACTCAAAATTAAACTCTTGCTCAAGTTCCCTTGACAAACATATAGGAAGAATGTTGGTAAGCCTAGCATTTCATGTACGTTATAGAATTTGAAGTTCATTAAACTCCTTTAAACATGGATACTAGATGCAGGATATAGAGTAAATACCTGTATCTAAATGTAATAAAGGTTGTTGAAGAATCGATCGGGTTATATGAACTAGCTTTGCCCTCAAGGTTTCATTTATTTAGAATAGGGATGATGTTCATCGATTTGAATAACGAATTTTAGAATTAATCAAATCGAATTTTTCGAATTTTTATTTTTTTATCTTAATTTGTATTTGAAACTCGAATTCAAATAATTTTGATTAAATTCAAATTCACCCTAAACAATAAATTATTTTACTTTTATTTTTTAAAACTACTACAAATTAATTATATTTAACATAAAATATAATAATCTGCTAAATTAATTAACTATCAATATGTCAAAACACTAAAATTTAGAAGATATGTTGGTTACTGACGAGGTATGAACGGCTAATCCGACCCGGTCATTACCTATTATTTGAATACAAACAATTAATGGCACACGTTTATTCTAGAACCTTCTATTCTATATGGATAAATGATATAACTAAATCTCCAAGATTTTGGGAAGATCATGTAAATCCCTAACTTATCGGAGCCCATCCTAAGTTATAGGAAACCCTAATGGTAAACTATAAATAGAGGTAAACATCAAAGGTACGATCATCGAATACTCTCTCTCTCTCTCCAATACACATTATTACTCCCATAAACCGAGACTTATTCTCACGCCGGAGGGTGGTTACAGGAATAACCCCATTCCTGTAACGAGTCTTAACGGTGTTACTGTTTTGCAGTTATCTGTTCAGATCATCGGAGGGTCCAAGTTCTAGTTGGAGCCTTACCATCAGGTCAGTGTTTCTTCATTGGCGCCATCCGTGGGACCTGTGACAACACCAATAAACTTAGACCCAATGGCGAACGATCAGAGCGCGGTAGGAACACCAGAAAACCAATCATCTGTAACTAGCGGCACGGCTTCAACAACAGTACCAGCGGCTACGGCCACCCCAGCATCATCAGTGGTGACTAGGTCCCTGGACCTGGAGTTTGAAGCAGAAGCCCCCCCAGGATATCAGCGGCTTCCAGCCGTTTCCCATGGATCGGTGACGGGGAATCCCCCTATCATATACCTCCTGGCAAGCCCGACAGGGAGCCTCCACCCCGGCTCCCGTAGCCGTGTACACCCCTTCATCGAGCACCATCGCACACACCCTCAATCCCGGGAGTGCGCTAATTACAACGGCCGCGGTAACCGGGCGGGGGAATACAGCCGTCGAGTACGATCCAGTACCACCAATCATCTTTCGCTCACACCATGCCGCCATTGTATTCCGCAGCACTCACAGCAGCATTGTCCTCGCCACCCCATCAACCGGTTGTCATGCCGCCCGGCATCATGAATGCCTCAGTTACACCAGGGAACCAGGCTTACTTCCCGGGCTATTACTATGCGCCCCCTTTTGGGTATCTTCAATCATAAAAAAACCAAGCATACACTCCTCAGATGACGACATAAGGTTACGTTCAACAGCCGCCATACGCGGCTGGTATGCCACCGTGGTGGGCATATCCCATGTCACAGCAGGCATACAACCAAGGCCAACCGGCTATGAAACCTGTCTACAACAGAGGCAGTACTTCTAGGCCCTGTTTCTCACCTGGTGAGGGGCCCACTAATACATCTCAGCCCTTGGTTTCTCAAGAGATAATACTCAGTGAAGCGGATCACCCCACGCAGCCAGGCAACAGGGAAGAGGATGAACTCACCAAACCTTACAAACCCGCCGACGCTGCGGACAAATCAAAGTTCACGAGACGGATTGCTGAAGCTCCAATCAAGGAAAAACCCAATATGCCACAAACCGTGGGGAAATATGATAGTTTAAGCGATCCAGATGACCACCTCAACTTGTTCAAAAGTGCCGAAGAAGTCGCCTGCTGGCCTATGCCCCTCTGGTGTAAGATGTTTGTACAAACACTGGTAGGGGCGGCACGAGTGTGGTGGGACGGTCTTCCCACGGGCGAGATTGATAGCTTCGAAGTTTTGGTTTCCAAATTCCAATTGCAGTTTAGTCAGCAAGACGACACACCAAGGATCGAAACGAGCTCCTTCACATCCGTAGGCGGGAAAACGAGACCGTCAAGAATTTCATCGTCAGATTTAACAAAGAAAGTTTGGCGATCCCAGGCATCACGAACGATCTGGCTTGTGGCACGTTCCTACAAGGGGTGAACGACGATGAGTTGCCACGAACGCTTTATGGGAGAGACGGTGTACCCATAACCATCAACGAAATCCTGAGAATAGCCAACGTGTATTTCACGCAAGAAAAAACGGTGTGGCAGCCAGTCATGCGGCCAATCGAAAAAAGGAATCACAAAAGGGATAAGATGACAGGGAGCACCAAAACTCGAAACCCAAGGGTAAAGGCGAAAGTTTCCATAGGAGTGATCGTTCTGACTCACGATACGATAAACCTAAGAGTTCCTACTCAAGAAGCGACTTGTCTTCAAGGTTCAGATCCGACTATCCCAGTTTGAGCAAAACACCAGCAGAAATCTTGGCCTTGGAGAATCTAAAGCTCAATCCTCAAAAACCGCTAAGAGATACGCCTAATAAAGACACCGACAAATACTGCGAATACCACAAGGGCAATGGTCATGATACGAACGACTGTTATCAACTGAAGAAGCAAATCGAGCACTACGTAAAGAATGGAAAGCTCGCCCACCTGGTTCGAGACATAAAGCAAGGTCCGCCTACTGTCAAGGAAGACCCAGATAAAGGAACAGGCAAAAGACAACGGGAGATAAACATGTTACGTGCCGACAAAGCAAAGGGAGTGAAAAGAAGTTTCTCCACCCTGGAACACTGGATGCTAGTAACCATGACAGTAGAACCACGGACAGAGGACCTGGACCTCACAGTTGATCCTCTCATCATATCGGCCGCCCTAGGCGATTATAACATGAAGAGGATACTGGTTGACACGGGAAGTTCTGAAGACATAATATATGAGCACTGCTTCAACAGGATGCAACCGGTGGACAAGAAACTCCTTGAGCTAGTACACGCCCCTATAAAAGGTTTTACCGGGGAAAAAGTTGATCCAATTGGTCAAATCACTTTTCCGGTAACCTTCGGTCTAGCTCCCCGGGAAAGAACCATACTTCTCACATTTCTCGTAGTACGCGCAGAGTTGCATCATAACATGATAATTGGAAGGTTCACTTTAGGGAAACTAGACGCTGTGATATCCACGGCGCGAGGTTTCATGAAGTTCCTTACGCAAGGAGGAGTCGCGACGGTCCGCCGGGAAAGAATAGGGGAAGTACTCAATACCAAAAGGTGTCGCCAGGGACCTAGTGGGGCAGTTGGTCCAGAAAGATAGGTTTTAAGTACACGTTGCCCTGATCAAACAGTTATCATAGGGGACAACCTATCCCCAGAGGTCAGAGATAGCTTGAAGCAACTGCTGAGAAGAAATGCCAACGTTTTCGCTTTCGAACACTCCGACATGACCGGCATACCCCGGGATAAGGCGGAACACAAGTTGGCAACATTCCCCGGCATAAAACCGGTGGCCCAAGGAAAGCGGAGCATGGCTCCGGATAGAAAAGAAGCAGTAATCAAAGAGGTACGAAAGCTGGTCGAAGCAGGCATTCTCCGGGAAACGAAATACCACACATGGGTGTCAAACCCTGTAATGGTGAAGAAACCCGACGACACGTGGCAGATGTGCATTGATTTCAAAGGTTTAAATAAAGCATGCCCAAAGCATGCATATCCGCTGCCGGAAATAGACTTCAAAGTCGATTCTTTGGTTCCATTCCGGTATAAATGTTTCCTGGACGCGTATAAGGGGTATCATCATATCAAGATGTCACGCGAATACGAGGAAAAAATAGCGTTCCACACTGACATAGGCATTTTCTGTTACACAAAAATGCCTTTCGGCTTACGTAACGCAGGCGCCACTTACAAGTGGCTCATGGACAAAGCCTTTGAGAAACAAATTGGTAGGAACCTGGAAGTGTATGTGGACGATCTGGTAATCAAAAGTAGAGAAGAGAAACAAATGCTAAATGACATCAAGGAGACTTTCCGGAAGCTGCGAGAGTACAATATCAAACTTAATCCCAAGAAGTGTTCGTTCGGGGTCGAAGAAGGAAAATTCCTAGGAGTGGTGGTCACCCGGGAGGGCTTCAGAGCCAATCCTGAAAAAATAGCCGCCTTAACACGAATGTCGTCACCTAGAACCCTGAAGGAAGCACAGACTTTAAATGGGCGATTGGTTGCTATAAACAGGTTCCTTGCAAGGCATGCAGAAAAGTCCATGCCGTTCCTAAAAACTTTGAAAGACACATCTCAACAAGAACAACTTCAAATGGACTATAGATGCAGAAGAAGCCTTGCAAGACATGAAACGGTTCATTGAAAAGTTACCCACATTAACAGCCCCTCGCCCACACTAACTATTGAAAATGTACCTGGCAGCAGCACATACCGCGGTAAGCGCAATACTTATGGTTGAAAGAGACGGGAAACAAACGCCGATTTACTACATCAGCCACGTGTTGGCGGGTCCGGAACGCTTGAAGAACTGGTACTCGCGCTTGTTCACGCTACCCGTCGTCTCCGAAGATATTTTCAGGCTCATCGTGTGCAAATCCTAACGAATTACCCCTTGCAGCAAGTACTTCATAAACCAGAGATCTCTGGGAGGTTGGCAAAGTGGGCAATCGAGTTGGGGGCCCTTGACATCGAGTATCGCAAGCAAACAGCTATCAAAGGACAGGTAATCGCGGATTTCCTAGCTGGAATTCCTGAAGGGGAGGTCATTGACGTCCCGGTGATTGACAATAGTTCAAAAGCAGGCGCATCCTCACAAGTCTGGAAGCTTTACACAGATGGGTCTCTAGTGGAAAAGGGGCCGGCGCAGGTCTCATGCTAATAAGCCCTGATGAAGTGAAGCTTATGTATGCCCTACATTTTGGTTTCGAATGCTCCAACAACGAATCTGAGTACGAAGCCCTACTGGCAGGCCTGCGAATGGCACAATCTATGGGTGCAACAAGGATTGAGACGTATGTTGATTCCCTACTTGTCAACAACCAGGTAAACGAGACATACGAGGCCAAGGATGAAACGATGGTGAAGTATCTTGCTAAAACCAAAGAGCTCATAGCCTCTTTCGAAAGCGTCACACTCAACCACGTCCACCGCGGTAGGAACCAAATAGCCGACGCTTTGAGTAAGCTGGCTACGTCAGGCATGGAAAAGGAAGTAAAGGTAGAAACACTTCAATCAATTTAATTGAATACCGGGAAGTTTCAGCGGTGACGGCGGAAAGATCTTGCTGGTATACGCCCATTCTAGACTGCCTCACAAAGGGAGCACTACCGTCCGCCAAAGGCGAAGCTAGAAAAATACAAGTAAGGGCGCTACAATATGAAGGACAGAGTGGCGCGCTATACAAGAAAACATATTTGGGGCCGCTATTACGATGTGTGTCCCCATCAGAAGCCACGTATTTGGTACATGAAATACATTCCGGCATATGTGGGATTCACGCCGGGCCCCAGGCGATAGTGGCTAAAATTCAGAAAGCTGGATACTATTTGCATGGAATGCATGAAGACGTCGTAGTCGAACTCAGAAAGTGCCTCAGTTGTCAGAAATATGCTCCCCAAACACTACGCCCCAAGAATAACTTAATTCCTGTGACAACAGCATGGCCTTTCCAGAAATGGGCAGTGGATATCGTGGGACCATTCCCTCCAGCCCCGGGAAAACTCAGATACTTGATTGTGGCAATCGATTACTTCACCAAGTGGGTAGAAGCAAAGCCGTTGGCAAAAATAACGGCTGAAAACGCCAAAAAGTTTCTCTGGGAGCACATCGTCTGCCGATTTGGGCTCCCGCTATACCTGGTCGGCGATAATGGTACACAATTCACAGATCGAGTGTTGCAAGATTGGTGTATCGAGCTGCAGATTCAACAAGTTTTCACGTCGGTGGCCCACCCTCAAGGCAATGGTCAGGTCGAAAGAGCAAATAGAAGCCTGCTAGATGGGCTTAAAAGACGGCCGGACCACCAGGGAAGCTCTTGGGTAGAAGAGTTTCCAAATGTCCTCTGGGCACATCAAACCATGCCTAAGACGAGCAACAATGAAACCCCGTTTAGCCTGACCTACGACACAGAAGCCATGATACCGGCAGAGGTAGGGCTACCCTCGCTAAGGCGCCTGACGGTCAGTGATAACGATAAACTCTTGCGCGAAAGCCTGGACGCCTTGGAAGAACGGCGGAAGGCAGCCGTCATCAGCGAGGCAAAGTACAAGAAAACTTTAGAAAAGTTCTACAATAAGCGTGTGGCTCAACAGACTTTCAAGGAAGGCGACTACGTTATGAGGGATAATGCAGCCAGCCGGGGGGAGCCCACTGGCAAGCTGGGTCCTACCTGGGAGGGACCCTACATAATCCAAGAAGTTTTGGGAAAGGGGCCTATCGCATATCCAGATTGGATGGCACAGCAGTCCCGCGTAGTTGGAACATAGCCCAGTTAAAGAAGTGTTACATGTAGACACCCGCCCCTAACGTAGAAGTAGGGTCTCTTTGACCAAAAACAAAGTGTAATTCGTCATCTTCGATGTCTCTCATTTTTAAAGCATTCATTAATAAACATTGACGTTTAGTCTTTATCGACATACATGACAACTTTGCTGCGAAATACTATTTCGTACATACCAAAGTTATATTAATACAACGCTAAAGTGGATATCTTGGTAATAGATACATAAGACAATATGACAGATAGGTATTTGGTAATAAATACATTCAACTATCAAACAAAACCAAGTACTTGTCCCGTGTGAACAAAAAACAACATACGGGTCACCAAAAAACGAACATGTTCTACTCAATTATAAATCGGCAAATATTGCTAACACCTCTGCAGGGGTGTGCAATGCCTCGCCATACCATTCCAGGGGGTGAGGATCCACGATCAAATCTTCATTCCCCGTCACGACAGCCGGATCGGCCACTGGCCCCGGATGGTCATCTAAGTTAGCCGGGTGAACTCTACCACGCCGTTGGTACACCATACGACACATGCTCAGGGTTTCAGGAGGAAACCATGGCATTAGTGCATCAGCATTCAATACGACAGGATCAGGAACAATGGGTGCCTCGTTCACTGGATTTACGTCATCATCGACATTTTCGTCGGACAACGTAGGATGGGGCACAACGTCTGGATTAATAAGCCCCCCATCACCTGCCACGTCTCCGGGAGCTTGTTCATGCAAAAAGAGCAAGGCGGCAGCCGCGTCAAGAGTCTGAAGAACATCGGACATTTCTCGCAGACGGTGTTCTTCACTCATGCGGTTTTTTTTACCAAATTTGGTAAAAATAGGTGAACAAATATATAATGCAAGTTTGCTAAAAAGAGGAGGGGTACAAAACTTTGATGATTACATGTCAAATCATTGACAGACATTAATTAACTGCACACAGTCATGATGGCATGTCAAATCGCCGTGTAGAAGACGGCGGCGCCGCCTAAATCATGCATTTCATTAATGGTACCAAGTATCGATACATGTCTCGTTGAGGATTGTTTTACAAAATATTTGGTAATAAAGAAGTAAAACAATTAAAGAACAACTCCGACTCTTCCGCCGCTTCTAGCATCTGGCGTAATGACTCCACACCTTCTTAAGACACTTTGCTGGATAAATCAACATACGCGGGTAAGGGATCGTTACACACAGCTTCCAGGGCATCAGACATTTGGGACGTCAACAGGCCTCCTCCTTCTGGAATTGTTGTGTAACCTTATCCATTCGCTGATAGTCGACATAGCCTTCGTGAACGCCATCGTGCTGCCCTGACTTATAGGCGGCGGTGGATAAACGATCTAACAGCGCAATGAATGGATCTGACTGACACAAATACTCGAACGCGCCGACCAAGACCTGGGATATTAGCCAATTCCTGTCGCCACGAACACTCGCCAGTTGATCTGTCAGATTATCTACTTCGGCGTGGGACTGTCCCAAGGCATTCTCCGCCTCATTGAGGCGAGACAGTTGAAGGTCAGCAGTTTGTGTAAGTTGATTCTTTTCGGAAAGAAGAACATCGGAAGTTTGTTGCAGGTTTCTAAGCTTCTCCTCGCGCTCTTCAAGTTCAGCTTGTTTGGCCTGGGCCTTGGCATCAGATGCTCGTAGCTCGAGGGTCAGGTCTTGGTACCTTTCCTGCACCTGATACACAAAATCAGCGTCAATACGATACTTTCTTATCTCGGCGGACAACTCGGACCTAACCTTTTGGGCCTCCACAACGGCTTTCCTCTCCAACTCCTGTTGAACGCTTATAGCACAAGCAATCACGCGATCTTTCTCTACCAAGTCGCAGGTCAAACCAGTCTTTCCTCCGCTAAGTTGGCAGTTACTCGATTTAGATCATCCTCCGCCTTGTTTTTCTCAAATAGGAAGCGATCTTCCCTCACGCGTGCCGCTTGAAGTTGACTCTCTAGTCGGTTCTTCTCATCAACAAGTTCTTGGATGGACATACGCGCTTGGCGTAGCTCATGATTATCGTGCAGCCAGCGGCGTCTGATCTCTGCAAGTTTCCTTGGCACACTAACAGTCTCCACCATGGTGGAATTCATTAGATACTCATTATCTAACCCCTCCACATATGAAGACTCGGCTGGGGGGTAGGAGAGTTCCACCCAATGGTGTACAACTGGCGGAAACACAAGCCTGGTCGACTCGGCAACTTTCCACTTGGGTCGGTAACGTTTATCTTGGGCATTAAAATCCCAACACACGGTAGGAAGATAAAGATTGTCGTGCAAAAAGGTTTCATCCTCAGGAAAGTTCTCACTTGACTTCCCGCTCTCACGGAGGACGTGGGTTTTCTCACTGCTGGAGTCCGCCCTAGTGGATGACGTGGGCCTGTCACCGGCCAGGCTACAACCGCCTGTCCCGGGGCCATAGCCCACAGGGGAATCAACAGTCAAGGGTAATGTCATCCCCGTTATTGTAGGAGTTGAGGCAGAAAGCTCAGTAGCAACAATTGAAGCGGTAAACTAAGGGGCTGACTGGGAAGCACTAGCTTTGGTTATAAGATCGGCAAGCGAGGTGCTCTGTATAGTTGTCCCTGAGGCGCGGGTATCAGCAGGAGGCCACGGCAGTGGGATCACATCATCCAAAAGTGTCCCAAGCACAACTCCTGTAGACGATCACTGTTAGTACGACGAGGGACCCATCAAACAACAAACATTGTATAGATCCATAACTTACCTGCACGAAGTTGCTGGGCAGCCTTTGTTGCTTGGAAGGTCGTTAACTGTGGGGTTCTTTTTCTTTTCTTTGAAGCAGAACCGGAGGTACTCTCAGTTAAAGACGAGGTAACATCCACATTCCCGGGCAACCCAGATACATTGGCTCCCATGGGAATAATACCCACACTGGGAGCAGGTTTCCTCATAACCACCTTCAAACTGGGAATTTTTGCCTTCCCTACCAGAGGGGCCGCGTGCCCGCTACTAGGGGTAGGGATGACCGCATCGCCAGATGACATTATTAAGGCGGGAGGAAGAAGGAATCGTTCAATATGTATGGAGAGCACGTCGGGCTCTTGTTCCCCTATCACCCGATCATTGGCCCGTAAAGAAACATTCCGGGGAGGATCCACAAAGTCGAGAAGCGACCATTCACCTATCATCATTCACTTAATTCAGTTATAACATCACAAAATATGACATAAATCGGAAGGGGAACGAGGTTTAACTCACCATTGTCAAATCTTTGGAATGCTTGGAATAACGGCGGTCAAGCCATAATAAACTCATCCCCACAAGAACAAGCGCCCCCTCGGGTATGACTTGACATTCAGAAGGGTGCATGCATAACAGTTTGTCAGGGCATTCCCAGCATACGCGTCAACGGCGGGACACTCGTCTGGGTATTTTTCTTTGATACCCATATCTCTCCAGTGCATCTCGCCAGGAATAACGCTGGCGTCTATATAAAAGAATTTCTTCCTCCAATCCTTTTCCCGCGAACTGGTAGGAACATTTCTCAAGCAAGATTTCTCGATATCCCTTCGATCAAATGTAAAGAAGGGGGATTTACAAACAAGCATGAAAAAAGCCCAAAACACTGGAATCTCAGGCTCATAACCCAAGGCCAAACAGGCGAATTCAAAGTGACGGAGTTTCGCCAGGCCCAGCGGGTGCATCTGAGAGATATGGATTTTGTACTCGTCTAGAATGGACTTACAAAATTTGGTAGTAGGCAATCGGAAGTTGCAGAATCTGAAGAAATCGTTGAACAGGGTGATTTTCCCTTTCTTTAATAGTAACGCTACATCCGTTTTTTACGGTAACACCGGATTCCATTCTGGTTTAATATCATAATCTTGCAGCAAATTTTGAACGATGCTACTCCCCACTTGCAATACAAGGTGTCGGGGATTGCAGGGGCCGATGAAGGCTCACCAATTTTGAAAGTCATGGAGGATTGTCAAAATATGGAAGAAGAAGAAGAAATATTAGGACGAAATGGTATAAGCCCTAGGGGAGGCGATCTTTTTATAGATAAAAAATGAAATAACTTTTTGAATTTGAAAAGGCACATAAGGGGGGAACACGTGTCAGAACAAGGAAGGAGCAATCGCCACCCTAATGATGACCCAACTGTCATTTCCTTTCACATCACCGTCACAATTCGAATTTACGACGATACTTTCGCTTGAGACTTATGCACTCATTGAAATTTTTTTATTAACTCCTTTTTTAGTCCGATGTTATTAATTTCATTCAATAACTTCGGATTGGGGGGACATGACGAGGTATGACCCGGAACGGCTAATCCGACCCGGTCATTACCGATTATTTGAATACAAACAATTAATGGCACACATTTATTCTAGAATATTCTATTCTATATGGATAAATGATATAACTAAATCTCCAAGATTTTGGGAAGATCATGTAAATCCCTAACTTATTGGAGCCCATCCTAAGTTAGAGGAAACCCTAATGGTAAACTATAAATAGAGGTAAACATCAAAGGTACGATAATCGAATACTCTCTCTCTCTCTCTCTCAATACACATTATTACTCCCAATACCGAGACTTATTCTCACGCCGGATGGTGGTTACAGGAATAACCCCATTCCTGTAACGAATCCTAACGGTGTTACTGTTTTGCAGCCATCTGTTCAGATCATCGGAGGATCCAAGTTCTAGTTGGAGCCTTACCATCAGGTCAGGGTTTCTTCAGTAACCGGTAGCGATTTAAGTTGGGTATTAATTTAGTAATAAATAGTATGGACTATTTGTCATTAGGTTTGGTAATTTATTAATAATAAACTTATCACTTATGGATGTAATTTATACTTTGGCCCAATTTAGAAATTATATGTGTATTTATATATATAAAAAACTATATATAAATTGAATCCAAATTTTGAATCCAACCGAATTGAAAATCATAAATTCGTATTCAATTACTGGACTCGAATTCAAATCTTCATAATCGAATTCAAATTTCGAATTTATTCTAAACACCCCTTGTTTAGAACTTGGTTATATTGTTCCTACTTTTTATACATATATTTTTATGATTTATCAGAGGATGATGTTTGTATGTTTGTTTACAGTTAGAAAGTTAGTTCCATTTATTGTGTGAAATGTTTTATGTTTAAGCAAGTTGCATACCAAACCTTCAATCATTTAATTTTATGATAAATAATTATATTATATATAATATAAATGTCAAGTTTATAAGGAATAGTTATAGTCAAGATTACTTATGACATTATCAACTTGGACATGTGAACGATCAATGCATTTCCATGCTTCATGAGGAGGGATTATTAAAATTCAGTGGCCACTACATTTATGCTATAATTCGTGCAAAAAATCGGCAGAAAAAAATACCATATTAAGGCCCATAAATCAATTTATTTAGGAACAGCCCTAAAATGTCAATAGACTCGTATCTTCGTTTTGATCAAAAGCCCTAAAACATTAATTTATAATTCGAAAAAAAACTTAACTTCGTTAAGTTTTTGTAACTGAGAACCGGTGGAGGAAAAATAGTTGAAAGGTGGGTTGTCAGTGGGAATAAAAAAATGTGGGACTGCCAATTTCCAGTGACGTCTAGTAAAGATTATTATAGACCAATGTCCCTTTATATCATACATGGGCGGGCTTTATGGTGTGCGGGGAGGACCAGCGCTTATGGTGTGTGAAGAGGACCACCGCACAAGGTCCGTGATTTCGAGAGGCACATATTTTTTAAAATCCGATATAGTATAAAAAATAGTATACTCATACCAATTCTAATATAGGTCCATTTATTACAAATCAATTTTTATGGTTTAGAAGTTAGTCTTGCATTAGGTTTAGTGAGCCATTTTTTATGGTTTAAATAGTAACTGCATTGTTTATTGTTAAGGTATAGGTACACATTTTTTCGTCGAACAGGGTACATAAATTATAAGAGACGTCTCTGATATTATATATATTTTTAGTTATAAGGAAGAAACGTCTTCGAACATATTTGTGATCTAGGGAAAGGTTATAAAAAATATTATATATAAACTAAATAATCTATTATTAGTGCTTGACGATTGAGATCTACATCTATTATATTTTTTTACCTCATATATTGTGATCGTTTTCCTCTTTTTGAAGTCCATGCTCAAAGATCAAATATATCTACTTTGTTGTTAATTATTAATATTAATTATTAATTATTAATTAATTCTGGATAGCATGATGATTGTATTTAGAAAATTTAATTATTTAAGATATAATAATTTAAGATTTGGTTACTTAAGATTTAATTATTTAAGATATGATTATTTTAAGATTTAATTATTTAAGATATGATTATTGCAATTGAAAATGTAAATTTTTATTTCCGAGATAATGTTGCTTAAATTGTGGTATGTGTTTTACATTATGGGGTCATTTTTGTCATTGCTGGTTAATTTTACTTTATTCGACCCACTACATTAATGTTGGTTCGTTGACATTTGATTTTATTCGATAAATGTAGTTGCAAGGAGAAAAAAAGCCAAACAACACTTTTAATAATCGAAATTTCCAAAAGTAAAACTAGTAATTTTCTTTTCATATCTGTTCAACTTGCATAGACGTCAGATACGACATAAGATGATAATTTATCTTTAAAAAAATCAGGATATAACGGGGAACAAAACAACTAATATAGATACCGATAAAATGTTTAAACATTTAAATAGTGAAATATCATATACATATATTTTTTTGTTTTATATGACAAGAATAAAAAAAAGGATCATTTTATTTTTCTAGAAAAAAATAATAAAACATAAAAACATATAAAGATTTAAGAAAGATAAGGAATATACATATTGCATTTACCACTAGAAAATCAACAATGATTGCAATTCTCTTTATACACACCCAACATTAAAAAAAGACAATTTAACCTTGTAAACTCTTAAAAAATTAATATAAAAAATAATTTCATTTTTCTCAAAACGGCAAAGAACGACATGTCAACCACCGTGATATCGAGTGCTGTGGCGAAGGCCGACTACTCGACCGCCGCCAGCCCCTTGGCTCCCCCAGATGCGCGGAAACCCGATCTTCACCCGTCTGAAGGCACAACAATGGAATAATCGATAAAACCTCGCCTCCCATCAAAGACGAACCGGCACCAACCGTATTCACCCTTAACCTGGATGCCGCAAAAAATAATGGAGAGAGTAGAAATCGAACTTATGTCACAAGAAACAAGTTTTTCTTCAACCACTCTAGCACTACCTCATGGGCAAACATATTATATATGATATAGTACACATGGGGAGAGAAACCTAAGAAAATTATATCTTATCATTACTAAACCTTAAACTTAAAACCCTAAACCCAAAAAAACACTAAATAAACCCTAAAAACTAAATTTTAAAAGCTAAATTCTAAAGGTTAACAACTAAAAGCTAAATATTAAATGTTATGGCTAAATTCTAAACTCTAAAAGTTAAACACTAAACCCTCGAAAAAAATTCAAGACATTCCCACCAAAAAAAAGAGTTTTCTTACGATCCCCTTGTTAAAATAACAATATTTCTACTCATAAATACACGCTTACTTTAAACTTTACTGGATACTTAAAATAATATAATTAAAGAACGTTTTATTTTAAACTTTAATAGATACTTAAAATAATATAATTAAAGAACTTTTTATATTATATGACCGAAAAGTACTTGCATTAATTAATTAAAATTATATTTAAAATAGAGGAGTACAGCTATAATTATATATAATCTAAGTAGAGGATTCAAATGAGAATAAATTTTTTGTAAGAAAAAGTTTCAACCAATAAAAATGATTCATTTTACTTCATTTAATATTTGTATTTAATTTTAATGTAAGGGTATAATTGTAAACTTACATAAATCATTAATTTCTAGTCTTTCTATTTAATAGTTAACTAAGTTAATTTGTAACTTATTTTCAAAATATTTTTTTTTCAAAAAATAAAATTTAGAGTGTAGGACAAATTACGAGTTGTGTAAGATAAATTACGAGTTGTGTAGGATAAATTTAAATATGTGTAGGATAATTTTCGAAATGTGTAGGATAACTTTTTATGTGTGTAGGCAAAAAACAATTAGTGTAAATAATAATAGCATTTATGAGTAATTAATTACTTAATGATAGTAATAAATGAAATGCAAGAAGAACTACAAATTATTTTACCATTTCACCCTTTATTCTTTTTCTTTTCAAAAAAATATTCTTCTCAAATGAACCTTTCCTAATCTACTGTACACACAAACAAAACGAATAAATGTGGTGAACGACTTTGTCCCATGCATGGACTCTGCTCCCAAATTCAAAGTGTCTATGAAACGTCTCCACTTTCTCTCAAGACTTTACCTTACATACGAAATTGTGTAATATTTTGTTGAATTTTACACTTATTTTTCTTTGTTAAATATTAATATATTATATTATCAAATTTTGTTACGTTACGTAAAAGCATCAGCAATACATATTATCAAAAACTTTTACAAACTTATAAGGTAACTAATCACATTAACAACACATTAAGGGGCTGTTTATTTATCTTTTAATGGTTCAAGCCTCTTACTAGATCAGCACTTAATGACTCAGACTGTTTGTTTCGCGAGCAAATGTCTGAATAGTTTAGACATTTGCCTCTGAACGGTTAAGCATTATACTGAGTCTGAATAGTTAAGACCATGGGCGGCTCTTATGGTGTGCAGGGAGGACTCCCGCACAAGGCCCGTAATTTCGAGGGGCACGGGATTTTATAAAAAAATTTGATATATGTATGTTATTTTAAAAAAATTGGACACACATACCAAATTCAATATAGAGGCCCATTATCAAATATCTTTTTATACTTTATAATTTACCCAACTTAAAATTAGGTTTATTAGGCTCAACCCAATACTAAAATGCTTTCAAAAAGAAAAAAAAAACAAAACAAAACACAGAAACACGCTAAACACTGAGACTCGCTGGAAAGTGGAAACTGAAACGACGATTGAAGTTTTGAACGCAGAAACGGGCGATTCTAGATTGCTGCCTTGCTGGGAACGAACACGGGTCTGTTAATCTGATTAAACTTTGATTTCATGGTTAAACTTTGATTTCATGATCAATCTATTATTAAACTTTGCGAACACGGAACATCGAACACATGTCTGTTAATCTAGGAACGAACACAGGTCTGTTAATCTGCAGGGAACGAACGCAGTTCCAGACTTTCAGAAATCAGAACATAATTAGGTTTGTTCGTTCAATTGTTGAAGTGTTGAACATCGAATATTATTTTGTTGAAGTTGAACATTGATTTCAGAATCAGAACATAACATCAAAACCCTGAACCCATATATTGTCGATTTGTCGTATTGATTAAGTGTTGTCGTAATTTTGTTAGTCTGTTAATTGTTGAACATCGATTATTGATTTATTATTTTTAGGCGTTGATGGCTCCTAAACAAGCACCCGGATGGCAAAAACGTCAAAAAAGGAAACGGGCGGAAGAATTGGTGAAGTCTCAAGCCGGTGCTATGTAAAAGTTTTTGGCGCCTAATCCAACTACGGTGCTATGCAAAAGTTTATCGTTAAAGCCTTCGGGCACATTTTTCGAGCTCAAACAGGGTACGTGAATTCTCAGAGACGCCACTGGTTAAGACTTCTAATCTGAATTGGTTAGACATTTGCCTCTTGATGGTTAAGCATTATACTGGCTCTTAATGGTTAGACCTCTTATTGGTTCCACACTTAGTGGTTCAGACCTCTTACTGGTTCAGCAATTAACCATTCAGATGTTGTCAAACAGCCGTAATTCTTAAAAAAAAAATATTTTCTCAGTAATATATTATCGTTAACAAACGTTATCCACTCACACAAACCCTAATCCGAGAAATGGCTAAAAAAATGTGTAGATGTTTAGAAAATTTTGATGAATATGTGGATATAGCCTTGTATTTACCTTTTACACTTGTGAAACAAAATTTCTATTTTATAGCAAATAATAAATAATAATGATAACACGTAAGTTTTAACAAATAGTATATTATAATGTTTACGTCGTTTTAAAGAAACCACACGAAACCAGTAAAAGAGATTGAGAAAGTGTGGAAGAATGCTTTTGCCTTAATGGTGGTTTGGTGGTTTTTATTTCAATGTTTATAATAACCAGTGGAATTTTATCAGGTGATGTGGCTACTTTGTCATATGTGTACACAACATAAAAATATCATATTTGTTATGAATGCATCTGACTCTACACGTATCTAACCCTCATCTTTTCATTATCATTGTATTAATGTTAAGCCTCTATAAATAGAGGTTTCATGTAATTGATATTATACACTCAATGAATAAGAATTCTCTATTCTATTTTTCTCTCTATATTTGTTCTTATATATGTTAGTATACTTGTTGCTAGTAGGTCGTTGTTTTACAACACGTTATCAGCATGAACATTTGCTTTTATCTCCAAAATCCATATTGTACCATGCGTGTACACTATTTATCGAGATATCACAATCATTGAGTACAAGTTTTCTATGTATGTTTATTGGCGCACAAGGATTACATCCATAAGATGTTTCAATTAACCTTTTAAGTACTCAAATGGTTTAGGAAACTCATCAAGAGCTGCAATTATATTCAACGTATGCAAATATGAATTTGTATACAACGATCCTATTGTTCTCGAGAACTTACTTTACATGACTTTTATTATTTAAATACTTCAGGGACTTTTATGTAAACCTTTAGTATCACGTGATACATAAAATCATAAGACACATATCAATTATTTCTTTATATTACCAGATGAATAAAATATTAGAAAGTCATTGCATCCACCACTAGAGAGTGTGCATCTTTATAATCAATCATGGGTCTTTGCGAAAGTCCTTGTGCCACTAGTTTTGTCTTATTTCTCTTAATTTTACTTTCACATGAATCGCATAAAAGACCAATTTGTATCCAACATATTTTACAACTTCAGTTGTATGGACTATTTGTCTGGACTGTTGGTCCAAAACTTTCTATTGCATTAGAGAATTCAACTCTGCCTTATTTTCATCTTTCTATTCTGGCCAGTCATCTATATATTTTCATTCTTAGGCAGATCTTAAATCATGATCCTCATCATTTCATTATTTTAAGCACTATATATACAAAGTATAACGACGGCGATTTTGTTTCGATTCGATACACTTCTAGACATGATATATTTTACTAAGAGCACTTTATCTTCAGGTGCCTGAGGTTCTTCAAGAACCATCACGTCTAATGTCTCTTCAAGATATCTTATTACTATAACCTCGACTTGACCATCTTAATTACTTGCTCCAATTTTCGAGGAATTTTATTATTGGAATCGACTAGTCTAACACGCTTCAAGCGTGCAATAGACTCATTACAAAATATGTGGTTGTCCCCTTGGGACACAAATATAACTGGAGCATAAGCAGTTGTGACTTGTATAACTGGAGCATAAGCAGTTAATTATGTGACTTACTTAGTCACTCTATTTAGGTCAGTGAACTTGTCTGGTAATATGTTCTTTAATATTAGTAAATGAATTATCCTTTGAACTTCTGGTTCATCGTTTATAGTCTGAGGATCAAGATGACATGATAATTCATTCCACTTTTCACTTTCCAACTGCTTGTTATCTCCCCCTAATGTTGGGAATATTCATTCAATAAAGTGAAAACGAATGAGCCGTAATCTCTCACCAATGGCTTTAAGTATTTAATCATAGACAATTATTTTTACCCAACATATATTCTCAACCCTTTTGAGGTCCCAGTATTGGGTGTTGTAGTGGATCAATATTATTTATACCGCACAACTAAAATCTTAGAAAGGGCGTATTTGGTTCCTGACCAAAAACCAACTATAATAGGAGAAACTATTACAACATGTTGGCTTGATGTGAATTAAAATTACATGTACTCAAAACATAAACTTTTACTCTCATGATCATTGGCTTTGCAATTAATTGCAGGCGTCCGTGATCATCTCAACAAAATCAATTCGTGTATGAACATAAACTATATGAAGTTCAACACTTATTCCAATGATCATTAATAATAAGCAATTAAATTTACTGTTATTACCCAAATAAACATGCCAATCTGGAATCATATGCTTGCTATATTATTAGCTAAGCCGTAAATCACGCAAACTTCAAGTTGCGAACTTGATAACCATTTAGACGATGCATCGATTTAAAACACTAAATGGTATGAGGATTGATATTTATATCCTTTAATCATTTCCAGAATATTTAGGGATACACACCCTTCTTTATTTGGCAAATATAAAATTTCCATTGAGAGCAAACATTGCATGCTAATTATCAACTTGAAGAATCTTCTAGTTCTTCATTATGTATCACATCATTATTGACTTGGTGTGGTCTAACCAGTCATGCCAACTAACTAAATAATTATAATCTATAAACTTCTGGTTTATGATCGTATGTGTATTACTTGCTCATATGTAATACAAAACGTATGATACGAGAGAATATATTATAACTTCAAAATTCCAACCATCATCTTATATAGTCATTCCTTAATCTGCCACCTTTGATGGTCCATCTCATTATTACATGACCATTATTACCATTCTAAATGGTCGATCTCATCATTAAACTTTCTCACTTATGTCCATGATCACTATCTTTACAAATTATAATGATCAATATGTAATCACAATCACTTCAGGAATGAGATAATGAGATAGAATCTGAAAACTTTCATAGATTTTCATTCTTTACTCATTCTTACAGATATAACGAAAGTCACTTCAAACCTTTCATACTCTTTTAATACTATTGCTAATTAATAAGCATATTTGAGGTGTGACAAACGGACATTGTTTTATCCGACTTTCCTTGTTAATAATATTCTCTTTGCGGTTTTTATAACACTTATAGAGAAGTAATTAGATGCCGGAGTCATATTAGAATTTATTGGTCTAACATCTTACGACCCTTCATAACTTAATAATGAGATTCATAGAGTATGACACTTCGTGTGTCACATCTAAACATACGTATACTCTCTCATGGGAGTGATAATAAACCACAACTTTGATTTAATTATTCTTTCAATACTACATATAACAAATAGTAATATATAGAATACAAGATGTACATAGATCATATAATACTATATATGACGGCATACATGTCATCATATGATACGAATATGTTAATGATAAAACTTTATGAGATAAGCATTTTTCATCGCTAAGAGCTAATATATATGTAATTCATATATCAACATATTATGGTATATTCGATTACAAATGTAATACATAAAAATATTTCACTTAATTGAAACATAAATGGATAGCTACATAAAATTTCATAATGTTGTAATCACATTTAATCAGATAAGTTTTTTTTTATCTTATATCATATAACGATTAAGAGTATCCATATTCTCAATAAACCCCTCATCATGAAGTCGAACACACCATTCTATGTTTTAAATAAACGAAACAATGTTATGCGTAATCAGAAAATTCATAACCCGATCAATTCTCTTTCCTTTTCAATTTTATCACCAAAGCAAAACTCACATAATTATCCAAATAAAAGGAATCGATATATAGGCGGACTCGATATCAAAACACATTAATGGATCTTATGTTATCTACTCACGAGATGAGGCAATTAAAGTTTCACATGAAGATCATACATCAATGTTCATTGAAGGATTTCCCACTAATGGTTCAAGCGACACATCAAGCTGTACATCAATAGATTATAAAGTTTTTAACAACTTTCAAAGAAGCTCGACACAAGCCACTTTTAGGATACATGTAACAATGAGGGAGAGCATGATAGAAGTTGCACTCTTTTTCCCTTAACTAAGTTTTATCCCATTGGGTTTTCTTAGTAAAGTTTTTAATGAGGCAACATACCTGATCTAGACATATTAAGGGAGAAAATACGCGCTGCACTATTTTTTCCTTAGCTGAGGTTTTGTCCCAATGGGTTTTCCTAGCAAGGTTTTTAACGAGCAGCACCACCAAGCGTATAATACATTGTTTTCTTTTGTGACGTGGATAGTCAAGGGGGAGTGTTATAAATACATTATATTATGGTGACCATCCACATTCATAACTCCCAACTTTTATGTATTTCCTATTATTGGAATTACCATTATAAATAGTGGCATTTTGTATAATGTTAGATCAATGAAAAGAGTTCTCTTAGTTTTCATTCTCTCTTTCTCTCTAGCCTATGTTCTTATATCTATACACATCTTATATGAGTTGTCAATGGGTCGTTGTTTTACAACAATATTTTAATACAATCTATCTAATAAAAAATTAAAAAATAAAAAGCTGTGAGTTATAAAGTTATGTTGCGGTATGTTATTCTTCCGGTACACATGGTGAAAAATAACAAAAATGACTCGTATTGAAATAAAAAAACATAAAAATCAATAGAGGTACCTATTTCGCTCTGGAGGTATAGGTTCGGTAAAAGAATATTGTATTACAGCTTAATTGTGCAAAGCTTAATTTTGTAACTAAAAAATTTAAATTGATGATGTGCCCAAAAGAATAGCGACGTATGTTTTATAATTAAATAAAAGTTACTTATAATCAAACAGAAGCTAGTTATGAATCGGTGACCACCTTAGATAGCTATGATTGAGAGTAAAAAAAACGAATAATTGTAGAAAAACTATTTTCTGTATTACTATATTTTCAGAAAACCGACGCTATAAAATCAAATCAAGTATTTTTTTTCCTCTATGCAGGCGATTCATCGTGTGAATGTAATTTTTTTTTGTTATTATATGTTTATGCAATTTATCATCCAAAATTCACTATTAGATGAAAGTTATTGGAAGTGGACCCATCGTTCACCTAATAAGTAAGAACAATTAATTATTAACCATATGATAGTTCACTTTTTGGTTTTCTAATTTTTTATTTAATCTGTCTTCTTCAATCATATCTAGAATGAATAAAAAACGATCCAAAAATATAAAACATGCAGTTTAAGCCTTTCACCTTGAAAACTGGGATTAAAAAAATGCATTCTACAATGCCATTATAGAAAATGATTAAAATGTTCTATTTGTGAATATAAAAACAAATTGGAACCCATTTCTTTAGTCTTAACCATATAAAATTTGACAACAACACGTTTTTCGTATAATTAAAGTTATCTAATAAGAGAAAATTCATGTAGTATATAGATAAAAATGCATAAATTTAAATTCTATATTTAGAAAGTTTTATTTTTAAGTTTTGGAATTTAGCCATTAAGTTTGCTATAAATACTGATGAAAAACTATATTTCATTTATATTTCACTAGATTATAACCACGTGTATTACATTAATTAAGTAAATAAAAAATCAAATAGTTAATAATGAAGATTTAACAATTATAAAACGGTATTTTTAAGACGCTTTTCTGATATCCAAATAAAATTTTGTGTTATGTATGATCAAAACTTATGATGTTTGGCAAGTTTATAAATGTAAAAGCATTTGAACCATCTATTAGAAGATAAACTGTATCATCAATTTTCTCACGAGTTTTAACAGGCATGTGAACATAAATTTAATAACCCAAGTTTTATTTAAATAATAGTGATCTTAATTTATTAGTTCTAAAAAATAGTTGAAATGTCCAAATTAGTCATATAGCAAATAGATAAACTTATAGCTACGTAATAATATTTAAATTAATTAGATAAATATAAATTATCGGTAATTATTTAATTATATAACTTTAAATTTTAAATAATAAAATCGAAATGTCCTACCAATGAATATTCCTATGTAACTTGAAACTTCATTAAAACATGATACTTGTTAACTTTTGTATTAAGCTTAAATCTTCAATGAAACATGATAATTCTTTAAATGTTAACCGATAGATTCTATAAATTTAAACGATAATTTCTAACCTAGTAATTAATGTAAATAAATAATAAGATATTTTATGGAACGTTATTCATAATTTTCTTAAATGTTTGAAACATATATTAAATTTAATAATTTAAATTAAATAATAATTATCTACAATCAAGGAATTAAGATATAATTTCTAACCTAGTAATTAATATAAATAAATAATAAGATATTTTATGTAATTTTATCCGTAATTTCTTAAATGTTTGAAACATATATTAAATTTAATAATTTAAATAAAATCATAATTATCTAAAACTAAGGATGGTATTTATTGTTTCTTTTATTATATAGTATAGATATAGATTTTATTTAATTAAGAAATGCTACTTATATATAAGATCAAATATGTTATTTATTTGAAATAAGTATTTTAATAATCCATAAGAAGAATATGAATGATAATTAATCAAATTTTAATAGACCAAACCCAACTAATTATGGGTGCTTGAATTAGATAACAAAATTAACCAGAAACGAAACCCAATCAACAATCGAAACATACCAACCACCACAACGATATAGTAACAATGAGGAAAAAGAGAAGGGGGAATGGGTCCACAATAAGATTTAATAATAGAAAAAATATTAAAAAATGTGTAACTTAAGATTTAATAATAGAAAAAATATTAAAAAATGTGTAACTTATGTATATTTATATTTAAGGTGATTAAAATAAGATTAAACTGTCATTTTGATCCCTGTGGTTTGGCCAGTTTTGCCACTTTAATCTAAATCTCAAAGTTTTTGTATCTGGGTCCTTATGGTTTCATTTTGTTGCTATTTTGGTCCAAATCTTAAATCAGGTCAGATTTCTGAAATTAAACCCTCTGTTTGTCCTTTTCCTCAGGGGCATTTTGGTCATTATAGTTCTATTTTTTATTACAACACATAATTAATTAAGCAGAGACCATCTTCCTCCAAAACCAAACCCTAATCTCTTTCACAAACTCCTTCTTCCTTCATCTCCACTACCCTCTTTCACAAATGTAACAACTCGAAAATTCGATTGTTATCTTTTCATTTTGTTTTCCTGTTTACCTATCCTTTGTAATTCCAAGATTCGACTTATAATAAAGTTTGTGTTAAATTACTTATGGTGTTGTACGTTATCATCGCATCTAATCGCTTATTAAATCGCATCGCTAATCTCATCGCATCGCAAATCGCAGTAATTATAAGGTTTTATGTTATTGATGTGTTATGTGTGTTTGTGGTTATGATTACGCTGGCTATCGCATCGCTCTCGCACTCTCGAATCGCTAAATCACAATATTATATCAACTACAACATTCAACGCTTTACTAAAACGCTTAATATAACTAACTAATACGAACCGAATAACCAAACGAACATTTAATGCGAAAAACAAAGAAAATCTACCAACTTAAGTCAAGTTCGCTCGAACTTGGTGTTACCAAGTTCGGCCGAACTTGGCTGATGAAAGCAAAATCTCTCCTTTATCTGCAAGTTCGCTCGAACTTGTACACACCTGTACAAGTTCGCCCGAACTTAGCCTTTTCTCCTCCAATTATCACTCAAGTTCGCGCGAACTTGCATGAATATCATGCAAGTTCGGCCGAACTTGCTCTCACCAGCTCACTTTTGCCTTCTCCTATAAATACCAAGCTCTGTTCTCTCATTTGAACTTGCTGTAAGTTCGCCCAGAGCTCTCCAAAACCCGAAACCTTCGTGTTCTAAGTAAGAATCAACCCGATTTCACTGCAACAACGTTTATTAACGATCTACAAAGGTTTACAATGATTTTGGCACAAGGCGTAGCCTTCGTTTTCATCAAAACTCATTCTTTTACGAAAACCTTCATCTTTTTCTTCAAAAACTTCTGTTTTAAGCTTAGATCTACACAATACGAGTTCGTTTGGCGATAGTAGAGACTTACCAAACACGAGATCTGCAAGATCTCGGCTTGTAAGTGATAGATCTGAGAAAAACCTTTGAAAACCATTGATTTCTACACAAGATACGGACTTTTGATAATGTTTTGTTCATTATTCTGGTATGAAACGAAACATCTATCATTCAAGATCCCAGATCTGGAAGCACAAGGACGTTTATGTTGGTTTACATAAGCCGGACTAATCCGAACGAACCCCGAGTTCGCCCGGATTAGCCCACGCTTTTGTAAAACGGCTAAAACAGCTCTAAAAGACCTCTCCGACCTAAGTTTGCTCAGTAGCACAGGGTTGGAGGGATGAACACTCGATTTTCCTCAACAAACGACGCGAAAACGCAAGATTTTGGACCCGAAAACATCAAGTTCGCTCGAGAATCACCAGCTCCCTGGTCAAGTTCGACCGAACTTGCACCCAGATGGGTCAGGTTCGACCGAACTTAGGCTAATTTCACCAAAACTTCTCACAAGTTCGACCGAACTTACCTAGTTTCTTAAGAAACTATACAAGTTCGACCGAACTTGTCATCCCAGTAAGGTTTCTTACAAGTTCGCCCGAACTTGACAAGTTTCCTAAGGAAACTCCTCAAGTTCGACCGAACTTGACTCTCAACCCACCAAACCATGCAAGTACTCGAACTTGTGTGTTTACACACAAGTTCGCCCGAACTTGGCTACTGCCCAACTAAGACTTAACCGTTTCAGCTTTTCGGAGACTGATGCACTTCCGTTCGCGTATGCAGGCTGATCCGACACTCTTCTCGACTCTCCTCAGATCCCAAACTCTTACCTAAACGCACCCATAGTGAGTATACTTGACCCATTTTCACTTTAACGCACTTTTTGGGTGTTACCTACGTCCCTATATTAAAATCACATCACAAAGTAAACTGTTTATCACACGCGAATAATCTGATTGTGTATTCTCAATACGTGATTAGAAACATGTGACTCGGTCTTATTTTCGTTAACTTGCTTCCTTAGCTAGTATGGTACTATAGTGTGGCTTACACCCGACGGGGTCTAGTTAGGATGGACGCGCAAGCCTTCTCACGGTGGTTAGCATGAGAAATAAGCCTATGTTAATCTGTGTGAAATGTTTCGGTGTATCATGATGTGTAGTTAGATTATTTCGCGAACGCTTCTCGATTATGCTAGTAGTACTTAAACTCGTATGCTCACATTTACTTAATTGTATTGACATGTATTTTAACGTATGTAACAGGTTGAGGATTTTAGCTATGGATGCTTGGATGTTGCATGCTTAGCGTAGTTTAGTTTTGTTTAGGTAGTTTGTTGATATATTTCAGATTTTGAACTTATGTATGAAATCTAGGGGAAATCGAAACCGGTTGAATTTTATGAGAAATCTCCGTTTTGTAATAATTGTTTAAATGTTACGTTTAATAGTATGGGATATTAAGCAGGTTGTGATATGTTAAATGATTGTTACGGAACATCTCGTAAAATCAATCTGGTCGCCTAGTGCCACTAACCCTGATGTTTCCGCCATCGGTTGGGGTGTGACAACAAACTCCTTCATTCTTCTCCACTACCCACCCTCACACGTTACTGTCACAACCACTACACACCACCACCTCCATAACCGTCCCCCTAATATGAACACTAGTTTAGGTCGTCGGAAACCATCACCTGTCGCCATCACCAGTTGAGCACCACTAAGGATATATTCAGGTTTGTACAGATCTGAACTCTACGCTACTGAAGCCGACACCAAGGATTACAAACTCTTCAAATGTATTCAGGTTCACCAATCAAACCCGCCTTTCATTCGAACCACGCTACCGTCATGGCGCCGTCAATGTCGTATCTGAAAGCCGCCTCTTTCCAAATCTGGTGAAATGAGTCGTGTTTGGGCCAAGACCGTCGCCGTGGTTGAAACCATCAGTCGCCGGAGAGTCGACCTGGGTGAAACCATCGCCATGGTTGAAACCATTAGTCGCCCGAGACCTTTGCCATGGTATTCGGGTAGAGGGAGGAGGTTGGTGCAGGTTGTGGCGGTGGTAATCAGGTAGAAGGAGGTAGGGAGGGAGATAGAGAGTTAAGAGAGAGAAAGAGAAGAGAGTTATGATAGGTATCTGATTTATTCTTTTTTATTCATTTATTTGTGATATTTTAATAAATTAGTAAAAAAACCAGTCATAATAAAATTATAATGACCAAAATGCCCCGAGGAAAAGGACAAAACAGGGGGGTTTAATTTTAGAAATCTTACATGATTTGAGATTTGGACCAAAATGGCAACGAAAATGAAACCACAGGGACCCAGATACAAAAACTTTGAGATTTGGACTAAAGTGGCAAAACTGACCAAACCACAGGGACCAAAATGGCAGTTTACTCTTAAAATAATAATAGCAAAAAAAATATAAAAAATGTGTCTACTAAACTTTATGCATATGTATATGTATAAATAAGATAATTAAAATATTAGCTTTATATTCTAGTGTCATTTTGGGGTGTGATAAGGCTTAAGGACTATCAGGTCCTGAGTTCGATTCTCATAAGAGAGTTTTTTTTTTTCTTTCAAGATTTATTGAATTTTCTTCTGAATTGGTGTATATGCATTATTGCTTAGTGGAGATGGATATGATCAGGTAGTTCTGTTGGTGGCACGATGATCCTCCAATAGTACGTTAGTAATCCAAATTTGTCGTTCAAAAAAAAAAAAACTAAATGTTAGATAGTCTTGCTAAAAGAGAATTTGAATGCCAATGAGCTATAGTTCAATTAGCATTGAAGAGGAGGTGAAGATTTGGATTTGTCTCTATACTCTATAGGTCTCAAGTTCGTATTCAATTTCAACCCGGTTTTACCACATTGACCTTCGGGTGGCGGGTTTTTCTCTGGACTGGAATGGTGAGCCTGGGCTACTCAGCGCTGTCTGTAGTCACAAATGTATGAAGTCGCCTTTTACTATTGGGTTTCCTGGTTAGCTGAGTTTTTATCACGTTGGCGTTAAAAAGTAGAAAATTTTAAATAATTGAGATGTTAATATGTCGGTAGATCCTTGAATCTTGTGTAATTCTGTCACAAAATTGGTATACCAAACTTACTCTAGAAAATAAATACAGTAGATAAAAACTTTTGACTAAGATGCCGCTAAACTTTCCTATTCTCACCTTTGAAAGTATCTTAGATATTTTATTTTATACTCAGTAACGGATCTATAAAATAATTATACGAGTAATATTTTTTAAAAAAGAATTATAGGGGTTGCGAAATCGTTTAAAACGTTAAATTACATTGCCGTCAGAGTGTTGAGGGGTAGTAGGGCTACCCTTTGTTATAAGGTATATCTGTCCCAAACTGTAACTTTAACTTTTATTGCTGTTATAATTTAAGGAAAAAACTAACATGATAGATATATCAAGTGTTCTATATTATTTTTCTTATTCTAAAGTTGTTATAAAGTGAGGTTGAAGAAATAGATTCATGAATTTCATGATAGATTTTGATAACATCTAAGGGAGAAAAGGACCTCAAAACCTTACTTAAAGTAGAGGCAATTTGAGGGTTATTTTTTTTTTCCTTTAAATTTACTTTTAAACCAAATATACTTTTCTTTTCAAGGAGTATACCGTAGAATCAGTTTTTACTTTAATGTCTTTTTTTGCAAATGAAGATATAACTAGATACGGACACGAAAACACGACACAAACTTAACAAGTTTGTGATTGACACTTAACAGGTTTCATGTCATAAACATGTTGACACGATAAGACTTGTTAGTTTCCGTGTCGTGTTCGTGTTTACCTATTTCGTGTTCGTGTCTTAACATACTGTGTCTGACATGATATGTCAGCCCTAGACTCCACACACCACCCCTCCAGGGCGAGTTTGTGTCTTAACATGTCGTGTTCATGTCTTAACATGTCGTTTGATACGCTTGTAATTTTTTTTCGTGTCTTAACAGGTCGTTTGTGTAACCCGTTTATCATCAGGTTCGTTTTTGAAAAAAAACTATCACAATAAAAATTTGTGTTATGTTGTTTCTTAACAGATCGTGTCTAACATGATATGCGAACCCTAATTATAGATTATTTTAGGTACATGAATATAAATATTGTACACACCAATTACACTTGTTAAATTGCATGCAATGAACTTAAAAGTGTGTCATTATTATAATACATAATATTTAATCCAACATAGAAATGCTAAAAGAACAACTGGCATGTCTCCACTATCTTCTAGATATTCATGAATATGTGAGGAGAGATGCCAGATGCCAAATCAAAAGTCAAAGGCCAAGCAATGGAGAAAAATACAATGTACACTATCATCGTAGTAAGCTTCTCTAGCAGCTACAAAAATTCCTACCCAGAGTTAAAAAGCCCCTAAAAGCCATTGAACATGTATAAAATAATATTAAGGCTATATTTATTTATAAAATTGTCGAGTTTTCTTGGGTCAAAATATTTGTGAAATGACTTTCCCAAAAAGAAATAATTTAATTCATACAAGTCAAATGAATTGGTTAATAGTGTAGGGAAACTATTAAAATTTTTTAATGGTAAATGAATCCTTTAAGTGGGTTACTGGCGAAATTCACTCTATCGGGATACACTTACCTTTGAACCGGGGAAAACCCTCACGTAGGGCTAAAGCCCGTGAACACTCGCCCGAAGGCACGACAGTTCGATTAGGTAAAACCCGCCCAGTTCAAGGATCGAACTAGCGATCTCTGCCTAGTCTCCTATCATCACCAGGTGTCGCAGAAAACTAATGAGGGTAGGAATCGAACGTGGGTCACTTAGAACACCAGATCTCTCCCTTACCACCCCACCACTAGCTCACTAGCATAGTAAGGGGGAAACTAATACAGAGCAAAACAAAAGTTCTTTTGTAGTAAGAAATATAAGCAAGATGCTAAAGACCAAATAAAACAAGGCAAACCAGATTTAAAACGAAGAAGTTACCCCACTGATTCCGGTTTAAAGAAGAAAAATTAATTCAATTCTTGATCCACATTCCATGGATAACTTGTCAGCTTAACATCGTGATTGAGCTTTTCCACCATCATAGCCTTACCGGAGAAGATGAGATCATTTCTAGCACACTAGATACACCAACAAGAGATCAAAATAATACCTTAAATAATTCATTTTTGCATAGGCTTCTCTAGGGGGAGGAAATTATGGAAATCCAGAAGATCTGGGTTTGTGAAGTCGAAGATTTGAGGGATTATGCACTAAGAACATATGAAGTGCCAAATCTGGGCAGCAATGTGGCACGAGATCAAAAGACCCCCAATGATTCCGCCTTGAAATCACAGAAACGACATATCGTCGAGTTAACAAGGATGCACCTTTTTTTGAAGAGCATCCAGGGTTAGGATTCTGTTCACAAGAGCTCTAAAACAATATTCACTTTTCTAGGGATCCAATATTCCATTTAAACACACCTGATGTGTCATCAAATATACATACTTTATATGCATATTTACCCACATTTTATAGTACTTTTTTAGACTATATAATTGGAAACACTGCCTAAATCATTCTTATCTGATAATTGCAGGTTTTCAAGGGCTCTAGATAAAAAGAAGTGAGAAAACAATCGAAAATGAAGCAAAAACCCAGAATTCTAATGAAACCTGCAAAGACACAAACACGCACGACCGTGCCAGGCTATGGGCACGACCGTGCATCTTCAATAGTCATTTTGTATATACATTTATATTTTTTTATTAAAATTTTAACTTCAGTTTATAAACATACAAAACTTTTTACAATTGTTGTGTTAAACGAGACGGACTGCAGTCAACACGTGAATATGTGTGTCGTTAGTGTTTGACATGATTTTTAGGATTATGTCGTGTTTGGGTTCATTTAAAGTAATCGTGTTCGAGTTATGTTCAATCTGCCAACACAAAGACACGACCTAGTAAACAATAATACATACCAACAAGTAAAATATTTTTTCTAAGTAAACTATCTAACATAATTATATATAATTATACTATATATTAAAGAACATCATTAGCTACAATATATATAAGGTCCAATCTTTTGATTTTAATTACATAATTGCCCTTGTATAATATAGGTGTAAAAGGAAGATTCTAAAGTCAAAGAGGGATATAAAGGTCAAAATAAACTTTTCAGATTTCTTTCATAATAATACAAATATGCAAGTTTAGTTATTAAATATCACTATTTTCATAATGGTCTCTCTAATATTTGCTACTTTCATGATTGATCTTTTATTTTATAGATTTTGTAAATTGACCATCTTTTATTTTATAGAATTTTATGTAGGGAGCATTGAGGTTTAATCAAATTACAACAAAAAAAACTATAATTTTATGAAATCATAGTTTTCATTAAAAAAGTTAAAAAATTTCTTTTATATGAAATATAATACCAAAAGTTATGCCTTCATATTAAAAGACATCATGTAGCTTCAATTCGTTTGGATATACTTTAAAGTTTTAATCGCACCCTTATACGTGTAGGTAATGAAACGATTTGGGTTAATACTGATGGGGCAACGTGGGTATTGATATCAGTATTCATTCTTGTTACTTTCGATAGATGTAAAACACGTGTTGATATAGCTTGATCATATCACACTATTTTTTCTCTCTTTCGGTTGTTGTAATAATAGTTAGTAACGTAACGAAATGAAACAATTTTTTATATACATACGGATATACTTTTTTTCGAGATTGTGTTATCAGTAATAATGTACATGTAATCGAATCACAAACGTGTATATTATCAAACCAAGAACAATTTGATTAAGTGTGTCGCAACGCGTGCGGGTTAAATCCTAGTATATATTAAATATCATCATGTTAGCTACATGATACTTTCTTTATTTTTGTTTTTAGCCACAAACATTTTTTTACTTTTATATTTTAGTACTAAATTTTATCAGTTTTACTTTTAAGGATATTCATATTACCATAAACTACACAATAATATCTAGAATAGGTTTGCTATTTTGTTTGTTGTTTATTTAGTTTTAATTTAATCTTTTACACTATAAATAATATATGTCTTTAATCATATAGTTTTATCGTTCTCTTATAATTTTCGTTCGTTAGTTTTGTTTATAAAAACTAAATACGAAATATCATTTATTTTGAAAACAGACCAACCCGGTACCCATCAAAAAAATTATTTTTTTTTACAAAAACTAGATATGTTTATTTTTTTAAATAGGATTGGCCCCCGCCACTATAATAGTTAATATTAAAACATGATTTTTGTTTAACGAACCATGCTGGCCACAACCGCGAGTTGCGGTAATGGTAGCTATTGCAAGTTGGTAATCTTCGGCACATGGGGTCGCAACCGGCAACACCACATCATAGGTACCGGTACCATGTCACCATTTTTTTGTATTACATTTTAATTCGTTTTTTGTTGTTTTACACATTTATATTTGTAACTTCATACTGGTTTTTACCATTTGGTTCGTATACGGATTCCCCGCCGCAACGCGCGGTTGGGAATTCCTAGTTTTATTTTAATTAGTGGTGGAGCCATGAATTTTTTTCTATAGTGTTGGTTTTTTTTTGTTCTCAGAATTATAACAACTAAAAGTCAAAATTTTCGGGGTCAGTCGTCCCATATAATAAAAGACAATGCAAAAATAAAAGTTTCATTAAAATCAATTACCAAACTTTAAAAACCTAAATAATCAACTAATAAGAAAAATCAACAACTTCAAGTCTTAAATCATATAAAGATATCTAATGACAACCAAGTGTACAATCATATTAGCAATTCTAATATCAATGAAACACCCATTCTTTGACGTGGTCAAAACCAAATATTAAACAACGAAATTTTACGGCCAAATTTAAACTTTTATACGTTACTTGAAATTCGGCCAAATTATACAAAGTTAACCTTTTAAAAACTAGATACAACCAACTACCTTTAACAAAAGTTATAGTCACATGTTTTTGGAGCATGTCTAACAACTAGACTATAACCACATAAAAAACAAAAGTTTTGACCAATTGCATAAACTAGTTCGGAAGCGCGTTGAGGGCGAAAAAGAGTTGTGCGTGTGTTCGTTCGAATCTCACCAGTCCGCTTATAGTGCGGTTTCACCTACAACATTAACAAAGATTCATTTAAGTAAGAGAATGGTAAAGTCCTAACGTTCATTGAACATGACATTCCACCATTTTCATTATTCCCATAATCTTCATGTTTATATTCCTTCTATTACATTAGATTTGATTTACTCATCTACTCGATTTCATCATTTTAATTATGTTCAAATAATAATCAATTTATAAACATTTGACCCGCTCACAACGGAATAAATTCATAACTATTTCAAAAATTATATTGTAGCTCGTTGACCCGCTTGTACCGGATTCGTCTACATGATCATTCTAAACATAACATTCTTATTCTTTGACTCGTACGTATCGGATCGTCTACATATTCATTCAAAACATAACATTCTTGTACTTTGACCCATTCGTACCGGATCGTCTACATATTCATTCTAAACATAACATTCTTGTTCTTTGACCCGTTCGTACCGGATCGTCTACATATTCATTCTAAACATAACATTCTTGTTCGTTGACATGTTCGCACCGAATCGTCTACATATTCATTCTAAACATAACATTCTTGTTCGTTGACCCGTTCGTATCGGATCATCTACATATTTATTCTAAACATAACATTCTTGTTCTTTGACCCGTTCCTTTACATATTCATATTAAACATTTCATTCATTCTTGTTCGTTGACCCGTTCGTACCGGATCAACTGTATGACCATATTAAACATTTCATTCTAGTTCGTTGATCCGTTCGTACAGGATCAACCGTATGACCATATTAAATATTTCCCGTTCTAGTTCATTGACCCGTTCGTAATAGGTCTATTACATGACATTACGAATACCGCAATATATATCAATAAACATTACTACAAGTAAACTTTAATCGTACAAGTAACGTATATCAATCTTGCGAGGCTTGAGGTTTCTAGTTGCTTGAACCTTCTTCCTTCACACCTACATTTAACGCGTTCATTTTCTTTTTAGTTCTCTTGAATCCGTTTCACCATATACAACGCATACTCATATTCTAAACATGAATTGTACTAATAATTGTCTCTTATTCACATAATTATCATCTAGGCATTTAATCGAGCACTTGGTGTGCGTCAATCATTGTTGTTTAGAAATTGTTATTTTTCATGTTCTTACACACCATATTTTTATACATACATAAATCCCCAATAAAACAAATCATCATAACGAATGAACATTAACACAAATATTCATAGTACCTTCTAGTTGACAAGTTAACATCATAATTTTGACTAAAAACTTCTATTTTATGATTAATTCTCAAAAACCCACTTCATGATTTATGAGAGCTATCTATCAAAACATATGAACATATCAATTTCATTCAAATTCGCATTCAAAAATGTTTCTAATCATAGTTTCTTCATCAAGCAACACTATTCCACTAACATACTTAAGCAATTTGTCAATTTCATCCATGCTCTTCATATCAAAATCATCCAAATCGAAAATTACAACTTACCACTTGTTAAACGAGCTTAGATGATCATGTATTAGGGCTCATGCAAGAGATTAACCATCAATTTCCTTTCTTATTTGCTGAATTTTGAGTTTTTCTTCTTGAAGGTGTTCTTCCCTTTCTCTCTCTCTAGAACACACGTACAGAACACACACACACACACTAAAATTCTGCATTTTATTCATCTATAAACTTCAACTTTCCACTTTGTCACAATTGGCCCTTCATGTTTGACCCATATTTAAATTTCATTAAACATCTTCATCTTTTATAAAAACCACATGTAATCATTTAATTGTATTATTTTCTTTCCAAAAACTTATTAGTTTTTGGTTACGTTTTATAATTTCTTACTAAGACATACTATGAAAATTATAATAATCACGTATGCGCATTTTGGGGTGTTACAAGTCTACCCCCCTTAAAGGAGGTTCCGTCCCCGAAACCTAATACATACCAAATAGTGTCGGGTAGTGCACCCGCATTTCATCATCCGATTCCACGTTAGATACAACCCCCTTTCGGTGTTGCCATTGGACTAGGACTTCTCGAATGGCCTTTTTACGAAGATGCATTATTTTGGAATCTTTGATAGCTATCGGTCTTTCAACATAATTCATTCTCTCATCCAGTTCGATATCATCGAGTGGCACGTAAGTTGTTTCATCTATGAGACACTTCCGTAGTTGTGACACGTGGAAGGTGTTGTGAATTCCATCCAATGCTGGTGGTAAATCGAACCGGTAAGTTACCTTTTCTAACTTTTAAACTTATGTCCATCTTTATATAGTAGACCATGCTAGAGACACCATATACATAGATAATCCATTCAACACATACTAATGCTCTCATTATACTACAATTGTCAACTACATTCAAGTAAGCTATTTAACATAATCCCAACATCATCCTTTACTAGTAAGTCCACAAGCTATATGTTTAGTACACATTCATTTCTAAATTACCATTATGAAACTAGCCCGAAATATGGTGTGCACCACACCATTCAAGTATGGAGTACAAACTCCTAAAGCATACCATAAATTACTCTTTTCATACTCGACTCGATAATAAAGCATCATTCTACGTTTAATGTCATTACTTGTACTATGCACACCCTTAGGTTTAACCTCAAATCACTTCATTCATATGACTTTATTATTAGCTCTCTTCATGCAGTACTTATTCTACTTAAGTAAATATGTTGCGAGAGTTCATCGTACGAGCGTTTAACCAACACTTCAAATTTTCACTCCAGGAATTTGAGATTTCCTCCTAATGACATAAATTCCTTCTTATGTTGACTGCTGGAAGTCACACATTCAATACCATACCGTACTTATCCAACCCTTCGTTTCATTTGAAAAGACGCTATAAGGCGTAAAACATGATAAGCCAAAACAAATAAGAGATGATTTTTAGTAATATGATTATACGGTGTAAACCGGAATGGGTACATGAATGGGATGGTAAATAAATACCATCTTACGATGAATAAATGGTCAAATGGAATAAACGGGTCAAAAGTTGATGAAATCACCAATTGACATTCATGATTAATGTTGTTGAGTTTTATGCTGACAGAAACGAATAGCGTGTGAGACGCCGTTGTTATTAACTAGCAACTTATATGATGAGGTATTAAAACGGGTCAATACTTTGATCCGAGCCAGGTACGCATAAATAAGATTATAGCTTAAACATGCGATTTTGGTCAAATATTTAGTGAAAGTCCTTCGTCGTAAAATGAGGGCTAAAATTGACCAAAACGCCCTTGATCAATAAATTGAGCAAACGACCTTAAAAGGTTGTTTAGAAATGAATATTATTACCAAGTAAGTCTTTGATAAACGTAAAAGTTATTTGCATATTCCTTTTTGGGTCAAACGCCCAAAAATGGGCCTTTTCCATAAAATTGACTAACCGAAGGGTAGACTTCGGAATAGTTAGATTACCAAAGTAAATCCACCACGAATACAATGGTGATGGAAGGCAAATAGATATCTTAATGTAGAAATAAAATGCGAGTAAAGACGAGTGAAATTTATGCTTATATGCTAGAAACCTCTAAATGGGTCAAAATAAAGTAAGTGGTTAAATGTTGGTTTATGTGTTAGAAAGTTACAGAATAAACCAGTGAATGTAAACGTGTTCTCGCAAACCGGGTAATGGGAGCGTGGAACACGAAGTTATTAAGTCCGGGTAATGGGCATAATCGTGAAAAATAATTCCACTAAAAAGTTATGGATGATTTGAGCTTAGGTGCTTAAACGTCAAACGGGTCAAAATCAAGTAAAATGCAAACCGGGTAATGGGAGCATAAACTATATGAATTTTGGATCCGGGTAATGGATTACAACTTAGACATGTTAAGACACGAACCCCAAGTGATAGGAATGAGTTTGGAATAAGTTTGGATAAGTTTGGATGTAAATTGAGAGAAAAGTAAACGTGTAGAGCTGACACGGCCGGGTGAACATTTGACACGGCTGGGTGAATATTCTGAAAAAAATGGTTTAACTGACACGGCCGGGTGGGAAAGCTGACACGGCCGGGTGAAAAGGCTGAAAAAAAAACAAAAAAAAGATTATTTTGATTCTTGTTCGTGTTGATATACGGACTTGATTTAAACATGTTATAAGTTCGTATGACTAATCATTTCATAGTTTATGAAATGTAGGAATATCTTGGGATGCCGGATGACGATCAAGCTCAACAAAGAACCGAACACAATCAAGATACAAGCTTCCGCACTACGTTTCGTCGTCATTTTTAAATGACGAACTTATTTACATTATGTTGTGTTGTTTTAATATAAAAATGTTTTAATGAACCCGTATTTTCAAATGTATGTGTAAACGTAATTACACAATTTTGGTCGAAACCATACAAAAATTGTTGAATATAAGTAAGGGTCTTACAAGTTGGTAATCAGAGCTCAAGGTTAAAGAGTGAAGTGTGTTCGGTTCGAGACTTGATCGCATAATCCGGTAAGTATATTTATATTAATGGTTTAGCATGATTAAAGTGTTGTGAACAACTCATAGGGTTATCATGTAATACACGTTACCACAATTAAATGATAGATAGAGTTAACAAAATTACGTGTGTTGACACGTATAGTAGAAAGCCTTGTATTATAATACGGCCATTTATTGATATTGACGTTACTAATTCTTGTAAACATTTTAGTTGAAGGATACTCGCATCTGAAGATGGCGAGAGTTTAACAAGTAACAGATATGACGGAGGAACGGTCCGAATTATGACAAAGTAGAGCATGCTCACCAAGGACCTAAATCGCGTAACGATCGCGAATAAGGTTAATAGCAAGGAAAGCCCGTTAGGGCAAGCATTTACCAGGTGCACGTTTTTAAATTTTTTGCACAAATAGTAATATGCAACAAGTACGTAGAGATTGACTGTTGCATATGTAAGATAAGAACTTGGAAAAACCTGAATAGAATACCTATCCAGGATCCAAAAGAAATGAGTAGAAACATGTAGTATTCACGATTGTGAATAACAAAGCAATAACAGGATTAGTTTATGTGGAAACTTGGACGGAAGTAATTATCCAAGTAAGTGTTTTCAATATGAATACTATTGAGAAGAGTAACGATCACATTAACGAATGTGATTGTAAAATAGTTTGATAAAAGGAAAACATTTTATATGTTCAAGAGCAAAACGAGTAAAACTAATGATTGCTGCTTAGCAATTAAATAAAGTTTTACAGATTGAAATCAAAGATATGGAAATAAATAGGGGCATTATTTGCGTGAGGCGTGATGTGAAAATTATAAAAAGGTCATGTGTATCATGTGTTGATCACTTACTCTGGCCAAGTAAGTAGTGAACACATGATACCATTAACTTCTTATGATAAACACATTTACGTCCGATGTAGTACGAATGGGACGAATAAACAAAAAGGTACCCAAACGGATCAAATAAGCATAATGCTTGATAATAAATGTAAACGCAAACCAGGTAACGGGAGTGTTAAAACAAAAGAATAATGAGCCCGGTAATGGGACGTGATTAAATGTACATGTAGACGCAAACCAAATAATGGGAGCGTTAAAATATTAAAATAGAGAACCCGAATAATGGGTCGTAAAGAAATATGGGTATAAACCGGATAACGGTGAGCGTAGAACAAATAGACGCGTAAATGACGTAAGAAGTCATAGAGTCGGAAGTATAGTCCAAAAGAAAATGAATGTAGCCTCAGACTACGGTCAAAGTCAATAGAATTCAAAAATGAAAATAAATGATTTTTAAAAAAAAACTTAAAGAGGGTGCCTTGACACCAAAAATATATTTTTAGAACATAAAAAAGTGAGGGAATGATCTAACGGATCACCATAACTTTTTGGTAGTAAACAGTGCGAAGGTCTACGGGACCGAATGACCCACGGGTCATGAATAAAAAGAAATGAACTAAAGGGTCCTTACCTTAAAAAGGTGAAAACCTAAGGAAATAGCCTACGAGGCTAAGTGAAAGAACCTATGGGTCACTTGGGTAAAGCGTAGGAACTGGTTACGATTCCTCACGTAATATACTAATGGAAAAGAATAAAATTCTTGGTTATCAATTTCTTGATATGAGTAATTGACGTAAGTTAAAGAGAAAATGGTTCGGGAATGATTAACATTAAAAGAAAAAAGTCTTGACACCAATAGGTGTAAGGCGATAAATTTGAAAGGAAGATTTTTTATATGAAAAGATCATATAAACTTAAACATGACGTGATGCGATGCGATCATGGTCTAGAAAACTAATATAGAATATAATCACGTTGTAACGTGAGTTACGGGATGGGAGATCATAAACACACAAAAGGCCGGTGATGACAGTGTAGTATACCCGAATGACGGGGTATAAAGTGACGGTGACTAATGAGTCTAGCCGGTAAAACCATTCAAAGTCAAAATAGTGTTATGACTTATAAAAAGCGCCTGTCAATATAGGATTAGCGTGGAGAAAACATGTTGACGGACTCATACGACCGAGTGGTCAAGTGACAACTCGGTCAAATAGGCGACAAAGATAAGAAATACAAGATAAAAGTTACGGTCCGTGAGGACTTACACATGAAAGACGCACACGTCAACGCAAATGATAACTTTTGACTAAAAGAATGAATGTCTTGAAAATGAAACTAAGTCCATTGGGTTAAAACCCAAGGAACTATGTAAGAAAGGTTTCGGGGACGAAACCTCTTTAAGGGGGGGTAGACTTGTAACACCCCAAAAAACGGGTTTGGTAATCAAACCACGTTAATATTAAAAGGCGGGTAAAGTACCGTTAGCGGTAAAAGTTAACCCGTAAACAAAATAACTAGGAACTAATTAACCTAGTTATAAGTAATAAAAACATGGAGATGTAGTCTTATAAAAACAAAGCTAAACTTAAGGGACCTAAGTTGTCAAAAAGAAAGCTTATGTTATAAAACATGAAAATTTACACACAACACACACATAGTGTGTGTGTGTGTGCATGTCAATCATCAGGGGAACAAAACAAGGCAAACCCTTGTTCATCAAATCCATCAAATTGGAGGGCCAATCAAACCCAGAATCGATGCATGAACGCAAATTATTGATCACCTAGATTAGGAGATCGCAAGGTATGTCAAATTTTGTGATTTGGTGATATCTTGAATTTATGATGAACACTCATAATTGAAATTCTAGAGTGAATGTTGAATGTATGAGTGATATAGACACGAGTACAAGTCTAGGAACAAACCCTAGATGTAAACTTGTTAAATTATTGCCATGAATTAGTGATTCGGTTAGCTAATCATGTATGTGCTATGTGGGTTTATGATAATGTGATGGACACTTAAATTAGAGTGTTAAACTTATGAAATTTTAAGATATGATGCAAGTCCTAGATGTTGTTCATGAACACTAGACATAGAGGTTTGATTATGATGATTAAAATTTGGTTAAAAGAATGACATGAGTTAGATAAAAGATGCATAAGAATCTTGCCCGCAAGGTGCTTGTTAAAATGTCCGAATGAATGTTGATATGAAGAAATTATAAAAGAAACGCGTAATTGGCTAATTTGACTAACTACGTGTGATACGGGATAACACGGGGTCTAAACATGATGTTGATTGAACAAAATTGTGCATATCATATGATTAAAGGTATTTGACTTTTGAAAGTCAAATTAACTAATGATAAGGTCGAATAATAATTTCGACATAAAATCCGTAAGATGGAATAGTCGTAAGTAAGGATGACTAATCTAACCGTCTTACGAATTATGATGATAGTTTGACACTTGACAAGCTAGGTGGAGGCTTGGGAAATATGCGGGTCAAACGGGTCAAGCACGCGGAAAAAGTGCATAATCGGATACTATGTAAGTAAAGCTTACACTTTTCTATTACATCATTTACTCGTTGAAGTTGTTATGATTATGATATAACCGTAAAGTAATTATGGTGATTCGACGCGAAATATTACGGGTCGGAATAAGTAAAAAGGGGTAAAACGGCAATTCGGTCTTGAATAGACCGAATAAACAATGAGTTTTGAGAAAAGACATATTATGGGGTAAACCATAATGAGTAAAAAGGGTAATATGGTAATTGGCCACGATCTAACGGAACAATAATTGTTTTTGAAAAAACGCTATAAGGCGTAAAACATGATAAGCCAAAACAAATAAGAGATGATTTTTAGTAATATGATTATACGGTGTAAACCGGAATGGGTACATGAATGGGATGGTAAATAAATACCATCTTACGATGAATAAATGGTCAAATGGAATAAACGGGTCAAAAGTTGATGAAATCACCAATTGACATTCATGATTAATGTTGTTGAGTTTTATGCTGACAGAAACGAATAGCGTGTGAGACGCCGTTGTTATTAACTAGCAACTTATATGATGAGGTATTAAAACGGGTCAATACTTTGATCCGAGCCAGGTACGCATAAATAAGATTATAGCTTAAACATGCGATTTTGGTCAAATATTTAGTGAAAGTCCTTCGTCGTAAAATGAGGGGCTAAAATTGACCAAAACGCCCTTGATCAATAAATTGAGCAAACGACCTTAAAAGGTTGTTTAGAAATGAATATTATTACCAAGTAAGTCTTTGATAAACGTAAAAGTTATTTGCATATTCCTTTTTGGGTCAAACGCCCAAAATGGGCCTTTTCCATAAAATTGACTAACCGAAGGGTAGACTTCGGAATAGTTAGATTACCAAAGTAAATCCACCACGAATACAATGGTGATGGAAGGCAAATAGATATCTTAATGTAGAAATAAAATGCGAGTAAAGACGAGTGAAATTTATGCTTATATGCTAGAAACCTCTAAATGGGTCAAAATAAAGTAAGTGGTTAAATGTTGGTTTATGTGTTAGAAAGTTAAAGAATAAACCAGTGAATGTAAACGTGTTCTCGTAAACCGGGTAATGGGAGCGTAGAACACGAAGTTATTAAGTCCGGGTAATGGGCATAATCGTGAAAAATAATTCCACTAAAAAGTTATGGATGATTTGAGCTTAGGTGCTTAAACGTCAAACGGGTCAAAATCAAGTAAAATGCAAACCGGGTAACGGGAGCATAAACTATATGAATTTTGGATCCGGGTAATGGATTACAACTTAGACATGTTAAGACACGAACCCCAAGTGATAGGAATGAGTTTGGAATAAGTTTGGATAAGTTTGGATGTAAATTGAGAGAAAAGTAAACGTGTAGAGCTGACACGGCCGGGTGAACATTTGACACGGCTGGGTGAATATTCTGAAAAAAAATGTTTAACTGACACGGCCGGGTGGGAAAGCTGACACGGCCGGGTGAAAAGGCTGAAAAAAAAACAAAAAAAAAATTATTTTGATTCTTGTTCGTGTTGATATACGGACTTGATTTAAACATGTTATAAGTTCGTATGACTAATCATTTCATAGTTTATGAAATGTAGGAATATCTTGGGATGCCGGATGACGATCAAGCTCAACAAAGAACCGAACACAATCAAGATACAAGCTTCCGCACTACGTTTCGTCGTCATTTTTAAATGACGAACTTATTTACATTATGTTGTGTTGTTTTAATATAAAAATGTTTTGATGAACCCGTATTTTCAAATGTATGTGTAAACGTAATTACACAATTATGGTTGGAACCATACAAAAATTGTTGAATATAAGTAAGGGTCTTACAGCGGATGACTAGTCATAGCTAGCTGATCTGGTTGTGGGTTTGATTTGGTTTTGCTCGTATCTCTTCAACGACATAGCCTACATAGTTGCAAGTGGTGTATCATGAAAAGTACAAGCCAGCAAAAGATATATCATAAACACCAGAAAATTTGAAACTTTGAATAAAAATATAAAAGATTTCAGTAAGTTAGTCAATCTAGCTAAAGCTTCATATTCTGATAAAGACCAACATTGATGGCAGGAGAAAATACGAGTTTTTTAACAAATAGGTGTGATTGAAGAAAATATTTATCAAACATGTGTGATTTTAGAAAAGTAAATACCAATTAGTTATGCTTAAATTGTCATTTATTTTGTTAACCAACCATTATTTATTTTTATTTTCTTTCTTCAATCACATCATACATCACTTTAAGTTTGTAACAATCTATCCCATTTTTATACCAAATATATGAAATATTCGTAAGATTAGGTCCCAGATTTTTTTTTCTTAAACCTTACACGTCTGGGTTAACTGATAACCCCAAACGAACTGACTTAACGGGTTATTAGACAATTTAATTACAGTCAAAGACAATAATCTTTTATACACAAAACTTTGTCACGCATGATCATATTTTATATTGTTAAGAAGATGTTCTCAAGGAGGTGGCGGTTTAGGAGTGTTCGGATCTTCACGTGCTTGATCGTTCATCCGGTACCAGCCCTTGAATAAGCCTGTCATAAACACCAAATTAAATTAGTGTTTATATTTCTTTTGTGTTAACAAATGGAAAATGACAAACTAAAATGTTTGAACAACTGGGTTCTGTCATGTATCACAACCGAAACGCCTTTAGATGCCGCATGTCACCACGGTTAATAAGTGCACTTTGCCGAAGTGTGCACTTTACCTATGTGCACTTTTCCGAAGTACACACTTTACTGAAATGTGCACTTTGCACTTTGCTAAACTGTGTACTGACCTATGCACTTTGTTAAATTATGCGCTTACATGTACACTTTACTAAACTGAGCACTAACATGTGCACTAACATGTGCATTTTGCTAAATTGTGCACTAATATGTACACTTCACTAAACTGTGCACTAACCTAGGCACTTTGCTAAATTGTGCACCATGCACTAACATGTGCACCTTACTAACGTGTGCACTTTGTTAAATTATGCACTAATATGTTAACGTTACTAAACTGTGCACTAACATGTGAATTTTGCTAAATTGTGCACTAACATGTTCACTTTGCTAAATTGTGCACTAACCTGTGCATTTTGCTAAATTGTGCACTAACATGTTCACTTTGCTAAATTGTGCACTAACATGTGCATTTTTCTAAATTATGCACTAACATGCGCACTTTACTAAATTGTGCACTAACATGTTTACTTTGCTAAATTGTGCACTAACCTGTGCATTTTGCTAATTCGTGCACTAACATGTGCACTTTACTAACTTGTGCACTAACATGTTCACTTTGCTAAATTGTGGACTAACCTGTGCATTTTGCTAAATTATGCACTAACATGTTCACTTTGCTAAATTGTGCACTAACCTGTGCATTTTTCTAAATTATGCACTAACATGCGACTTTACTAAATTGTGCACTAACATGTTTACTTCGCTAAATTGTGCACTAACCTGTGCATTTTGCTAATTTATGCACTAACATGTGCACTTTACTAACTTGTGCAATAACATGTGCACTTTGCTAAATTGTGCATTATGCACTAACATGTGCACTTTACTAAATTGTGCACTGTGCACTATGCTAAACTGTGCACGAACCTGTGCACTATGCTAAATTGTGCACTAACATGCAATATGCTAAACTATGCATTATGCATTGACATGTGCACTGACCTGTTTGGATCTGAGTTTGTTAGTTCTCAAACCATTTTGTAGTCAGACTATAAGCCCTTACCGAAGGTATAATTCTTTACACATACCTGGCTCGGGTCAAAGTATTGACCCATTTTAATAATTCATCATGTATTTGCTAATCAATAACAGCGGTGTCTCGCGCGCTATTTGTTCCTGTGGGCATTAAAAAAACTCGACAACAACATTAATCACTAATGTCAAAAGGTGATTTCATCACCTTTTGACCCGTTTAGTCCATTTGACCAATATTCATCGTGAGATGATATTTATTTACCATCTCCCATGTACCCGTTCCGGTTTACACCATTTTATCATTTTGCTTAAAATCATTTCTTAATTCTTTTGACTCATAATCTTTTACGCTATAGAGCGTCTTTTCAAGAATAATTGTTTGTCCGTTAGCTCGTAGCCAATTACCATATTACCTTTTTTTTCTAATTATGGTTTACCCCCATAATATGTCTTTCTCAAAACTCATAGTTTATTCGGTCTATACGAGACCGAACTACCGTTTTATCCTTTTTACTTATTCCGACCCGTATCGTGTCACGTCGGATCACCTTAATTAATTTACCGTTTTATCATAATTATAACAACTACGACGAGTAGGTGATCTAGTAGAAAGGTGTAAGCTGTACTTACCTTGCATCCGATTTTGCCTCTTTTTCCGCGTATTCAATCCGTTTGACCCGCTTCTTTCCCAAGCCTCCACCTAGCTTGTGAAGCGTCAAGCTATCATATAATATTCACAAGGTAGTTAGGTTAGTCAATTTAGATCTTAACCTTTACGCCTTATGAACCTTTATACTACTTTTCTTACCGAACTCTATCATAGGTCGGTTTGACTTTTAAAAAGTCAAACCGCCTTATAACATATGAGATTGAACATCTAGGTTTGACAAACTCATGTTGGCATTCTGCCATTTACTCGGTAAGCACTATTCTTAGGCTACCATTTTAGCTAATCTTTAAATCTGAGTTCATGCTAACACTAAGTTAACTTAGCTCTCGATTATCAAAGACACTTTATTCCTTCATTACACAAAATCTATGGGTTTTCATTTATAAGTGAGACCCGTTTCATCATGTTATTAGGCATTCCTCCGGATACCTAATCTAATCAAGTTCTACAAACAACCGAGTAGACGTGCGGTTTCACTTGGGCATTTTAACAAACACCTTGAGGGCAAGATTTTTATACATCTTTTGTCTAGTTCATGACCAACATTTTAACCAAGTTTCAATCATCAATATCAAGTCCTTATGTATGGCATTCATAAACAATTTCAAGACTCACATCATAACATCAGTTTTTCTCAATCTACATTCAAATTCATGTGTTCATCACATTGTTATAAAAACCCACTTAACACATATATGGGTGATCATAAATTCCTAGTTTTCAACACTAATTCATCAAGTTTTCAACTAGGGTTTGTTCCTAGACATGGATTCAACATATCATCACTCATATATTCAACATGCAAGCAAGAATTTTGATTATGAGTGTTCACCAAAAATTCAAGATATCACCAAATGACGAGATTTGACATACTTTGTGATCTCCTAAGCTAGGTGATCACGGTTTTGGTTAAAGCCCCAATTTCTTTGCTCGATTTCCTTTGATTTTGATCAGATTTGTGAGTTTTCGGGATCAAGTGAAAGAACCCTTCTCTTGGCTCTGGGTAAAAGTCGACCAACACACACACATGTGTGTGTTTTGATTTTAGATATTGTTTTAATTAAAACATCTTTCTAATTGCCCACTTTTAGTCCCTCAAAGTTTAAAGGTTATATAAATGGGTCAATTACTACAAGTTTCTTTATTGTTTTAAAAAAACAAACAACTAACCAGGTTAATTATTCCTAGTTACTTTACCCTCAGTTATGACCGACTCATGTTTATATATATACATATATATAATTTTATATTTTTTTGGGGTGTTACAAAGTTTGAGCTCTATTATTCTATTATCGACATCACATAAGTGGTATCCGGCTACCGTACTAGCATCCTTCGCTTTGTCTGATTTTTGGTTAAGTTCATGCATCAGGAAAATGCTCAAATCTCTTAAAATAATTCTCTGATACTATCTTGAAAAGTCCTTAAATCCAGAGGTCTCATACGTTGTATTTACTCTTTGACACATAGTTCTTAAACTAGAAACTTTCATTCATCCTGCAACGGAAACACACAATATAAGTCGCAACCATTCAAACTATTCATAACATGGTCTTTACATAATATACATGCCTTGATAATGAAACTTCTTTAAACGGGATGCGAGTCTTGAAAACAGAGTAGTCTTCATTCCCAGTCATCCACGCCTTCCTGAGAATTCAACGCCTATATCTTAACCTGAGGTGCATACTAAATGTCACCTACGTTGATTAAGTTCTAGTTTTAAGCATTAATAAACTTTTATACTCAATAGTTCATAACTTTACATATCATGACATAACATGCATAAAGTATCATGGTATAAACTAACATACAGTAACATAACATGACATAATGTAACATAACATAACAAAATGTAACTTAACATAACATATTATCACGTATATATCAAGTGACTATTGTCACTTCATTCCATATGTCCCCTAGGACCGGTTCATTTTATAAGTCTTGTAGGACACATTTCATGACATACGTCCCATAGGACAGGTGATCGTCATCAACCCTTTCCACACGTCTCGTAGGCCCGTTACATTATATACCTCCCTTAGGACAAGTGACCGTCATCACTTCATTTCGCGCGTCTCCTAGGACAACTAATCGTTATCACTTCATTCGACACCTCCCATAGGACCCATTACATTCCATACATACTCTGACGTTCATTAATGATGTCGGTCGTCGCCAACGTTCTTTCATTGGTACACATCACATACTCATATTGTTGCTTCATTAGCTAAACATTTACGAAAATTTAACATTTAGAAAGCAGGATGCATCCCGCTCAGCTCTTCTAGCAAGTCAAGTCTACATACAACTTCCCATACTCTAACCAATATTTTAAATGGTCCAATGAACCTCGGACTTAGCTCCCCACTCTAACGAAATGAGATAATACCCTTCCATGGGGACCCCTTTAGCATCACCCAATCCCCAAGTCCCAACATTGAATTCAATACATTAAGAAAATAGATGAACACATATGAGCCTGATCTCGATCCATATATTATTCCATTGGACAAAACATATAACAATATTGCTAATTATATTGTATTTCCAAATTAAATATTTCTATTTGAACATTTGAGTAATATTACTTGTAATTTATATAGAGTTAACATGTAAGATGAAGCTTCTAAGGCGACAAAGACTTTTGAAGAATAAGTTATTATAGTTCACACACACCTCTTGCTTACGTTTTAAAATACACAAATAAGTTTTAAACATGTGTTTTAGTGAGTGTATTATCAAGTTTGTAATACAGAATTACAATCATTTTGATGAACATGTTGAAAAGAATTATTTAATTATGTGAATCTATTCAAATATTTAACATATTACAATAACTTTCAAAAAACTATAAATATACTACATGACAAATATTAAACAAGTGTTGGATTACATATTTTATAAGTAGTAATAGTATAATTGGTGAATGTAAAATGAGCATATATATAAATGATGTTTTAAATCATATATTTTAGGTTCATTTATCATGTGATTATCTTATATTATAGATAATCGCATGTCAAAACTCCATGTAAGTATAATATTCCATGTGATTAGAAAAGTGTTCATATTTATTAATGCACCCTATGTGATTAGAAAAATGTTCATATTTATTAATGCACCCTTTATATTTTGACCGTATCCCATTCATATGAAATTCATTTTGAATATAGGATTATTATCACGTTTGAAATCGCTCATTTATAAAAATAAAAAAAGTAAGCCAAACTCTATCCAACGTAAGTTTACCTGTTGGTTCGTTTGTTTAGCTAGTTTAGGTTAAGACAAAATTAACTTCTTTTTAAAGTTATAACTCAATTTTATTTATTTAGGTTAAGACAAAATTAACTTCTCTTTTAAGTTATAACTCAATTTTATTTATAAATAAGCCCACATATGGTTCATTAAAGATTTATTTTAATACTAAACTAGGTTTTAAAGAAACTCGCCGCTTTGCGGCGACTTTCTTTTGTTATTTAGTCTGTGTTTACACGTGTTTTGAAATCAATACGAGTGTGTTGTGAACGAAACCGCTTACAAGAATAAAAAGAAAATGTAGAAAAAAACACTAAAAGATAACCGAAAGAAAATCAAACAAAAAGTTGTATGGTAACGATGTTGTTCATATGAAACCCGCGGTCAGAGATGAGTAAATGGTACTGGGTACTGGCACCGCATTCCCAAACCAAAAAAATCTTAAGTACCAATTTGGTACCGACTTTTGGCGTTCCTGGTACCGGTTCACTATTGGTTTTTACCTTCGTATACGGGTACCGTAACAATTATTTTTGGTACCAGTACTGATTCGGTATTGGTTGGCACCGAGCTCATCCCTACCCTTGAAACTAAAAAAATCATTAAAAGTTGAAGAAAATCAATTAAAAAGTTGTACGATACCGTTGTTATTCGTACGCTACTCGTGATCAGGGATGAGCAAATGGCATCGGGTAGCAGTACCGAATTTCCTGAACTATAAGATTTTCAACATCAATCCGGTACCAACTTTTGGCGTTTTCTGTACCAGGCTGGTGCCGGTTTTTACCTTCATGTACCGATATCGAACAGAAGTTGTTGTGTATATAAATCCTCATTTAAACGAAATACAATACACTTACCATGTGTATGAAAATCAATCTAAATTGTGCAATTACTTGCGTTGCTACGTGGCATGAGCTCATAGGTGATGTTAGGGATGAGCTCGGTACTAACCGGTACCGAAAATCCCCAAAAGTGGGGACCGGTATTGAATATACCGGTATGGTACGGTACGGTACTGTTACGGTACCGGTATTTGAGGGTAGAAACCGGTACCGAACCGGTAAAAAAATGTAAAAATTCTGTACCGAATCAATACTGAAAATGTACCCGGTTTGATAAATTCGGTAACGATACTTGGTACCACTTGCTCATCCCTAGATGATGTTACTATCATTAGGTTTTGCTTTTAATATATAGGTGATGTTAGGGATGAGCTCGGTACCAACCAGTATCGAAAATCTCCAAAAGTGGGTACCGGTACTGAATATACCCGTTACGGTACGGTACCGGTATTTGAGGATAGAAACCGGTACTGAACCGGTATAAAAAATGTCAAAAGTCTGTACCGAATCGATATAAAAAATGTACCCGGTTTGATAAATTCGAAATCGGTACCATTTGCTCATCCTTATATGGTGTTACTATTCATTAGGTTTTGTTTTAATTATATATTTACTGTTCATTAGGTTTTGTTTTAAATATATAAGTTAGGTTTTGTTTTAAATATATAAGTAATATATAGGTAATTTTCATTAATACTTAAAATAAGTTTTTATTAAAACAGGATGGCTAGTGAAGTTACAAGTTGGTTTGAGTTTTTTATTAGCTGAGATTGAGCATCACATCTATGGAGGGCAAATAAGTCTAGCTTTGTCACCAAAGTGCAAATTAGTGCAAATATATACGTATAGGACAAGGATCCGTTATGAACCATCCTTTATTGCGAGAATCGCGAGAATCAGTGTGAACACAAATAGAAATACCTAAAAAATCCAAAAAAGATACCAATTTTTTTTTTTTTAATATTCTTTTTGAAAAAGTCGCTATATTTACTCAACAATAAAAAAAGTTCAAAAAAAAAATTTTGAGTACCAACTATCCATGCAGTGCATTTTCGTCATTCTTTAACAAATTCCATAATACATTACAAACATTAAACAATTGTACTTTCATTTACACTACCATGTGTAATACACTACTTTTTACGTTACCAATATTAGCAATGCACATGTGCATCTATATATATCAACATGAAATAAGGTGTTTTGATACACTAATTTGAATACATTTTCTGTTTCATCTATCATACCATCCATAATACACTACCATGCACATGTGCATTTTCATCATTTCTTTGACAAATTCCGTAATACATTACAAACATTAGACAATTGTACTTTCATTTACATTACCATGTGTAATACACTACTTTTTACGTTACCAATATAAGAAATGCACATGTGCATCTATATGTATCAACATGAAATAAGGTGTTTTGGTACACTACTTTGAATACACTTTCTCTTTCATCTATCATACCATCCATAATACACTTCCATTACCTCCTATCATCCATAATGCAATACCATTACCTCCTACCATTTATAATACAATACCAATACCAATATTTTCACTTTATTACATGTATATCAACACCGTTCATACCATCCAATCAACATATTACATCATAAAGTGACAACTATAATAAACCCATCAACCACTAGATATAACTAACCAAAAAACATATATATGAGCCTACTTCATCATTCAAAATCACAAACTTTTTGTACCAAAACACGGTATATAATTGTTATATATAATAATGCACATGTGCATTTAATGTAAAACTGAGTGTATTAAGAATGGTATTGTAAATTAAAGTGTAATTGTCTACTAGTGATAACGTATTACTGAATTTGTTGAAGTTATGATACATATGCACATGTGATATGGATAACTGTTACTCGAAAATAAAAAGTTTTTTTTGGTAACGAAATATAACGATTTTTATTAAAAAAATATAAAAAATTGAGTGCTTTTTTTATTTTTTTAGATTTTATTTTGCAATAAAGTTGGTTCTCGCATGAACCTTACCCTATATATATATATATATATATATATATATATATATATATATATATATATATATATATATATATATATATATATAGGGAAGGGCTAAGTAGAAAACATCATCTTTTTTAGAAAACCTTGAAAACCCTAGATTCACCCTTGATTTGATTTTACTTTACTAGATCAATGGCTTTCTTTTTTTTGTGTATATATTAGATTTAAATTAATGCATTAAATACATGGTGGTACAAGTTAAAGGACATTTCTGGTAGAAAAAAAACACCTTTTGAACATTGGAAATAACACCATCTTTCTCTTTCTCTCACACATCAACTCTATTTCTCTTACACACACATATTATCTCTCTCACCTATTTCTTCAAGTTTAGATCTTCATGAACACGAAACACAAGTTCAGATCTTCATCGTGTGAAAGAGAAAATGTTTGAAGATTGTTGTTTTAGAGAGAGAATGATGGCAGGATGAAGGTTTTTAGAGAGAGGAATTTGTTATTTTAGAGAGAGAAACAACAATCTTCATCATGTTCGTCTATAACACCAAGAACACACATACAGGTGTGTGAAAGAGAAGAAGTTTGAAGTTTGTTGTTCTAGAGAGAGAACGATGGCACGATGAATGTTTTTAGAGAGAGAAAGTTGATGTTTTAGATAGAGAAACAACAATCTTTATCACAAAGACACACGCACAAGTGTGTTTGAGAGAAGAAGGTTTGAAGATCTTCTTCGTGTTCATCGGACGGTTCTAGATCCGGTAAGTGTTCTTGAAATATCATTTCACACTTGATTTTTTGTTGAAATGGTTGTTAATATGTTTTTATGGGCTGAAAGTGTTCTAGTAATGGTTAATGTTCATGTATTTTTAATAAATCGAAAACTTTAGGATGAGATTTTGAACGGTTTTTTTGTTGGTTTAGTTGCTTGTTTGGGGCTTTTGATCTTAACAATAATTGTTTTTTGTTGGTTTGGGATTTTGATCTGAATAATAAGTGTTTTTTTGTTGGGTTGTTTGATTTACAGATACAGACCCATAACATGTGTTAAGCACCTGTTAGAATGATATATAACGTGTGTTAATTTACAGAAACAGATCCATAAAGATATTCAATTGACAAGCTGGATGGATGTAGGCGACGTTAATGCGGGGACCTTAAATAAGTTACATCTTTTGGGAAAGAACTCTTCGTTCATTTATAACATGTGTTAGTGGTTCATGCTGTAACAGAACACCATGATGTAACCTGACATGTGTTCATGTATAACATGTGTTAAGCCCCTGTTAGAATGATATATAACGTGTGTTAACCTTTGCTAATTTAAAAAAAAACAAGTAATATCTATTTTATTTTTGTTGATGTTTAAAATATCCGATAATGTGGATACCGAGCGTAACACTTGTACAAGTAATAAATGTACAAGTTAGTATGTAATGTGTAATATGAAACGAGCCATTTATGGTAACACATGTACCGGTAATTTTGGAATATATAATATGAAACGGGTCACTTGTTGTGCACAATTTGGAATATATAACATGTGTTAAGCCTCTGTTATAATCTTTTTGTAACCTGACATGTATTCATGTATAAGCTAGTGGTTTACAAAACACCATGATGTGTATATACTGATCTAACATGTGTTACAATTTGTCTGTTTGGAACATGTAGTTGCTTAACATGTGATAAGGGTGAAAACAGTCGACGGAGGCCATGTGTTTAATGGCGAGCTTAGTTAATATCGTAATATTGTTGTAACCCCACTTGTATAAAATGTGTTAAGCCTCTGTTATAATCTTGGTTTAACCTAACATGGTGTTATGTATAAGCTAGTGGTTTCCAAAACACCATGATGCGTATATACATACTGTAACATGTATTAAGCGACTGAAATGTATAACGTGTGTTAAGCATCTATTATTACATGTGTTAAGACTTCCATAATGGATGCATAAACTCCAATAGTAACTTAATAACAACAGAGTAAACCTCATATAACGTGTGTTAAGCCTCTATTGTAACATGTGTTAAGACTTCCAGAATGGATGCATAAACTTCAATAGTAACTGTAACAGCAGAGGTACAAATACAAGCGCCTCCATCAGAAAATGTGTTAAGTCTAGACCGTTTTAACATCGTGTACTAGAGAAAACAATAAGAGTCTCACATTACATATTACTAGTAAACGAAAATACATAGCACCAGTGTTGTAAAAATCCCGACTAGTCTCTGATTAATCACTAATCGGTGGTTCACCGATTAACGACCGATTAATTGCTAGGCGGTCAATGACGATCCTATTCTGGCCAAATTTTGGCCATATGTCGGCTATTTTTTGACCAAACCTTATAAATTTATGCCAATTACTTATAAACAATTGGTTAATAAGGGGTTAAAGCATGTCTACTTTAAAAACCACGTACAAAAATGGGTGTGCATATATATAATTAAAAACTACATGTAAATATCTCAATCCGACTAATTCCGATTAATCCCGATTAATCGCTAGTCGGTACTCCACCGCCCGACTAGCGCCTACTTCAATAGTAACTGTAACAGCAGAGGTACAAATACATCATGGTTTGTAAGTGAGCTTATACATGAATACATGTCAGGTTACAAAAAGATTATAATAGAGGCTTAACACATGTTATATATTCTAAAATGTGCACAACAAATGACCCGTTTCATATTATATATTCCAAACTACCGGTACATGTGTTACCATAAATGGCTCGTTTAATATTACACGTTAGATACTAACTTGTACAAGTGTTACGCTCGGTATCCACATTATCGGATATTTTAAACATCAACAAAAATAAAATAGATATTACTTGTTTTTTCTTTTTTTAAAATTAACAAAGGTTAACACACGTTATATATCATTCTAACAGGGGCTTAACACATGTTATATATGAACATATGTCAGGTTACATCATGGTGTTCTGTTACAACATGAACCACTAACACATGTTATAAATGAACGAAGAGTTCCTTCCCAAAAAATGTGTTTTCATGTAACATCTAACATGTGTTATGAAAATGTGTTTTCATGTAACATTTAAACACATACATGTTACTCTGGTTTAGCTGTGAAACAAGAGTTCAGACTATAACACGTGTTACGTTGGTTGTGCTGTAAGACAAACTTGGCTTTTCGTTTCTAAAATCAGATGTGCAGATTATTAGACGTCTAAAAATAAAAAACTGGGCATGTGTTAGACACGTCATAAGTATAATAATTTAAACTGTATGACTATGTCTAATTGTATAAAGTGTAACATGTATTAGGGTATGACGATGTAAACCAAGATAATTATCAACGAAACGTGCCGGTTTTATAAACATGATGAAAAACACGTTCTTCATTATTTTGTGCGGGGATGTCATCATGTAGAACCAGGAAAATGAATAAAAAGAAAAGAAAAAACAGACAAAGATACAACCATCAGAAGACATTTGATTAGACCCAGAACCATCACAAGGCAATTGATTAGATCCAGAACCATCGGAAGGCATTTTTGGATAACGGACTTCATCGGAAGCAGCATGTGTATCGGCTGAAAAAAAACAAACATCAACTAAGGATACAATGAATAGAATGGCATAAACATTAACATAGTCAACGCAAACAGCGAGTCACGATCTGGAACATTTTCTTCATGAACATTAACAAACCTGGAACACATGCTTGTACAACGAAGAGAAACACCACAAGATAAACAATAAACCTGGAACATTTCCTCCATCTTCGATCTCAACCTCGAAGTCAATTGTTGGTGGATACTCCATGGTACATTAATGGTGGAACTAGAGCTCTTTAGGAAGATGGAGAAATTTTGAAAAAAATATTTATTTTAATAAAAAATAGATAAAAGATATGATGAATTAAAGATTTGATGTGACATGTAGGGTACAAAAGGGGAAATAATCTTTAGGGGTAAGTTAAATTACATATATGCCCTCAAAAGGCATAAAGTAGGAGAGATAAAGGGTGGACACATGGCACAATGTGGATCAAGTATTGAGTTTTCAGGGTTTCCTTAAATTAAAGGGTTTTCTATGGAGCATTATCCTATATATATATATATATAGTGTTAGGATCATGTGAGAAGCACTAGACTAATTGAGAAACTTGGGAAGCAATCTGGACCATAAATTTTCCCAAAGCTTACACATATGTATAGTTTCAAATTGACTATATACATATGTGTATAATTCAATATACATATATGTATATAGTCAATTTCAAATTATACATATGTGTATATTAGGAAAAGCTTAGAAAAATGTGTGGTCCAGAATACTTCTCAAGTTTCTCAAATATGGTGGACTTCTCTTAGGATCTATGCCCTATATATATATATATATATATGTTTTGTTTTACATATCAGATACATAGGGCAAACATTAAGATATCCATAAGCTAAAAAATAGGATACCGATGAGTTTTTGTTTTAGATCTGTCACACACGAGCACTCTCTTGTCTGTTAATAATATAAACGAGCAAAGCTGACTCGTTTAACTCAAGCTTGAGTCCGAGCTAAAGTGGCTTGGCTCGTTCGCTCGTTAAATCAGCTCTACTTTTAACGTGATTCAAAGCTCCTAAACAAAGAAGAAATAAAACACTACCACTTACGTGTATGACGTTTTCGACATTACGTTATATCGGAGGTGAAATTGAAGCAATGTTTACATAAAATCCAAAATAAAAGACTCAAACCACATCTATATGATCCATTGCCAAAGGTTAAGCTTTTAAACACCTGGGTTTGAGAGCGGGAAGTCTAGGTGTCAAGTCACATAGAGACTGGATTAAAAAAAATTTGCCGATAAAAAAAATATATATGGTGGATTCAAAACAAAAAACATAAGGAACAAATGCATATAACTCTATAACTTGTTACTTGCGTATTTTATATTTTTGTCAAGAGTAAATTTTATATGTAATACAGAAATCGTTGCTAAAGTTGTTGAATGAGTTGTATAATATGTTGAAAAGTATAAAAAAGAACATGGGTACCAAGAAATTTATCACCAAAAAACCCTAACAATATGGTTGTGAGATTGAAATAAAAGACTCCCTTTATATTTTCTGTAATATAGTTTTAGTATTCTTTATGAGCTGTGATAGACGTGTTTTTTAGAAAAATGTAATTTGCTTTCCCATCCTTTTAATTGATAAATGTTAGATTGTTAGGTGTGAATGTGTGATAGATTGAGTTATTTAATATTCACTTTTTATTTACTCATATAATGTTATTAAAAATTATTGAGGTGGGCTTCAATGTATGTATTTACTAGTAAGCTTAATATATATATATTTTTTTTCTAATTTAGCAATATGTGTGAGTACACGTTACATTAGGGGTGACCAGAAAACCGAAATAACCAAACCGTAAACGAAATATCCGACAAAACCGAACCGAAAAAAAACCCACGGTTCAATTTTCGGATTTTTAATAACCGAAAATTTCGGTTCGGTTTTCGGATAACCATTTTCAATAACCGAAAAAACCGAACTGAACCGATAAGTTACAATCCATATATTTTTATGTTTAAGTTTAAGTTGTTTAAGTGTTTAACCCAATGCTAGTAGAAATTATTATTTTTATTCTTGAATGTTAAGTATTTATAATAAAATATTGCAGGTTTATTTATAATTAAATGATTTATTTATTAACTACAAGAAAAAACAAAGTTTAATATAAAAATTAAATTATCTTTAAATTATTATAAAAGAAAATCTCTTAATAAAAACTTTGGAGAAACATAAAAATAAATTAGAATGTTAGATTTATGTAAGCAATATTAATCAAAGAAGTTTACTATAATAACTTAAATTTAAATATATAAGAAATATTCTTATATTTAAAATTATAATTTTTAGTTTTTGAATCTTACATAATTTTGTTCCAAAACCAAAAAACCGATCCGAACCAGTATAAAATCCGAAACCAAACGGTTTTTAAAAACCGAAAAACTAATATTTCGGTTTTGGTTTTGATTCTGCTCAAAAACCGAACTGAACCGAACCATACACACCGCTATGTTATATACTGACATATAATACAATTATAATTGAAGGTACATGACTACTGAGCATTTATATACACTGCACTACCATTCCTCTTCTGAATGTCGTACCCCTAGAGGCTAATACTTGTACTTTGTGCACTAAATGAGGTGGCAATGCAAATGGTCCAAGTCCTAAATGCACACCTAGTGGAAATGGTTACATGCATGCTTATCCTGTACTCCTGTAGCAGTGGCGAAGTTTGAGATTTCCGACCGGGGGTCGGAAGTTATTGTACCTGAAATTATGCCTAAAAATTATAAAATTGGAGGGTAAAAAACGTATATATCTAAAAAAATCTATACAAAAACTACATATCGGGCACTAATGAGCGAAAAGTTCGGGAGGTTGGACACACTCTCCGGCCCCCACTATTCTACGCCCTTTCCCTGTAGTAATGGGGAAAAGTGGATCTTGAATGCACACCCAGTAGAAATGGTTACAGGAATCTTGGTACTGGATCTATTGGTCACCGGGTTCTTATCAAAGACAATCCCCCGTCAGCCCCGCCTTGAGAACGCAATGTTCGATTGGGCCCCGGCCTCTGCCCAGACTGACCTTCGCCCGGAAACCATACTGCCCTCACACGAGAGACTCACTGGGGTAACAGTTGGGTAAAACCGGGTTGCCCTCCGGATCGAACCATGTCTCGGTAGGAAGCGATCCATCATTGGGACTCCCCCCCCTCACAAATGCCACAGCCGGGTGTCAGACCGGTGACCTCCCAAAGGAGGAACCGGCCCAACCCACCCCAAGGGAACCAACTGGGCTAAGAGAGGGGATTTTGAGTTAGATACATTTGTATAGATTCGCATATAGAAATACATTTTAATTAGTTATGTGTTGTAATGCAATCCGTAATGGTTAATGCCTTATAAGGTGTATTTTAATGGTTAATGCCTTATAAGAGGTATTTTTCGGCACATCCGCATTATAACGTTTTTTTTAATATGTAATGGTTAACGCTTCTTAATATCCGTTCAATCGTTACTTTCAAAAATTTTTACTAGAAACGTCTCTCCCTCTCCATGCTTCTATAACGCCTGTGGGGACGGTGTTGAGAGCGTAATCAATCCCATTCACGCCCATATAATGGCTCATTACACATGGTCTAAAGTTCTAACACAAACATAATTATGTTAACTCTCTTATGGCCATGCGTAGTTAGGTATTATAGGGGCGTGAAGTGGCTTGATAACGCCTTTAACACCACCCCCTGGACATTGTAGGGGTATGAATAAGGAAGGGCATTTCTAGGATAACACCAAATGAAGAGAAAACAAAATGGAAAGTAATGATTGAAAGAGGTGTTAACCATTACACATTTTTAAAGGACATTAAAATGTTGATATGACAGAAAATACCCTTTAAAAAGCATTAACCATTACGAATGCCCCTTAATTATATTACTATTCTACAATTTGTTTTGTGATTTTTTTCTGTAATCTACGTTGAGAGACTTTTTTTTTCTTTTATGTAATTGATTCTTTCACAATATTTTTGTTTCAGTTGTAGAGAATCTCAGGCATTTTGTGTTATTACAACTTTTATTATCAAATTTTTGCCGTTTAAGTTCACATTTACCTTTATTAATACAAGATATTTAAAATCTAAATCTTTTTTTTTTCTTTTAAATGTCATGCTAATTAAACAAATACATATAGTATAGTAATATACAATATATTGTTAACAAAAAAGAAGAATGAAGTCCATCGCCCTTTTAGCATCTTTCTAAAGCCCATGAAACTGAAAGTCCACTCCAAATGATTTGAAGTCCAAAAGTATACTTTTAGAGTTAGCAAATTGAACACTTATCTATAAAAATTAAAAACCTTTAGATTTTAAAAAGCATAAAAAAGTAAGGGTTTGTTTCTTACACAATAGTTTTCGTTACAAGAAGAGTTAAATGTCATTTTAATTCCTATGGTTTGGGTTATTTTGTTAGTTTAGTCTAAATATTTTATTTTTAGCATCTGGATCTAAAAAGGTTTCATCATTGCCATTTTAGTCCAACTGACTTAACACCATCTATTCACCTCTGTTAAGTCAGGGGTAAATTTGTCATTTCCTTTTTTTCATTTAAGGCTTTTATTAAACCCACCATATTTAAAAATAAAAGAAATTAATATATATATATATATACCCCTCTTTCTTTCCCTCTGTCGCTACTACTAACCACCGCCGCCCACCACTATCAGCCACCACCGTTCACCACTATGAAAACCCCCACCCCCAAACAAACTGAACTGAACCCTATTAAGACAATTTAGCAAATTATAGGAACACTAAGCCAAATACGAAAGTTAAAACAATAAGGCTTACTGATCTATTTATGTTCCTCAAAATAGAGTTACAAATCTCACCTGCAACAACCAAAACCATCCACCATCAAACAACATAACCACTATCACCTTTGTTCACCACCACTACAACCCATCAACGCCACGTACTTCAAACCACTGCGACCCCTACCACCGTACACCACCAAATCAGCCATCGCCTCGAAACACTAAATCTAAACACCGAACCCGACACGTTAACACCGTCTATCAACATTCACCATCATCACCGTACCGCTACTGCAACACCGTTCACACAACCACTCCATCTTAACATCACCCATCATCACCGCGTAACCGCCTGATCGGTAGGTATCAGAATCTTCATAGGCGGCGACGGTTAGAACTGAAACAAAAAAATTGAAATCAGATCCGAGAAGATGGAGCGGCTGGTATGGTGCTTGTTCATCGCGGCTGTGATGGTGGTTGTTCATCTCCGCCAGATCTGTAAAGGGGAAGAGATTGGGCGGATGATTAATGGTGGTGGGGTTTGGTTGATGATGGTGGTGGTTGTGGTGTTTTGGTTGGTGAGAGTGATAGAGAAGGTGAGGTGGGCATGGTGTTGGGCTGAGAGGTGGTCAGAGGTGGGGAAGGGAGTTGTGGTGGTGGAAGAGGGGTGGTGATTGGTGAAGATGACAATTTGGATTTTGAAGATAAGAGAGAGAGTCATTGTAGAGAGAGAGTAGAGATAATAATCTGGTTTTTAATTTTTATATTAATTAAAAGCACGGGTTTAATAAAGGTTGAATTAACATAATAAGAGAAATGATAAATTTGTCCTTGATTTAACAGAGGTGAATGGATAGGGTTAAATCAGTTGCACCAAAATGGCAACAATGAAACATTTTTTGATTCAGATGCTAAAAGTGAAACTTTTAGACTAAACTGACAAAATTGCTCAAACCACAGGGACTAAAATGACATTTAACTCTTACAAGAATGATAATTAATCTTTTGTACCAATTTTTTTTGAACGGCTAACAAATCAATCCCGAGTACTCTCGGGGCACCTACTGGACAAACGGAGTACTCCGAGAGTAACCTGAGTCATCCACCACCAGTCCACCACTTCCGGGGAAAACCTGGTAACCCGCCTGCCCGTAGGCATGACAGTGAAATTACCGGTAAAACCGGTTTGGCTCAAGGATCGAACCCAGGTTCCCTGTGTCTCCTATCGTTGCTCAGCAGGGCCTCACTCCTTTTTGCACCAAGTAAAAATTGCACTTGAGTCTTCATAGTAGAACTCAAACTCTCATACCACTTAAGCTAGAGGTCATTAACAAATGATCTCATGTGAACATTGTTGGAAATATTAATGGTGGGAACATACAAGTTGGTATGTTTCCTCCATCCCACATTGGTGGGGGAGGTGAAAGTTGAGTGCCTTATAAGGGATTCCCTCTTATGGGCCTTCAAAGTGTTAGATGGGTTGAGAAGTGGGTCAAGCCCACACGCGCGCCAAGCCGAGCCGCGAGCTCGCGAGTGGGCGCGTTTGAGGCGCGAATGGGCGCATTTGAGGCGCACTTATTTTAGCTGGGGTCCGGTTCAGATACACGTCTAATTCCAGAATACTCGAAGGTTATTCTGATGCGAGCTGGATTGATCACACCAGTGATTCAAAATCTACAAGTGGGTGGATTTACACTCTAGCAGGAAGAGCAATTTCTTGGGCGAGCAAGAAACAAACGTGTATTGCCCACTCAACTATGGAAGCTGAGTTCATAGCACTAGCTGCGGCAGGTAAGAAAGCAGAGTGGATTAGAGATCTACTTACAGACATCCGTTTGTGGGATGCTCCAATGCCGTATATTCCCATGTATTGTGATAGTGAGGCCACACTATCTAAAGTATACAACGCAGTGTATAATGGGAGGTCAAGACACATAGCTCTACGGCACAATTATGTGAGACAACTTCTTGAAAGTGGTACCATCAAGGTTGTCTATGTCAAGACGAGTAGGAACTTGGCTGATCCGTTTACTAAACCTCTGACGAGAGATTTGGTAGTGAATACCGCGAGAGACATGGGTCTAAAACCACAATAGAATCGTTAGTGATGGAAACCCAACTTGAAACTTAGTGCTCCTATTTCTCAAGTTTAATGGGTAAAAACGAAGTCACTTAACGATAGAAGGTACTATCAATTTTTGATAGATCCATGTGAGGTATGATAGTACGTCGTTGCCGAGAACAAGGGTGAGCTAATGCTGTGGATCGAGATCGAATGCGATAAAACTGGGATAGAGGGATAGAGATGAATTCGAAACTAGTGGGGGTTATCTCTAGGAAATTCGAATTCGTATGGGATATACCCAGGAATTTGAATCTGTTTGTGATAATGGTTATCCCATTCCCCGTTTTTCTCATTCTCAGTTATGATCTCAACCTATAAATAAAGGCCTCCTGCTACCCATTCAAACACTCTAATTTTCGCATCCTGTCATCTCTGTGATTCTGTTTCTTCTCCAGGTTCTGCGTTTTCTGGTTTCCATTGCTGTTGGATACCAGACCAGTTCTGCATTAAATCCTGAGAGTTTACGTTGCAGCTCACAGCCATACGAGCGCGTAAAATCCTTTAAGGACAGGAATCATCCGTGCAGTTCAAGAATCTCGGTTTCTTAAATCGCCAGGTTGGTTTTAGTTTTTTGCGTGTTATTTAAATTCGTCCGATAACGGGACAGTCTCCTTCTACCTTTCTTCAATCAGTTTGTTCAAGTTGGAATAAACTGATTTGGCCAATAACTCGGTAATTAATAATAAAATAATTAATTTTCTGTTTGATTAAATTGTTTTTAACAATCTTAAAGGATTTTAGTTTTTGTGTTTAATCAACAGAACTAATGGACGGTGAACTACCAACAGCTAATCTGAGATTCATGAATCAAGAGTTTGTCAAGTTGGACAGATTGATGGCCAGAACTATACCCGTTGGGCGGACAAGGTTAAGTTCATGCTCGTTGTGCTGAAATTCTACTATATCCTTGATCCAAGCTTGCCCGCAATCCCTGATGACCCTCCTCTTGAGGCTGGAGAGGTCCCGAATCAAGATTTGGCTAAGCAAAGACTTGTCCGTAAGGAAGCTAAAGATCTTTGCCTTGGCCACATCAAGAATTCTCTTTCAGATCGTCTCTATGACTTATACGCACCAGTAACAAGTGCTAGAGAATTGTGGAAGGCTTTAGAAGATAAGTACAAGGCTCATGAAGAAGGTACTAACAAATACGTTATTTCCAAGTACTTAGACTTTCAAAGGGTTGATGACAAGTCAATCCTGGAGCAAGTGCATGAACTCCAAGTTCTTGTTAACAAATTGACCGCGCTTTCTATTCCACTGCCAGAAAATTTTCAAGTAGGGGTCATTATTGCAAAACTTCCTCCTCCTTGGAAAGATTTCTCAAAGAGAACGATGCACAAGTCTGAGGACTACTCTTTGGATGAACTATTGAAGCACCTTCGAATTGAGGAGGAAACGCGCAACAGGGACAAAAGAGGTAAAGTCGGATCGAGTGTGAATCATATTGTTGGAGGATCTGGGCAAAAGGGAAAAGGGGCATCAAAGAATAGAAAGTTCACAGCACCAAAGAAAAAGGAATTCAAAAGTCACATCAAACGACCAACCATCAACCAAAGAGATCGGGTAAATGTCATGTTTGTGGAGAAACCGGGCATTATGCACGAGAGTGCTCTCAAAGGAAATCTGGATCTACGGTTGGTTCTACAAGTGCTGTTGATATTGAGAGAGTCACCAATCTAGTGGCTAATGTGGGTCTTGGAGATGTTAACATGCTTTCTCAATATACACGCGTTGTGGCATGTAGAGGATGATTTTTGGATTATGGATCCACTGTTCATGTTTGTGGGAATCGTGGCTCGTTTCTTACTTATGGTCCTGTTCCTCAAGGAACAGTGGTGGTATGTGCTGATGGACATCATGTGGAAGTTCGTGGTAAAGGCACAGTGCGACTAAACTTTAAAGATGGTCAAACGGTTACCCTTCAGGACGTGTTGCATGTTCCTGGTATCACCAAGGGTCTTGTTTCTGCTGATAAGTTTGATCGAAATGGGTACAAGCTGGTTCTCAAGAATCTCCGTGTGAAGTTTTCTCTAAATGACATCTATGTGGGTCAAGCAAAGAACACGGGTGGAATGTATCGCCTTGACCTAGCTGAAGATGGAATTGATGAAGAAGAAGACTCGGATGAAGGTGACGTTTCAGTGATTGATGGGTTTGGGAATGAAAGTGATAGTGATAGTGGTGATAGTGGTAGTGATAGTTTTTATCAATGTAATGCAATTGGTTTTGATTTGAATGAAATTATGTCTTCTGATTATATCGGTTGTTCAATTTCTTTATGGCATAAACGTTTAGCTCATACAAATATTAAAAACATTGAGAAAATTCAAACTAAAGGTTTATTGAAATTAAAAGATAAAGACTTTGGAAAATGCGAAACTTGTGTGAAATCAAAATTCACAAAGAAACCTTTTCCAAGTGTCCATAAACATAATACATCACTACTGTAACTAATTCATTCAGATATTTGTGAACTGAATGGAGTCCTTACTCGTGGGGGTAAGAGATACTTTATCACTTTCTTCGATGACTTCAGCCGATACTTCTATGTTTATTTATTGCATTCAAAAGACGAAGCTTTTGAGGCATTTAAAATATATAAGGCTGAGGTTGAAAAACAAAAGGAGAAACGCATTAAAATTCTTCGCTCGGACAGAGGCGGAGAATACTTTAACCGAAAATTTGATGCATTATGCGAAGAGGAAGGCATTATAGATGAGAGAACTGCACCATATACTCCCCAACAAAATGGTGTGGCTGAGAGAAAGAACCAAACCTTGGTAGAGATGGCTAACTGTCTGTTAAATCAATCGGGTCTACCTCGTAATATGTGGGGGGAAGTTGTGTTAACCGCATGTTATGTTCACAATAGGATCACTAGTCGTGTGATACCTACGAGTCCATATGAGTTGTGGAAAGGAAGAAAACCAAACCTAGAGTATTTGAGGGTTTGGGGCTGTCTTGCCTATTATCGCGTACCTGATCCAAAGACACTCAAACTGGGAGAACGAGCTTACAAGAGTGAATTCATTGGATATGCTCCGCATAGTAAGTCTTACCGGTTGTTGGATGACGAATCAGGTACAGTTGTAGAATCTAGAGATGTGGAATTCTTTGAGAACAAGTTTTCTAGAGATGATGAAAACTCAAATTACACCACATCTTCTAGTACTTTTGTGAAAAGAGTCGAACCTTCACCAATGGTTGAAGAACTGAGGAAAAGTACTAGAGTTAGAAAAGAGAAAAGTTATGGAGATGATTTCTTTTCTTACCTGGTTGAGGGAACTCAAAAGAAAGTGACGAGAGAGGTCATTTTTGCTGTTAATTTGGATGATGATCCTAAAACTTTCAGCGAAGCAATGTCATCAAGAGATGCTCTTTTGTGGAAGGAAGCAGTCAATGATGAAATGGATTGTCACACCCCGACCCGCAGCGGAAAAGGTGACCGGGGCATGATTGGGTTATCATCAAAGCTCATGACATTTATTATACGTTTCATATTCATTAAATACAATTTAATAGGAAATTTACAATAAATACTACAACATGTTCTAACTATCAATCTAAGCTTCTTTGTTCTCTTCTAAGGCATTTCCTATGTTTTCCTTGCTTCAACCTGTTCACCTGTATCATGTGTAAAAAGGTTTTTGGATCAACATAAAGTTGGCGAGTGAATCCTATGGAAAACATTTGAACAAGTTTATTTAATTAATTATGAAATGAGTGCACAACCACACATGAGTAAAAATAGATGTAAACTTATTCAACAATCATTAGACATTAAATAAAGCACACATGAACAATAATGGAACGTTTAGAGGCACGCGTTGCTCTACTCGTCTCTCACGAGGAACTGATGGGCCTAATGAATGAATTGCATAAACATGATAATATGAAAGACATAACTATAAACAATATAAACTCAATGATACACACATGAACAATAATGGATTTGTTTTGAGGCACGCGTTGTTCAACTCGTCTCCCACGAGGAACTGATGGGCTTAATGAATGAATTTCATATAATTTGACAAAATGAAATAAGTAATCACAATAATATAAACAATCTAAGTTTAGGTCACGATATGGTATGGCACAAATTTAAATAAACGAGTTAATTATTTGAGACACATGACACACCCCAAAACGTGTAATTAAAAAGGGGAGTTGTAAGATTCACTCACAGTGGGTGCGTTCGGTTGATGATGTTGAATGCACGCGAAGTGGTTTTAACCACGAGTGAGATTAACCTAGATAAATCGCATTATGGTTTGGTAAGTAAAAGGATTTTATTAATCCATTTTAGTAGAATTGTTGGGTGTATTTTTGTGAGTTTAAGGCTATTTTCTAACCTTAAAAATGTTATTTTTAAGTATTTTTAATTGATTTTTAATTAAAATAAATAAATAAAAATAATAAAAAAAATTTGATTTTTTTGCTACAGTTGACCGTTGACTTTGACCGTTGACCGTTGACTTTGACCGGTTCCGATCGTGTAATTGTGCGCTGAGTGAGGCTCGAACCCGAGACCTCCCGTACGCGTGCACGCAGCTCTACCAACTGAGCTACGTGTCTAACCCGAAATATTTCTGTTTTTAATTATATTTATATACTAATTAGTTTAAACAGAAAATCCTTTATTTTCTAAAAACGATTTTTAATCCAAGACTCGGTGCGCTCCGCAGGTCTCGAACCCGGGACCTGTGGCTTATGCAAACACACAGTCCACCGCTGGACTGTGTGTCCAACTTGTTAACTTAACTGATTTTTATTATACTTAAACACAAACTAATTATTTTTATTTCTGACTTATTTAAAAAGGTAAATAATTGTCCGGGTCGATGCAGAAGACCGGACTCGAACTCGTGCGCTTTGATTAAACATACACACAGTCCACCACTGGACTGTCTGTCTAACTTGGTTATTTTTCCGGTTATTAATATACTTAACATATAACAGTGTGACTCCGGTTCGGTTAACAAAAAAAATCATTTTTATTAAGGCAGCGTGTGTGGAAACAGGATTCGAACTCGAGACGTTAGTGTGTTTATTGTGCACACAGTCCACCGCTGGACTGTGTGTCTAACCCGAGTTATTTCTTGATTTAAATTATACTTATATGTTACTGCAACATCGTCTTCTTCGTTAGATTTTAACCAGGAACGATGACGATCTGGTTCGAAATTTTAATCAGGATTCTTTAGCGTTTTTAGGTTAATTACAGATGAGATATAAGTAAAAAGAAAGGAAATTAGGCGTGAGGTATACCGACTGGCTTCCTCTGTTTTTCCGGCGTAACTCCGGCGACAGCAATCACTTCCGGCGACGAGTGTCTTGCAGCAGAGAGTCTTCAGAAAGCTTACAAAGTATGTGGGTGACTTCGGTATAAGTTCAGAGGGTTTAGTAAGGCTTAGAAGTGAAGAACCCGGTTTTCCGGCGATTTGCAGGTGATTTCCGGCGAGTGAGTTTTCGCCCAGAAAGGGTGCGGTTTTGAGCGAAAAGGTTTGCAGAGGTTCGATGGGGTATTTATAGTGCAGGTTATCGATGAACTTGGTCTGATTTTCAACTTGATTCGTTGGTTTGAATTTCTCCGGCGGTTATAGATGGTGTCGCGGACTCAGACGTCAGTTATAACCGATAGGTTTAAAGTTTACGTTATAACGGAAGGATTCGTTAAATTATTGGCGAGATTGCCGGGATTTCCGACGACTGCATTTGGGCGCCGGTTTTGAACTCGGAAAGTCATGATATGAATTTAATGATCTTAATAATTAACAGAGAACATCAGTGGCACAGTGGTTCAAGTGTTGTGTGTTAAGTTGTTTAATGAACCGGTTACTGACCCGGGTTCGAAACCCGGCAGAACCAAAGTATTTTTATTTTCTTATTTTTGACAGTTTTTCAAAAACTAATTATATATTCCCATATAATAATTGATTATGTATCGTTTAAAATTATTTTAGGCATTTAATTCGCAACGAAATTTTTAACTGACTGTTCGGTTAATAAACGGAGCGGGTTTGGTAAAAATCCGTTTTTGACGGATGTTACATGGATTCCATTATGGGAAATGGAACTTGAGAGTTAGCTGATCTACCCAAGGGAAAGAAACCTATTGGATTCAAATGGATTTTCAAAAGGAAGTATCATCCAGATGGATCCATCTCTGCCTATAAAGCGAGATTAGTTGCTAAAGGGTATAGGCAGAGAGAAGGGATCGACTATTTTGATACCTATGCACCTGTGGCTAGAATTAGCTCTATTAGAACTCTAATAGCGGTGTCTTCTTTGAAAGGGCTGTACATCCATCAAATGGATGTAAAGACTGCGTTTCTAAATGGGTATCTAAATGAGGAGATTTATTTGGAGCAACCAGAAGGGTTTGTGATGCCTGGACAAGAGAACAAAGTGTGTAGACTTATTAAATCTCTTTATGGTTTGAAGCAAGCTCCTAAACAGTGGCACGAGAGGTTTGACACCACTGTGACTGCTTTTGGGTTTCGACACAATAGTGCTGATAGGTGTATCTATACTAAATGCGAACCCGGTTATATAGTTGTGATTTGTCTCTATGTTGATCATTGGCACTCACCTTAAAGGTATTTGTGAAACTAAGAAATATATGTCCTCAAACTTTAAGATGAAAGATCTAGGAGAAGTTGATACCATTCTTGGGATCAATGTGAAAAGAACTGAAAGTCAGATTTCTCTAAGTCAATCTCATTACATAGAGAAAATTCTGACTAAGTTTCAACACTTGAACATTAAAGAGTTTAATACCCCATTTGATCCAAGTGTGAAACTTAATGTGAACTCAGGGAGAGCAGTGGCTCAACTGAAGTATGCGAGTGCTATTGGAAGTACGATGTATGCAACACATTGCACTCGTCCTGATATTGCTTTTTCTGTAAGCAAACTGAGTCAGTATACTGTCAATCCAAGGACAGAACACTGGAAAGCAGTGGGTAGAGTACTTGGATACCTGAAAAGGACCAGTAACTTAGAACTGGCATACACGTCTAATTCCAGAATACTCGAAGGTTATTCTGATGCGAGCTGGATTGATCACACCAGTGATTCAAAATCTACAAGTGGGTGGATTTACACTATAGCAGGAGGAACAATTTCTTGGGCGAGCAAGAAACAGACGTGTATTGCCCACTCAACTATGGAAGCTGAGTTCATAGCACTAGCTGCGGCTGGTAAGAAAGCAGAGTGGATTAGAGATCACTTACGGACATCCGTTTGTGGGATGCTCCAATGCCGTATATTCCCATGTATTGTGATAGTGAGGCCACACTATCTAAAGTATACAACGCAGTGTATAATGGGAGGTCAAGACACATAGGTCTACGGCACAATTATGTGAGACAACTTCTTGAAAGTGGTACCATCAAGGTTGTCTATGTCAAGACGAGTAGGAACTTGGCTGATCCGTTTACTAAACCTCTGACGAGAGATTTGGTAGTGAATACCGCGAGAGACATGGGTCTAAAACCACAATAGAATCGTTAGTGATGGAAACCCAACTTGAAACTTAGTGCTCCTATTTCTCAAGTTTAATGGGTAAAAACGAAGTCACTTAACGATAGAAGGTACTATCAATTTTTGATAGATCCATGTGAGGTATGATAGTACGTCGTTGCTGAGAACAAGGGTGAGCTAATGCTCTTAACAAAGTTTTGGAGGCATCCAAGCAACGTGGATGATGTAAAACTTTGCCTATATGATCTAGGGGTGGTGCCGCCTTGAGTGAAGATAAGTGGTTTGTCTTCTAAAGGGTCATGAAAAGGATTTATAGCGCACGGCCATATTCGCGCTCAGTGAGAACGCAAAGTCGGCCGGTGATGTGTGGGGGTAAACCGAAGGGGGCTATCAGGTTAATGGTTTAATTCCATAGGACACCATCGAATCTGTCTCTTCTTGTTTATCAACATAAACAGGGTTTAATCTTCGTGACACCTAGTGACATCATCTGTCTAAGTGAAAGGAAACATTCCAACTTGGTGGGGGATTGTTGGAAATATTAATGGTGGGAACATACAAGTTGGTATGTTTCCTCCAACCCACATTGGTGGAGGAGGTGAAAGTTGAGTGCCTTATAAGGGATTCCCCCTTATAGGCCTTCAAACTGTTAGATGGGTTGAGAAGTGGGTCAAGCCCATACGCGCGCCGAGCCGAGACGCGAGCTCGCGAATGGGCGCGTTTGAGGCGCACTTTGCACTTCGTACGTACGCATCGTCGCTAGGAGCTAAGGAGCTTTTATTTTTAGCTGGGGTCCGGTTCAGTGCTGTGGATCGAGATCGAATGCGATAAAACTGGGATAGAGGGATAGAGATGAATTCGAAACCAGTGGGGGTTATCTCTAGGAAATTCGAATTCGTATGGGATATACCCAGGAATTTGAATATGTTTGTGATAATGGTTATCCCATTCCCCGTTTTTCTCATTCTCAGTTATGATCTCAACCTATAAATAAAGGCCTCCTGCTACCCATTCAAACACTCTAATTTTCGCAGCCTGTCATCTCTGTGATTCTGTTTCTTCTCCAGCTTCTGCGTTTTCTGGTTTCCATTGCTGTTGGATACCAGACCAGTTCTGCATTAAATCCTGAGAGTTTACGTTGCAGCTCACAGCAATACGAGCGTGTAAAATCCTTTAAGGACAGGAATCCTCCGTGCAGTTCAAGAATCTCGGTTTCTTAAATCGCCAGGTTGGTTTTAGTTTTTTGCGTGTTATTTAAATTCGTCCGATAACGGGACAGTCTCCTTCTACCTTTCTTCAATCAGTTTGTTCAAGTTGGAATAAACTGATTTGGCCAATAACTCGGTAATTAATAATAAAATAATTAATTTTCTGTTTGATTAAATTGTTTTCAACAATCTTAAAGGATTTTAGTTTTTGTGTTTAATCAACAGAACTAATAGACGGTGAACTACCAACAGCTAATATGAGATTCATGAATCAAGAGTTTGTCAAGTTGGACAGATTTGATGGCCAGAACTATACCCGTTGGCCGGACAAGGTTAAGTTCATGCTCGTTGTGCTGAAACTCTACTATATCCTTGATCCAAGCTTGCCCGCAATCCCTGATGACCTCCTCTTGAGGCTGGAGAGGTCCCGAATCAAGATTTGGCTAAGCAAAGACTTGTCCGTAAGGAAGCTAAAGATCTTTGCCTTGGCCACATCAAGAATTCTTTTTCAGATCGTCTCTATGACTTATACGCACCAGTAACAAGTGCTAGAGAATTGTGGAAGGCTTTGAAAGATAAGTACAAGGCTCGTGGAGAAGGTACTAACAAATACCTTATTTCCAAGTACTTAGACTTTCAAATGGTTGATGACAAGTCAATCCTGGAGCAAGTGCATGAACTCCAAATTCTTGTTAACAAATTGACCGCGCTTTCTATTCCACTGCCAGAAAATTTTCAAGTAGGGGTCATTACTGCAAAACTTCCTCCTACTTGGAAATATTTCTCAAAGAGAATGATGCACAAGTCTGAGGACTACTCTTTGGATGAACTGTTGAAGCACCTTCGAATTGAGGAGGAAACGCGCAACAGGGACAAAAGAGAAATGACAAATTTGTCCTTGACTTAACAGAGGTGAATGGATGGGGTTAAATCAGTTGGACCAAAATGGCAACGCTGAAACCTTTTTGGATCCAGATGCTAAAAATGAAACCTTTGGACTAAACTGACAAAATTGCCCAAACCACAGGGACTAAAATGACATTCAACTCTTACAAGAATGATAATTAATCTTTTATACCAATTTTTTTTGAACGGCTAACAAATCAATCCCGAGTACTCTCGGGGCACCTACTGGACAAACGGAGTACTCCGAGAGTAACCCGAGTCGTCCACCACCAGTCCACCACTTCCGGGGAAAACCTGGTAACCCACCCGCCCGTAGGCATGACAGTGAAATTACCGGTAAAACCTGTTTGGCTCAAGGATCGAACACAGGTTCCCTGTGTCTCCTATCGTTGCCCAGCAGTGCCTCACTCCTTTTTGCACCAAGTAAAAATTGCACTTGAGTCTTCATAGAAGAACACAAACTCTCCTACCACTTAAGCTATACTTCATTAACAAATGATCTCATGTGAACATATTACTGGATCATAATAGAAGAAAGAATAAAATTAATGATGACGTAAAAAGGGTTACTTGGTCAGACAAGTATAAAATCCTCTTATGCTTTGAAATCGGATAAATACGAAGAGAAGATTTGATTCTACATGCACATGCTCTAAAGGATTTCATTAGTTATGGAAGATAGTTTGAAATTCTCATACATATGTTTTTCTTTTTCTTAACCACAGATTAACTGGATTTCCATATCAATCCATACTTTTTTATACTATGTATTCAAAATTTCATATATTTATTATTCTATCTAATTATGTATTTTTTGAAATTAAGAATAAATGTAACATACAAGTCAATGGTCCACTCCACATAAATAACAAACAAATCAAAGAAAAACACCAATTGATACCACCATACTTGTTAAAGCTTGTCTTTTTTTAAGGACATCTTCTTCATGGACTTCCTCTCCAACCTTGCACTTCCAAAGTACATGTTTACCATGACGAATTTAGCCCAAAAGTTGAGAGGCATTCCAATTTATGTGTTTTTGGCGATAAGGGGTATCCTTTGTATAAAACCGAAAAAAATTACACTACAAAAACGGTACCGAGATGGGGTTGAGAGGTATCCCTACCTGTCCACCTTGGTTAGGGGGATGTCACGTGTGTGGGAGATCGCCAGAGGATGTCTAGGGACATGTGGAACACCGGAAATTATAGAGCAAAAGATGTTAATTTCCCGCCCGATTTGTTTTTGTTTCTCTTTACTTCATTAGTTGTACATTTGTTGTTTGATTTTTACCTAGATAAGAGAAATTTTAAAGATGGATACCATGTACTTTACATATGTTTTAGGGAAAATCTTACGTGACACAATGTGAATAAAAAGAGTTTAGAAATATTTAGAGATTGATACCCTCACCCTATGGGGGCACCCAATGGAGAAAGTCTAAAATAGTTTATTAAACTAAAGTTTACCTCAATATAAAGTAACAAAACTGCCATTACATGCTGCCTTTCCAAAATAATCCACAAAACTATCATAAAAAATATCATATTTCCTTTACGGCAGCCGTACATTTGGTCCACATGACTCCCCAAACTTTAAAAAGTTAAATAATAATAATAATAATAATAATAATAATAATAATAACAATAATAATAAGAGTTGTGCAATTTTCTTCCCTTTGGTTTCTATACTTTTATTATTTCAGGTCAAATATTAAGGTGTATTATTTTTCTTCTTAACATTTTCGACACATGCCATTTCAGTCTAAAAAACAAACTCTAGTTAACAAAACACAGTTATCAAATTGTAATTTTACATAGTGGCTCTAAGTGATTCGGAGGTTTTACATACCCTCCTCTGTGCACCAACCTCCGACCACTCCAAACCACTAGTATAATGACCATTTTACACCTGAGTTAACTGAGTTTAATTTTTTGGACTAAAATAACACGTTTCGAGAATATTAGAAAAGAAAATAGTACAATTTTGAAATTTGACCTGAACTGACAAAAGTGAACAAAAACTACAGGCTAAGTAGTCAATGTTGTAAAATATTGGATATCGGTCAAAGACCGATATTTTAGATATTTGTTATAACGGTGGGATATCGGTGACTTCAATATCATGCTAAATTTATATATATAGCAACTAGTTTAAGAACCCGTGAATTTCGCGGGTGGACTAACACACAAATATATAACTTAAAATTGTTAAAATAATCCTTTGAAATAAATAAACGTTCAAGTACTATGAAATTATTAAACTACAATGAACTGAAAAAAAGGAAGTAACGCAAAACTCACAAGTCATTGAAAGACTTCTTTATACACCACATTTGATGTTTTATCTGTCGGTTTCCCATCTGTCTAATATTAGCAGATTAACACCATCTCTTGTTTTAACTCTAGATAACGCGACAGACAATTGACCATGAGTGAAAACCGGCCATGAATAAGTATTATGAGATAAAACGATTGGTGTTCATATGTAGCTACCATTTTCATGATATAGGCTTGCAAAATCTGACCCAAAACTCTCACATGCTAACCCAACGGCTTAAGGAAGCTCAACCGTATCCAGCTTTGTAACATCGACCGACAAGGATTCCCTGCATAGCAAGTCCATGAAGGCATAGACATGTATAAATTAATTCAAACGCCCAGTCTATTAGTTAATTTTACCTTGGTAAAGCTGCTGGTGGATTCAATAGTAAGGGTTCGAAACCACCTTAGCCAACGCTGATCTGTCAGAACATGCAACCACTATTAGTGGTCATACCTGGTAGACGATATAAGCATGGGAGTATTATTAGTAGAAGCCAAAGCATATTTCACATAATCTAGCGTAAAAAGACTCAATGCTTTGTTCTCGAACCATAATTACCAACGATTTCAGTAACAAAAAAGTATTCGGTATACCTGTGTATGAGCCCGCTAAACTGCCCAATTTGAGAATGACTTATAGACTGAATGCTGTCCTTGGTTTAAAAAAGCGCGAGGCGCCCGAAGCTTTTTGGTTCCAAAATCTTTAAGCGAAGCCTCACTTATACAAAGCGCTCAATATTAAAAAAAATAAATAAACATTTGTACACATCAATATGACATATGCTACTTGTTAATCAATAATAAACTCAAAAAATGATTAAAACCCCCCTTAACACATAAAAAACGTAGTTAAAACATAAATTAAAGTCGAAACACAGTTAGGGTAAAGAAGTAGAGGGAGGGAGAGGCTGAACAAAGATAACGTTCTTTTTTTAGGGTAAAGAAATAGTAGGTATATCAATAAAAGTTGTTGACCTCAATTAAACCCTATTGAAGACTATTGGGCCCAAATAAAAACCCAAATCTAACCTGATTGGGCTGGAGCGTCGCTTCAAACACATGGCGCTTCGGGCTTAAAGCAGCGCTTCAAAACACTTTATGTAAATTATCGATTCAGACCAAAAAAAGCACTATTCCAAACGCTTCATCTCTTCAGGCTTTAAGCGCGCTTAAAGCTAGGTTTTTAAACCAAGATGATGTCCCCTGCTACGGAATCTTACACCACCTGATAATGTAACACCAAGTATGTCTTGACAATTGACGAAGATGTGTTCCGTTTCATCCGGTCCAGTCCTGTCGTACACCATACACAGTTGTCTCGCACAACTGTTGCTCCTGTTATAGATATAGTCACTTGATTCCTCTGCAACAAACCACAGAGTAGATGAGCTTTCCAACTTCAAATCCAGTTTTGAGTCTCTGATGACTTGCCATTATTCGGTCCCTTGTCATTAATGAGAGTTCCATTTACATACCAAGTTCCCTCCCAGCATCAGCATCAGCATCCTTAATTTAAGTAGATATGAACCATAAAATAGACATAAAATATAAAGTTATCTTGATTCCTAATAAAGTATGAAATCAAACATGTTTTCAAGATGGTCCAACAGTTCCATAGCCTGCTCCGTTATAATAAACTCTATAAAGATAAAATCAATATTATTTTGACTGTGCAAGTAAAGACTTTTGAAAAGTCAAACCTTCTACTTAACAACATAAAAAAATTTCGGCACCAATCAACATGGCTTAAAATCAATGTTATTTATTTATTTTTGTGATAAAATCATTCGAAGTACTTAAACTCCATATTTCATACAGTGGGTTCAAGTTAGTATATTACTTAAACTCAAAAGACTTCACTAAAAGTAAACAAATTACACATATTACGGTAAGTTCAGTGTTACACAAAGTCAATTTTTCCCAAGTTTTCAAAAGCAAATACCTAATGCCCATGATCTTTTAGAAAAAGTAAAATTTCTAATTCAGCATGAAATTGGTCCTATCTAGACATGTAAAATATTGGGGTCACATAACGGGTCAAAAGGGTTCCGGACGAGATGGATTACCTTTTAAAACCAGCCGGGTTTGGTTGCCGTGCAAAAAACTTTTTTTGATTATTATAATACAGAATCAAAAGAATTATCGGCGTAACACAGTTGTTATAACTTTTTTTGGTGTTCCTCCTCTATTGGTGGTTTTATGATGACGTTTGGTGATGGTTATGCGGCGGCTGGTCGGAGAAAACACAGTTGTCGGCAAGGATTACTGACTGCTCGCAAGAACTCTTTTAATAACAAAAACTTAAATTGATTAAAACATGGCAGCAAGAGTTGCAGCTATGGTGCTCTAGGGGATCCTATGTTTTAGAATCAAAATTCTACACTTTAGGAATTCATTAACCCTAATCATCAAACATCCGGTTCATATTTCATATCGGTTTGAAATCTTAAAATTTCTTAAGAGTTTACACAACAGGATCATAGAGAAAAGTTCAACCAGTTTTAAAAAATTGAAGAAAATAAACTCGCTCGTGTCGTCATGCTATAACATCAAATGAACTAACTCGATCTAATAAATAAAACTACGAAAGCATGTGAACGATTGTATTAAAGAGAAAGAAATTCAAAGAACCGATGAGAGTTTACCTAATTTGAAGCCTTCGCTTTTCCATGAAACACAAGCTCTATCATTAGTGCACTGCCAATTTAGTATTCTATTGGAGTCAATAAAGTATACACAACCCCTTAATTCGATAACTTAATCACAAAGTAATCATACCACTGATAGTCTTCGGCAACCACCTTTTTTTTATCAATAAACTCGTATAAATCTGCAACAATACTACGGAAATACATCATCTATGGTGGCTCATTGTAATAAACTCAATATAACTTAAACAAAAAAACCCTAATTTATGGAAAAATAATAATTTCTGAACAGTAAGAAAAAAGCCATAATTTGTGAAGTTTTGCCTATTGAAAGCAAGTTTTGAAGTTATAAACTTCCCTTTGAAGGAATCAATTATATGAATACACAAATCAAAAGAAAAGAACGGCAAAAAAGATTAGTTTGAGACTTTAAAAAAAATTTACTTTTATGGTTACATATATCATCAAAAAACCCCAAATTAGGTCAAAATCAGAATCAATTAGATGAACAGACAAACAAAGAAAAACGCGACAACAAAGAATCATTATAATTAAACGAAATCCATGAAAGAAAACAAAAATTGAAGAGGAAATCATACCCACTGCAGTATATGGAATCACGGCAAACAACTGGAGATGTGTATCCCTTTTGACGGTATGAACTTCGCAGTTTACAGGCAAAGAGTTAGGGAAAATCTGCTGCAAAAGTGCGAAGATTTCAACAATCGATTCCAATAAGAGAAACCTTTGCCTATTGAAAGCAAATGTATAAATTACAAGGAAAAAGAAGGGAGTATTGGAGGTTTCTTATAACACAGCGATAGAGAATACGGGATAAATTGAGAGCGGCGATAAAGAATTAGTATAAATGTGTTAAACAGGTCAACCCGTCAACCCGACCAGGTTGATCCGAACCTGACCCGTAAACCTAAACAGGTTCGCGTGTTCAACCCGAAACTGACCCGAACCCGTTAGACGAAACCTAAACCCGCGAATTTCATGTTAGGGTCGTGTCGGGTTTCCGGGTCGTGTCAGAAATTCACACCCCTACATGTGGCCAAAGTAAATTCTTTTAGTATAATAACTAAGAACTAACTAAGACTTAAAACACTGTGGTGTAACACTAACAACTAATAATTAAGACTTAAAAATAGCAGAGTAATAAGAAGAAAGACGAATGGTAAAATAAGAAAAAAATGTACTGATAACAGAAAAATCGGTAATATATTGGTTAAATATCAATCAATATCGCTGATATTGTCGATATCGATATTTTGTACTGTTATCTCAGTTAAAGACCGATAACCTATATCAGGATATTAACTACATAAAGAAGAGGACGACGTAAATGACACTTTTTTTAACTTACTAATAATAACACTAGTGAAGTGAAATAACCCCCCATATATATCTCGTGCCATACCGACATCCAAAACGAAAACCTCCACCATCTAACCATAATTCACAACATTTCAATTCTCCACAGTAACACCTACTGATCATATCCAGGGTTAGGGTTTTAATCGTGGAGATGACGGAGGTGATCCTCCACATATACGATGTGACCAACAGTGATTCCGAGAAGACTAACAACACCATTGTTCAGATCAACAAGATTTTCAAAGACGGTATTGGTCTCGGTGGCATCTTCCACAGTGCCGTTCAGGTTCTTCTTCTTCCTCAACTTACATCATCATCATCATCTAGAGTTTCACTTTTTCTTCATTTCTTTTGTATTTTGCTTCTTAAATTTCTGTTTTACTCAACTGTTTTGTTGATTTATTGAATCTGGAAGGACACTGTGTATTGTGCTATAGATTAAGTTGTGAATCTTTTGTTGAATTGTGTATTTTTAGGTCAAAATAGGTCAAAGTTAATGTTTGTAGGGGACTAGTATGTAGGCCTGTGTAAACGAACCGAACGAACACGAACAGAGGCATGATCGTGTTTGTTCATTTAACGTTAACCTTTAACCGAACACATGGACACGAACACAAACGTATAATCGAACAAATTTTTGTGCTCGTGTTTGTTCATTAAGAAAATGGGCGTGTTTGTGTTCGTTTATGTTCATGTTCGTGTCAATGAACGTAAATGAACATAAACAAACAAACTTAAACAGACATAATTTAACAAACATAAAGAATACAAAAGAACATAAATAACCAAACATAAAATGACATAAAGTAGCTTTTTTATATGAATTATTGATTAATTACGATAAGTTCTATTGGAGAGCACATTTTTATACCATAAAGCCTAATTATCAGTTAGTTATATGTATATAAGTAGTTAGAAAACCTCTTTTATGTTTATATATGTATAAATACGACTCCATATGTATTTGTTCAAAAATATAAACGAACAAACTTAATGAACATAAATGAACGAACAACACGTGTGTTCATGTTCGTTCATTTAATTAAACGAACAAATAAATTTGTTCATGTTCGTTCGTTTATCTAATTGAACTGCTTTGTTGATTAATTGAATCTGGAAGGATAGTCTGTGTTGGTACTGAAGATTAAGTTGTGAATATTTTGTTGAATTGTGTATTTCTAGGTCAAAATTGGTCAAAGTTAATGTTTGTAGGGGACTAGTGTGTAAAATAACATCAGGAATCGGGACGGAGAAATTACGAAAGGTTTGCTTGAGAAACGGTTGATGTGTAAAACAAATGAGAGAGGCGCGGCGTCTGGTTGTAAATAAAGGTATTTGGTTGTAAATAGAAAAATGTATGATATTTACGGATGCAAGATGGAGGCCGAATCGGGTTATGAGTCTTTAAGTCGGTTTAGAGTTTAAACTAGGGCTGCAAACGAACCAAACGTTCGTTGAACAGTTTGTGAACTGTTCGGCGGGAAATTTGTTTGTGTTCGTTCGTTTATTAAACAAACGAACACAAACAAGAAATTTTGTTCGTTTAGTTAAATGAACGAACAAGAATAGAGGCCGCGTTCGTTCATGTATGGTCGTTAAGGTTCGGTAACGTGTTCGTTTGTGTTCGTTCGTTTATTAAACAAACAAAGACAAACAAGAAATTTCGTTCATTTAGTTAAATGAACGGACATGAACAGAGGCCCGCGTTCGTTCATTTATGTTCGTGAACGTTCGCTAACGTGTTTGATAGTTCATTAGTGTTTTTAGTTTTTATATTTTATTTAAATACTTCAAAATTCCGACAATAAAATATTTAATAACTGTCGGTGTATATATGTTCTGTTCATGAACATTTTGTGTCCGTTTGTTTCCATTTGTGTCCATGAACATTAGTTTGTGCTCATTTGTGTTCATCAACGTTCGTTGCCTAAAATTAACAAACAAACACAAACAAGTTCATTTCCTTAACAAACAAACACAAACATAAAATTTCGTTCGTGAACACGTATATTTCTTAACAATCATACACGAACAAGGTCAGCCCTAGGTTAAACAGGTTTATTAAATGTTTAGTTTGAATTTCACATAAGTTAGGATGTATATAGGTTTATTTTTTAGTTTATTTATATAGGTTTATTTTTTAGTTTATTTAACGGGTTTGAGTCTTTATAGGTTTAGCATCGGGTCTTTATAAATAGGTTTATATAATTCATTTATTTGTGTGGTGATTTCTGATTTGGTTTATAATAAAACTAAGTAGGTGCATGGTTTATGTGTCATATGTGTTGCAGGTGTATGGAGAGGATGAATGGTCATTCGGGTTTTGTGAAGAGGGAAGTGGAGTTTTTAACTGCCCATTTGGAAGAAATCCTATGTACACGTATCGAGAGTCAATTGTTCTTGGGAACACAGACCTTACTAAATCCAAGGTTAATCAGATCCTCAGGGAACTTAGTAGAGAATGGCCCGGTGACTGTTACGACTTGCTTTCGAAGAACTGCAATCACTTCTGTGATGAGTTTTGTGAAAGACTCGGTGTCCCCAAACTTCCAGGTGATTCATGTTGAAAATGGAGTTGACGTTTAGTTTTAAATTTGGTTTAATTGTTAATTGTAAATTACAGGCTGGGTGAACAGGTTTGCTAATGCTGGTGACACTGCCGTCGAGATAGCTGGAACAACTGCTTATCGGGTGCGCTTTTTTTTTTCTGTTTTTTAAAGAATGGGTTGATTTGGGCAAAAAGAATTTGCATATAAGGTGTTCATATGGGTAACTCTAGTTTTACGACGGGTTAAAACAGTCACTTCTATAAAACCTGTACAAGGACTCTTTTCAACCCGTGTTCATTTTGGTCAACACAACCTGGTTTGACCTGAATCAATTTGATACTTTAATAAAACAACTTGTTTTGTGAACCCAACACGATTTGACCCGTTTCCCAACCCAACACGACATGACGCCCCGTTTTGCCAGGCTTACTAAAAATTACAAGCTCGTTTTGGGTCGTTAGTAGAGACTTGTGTCCATTTCGGCTGTGTTTTATCCGAAATGGGTCAAATTAAAAAGAGAACGTGTCAAATGGGTTTATGATCACATGCAACCTAAACGTTTTATTAAATATTGTTTTGTAAATAGTTGACTCATTAAATATCTATTTATAATTCTAAATAGAGTAAATTGTATTTTACGTACTTTAAGTTTGAGCCAAATTACAGACGATGTCATTTAACTAACGAAACTACATTGGACGTCCTTTATGTTACCATTTCTCATCAGGCAATGTCTTTTTGCCCTAACCCAGTTAATATTTTATGTTAACTCTTTAACACGTGGCACTCACATGAGGGCATAATGGTCGTTTTCACTTATTTTGTAGTTAATATGTATTATTTTTATTTAATTTTGTTTTAATTATTAAGTGAAAATGGCTCCTATGCCCTCATGTGAGTGGCATGTGTTAAGAGTTAACAGAAAAAGTTAACTGGGTTAGCGTAAAAGGACATCGCCTGATGAGAAACAGTAAAATAAAAGACATCCAATGTAATTTCGTTAGTTAAAGGACAACACTTGCAATTTGGCTCAAACTTAAAGGACGCAAAATGCAATTAACTCTTTCAAATATCCTCTATGTATAAGTTTATTAGATTAAATCGGTTATCTTTATTCCTTTTGTATGAATATAGTTCAGACAAGCTAAAACGGAGATTGTGACCGCTAGCAAAGTGGCATATCAGTTCCTTGCCGGAATTGCTTCAAACACTGCTGCAGCGGTGGCTCCAGATTCCCCAAGCGGCGGCTCAAGTAAAGGCGGCACCGCCAGCCCTGGTTTTCAACAACCTGCTTGGTTTAAAAACCTCGTGGCTGCTGGTGCAAAACCATCAAGTGGTGGTGCAGTTGATAATGGAGACGAGGACTTTACTCACAATTTGTCGGCTGACATACCGCGATGAGCTAAGATGCTGGGAATCTAAAGCTGTTATGTAAAACCTTTGTTGTTTCGTAGACTTTTATTAGATGGTTTGTTATATCTGACATTTTGTAGCCTCATATTGTTTTTCTTTTATATTGTATTTAGATCTTATGTGGGTTATATTTATTGCTAATAATCAAAATGATAAAAGAAATTTGTCGAAAAAGGGAACAAAAAGTATTAACTTTATCAATGCATGGTATATTATTTTTTTTCCTCTCGAAAAAGATCGAAAAATAGTTAATGTTTATCATTTTGAGAACAAGCAGAAATACTAGTTGGGCCTAATTTACTGGGCTCAAGCCCATTTCCATCGTAGCCCATTTCTTCCAAAGTTTTGGTTCACTTCTCTCTACTAAAAGACTCTTAAGTAGATATGGCAATCGAACTCAGACTCGATGAGTAAACCCAAAACCCGACATATATGGGATGGGTTTGGGGTCGGGTAATTGGGTTTAGGAATTGTTTTTTTTTGTGGGACGGGTTTGGGATTTGATGATATACCCGTTTGCCTGACCCCATTACCCGATAGTGTACCCGATTATATACCTAATATAATTTATATATATAATATATCCATTTTTTTTTTCATTTTTTCTTGTTACGGTAATTGAAAAGTCATTGAATGATATACACTTTCATTTTTTAATCCTTTGGTATAACTATTATGAAATATTTAGATTGTCAATTTGTTATTTTGAGCTAACAATCGTACAAAATTGACATACACTATTTTTGTCATCTGTGCAATTGAGTAATATTTTTTATATACATTTAGGTATGTTATTTTAAATACACTCTAGTTGTTTGATGTATGTTTATAGTGATAATGCTCTATATAACTGATTAACTGTTACCCGATCGATACCCGACGAGTATGGGTTGAGTATACCCAATGGGTAATTATTTTTGGATTAACGGGTTTACCCGACCCGACGGGTATACCCGATGGGTTTTGGGACAGGTTTGAAACAAACTTATCTAACCGAGTTTGGGGTTAGGATTACCTAAATCCGTCCCAATCCCGACCCATTACCACTCCTACTTTTTAACATATTGATAATTTGAGTTTTATGAAACATATGTTGTTTTTAAAAATTTACAGTTGACTAATAAGCATAAATAAAAGTGTCATGTTACTTAATAGACGAAAAATTGGTGGACAAACATCCAAGGAAAAATGTATGTTATTATTTTATTAATTCATGCATTTTATAACCCTTTTGCACTATAAAATCCCATGCATCTATTACTCTTTTATCATAGGCAAAAAATGGCATTTTATCAACAATCAACACTTTCTAATGTATGCATCATCTTCAATATTTTCATACAATTTTGTATCACATTTCTAACTTTTTCTAATAATTTTAATCTTCATATGTAGCATTCGGTTGCGAGATGGTTGGTTCTTGGATTAATAGCGCTTTCTGTCGTTGAAAGCCGAAGGAATTTGTTGTTCGAATCTTACGCAACCTATGCAGCCATCAACTGCCGTAAGCATACCGCATTTTTGACAGATTTTGGTGGCGTTAGTGACGGAAAAACATCAAATACCGCAGTTTTTCAAGCCGCGGTTCAGAACCTCAGTCAAGTTGCTGATGATGGCGGAGCACAGCTTATCGTGCCGCCTGGAAGATGGCTCACGGGTAGCTTTAACCTCACCAGCCATTTCACCTTGTTTATTCAATTCGGTGCGGTTATTCTTGCCTCTCAGTATGATATATAAGTAATGTAACGAGTTTGGATACGTTTTACTTTTTGTTTTCAGTTATGGGTTAGTCATTGTCTAAGATAAGTTCACAAAATCGAAGATATCATACCAGAATGGTGCATTTTGTCTTGTAGTGGATTTAACTACTACAAGACAAAATTTTGTACAACTGGCATGTTCAGTATTGTCAACTATGACTGAGTCTTTACTTTAGATAGCGACTAACCCATAATTTAAATAAAAAGACCCAATTTGTCATTATGCATTTTTAAAAGAGTTAACTGTCATTTTCGTCCCTGTAGTTTGTCCGCTACGCCAGTTAAGAAAAAATTGCAAATTTTACCATTTTCGTCCATGACGTTTTTAAAACATGCCAGCTCCGTCCAAAAAAAACATGAGTTAACTGCTGTAATTTGTCCAATTATTCGATTCAACCTTACTTTTTTGGATGGAACTAACATGTTTCAAGAATGTCAGGGACGAAAATGGTACAGATTTGAAATTTGGCCTAAACTGATATAATTGGATAAACCACAGGGACGGAAATGGCAGTTAACTCTTTTTAAATTAATCCATTTTTTGGAACAAAAAAAATAAAATAAAATAATAATAATAATAAAAATCGGTTGAACCATCAACGGTTTTCGGCTTGATCAGGATGCCGGAGAGTATCCGCTTGTCGAATCGTTACCTTCTTATGGACCAGGAGCAAGATTTAGCAGTCTGATAGGTGGATCACACCTCACTGATGTTGTGGTTACAGGTATATCTATATTTTTTACAACTTTAAACCTATATTGTTACCAGGGGCGGATATAGCTTTTAAATTAGGGTAGCCCCCGCTATCGCTTGACGCTCCGGCAGTAGTGTAAATTTTGGAAAAATTTGACGTTTTTTCGATTTCGTTACTTTTTTTTATAACGTTGCCCCTATAAGGATTTTCTAGATCTGCCACTGATTGTTACGTTCAATTTTAACATTTTTAGAAGACAGTAATTGGTTTGTTTTAATAAATGTTGTTTTGTTGTTGAAGGTGACAATGGCACGATTGACGGGCAAGGTTCGGTATGGTGGAAAAAGTTCAACCGAAAGAAGTTAAGGAACACAAGACCGTACCTTATCGAACTAATGTACTCGAACCAAATCCAGATTTCCAAACTCATATTGATTGACTCGCCTTCGTGGTTTGTTCATCCTGTTTACAGCAGGTCAACCCGTCAACCAGTTTTTAAACGTTTTGTATGGAATCTTTTTCTCAAAATCTAAAACGAAACGTTTTATTTATGTACAGTGATATTATTATTCAAGATCTAACCATTCGTGCACCCGTAGATTCTTCTAATACAAATGGAATCATTCCAGGTTTGAATACAATTAGCCCTTTCGGTTACATTTTTTCTTACGTGTTTTAAAGTGTTTTACAGACAAACAGTGAGAACGGTATAGATACATATATATAAGACGATTATGTAACTACATAACTGCATTTATCCGTCCGTTATTCCATATGATTTGAAAACAAATCAACTTCTAAAATCTATGGGTGAAGATACTGGTTGGGTTGTGTCGGGTCGGGTCAGATCGGGTCGCATGGCTGAGTACACCCACTAATACTTTATTGTCAGTTTTGTATGAAATCTATAAATGATTATAAGATCAGATATGATTAAATGTAAACCTTATGTCATGATTTGTTTATTTTATGTTTTTTTTTTTTTGGTTTTTTCCCTTTTTCTACCCTTAACTTTCAGCAAATTGTCACTTGTACCCCTTAGCTTCATAAAAAAACTTTGTAAAATATCATTTTAACCCCCTCCTGCTTATTTTTATGTACGTGGGTCACGTATAAAACGTTTCCGTCCTTATTTTTATGTATGTTTTCGGTTGGTCTGCGTTTTGGCAATACGTTTTCGTGCTTATTTTTATGTATGTTTTCAGTTGGTTTACGTTTTATCATATATAATACGTTTTCACTAGACAGTATAAATTTGAGTTACTTTACGTTTCAACTCTACCGTAACGTGTGATACAATTTTTTAACTTAAAAAAATACAATTTCCTTGTGGGCTTTATTTAAGTGCATTTCGGTATAAATTCCAATTTAGTTTACATTTTGACGTAAATTTAGCTCGGTAATGAGTAAGGTGAAATATATTACGTTTTCGTGCTTATTTTATATATGTTTTCAGTTGGTCTACATTTTGACGTAAGTTTTGCTTGGAAACGAGTCGGGTCAGATATTTGACGATACAAATTCGAGTTACTTTATGTTTCGACGCCGCCGCAACGCACGGCGGATCAAAATTCTAGTAAAAATAGAACATAAACACATTTATTTGCCAGTTTGATCATACAAATGGGTCAAGTACCAGATAATGTATTTTCTTTTTTCCTTTTTGTGCAGATTCTTGTAACAATGTAAAGATTCAAGATGTTAATGTGGTGTCCGGTGACGATTGTGTAGCCGTGAAAAGCGGGTGGGATGAATACGGGATTAAATTTGGGGTGCCTACCGAACAAATGATCATAAGAAGACTAACTTGTAAGTCCCCTAACGGTTCAGTGATCGCACTAGGAAGTGAAATGTCGGGTGGCATAAAAAACATTAGAGCCGAAGACATCACCGCTATTAATTCTCAATCCGGGGTTAGAATTAAAACCTCTCCCGGAAGGGGTGCATACATTACTGACATATTTGTGGATGGAATGAATCTACAAGCAATAGATTCCGTTTTTTGGACCACTGGGTCCTACGGGGAGCACCCTGATCTAGGTTTTGACTCCATGGCACTCCCCGTAGTTGACCGGATTAATTATAGAAATGTGGTGGCTGAAGATGTGAAGATGGCAGGGAATATGAGTGGCATAGATGGTAATCCGTTCACCGGGTTTTGTTTATCAAATGTGACCATTGGGTTCGGTAAGCAACAAGAAAATCGATTATGGAATTGTACGGGTGTATCTGGAGTTTCGAGTAATGTGACACCCGAACCATGTGATGTTTTAGCGGATAAAGGTCCGAGTGATTGCGAGTATCCACCGGATCCGGTGCCAATTGATGTCCTTGAGTTGAACACTTGTTCTTTTAGTACTATAGGCTAAATGTTTTAACAAATTTGTGTTTAAAGTTATAATTGATATACATGTTGTGTCATGTGTGACATTGCCCTCCCTTGACTAGGTTTAGTGAAGTGTATGGATGTAATCATAAGGTTTTGAATTTCATTTGTGTACTTGTGAACTTTCTAGGATAATATTTTCAAACACTTTTTTTTCTCTCTATAACTTACATTAAACAATTTGTACAAATTAGTATGACTTTTTTATTAATTAAGATCTAGCAACGAGCTAGAGCAAAATGAGACAAATCAGAAATTAATATAGGGTAAAGTTCAAATAGTCTCGAAGAAATAGAAAGTCGTAGAAAATGTATCAAACAGTGGGTGTCTCCGTGCTACGCGACGGGAACTTGGTATGTATCAGTTAAGTTCATTACGGTACCGACACTCGTTATGGAAACCGAAAGATAAAACCCAAAATATAAAGTCTTGATATGCCCCAAAAGGGTATCAAAGCATGTTTGTACATCGATCAAAAACCATAATTCCTAATTTTGGTACAAGTTCTGATAATACCGATACTGGTACCATGTTTGGTCTAAATTGGTTAGTTTTTCATGTTACCGGTACATTATCAACAAACTTTATTCTCAAACATTTCCGTTTTCAATAAAAATTATATCGACATGTTGAAAAAAAATAATCATAAATGCATACACGTCTATCAACATATAATGGTAATAAATTGTAAAATATTGATGATATGTTGAAACCTATTTGTAGCAAGTTAATTTTCTCCGTATTTGTCGCTTAAAAATATCTATAGATAAATATGTTTTGACCATTAATGTGCACTACACAAGATAATTAAATATAATAAAACTAAACACATTCAACTAATGTCATGATTCTTCATACCATATCATTCAAACTCAAAAACAAATATAATAAGTTACACGTCTATTCACATATTATGCCATATCATTATAACATATCCAATTATTACAATTTGATACGTTTACACAAGTGATCACAATATCATATCCCCTTGCACTATTTGCATGTTAATCTTCCCCTATAAATCCGTTACATCTCACAACTCTTCACCACAAAAACAACCATGAGGCTCGATCAACGATCCGCAATCGCAACCGTACGTATCTCCACTTCTCTTCAAAATTTTACGCGCGTAATTGTAATTGTTTGTATTGATTATAACTTACTTTTTTTATAGTTTTATAATGATGATACGTTATATACTAACCACATTTACACAATACTACCTCTAACTATATTCCGTCTAATATATCATCTTTTGTAGAATCTTATAACAACTTTGTTGATGCTCGTATCGATAACCGCCTCAACCGTTAACTGCCGGAGACACGTATCTGACAGATCTGACGTCACCTACTCCGCAATCAACTGCCGTAAACACACGGCGTTTTTGACGGATTTCGGCGGAGTCGGTGACGGAAAAAAACGTCGAACACCGCGGTTTTTCGATCGGCGATTCAGAATTTAAGTCAGTTTGAAAACGACGGTGGATCGCAGCTTATTGTGCCGCCGGGGAAGTGGCTCGCCGGAAGCTTTAACCTCACTAGTCATTTCACGTTGTTTATTCAGTTCGGTGCGGTTGTTGTTGCTTCTCAGGTATTATGTTATACGTGCTGGTAATTCCTGACCTGTTTAGTACACAATAAAGTAAAAAGTGTGTTATAGAGTACATGAGGTATAAAATTGTTAAACGAGTCGTATTCGTGTTTGACTGGTAGGATGAAGGAGAATATCCGCTAATTGAACCGTTGCCGTCGTATGGGGCCGGTCGAGATGGACCGGGAGGAAGGTTTAGTAGTTTGATAGGTGGATCACACCTCACTGATGTTGTTATAACAGGTATATTATCATGCATTTTAAATGTTAAAAAAACTATTGTAGGTTATATAAAAGACTTGAAGGATTTACAATGGACTATTTTTTTTTGGAAATTACTCAATAAAACGATTTTTTCTATTTTAAATTATTTTATATTATTAATTAATTAGTTTAGTGTTAACTTTTTTTAATGCTTTCTTAGACTAAAACTATATCCTTTAATTAGTTTTTTTTTTACTATTTTATAAATTTATCTTAAAACCGCTTCGATATTAACTGATACTACGCTTCGATAGTAACTGATACTAATATTAACTTTTTGTATAGCGAGTGCGGTATGGCAATAAACTGAATTGAAACAACAGAATTCCCGTAATAAAGTTTAATTAATATATTCTCTAACGCCATGTAGCATGCATCTCAATCCACGCATGTGAGATGATGTGGCAATTTTTAACACGTGCTACACACCACGCCTCAACCACGTGACTCATGGCAACAACCAAAACACAGATTTTTTTTTTGTTTTTTAATTAGCAATTAATCAAGCTCTTAAATTTTTGGTAAAAACTGACATGACGCTGAGATGGCAGTTTTTCAATTGTGATGTGTGAAAAGCCCGCACCATAGCCTAATGGTGTTGGTTTCTAGGTAGTTCACTAAATTGAGTTGCTAGTGAAATGAGTGGACACAATTGGAATCTGCTAGTCAAATGAAAAGACTTAATTGGCGTCCGGTAGTCAAACTAGCAGACTTATTTTTTGAGTTTTGTCAAGTTAACGTACTTGACAAAACTCAAAAAATTAACTAATGTGTTCCTGATATGTGTTCTTGAAGGCGACAATGGCACGATCGACGGCCAGGGCTCGATTTGGTGGGACAAGTTTCATCAAAAGAAATTGAAGAACACAAGACCATACCTGATTGAGCCAATGTACTCAAATCAAATCCAGATATCTAACCTCACTCTAGTCGACTCGCCTTCATGGTTTGTCCATCCGGTATATAGCAGGTTCGTCCATAAATCATAATACATCGATCCATAGTTGTCAATAGCGAGCGTAGCGATCGCTATAGTTCGCTACGTAGCATATAGGTCTAGGCTCACTATTAGGGTTGTAGCGATAGATAGCGATAATAGCAAGTGACAAATTATTTTATTTTTTGTTCTTTCTAAAATAAATAGCAATTAAATATAGCTATAAAATAGTTGAATTTAGGTTTTCGGAAAATATACATGTAAAATAGCATATATACAAGGGTATTTTGATATAATATAAATATAAAAATTAAAAAAAAAATCCAGTGTATCGCTATTTATAAAATAGCCGCCCGTTGTTTATACCTATTCGCTATATAGCATATAGATACTTTATCATTATTTGTCGCTATTCGCCATTAACAACTAAACATCCGTCATCATACTATCTATTTAATTTTGATTTCTTTTGATTTAAAATCTTTCTTAATTTATTTCAGTGATATAATTATCCAAGATTTAACCATTCTTGCACCGGTGGATTCCCCTAATACAGATGGAATTAATCCAGGTTTCATTAAATTTTTATTCTGGATTTTTGATACCTCTTTTCTCTAGCAAAAAAAAATCAGTTTTTATAAATTATATAGTGAATATTATTTTTGCAGATTCTTGTAAAAATGTAAAAATTCAGGATGTTTTCATCGTGTCGGGTGACGATTGTGTAGCCGTGAAAAGCGGATGGGATGAATACGGGATTAAATTCGGGATGCCTACCGAACAAGCGATCATAAGGCGATTAACATGCATTTCCCCCGATAGTGCAGTGATTGCACTCGGGAGTGAAATGTCGGGTGGCATAAAAAACATTAGAGCCGAAGATATCACGGCTATTAATTCTGAATCCGGAGTCAGAATTAAAACTGGCCCCGGTAGGGGAGCATATGTTACCGACATCTTCTTGGACAAAATGACTTTACATACAATGAAGTATGTATTTTGGACCACGGGTGCATATGGGCAGCACCCGGATCCAGGTTATGACCCGAAGGCACTCCCAAAAATTGACCGGATCAACTATAGAAATGTAGTGGCGGATGATGTACAAATGGCGGGAAATATGGGCGGGATTGAGGGTGATTCGTTTACCGGATTTTGTTTATCAAATGTTACTATTGGGTTGAGTGACAAACCAAAAAAATTACAATGGAACTGTACTGATGTTTCCGGTGTCTCGAGTAACGTGACACCGGAACCATGTGATGCTCTGGTGGATAAAGGCACGATTGAGTGCGAGTATCCATCGGATCCGGTCCCGATAGATACTGTTCAAATGCAGACTTGTTCTTTTAGTACTCAAAAGGTACTCATGTAAACTTTTTTTTAATCTAAAATAGAATATTGGAATTTCGCTTTGTGTAATATTAAATAGTTAGTAACGAAAATTTAGAAATTATAAAATGATATTTTCACATAAAATATGGTTGAAATAAACTCTTTCAGATTAATATATAGAATACGAAGGGGTAAATAAGATATAAGAGATATAGAAAAAAAAACTTGGCCTCACAATATTATAACACGTGATGCAACACGTTATTTATTTATTAGGTATAGATATTCAATACGAAAAAAATTAGTTTATTTAAGATACTTTAGATGTCGTCGACAACGAAGATGAGGAGGGCGACGATGACAACGACCATGAGAACAGCAACGTGCTAACATTTACTATATGCAACTTTTTTAATGGCAAACACACACCCTTTAATTCTACTCTCGGTTCTATACTACGTCTACTTTAAGATTCAAACCTCCAGTGTTTGCACACCTTAATACCACTACGCCTGAGGAGTAGAGTCCCCTTGGTACCAAATAAGTTACTGAAAACAAAAGTTTATAGCTTATTAATTTCATAACATCATGGTCCCGAGAAGTTGAGTCACTGGATATGTAACCCCGTTGCTAACATCTAAATGGGCGTTTTCCCCATACGGGCGTTTAAGGACTTTTCGAACATTGGGGAAAACATCCATTTAGATGTTAACAATGGGGTTATATTTGTAAGATAAACCCATACGGGCATTTTCCCCAACATTCGAACGAGTCCAGGCACATATTGATAATTCGTAAACGTCTGAACAATCCTCAAATGAGACAGAGAACAAAAAACAACCAACATATGAAAGCTCAATAGTAACTAAGGAATGTTGATAATATCCATACACAAGATCAAATCATCACTATAAATAATGTATGATAGTACATGACAGCACGAGCAAGATCACAAATCACACGCAACATTATCTTTATATCTTGTAACGGCTATAGTATTCGACTAACATGACAAGAACATTCCTTATCCAAATGATGTATACTTTTTTAGTTCAAGTTCATTTATAAGCTCGAAATGTAATATGAGAGAAGTATGAGTTTACAGTAAGCTTTAAGATCTATATATACGTGTATTGGAACTGTTACGAAAGCAAAGAATGCGTGTACGTTCACGTTGAGAACTTGTCTTAATTGGTCATAGGGGTTCTTGTGAACATTTTCAAACTATTTAACTTCTCTAGTCAAGTTCAGGTATGCATAAGCAATATATGAGTATCATTGAATAAGTTCAACTTCAACTCAGTTCACTTACACTTTGGATGAAAAAAATTTATGCATTTACTTAAGCTTATAATATGTTAATTTGAGTTGTGACTTATCCTTTATCTCAAACGAATCAAATAAACCCGTTAGTCCGTTACCCTAGCTACCCGCCTATCCCCCATCAAAAAAGAATGTGTAGACGGTTTTAAGAATTGTAAAAGTGTCTGTAGGTGGTTTTTGGGATTCTTTTGGTTTCTAGGGAGTCTGCTACTTCCATAAGCGGACTCCGTAGAAACCAAAAGCGGGTTACTTGGCACATATTGTCCCTGTGTCAGATCTATTTAGAGTCCGCGTATAGAAGCATCAAACTCCCTAGAAACCAAAATATTCCTAAAAACCACCTACAAATGTTGTTACGATTCTTAAAACACCTACACTAAAATATGGGTAAAATGCTTTTTATGTCCTTTAAGTTTGAGCAAAATTGCATGCGTTGCCTTTTAACTAATAAAATTACATTGGATGTCCTTTTGCCCTAACCCAGTTAGTTTTTTATATTAACTCTTAAGATGTGCCACTCACATGAGGGTATAATGGTCATTTTTCAATTAAAATACATCTTCCTCTTGAAGTTTCGCGGGTAATTCTTTTTTGTTTTTGTTTTAGTTATTAAGTGAAATTGACCATTATGCCCTCATGTGAGTGACACATGTTAAGAATTAACAGAAAAAAGTATCTGGATTAGCGCAAAAGGACACCGCATGATGAGAAATTGTAACATAAAGGACATCTAGTGTAATTTCGTTACTTAAGGACAACACCAGTAATTTTGCTCAAACTTAAAAGGACGTAAAATGCAAAAGAACATCTAGTGTAATTTCGTTAGTTAAGGACAACGCCTGCAATTTTGCTCAAACTAAAAGGACGTAAAATGCAATTTACCCAAAAAAAAAATTCACTCATCTCTACTCTGTTAACATAAGTTATTCCTTTTCTAGCTTTAGAATAAAGTCAGTTTTGTAAGGTGTAGGAAGAAATTTATATTTTTTAGAGAAAACATAGATAGAACCTTTTGAAATCTGCTTATATATTCTTTATTAAAATTTTAATCTATAATTCCATACTTCATACTACATTAAGATCCAGAACCGCGCAGGCACATTTTTTCGATGGGGGACGACAAAGGTTTCTTATGCGGATGCAGCTCTATCTGATACAACTTTGGCCATAATTTTCCGGTCACTGCAACAGCAAAACCACATATACTTAGTAGTTGATATAACAACACACACACACACACACATATATAGTGAAAGTGTATCGTACAATTTGCCTTAACGTACGAGCGTACGCGATGGCAAGTGCGAACGTTATAACCCCAGAAAGGAAAAAAAACGCATGTTGTAAAAAAACAAAGATAGCATGTTAAAAAAAATCGCATGCTAAAAAAATCGCATGTTAAAATTAAAAAAAATCGCATGTTGATACTGCATCTCGTACGTAGCGTACGTTAAAGCAATTTGTCCAATAACCGGCCTCTCTCTCTCTCTCTATATATATATACACATACGAGGGCTTAGTGCGACAACTGCAAAAACAGATCTAGTAAATATATGTGTATTTATCAAAATCTAACATGGCTGTTAAAATACATCATGGTTATGTGATGTTGAATTTATATATGTATATGTGCAGAAAAAGTTGTTTTTTTCATCTTTTTATAATCATCCAAACATGTGTAAATTAACTGTAATTCTCTGATCTACACATATTATCTGATCTTACTTGTAGAGGATACTGGTGACAATGCAGAGGTTAACTAAAAGAAACTAACCGAAAATTCGATCGTTATCAGCATCCCAGGCTATTCCATTTAAGACATCAATCTGAAAAACAGTAAATTAGATGAGTAACAAATGAATAAGCAACTGTAATTAGTAAATTCTTTTGACTGATGTGCAGACCGGTTCAATAACATATACTTACTGTGTAACCTTCGCGTATCAATCCTTTGCTAAAAATAAAAATAAAGGCAAAAGATTAATACTTATAAAAAAATAAAGAGTAAAATGCCGTAATGGTCTCTGAGTTTACGCCACTTTTGTCACTTCAGTCCAAAAATGAAACTTTTTATATCGCGGTCCCTGAGGTTTCATTTTTGTTGTAGTTTTCATCCGATTGGCAAACTGGGTTAGAATTTTCTGTTAACTTCTCCCCCTTTTTGTCGTTTTCCTCATTTAATTAAAATATATTGTCATAGAATGACAATTATGCCCTTAATTTAAATGAGGAAAACGACAAAAAAGGAGAAAAGTTAACAGAAAATTCTAACCTAGTTTGCCAATTGGATGAAAATGGCAACAAAATGAAACTTCAGGGACCCAGATACAAAAAGTTTCATTTTCGGACTTAAGTGGCAAAAATGACCTAAACTCGGGGACCATTTTACTCAAAAATAAATAAATTAAAAGTAAAATTACTCGTGGTGGCGATTAATATCGGTGGTACATTTTTCTTACCTTAATTCTGGGAGGAGAACCCATCCGGTCACAGTTCCATCTGTTGGTGAGATTCTAACTATGCAATCACTCTGTGAAGTAAGAATGTATTTTAGAATATATAGTTGCAATGCCCAAAATATTAAAAGAACCTTAAAGATAGAAACATACCTGCCAAATGTTTGCCCAAACTTCATTGTTGATGTACTCTAGTTCATTGAGATTGTATACTTCATGATCTTTGTATTTAATAACATGCTCTTGTAAAACTTCACAAAAAAAAAAAAAAACATATGAGACAATGATCCAAAATTTGTTATTATAATCAAACACAAAACAAAGTCTACGAAACAACTAAAAAAAACAAGGCAAATTGGATTTAAATAATCCAATCTGGTTGTTTTTGGCCAATAATAATCCCAACTGAGTTTATTCCCTCCAGTGGTCCAACCTTTTTCATTTAGTTTGTATAATGGTCCGCTGTTTAAAATAACTTAAAGGGGTTAAGATTTTTCCGTATTACAAACCGATGTTTTTGGCCTTTTGATTAGAACAAGGATACGAGTTGATTGATGTAAAACTTACCTCGAAACGGTGCTCCAAACGGCTTAATTTTTGTTAACTGGAAGTTTAAACACACCCATGTTGAAGCACCGTTTCCGTCGTTTGGAGCACTGTTTCGAGGTAAATTTTACATCAATCGACTCATATCCTCATTCTGATCAAAAGCCCTAAAGCATCAGTTTGTAATTCGGAAAAAAACTTAACCCTGTTTTGTTTCTTTCAGCGGCGGACTATTATACAAACAAAATGAAAAAGGTTGGACCACTGTCGGGAATAAACTCAATTACGATTATTATTGCCCAAAAACAGGGATTATTTAAATCCAATTTGCCAAAAAACAAATTTAATGATGCAAACCTTCCATTGTTTGAGGGTTGATTTTATACAAGGTGGATGATCCATCACTTCCAAATAGTACTTTCCCATCGGTTGCAAATCCCCATCCGTCACGCATATGATGACTAAACATCTCAATCTACAACATAAAATGCATTTATATATAAAGATCGCGTGCAAACACATGAACTGAGTTAATAGATGAAGTTGAAGCACATACTTTGTTTAAATTATGTCTGTCATATATGTAACCTGTTTTTGTCAACCAAGTTAGTTGATACAACCTACAAAATCACATAAAATTCAACATTAGCAATGTGACTCTTTGGTTTTAAAATGCGTGCATAATGCGTGATGCGCCCGATGCGCTGATGAGAGCACATCGCCACAGCTGATGCGTTGCATTTATATGATGCGAGAAAATTGTGCGCATTTCGCATAATGCGCTCTGATGCACGCAACATTGTTTCTTATATTTTTTTCCAGATTTTGTGAACCGGGTTCGGTTTTTCAATAATAAATATCTTAGTATGCTTGATTTGAACCAAAAAGCACAGCTCATATCTACTTATTACGTCATTTGTTTTCCTTTAAGCATGTTTTTTATAAGTTTTTATGTATAAATATTTTTTTTATATTTTTTTATAAAGCGCGCATCACATACGTGATGCGCTTGCATCACGCATCAGATTTTTGGACCAAACGCATCGGAGCACATCACGCAATGTAAAACCAAATACGTAACTGATTAAAAGGTTGTTAACTGACCTTTCACCCAAAAGTGTTAAACCCTCACCAAAATCCGTAACATTCATTCTATGCTCGGCTTCAATCTGGGAATAAAAAGAACATCATCAACTTCAAGATTCAAACGCTACAGAAATACGTTTGGTGATCGTTTTTTAAGATCTTTTAACTCATTTTACTAGCAGATTATGCAAAGAGTGTACCTTTGCGGTCTGCAGATTCACTTTTCGAACTGATGACTGTAAAGGAAAATGGACATGTTAATGTAATGAACCAAAGGAAATGAATAATTTTAACCACCAAAAAACAGTTTTTTTTGCCACCACTAGTTGCATATGTGACATAACTTTTCTGTTACTTCTCTTTCATAGTTGTTAATAGCGAGCATAGCGCCCGCTATAGCGAATAGCGTAGCGTAGCGCTCACGTGTCGCCTATATAGCTGCTAGCGACAAATAGCGGTAATAGCGAGATTTTTGTAATTTTTTTATATTTATTTTTGTCAAAATATACATATAAAATATTTCTAAAATTTTCTTCTAGTGTATCGCTAAACATGAAATTGTGCCCGCTATTTCATCGCTATCGCTACGTAGCGTATAGGTTGCTTGTCGCTATCGTCCGCCATTCGCTATCGACAACTATGAATAAACATTACTTAGGTAAACTGGACACTACTATGAATCTATGTTTTAAAAAGCGCGAAGCACACCAAGACGATAGGGTTCCCGGAGCTTAGGCATGAGACAAAGGTGCAGGCATCACATACTTGAGGCACACTTTTTTTTAATAAAAAACATTTTTTGTAAGCATATAACATGAATCTATAATACAATAAGACTCAGAGATAAGATAAGACTATTATTATATAAATGTATATAAATCCTATTACAAATACTAAATAACAAAATGCATTTATTGTACCAATTTAAAATTTAACAGGTTCATGAACATGGAATTTTCAATATTTTTTTTGTTTAACTATCAAAATAAATAATTTCTCAACCCCCTAACATTGTCATTATTCTCAACCACCTAATTATTTAACATTTTCTTAAATTCTCTACTCACTAACCGAGCAACAGATTGTTAACGGCGAATAGCGACAAATAGCGATAAGGTACCTAAATGCTACATAGCGAATAGCAATAAATTAGCGGACGGCTATTTTATATATAGCGATACACTAGAAAAAAATTATTAAAAGTTTATACGTATATTATATTAAAATACCCTGGTATATATGCAATTTTACATGTATATTTAACAAAAACCTAAAATCCAGCTATTTTATAGCTATATTTAATTGCTATTAATATTAAAAATAAAAATAAATAAATAAATAAAGTGTCGCTATTCTCTCAATCCATCGCTACAACCCTAATATCGACACTAGATCTATACGCTACGTAGAGCGCTATAGCGATCGCTATTGACAACTATGCCGATTATACAGCTTGCCTAAGGCCGCCTGACGCTTAGCGCGCTTTTTACAATTGTAACACAGCTGTGAATCATATTTGATACAAAATTTCAACAACTAGTTTCTGTTGTTACTGCAAAAACATTAAAACAAACACATAAGGAGTATGCAGATTGTAAAAGAAAGCAAACTTACGCGTCCATTAAGTCCAGTTGACTCGAACAGTGTATCGTCCCCTCCATATAAAAGTCCCTGCAATTGTTAACTTCATATAAATTTTAGGCAAATTGGATTTAAATTTAAATAATCCGAACTGTTTTTGGCCAATAACAATCCCAACTGAGTTTATTCCCGACAATGGTCCCAACTTTTTCAATTTGTTTGTATAATGGTCCGCCATTAAAAAAACATAACGACGTTAAGTTATTTCCAAATTAAAAACCGATGTTTTCGGGCTTTTGATCAGAACAAGGGTCGATTGATATAAAACTTACCTCTAAACGCCGTTGTTTTTTGCCAATAATAATCCCAACTGAGTTTGTTCCGGACAGGTGGTCCCAACTTTTTCATTTTGTTTGTATAATGGTCCGTCGTTAAAAAAAACATAACGGAGTTAAACCGATGTTTTCGGGTTTTTGATCAGAACGAGGATACGATTCGATTGATGTAAAACTTACCTCGAAACGTGCTCCAAACGGTGTTTCGACGTAAGTTTTACATCCATCGACTCGTATCCTCGTTCTAATCAAAAGCCCTAAAACATCGGTTTGTAACTCCGAAAAAAACTCAATTCCGTTAAGTTATTTTTAACGGTGAACCATTCTACAAACAAAATGAAAAGGCTGGGACCACTGTCCGAAATAAATAAACGCAGTTGGGAAAACAGCCAAAGTTCGGATTATTCAAATCCAATTTGCCTAAAATTTATTGCACTATTTACTACAAATGTCATTTTATTCATCCCAATTTTCTCAACATTTTGAGTTTTCAAAACTGAAATTATCACACAAATTACGTCAATTAATAACAAAAAAAATACAAAAAACAAACAAATAGTAGACAATAAAACAATCAGAATCAAATGCAGTTGGTTATGATCAAAGTGATTATTGACCTGAGTAAAAGCAGTAGGATCGTGAGTGAACTCGTTAACAACTTCTATGGAGTAAATTCGATCACCGTCTTCTTCGGTAACCGATCCGAATGAATTCATTGTTAGAAGTGAGAATACTGTGATGATGAAAACATTTCTGATGGATCCAACAACAGCCATAAGAATGTTGAAATCGAGAGAATGAAAGAGGAGCAGGCGTAGGCGTTTGTGCGTGAGTCCTGTTAAGGCGCCGTATTTATAGGTTTTTAAAAACTCATATGTAAATCATTGCATTCACATTCACTTACCAAAACAGATTTCTAAAATATGATTATTTTATTGTTACGAAATACAATTTATTTTTAATGCCTTAATTTTTTTACACTTACTTAATAAGGAAATTACCATTTTAGTTCTTAAGGTTTAACCCAAAATGTTACTTTAGTCTAAATAGTTTTTTTCCTGTCGTTTTAGTCCCTTGCTTTTATATTTTTTGGCATTTTTATCCATCACCCACCGCATCACAACCTTCTATCATTGTCACCACTTGCATGCTCCGTCATCACCCACCCACCATTTCCACCACCACCGGCCACTTTTTCGCCACCTGCTTCATCAACCAACACCGTCGTCGTCATCGTAAACCAGCAACCACCGTAATCGTTTTCACTGTAAATCGACACACCACCATCCCCATACCATTACACCTGCAAAAAAATGTGGTTTGACCAAAATGCCCCTAAGTTAACTGACTTTTTTTAATGGAGTTAGTGGGTTGGATGAAATGGCAAAAAATGACAAAAGTCATAGACTAAATTGGTAGAAAAAAAACTATTTGGATTAAAATGGTAGAAGAAAGACTTTCTAGACTAAAGTGACAATTTGGATCAAACCTCAGGGACTAAAATGTCAATTTACTCTATTAAAAAAAAGAAGTTAACATCACTTTTGTAAGAGACAAAACACCATACCGTCTATGCATTTAATGTTGTAAATAAAGGAGTAATTTCCGACTCCATACAACAATACTTAACTTGTTCTGTAAACATATCGTTGAGTTGACCTGTTTAATTAAATGGGTTGTGTTTGGATTCACACGCGTAATTAAATAGGTCCCCACTGTTTAACCTATTTTCCCCAACCAACCGATTAACAAGTTTACACCTTTATTACTACCTGCAAACCTGTTTGTTGTCTTGACAAAATTATACGTTTAACGGGTCATGTTTAGGCACACGATTGTGATTATGTGTTGGTTGTCGTTAATGCTTCTAGCATGAAAAAAATTATGAGACATGTTTTGGTAGAACAATTAAACTTGCTAACCCATTAATTTTTCGTTAACCCGCCAACCCAACATCCCATGCTGTAAAGGAGCCTAGCTCACACTCTTTAGATTTGGTAGAGCTCGAGCTCTATATCTAAACCCCGAGCACGATTGGAGAATGTATTTTCAAGATGAGATTTTAAATATTTAATTATTTTGTACGTATAAAGTCATAGTTATGTATGTAAAAATATTTGTTATATATTTCTTATGTTAATTTGTTATGATTAATAAATAATATACTTGTTTAGACTCATCATACAAACTCGATATATATAGCTACCAGGTACCATATTATCATTTAGTCTCGACTTCATCACTAGTTTAGAAGCTCGAGTAATATATATTTTTGTTAAAAAAAAATAGGCATGACACTTGACAATATTATAAATTAATAAAAAATAATAGCATCTTCTAATATCATTTAGTTATATCCCCTTAGATGTTTTCATGCTTGTAAATTTATATGAAAACATGTTAATTTGAACTTAGTTGTATAGGTAAGCCCACGCTTCATGACGGGCAACAATTTTTTTGTGCGATTGCAGCAGTGATTCAGTCGGTATTGTTTCGGTTCGTGATAAACAACACTTGTCATTTTTTTGGTGCGTATTTTTTTGGCTAGCGAAACGTTTATTTTTTTTCTTTTGAGGCTGGTGAATTTCATTTGTTTTCTATTACACCTTACTATAATTACTAGAGGCGGCAATTCTTGACATGACCCATTAACCCGACCCGAACCTGACACGAAAAAAACATGTTTGGGTCGACTAACATGACCCGTTTAAAAAACGGGCCGGTTTCGGGTTGACCCGTATAAAAAACGGGTTGACCCATTAACCCGTTACCATTTGACTATTTAGAAAAAAATTATATTTTTGTTTTTATTTTTTCCGTTTCTATTTTACATGGTTAGTTATAATAATGTTAACGCCCCACTTGCGGCCATGCGCATATAATTTATATGTGTGAGCTATCGGGGGCAAAAGTGAAATTGCACTAATTTTAGCGTTATTTTACTAATTTCATGAAAATAACGTTAAAAGTGGGGGACGGTTAATCATGCATCATTTGGTGGCGTTGATAGCTGAAAGACAAAAGGGTACATGCACTAATCGGTCTTTGTCCTGATTGCTAAGTGTTTTGTGCCTTATGTCCAGGCATGATGCAAAACTAAAATCGAGCCGGAGGTCTCACTGAAAGCAACATCTCTATTCCTACGGGGTAGAGGTAAGGTTGTCTACATCTTACCCTCCTCAGACCCTACCTTAGTTTTGCTATTGGTGGAATTTACTGAGTATGATGATGATGAGTTATAATAATGTTAATTTTGATACATTATGTTATTTATTTGTCACACTCATACTCATCATTAAACATGTTATCGATAACCCGCTTAAAACGCAACAACTCGTTTATAGATCATCAACTTATATGACTCATTTAAAAATATGGGTTAAACGGGTCGGGTTCGGGTTGACCCGAATTTATATGGGTTGGATTAGGGTTGAAATATTTGGCCCCGAATAATAATATGGGTCGGGTTCAGGTTGAACATTTCAACCCACCAACCCGTAACCTGTCAACCCGCTAACCCATCAACCCAACACAATTGACACCCCTAATAATTATTTATCCATTTTTTCCCTACAAATTGATTGCTTTCTTTGAATATGTTCCTTTTATTGAAAACCAACCAATTGTTCCAAAACTTTTAAAATATCTAGTCGATTTGATAACTTTGTTTTCGGTACAATTTGAGGTTAAAATATCTACATTTACTGATCCAGTCGATATAATCAACAAAATCAATATGAAAATTTTAAGATGTATGTGGTTTTAAAACCGTGTGTCGGTTCATCCAGTCCAAAACGCGTTTCTATGGGTTCGGCGGGCAATATACTTGTTTCCAGTTGTTCAAACAGCAAGATTCTAGTGGTTCGGATAGCCAGATACACGTTTCAGGATGTGATTTTGGACCAGCAAAAAAACTTGCAACAAGATCGCAATGACGATTACCGTTTTGATTCAAATCTACCATTGGATAATTGTAACATGTGCATGATTTCATCATTTTTACGTTTACTTTTTGTTTGGCTTAAGGGTCCCGTCGCAGGGACCTGGTACAATTATTTACCAAGTGAGGTGCAGATAAGGTTAACAAATTAGTTTCCAAAAAAACAAATTTGAAGATCACAAAATGTTAAAAGTTGTTTTTAAGCTTTAAATTACTAACTATCAAAAAAAGATTTGAGAAAAATGTGGCGTTATATAAACTCCATTGCTAACTGAAATGAATCACAACAATCAGCAAAACTGAAATAAAAGTTCAAAATTCGACTAGAATCACTCAAAAACTGCTTAAGAAAAGCTTGAGCTTGGCGGTTCACCACCTCCTCCACGGCCAAAACTAGGTCTCGCACCAGGACCCTGCATATTTTACAATTTATTAAATTAAATCATCATACAAACGTGCAACCAGCGATGTAACTTTCTAACACGACCCCAACCTAACACTAAGTTCACATGTTTATGTTTCGTCTAAACTCTAAACAGGTTTAGGTCAGTTTCAGGTTGAACCCGCAAACAAGTTTTAGATAAACAGGTTGACATCAAGTTTGAAGTTTAACGCATTTAACCAGTTTATTCGTTATGAAATCCATGTGTTTGTATCATTTCATAGGGTACTGTGATCAAGCCATAGATGTTAATGTCGAATAGCGACAAATAGCGATAAGGTACCTATATGCTACATAGCGAATGGCGATAAATAGCGGGTGTTGTTTTATACATAGAAATACTCTAGAAAAAAAAGTAAAAAAATTTAATGTATATACACCGTTTTACATGTAAATTCAACAAACACCTAAAATCCAGCTGTATAGCTATATTTACTCGCTATTTATATTAAAAAAAAACTGAAATCCTGCCATTTCATACACTGTAGCCTCCTTCAACCTATACAATATGCTATTCGCTATAGCGACCGTTATTGACAACTATGGATAAAGGCATCAAGCAGACAGATTCAATAGCAAAAACCAAAATCGCAATCACGTAAATGCAGCAAAGTGAAACAACAAAACCAACAATGCAAGCACATTTATAAAAAGAACCATTACCCTGTTAAAAGCAGGCTGGTAATCAGCTGGAGCTCCACCCTTCTCACCACCAAATTCACCGGGAGGCCCTCTAGGCCCACCGCGATATCCATCCCTATCACCAAACCTATCCTTCATATCTCGTTGGTCCACTAATAACACAAAACAAGACGTCAATTAAAAAGTTGTAAACAAGCCGAGCCAGATTGTTTATCTTAACTAGCTAATGTGATATTTTTAAACATACTTAATACACATAAGATTTTAACAGTTAACGTTTTCAATATACACATAATAAAATGCAATATTTATGAACTACAACTTATTATGACATAAAATGCCAAAATGGTCATTGAGCTTAGGTCACTTTTGCTACTTCAGTCCAAAAATGAAATCTTTTGTATGGGTCCATGATGTTTCATTTTTGTTGCCATTTCCATCCAATTGGCAAACTGGGTTAGAAATTTCTGCCATTTTTGTTGTTCTCCTCATTTAAATAGAGGGTATAATTGTCATTAATCATCATTTTATGCCCGAACTGAGTCAGGAACTCCATTATTTAAATGAGAAAAACGACAAAAAGTGCAGAAATTTCTAACCCAGTTTACTAATTAGATGGAAATTGCAACAAAAATAACCTACCCAGATACAAAAAGTTTCATTTCTGGACAAAAGTCGCAAAAGTGACCTAAGCTCAGGAACAATTTTGGCATTGTAGTCTATAAACTTATATATTATATGTGTTAAAAACTGGGTTATAGCTATACTTTTTATTGTACATTATATATTCTAAATTTAGGCTTTAATTTAAACGGAGCCAAACCGAGCCAGCTCAACTCGATCTACTTGTTTAAGCAAGCGAAAATCAAGTGAATCGAACTACAAAATCGCGATCATTACGGCGGGCGATCACCACCAGCACCCATGGACCGACCAATGGGCTTAGCAGACTTCTTAAGAGTAGCAGGCACAATATCCGACGGAAGATTCAAATAAGTTCTAAGAAACTCAATCCCATCATTCGTAAGATACCAATAATAATGCATCCAAGCAAACGTCTCCTTCACATACTCCTTTGACTTGAAACTCTGCATCAACTTAATCACCTGCAAATTCGGCACTTCGATTTCCGGATGCTTTGCCAAATTGTTGTAATATCCGTCGTAAAAACGAGTTCCAAAACCCACTCTGTTTAAAACTTTGGAAATTATTTAAATATTTCGTTACGCAATTGTTCATTTCATAAAATATGTTAGATAACCTTCATAATAAATTAGATAATTAATATATTGATTAAATAAAAAAATATATATATGTATATAATAGGTATATACCAGTAATTAAGAAATTAAAATATAAAATAAAGAAATCAGGGACAAACGGGATTCGAACCCGGGTCCCCATACCCACACACACGGACTTCACCACTGAGCTACACGCACCCATCTGATTTTATCTTAGACCAGATAACTATTATACCGAAACAAGCTCCTAAAAACAGTTCAAAATAACCGCCCAGCAAAGATGTCTGTAACTCCCAAATGCTTGTCAGTTACCATTTCTTCTTCGATTTAAACCCAAGAAAAACTGACGTTCAGTCACGCATTACGACTCAATTCAGTTACAAATCAATGTAATAATCAAGCTTTGACTGGAAACGGACGAAACCGAATTCGTGATTGACACCCACACTTTCATCTATAAATAAGAATCCTTATACCTCAATTGAACTCGTTCACACTCTCAAAATCACTCTAAACACTCGAAAACAAATCCTCTGTGTTCGAAAAACACTTCGTCGGAACTGGGGTGTTGTCGCCGAAATCTCTCGTCGGAATAACAATTCTCTTCTAATCGGTAAAAGTCTATCACTCAAATTTCAAAGTACAGTGTTGTATGTATTATGAATAAATCAAAACAAAGTTCAAATGGTTTTATATAAATATCAGTCGGGTTCTGGGTTTTTGTATTAGGAAGAAGATGATGTCGGGTTAATTGTTTTGTATAATTTAAAACGGATTTTTAAACGAGTTAGACACACAGTCCAGTGGTGGACTGTGTGCAAATTTAAACCACCCGTCCCTGGTTCGATACTGGTGCATGTCCGGTTCTCTGAAAATAAACCCATAATTTTTGTTACTGAACAAGATCGCTGGTCAACAAGTATATTAATATAATATAATTTCAAAATATAACGGGTTAGACACCCAGCCCAGTTGGTTGGGCTGGGTGCAAATCAATACGAAGGTCACGGGTTCGAGTATAGGTATGCGCACCGGTTCATTAATTTAAAAATCTTTTTAAATTAAATAATTTCTGATATATTCTAATTAGTATATATATGTAATTAAAATGGAGTTTATTTCGGGTTAGACACGTAGCTCAGTTGGAAGAGCTGCGTGCACGCAACCGAGAGGTCACGAGTTCGAGCCTCACTACACGCAGCCAATACCAGAGTTGAACCGGTCAGACCTTGTCAGGTCTGACAAGGTTTTTTTTATTTATTTATTTATATTACTTTTTGTATTTATATTTTAGTTAAAAATCAATTAAAAATACATTTTCGAAGGTTTTAAAATCTCAATAAAAACCACAAAAATAACCTAAAAATCTAACAAAAAGTATTAAATCAAAATATTAATTTTTATATATTTATCGAATTATTGCGTTATTATCTAGGTTAGTCTTCTTCGTCGGTTAAATCCTCAATTCGTGCGCACTCTTCATCAATCAAAAAAACGCACCCACTGTGAGTGAATTCTTACAAACTTCCCCTTTTTATTCATGTTTTGGGGTGTATCATGTGTCATTTATACATTTTGTTTATTAATACCCTTGTGCTATTACCATTATAGGAACTATCGTGTGATGTAAATGTTGTTTGTTGTATTGCGAGTTTACATTTTTGTCAAGTTGCGTGCAAATCATTCATTAGGCCCATCAGTTCCTCGTTGGAGACGAGTTGAGCATCAGGTGCCTCATTAGATCGGCTCCGTTTGATTGAGCCTTGATCTCATTGTTCATCATTTGGTATGTGTGTGTGTGCATTAATTGATATTATGTGTTTTGTGGTTTAATTTACATATACGTATACTCATATTTGGTTATGCACATTTTTATTCAAATAACCAATACAACTAATTCTTTCAAACATTTAAATAAGATTCACTCGCCAACTTTTGTTGACCCAAAACCCTATTTTTACACATGATACAGGTGGACAGGTTAAAGCAAGGAACACATAGGAAATTGCCTTAGAAGAAAAATAAAGAAATCATGAAAAATGTATTTGAACATGTTGTGCTTGTATTTTTATTGTAATTTCTTCTTTAAAAAGAAATAATAAATATGAAACTTTATAGTAAATGTCATGAGCTTTGATAAAAACCCAATCAAGCCCCGACTACTGCGGGTCAGGGTGTGACAGATTGGTATCAGAGCTTTTGACTATAGGGATATAGGATAGGTCATCAGACCCTTAGAGCCTATACTATAGTTGATTAGATTTTAATTATTTATGTGGTTACATGCAAACTCATGATGTTTATTTGTTTCGTATTTATTACACACACAAATGCATGCAAACACTTCCACTATCATTTTGTGTGATACTTAATGAGTTATACTTGTTGTCAAACATAACATGCTTACATATACATTCATCAAGCATATTTCAATGTTCACATATTCAAATCATCCTCATATTTTCTTTATTCAATATTTTGTGGTATTTTCGTTTTTCAATCTCCTCAAAGTAAGTTCTACGATGGGCATGTAGTAACTGGAAGGGTACGAGTACCGGTAGTCGAAACGTCCTGTCTAGGTTGGCAATCGTATAAATCCAATATAATGGACTAGTTTGCCTACCTGGGGACCAACGATGAGAGTACGAGTGACCTATTAGGCCAAAGCATACCACACCAAACGTCACATGAACTAACCCCACTTTGAGTCGTCACTGTGTCTATACCAGGACACCCTCCGACCCTATACTTTGCAGTCATGTTTTACGATTTTCATTCGGGTGGCGCAAGTGTTAACAGGCCAACACCAATGTGAACCCTACCAGAGCCCAGTAGTCACGGGGGCCCACATGACTACCAAGACCAAGTAAGGGGACATATGGGAGCCCAAACATGAGCAAAGCCCAAGACATCCTATGGATGTAGCAAATTTATTTTCTTCATTTGTTTTATGAATGTCCATTTCTAAATACGACACATGACACTTAAAACGTCAAACTCATACTCTCGATACGTATTCCTTGTAGATGTCTTCTAGTCACTCTCGTAGAGGTAGGAGATCAGGAAAATTCCGCGAGCGCATGGCTGCCCAAATCGCTCAACAAATGGCCGCCATAATACCCAACATCGTAGTTCAAGTCCAACAAGCCCTTGTCGCCAATCCTATCACCCTAACCAATCTAGAAGGACAAAATGTCGCCAACCCTCCTCTCAACACCACTAAATGCACATTCAAGCTTTCAAAGTCTGCGATCCTCCAAAATACGAAGGGACTGAAGGTGTCACCGCTATCCTCCATTGGTTTGAGGAGATGGAAAACACTTTTATCAATTGCGACTGCCCCGATGATCGCAAGGTGCGATATGCTACCGGTCGTCTTTGCCAAGAGATTGATTCATTCTCGGTGGCTTTAGAGACAAAACATGTGACCTGTGCAGATGTTGTAATAGCTTGGCTCATATCAAGAATATACAAATCGTTAATTCTTTGAGCCGACAAGAGAATCCATTCCTTGGGTTTGTTCGGAGTAGCACTTACCTGGTGGAATACAGAGAAGGGCAAGCGAGGTGCTGAGGATGCTATGACTTTGACTTGGGAAGAGTTGAGGGAGATCATGACAAGACGTTTCTGTCCAAGAAGCGAAATCAAGAAATTAGAAGATGAGTTCTACTCTTTGAAACAAAAGGAGGGCGACCACACCACATACAACAAGAGATTCCTTGAGTTGAATCAGATGGTCCCCAACTTGTTCACTCCCCTCTACCGTTTAATCGAGCACTACATTCGAGATCTTCCTTCAAAAATTCAAGACCCTGTAATAAGTACCACACCTACAACTTTGGAAGCAGCAATGGAGTTAGCTACAGAGCTCACCGAAAACCACATACGGAATGAAGACTTCAAGGAGGGGTAGAAGAAGGATAAAGCATCAACCGAAACCTCAAACTCAACCCAGACCGAATCCTCTTCTCAACCCACTTCTAGGAGAAAACGAGATGGGCAAAATTTTGCTGTCACCTAAGGCAATCAACCAGCTCCACAACCCGTACCCCTCCAAGCTATCCCAATCACTCAAGTAGCACCCAACTCTACTTACCCAAATAAGAAACCTTACATTGGACCTCACCCTCAATGCAACACCTGTTTTTATCACCATCCATCTACCATACTTTGTCGATTGTGTGCTAATTATGGGTGTTATGGTCATTTGAGCAAAACTTGTCGTACCCCTCAAAACCAAGCTTCACCCCCTACCCAAAACATGATCCAATCATATCAACAACCTCAATACCCCATGGTTCCACATGTTCGAGCTTGCTTTAATTGTGGGGACCCTACCCATTTTAGAAACACGTGCCCTCGATTGGTTAACATCATAAACGCCCAAGCTCAAGCAAACCCAGTTAACCAAGCAAATCAAGAAAACCCAGCACTACCACCAGCAAGAGGAAGAGCTTACAACATCAACGCCAATCCTGTTGAAGATAATAACGGCCCAAACGAACAACCCAACTAGCCTTCCCTCACCAAGAGTCAAGACTCAACTCCAACCGTCCAGTTCTTAATGTTTTCTCAATCTTTACGTATCCCTGTTAGAAATTGGAAATTTATGTATCCAAGAATTTTAATGCAAATTGATATTACAGTTTTGTTTTATATCTTTACTCATTGATTTAACTTTCATATCATCATACATCACGATGTATCTCGATCTCATCATTTAAAGAAGTTGGGTTGTGTCTCACTTTTACATAGACTGACCCCTTTATCATAACAAACGAGAGAGGTACTGTCGTCATTCAGTCATGTATTCTTTCATATTTGAGACTCAAGTTTTGGTTGTTGTGTTTGTTTATGTTTTGTAGATTTTAGAATCACATAGAACTAATCATAACTTGCCAATGAAAATTTGACAAGAATATGGTGGATACACCGTTGGTACTTCCTATATATAAGTATTCTTGTCAAAGGATCAAAAGCATTTTCAGGCGGTTATGAGAAGTTCCGTGTAGGTTTTAATATCGTCATGGTTGAAGTTTTTGTTTTATGATATAACCTTATCTTTTCAAACGTATCAATTCTCTCAAAACTCTTATGCATGTGATCATATCCAGTCAAACAACTATGTGTATCAATGTTTCTTATCTTAGGCATCAAAAAGAGATTCTTGTAGCAGGGTATTCAACCCATACTAGGAACGTTACCGCCTCAATCAAAATCCAAACATCGCACCACCCTTTTCCTGTTAAGAGATATTCATATTTTAGTGAGAGTATGTTGGGAGTCAGAACGAAAACCTGAGTTTACTTGAGAACTCGAAGACTCAATGCAAAATACCTGTAATTTATCCCTATTACAACTTCTACCTAAATTTCGGGACGGAATTTCTAAAAGTAGAGGATACTGTAACATCCGTCGTAAAAACGAGTTCCAAAACCCGCTCTGTTTAAAACATTGGAAATTATTTAAATATTTCGTTACGCAATTGTTCATTTTATAAAATATGTTAGATAACCTTTATAATAAATTAGATAATTAATATATTGATTAAATAAATATATATATATATATATATATATATATATATATATATATATATATATATATCTAATAGGTATATACCAATAATTAAGAAATTAAAATATAAAATAAAGAAATCAGGGACAAACGGGATTCGAACCCGGGTCCCCATACCCACACACACGGACTTCACCACTGAGCTACACGCACCTATCTGATTTTATCTTAAACCAGATAACTATTATACCGAAACAAGCTCCTAAAAACAGTTCAAAATAACCGCCCAGCAAAGATGTCTGTAACTCCCATATCCTTGTCAGTTACCGTTTCTTCTTCGATTTAAACACAAGAAAAACTGATGTTCAATCACGCATTACGACTCAATCCAGTTACAAATCAATGTAATAATCAAGCTTTGACTGGAAACGGATGAAACCGAATTCGTGATTGACACCCACACATTCATCTATAAATAAGAATCCTTATACCTCAATTGAACTCGTTCACACTCTCAAAATCACTCTAAACACTCAAAAACAAATCCTCTGTGTTCGAAAAAACACTTCGTCGGAACTGGGTGTTGTCGCCGGAATCTCTCGTCGGAATAACGATTCTCTTCTAATCGGTAAAAGTCTATCACTCAAATTTCAAAGTACAGTGCTGTATGTATTATGAATAAATCAAAACAAAGTTCAAATGGTTTTATATAAATATCAGTCGGGTTCTGGGTTTTTGTATTAGGAAGAAGATGATGTCGGGTTAAATGTTTTGTATAATTTAAAACGGATTTTTAAACGGGTTAGACACATAGTCCAGTGGTGGACTGTGTGCAAATTTAAACCACTCGTCCCTGGTTCGATACTGGTGCATGTCCGGTTCTCTGAAAATAAACCCATAATTTTTGTTACTGAATAAGATCGCTGGTCAACAAGTGTATTAATATAATATAATTTCAAAATATAACGGGTTAGACACCCAGCCCAGTTGGTTGGGCTGGGTGCAAATCAATTCGAAGGTCACGGGTTCGAGTATAGGTATGCGCACCGGTTCATTAATTTAAAAATCTTTTTAAATTAAATAATTTATATTCTAATTAGTATATATATGTAATTAAAATGGAGTTTATTTCGGGTTAGACACGTAGCTTAGTTAAAAATCAATTAAAAATACATTTTCGAAGGTTTTAAAATCTCAATAAAAACCACAAAAATAACCTAAAAATCTAACAAAAAGTATTAAATCAAAATATTAATTTTTATATATTTATCGAATTATTGCGTTATTATCTAGGTTAGTCTTCTTCGTCGGTTAAATCCTCAATTCGTGCGCACTCTTCATCAATCAAAAAAACGCACCCACTGTGAGTGAATTCTTACAAACTTCCCCTTTTTATTCATGTTTTGGGGTGTATCATGTGTCATTTATACATTTCGTTTATTAATACCCTTGTGCTATTACCATTATATGAACTATCGTGTGATGTAAATGTTGTTTGTTGTATTGCGAGTTTACATTTTTGTCAAGTTGCGTGCAAATCATTCATTAGGCCCATCAGTTCCTCGTTGGAGACGAGTTGAGCATCAGGTGCCTCATTAGATCGGCTCCGTTTGATTGAGTTTTGATCTCATTGTTCATCATTTGGTATGTGTGTGTGTGCATTAATTGATATTATGTGTTTTGTGGTTTACTTTACATATACGTATACTCATATTTGGTTATGCACAATTTTATTCAAATAACCAATATAATTAATTCTTTCAAACATTTAAATAAGATTCACTCGCCAACTTTTGTTGACCAAAAACCCTATTTTTACACATGATACAGGTGGACAGGTTGAAACAAGGAACACATAGGAAATTGCCTTAGAAGAAAAATAAAGAAGTCATGAAAAATGTATTTAAACATGTTGTGCTTGTATGTTTATTGTAATTTCTTCTTTAAAAAGAAATAATAAATATGAAACTTTATAGTAAATGTCATGAGCTTTGATAAAAACCCAATCAAGCCCCGACTACCATTTCCGTTACGGGTCAAGGTGTGACAATTGTAATCCTTTTTGGCGAAACAAACACCCTCTGTAAAAATACGAACATATATATTCTTTTAGGAATTTCATCAAACAGTGTTCCATTTCATGTAATAATTTATATGAACACAGATATGATTTGGACCTTGAAAAAATACAAACATACAGGGCTGCAAACGGACCAAACGTTCGGCGAACTGTTCGTGAAACATTCAGCGGGAAGTTTGTGTTCGTTCGTCTATTAAACAAACGAACACGAAAAAGAAATTTCGTTTGTTTAATTAAACGAACAAACGTGAACAGAGGTCGCGTTCGTTCGTTTATGTTCGTGAGCGTTCGGTAACGTGTCCGTTTGTGTTCGATAGTTCATTAGTATTTTTAGTTTTCACATTTATTTAAATACTTCAAAATTCCGACAAATTAAATATAAAATAAGTGTCGGCGTATTATACATTCTGATCACGAACGATTATTTGTGTTCGTTTGTTTCCATTTGTGTTCATGAACATTAGTTCGTGCTCATTTGTGTTCGTCAATGTTCATTGACTAAAATTAACAAACAAACGAACACGAACATAAGATCTCGTTCGATAAGTGTTCGTGAATATTTTAACAAAGGAACACAAACAAGGTCTTGTTCGTTCGGTTCAATTACATGCAATAATTTATATGAATCAGATATGATTTGGACCTTGAAATAGGTACTTTGAAATGGCCTTTCGGTTCTTGTCTGGGATAATCTGAAAAAAAAAAGATAAATTTGTGTCTTAAACATGAAATTGGATGATTCTAGGGTTTGTTTTCGTGATTATGATTGCAGATTAAGTGAGAAATTTACCATGGCTGCTGGTTTGAGAAGATGAAGAGATCAGAGGAGATGCAGGAAGCCGATTTGTTCACAATTCGCCCAACATGAGAAACCCTAAAAACCCTAAAATTGGTTAAATATTAAGTATTGATGATTTGGGTTTGGGTGAGAAAAGTGTTAGCCCATTTGAGACCATATCTTAATGGGCTTTTAGCATCTATGTTGGGTCATTACTTTATGGTTTAGTTTTAGAGGTGTACGTTTTGGTTTTTTTTTGGCAAAACTGGTTCGGGTTGTAAACCGGATCGGTTTGGTTAACTTTGGTCAAAACTGGTTTGAGTTGAAATTGGCTCGGTTCATAAACTGGTTGTTTTGAAAAATATTTGAGCCCTGTACAAATCAATTTGGGTCGGATTGAAACCGGTTTTCAAATGGGTTTTTCAAGTTGTTTCGAGTCCAAACTGGATTTAGTAACGAGAGTAGGTACAAATATACAAACGGGTTGATTTGGTGCGGGTTGAAATCGGTTTAGGCCAAATTGGTTTCACGTGTCGTATCGGGTCAAGTTGTAAACCGGTTTGGATTTTTTTATATATGCTTAAAAGTTAATAATCTATCAAGTGTTATGGCTCCATAACCATCAATATCATCACTCACCATGAGGACTTGAATACACACCCATCACCATCATGATCATAGTCATTAGCATTGTCAAGTCATAATCACCATAAACCAACTATCAATATCAAAGAAATAATCATCATCACCGAGAACATCGCCTCCCTTATCAATAAACCCAAAAGAGTTATGAACCCGATCTTTTTCACCATCCCCATCTTCACTACCACGAGTTGTAAGTTAAGTTTGGTTAAAGATTGTATTTGTGTATTGTATTGCAAAAGAGAGATTACAGTAATATTAAATACATAAAACATTTACATCAAGATCCCTCTAATATAATAATACATATAATATCGTCTAATATTCCATCTCAAGCTAAGGTCCGGTGTCGACCCTTAGCTTAGACTTTAAGATGAGAAACCGTTGAGAGGATAACGATTTTGTGAATGAAACTGATAACTGATAACTTCCCTTATGCAACCTTTTCTCTAACAAAATGGAAATCAACTTTTACATGCTTTGTATGCGAATGAAACACCAGATTAGCCGATAAATAGGCATCCTCCAAATTGTCACTCTATAAAGTTGGGACGTATCTCATTGGAATATGAAGCTCACGTAATAATGTTTCAAGCCAAGTAAATTCAGCAACCGTATCAGCTAAGGCCTTATATTCAAATTATGTAGAGGACCGAGACACAGTCTTCTGTTTTTCGTGCAGACATGAGACTATAAGTTAGATCCAAGATATATTGCATACCTTCTCTCGGATCGACAGTCATCTAAGCAACCAACCCAGATTGCATCAGAAAAAAGAAAAAACACTGATAGAATTAAAGTTGAATCTGTAGTGATGCAAGAACTCAACCATTCATGGCTTTGCGATGAAAAATACTCAAACTTGATTGACTAAGCCATTAAGGTTAAATATACAAGATTAAAATGTTTATAAATTGTTCTTATAAGTCTTGGGTCCTTATAACAAACCAACAAGACGAAAATACAAAAGAAATTTCGTGTAGAATTGGGGGATGATAAGAAGAAAAAGGATGGTAAAATGGGTGCACAAGTAGCCAGTTTATAGACTGATACGGGGGGCAAATCACAGCTCATGTATGGGATGCACGGTCCGTTTAAGGCCCCCCAAATGGGCGTTTTGCGACATGTGGCGTGCCACGTCAGCATGGGGCGTTATGCCAATAGAGGCCGTAGTCATGACGCCCCTACCTCATCATTACTCAATTAATAATTTCCAGTTTTTATAATTAATTTATAACTTTATAAAATTAAAAACAATTTCATTAAATAAAAACATTACACTAAAAATTTAAAAAAACATTACACTAAAAATTTAAAAAAACATTACACTAAAAAAAACGGGACGGGTAGAGTGGCTAGCTTGGTTCGTGTCGGCGCTCGAACGTGGAGGAATGAAACCTCGGTTGAAAGGATTCATGGTTAAAAGATTGTAAATTTTTATAAAAAAAGGGGAAAGAATAGGATGAAAGTATGTGAAGTGTGTTGAATTTTTATAAAAAAAATGAGAGATGGAGAGTATTTATTGAGTTCTAAAATAAAAAAGTTTTTTTTTTACCGTTTGACAACGGTCGTTTTTTGAAATCTTGCCCCAAAACGCCGCTATCAACATGGCGCCACCCCCCAAATTTCCACCCATAGCGCCCGCCGTAATAGTGTGGCGGCGCTACGTTAGGCCTAAATATATAAATCTTCTGTCAGGGATTTGCCCAGTCATATTGTTCAGAATTGGGTGCCATATAGGCGTGTTTTGCAAAACACAAGTTGTGGTCAAACTCTTTTGGGGACCACATGCTTTTGTCTTCATTTGAGGAGAAATCACGAGGAGTTGCTATGCACGACTTGTTATTTGGCCACTTTCTTGTCAATTTCTTGATACTCTTCACATAAATGCTTATTTTGTCGTTTGATGGCCCAATTAAAAGTGTTTATGGTTATCTTATGTTTTTGTGTCCTCATTCAAAACAAAGCATCCCTATATATAGGGAGAGAATACAAAAGGATATCCATCCCATACAATTACAGCTACGGACTATTTATATATGGACTATATTTACTAAATATTCACATCTTCTAATAGTCCCCCGCAGTATGAGCGTGGATGAACTCTCAAACTGGATCGAAATTCTTCGAACAGCGTTCGTGGAAGGCCTTTGGTAAAAATATCGGCATATTGTGATGAGGAGGGCACATGAAGGACCTTGATATGACCGATGTGCACTTTTTCTCTTACAAAGTGGATATCCATTTCTACATGCTTTGTTCGCTGATGTTGGACCGCGTTTGCGGATAGATACACGGCAGACACATTATCACAGTAAACAATAGTGGCTGTTTTGATAGGGACCCGAAGCTCAAGGAGGAGGTTGCGAAGCCAGCTGGTCTCAGCAACTACATTTGCGACGCCCCGGTATTCGGCTTCAGCGCTAGATCTAGAAATTGTTGGTTGGCGCTTTGAAGACCATGAGATGAGGTTGTCACCCAAAAAAATGCAGTACCCAGAAGTGGATCGTCTAGAGTCGGGACAGCCTCCCCAGTCGGCATCAGAGTACGCTGTCAGAGCGGTAGAGGAAGAGGCCGAGATGTGTATGCCAAACCCGATAGTTCCCTGAAGACAGCGTAGTATACGCTTGAGAAACAAAAAATGTGGCTCACGGGGGGTATGCATAAACAGACAGACCTGCTGAACAGCATAAGTAATGTCAGGTCTCGTAAACGTTAGATACTGAAGGGCACCGGCAAGACTGCGATATAGAGAGTCGTCCTCAATTAGATCTCCATCGGTTGCGCTTAATTTAGAAGCCGTGTCACAAGGTGTGGCGCATGGTTTACATCCGGTCATGTTTGCTCGGTGAAGAATGTCACGGGCATATTGAGACTGAGATAAGAACAAACCATTAGAGTCGCGGGTAACTGAATGCCCAGAAAATGGTGAAGAGGGCCCAAGTCACTCATGGCAAACTCTCGTGATAACATAGTGATGATAGAGGTCAAGAGAGTATTATCTGATGTCGTCAGGATAATATCATCAACATATAAAAGAAGATACGCCATGGAAGTGTCACACCCCGACCCGCAGCGGAATAGGTGATCGGGGCATGATTGGGTTAACTCGAGAGCTTATGACTTGCTATTACTTGTTTTAAATATTCACTAATTCATATCAGGTGTCTCACAATACAAATAATTCACATAAACAATTACAAACACAAGACGATGTTTATAACAAGTATATTGCACTAATTCGTTTCTTGTTAACTAAGGCCCATCCTATGTCCAATCTTCTCTTCGTACATGTTCACATGTATCATATGTAAAAATGGTTTTAGGTCAACAAAGGTTGGCGAGTGAATCTAAGTTAAACATTTAAACAGTTTGCTAAATTGGTTATTTCAATAAAAATGTGCATGGACCATATATGAGCATATGTATATATAATTAAATCACAAACCACATAACATCAACAATGAACATATGAACATGATGAATGATGAACTTGAGATCAAGGCTCAATCAAATGGAGCCGATCTAATGAGGCACCTGATGCTCAACTCGTATCCCACGAGGAACTGATGGGCCTTAAATGAATGATTGCACTGAAATGATAAAATGTAACCACACATAACCACAACAAACAAATATACACATTAGATCACATAATATCAACAATGAACATATGAACATGATGAATGATGAACTTGAGATCAAGGCTCAATCAAACGGAGCCGATCTAATAAGGCACCTGATGCTCGACTCGTATCCCACGAGGAACTGATGGGCCTTAAATGAATGATTGCACTGAAATGATAAAATGTAACCACACATAACCACAACAAACAAATATACACATTAGATCACATAATGGTGGTAGTACATGTATTTGTATAAATAAAGTAAATTACGACACATGATACACCCCAAAACGTGAATAAAAAAAGGGAATTTGTAAGGATTCACTCACAGTGTTTGCGTTTTTAATCCTTAGTGAAAAACCGCACGAGAATAAGGAGAATATCCAATTGGTAAGCGTGATTTAAGCTAGCAAACGAATGCAACAAAAAAAGTAAACGTTATGCTAGGCATAGCTAAATGAACGAACATGATATGTTAGACTCGTTGAGCCTAACGAGCCGCTACAAGGCTATGAAAAGCCTAAAGGCGAGCCTAAACTAGGCTACCTTAACTAGCCTAATGCTCCTTAACTAAGAACCTAAACTAAACAAATTAAAATAAGAAAGCAATAAATAAATGAATATTAAAAAAAAAACAAAGGAAGGAAGATTACCTCGAAGAAGAACTTTACAAAATGAGAAGAGATTAAAGGGCAACACCTTCTCGTCGAAAGCGGAAATAAAAACTACTACACACCACACCCAAAGGGGTATTGTGCTTGTGGAGCCACCAAATTTGGTTATTCCACTTGTTTATACTCAAACTATGAGTTGCAAGCTATAAAGAACCAAGCAAGGGTATTTATAGGTGTGAAATGAAGCACAAAATGGTGATTGGGGCGATGTGGGATGACTTTAAAACAAGATTTTTGCGTCTTTCAAATCAGCAACAAACACCAAACTTGTTTTCGTGATTCCCGCTTCGTTATAATTCCGTTTCACGCACGGTTTTCGCCTATGTTCATTATTTTCAGAGTACCATCGTATGGAAGAGAGTAATCCAACATCCATGGTGTCGAGAATTGGGCTTAAACCTTGGGTCTTGATGCGGGTCGATGGTTATGTTCTAAAACTTGTGTTTGTGATTCCCGTTACGCTGGAGCTTAGTTTTATGCACCATTTGAACCTACTTGATCCTTAGTATACCAAGTATATCTTGGAGCTTTGAATGGACCAGAATAATAGCTCAAGGATGGAGAAAAGTTAGCAAGAAAGTCACCCGAAAGTCATCTTATGACAAAACTAAGAATATAACATGTAGAGCTTTTTACTTGTGATCATTTACATCTAAACTCTCCAAAACACAATGTCCTATCTTAAGGCATGTATATAATGAAGTTTGAATGATAAGAAGGTTAGGATGTGATGTGTTAGGTATGTTCACGAGGTCTCCAAAGTTTTTGAATAACTTAAGGAAAACCTTAGTTTTAGACCTTGAGATATAGAGGGTTGCTTCAAAATACATGGAAATGAATTTACAAGATTGTCTAAAACATGTATAAGACTATCACTAGATATGATAACATGTATGATCAAAACATAGAATCCAAGACATTTTATTGCTTAAACATTAAACAAAATTACGTGGAATATGAAAACGGATCGAGTTACAAAAACAGGTCGGGTTTTAGGATTCATTCATTTTTTTGACGAGTGTTACAGGAAGTGCCCCAATGATAAATAAAAAGTGACGAATCACAAGTGCTGCTACGAAACCCGTGTGAAAGTAGGTGGTTTGAAAAACGCGTGTACCACGCGCGCGGGGCTTGCTTTAGGCCATACAGCGACTTCTTTAACCGGCAAACATGTGTGGGAAGTGTGGTGTCAACAAACCCTGTTGACAGTCGACGCCGATGGTTTGTGACTTGCCATTGACAACTAACCGAGCTTTGTATCGTTCGAGAGCCCCATCCGCCTTGAACTTGTGGCGAAACAACCACATGCACCGAATAATCGGGATCCCGTCAGGTCTAGGAACTAACTCCCAAGTCTTGTTTTCTTGCAAAGCACTGTACTCATTTAACATGGCTTTAAGCCAATTTGGATCTAGAAGGGCTTTTTGGTGTGAGGTTGGGAGAGGAGAAATAGTAGGGGCAGTTGAAGGGGTGGTGAGATTAAACTTGGGATTGGGCCTGATGATCCCAGCCTTGGATCGGGTAAGCATGGGGTGATTGTTTTGTTGGCTGTGGGTGGACGAGTGGGTCGGTGTAGTAGGTGAGGAGGGCTGCTGTGGCAGCGGGTTAGTAGGGAGGGGGCTGTTCACGGGTGTAGGTGGGTGCGGAATATTGTATTGGTGGGTCGTAGGAGGAGATGTTGGGACGGTGGGAGGAGAGGTGGAAACGGTGGGAGGAGATGAGGGAGTTAAAGGGGTTGTAGCGGACTCGTGGTGGAGGGGGATGGGGTATGGGTCGTCATCCAGGAAGTGGTAATCGAATGAAGGGAGGATAGTTGGAAAGGGAAAATCGGTCTCATCGAAGGCGACATGACGAGAGATATGGACGCGACCAGTATTGGGATCTAGGCAACGATAACCCCGGAAATTTGACGGGTAGCCTAGAAAGATGCAACGGGCCGAACGTGGATAAAGTTTGTGAGGTTGAGTAGCAGAAGCATTCGGGTAACATGCGCAACCAAAGACGCGTAAGTGGTCGTAGGTGGGGTGGCGATGATAAAAGGCAAAGGCCGGGGTGTGGTGATTCAACTTGGGTGTAGGTAATATATTGTGGAGATATGTGGCGGTGTGAAGTGCTTCAACCCAAAATTCGGGAAGGAGACGGGCGTGTATGAGAAGCGCCCGGATGATGTTGTTTAGGCGCCGTAGCATTCGTTCGGCTTTGCCATTTTGGGGAGATGTTTGAGGACAAGAAAACCGAAGAACCATGCCATGTTGGGAAGCAAAATTTTTAAAGTTGTGATTATCAAACTCGCCACCCAAGTCACATTGAAAAGTTTTAATGAGGCACTTAAATTGAGTATGTATAAGTTTGTGCAATTTGGCAAAAGTCGAGAAGGTTTCGGACTTGAATTTAAGTGGGTATACCCAAACATGTTGTGTAAAGTTGTCAACAAGTACCATGTAATATTTGTAACCTGTTTTACTCAAAAGTGGAGAAGTCCACAAATCACAATGACTTATATCAAAGGGAGCAAAAGTAACTGAATTGGAATCATTAAACGGTAAACGTTGACTGTTAGCAATTTGACAAGAAGAACAAACGGAAGGACTAGTAGTCTTATCACAATGAATAAAATTATTACTAGACAAGAAACTTTAAAATGCTAGCGCCAGGATGACCAAGACGGTTGTGCCACGGGGTAGGTTGAGCAGTGGAAACAAGAGAAAAGGTGGGCGGTGTGAGCGGATAGAGGTCCCCGTGCTGTCACGGCGTGAAAGGAAGGTGCCCATCTTAAGGTCCTTCAAAGAAAAACTAAATGGGTCAAATTCAATGCTAACTTGATTATCATGGGTAAACTTACGAATAGAAAGTAAATCTTTTATGACGGTGGGTAAGTGTAGGACATTATAGGTTTTGGTGGATATGGTGTGGATTGAATTTCCAGATCCGTGATTTGGCAATTTTTGTCCATTTCCAACAAGTATAGTGGTAGAAGAAAAAGACAAAGGAGTTGAAAGTTTACCGGGATTAGCCGTGATGTGTGACGATGCTCCGATGTCCATGTTCCAAGTGGTGTCGTGAGAGTTAATTTGCATCATGGAAAGTGACGTACCAAGGTCCGTAGGACTGAGAGCATTAAATGTAGCCGGATCGTGGAATTGGGTCGGGGCAGGGGGCGGCTGGGGCATAGGTGGTAATTGGGCTGATGATAAGCTAAGTGAGCTTGGTTATATTGGGCTTGTGGGTAAGGAGGGGGCTGTTGGTTTGGGGGCCAGGCTTGTGATGGGTAAGGGGTGGGAGGAGTGTGCCAATTGTTATATTGGGCCGGTGGTGGGTGGTGAGGGCCGTAGGTGGGCTGGTAGGGTTGGGAATTGTGAGGGGCCCAATTATAGTTGGTTGGCTGGTCACGGCCACGGTAACCTCGGCCACGACCACCTCGATAGTCGCGGCCGCGTCCACGTGGTCGGTTAGGATCATAGGAATGGGGCGAATAGGTGGGGTAGCGATTGGGTTCATTTGGAATGGGTGGGTTAGTAGGTGGGTTATTGGTTGAAGAGGAGTCAGTATTCGTAGAGGGTACGGGAGGGGTAACAAGGATAGATTGAGTATGGTTTGCCCGGACCGCTTGTCTTTATTGTTCCTTTGAAGACTAGTGCGAGCATCGTCCCAAGACGGGGATGTTTGATTAATAATGGCAGCACTGACATCATACTCGGACGGTAGACCACGAACAAGTTGCATGACCGGTCGTGGTTCGCTCACCGGAAAACCCACATCACCTAGTTGGTCGGCAATTTCCTTGAGTTTTTGGCAATAATCATTCAATGAAGAGCATGCGGCAAGTGTGAGATTTGTAAAGTCGTGTTCGAGCGTAGTAGCTCGTGAGCCTTTATTGTTGAGGCTGGAGACTTGGAGTCGGAGTTGATATCTGATTGGGTGGTGGTCTCTTTGGTAGTCATGGCGGCTGTCGTAACAGGAGACCGGAAAAAAAACGATGAGCGACGGCTAGGGTTTTTGCTCTGATACCATAAAAGTGTTTATGGTTATCGTAATGTTTTTGTGTCCCTCATTCAAAACAAAGCATCCCTATATATAGGGAGAGAATACAAAAGGATATCCATCCCATACAATTACAGCTACATGGACTATATATATATGGACTATATTTACTAAATATTCACATCTTCTAATACCAATTTTCCCTGAAAATTAAAGTAACTAATGTAGAACTTCAACATTGCAATGGATTTTGTATATTTTTATATCGTTGTTGAAGTTGACTTTAATTCTTTGTCTTAGTTCAATCTTCAATATATGTCAAATAGTTGTACAGTTGATACGCAATCAAATTGTAAAATCAACCGTCACTCTTCTATTTTCATCTTTGGTTCGTCTTAGATTGCACCATAGAAGGTCGATGCATGACTCAACCATCCTATCAAGTGTTAATCCTTGTTCAACAAGATTCTATGGGTTTAAATCAGTGTCGTTTGCATTTGATCCACAGTCGATTCGTGACACGAGTGTTCAAGTTTTAAATATAGAGACGATCTATATAATCTCAAGTTTCTAAGATAAGAAAATCATAATTCCATAAAATCCATATGGAAAATTTATATTATGTACTAGTAAGGTATCTTACTCTTTGTGGACTTGCATTTTCCTCTTTTGAGACTCGTTGACCAAACCATTATCAATAGCAAAACACATTTTCAAGATTCTTTTTGAATTTGGGCCATTTACTAGAAGCATTCAACCCTTTTTATTCCAAGTATAATTATGAAGGAAGGTACATGTATCCTTGCACAAAATCCATGTTGGTCCAATGGAATTTGGGTGGAATGTAATGGTGGTAGATTTGTGTAGGCATCACTATTTCATATATAGTGGAAAAAAAGACTTCGTCCACAGTAGTAAGTGTTAGAAGTGGGTTGGGTATTTGGGTCTATCTTCCTTTTGTTAACAAAACAAAAAGAAAAAAATATTGAAAATAATTTAATATATTTTTATTTTATTTTTTTTTGTTTATCATCTTATATAAAGAGATGTGATTAATGCATAACAAAATTAGCATACAAAAGAGACATATGTATAAGTGACTTGCCTTTTAAGTTTGTATGTGTTGTACATAGACAAATGTTATTGTTTAGTTTAGTTTAATGAGTAAATCAAGTTAGGAATAACAAAAAAAGCTTTGGCAAGTTGACTTTAATGAGTAAGGTTAACTTTTCTTTACATCTTTTTGTTTTTATTTTACTTTTTAAGCATGAATTAATGAAAATGTATTAAATTGGTTGCTATTTGTAAGAGTATAATCATTAAATAAGCTTTCTCAACTCATGTTTTTTGAACCGTAGTAAAGAATACTAATAAAAGAAATTTAAATAATTAACCCTAACGAACATACTGTGTCTAATACCCCCTCCATCAACCGGACAATCTGACCAGCTGAAGATCAAATTCAAAAAAATGAGTACATAATAGTTTAGTTATCAAAATAAATAAACAATCTTGATAGGAAAGAAAAAAGTAGCATGGATTGGATAGGGACACTCACGGCCGTGTTTTGCGGAGAGCTTGTGACCATGTGGTGGACTGCGGTATGAAGACATAGGAAATGACGATAAGGTTGCGACAACAAGAAGCACGGTGATAAGGGTTTCAACAAACAAGAACAATGATTTTTTGATAGGTGGTACGGTGGAAAGACTAATGAAAAGTTATAATCCATCCATTAGACAAGACAAGACAGTGGTGCGTAGAAGAACTAACACCCAACATTTTTTTTAAAATACATTGCAAATTTCATAAGATGCGGTTGTTTTATTAAAAAAAATCACAAGACTTGACCAAAATGGGGTGTGTTGACTTTTATTTTAGTTGTGTTGTTTTTTCACATTATGCATTTAGTCAAACCCTTGAGTAGAAGGCATATACCTTTCTAGAATGTCTCTTAAACTTCGGGCAACCTCAGAATGTGGGCCTAGCCATACAAAAGATCTTTTTGGGCCGCTAGAAAATCTTACTTATTTTGCTACAAGTGTTTGATGGGGACCACACCCACTCTTTTTTTTATAGGTGAACTTCACAACAGACGGTTAATCACACCTGCTAGTCGCAGGCCCGTCACCCCACTCACTACCAAGGACTATGTTGTCTAAACCGGGTCCACGCCTTGGTCGAATGTGGCTTGGTTATCCCCGAGAAAATTTTCAGCCCCCTGCCACTTGACAGGAGTTGCACCCTCCACAAGAGTCGACCCTATTGTGAAAGCCCTCTGGAGTAAATGCGCTTTAATAGAAAACTCGGGGTGGCTCCCGGGTTTTGAACTTGTGACCAAGCCTCTACCTGTTTATTACCATGACCACTGGGCTGTGAACCCAGAGTCGACCACGCCCACTCTTTAAGTTTTCCAAAATGTAGGTACTTAGTATTAGTCAATTTATACGGTAACCATGTATCTACTTTCTAGAGTTAAATTTATAAAAAGAAAAGCAAAAAGTGGAACAGAATAAAGGAGGGGAATTCATCGTATAAAAATATTTATAGCTTTTAAAATCATTTCTTACAAGGAATAAAGTTTTCTATATTATGTTTTATACTCATATTTAATTAATGCATAAAAGTTAGATACGAACAAGATGTTGATGAGGACATCTCAACCTAGTCCAACATTAAGAAGGTTGTATTTGCCTCTAAGGGCGTAGCTTTGTGGGGGCTGGAGGGGCGTCCGACCCCCCGAACTTTTCACTCAGTAGTGGAGAGTATGTAATTTTCGTATAGAAATTTTTTGGTATATACTTTTTTGACCCCCCGGTTATATACAATTTTTTGATATATACGTTTTCGACCTCCCGGTCGGAAATCTCAAGTTTCGCCACTGATTGCCTCTAATAACCGTTTTATGTATCTAATGACTTTTTGGTTATGTTACTTTTCTTGTGTGATTCTCCATCAAGATTCTCAAGTTGTTTGATAACTCTTACTTTGATGATCTTGAGATATATATATATATATAGGTGAAGTAGAGAGAAAATCCACTTAAGTTGAGAAAACTTAAGAAAACCATATGTAACATTTTTATTTTTTTCTAAAAAATAGGGAATGTAAGTTACATGTTAATGAACATTTTGTAACAAAAAAAAGCGCCGAATGGTTTTCTTATAACTTTTTTTAAAAATTTCAGTGTTTACAAAAAAATGCTAAAATCTGAATTTTTGTAATTTATTATAAAAAAAATCCACTCGGCGCTTTTTATTTTTTTTGTTACAAACGTTCATTAACATGTAAACTACATTCTCTATTTTTTTTAGAAAAAAACAAAAATGTTACATGGGGTTTTCTTGAGCTTTCTCAACTCATGTGGGTTTTCATTTTATCATTTCCCTATATATATATATATAATGTAAGTATATGGAGAAAACCCTTGTAATTGAGAAAACTTAGGAAACTCAAAGCTCCCGACATTTTTTTATTTTGAAAAAAATCACACATGTAATATACATGTTTTTAAGGGTTTTGAGCAAAAAAATCAAAAAAGCGCCGAGTGGATATTTTTTTAAAAAATAAACAAGTTTTCAACAACGCGACTGTAACATATGTTACACATGAATTTAACATATGTTACACAAAAACTTGTTTATTTTTAAAAAAATATTTGGTCGGTGCTTTTTTTATTTTTTTTGCTCAAAACCTTTAAAAACATGTATATTACATGTGTAATTTTTTTTCAAATATAAAAATGTCTAGAGCTTTGAGTTTTTTATGTTTTCTCACCACAAGTGGGTTTTCTATATATCATTTCCCTATATATATATATATATATATATATATATATATATATATAGAGGATGGATCATGAGAAAACTAGTTTAAATGAGAAAACCAAAAAACTAACTAAAAAAGCCAAAAAAACATATCAATTTTTTTTAATTTTTTTATTAAAATTCGCTATATATATTATATAAAAAACTTTAAAAAAAATAAAAAGACATATAATGCACATGTGCAACATAAACATATAATTAACATGTGTAGTACACATATAGTGCACATGTGCACTACAAGTTTTTTTTTTTTTTGAAAAAAAAAGTTTTTTTATACATAAAATGCCGTGATTTTTTATAAAAAAATTGTAAAAAAAAAAATTCTATGTTTTTTTTTGTTTTTTTTTTTTTTGCTTTTTGAGTTAGTTTTCTAGTTTTCTCATTTATATCTAGTTTTCTTATGATCCTCTCCCTGTATATATATAAATCCACATATATAAACTATTTACATAGAAAAAGTTAAAGTCTGAACGGTGCACTACTTCGACAAGCACATAGATCATCTCTCACAAGTTTTCTACACAACAAGCAATACGGCACCACATACATACACTTCTAATGGTTTTACACACCATTTCCCTACCATCCTAAGACCATCGAGGGTGTGCTCATGCCACATCTAAAAACTTTGACAACCCCAAGACTTGAGAAGGCGACGAACCTAGGTCATTGCTGCTAGTTGAAAGAGAGGTAGAGATGGAGAGACAAAATAGGAATCAATTTGGAAGTGTGGTGCTAAATCCCGATAAGGCGATAATAACCTTAGGCCATTCTTATCCTATTCTCAGTCTCCATCTCTACACACATAGACGCGTTTAAATAAGAATCACTATATATTTAAGAATCAATAGCAATCATTTGATTCATTAGTGAATACATGTATTTATTAGTGAATACACTATGTATGAGGTCACTCATGAATATATGTATTCATTAATAAACTAATTATCATCGGGGGTAAAAGCGAAAGTGCACTAATTTTAACATTATTTTACTAATTTCGTGAAAATAATGTTAAAAGCGGGGGACGGTTAATCATGCATCATGTGGTGGCGTTGATAGCTGAAAGACAAAGGGGTACATGCACTAATCGGCCTTTTGTTGAGTGTTATGTGCCTTATGTCCAAGGCTTGATGCAAAACTACTATTGAGCTGTGGGTCTCACTGGAAGCAACCTCTCTATTACTACGGAGTATGAGTAAGGTTGTCTACATCTTACCCTTCTCAAACTCTACTTTAGCTTTGCTATTAGTGAGATTTACTGAGTATAATGATGATGAATAAACTAATTATGAAACCTTAATGTATGTGTTTATACACTTTTAATAAAAACCCATTTTCATTTAACTCCATGTATTGTGTGTGTGTGTGACAAACACACACGTAGGTGGCAACATGTATGCGTGAGTTTGTGCGTAGGTTGAGTATAAGAAAGCAAATCAAAAGGATGGGCCACTTTTGACATTTGGGCCAAAAGTCAAAAAGCAAAGAACACAACATGTGTTTCCTAGATAACCACTTATTCACCTTTTACTTTGTATATATAGTTAAATCCCATAAGCCCAAAGTCAAACCACCCTTAAGCCACACGCTTTCTTCAAAGTCAACCCTTTTGTGGCGGCTCGTCTTCCATCCTAGTATTCCTCAACAACACGCAATTGTGTTTCCAAACAAAATCCTAAAAATGGATGATGATGAATGGGATTTGCAAGCGGTTGTTAGGAGTTGCAACACCATATCGGCCGATGCGGCTGCTGCTACAAACACAACCACCATAATTGATGAATATGATGATGAGTTTGATGTCCTGGGAAGTGTACCATGTAGCAATGCAATGGACCCGTTTTCGTACTCGGGTTGTAGCGAAAACGCGTCCGAGGGGTTAGAGGAGGTGTATAAAGAAGGGTGTTCTCAACGTCTGACTGTCGCTGCTGCTGTTGCCACCAACACCACCGCGCAACTTTGTGTTGGTGATGAGACACTACATGAGATGTTGAATGCTTGTGATTCAACTTCCACTGAAACTCCAAGTAGAAAAAGGTACGTAATATTTGTATGTGTTACCTAACATTTGTGTCCATGTGGTTTGTCTAATTATTGCAGTTCATGTTAAAATTTAAATTTGTATCATTTTTCCGTCCTTGACATTTTTGAAACATGGCAGTTCCGTCCAAAAAAATATGAGTTACCTGTAATTTTCGTCACTGTGATTTGTCTAATTATTCTTTTTCAAACTTAGCTTTTTGGATGGAACTGACATGTTTCAAGAATGTCAGGGACGGAAATTGTACAAATTTGAAATTTGGTCTGGCATAATTGAACAAACTACAGGGACGGAAATGGTTGTTAACTCTATTTGTATAATATTTTGTTGCAATTCTGTCGCGAAATTAGGGTTTTTTCATTGGAAATTTATTAGAAATGTATAGGAGCATTTTGTTAGAGAAAATAGGCTTTTATTAGTAGTGATTTAATTTCATGAAATAAGTCTTTAATTGGAAAAGAATTTGTTCATTGTTTAAGGAAAAATCAGCAGAAAAAGATGGTGGTTGAATTGACACAAGAGGAATTATGCAGTGATACATGGGCATGGAGGAAATATGGTCAAAAACCCATCAAAGGCTCTCCATTTCCAAGGTTCTAAATATTCATGTTCTTCGTATTTATGGAGTATAAATACTAATATTATTGAGTATAAATATTAATACTATTAGACTAATTCTAAATTGAAAACCAACTTAAGTTGTGTAAACTCTAGGTTGTAAAACTTTTTTTTTAAATAGTGCATGCAATATACATAATTTTAAGCATTTCGAGCCAAGAAAATAAAAAAAAACGACGAGTAAATATTTAAAAAAACTAAAAACGGACATTTTTTCGCCTTTAAAAATGTAACAGGTTACAGGAAAAAATGTAACTTGCCGGTGTTACATATATTTTGCCTTAAAGACGTAACAGTTTTTTTTATTTTTTAAAATAACATTTACTTGTTTTTTTTTTTTTTTAATTTTCTTGGCTCGAAATGTTTAAAATTATGTATATTGCATGTACTATTTTTTCAAAAAAGAAAAAGTTTCAGAACCTAGAGTTTCTAGGGTTTGCAAAATATCCACACCCTACTATTATAAGTAGATATATTTATAGATATATATTTTCATGGGGGTATAACTATAAATATGATTATGCTCTTCATTTTGTGGTTAGTTTAAGTAATTACTTATTTAATTGATACACAACTGGTATACGTGAAAAAATATTGGAATAAATAGCAAATCAACTTATAAGTAAATGGGTTAGTTTGTACATTATTATTTTTCAGAATAAGCTAATTTGATTATTATATGTTAAAATGGATTAGTAATGTAAACTACTCAAAACTTATATTAGCATAACTACTAACAATATATATAATCAGATCAGCAATTACAACTAAAATAATCAATCATTATTAGCATAAGTATTTATATTTAAAATAATGAGATGTCAATGATCCAAATTTGTCATTAAAAAATAATAATTTTTATCGTAACTACTAATGTAAGAAATTTATCGAGATCCGACAAAAGATAATGATTAAGAATTATAGAATTATGATGAGATTTGTCCACGTGAAAGTAACACCCAGCATAAAATGAGACGAATGATGATATTTTAAAACTGTTACTACTGTTGATATTGGACCAATTACCAAAGTGCATTCTATGCACTAAATGATTGAGGCCTGTCTGCATGGGCAACCAAGTATGCTATAACTATGTTTGGTTATTATACATCGTGCACTAGCATCATGCTTGTCATCAATATTCGACAATGATTGTTGAATAATAATAAGAGGCCAATACTCATCTTTGGGGACGGAGTTACTCTAGCAGGAGGGGTAAACCTCGTTTTCATATTGTAAAAAAAATTCTGATTTTATACAACTGATACCTTTGATCCTCCAAAAATATTAATTGGGATGTCCCTGAATTTTTCGGCTAGATCTGTCACTGCTCATATGTTTTTTAAATTTTAAGAATGGTAAGAAAAGGTTTATAATTATAATACATAATACATATACATAACTACACATTAGAAAAAAATAAAAAACCAAATTTCAAACTAAAGCAAACCGTTAAAACCGTCGAACCATCTAAACTGAACTATTTGGATCTCAAACCTGCTAACCCGGCCGACTTGCTACATGGGTTGTTTGGTTTCAAAGATTTATCACACCCAAATAAGGGTGGTATAAACAAAATCTTATTAATACAATGGAAAAAATGCAATGGTGACATTTATGTTTGAGACATCTAAGAAAAGGAACGCATAGAATTTAGTTAGTCCAAGGTAATATAATATTTATTGTGACATTTTCAAGTCATGGATGTATGTTATATTTATTAATGGATGGTTTGTGTTTGTGTTTAGAAATTATTATAAGTGTAGCACAACAAAAGCTTGTGGGGCAAGGAAACAAGTAGAGCAAAGCCATATGGATCCAACCATTGTCATTGTGTCGTATTCGGGAGAACACATACACCCTCCACCCACCCACCGGAGTCCTCTTGCCGGCAGCACTAGGAGCACTAAGTTCGCAATGCCTAAGATACCAACCATCTCGGAGGATGCCACCCAATCCTAAGCACTAGGTGGTGGTGGTGGTGGTGGTGGTGGTGGTGGTTGTAGCGATGACAATGGTCATGAAATTTAGTTGATAGCATGTGTTTTCTAGTTAAAATCCGCATCTTAGTTTACGGACATAGGAGGTTATAAACAATTTTAGAAGTTTAGATCTTATATGCATGTATGTTTAGATCTAAAAGGTAAATTGTTTGAAAAATAAAATAACACACATATTTGAATATAATTCTTTGAACATGTTTACTCTATTATTGCTAAAGTGCCCAATAGCAACTTTTTTAAATTTAAGTTTAGAGGATGGGATGTAGTGTGTGTTTTTAGAAGATTTTTTAAAAATTTGAAGATGGAGGTTACTTTGATGGATGGGATGTGAATGCTCTTACAATACATACAATTGCAAGTTATTGTCTACAATTTTGCCACTATAAACTCTTATTTTATTTTAAGTTATAAATACCTTTGAATTCTTATCGTAAAAATTACTGAGTGATTGCACAAAATTCCAAAATAATTAATCATCGTCGAAAATCCCATGGAAATCCCTTGATGATAACGTCCCACAATTCTTAAAAATAACTGACGACACAAAATCAAGTATGTTAATGCTATGGTTAAAATGTTGAAGACAAGTCCATGACTTTATAGCCTAGTGGCATTTTGAGGATGGGATAAGGCTTTGGGATCAATAAATTATGGGTTCGATTCTCACAAAGGGGGTTTTCTCATATTTATTGGGTTTCCTTCTGAATTGGTGTATAGACATTATGCCTAGTGAGGATGGATATGATCGGGTGGTTCCGCTGGAGGCACGATGATACTCCAGTGGTCCAAATTTGCCGTTCAAAAAAAAAAGTTGAAGACAGAATCTGATTTTGCTCATGAGTTAATAATGTTGTCGAATATGTGTTTATGTTGATAGACATTGCTACCAATGGTAATGTTCTTACTAATAAGAATGTTTCCAGTTATGGAAACTTTTCATGTTTTTTTCAACTGCTAACAGAATTAAGCACGAGTACTTTCGGAGTATCAACTGGATCAAACGGAATCCTGTAAGAAAAATAATTGTTTTTTTTTTATCACGTATAGATCTTTGGTAGAATTAGTTTAAGGAGCCCTGTAAGAAAATTAATGTAACTGTAAATCCTAACGATTTATAACTGATTTTTTTGTTGCACTGTTGAATCATTTGTTCTAATGTTTTTAATTTTAAGATACATATGTGTTCTTGATAAACTAAACCAATTAAACTTTCATTTCTATAGCTAATCAATTTTATAAATCAAAGAGCATGGTATTAGTAATTCATGATCCAACAAAACTTTGTATAGAACTTATAAAACTTTATAAAAGATAGGATATGTCATTAAATAGAAGGTATGGAGGAAAGGTTTGAATCCGTACATGAGTACAAATTAAACATATAAGAATGGAAGGTATATAAGAATGGAAGGTACGGATGGAATGTTTGAATCCATAGGTGAACACGGATCAAACATATAAGAATGACAGGTATGGATAGAAGGTTTAAATTCGTAGGTGAGTACAGATCAAATGTATAAAAATGGAAGGTATGAACGAAAGGTTTGAATCCGTAAGTGGGTACGGACCAAACATATATGAATGGATGGTATGAATGAAATTTTTGAATCCATAGGTAAGTACAATTCAACACGTATGAATGAAAGGTAAAATCCATAAAGAAGTAGGATCGGACAGAAGTGAAAGATGAAATGTGTTTCCCTCTCTAACTAAGGTAGATATGAACCTCGTAGATTCGTGGTATTAGTAACCTAGTTGGGATACGCATGTTGCGTGATTTATAAAAAGCTTATATGAATATGCGTGGAAATAGGTCGTAGCTAATTGTTGAAATCTAGATAAGAATGGTGACCTAGTGAAAAGTCAAATGAGTTAAATGGGTAGGTATAAAGCAAATATTAATAAGATAGCATGAAAGGTTTAATTAATGAAGTAAGCATAACCATTTGAAAGTTGTTGCGGCAAGAACGTTTTATTGAAAGAAATATGTGTTGAACAAGGTTACATATTTGAGAGTCGGGATGAATAACGGGCAAAAACCTAGATGAAGGACTTCAGTGTTAACAAGGAAAGAAGTTTTTTTTGCAAGAAATGGTAAAATGACGTTTTCGTAAGTATGTCAAATTGAAGGAAATACAAATGCGTACTTCAATATATATATATAATAAGTAAGAAGTAGCAGTTTGACCTTTAAAGGTTTGACTTTTATGTACTGTTTGACTTTTAAAGGTTAAGAGATGAATGAATTTAAGCTCGAACTTGATTTCATTGAACAATGTGCATATGTGTATTGAAAGTAGTACATGAATCGAACTAACAAACAAATGGCATGAATAGAATAACCCGAAAATTTATCTTAAGGGGGTATACATAGTAGATGTAACAGTAGTGTCTATATTACGTACAGATGAGTGGGAATGAAATATCAGTTATGTTGTGATAGTGATAACCTTGATTGAATATTTGCAATATGCGTATGTTCATGGTCTAAATTTCCGTGTGTGTTAATAAAAGTATTCCGAAAGGAATGTTAAAAGTGGAATACTATAGTAAGCTCATGAGGAGTACTTATGCGACTAACACAAGAATGGAATATCAAGTATGATTTATGTGTCAGAAAGTGGAACTAATCGATTCATTAAGATTAAAAAAATGCATGAAAGCCTTTTGCTTAATTTAAGAAGGTAGGAACAAAACGTATAATTATGAATAAAGCGAACATGATGGCAAGAAAGAATAGGAAAGAACCGGGTTTTTTTCACCTCTATATGAAGGTCCCTGTATTTGAAAAATAAATGGCCCAAGAGAACACAAGGTTTGGCCCGTTACCCGATTATAAAAAGAAGTAAAACCATACACCTGGTTCAACCCGGTCCAGTTTGGCCCGTTACCCAACTATACAAACAAATAAAACTGAGGAACCAAAGAAGAGTCGTTGTGTTGCATTGATAAAAGATAGTGAATTCGACGTGTATTGACATGGAAACATAATAAAATTATACATCTAACCTTTTAGAACGATATAGCTATAGAAACCCGAGGCCATCTTCGTTTATATCATCTTCCATCAACGGGCAGTCATTAGAATCATGCCCGAACTGCCCGCAACATGGCACAGAGCAACGCCTTCGCTTTGACCTTCTCTCTTTTAGCTTCCCAAAAGTCAACGACTCGTGAGTAAAACTTTGAACAATACCATCAGAATCCTCAACTTCCGGAAGAATTAACGAGTCAGGTGGACTATTGTTATAAGATATATTAGTATCAACACCACTAGACGGTCCCGGAAACTCCTTGATCCGAGTCAACACCAAGTTGAGTTGACCACAAGCAAAGTTTAACCTTTCATCGGTCTCCACGGCTTCAGACACTAGACTTGAAACCATTGACTGTAACATCTGGACATTATGGACATTACCTGAAGAAGGATCAAGAACAGGTTTTGTGTAGGTTAAGGAATCACGCCAACGAACGGGTAAATACTGATACGGGATGTGAAAACAGTTGTTGGTTGATAGAACTCGAAGAACGTGTCGACATAGGATTCCCGAGAATTCAAAATCATGGCAGGTGCAGCTAATGAATTCATCATGTGGGACCCAAAGAACTTTGCAGCCACCGTTCATTTCGGTGTGGTGTCTCACGATGAAGTAGTTATTGTCGACTAATAGAGATGCGTATTGTGGGGCCAACACAAGTTGTTCTTGGAATTTGGTAAAGGCGTATGGTGTAAGAACAGTGGCAGCGTGTGACTCGATAGGTGAACCGGTTTTGAGAGACACTTTTTGTCGGCTTCTAATCATTTTCTGTTTTAATGCAGCTTGGTCTTTAGCATCTATAAATGCCGCCACCTGGATATAAATTGCATATTAAATTGTGGCAACAAAAAAATTATGGATGGTAATTCGTGCATCTGATAAATTCGGTCCCATATACTCGTGTTGATTTGAGATTTTGAGTTGTGTTTTATCTCAGATGGGTCAAATATGTGAAATCAAGAATTTAGCTATAAATGAAACAGGTCGAAAGTCACCCAATTCCTGTCTATAAACTATAAAGACTCCTAAATACTTTTATTCAAAAAGTTTTATTATTTGATTTGTTAATAAAATGGGTCTATTAAACGAATAAAATAAGGGTTTAATAGCAAAGTATATGATAGATCATTAATGGTTAAACGAACGAACACAAATGAGCTTGAAAATAAAAGGTGATAATTAACAAGAAATTTGATATCTTTTTTTCTTTCTAAAACGGCTGGCTTTGACCCAAACCTATTTTAACTAGAACCCGTTTTAACCCAAACCTATTTTGGCTAGACCCTGTTTTGACCCGCGAACCAAACTGAACCTGTTTTAAAATCAGTCCATCCTGACCCGAACACATCCTGACCCGAATCTGTTCTGACCTGTTACTGACTCGAGCCGCTCATTTTTACTTATAAATGAGCAGGTTAAGGTGTTGGGCTAATTGGTGTGGAGGCCCGATCAAGGGAGGGTGGCCGGCCCTAGCCTTGGGTTGGCCCACACGTTTTTTATTTGGCAGTTAAATTAGGGTTTTAATTTAGCCGGCCCTAGTTATCTCTATGTGGGCTTAGGCCTAACTTGGGGAACAAGTTTCCTAACCCTAGATTAGTCTCTATCTATTGATATCATTGTATTTGTAATTCCTGGAGCACCTGAATAATAAAGAAACCCTAGTTGCAGCACAGTGGACGTAGGTCAGCTGACCGAACCACTTTAAATCTTCGTGTCATTTATTGCTTTCGTGTGTGTGTGTTCAGTTTCGTGTGTGTTCAATCCTAGTGATCCTAACAACTGGTATCAGAGCTTTGGCTCTTGATCGGGATCACACGAGAACACCAGAACCGCCACCTTTAGTTCTTTCGTCGTCAGCCACCCAGTCAACCGCCGCCGCCGCCACCCAGCTTTGCTAGGGTTCCGCCGCCGCCGTTAGGGTTTTCGCCGCCGTCACAGAAGAAGCTTTAGGTTCCGTTTTTTTTTTTCGAAAGCTTTAACAACCAGTCCCGAATCAGCCGAAATCAGAGATCTATTTTGCAAAAGAACAGTTTTGCTGAATCAAAGAGACCGACTACAGAAACCTAGAACCTGAGTCAACCGCGTTTGTCAGGTTTTATCGTTTCAGTTGAAGTTTCAGTTTTGATTATCAAGTTCGTTATTCCTCTGCGTGTTAAATAGATTGATTTGCTGCGTTTATCTCTGTTTATCCATAACTAGTGTTTCGTTTAGTCATTGCCATAGCTGTAGACGGAAAGGTTATAATAGAGAAGTTTGATGGGAATAAGTTTGGTTGGTGGAAGATGCAGATTGAGGCACTACTTTGTCAGAAAGACTTAGATGTAGTGCTTGAGGGTGAGAAGCCAAAAGATATGCCACAAGCAGATTGGGTGAAGTTGGATAAGAAAGCCAGAGCAGTGATAACGCTTTCTCTGTCAGAAAATGTTGCCTATAACATCCAGAAGGAGACCTCAGCTAAAGGTATGATGGAAGCATTATCTAACATGTATGAGAAGCCTTCTGCAGCAAATAAGGTTTATCTTATTCGAGAGCTTGTGAATACCAGGATGAAGGAGGGTGACTCGGTAACAAATCACATCAATAACCTAAACTCAATCTTATCTCTCTTAGTATCTGTCGATATTAAGTTTGATGATGAGGTTCAAGCCCTACTGTTATTATCCTCACTAACTGATAGTTGGTCCGGAACCGTAACTGCTGTTACTAGCACTTCGGAATCGAGTAAATTCACATTTGCGAAGATGCGGGATCTTATTTTGGGAGAGGATGCTCGACGTCGTGGTTCAGGTGAGTCTTCGAGTTCTTTGTTGAGTACAGAGGCCAGGGGAAGAAAGAATCAGCGTGAAAGTCGTCAGAGCAAGAGGAGGAGTGTGTCTAAGGTTCGGAAAGATGTGGTATGTTGGAATTGCAATGAAGTAGGACACTTTAGGAATCAGTGTTCGAAACAGAAGAAAGAAATAAACTCTGCAGGAGACTACAGTGATGATGATGATGATGATGCGTTAGTCTGTAGTGTGGAGAGCAGTGTGGATTCCTGGGTCATGGATTCTGGTGCTTCATTTCAAGCTACCCACAGCAGTGAAGCACTGCAAAATCTGAAAGAAGGTGACTTTGGAAAGGTAAAACTGGCGAATGATGAGGTACTTGATGTTACGGGCATGGGTGACATTGTTTTGAAGACTTCAGTTGGTTCGTGGACTTTAAGAGATGTCAGGGTTATTCCAGGTCTGAAGAGGTTGTTGATTTCGGTTGGCCAGTTGGATGATCAGGGACATGAAGTTAAGTTCAGGAATGGACAGTGGAAGGTTGTCAAAGGGAATATGGTCATGGCTCGTGGAAAGAAAAGAGGCTCATTATACATGGTCAGTATACCATCAGAAGGAAGTGACGTTCCAGTTCCGGAGAAAAACAAAGTCGATTTCACAGAATCTCAGGGACAGAAAAGGGTTTCCTTTGCAAGAGAGAAACCTAGAGTCACAGGGAAGATTCGGGATGAACGTGTTTGGAAGGTCAAACCAGTCAGGGGACATTGTCACAATGGGAGCGCAAGGCGTGTTACAGTTACAGTTTCAGAGCGACAGTGGCTTAAAAGACCAGAATTCCAAATGGAAAAGTCTCTCCAGAGAATCTCTTGCTAGTATTGGAGAGTGTGTGTTCTCAGGATTTCTCAGGATTCGGCAGTTCATTTAAGTGGGAGCCGGCAGGGACAGAGAACGAGTCACAGGTTGTGACTGATGAGTTGAGGCTCAGTGGGAGCTTCAACGTGCCTTCAGGTTAATTGTTGAGAAGACTGCTGCAACTAGGTGGTAAAGGAAGATTACAAGATGTACAAATTTTGAAGACTATTGGGCGTTGTTCGAGCCTCCAAGTGGGAGATTGTTGGGCTAATTGGTGTGGAGGCCCGATCAAGGGAGGGTGGCCGGCCCTAGCCTTGGGTTGGCCCACACGTTTTTTATTTGGCAGTTAAATTAGGGTTTTAATTTAGCCGGCCCTAGTTATCTCTATGTGGGCTTGGGCCTAACTTGGGGAACAAGTTTCCTAACCCTAGATTAGTCTCTATATATTGATATCATTGTACTTGTAATTCCTGGAGCACCTAAATAATAAAGAAACCCTAGTTGCAGCACAGTGGACGTAGGTCAGCTCACCGAACCACTTTAAATCTTCGTGTCATTTATTGCTTTCGTGTGTGTGTGTTCAGTTTCGTGTGTGTTCAATCCTAGCGATCCTAACATAAGGTACCTGAAAAGGGTTATATCATGAGTCACTAACAAAAACCAAATCCTATTTATTTATTATAATTAGAGATCCGGCTGAAATAGGATTTTAGGGGTAAGGAATAAACTAACCAAACCATGTTAGCTAAAAGGGAACAGGTCAAAAGTTGGTCAAAGTCTTTCAAATAGTTATTATTCGGATAATTAGATTATGTTTTATAAAATAGTTTCTGTAATCATATTGAAGCGTTAATCATTTATATAAAATTACAAATTTTACATATGAGGATATTTTTGTGTTTGCAGGTCAACACAACCTGGTCAACAAGAACCTGTTACCTGACCCACCCATCAACCTTCAAGCTCTAATTTATTTATATATTTAAAGAAGAAAAATGATACCTGCTCCACAAAATTTTCAAGAACAGACTGTGCGCTTAAAAACCGTTGGATGAAAGCGTTAATGGACTCTGGTTGAAAAGTGCTAGTCATCCCAGCAAAGAAGTAACATCTCAAAAACGGTAGTGCCCAAAACATGCGTAAAGCATACAAGCTAACAATGTGTTTGTTTCCATGGAGGCCATACGCATCAACCATATCTCTCCATCCCAATTCAAACTCATCAACCAAGTGCAAATTGTAAAGTCCATGAAACTCCGCTTTCCATTGACCGTATTGTGAGCCGAGAAGTGCGGAAAACCAATCGGAAAACTTGGAAATTATATGCCAAATGCAAAAGGCATGCTTTGTTCTTGGCATTTCAATGCCGACTGCTTCTTTTAGCCACATGTTTTGGTCAGTCAATATTGTTTCCGGAGCCTTTTCATTCATGAATCCTAAAAAGTCTGTCACAAAAGAATAAATGGTAAAAAGAAAGAGGATTAGATTTAGTAATGGTGGCATTGAATTGAATGGGTTGGTTTAGGTTATGTTTCATCTCTAACGGGTCAAATGAGTAAAAATGGAAATGATATTTAAAAAAACAAGTCTACAGTCGTCCAAAGTGTATTATATATATAGAGAAAGTGTATCGTACAATTTGCCTTGACGTACGAGCGTACGCTGAGGAAAATTCACACATTATGTTACAAAAAAATGGAAATCGCATGTTTTCAAAAAAATGAAAATCCAACAGGCTTGTGAAAGTCGCATGTTAAGTGGCATGTGAAGTCATGTTAAGTCGCATGTTCAGGCTTTGTGAAAGTCACATGTATAAATCGCATGTTAACATGAAAATCGCATGTAATAAAAGAAAATGAAATTCGCATGTTGAAAACCATATTTCGCATGTTGATACGGAATCGCGTACGCATCGTACGATAAGGCATTTTGTACAATAAACCGGCCTCTATATATATATATATATATATATATATATATATCGGGTTCGACGAGCCGGTTCCAATGCCGCTAGAATGAATCCAATCGGAGTTCGTTCGAGTCGGTTCCCAACTTTTTTCGTGTTCCCCATTGAACCCAACCCTATATATATCCTAACATAAAGTGTTTTAGGTCAATCCATCAAGACCTGTTAACAAAAACCGATTTGACCGGTTACCCAACCGCCAACCTGCCCATTTTGTCACTCCTCGGATAAAACACATAACAAAGTTTCAAAAGAACTGGAAAACAAATTGGAAAAGAATAAAAAAAACTGATACAGCTTCTCACCTTTAAGGCCCAACAGAAAGACTGCATGTTCTCATCCCGTAACAGCACACAACCAAAAAAGCAATTCGTACCATAATTGTCAACTCCAAGCCAAATTCCAAGAATCATATCATACGCATCCAACCTATGAGTTGTGTCAAAAACCACAACATCCCCGAACGACTCATAAGATCGAACTGACAAGCCATAAGTCCAGGCAATATGTTCCAGGCGGTTATTCGCATCAATCTTGAAATTATATATAAAGTTCGGATCTTTATCCTTTTTGTCCTTACACATTTTTAGAAGGTCAATTGCGTCATTATCTCTATCAACATTTCTAAAAGACTGAAGTAAATTTCTCACATCAATTTCATTAAACGGTAAACAACCTAGCTTAACGCCTTTTTCTAGTTCCATCAACCTTAACATCTGCCTCACTGACATCCCGGATTTTGCAAACATGCATATACGACTTTTGTCATCTGACGACATTGTGCAGTAGGTAGGAATAATTTGAACATCGTTCGACTTTAAAAGCTCGTGATTGTGTACATTGCTGAAACCCGTGATCCGCCATTCAGGAACATCGAAATCGGCGCGTTTTACAATTCGCATGTAAGCTTGACATCCACAACGTGATGATTTTCTGTTTCTTTGTACTTTCCCGTCTTCTGACGGCTTTATTTGTGGGTACCCGCCACGGTGGCAGGTGAAATCCCGCCGTGTAATCCCCCTTCCGACACCGTCTTTGCCACGTGTACGGTGGCGGCGAATAGAAAAGCCGCATTGCTTTGCAAAGCTACAGTAGAATTCGTAAGCGGCATCTTGAGAAACAAACCTTTGTCCGATAAAAGGCACAAGGTTAACAGAAGTTTGTCTAGACAGAATTGTGTCTTCAGGAATTTCCTCAATAGTGCCAATATCATCAGCAGATAAATCTGTACCGTTTTCAGATGTTTCTTTCACCATGCTCATTATCCCACGTGTTCACTATGTAAAAGATAAATTGTAGTACCTAAACATAAGATGGCAATACAATAATGGAAGAATAAGATAACACAAAAATAACATACTGAGCGTAGTTACTGATAGCGAATAGCGATAAGGTACTATATGCTACAAAGCGATAGCGACGAAATAGTGCCCCCTATTTCGTGTTTAGCAATAAGGTAGTTAAAATTTTAAGAAATAAAAAATAGCCATTTATATTTATATATAATGTTAATTTTATACTTTTTATGTATAAATTTATAGGTTTAAGGACCAAATGTAAACAAGTGAAAGTAGAGGGGGTTTAATGTTAAAATACACAAACTAATTTTACACTATGAAGCGCGTGATAGCGAAAGCTATCTTCACTGTCGATAATTATGATATTGAGATGGCAAAATAGGTGGTTTAAATAAACTGGTCAAAACGGTTCTGAGGCCTGGGCCAAAGCATAAAACTTTTGATGCGGGTCAAAACGAATCATATTCTGTTGACCCGAAACGCTTTTTGCCCAATTTTCTCAACTTGTCATAAATAATTACCGTCTCAACTCTCAAATGTGATTACAAAACCTATGTATTTCAACAATTAACTAAACTTATGATTTAGGATATTTTATGCATTAAAAAGACACTTGGACGACTTTTAACCCATTTGACCTGTTTCCTGTAAAGTATTATTTACCCCTTTGACCTGTAAACTTAATCTTGATCAACTCATTTAGTTACATTTATGGTTAATTGGGTCCAAATTGCACCTTATATAATAAAACATTAACAAGAAGCAAGTACCCTCACCTGTTAAGGTTGCAATATACCCGTGATTGACACCGTCTTCATCCTTCCCCACACTTACATTCAGAAGCTATGACGATATATGCACATAACTATCCACACATCCTCAGGCAAAAAAGCAGCTACTGCAACCACCCGTTATAGTGTGATCTTCACTTTCATCTGTCAGAGGTAACATAATTAAGCTATTAGAATCCAACACAGATTTGTAGCAAATTGACATTGCTATATGCTGCCCAAGTGCATAGGGATAAACATGCAAGAGTATTACATTAAACAAATAATAAAGAAATGATGGTATGCAAAGCGCTAGCAAAATAATAACAATTCACACGATGTAGTTAAAGGCACTAAAGAGCTCAGCCAAACCGCCTTGTGTGCAACAAGGCCCACAGAACCAAAAAACACGCTTGAACTGGCCAAAAGTAATTTGAAATGGTCTGAAACAGCCAAACCTTAATGCTATGAGGCTGTTAAGAGTAGCAATTTCTAAAATTACATCAAAAAACTCATTCTTCATTGATTTTGAGAGCAAATACAAGGCTTTTAAAACTACACTTTAGCATCTAAAACGCATTACCGCCTAAACTACATCATTCACATAATAATCACAATCAAATGTAAAATAGCCCAACGGATACAAATATACAACCATAGTTAATGGCGAATAGTGACAAATAAGGTGCCTATATGTTGCATAGCGAATAGCGATAAATAGCGGGCGGCTATTTTATAAATAGCGATATACTAAGATTTTCTTCTAACTTTGTATGTATATTATATCAAAATACCCTGGCATATATGCTATTTACATGTATATTTAACAAAAACCTAAAATTCAGCTATTTTATAGCTATATTTAATTGCTATTTATATTAAAAAATAAAATAAAACAAACTGTCGTTATTATCGCTATCTATCACTACAACCCTAATAGCGAGCCTAGACCTATACGCTACGTAGCGCGCTATAGCGATCACTATTGACAACTATGGATACAACAATCAACTAGTCCAAAATTAAACAGAATTACAATGCACTAAAGCAGTTGTAAAATAAGCTTCAAACCCTAACTAATCACTAAACTCTTCACTAGTTACCAAACAGCCACCACCTCGTCGCCTAATTATACACAAATCCATAACTTCATACAACTAATTTTTCACATATTTCCCGTGCAAATAATAATCACAACCATAACTGGCAACCATACAACAATCAAAGCATCAACTACTCCAAAGCTAACAGCATTACAATGCACTAAATCACTAACAAAACATACTTTAAAACCCTAACTAATCAACAAACAGCCACCAGCTCCTCAACTAATTACACGCAAACTGCACAACTTCGATTGAACAAAACGATTGCAATGTTTTATTTCAACTAAAAATCTTCATACACCAGCTTTCAAACTACAATATCTAACAACACGTAATTTTTCACCAAAAAGCACAAAATCGGACTCTGTAAGTAGGTTTCGAGTGGTGCGATTGCGTAATAGCGGTTGCAGATGGAAGGGGGAAGATGAGAGGCGTACCGAATGGATGAATCAGCAGAGTTTGAGCTTGAAATCGAGTGTTCGTCGGTGATCAACGGTTGGTTTGTGGAAAGTGAGGGTTTCGGAGTTTAAACGGAGACTGGATGAATGATGATATAGATACAACGAATGTATGTATGTATTCCGGTTTTAGGCAATTTTGGGAATTAGTTAAAAGGGGGAGGGTGACTTGTTGGGTGACAGAATTTTGGTAAATGTTGGAGTAGTGTGATTGATTTTAGCCTTTTTAGGGTTTGTTTACGGTTTGGTTTGGTTTGGTTTGGTTTGATTTGGCTCGTTTTGATTAAAATGTTAGGTTGGATTAGTGATTTTGGTTCGGAATATAAATAAATTGTAAACTAAACCGGTTGAGCTGGTCTAGTCGGCAAGGTAATTAGTTTACAGATATGATTAAGGTAAAAGTAGGATAAATATGTGCCTTTGTTTACCCTTTTCATTTCATTTCCTACCTTGTAGTTTTCCATTAGAATTTTAGAACCCTTTTGAGCCTAAACATTTTTGTTTGATTACCTTGTTATTGAAGCCAAAGTATACCTTTGTTAGGCTATTTGTTTTATTACCCTTGATTGTATAATTCAAAGAAAATTAAAGAGATTAATGTCAATCAGAAAGAGAAGAAAAGAAAAAAAAGATATGAAAAAAAAGATAAATGTGGGGATCAAAGATCCTGATGCAATGCATAAAGAGATGCTACAAAAAAAATTTAGAAGATTGTAAAAAGTTGAAGAGTTGTAAATGATGAAAGTTGAATTACATGATTAGCCATTTTGTTACCTAATTTCATTTGTTCGTTTACTATCTTTAACCTTAAACCAAAAACCTGATTTTTGTACAAGCCTATGAAAATTTAGTTATATCTAGGCGGTGATGATCGGTAGGATTTCTAGCACATCTTATGCTAGTTTTAGAAAATAGCCCAGATGAGTGTAAATTGTGAGGGGTATGAAGTATGTAGTTATTCTATAAGGTAGGTAAGATGAGTTCGGGTAAGTTCTTGTTTTTAAAATGTAATACCAAAATGACTTGGATGTCAACCTCTTACATTTGTAAAGTCTTGAGAATAGTAATTATTATTGTTATTATTATTTTTGAATATTTGTATTTCAGCCTCTGTCTATAAGAGACCTTTCAAACTCTCAACAAACATACGCAATCACTGGATCACAACATCGATCACCAACAACAACTACCAATAATCTTCAGGTTGTTGTTTTAAAACTTTGGTTTTTTTGGTTGTTGTTTTAATGTTTGAATTTGAAACTTTTGTTTTTTGGGTTAATGTTTTGAATATTTTGCTTTTATATGATGAGTTTGGTACTTTGGTTTTGTTTTAAGATATATTTTTAAATAGTTATGGTACTTGCACTTTCTTTTTCGGGCCCAGTCTTTTTTTGCGTTTCTCGCCGATGCCCCGGGCTCAACAAATCGCCATGAGTGCGCCTCGCGCCTTTAATAACGATGGTTTACAATTCAATATACAATTTCTAAAACATAAACTAACCCAAAAAAACGTATTGTTCAATAAACAAAATGACAAATACAAAAGACGTAAACATTAGACATAATATGTATCAACAGACTCCCCCTTTGATAATGTCGCAGTCTTGCCTTTTGCATGTCTTAACTTTCTTCAAGTATCCATTCCAAACGCCATATTTTTATAACCAACTTCTGTTCTAACACCTTGAAGTAGTCTCTATATTTAACAACATACTTGCATGTAATCCTCTACATTCATTCTCATTTGTTATTCTTTTTTCTGGATCTTTCATTTTCCTCAGCAAGGATATCTATTTGGATATTTAAAAGATCAATGCTTCAGCAACTCTAGAATCTTTTCATTGTTAGGTTTTTCAAAATAATCATATCCCATTTCTCCAAGATCATCTAAATTGGTGTATGAAAATCTTTGTGATGATGATGGCCTTATCTAATCTATGTGGTGTTCCAATGTCTACCACCTTATCAATCATAGGAGTTCCATTTCTAATATTTCTAACAAGGTTTACTCACTTGGCTAAATTTGCAAGTAATGCTAATGTATCATTTTATCTCTCTTTTTCATTACTGTTTAATGAAGTCTTTTCTTATTTAGCCAAAAGGATTGTAACTTTGTTATGTCATAACCTCGGAAGCACGGAAACGCCTGGGAGGTGCCGTCTCCCGTCCCGGGGACTGCTAGGGGACGGAAACGGCACGGGGACGGCCGGGAAACGTCCCCGACAGGTAGGAAACGGCCAGGAAGCGTGCAGGAGAAGGGGACGGTGTATGGGGACGCGCAGGAAACGTTTCCTGCAAGTTTCCGGTCATAGTTCGACTGAATAGCGTGAAAATAGCGGATTCCGACGACGACTTCTGGCCGGAAACCTGCAATTTCTGCCGGAAACTTGCTGGAGACTTGCTGGAAACTGTGAAGAAGAAGAGCGGCTGCCTTTTTGTGACGGCAGCTCCCAGGCGTTTCCGTGCTTCCGAGGCGATAACCGGAGAATTTTGGGTGATGTTAATGTGGGAAGAGGAACTCAGACTCACCCTCGTGTTGTCAACAAGAAAGCTTTATCACGGTATGTAGCCATTAATATAACTTACAAAAAAAATTTGTTATATTATATAGATATAATACAATTTTGCTTATAGGGTTAAATAAGTTTATGGGTTTTAACATTTAACCCCTCTATCTTTCATTATCACTGATAACCCTTTACAGCCAATTAGTCATGACCATGGTACTGAGGCTAATGCAGTGTGTATGCTTGCTATGTCAAAGGATCACAAAAGTATCCTTCACAAATGACGATGATAATAGCTTTTCCAAATTGTATAAAGTCGATACTTGAACCTAAATGGTCTCAACAATGTGAATCATGTTAACTATATACCCTCAACTGTATCATTTGTCGATTTGTAATTCTAGATTATGTTCATGCATCTTGATGTGTTCTGGCTGTTCACGAGTCGAACCGAACCAAAATTTGCTCGTGCTTGGCTCGTTTACAAACCGAACTGGGCGGAACGACTCATTTAAAACCGAGCCTCAAATCAAGCGAGCATTTATCGAGCAATAAATATTTCGAGTGAGCGTCGAGCGAAGTTCAAGCGATTTGGATAACCGTGTCACCCGATTTAAATTTGCTGAGAGAGATAGTGACAATGTTTGGTCTCAAGTTTAGATGTCTTTAAAAATACACATTTTGTGGCATAATATTTTTCTTATGAATTACAACTTTGTGACCGACGAGGCGATGATCATATTGCACGAACATTTACGTTGAGAGCAGGAGACGAACGACTTAGGGTAACGACATGAAACATTGAGGCGATGAGCAGTTTGTCGTTTATCAGTTTAGGGTTTAACTTTTAGATTTGATATTAATTTTTTATTGGTGTAGTTGGGCTAGTACGTATAGATATAGTCGTAAATTTGTATATAGCGGACTAAAATCTAATAGAGTGGTATATATAAAACTATAAATTTATTTTATATTCAAGTATACATGTATGTGTAATGTGTGTATACATGTAGGTGTGTGTATATATATGTATAATTTATATTTGTGTATATATATATGTGAATATACATGTTTATATATGTATGTGTATATGTATATATACTAATTAAAAATAATAATTCGAGCCGAACCGAGCCGAGCAGACCTTTGCTCATGCTTGGCTCATTTACAAACCGAAATGAGTTGAGCGGCTCGTTTACAACCGAGCATCAAAATCGAACGAGCATTTGAGCGTCGGGCGAGCGGCAAGCGATTTGAACGGGCCTAGTTCTGTTTTTAAGAATTAACCTTTTTAACTTTTTAGGTTGGGGTGGCTTCAAACCTGAAGGATCTTGTGCTAACAAATTGCTATGGTCAATAGGTCAAATATAAGTATCAATTCTCAACCATATGTTGAGCATTTATTTTTATTATTTGAACTTCAAGTATTAGTTATCATCTTAAATTTTTGTGTTCTGCTACTTTATTTTAGAGGTGAAATATCAACACATCATTTAAATGGGATTATATTCGAGTTATATTTTGTCTCCAATGGTTCAAACATGTAAAATCAACGAATTTAACCTAAAATATAACAGGTCAAATAGGTCCTCTAGGTTGTAAAAGAGTGCTTCATTTTATTTTTTATCAGGTACATTGTTGTCTTTGTTCCCTTGGTCGAAAAATGCGCGCATCACATGAGTGGTCAATGTGGTGCCTATGTAGTTAACCTGTATTTGCATATCAATCTCACTGAACTTTCTTCACTTATTATGAACAATGTTAAACAGGGGCGGACCTACTGTTGCCGGTGGGTGGGCAGGCGCACTCCTTAAAAAAATATTTTTAGTGTTATTTACAAGTTAAAATCTCGAGCGCACCCCATAAGATTTTGGAATCGCACCCCTTGAATTTTAGAATGGAAAATAATGAAGAAAATAATATCTAAAGAAAGAAAAAGTAGTCACCGGATTTTTTTTCCTGTGCGTGAGGTTGTTACAAAGGAACTGGGTAAGAGAAAGAAGATAACATTTTAGGTTAACGAGGTGCAGGGAGTAGAATCTTTGAACTTAACCAATTAAAATGACTTTACACTTTTTGTTTTCTCTGTGCTTTCAATGTAGTCTCCCTAATAATATGATAAAAATAAAAACATTATTTACAATGTGATAGTCTATTTAATTTTGTTTGACTTTCATTTAATTTATGTATTTACTTTATTATTTTATTTATGTCTTGAAGGTTTTTAGTTTGACATTAAAAAGATAAAAGAAGTTTTGTATTTTCTTATTCCATGTATATTGGTCGGTAGAGATTTTTATTGATGTACGCAAATAGAGATTAAAAAGTTTTATTGCAACTCTTTGGATTAAAATTTCAATTTTCTATTTCCGTCGAAGAAGATGACCTGATATTTTGACCAACTTTTAACTGAAGAGTTTTTTTGTAATCACGAGTCCACTAAAAAACATTCCAAAGTGTTTATGTGAAATCCATAGTAAAATATGATAACGTGATTATTGATATGAATGAGAATCATATTAATTGGTAAAATTTTAATGATTTTATTTGGTTCATAACAAGATTTATGAGTCACATCATGGGCGATTCATCAATAGTAAAGTTGGAATATCACAAAGGAGGAGCTTATAATTTATAAACTTCCAAACATATGTTGAGTTGACCGACTTGACCCGACCCAAACCGCACCGAAAAAAATTATAATATAGTAATAGCCAAACGACCCCTAAAAATTTCCGCACTCCATGAAAAATTTTCCTGGGCTCACCGGCACTGATGTTAAAAGTTGTGTCTTTTTTTACTTAAATTAGTTTAGTTTAATGTCAATAAGTTTGTATTGTTCGTAATGATTTCTCGCATCTTATATGATATAGTTTGTGCTGATTTGGGGCTAGAGGAAGGTAAGGAGTGTATTATTATTGGAGCACTCTATAAGCACATGAAGCTCAAACCTAGAAGTTTTAGTGAGCATTCAAAAGAGTTATAGATTATGATAACTGACTTTGCATGGTTTTATTTTGATTTTTTTTTTTTACTTATATCATGTTCATAACCTTTAAAAAAAGCAATGTATTCTCACCGTATGTATATGTAAATTCTTAAATCTATACCTAATACCTAATGGACGTGTGACTTAACCGTATGTATATGTAAATTCTTAAATCTATACCTAATACTTAATGGACGTGTGACTTAACGCTACGTGTACAAAGATATATGTGTAGATTTATGAATTGTTTATAGGTTTGTGAATTAGAGTTTTAAGTTTTTTTTACTAACTTAGAGGTGTTTGGTGTTGCGTTTTCAAAATAGATTATGCGTTTTCAAAATAGATTTTGCGTTTTCAAAACTGCGTTTTTAAAAAGCATGTAGGTACATGCTTCTCCAAAACTGCGTTTTGGAGGCAGATAATCACTTTTCACCCAAACACTTTTTTAGATTATTTATGTTTTACAAACGCAATAATCAAATAATCACTTCAAAACGCAATCACAAACACCCTCTTAGTGTAACATCTAATTTCATTTATAAATCGTTTTACAGACTTATGAATTATATATTTTACATTATAAAATTCGTGTGATACACGGGAGACTAACCTAGTATATTTATATTAAAGATACGTATCATAATCTGATTACGACTAAAAAACTATTTAAATACCACAACCAGGGGTGTAAACAAGTCCAGAGACTCGAGAGCTACTCGTGATCAACTCGGTTAAAAGCTCGAACGAGCTGAACCTTAATGTAACGCCCCGCGTTTCTATGCTTTCCATATTTGGAAACTTTGTATCGTACTTCTATTTTTAGTAAGCGTTGTATCTTGTATTCATTTCGTTGTAAACGTGGAAAACCGAGACTTGAATCGTAATAAGAAACTCGTATTTTAACAATATTATGTTAATTATAGTCATGTTACACTTATACTTGTTCATACTTTAAGCGTGTAAACGTATTCGTGGTACTCTCAATCGTAAACGTGTGATAACTTGCAAACATCTTATGTATGCTAATCGAGACTCAAACGTGAAACTCGTAATCATTAAACTAAATTCGTTACGAAATATAATTATCTATTCATTTATTAAGTTAATTAATTAAATTAATTAATTAAATTAGTTAATAAAATTAATTAATTTATTTTTACAAAAATTAAAATGCTATTTTATAAATATATTAACATTTAGGATTAAAGGTTAATAAATAAATATATTTTTTTTTATAAAGTCCAAGGTCTAAATTGTAATTCTTGAATTCTTAACTTCAGGGACTAATCTTGTCATTTTTGGTAAATTGTTTAAAGGGTTTTAATTAAAAAATAATATATATAAATAATATACCAAAACAGGGATCCGCGGGTTTCTAACCCGGGACCTCCGGTTCAACAGCCAAGCTCTCCACCACTCCACCACTTGCCACACATCTGAAGAACCCGGAAACACAAAGCATATAAGCTTTGTTTCCGGGTCAGACCTGATCGCAAAAGGGGTGGCAACAGCGAGTTTTTGGGCGGGATTGGGCTTTTTTTTTTAGTTTTCTTCAACTTTTAACCATTAATAACCCACCTAAAACTCACCTAATTTAACCTAATCCTTTCCCTATAAAACCCACCTCTAATCCAAACATTTTTACACTTTAATCTCTCTTAAATCACTCTCAAATCACCTCAAGATCCTTGCAAAATCAGAATTTTCGAGCAGAATTACTCATTTTCACTAAAGTGAGTGTAACTCACTCATTTCTTAACGAAATCACTCAATTCTTTTTCCTACTTGCTTGGATAAACTTTGGGTTGAATTCCTAGGGTTCTCCATGGAGAATCCAGACCTGGAAATGCCCCAAAATGTCCATAAACCTTTTGTTTTGTCTAAACTTTTATCAAACTTGTGTTTTAACTTCAACAAACTTGTGTTCTTGTGCTTACAATCAAGATTATGATTAGTAAAGCCTAACCAAGCTTGTTAACATGAACTAAGGGCTATTTTAACACCCTAAACTTTCTGTTTTTGAAGAGCATTAAGCTCACAAGTGATGCAAGCTATTATGCTTGTTCATGTGTGTCCACAAGTAAGCTTGGGCTATCCTAACTTGAAACCATACATCACTTGATTATTTTCATCAAGATCCCAAACTAGTTTGCTAGACCTAAAGTGTCTCAACCCCACAAAGCTGTTGACGATTGTCCTCGTGTGCTCGTCGGGTTGTTGAATACTTGGCTACTTGGTATCTAGATGACACATTGTCATTATTGTCTTTACATTCTTGTATGTATATAGTTCTTGTACCCTTCTTGTTACCAATGGTAACTTGTGTAGTGGTAAACATAATCCGAGGTTCAAAGTGGATGGTTTAACCTCCCACCTCATACTTAACATACATGACACTAGAGGTTACAAAGTGGATGGTTCATCCTCCCACCTCCTACATGATTATAATGATATATATAACTATATTATATTCTAAAACCAAAACCTTGATAATGAACTTATAATCACCTATCAAGTTATTAAGTTTAACACTAAAGTATGTAATTCCTTGTCACGATTCTAATAGGTCCCCAACCTATGAAATCACATCCAACTCGTAAGAGTTACTATAGTGTCAAGAACGAGTGTTACATTATCATAATACTTTATCAAACTTATTTTTAATCATGCTCGAATACTCCTAATCTCCCGTTGAAACTCTATACTCATACGCCTCGTTTCCTCTTGTAGGATAATTCGGCGTCATCCTCGAACCAACGTCTTCACGGATTGTCAAGTGTAGAAAAGACTTAGCAAAACCGTGAGTACACTTGACCCACTTTTGTTTATAACACTTTTTGGTGTAACATGTTTCCATATACAAAAATCACAAACACTTAAACTTTATGAAATACACAAACGATCCCATATACATGAAAACTTGAATCTTATACTTGATACTTGTCTTGAATATTTGTTATGCTATGCTTTAGTCATTAACTATTTTTAGCCTTTGTTTGACATGCTTAGCGCTATAGGAATTCACGCATCCACCTCCATCGTGTTATTCGTGAGGTCATGTTAAAACATCGTGATTGCGTTAAGGGTTTGATTATTAGTATTGCATGCCTTGATATTGCTCTTGTATAGATTTGGTTGCTATGAGGATTCTTTAAACTTATTCGTATACGTATGCTATGCCTAAACTTGTGTACTCGCCTTTGCTTTCGCATTGACATTATTTTAAAAATTAGACGTTAGGTTTAATGTCGATGTATCAATTTTGTTATGACTTTGCAAATGTTATGTTGTTTCTTTGTTTTGTTACATTGATGTATTTGACAATTCTTATGAAATGAAATATGGTTTAATTAATTATTGTCACTTATTAATGTTGTGAGCAATGAGCAATCTCGTTTTCGTCTCATCCCGATGTTTCCGCCATCGGTTGGGGTGTGACACTTAATAAGTCTGAGCCTAAATAGAGGTTGTTTAGTTACCGAACTCGAGCTCCAGCCTAAAATACAAAGCTCATTTAGGCTCGCGAACCTAAACGAGCTTCAAACAAAATTTTAGTTTCTTTTATACATAATATAATAATAAAGGGATATTGGATTTAAATATCCGAACTTTCACATATTGGCCGATAACACTCTGAACTTTCAGTTTGGACAGCAGCACTCCCAACTTTCAACTTATTGGCCGATAACACTCCAAAACCAGTGCCACATCAGCTGTCACGTCAACATTTGGGAGTGCTATTGGCCAATAAGTTGAAAGTTGGGAGTGCTGCTGTCCAAACTGAAAGTTCTGAGTGTTATCGGCCAATATGTGAAAGTTTGGATTATTTAAATCCAATATCCCAATAATAAATATGATAACATTGGTGAACCAAGCTCAAGCTGAACTTTTAGCTCATTTGAGGCTGTTCTCAAAATATCTCGAGCCGAGCTCGAGTTTTGGGTTTTTTTACCCACGAGCCGAGCTCAAGCTCAAATAAGTAGACTCATATCGAGCCGAACTCGAATTTCAGCTGAACTCAGGCTTCATAAAAGCATAACAAGCCGAACTCTAGCCTAGTCAGGCTTGACCTGGATGGTTTACACCTTAGTCGGGCTCGACCTGGATGGTTTACACCTTAACCACAATGTATGTATAGAGATATAGATTGTTTTTTTGAAAATTAGTATAGAATATTGATAAGTTTAAATAAAATAACAATAACACATGTATCTATTCTATAAAAACTAAGATTACTCCACTAATTCTCTCCCTTCCCTCATCTTCTTCTTCTATCTGCAATTCAATGGCGTCCGATCTCGTGACCAAGGCCAAGGAGGCTTTCATCGACGACCACTTCGAACTCGCCGTTGACCTCTACTCTCAGGCCATCCTCATCAACCCTACCAATCCCGACCTCTTCTCCGATCGCGCTCAGGCCAACATCAAACTCCATAACTTCACTGGTACAGTTTCCTCTTCAGATCCGTACTCATTCTAGATCGTACAACTTGATTCATCCTTTACCGGTTTTACCGTTACTTTAGGTTATGGATTTAGGTACGGTTATGCTCAATTGTTGTTGTAGGTTAAGTTAGGGCTGTTTTTTTGGTTAGGATATCGGTTTATACGGTTGATTTGGTTCGCTTTTGAGTTTTGTTTGCCCTAGCCGATACGAATTCGTAATGTGTCTAACTAAACGGAATTTTACTGATTAAAATTGATTTATTCGGTTCGGTTATTCGATTAAATCGATTAAACCGGTTATTATTTGGTTAGGTTATATGTATAAGTAAGATTTGTGGAACCGAAATCCGAACTGAAAATCGAAAACCTAACAGATACGAATTCATAATGTGTCTAACTAAACGGAATTTTACTGATTAAATTGATTTATTCGGTTCGGTTATGTTGTAGGTTAAGTTAGGGCTGTTTTTTTGGTTAGGATATCGGTTTATTTGGTTCGGTTTTGAGTTTTTTTTGCTCTAACTGAAAACCTAACCGATACGAATTCATAACGTGTCTAACTGAACGGAATTTTACTGATTAAATTGATTTATTCGGTTCGGTTTTGAGTTTTGTTTGCCTTAACGGAAAACCTAACCGATACGAATTCATAATGTGTCTAACTAAACGGAATTTTACTGATTAAATTGATTTATTCGGTTTGGTTTTGAGTTTTGTTTGCCTTAACGGAAAACCTAACCGATACGAATTCATAACGTGTCTAACTGAACGGAATTTTACTGATTAAATTGATTTATTCGGTTTGGTTTTGAGTTTTGTTTGCCTTAACTGAAAACCTAACCGATATGAATTCATAATGTGTATAACTAAATGGAATTTTACCGGTTAAATTGATTTATTCAGTTCGGTTATTCGATTAAACCAGTTATTTTTTGGTTAGGTTATATTTATAAGCAAGATATGCGGAACCGATATCCGAACTGAAAATCGAAAACCTAACTGATACGAATTCATACTGTGTACTAAACAGTATTTTACTGATTAAATTGATTTATTCGGTTTGGTTATTCGATTAAATTGTTTAAACTGGTTATTTTTTTGGTTAGGTTATATTAATAAGTAAGATTTGTGGAACCAATATCCGAACTGAAAATCGAAAACCTAACCGATACGAATTCATAATGTGTCTAACTTAACGGTATTTTACTGATTAAATTGATTTATTCGGTTTGGTTATTCGATTAAATCGATTAAACTGGTTATTTTTTGGTTAGGCTATATTTATAAGCAAGATTAGTGGAACTGATATCTGAACTGAAAATCGAAAACCTAACCGATACGAATTCATAATGTGTCTTAACTAAACGGAATTTTTATTGATTAAATTGATTTATTCGGTTCGGTTATTGAATTAAATCGATTAAACCGGTTTATTTGGTTAAGTTAGGGCTGTTTATCTGTTAGGATATTGGTTTATTCGGTTGGGTTTGGTTTTGAGTTTTGTTTGCCCTAACTGAAAACTTAACTGATACGAATTCATAATGTGACAATGTGCCTAACTAAACGGAATTTTTACTGATTAAATTGATTTATTCGTTCGGTTATTCGATTAAATCGATTAAACCGGTTTATTTGGTTAGGTTATATGTATAAGCAAGGTTTGTGGAACCGATATCCGAACTCAATTTTGTTCGTTTTTTTTGGTTCTGTTTTGAGTTTTGTTTGACCTAATTGAAAACCTAACCGATACAAATTCATAATGTGTCTAACGAAACGGAATTTTACTGATTAAATTGATTTATTCAGTTCGGTTATTCGATTAAATCGATTAAACCGGTTATTACTGTATCAGCAAGACACGTGGAACCGATATCCGAACTGAAAACCGAATTCACAATTTGGTTCCTTTATTTTTGGTTGGGATACGATTTGGTCTTCACTTTTTTGGACACTCCTAGGTCAAATTGTATTTTGTCACAGTAAGTTTTGTGAACTATATATGCAGTTTCTTTTTAATTCTATGGGGTTTTGGTACTTTTATTCAGTTTATTTGATTTGTTTTTTTGTTTTTTTGGCCTAGCCGATACGAATTCATAATGTGCCTAATCAAACAGAATATAACTGGTTAAACTTATTTATTTGGTTTGGTTATTTGATTAATTCGATTATGATTCGGTTTATTTGATTTAATTCGGTTCGGTTATCTGAATAAGCAAGATTTGTGGAACTGAATACTGAATTCACAATTTGGTTCAACTTGTTTTTTGGTTACGGATACGGTTCGGTTTTTTTGACACCCTAGGTCAAATGTTATTTGGTTACGGTAAGTTTTGTGAACTGGTAATATATGTAGTTATATAATTTTATGGAGTTTTGGTACTTTTTTGTTGATCATTATTAGCTCTTAAGGTTACACTTTGAGTGTTATTGATGTGAGTTGTTTGGTGAATGTTAGGTGGAAGCCATATAAAGGCTAAAGATCCTGCACCAAACTAAAAGTTTATGGTTCTTAATTCTTCTGCGTTATTGCTAGGTTTAGTATTGGTGCATTTGATTGTGAAGTTATATACATTTTGGTATATTGTACTTGTTTTCGTTGCTAAAGTAGAAGTTTCTTTAATGTCCACTACTCTTGAAATGTTACCGAAAGTGGTTTTTGCATACCTTCTTCTATATAAAGATAACTTATCAGATGTCCATATATATACCACTTATGTCATATACACGGTTAAATGAGTTCCCTTCACCAAATCACATCTGAATAATGACTTATGGGGTGCACACATGCTGCAAACCAACCTGTACCACAAATTAGTAGCATCTGGACATTGTAAATGATATAAATATATGTGGGACCTAGTGTCTAGTGATTTGACTATGATTAACTAAATGGATCGTTATGGTCAATTTGTTGTTGTCATTATCTGGTCCATGATTCAACTGACAAGAGTAGACGAGTCATGACTGATAGATGCTCCATATTTACCAATATATATGCATATTAGCTGTGTTGTCTCATACAAATTGAGAGCAAGGTTAATCTATAACCAAATTCTAAAATTACCATAGAGTACCGAGTCAAATTAGAAAAAAGGAAAAACATGTATGCACTAACAAAATATTCGGAAAAAGGATGTCGAATATGTATGCGCATTATGAAGAAAACCATACTAGGTGATGTCTCAACCCATACTGGTATCATGGTATGTGTTCATGTCATGCTTACGAGGCAATACATGTTAGGTTCAGTACTTTTTGGTGTAGTTAACCCTTTTTTACCACTCCTGTTTATCTGCGTGGCTGGTATACACACATTTGGCTTTTTTTTTACAATTGTTTCGGAGCAGAAGCTGTTTCTGATGCAAACAAAGCAATTGAGTTGGACCGCTCGAATCCAAAGGCATATCTGCGCAAAGGGTGAGTAACTCTTGATTTAACTCAAATTAAATTTTTAGTCTGTTACCACATTAATTTTTAGCTGTTTCTCTTGTGTCGTTTTCGGGATTTCTTCATTGTGTTAGTTGACATGATTCATGCGATATTTTTTTTTCCTTAGAATTCAGAATTATATCCAGACGTCTACTAACTACATTTTATCTGTTTTTGCTTAACAGCACTGCATGTTTCAATCTTGAAGAATATCAGACTGCTAAAGCAGCCTTTGAAGCTGGTGCTGCTTTAGTTCCTGAAGACAAAAGATTCGGTGAATGGATAAAAAAGTGTGACAAGTGCATTGCAGGTAATTATTTATAGACATGCTGATCATTTTGTATCATTAATACAAGTAAACCGGCTGAAAGTTTGATTACAATTCTACTTCACTTATATTATCTAAAAGTTTGTTATCCTATATTTAAATGCTGCCGGTACACAAAAAATATGTATGTATATTTGTACAACATAAGAGTAAGCATCAATGGTATGAAATCTTGAAGCATTAAATTTTGGTGATTTTTCTGGTTCTGTAACAGAGGAAAATGGTGAGCTGTCAACGCCATCGCTGGATGCAACGTCTGCTGAGGTTGTTGCTAAAACTGATGCTGAGCCAAAAGATACTGAACCAGTAAATAACGTCACACCAGCCAAACCAAAATACAGGTATACCCTTTTTGGAAATAACTAGTAAATTTACCTGCTGCGCGTTGCGGTGGCGTTGAAATGTAAAGTAATTTGAATTTATAATGTCTAATGAAAATGTATTATATTTGACTTAACTCGTTTTCGAACAAAATTTCCTTCAAAAACCAACTGAAAATGTACATAAAAATAAGCACGTAAGAAAATAGTTTTTTTAAGTTAAAAGAATTGTAAACTTGAAACTTTAGAAACTAGAGGGGGTTAAAGTGACATTTTACAAAGTGTTTAGAAAAATGTCAATTCTATAAGTTGAAGGGGTAAGATACAAAAAAAAAACAAAAACCAAAAGAAGGAAAAAAGAAGAGAAGGTACTATTGATTTTCTTTCAAGAATTGTTATATATATATATAATATAATTATTATTGCTAGTTCCATATTATTAGCAAAATAGTTAGTGGAATGTTTCATACTTTTCAACGTCAAGAAAATGTCTGCACTTATTTTGCGCTGTATGTTTAATACTAACTGAATGATTTTCCAAAGAGAGTATGATAATTCTCTACAAATTGATAATTCAATCTGTTTTTCATGATGCACGTGAGTTCATATCTGTATTTTTTAACTAATGAATCACAGGCATGAGTTCTATCAAAAACCAGAAGAGGTAGTTGTGACCATATTTGCAAAGGGCATACCAGCTGAAAGTGTTACAGTTAACTATGGGGAACAAATTGTATGTTTTTCATTTCATTTTTTCTTAAATGTTCTTTATCATTATTGCTCTTTTAATGCAGTAGTTTTATGGCCATTTTGATATCGTCTTTTTTTCAGCTAAGTGTATCCATTGACGTGCCCGGAGAAGAGAAATATGTTTTTCAACCTCGCTTGTTCGGAAAGGTGATGTATTTTAACCTGTAACTTCTAACTGTTAAACAAGTTATTTTTCTTTGTTTATTAATGAATTATTATAAGTGTCATTATCATTATGAAAGAATGCTACTATCAATAACATTAACATATAGGTTTTTTATTTACAGATAGTCCCTGCAAACTGCAAGTATAATATTCTCTCAACCAAAATAGAAATCCGTCTTGCAAAAGTTGAACCAATCCACTGGACATCTCTTGAATTTAACAATAACGTTGTGGTTGCGAGAAGCAGCACCATCTCAACAGGTGAGTCATATGCTTTGACATAGTAAGAAGGTTTTCCTACGGGTCAGTTCAGGTTATGCTGACCTACCAACATGTTTGTGTTAATATTTCTATTTTTTTAAAATATAGCCGCGTTATAAATAATTAGTGAGTCATCACTCGCGCTCCGCAGCGGGTTTGAAACGTAGATAAAAATAAGCAAATCACAAGAGCTAAAGTTGTTTAATGCTTTAGTTAAGGGGCTAAACGTGTCATTATTAAAGTTGAGGGGCTAAAATTGTTTATTATTAAATTTGAGGGGCTAAAGTTGTTTTATTATTAGAGTTGAGGGGCTAAAGTTGTTTATTATTAAAGTGGAGGGGCTAAAGTTGTTTATTATTAAGTTGATGGGCACCATTACCAAAGTTGAGGGACTAGACATGTCATAATTAAAGTTGAGGGTCTAAAGTTGGTTAATGTCAAAGTTGAGGGGCCAAAGTTGGTTGATGTGACAAAATGGCATTTTTTGTAGTATATATAATATAATAATCCGATTATTTGAATCAGCCTATTTAGGAGGTTATATGGACTAAATACGCGTATAGGGAACTTTCAACCGGTAACATGCTTCCTTTGTATTTAATTTTACTTTTTGAAAACCAACGGCATCAATATTGGGCAAAAACAAAAATGTTGCATTTAATGTTTCATCAAAAGATACTAAAATTATATGTTTCTCAAAAAACATAGGTAATCGAAGGCCCGTGTACCCTTCTTCAAAACCAACAAAGGACTGGGATAAACTTGAAGCCCAAGTGAAAAAGGAGGTATAGATCTTTCGAATCATTTAATGTTAGTGATAGACCGATAGTGTGGCTGCTTCGCGGTTAATTGATTTATTGGGCTCTCAGGAAAAAGACGAAAAGCTAGATGGTGATGCAGCTTTGAATAAATTCTTCCGTGAGATTTATTCAGATGCTGACGAGGATACAAGACGCGCCATGAGTAAATCTTTTGTAAGACCAGTCTTTTCTATTTTGTTTGTTTTCTTCTAACAATAGGGCTGCAAACGAACCGAACGCTCAGCGAACAGTTGGTGAACCATTCTGTGGGAAAGTTGTTTGTGTTCATTTGTTTAATAAATGAACGAACATGAACAAAAATGTTCGTTTAGTTAAATGAACAAACATCAATAGGCTCCGCGTTCGTTCGCTTATGTTCATAAGCGCTTGGTAACGTGTTCGATAGTTCATTAGGGTTTTTAACTTTAATATTTTTTTATCTAATTACTTCAAAATTTAATAAATATTAGTGTGTTGCATATTACTCGATTCATGAACGCATGTTTGTGTTTTTCTGTGTTCATTTCCGTACGTTCATGTCGTTACCAAAATAATGAACCAACACGGACATGTTCATTTCCTTAATGAACCAACACAAACATAAAGTCTCATTTGGTAAGTGCTCATGAACAGTTTGTGAACACGTTTATTTCCTTAACGAACGAACATTTGTTCATGTTCATTTGCAGCCGTAGTTACCACTGACGTGTTTTCACAGTTATAAAACTCTATTTACGGGTCAAATAATCAGTTTAGTATTATACGTAAACCGAGACAAGTTTACTTTCGGTTAGTTCATTTTGGTGATTATGGTTGAAACTGTGGGACCCAGGTGGAGTCAAATGGAACAGTGCTATCGACAAACTGGAAAGAAGTGGGAGCAAAGGAAGTTGAAGGAACCCCGCCAGATGGCATGGAACTGAAAAAATGGGAATAATAAGTTTTGATCACAGCTTTTGTGTAAAATAAATTTCCTTGATGTTTTTTGGTGGTTTTGCTGGCCTTGTCTTGTAGTTGTCTATTTATTTTTTGTGCAGCAAAACACATTTACTTTTCTTCTAGTAGCCTTTTGTGTTGGTATTATACAAGACGTGTTTTTGTTCGCGAAACGCTTTTTGGGACTTTGTATATTTTTGTTTAGACTGCGTATTTGTCGTGTTACAGATTATCCTTGTCATCGGTATTTAGATTATGGTTCTGTTTCGTATTAGCAAACTGTTTTTTTTTTCCTGAATGGAGCTGAAGTAGGTCTTTGGTAGAGAAAGATCTGAGGTAGATTGTACCAGGCACTGACATCAGGGGCGGACCTAGGTGATGGCGTGGGTGGGCGGGCTTTAGTGTATTTTAATAGGCAAAAATGCCTACCGCACCCCATAAAAGTTTGGTTAAACCACTCGTTCACACCCCCAGATAATAATTTATGGGTCTGCCACTGGCTGACATGCTGTCATACAACAACTGCTATTCAACGAGTAAGGATGTGGGATGTGGTCAATTGATTCCTCCATATCTTCACAAAAAGTGCAGTTGACCGAAGGAAGAGCAATCCGTCTTTTGCTAAGCGCTGCAAGAGTAGGCCTAGCGCCGCCCTCCAACCAAACACATTAACCGTAAATGGCACCCATCGATTCCAATCATGAATGTAATTTGGGTTATTTATGATATTGTGCACAACTTCTAACTTTCTATTTAAGGCTATATTGAATTGAAACAAGCCTGACTTGTCAAGACAAAAATCAACTCTTATTTGGTTAAAACTAGTTAATTTGGTTAGAATTGGTTTAGTTGGTATTTTAAACCGAAACCGAACTGAATTCTTATTCGTCACATAAGCTGCGACACAACCGGATAAACCGATTTAAAAAGAAATTTGTTAAAATATGTATTTCTTGCATCAAAGGTATGAGTTTATTTTTAGCCGTTTTTAACCATGATTGAATTGAACTCTCTGTAGAACAAAGTTGTGGCACGACCACAGGGTTGTTACCTATCAATCATAGAGGAGCTTCTTTGCACTTTTTCGGATCTGAGCATTTGAGTTGATGCTAGGAGAGGTGACAATTTTTGACACGATCTAAACACGACACTTAAAAAAAGATTTTAGGTTGACTAACACGATCCATTTACAAAACGGATCGGGTTGACTCGTAAACCCACTTAAGTATTTAAAATAAACTTTTTATTTATTTTTTGTTTTCTCGTTTCTGTAAAGATACACCTTTATAATATATTACGACTTTGATTTTAATATCATATAATTAGTCATAGCAATATTAGTTTTAACATACAATATTATCTACTTGTCATAGTCATACACTGATACTAGAGGTGTACAAATCGGTAACCAGTTTTGTTTTGTTTTGTTTTTTGTTTTTTTTTAATCAAAAGCAAAAACCAGTTTTTTATAACCGGTTTTGGTTACTAACTGGTTTTTTAAACTCAAAACAATAACTGGTCCAACCGGTTTGGGTCGGTTTAAAACCCTGTTTTTTTTAAACCGGTTTCAGTTTTAAAACCGGTTTCAAAGATCATGCATACTAACCGGTCTACAAACCACCGGTTCGGTTCGGGTTGAAACCAGTTTTATTATAACCGGTTTTGGTTACTAAATGGTTTTTTAAACTCAAAACAATAACTGGTCCAACCAGTTTGGGTCGGTTTAAAACTGGTTTCAAAGATCATGCATACTAACCAGTCTACAAACCGCCGGTACGGTTTAGGTTGAAACCGGTTAAAAAACATTACAAAAAACCCGGTTTCGGTCCTAAAACCAGCTTTTTTACACCTCTAACTCATACTAACCTATCAAACACAGACATCGATAACCCGCTTACAATCTATCAACATATCGAACTCATTTAGAAAAAAAAACAATTTAGGGTATGTTTGGCATTGAACTTTTAGGAGATTCTAGCTTTAAGTTTTTTTTTTTAAAAAGCTCCTATTCGATAAAAAGCCTTGTTTGGTTGATAGAGCTTGAAATTTTTGGTTGAACGCTCCTACTAGTAGCGTTTAGAAGGAGCTACAAACTTTTAGAAAAAAATGACTATTTTAACCTCTAAAGTTCCAGCTACTCTGTCAAACACCTAATATATTTTATTAGTCATATCCATTTTGATCATTTTATATATTTTATTAAAAGCTTTAGCTACTCTGTCAAACACTAAAAATATTTAAAAAACTACAACTACTAGCTAACAGCTTCCAACCACCATGTGCCAGCCACCAGCCCGTAGCTACTTTCGTCAAAAATACACTTAATCGAGACATCTTTAACATAACATTTGTCGGGTTCGGGTTACACATTTAACTCACAAACCCACATTATTCACTCAAACTCACAAAACGCAGTATCTTCTCCGTCAAGCTACTGATCGGAGATTAACCAGCGACGGTTGACTCCATTTCCATATCTCACCAGAAAACACAACTCACCGATCTTACAATTCAGCAATGCAGTTCTTCGGAGGCTCCGAGATCAGTCCATCACCGCCGGTACCGACGGCATCGGGCAACAACGCGCACATGATGTACATCTTCAACAGAAACGGCGTTTGTTTGCTTTACCGCGAGTGGAATCGACCTCTTCGTACACTCAATTCGAATCAGGATCATAAACTCATGTTCGGTCTCCTTTTTTCACTCAAATCCCTAACCGCTAAAATGGATCCATCTAGGTTTGTTTTCCAATTTTTGTTGTGTGATTCTAGGGTTAGTTAGTTGTTTATGGTGGTTTTTGAGATTAAGAAGTTAATTTTACCCGATCTGTGTTCTGTCACTAGATTATTATAGGAGAGGTGTTTGGATGTTCAGTTTGTGAGTGATGATTGCAATTTGAGGTTTGAAAAGGTGATTAGATGGGTAGGTATTTAATTATGTTTTGTTAGTTTAAGATTTTAGACGCTATTTGTAGGGCTGTAAACGAACCGAATGAACACAAACAATTCGCTAAGGAAATAATGTGTTCGTAAACGGTTCGTGAACACTTACTGAGCGAGACATCTCGTTCGTGTTTGTTCATTAAGGAAATGAACATGTTCACGAACACTATCAAACACAGATTTAATTGGCGGAGGCTAGAGGTGGATGGCAAAGGGAGAAGTGTTGGAATTTGAAGCCCGAATCCTGGACGGGGGTTGATTGCATTCATTGATGTGAATAACGAGAAGAAAAGGGAAATGGTGCAATAACAATGTGGGAATGGGGCTTCATATTCTATTTGTTAGGGTAATAAAATAAGGTTTAAAATAAATAAGAATCAGAGAATATAAAAAGTTTAGATAAAGTAAATATATGTACAAAAATCTTTAATGAACAACATCAATAAACAAACATGAACAAACGTTCACAAACACATTACCGAACGTTCACGAACACAATTGAACGAACGAGACCTTTGTTTGTATTCTTTCATTTAATTAAACGAACGGAATTTCTTGTTAGTGTTCGTTCATTTAATTAATCGAATGGAATTTCTTGTTAGTGTTCATTCATTTATTAAACGAACGAATGTAAACAAACTTCCCGCCGAACGGTTCACGAATTGTTCGCTGAATGTTCGGTTTGTTTACAGCCCTAGCTATTTGGGCCTTTAAGTGATTTAAGGAATCAGATTTATATTCATTTATAGCCAAACGTCCCAAGCTATGTTGTCTAGGTGCATAGGCCCAGCCTGGAGCCCTTAGTGTAGGCGCTTAAAAAGCGAGGGCTTTTTTAAGCTAGCTGCGTTGTATAAAATACCATTCTTAGGGGGGGGGGGGGGGTTAGACATGTTTTAGGCTAGTTTAGGATGTTTTAGGCTTATTTAGGGATTTTTTTTTACCATTTTTGTCCGGAATTCAGCCGAAAATTGGTCTGAACCTGCACTTTTGCATCTGAAACCTTGCCCTCCGGTACCAGTCGCAGCGCACAAGGTGGGCTGCGCTGCGTATCTGTGCCTAGGCGCGTGACTGTGCGCTTTTAACAACATAGGTCCCAAGTTGATTATTGGGAATTAAGTTTATACATGTATCCAAACAACCCTCTAAGGTGGTTGAGTAAGTGATCACTTTGCATCTCTTTGTAATTATAGTTGATATTTGTTTACCGTGTTGGGCAGTGCTGAAAAAGGGAATCTTGGGGTGCCTCAGTTACCTGGACAAGGTTGTTCGTTTCACAGCTTTCGTACCAATACTTACAAATTGAGTTTCATGGAAAGTCCGTCGGGGATAAAGGTCTGTAAAGCTTTTTGGTTGATTTATTTTTTATGTAGATTCTTCATCTAGTTGATTTCATGCCTATGTGACTGATAAAATTCTTCCGACATTCATGTCATAGATACTCCACTTCATGTTGACTTGGTAGCATGTGGTAGAACTATAACCATGTCATTTCTCTATAAACATTAAAGATAAATACTATGCTACAAATTCCATTGATTGAAACTTTACCTCATTATTATGCCATTGATGTTGGTTTGCAGTGTTCGTTTTCTTTCTATAAGTTTCATTGATAAATTGTTGTTGACCTTCCTCTTTAGTGTTTCGGCATTTTCGACGTCAATTCCGCTGCGGTTATAGTTCTCACGCCATTGAAGATGACTGGTAAATGGTAATAATGCTCAGTCTCGAAGGGATTAAAAATAAGACCGTCGATCAGACTTCGTTGCTGTTGCAGCTTTCTTGCTTTAGTTTCCCGGTGTAAAACCGAAAACCGACTGTCCGACTCAATCTAGTATCACAACATTTTCTCTGATTATCTCCTTTTTCCATTAACTAAATTTTTGATTTACTAAGAATATATCGACTTTCAATTTCTTATTGTTTCGTAAGAACACCAAAGGAAATCAGAATTTCTCATAAGAAATTTTTAGTGGTTATATTTTTTCGATCGATTACTCCTTTCCTCTCATCAGGTTTTACTTTCTCTTGTTTATTCATAAATCAGTTTTTCTTCTTGAAATTCTTCTATGATTTCTCTCTCGTAGACTATTTTTCATTATGGACCCGGATCTATTTTGATCTGAACCCATTCTGATCTGATCCGAACCAAACTGAACTATTTGTAAGTCGGCCCGTTCTGACCTGAAACCGATGTGACCCGTTACCTGCCCTTCCTGACCCACCCATTATCCCGGTGCGATTGTTTGTGACATCTGTGATCTATGAACGGAATCAAATTGCCTTTTTTCTTTCGCATTTGATGTAACTGATCATTATAAGTTTCAACATTGAATAAAACCATTCAAGATGCTTTTAGTACTCGTTAGATTTGGCTTTCTTGATTATATGTATCATTGTATTGTATTAAACCATAGCAGAATGAGATATTATACTTTTTAATCCAAATATGTTTTCTCATTATGCCATATTGGCTATCTAAAGTGTGGCATTTGGTTTTGTTAATTGTTTAAACTTATCATTATGCTTTTCTATGTTCTTTTACGATTATCGTCTTTTGTATATGCTGTGCAGATCATCCTCGTCACACATCCCAAGGCTAGTGATCTGAGAGATTCTTTGAAATACATATACAATCTGTATGTTGAATATGTAGTGAAGAATCCACTGTATACTCCAGGAACACCAATCAGGTCAGCAATGCACTTAACAAATAACTAAAATTAGATGATGCGGAATGTCTGTTAAAAGCTTGACTGACTTCACTTTTCACTATATGATAGGACCCACCAAATATTTATTTTTGAATTAAAAATGACGATAAAACCCTAGGAAAAATACTAATATGCTTAACATTAATATTTTCTGCTTCCCTACGAATTTGGTTAATCAGGAAAAAAAAATCCTTTTTTCTTATTGTTAAACCCTCAGGCTCATATATGTGTTTACTGTCATAGTGCCATAATGCATCTAGATCAGCACCGCATGAGTTTTTGGTGTTTTTGCTCCTACATGATTAAAATCATAATCTTGAATATGTATGTAGTTAATGCCGTAAAATATCGGATATCGGTAATTTTAATATCATGCAGAATTTATATATATATAGTGGAGGGTTCAAATGAGAAGAAATTCTTTGTAAGAAGAAAAAAGAAGAAATCTCAACCAATAGGAATGCTTCTTCAGGCTTCATTTAATATTTGTACTTAATGTAACTATAAGGGTATATTGGTAAACTTACATACATCATTAATTGGTAGTTTCATCATTAGTTGCTATATATATATATATATATATATATAAATGTCAGTGATACTTCGGTTATATTGGTCAAATATTGATGATATATTGGTTATATCGGTCAATATCGCCGATAAGATTGGTACCGATATTCTGACTGATATTTGACACCGATATTTTACTAGGGGACCGATATATCACCAATATTAACTGCATAGTTGTATATTAACTTCTAGGTGTAATAGTAACTTACTAAATTGAATATTTTTTGGCTTATGTTTCGTGATTATAGATTATAAGAAACGGTTTCTGGTATTTGTATAATTGAAAATCTTTTCAGGCACTAGTAGATGAATTAATGGTTATGCATAAGATGATTTGGATAATATTATCTCAACTGTTATGTGTTTGCTTGTGCAGAAGCGAGTTATTCAACACAACTCTTGACCAATACGTGCGAGGTCTCGGATAATTTGGTAAGGGAATTCTTCATCACTATGGTTATAGGTGGTTATTTCGACCCATTTAGTTATTAACGGGTCAAATTGTTAACGTTTTTCCTCTTTAACATATCAAATGTGTCCAAATCCATACAAAGTTCGATAAAGATAACTTCTAAAATCTAAATGTAAAAAAATGTGTTTGTTTTTGTGGACTATAATGATATGTTTTTACAGCAGAATTCATCAAATCCGATTCGGGAGCAGGTGAAACATTCATCATTTGAACCATTTTCGTCTAAAATATTACTCGAGTATAGGGTCGTCTGTTTGATATTTGATTAATGTATTTGCGATAAGACATGCATAACACCACCTGTTTGATATCGTTATTGTTTTAAAAGACGATGATAGTATAATCCATGCTTTATCATCGGACGGATTTTATTACCAGTGTTACTCTTCGAATATGTGTGGTGCATTACAGTCTTTGTATGTTACACATAAAATTACACACAAAGTGGGTACCAAATGATTCAAACTATCTTGTACTCCAGCATTAATCTTCTTTTCCTTTGATTTATCTTGAACCCGCTTCGGATTAGGATTAACTTCCAATAATACATTCCCATGCTCCTCAAATAGACCCGACCAACGCGTGCCAACCCTACCCGTCGCTCTTTATAAACACTAATTTTGCAGTTCATGAAACATTGACTCATTCTTAGTGACTTGTTTTATCGCCATAACCAAACCGTTTTCATGCTGATTCAAGTATTCAACGAACACTATCATATTGATTTGGAGTTGGTTTTAAAACTGTAGTTAGCGATTTGACTTCAAAAAATATAAAGACAGATGTAATGCGGACCACGCATCAGAGGCGGACCTATGTGTCTTAATGGGTGGGTGGGCGGGCGCACCCTTTGAAAAGTTAATTAGTGTATTTTTTAGGTAAAAAACCCGACTGCACCCCTTGAAAATATGATTGAACCCCTCATCCGCACTACCAGTAAATAATTCTTGGATCCGCCACTCTATGCGGGGGTGTAACTCATATCAAGTTGCAGCCTCCAATATAAATATTCTACAAGTTGGTGGGTATAGAAACGATAAAAAGAAAAAAGAAGTTTGAGACAGAAGAAAACCGTGATACAGCATTCCTGTCTTCTATGGACAAATTTAGCATCATCACCTTTCTCAGGACAAAAATCCATATACCAGAAATGTTTATATATAGTACTATTGTTTACAAAGAATTTCTTAATTGACATTTTATATAGTTCAAATATAATATTGTTCACAGCCATACACAATTAAGCTTAATGGTTCAGATCTCTTACTGAGGCTCATAATGGTTCAGACATCTTACTGGTTCAGCACTTAATAGTTCAGACTGTTTGTTTCGCGAACAGATATCTGAATGATTCATACATTTGCCTCTGAATGGTTAAGCATCAGGGCCGTCTCCGAAAATGATAAAAAAAATTAGGCCATGTGCGAGATAAAAAAATTGGGCCCTACCCACCCTGTAATATAAACTCACCAGTCACATATATAGAAAGTAAAAACCCATAATAGAACGATAATTGTTAAAAAATAAATAAAACCAAAGTAGTGTATGAAAATTATCAAAATTTATGTCTTTTAAAACCGAGTGGATTCTATTAGGTATTTAGTTTAAGCTAAATTTTAGGCCTTTTAAAATGGTTATAACTCGAGGTATTAAAATAGACTCGACCTTTAAATTTTGCCTAAAGGATACAAGAAACAAACAAAAACAATTAAAAAGAACTTAGAAACAGAGATGCAGGAATTAAACTATCTAAAAAAAATTAAAATGAAACAGAAGATGTACAGGGATTCGAACAAAAAAAATTAAAATGAAAGAAAAGAGGTACGGGATTCGAACCCATGTACTGCTGTTGTTATAGAAATAAACCCCAAGGCTATGCGGTTGTTTGTATAAAAACTTTTACAGCGTGAAATATATAAAAAATAAAAATGTTTCAGGGCCCATGGAGTTTGGGCCCTGAGCCGTTGCCCATCCCGCACCCCCTTCGGGCCGGTCCTGTTAAGCATTATACTGAGTCTGAATGGTTAAGATCTCTTATCTGAATTGGTCAGACATTTGCCTCTGGATGGTTAAGCATTATACTGGCTCAGTGGCTCTTAATGGTTCAGACCTCTTACTGGTTCAACACCAAATGGTCCAGACCTCTTACTGGTTCAACACTTACATATTCAGAAGTTGCCAGACAACCCCTAAGTCATATCAAATATTTGATAGGAGATTTTTAAAAAGATTATTTTAAGAATATATAATATCAATTAGGCATGTAAATGAATCGAACAAACATTAATGAGGCTTATTCATATTCGTTCGTCTAATAGTAATTGGACTAATGGACGAATTCGAACTGTTAAATGAACAAAGTCTAATGATCTTTAGGCCTGAACACAAACAAAAAGTTCCGTTCATTTAAGTGTTCGAGCTCGTTCATTTCTTTGATTAACATAAAACGAATAAACATGAACATGCCCCCGTTAACGTTTGTTTGGTCCTTTTAGTCTTTTACATGCCAACTCTCAAACAATACTTACCTAACACTCTTGGTTCATCTTCATCCTTTTGTTGGTTTCTTGTAGTGCTATTATTTAATTTATTTTTTATTATCACAAGTTGCACTTAGAATATGAGATCATCTCCAATATTAGGTTTAAGTTAAGATTTTTTTAAAAATGAAGGAGGTTGGATTTTCTTTATAAACCAAAGTTGAATTATATTTTGTATTTATGCGATATGAAGAGGTTTAAAAGTGGTTCATAAATTTTTATTTTTTAGCAGAAAAATCATTTATAAATATTTCTAAATGATTCTTGCATTGTAAAAATAGATTTACAAAAAAATAGTTGTGGGTAAATGACGGATAGAAAACAAGAAAAAAGCGGCTAAATGCCGACAAACCAACCGACGACGTGTCAGAGGCGGTGAAAGCCCTATATATAACGATAAAAAGATAGATGGTCATGGTTTAAACTAGATTGTCCCAGTTAGAGTTTTTACTATACCTGCAACCTAGGGGAGAAGTGTACCGCTCTCGATCAAACTAGAAATAGAATAAGAGAAGAAAGGCAGTGCAGTAAAAACACTTTCTGTTTGGTTCACTTTCTTTCGGATAATGAGTAAGAGAACGGAGCGAAAAAGCAAGGCCCAGAGGTGCTCAATGAGCCGGTAACCCTTCCTTCTCTTACTTGAAGAAGATCGAATCGGTCCAAGAAAAGTCATGCTGACTCTCTGGCTACGATTGCTTCTAAGATCAAAATAAAATGAATTGGTTAAGAGTCTACTTCCTTCTTTGATGTTGATTTGATAGAGATAGCAGAGGTCTTCGATTTATAAACTTCCATAATGTTTTTGACAGTGAATGGTTGATAAGAAAGTGAAATGTTCTATTATTTATGAACTATTATTAATAATTTTCACGAAAGGACAAGACTAGTGGCATCAACGTGTGTCGTAAATTTGTTCCTCCTAAAAGTGGTTAAGTGTTATAATCCTGTGATTAGCATTAGTGTAGATTTAGGCATTAGTTTTAAAGGCTGTATGAATTTGCTATTCTAAAAAAAAGTTATGTTGTGAACTATAAACATAAAGTTGTGAATTACAATGTTTGTTGCGGTTCAAACCCATTTTCTATTTTATTTATTTTGTTTTTTGTTATCTGCGCTTTTTTTTTCTTTTATAATGATTTTTATTTTAAAATTTTTTTATTAACGTTCTACTTATCGTTCTATCTACGTTTCCATTTAAATTTGTTAAAAAAACTAGCACTCTACCTTGGCCACTTCAACCCCGTTTTTTTTATTATTGATTTCATCCATGATTTTCCATTTTTCCTCTGAATGAATATTTTAAGTAATTTAATGAACATAATGGTAGTAAATATTTAATATATCTCAGTTTTACTAATTTAATGAACATAATGGTAGTAAATATTTAATATATCTCAGTTTTAAAATATTATATTTATATACCACAGTAACAAGTTTGATGTATAGTGACTTTTTTTTTTCTGTTTTTCTCTTGTGGTGTCTTTTTATTTTGTCTTTTTTAATCTTTTGTTTATTTTACCTTTTATCACTAAATTTATAGCATTAAAACTTATAATCCTTCAAGTTTTCAAAAACTTTATAATCAAGTTTTACGTGTTTGTTTTTGTGTACGTAATTCAACTTGATTTGCATTTCAACGTAAATTTCTTTAAAAGTGAGTCAGGTCAAATATAATACAATATGTCGGTATAATTCAAGTTGATTTACATTTCAATGTATATTGTTTTTTTTTGGAAATTAGTCGGCTCAAATATAATACGTTTTCATGTTTATTTTTAAGTACGTTTGCAGTTGGTCTACGTTTTGACATAAATTTTGTTTGAAAACGAGTTAGGTCAAATATAATAGATTTTCGTTAGACAGTATAAATTCGATTTACTTTACGTTTCGATGCCACCACAACGCGTCATACCATTCTTTAACTTAAAAACATTATTTATCTTATTTGCTTATTTTTATGTACGTGGCGGTATAAACTCAAGATGGTTTGCGTTTCGACGTAAATTTCTTTCACAACAGATCAAATATAATACGTTTTCGTGTTTATTTTTATGTACATTTTCAGTTGATATACATTTGACGTAAATTTTGTTCAGAAAACGAGTCAAGTTAACTATAATATGTTTTCATTAACCGGTATAAATTTTGGTTACTTTACATTTCTATGCTGCCGTAACACACGGGGTAATCTACCAGTTAAATGTATTCGACAACACAAAGAGAGGTACCTTTTAAATTCTAACTATTATTATACAATTATTTAAATACCTATTATTATAATTTAAAATTGAAAGTAAATAAATAAATAAGCTGACACCCCCCTTGTAGTTGTAGTAACTCTACACTTAATCTTAAGACCCGTGACATGCATCCCCCCTTGTAGTTGTAGTAACTCTACACTTAATCTTAAGACCCGTGACATGCATGTGATACAATGTATTTGCCACGTCATCATCTGTGTTCATCAAATCGAATCCACTTTCATTTTCGTGGGGTTCACCAAAAACCACTTGAGAACCTTGTATTTCTTGATAGATAAGTTTTTAAAACACATTAACAATTTTTTTAAAATAGTTTTTATAAAACTTCAATAAAGACATGTCACGTTGTAAGCATGTTTTTCATCATATACACACTTGTTTTTTAACGAGCAATAAATGAGTTGATATTGCAAATACAAATTCTATACAACTACAATGGAAAGCCACATGTATACTAGCACTAGTATTGAAGTAATCGTTAGTCGATAGTCAGGTGGTGAGGTGAAGACTAATGATTAATCGGGGATTAATCAGAATTAATTGGGATTAATCGGCTCATAGTTGGGATTTTTACAACCATGAGTAGCAGCCACCTTTTTTTTTGTCTTTTAGTGTTTTTTGGGTTTTTTTGACTTTCACACTTTAATATCTATTATTGACACTTACAACCATTTAACTTTCTGAAAACTTTGTAATCATTTTTTACGTCGTTATTTTTATGCACGTATCAGTATAAATTTTTGTTGATTTATGTTTCAATGTAATTTTCTTTTTTGGAAATGGACAGGCTCAAATATAATACGATTTTATGTTTTTTTGTACCTTTTTAGTTGGTTTACATTTTGACATAGATTTTGTTTTAAAACAAGTCGGGTCAAATATGATATGTTTTCATTAGATGGTAAAAATTCGAATTACTTTACATTTCGATGATACCATTCTTTAACATAAAAAAAAAACTTAATTTTCTTACGCTCTTATTTTTATGTACGTATCGGTATAAATTAAGAGGTTGTAAGTGTTAATGCTGAAATTAGAAGGGTAAAAGTATACAAAATACAAAAAGACAAAAAAAATCAAGTCACTATTCACAAAAATTAGTAATTATATATATATATATATATATATATATATATATATAAGTTAAATTCGACCCATGAAATGCTCAAACGTTTCAAAGACACGCACCAAATCGTACAACTTTACTCATACGGTTCAAAGACGAACACAAATTACTATAATTTAACCGTTTACAAATCAAATATCATTAACATAAATACCCAACATTTAACAATTTGCATTTATGTTAATCACATTATAAAAATCCATGTTTTTCATGATCAAACTCTTTACTTTTTTGATCTTGAAACCCTTCTAACCAAGAACAAAAAACAAAACACACGATAAAACACAAAAAACCCTATTAATATATAAATATTAACCCATCTTTGATTCTCATGCAACCCTTTCTTCTCCAACACGTCAGCACCTGTCATCATGCATGTTTGACTTTTCTCATCATACCATATCATACACTTGTTGGTCAAACATGAATACTCATTGATCAACATAGCATCAAGAGCATATTTGTACATTGAGAAGTAATGCATGAACAACCAATACTTTGGCATACTTTCTTTCAATATGAAGTAGCCCGAAAAGAGGAAAAACCCCGCGAGAAGTATGGTCACTAGTGAGGTTCCGGTTATGTAGTTTGGGGCGACCGAGCTCAAGAAGAGGATGAATGAGTTAGCCATTAGGATAATGACCCATATTGCTAACACGAAGTAGCCGAACGTTTGCCATGTTTGACATAGACCGACTAGGAAGTAGACTGAGACAGAGTAGATGATCGCGATGGCTAGAAGATAGGGGAAGAACACGAGGGTGTTTGCGATGAGATACGATGATAACCTGTGTTTCATGTACATTTATAAGCTTAAATAAGTTAACATATAATATATAACAAGCGTGTTTTTTAATAAATTGCGATGAGATACGATGATAACCTGTGTTTCATGTACATTTATAAGCTTAAATAAGTTAACATATAATATATAAAAAGCGTGTTTTTTAATAAATTATTATTAAAATTTAAAGAATTAATTAAAAATATACGATAATGCAAGTTATTAGAAAAAACAATTACATGATTAATAAAATATTATTAAATAAAAGAATTAATTAAAAATATATAATCACTATTCATGGCTACTTGTATAATGCATAATGCATAATGCATAATGTATAATACTTATATATTCTAATATCAAGTATATGCAATTTCTAATGGTTACATATAAGTAACAAGAAATATTAATTTCTTTTGTATCCAATAAATTAAGAGAAAATCATCAAAATGTCATTTTGATATATAAATTTGACCAAAAAAAAAGCTTTGATTATTTTCTTTTATGAAAAAATCATTTCGCTTACCTTTTGTATAATAAATAAATTAAGGGAAAATAATAAAAATGACTATTTTGACCGATAAATTCTACAAAATATCCTTAACTATTTTCTTTTTAAAAAACATTTCACTATTCTTGTTTTTTCAAATAATTGTTTCAATCAACTAAAAGCTTCTACATGTCACACCTTGTTCGGTTGCCGCAACAGATTTTAATCTGGCACGACAGATTTCTATCCTGGCACCGTAGATTTCTATATGGGCAGAAGAATAGATCTAATGCACGCAGACAATGAAATCTGTGCGCAAGACTAAAACTGTGTTAAAAAAACTGTTAACACTAAGTGATTAAAAATTTCAAAACTCAAAACTATTTTGTAAAATCATTAGTCAACACTGCCATAATCTCATTTTCCCTCATATTAATCCATAAACTTCACTTTTACCAAAAAAAACAAAAGCACAATAAGCACACGAGTGTGTTCACTATATAAGATAATAATAATAATAATAATAACCTATAAACACCACTAGATGTTTGTAGCAAAATACGAGCTTAATAAGATAGAAAAAAAATTAAAAAAAAAGAAAAAGAAAATCTCCCCGTTATGTTAAGAGTATTTTATAAAATAAAGATTTAAAGACTCATTTGTATAATAACTTATTCATAATAATATACGATAATAACCTGTAAACACCACCAGACGTTTCCCGTAGCAAAATCGGCCGCTCGTTAATAAATATCGGCAACGTTTCCGTCGTAGAGGAAAGCAGAAACGTCAACGTAAACGCAAACAAACCAAACCTCTTCTCAATTCCGGTTTTATCGAACCCAGTATCAATATATATCGTCCCTAAAACAAGCCCCACAACTAATGCTTGCAAAGCATTTGTCAAAAGTAACTGCTTTGTTCGGTAAATAATCTTCCAAAATCTCCCATACAATGCCACAATTTCCTCTACTCTAGAGCTTCGGTACCGAACGGGATCGTGTTTGATCCCAAAAACCGGTTTCACATCCGCTGGTGACGGTTGTGAAACCGGTTTGGTTACGGGTAATTGAGTTAGAATCTCCATGGCGTATTCGAGTGAGTTAAGTTGCGGTGGGAGGGTAAAACCGTTAGAAAGTAAATTTTCTTGAAGGGAGGGTAAAGTTCCATGATGGACAACTTTCCCTTTTGATAGTAATAATATTCTATCAATGGTTGTAAGTAGTTTGAAGCTTGGTTGGTGGATTGATAAGAGTGCGGTTCGAAAACGTGCAGTCGCAATCGATTTTAGGGTTAGCATTATGGTGTAAGCGGAGGTGCTGTCAAGCCCGGATGTGGGTTCGTCTAGAAGTAAGACTCCAGGGTCATGGAGGAGGCTCAGGCCGATGGAGACGCGCCTCCTCTCGCCCCCGGAGAGGTTATGACCGAGCTTTGTGTGGGCTACGAGTGTTAGCCCCAGCTCGGTCATTAAAGAGGTTATTAGGGTGGATATTTGGGTGGTTTTTTGGTTGGAGGAGGCGGGCGGCGAAGGCGAAGGTTTCGGAGACGGTTAACACGGGTAAGAAGTAGTCGTGTTGGGGGACGTAAGCGGAGAGTTTACGGTAGGTTGACAGGGCGAGGGAGGATGAATTGAGGTGGAGGGTGCCGGTGGTGGGGGAGGTTCGGGTGGCTAGAATGTCTAGTAGTGTCGATTTTCCGGCCCCGCTTGGGCCGACGATGGCCAGGATTTGAGATGGGTACGCGGTGAGAGAAATGTCCTGAGGATAGAAGGTGGTGATGTGACGCTGATGCATGGGTTCGAGAGTAAAAATGAGGTGATTTTAGTGGTGGTAGTTGGGGTTTTTGTGTAGGATATTGAAGTGGCGGTTAAAGTGTAGGTTTTAACAGGTGGCGGTGGTGACGGCGACGATGGTGATGATGGCGGCGGAGATGACGGTGGTGGTTCTTCCATGGTGGGTGTGAGGAATTATTGAGAGATTAGAAAAGAGGGTGTGAGGTGAGATGTATAAATAGTTAAAATTAACATGTTTGGATGTATTAGATAAATTTAATTTTTTAATAAAAAAATATACAACAAAGAATTGAATTATGGTGTTTATTATAATATAATTTAACCCGTGACAAGAAAAAAAAAGGTGAGATAATGAATCATTGTGGACAAAATATGTCCACATGGGTGAAAACCTAAGAGGGATCCGTGAACAAAAATCAAAAACTATTTCCAACAAAATTTGCAGAAAAATGCCACTAGAAAACAATTCATTTATCATCCTATTTTCTATTTGACTTTTAACAACTGTGAAAAATTACAGTCATCTTGGGTTTGCAAAAGTTATAAATTGTTAATTAAGTATTTGTAACTTTTAAATTAGTCATGTGTTTGTTGTAAGAAGCTTGTGTTATTTGAATACATAAGTCCATAAGGGGAAGCCAAGGCTAATTTATAACCTCTAATATTGTAGTTAGGAGTAAGCAGAAAACTGAAATAACTGAATCGTAACTGAAATAATCAAGAAACTAAATCAAAACAAAAACTGATGGTTTGGTTTTCGAATTTTTATTAGGTTTTCGGATAACCATTTTCAATAACCGAAAAAACCGAACAGAACCGATAAGTTAAAATAGTAGGCCTAATCCATATATTTTATGTTTGAGTTTAAGTTGTTTAAGTGTTTAATCCGCGGTAGTTGAAATTATTAATTTTATTCTTGTTAAGTATTTATAATAAAAACATTAACATGTTTATTTATAATTGAAATGATTTATTTATTGTCTACAAGAAATAACAAAATTAATATAAAAATTAAATAATCTTCAAAGTATTATAAAAGAAAATGTCTTAATAAATATATCTTCGCGATCTCAATTTAACGCAGCGGCTCTTGATCTTGGTTGTGAAGTTCCTTGTCCATCTTCTTCCATCTCGGCAATAATTTTCGCCGTCTAAAGCATCATGCTAAGCAAATAGTTTCCAATATTTTCCTCGTCCGATGAAGAACTCATGACAACTATTTAAGAAAATATAGATGAAGTAGAAGAATACATAAAAGACGAAGAGTGTGGTGAGATTTTTGATATAAAAATAAGGGTTATATAGTTTTTAAAATAAAAATCAATTGATTTAAACAATGGCTATAATTTTCAAAAATTATTAAACAATCTCATGCTCCCTGCTGACTTCCCCGAGACCACACCCCAAGGTCATACAATTTGAACTTGCAAAATTAGTCAACGCATGTATCATCTTATAATACATAACAAATAAACTACTTAATATGATTAATTATAAATATGCATAGTTAAAAACAATCTCCCTTGTCCATTTGAACTTGAGATCTCACCTATAAGAGGTATAATGAGTCTTTACTAAATGTCTACGTTGGCTACATTGAAACGATTTAAAATTTTAAGCATATACAATTTGAACTTGCAAAATTAGTCAATGCACGTATCATCTTATCATATATAATAAATAAACTGCTTAAAATGATTAATTATAAATACGGATAGTTAAAAACAAATATGATTAATTATAAGATTAATTATAAATACGCATAGTTAAAAACAAATAAGAATAGTTATATTCAGTCGAGAAAGAATATAATGTTCGATTAATTTTGAGTTATACATAGTTTTTTAATCATATTGTCCGATTTTTATTTTTTATTTTATTTATTACTTTTTTTTTGTCTTTGATTGATCACTGATGCACCACCCTCAAAAAAAATTTCATGTGAATTTGTGTTTTCAAGAAGGATTAAAAAAATATAAAACATGTTTATGACTTTTTTAAACAATTAATTTTTATACACACAAATCTTTCTTGTCACAGTAAGAATTCTTTTTCATTAACCCTCATTTATTTATTTTAATTCTTTGGTGTGTATCTATCTCCCTATCGTATTATCCTATCTCCGGGTAGAGGTAGCGTATAAGTAGGGGTAGCCCGTATTATTTCTTAATTCCGTCTACATAATGTAAATTTTTTTCAGTTTTATTTAAATGATAGCCTAATCCCCAAAATAAGATTTTAAGATACCACTGAATTTTTTAAGTAGTAGTGAGTAGAGGTGCACAAAAAAACCGTACCCGGACCCGGAACTGGTTTTTTTAATACCTGGGTATTTTGTACCCGAAACCGGAACCGACCCTACCCGTAGGGTATAGATAGGGTATGCATTTCGATCTCAATATCTGGAACCGGAACTGGAACCGATCATACCCGATTAATACCCGAAACCGGACAAGAACCGGAAACGGAACCGATTATACCCGGCTATACCCGATACATGATTCTCATATCTTTCTTTTAAATTTATGTTAGTGCATTTATTTTAGTTTTCTTACATTATACAATGCATATTTAATAATAATACACAAAAATACGAGAAAATAGGGTAATAAAAAGCAATAGAGTATTAAAAAATCCAAAAATATATAGCTAAAAATAGCGGAAATATGGTATAAAAACCCCGAAAATATGGTATTTTAATACCCGGTTTCTTAAGAACCGGAACCGACCCTACACGAAACCGGACACATAGGGTATGGTTTTTTGGTCAAATAACCGGAACCGGAACCGAACCGGTTATAGCAATAACCGGTTCCAACCCTTAAAGTGAGAAACCGAAACCGGTTCCATAACCGAAACCGGTTATTAAAAATACCCGATTTGTGCACCTCTAGTAGTGAGCCTTGTGAGCCTTTCTTAGTTGGGCTAATTTATTGATGAGTGGGCTCACATATATACTTTTTCCTTTTTAGCGTCAATTATGTTGTGTTGACGAGTTTTGAATTGACGGGTTGATTTATTCTACTGAACACGAGTCTTATATTGGTGCAATTTCTGACTCACTTAAAAGTTGTTTCATGCATGATGCTTAAAGTTCCTTGTGAATGTTAGCATTACCTAGTGACGATATATAATTACTTTAGCTCAAAGGAAACTATTTGTAACTCGTGTAATTTTAATATTTTTTGTTCCTTATCTCTCAATCTCAATTACACAAACTTATAAGAGAGTAAAACAAAGCCTTTATACTTGGGCGTTTTACGACATGTGACAGTCCAGTCAGTAAGGAGGTTTTATTGGGCGTTTTTCTAAAATGAGCGTAGTGGAATAAAGCCCCATAATGCCCCAATAATGATTACCATTAATTATTCTTTTGTTTTTTAATAATATTTGATTTGGAATGATCTCATTGGCCAAAGAAACAAAGGAGAGGCGTGGAAAAAAGAATGTTTTGTGAATTTTTTTGAATAAACGTCCACGGGGCGGGTGTTGGGCTTTTTTATTTTTTTTTTGGAAAAAAAAACATCAAAAAACCCCACTACAGGTGGTCTTACCTGGTTTTATCTATATAGCTTGAGATAAGAAAAAGCAAATAGAAAGATGAATGGTTAGAACCAGTGAATAAATTTGTTGGAAATTAAGAGGTGACAAATATTTAAAGATGAAAGTTAATTTCACTTTGAAAACTAACGGTTATAGGGAAGTTAAAATAAACATGCTAGCCCATATATTAAACGAGTCATGTTTGAGTTGACCTGTTTAACAAAATAAATTATGTTACCAGATTCAAAATCTTATTATTTTTGTATCGTGTTCATGTTGTATCAGTTCTTGCGCCCAATGGACAATTGAGCATTGTTACATTTATTCATATGAGCCAACAGACCACCTTATGTCAGCTTAACTCAACTCAGAAAATTATACGAACCAGTTGACTCGATCTAAATTAGCCCATGTAGCTTCGTACCTTCTTTTATTTGAACTTTTGTTGAAGACATATAACACCATACATACTTAGGTGAAAAAAAAAAGTTAAGAAAGCAAGAAGTGATACCATATATAGGGATTCATATTTCATAAAAAAATATTTACTTAGATGTTAGATTTAGTGGCGGACCAGGAAATTTTTTTCTAATGGTGCGGATAAGGGTTCAACCATATTTTCAAAAGGTGGGATAGGGTTTTCGTCAAAAAAATACACTAATTTTTTTCCTCAAAACATGCGCCCGTCCTCTCACCCGTCAAGGTAGGTCCGCCCTTCAAGTCTAAATGAAAGAAACAAAAATGAAAAAAAATGACATATGAAGAAGTGTTGGACAAGAATGTCCTGGATAGAGATCGAGCATGAGTATTTTATATATACTTCTAATAAATAAGAATTTTTTTTATCTATGCACATCTTTATCTCACACTCTATACTTCACGTGGCTTCTTGGTCGTCCGTGACTTAATAATGTGACCCATTGGTACTATTGTTTTACTATTAAAAACCTTTTACAACACTATAACTTTGTTTTTATCAATCAATAGTTTTAGATAATTAAAAAATAGTGACATAAAATAGTGGTACAATAGTAAACGTTTTTCTGCAAAATTAATTACAATTCCATGACATAAAAGTGATGTTTATTATTACTGTTTTTTGACCATTTCTCTTATAACCAGATATCTAGAACAAGTATTTAAGTAAAACATCGTTTAATAAGTTTTCTGAGTTGATGAAAAACTACAATATAAACATAACAAACTGACTTGGTCAAAGATGTCCTGTATGAGATGCTTAAGCGGGTAGGAATCTCCGTTAAAGCGGGCAATAATCTTATATGATGTGCTTAGACAGGCAAGAAGCAACCGGGTTTCAAATACATACATGATTTGGATAGGGATGTCCTATATGATGTGCTTAAGCGGGCAGGAATCTCCACAAAAAAAGTCCCCTGTGAATATCCTGACGGACCGGTTGAAGGGAGGTCCACTCTTCGGCCAGCGGACGTTCTTGTGTTTGGTTGAGTAAGTGGGAAACGTGCTAGTGTGGATATTACCGCGGTGTTCCCCCTCGTTGGGCTCAAGGAAAACCCTTTCGTGGCTGGCCAAGTTGTGTAGAAACAGAATTATGGAAAGTTGTTAAGCATGAAAAAACTTGTGCTGAGAATCAAAATGTCTTCATTCCCATTGCCTTTGATACTTTTGGGTACCTTGCCCCTGAACCTGACGGTTTCCCGGATATATAGTGCAGAAGGTCGTGCACTACAATCTCTCAACGTCGAAGAACCAAAATTTTGTTTTTGGTAGAATTGGATTTACTATTTAAAAGGAGGTTACGACGCAACTTGTTGCCCGCTTACCTGTCATTATTACCGGACGAAACTTCACTGTTCACTTTAAAATATCAGGTAAAGTAAAAGCCGTAAAACTAATCAACCATGGAATATAATTTGGTGGTTTTAAAGCCCAACAAATTAGCATACAGCCCAAAATATAACTAGCCCAAATCTTAATATTCAAGAGGCCCACTTTACCCTCCCGAACCTCAAGATTGAAATACTCCAAACCTAAGCTTCGGATCCAAACCTATTCTCATGCATACCATAATCATTCATTCATTTCTAACACCAACAAAATTATTATTCACAAAACACCTTCATTCTCCCAATGCCTGCGAATTATAACCAATAATCAATATCCAAATATGGCTGATAATGCCACCAAGAAGGAAGAAATCACCGAATCGTTTCATGACGATGGGTCATCATCATCGGATTCCGATGGAAAACAAGCCAAAGTGAAGAAGGATTTTCCTGTTCCTCCAAACCATCGAAACAAGGTCGAAAGCGTCTCGTGGAAGGAAAAGCCTGTTCATACCCTCTTAGGAGGTGGTGATGGTATGCATGTTTCATGTTTTCTTATATATTTATGTCCATTATTCATTGTTTTGTTTAGATCTTGTAATTGTTTTGATTTGAATTTTGTTTGGATAAATGATTATAGGCTTTGTAGATTTTGAATGATGTTTGTTGATGATTTGTATTAGTATAAATTTGTTTTTGTAACGTCCTGCAAATATTGTTCGCTTTGTCAAATAAGGATTTTACAGCTTTGTTTTGGTTATTCGAGTGGAATTAATTTCCATGGTGGTTACCCGTCCTGCATTGGTCAAACCCAATTAGAGAGTTTAATTTTGGGAAAATCACGAAAATGACCCTTTGACCAACCACTTTACGAAAATAAATATTGAACACGTTAAGGGCTGTCGCATTCATGGAAAGTAATGCAGTTTTTGCGTCTGGGACTCAAAGGTCTAGGACGCAAAAAATTGCGTCAGAGACACAACTTTGCGTTAGAGAATGTGCCATGGGTTTCTATGCCTACTTTTTTCTTTTCCACCATGATTTTTAAATGGTCATAACTTTTTCATACGGTATATTTTTTTTATAAAAAATATACCAAATTAAAGATAATAAAATTCACTTTAATTTGGTGTACTTTTTTACAAAATATGAACGTCTTGATAAGTTATGCTTGTTTAAAATCGTGGTGGAAAAGTAAAAAAAAAGTCTAAGGATGAAGACACGTGTCAACTTCTTATTCGCTAGGATTTATGAGACAGCCACAAATGCAATCTCCAAGGATAGCCCTTGACGCTTTCAATGTTTATTTTCGTAAAGTGGTTGGTCAAAGGGTCATTTTCTTGATTTTCTCTTTAATATTTTTTCCCATCTACAACCAATGCGTCCAAAGGGCGTTATCTAGAATAGGCAATTCTTATGACCAAATATCTCTCATAGCTTTAATAACATAAGATAAGATATTGATGGCATCTAGTGATGTTCATTTCAGAACTAAAAATATGTTGAGAAGCAATGCACTTGTACATATTGTTTCGAATGTGAAACATAAAACAGTTACGTAACGTGGTCGTCCTCTCCCACTACCTTGGTTATACCTTAAACACAATGTATAAGTGCATTACTCATTCTAAAATGAACATGTTATAATGACACCTTATGCAAAAATCATGAAGAACTTTTGTTAATCGTTATGTTTAATTATACGGCCAATTTCACTCTATAACCATTTTATTACCCTTCATACCATACGACATGTCACTATATGATCATTCTTTTTGATACATAAACTAATTTAGGTGAACCATGTTCTATATTATTTTGAAGCATTCAAGTTTCTTGCAAGGTCATGTACCTTTGGGGTCAGTAGATTTAGGGCAGTGAAGCTATGTTCCACTAATAGAAAACTGCTACTATTTCTATCAAAATTTCTTATGAACAAAAATGCCAACAAATTTTCCATGAAATTCTGACGAACAAAAAAGGGTCTTAGTTTTGTGACAAAAAAACGATAAAAAAAGGTACAAATTGCTATATGTAGGAAAAGTGTCGGAAAACGAATACATTACGTTGTAATTTTGTAAGAAGAAAAAGAAATCATAGCAATTGTGTAAGAAAACTAAAATATGTAAAAGTTATATAATAAATATAATATAATTGATTTAACCACAAAAATTTAAAATATAAATTTTCCAAGGGAAATGCGTTGGAAAGTTAAGAAAATTAATTCTGTGAGAAATAAGTAGGAGAATTCCAATGAAACATTTGTGTGGGAAATAAGTAGGAAAATTTGTAAGAAATGTGTCAGAAAATATGATTACCCACGAGTAGAATTCCTACAACCCGTTTGCGTAGGAAATCTGTGGGTAACTTCAGTTACCCACAGAAATTGTCGTGGGAATAGTAGCAGTTTTCTAGTAATGTTGTCCTTTAGCGTTTTAATAGTCTTTGAATTTGTTTTTTGGCAGTTGCTGACTTACTTCTATGGAGGAACAAGAAGAAATCTGCTGGCGTGCTTGGTTTCGCCACTATAATATGGGCACTCTTTGAAATGATTGAATATCACTTACTTAGTCTACTATGCCACATTCTAATACTTGTGCTTGGGGTCCATTTCTTGTGGTCAAACACACTTAACTTCATCTACAAGTAATGCTTTCTTCATTTGCAAGCTATCTATTTTTACCACTTTTCTATACATGGATGACCATAGTTCTTAATGGGTAAGAATGACGAATAGCGATACGGTACCTATATGCTACATATATAACGAATAGTGATAAATAGGGGTGTTCAAAAAGTTCGTAGCTCGCAACTCGCCCGGAAAAAGCTCGATTGTAAACGAGCCAACTCGGCTTGATTTGTAGACATGCCGAGCTCGAGCTAGGTCTGGTTCAGCTCGTGAGCCAGCTCGAATTATTTTATTTTATATAGATTAATTTTAATTTTAAATGTATTGAAATAAAAAAAAATAGGTTGGAGACTTGAAGTGTTAGCATTTTAAGTTTAACTGTTTAAATAACATAAAAATATGGGAAATAAACAAATATATACATATAATTTTTGTGTAATTTTTTTTAAATAAAAAAGTTGTTAAATTTTTTTGTGTAATTTTTATTTTTTATGTTATTAATATTTGTAAAAAAATAAATAAAAAAAATTAACAAGCCAGCTTGAAAATATTACAAGCCGAGCTCGACTTTTTAGCTCGATAAAATAAACGAGCAGAGCCGAGCGGGCTCGTCTAAGTTCAATCCCAAGCTCGAGTTTAACTTGGCTCGGCTCGATTACAACCCTAGTGATAAATAACGGGCGCTACTATATTTAATTGCTATCTATATTAAAAAGACAAAAAAAAAAATTTGTCGCTATTATCGCTACCTATTGCTACAACCCTAATAGCGAGCCTAGACCTTTACGTTACGTAGCGCGCTTACACTCCCTATTGACAGCTATGTGCATAACCCATATGTCTTACATGACCAGGTGTCCAGAATTCCCACAAGTCGCCCTCGACGAAGATACTGTTCTTGAGGCAGCCTCGGTCCTCAGGCATGAAATCAACAACGCTCTAGAGGTCCTTCGAGAAATCGCTTCTGGGAAAGATTTGAAGGAATTTCTAGCTGTATATTCTATCACGTTCCTTATAGAAGTCATTTTGATAACAATATTTGATTAACGATCTAATCTTACACGATTATCGTCAGGTGATTGCTGGTTTGTGGGTTGTGTCGATCGCTGGAAGCTGTTGTAGCCTCTTGACCTTGGTCTACACATGTAAGAACCCTTTTCAAATCTTGTGCGGTCGATCCAGATGTGCCAATAATGACCCCTTTTATATATCGATTTGGGTTATATTTTATCTCTAATGGGTCAGAGGTAAAACAAAATAAACATGAGTTAAACGTGTCGAAAGTTTCTCAAACTATTTAAAAACTAGATTATTATTGAAATAAGAGTTAACTGTCATTTTCGTCCATGTGATTTGTTTAATTATGCCAATCCAGACCAAATTTTAAATTTGTGCAATTTCCGTCCCTAACATTCTTGAAACATGCCAGTTCCGTCTAAAAAACTAAGGTTGAATCGAAATATCGAATAATTGGACAAACCACAGGGACGAAAATGGCAGTTAACTCATGTTTTTTTGGACGGAACTGATATGTTTCAAGAATGACATAATTGGACAAACTACAGGGACGAAAATGGCAGTTAACTTTTGAAATAACGTAATTGTTGTAATCTTCGACAGCCTTCATTCTTCTGCACACTGTGCCATTGCTGTACGAGCGGCACAAGGATAAGGCTGATGAGTATCTTGACAAAGCAGAAGCTGAATTGAAGAAGCAATGTGAGGGATTGCAAGAGAAGGTTTTAAGCAGAATTCCTAGTAGAAAAGACAAGAAGTTTGCATAGGAACTACTGCAACTGTGTTTCAAACTTGTTTAACTATTTTATGTATTTATTTATCACTAAATACTTATATTGTGATTTATATTATTAGATATACTTTGTATATTCTAAATATTGACACAAGTTATTTCACTAATTACATACATTGTAATATGAATTTATATATCTTGCATGTTGACATTATTATACGTTGTGTATAGGGGGTGTGAATTTCTAACGCAACACGAATCTATCACATAATATGCGGTTGATTTTTGGTCAAACATGTTTAGCTAAACGGTCCGTGTTAAGGTGGATCTTGTGGGTTCAATTTTTTATTGGCTAGTTCTCTCTACATCCATGCCGGCCCGTTGGTCTTTCCACCCTAGGCACGGATCTAGGGCCACCAAATTTAAGGGCCTACAATTTTTAGTAAGTTTTATATACTGTATTCGCCTAAATAAAAGCAAAACTAAATTAGTCTTTTTATTAACGGAGCCCAGAATATAATTGTCTAGGAAAAAAAGAATGTGAAAGCCCATATTCGAATTAAAGTGAAGACATAAAACTACAGGCCTACAACAGTGCATCAACCGTCGACCATTTGACTTCATCCCAATTCAACGAATCACCGTCGACCATTTGACTTCATCCCAATTCAACGAATCACCGAAATGACTAAAATATTGCTACATTCGAAGCATACTTCCTCTACTTTGAACTCTCCGTATTCCAACAATCTTAAAAGTTAACATGTAGATTTGAATTCGCAAAATATTCTATCGTTCTCGTTGAATATTGTGACATCATAAAGGTAAATAAATTTGTTCGCGATTAACATCGAGAAGTGTTTTGTGTAGGGTTTATGTGGCTTTAAGATTATGAGATTGAGGTATACATTTTGGTGTAACAAGTGATTTGAGTCGTATGAAGGATTTCAAATGATCTTGCAACCGAATAACTGTCCGTAAGTATTAGATATATTCTTTTTTACAATTCTAAATGAGTTTGCATCAACATAATATTTATCCTTGACTTAATATTAAACACCCTTCAATTGATTTATTAAACGTAAAAGAATTCAAGAATATTAAAACAAATGATACAACCTAACTTAAAAATGATTCCTCAAAAATAAATCTTTGCATTTAAAACTATATTAATTTATAAAACATTTGACTTTTGTCAAAATAAAAGAACTAAAAATCACTTGTTCACGCATATACAATAACTTAGTCAGCCTTGGGCTCTCATTTTTATTTTGTTGGGCCGTTTCCAACAAAATCCACCGGTTGAATTAAAATGTGGGCACACACTTGTTCAGTTAGGTAGGTATAAAATAATCCATTTCGGGTCGGGCGGTTTTGAAGAATCCAGGCCCATAAACTGGTAGCTCGGGTTAACAGTGGCGGATCTTGCCCGTTGAACGTCCCAGGGCCGAAAGACACGGGCACTAAAAAATGCCCAGGTCGAACATAGTATACATAAAAAATTTCAATCGAAATGCGGAAAATTAGCACTATGGCCGAAAAACTTGCCAGGGCCGTGGCCCTGGCACGGGGCTTCTAAGAACCGCCCCTGCGGGTTAAGTGGGTGTGACTGGGTTTGGTTTAAATATTCTTTTAAGTTTTTGGCTTTTTCTACATTTTATAGTTTAAGCAAACTGTGATGTTCATATAGCTCATAACTTGTAAGTTTGAGTAAAGTTAGCTCGAGCTAGTTTGGCTCGAGCCAACTGTCTCGCACAAAGTTTTGAATCGAATTCTAGCCGATATGAGCTTGCTCAACTAAAATCTCCATTTAATAAAACCCAACTTAATAGAACCTATATAAGTACACAATACTATATGAGTGATTTATGTTAGTGAAATTCTATTGACTTCTACGTACTCTTATTGAAACATTTTTATTGGTTAAAACTTAATATTTAATTCTTACAAAATCATCTTATTTGAACACTCCAATAGTGAGATATTAACTAACATGTAACACACACATATATATATTACAGCTTGTGCATTTGTGCGTGTGCATGTGTGTATATGTCGGAAGAAGGTTTTAGTGCAAGAATAGAAAAAATAAATTTAAAGTTATTTATCAATAATACTTATACTTTTTAAATGTTAACCTTGTGTATGTTATATTCATAAAAACCATTAAAATAACTTATTCGTGTGCTTTTTTAACCTTTAAACTTTAGCTATACATGTATAGATGTAAGTAACATGTGTAGGTTGTGTAAATAAACAAAATATTATATATATATATATATATATATATATATAAATTTTCTTTGCCACCGCTTTCTTCTCATCAATGTAAGATAAGACATATATTTTTTGATAATTTTTAAGGTCACATTTTTTTTCTTATCTCCTATGGCTATAGGATTACAATAAAAAAAATTTGACTCAAAAAAGCTATTTTGAATAACGTACGTCTATATTTTTTTTTACTCTAAAATAGTTGAGCGCCATTAAAACGGATTCACTTACTCAACCACACTCACGTCTCTTTGAACTTTGCAGTTTTCACGCTAATTTTTCGTGTATTTGGCACGATAGCCTCAGCTATTTCGTAGAAAACCTAATATTGCAAACAATTAACACATGACCCGACTTTGATTTTATTCGAACGAGGGTTGGTCTTGGTGCATTAGAAGTATGTATCATCTCGACTAACAATCAAGTTTCACATATGCCAATTAACTTAGGGGCTATTTGTTTAGCTCTTAATGATGCTCTTAATGGTTCAGACCTCTTAGCGGTTCAGCATGACAACACTTAATGGTTCAGACAGTTTGTTTCATAAGCAGATGTCTGAATGATTTAGACATTTGCCTCTGAATGATTAAGCATTATATCGAGTTTGAATACTTAAGACCTCTAATCTGAATTGGTCAGACATTTTTCTCTGAACATTTAAGCATTATACTGGTTCTTAATGGTTTAGACATCTTACTGGTTCATCACTTAACCATTTACAAGTTGCCAAACAGCCCCTTAGAACATATAAACTAATCCATTCTGACTATTCTTCAAAGTTATACAAATCTTCCAACAATATATGAATGTTGATGGTGGATTTTGCTCTCTTTTTTCTTCCTTTTATGGTATTGGTTGGTTGGCTCACTTGGTGATATTCAAGATGTGTGATTGATTAAACAAGACACTGTCGGACCACTTACTATTTGTTGAGCCATGTGGTCCAACCCACATCCCATTGTTAAGCTGAGCCGCCTGGTTTATGGTTCAAATCTTGTGGTCAATTCTCTTTTCCCACGCAACTACAACTGGCTGCTAGCTACCCAACAAATGATCAAATTCAAAGTGGTTCATTGGTCCAAAAGAATAAATCAGATGTGATTTGATTGTTGTATACAGTGTGCATCAAAAGTAATTAGTCTTTTGTTAGCGGAGTAAATTGTCATTTTAGTCCTTGCTGTTTGTCTCAATTTGTCACTTTAGTCCAAATAGTTTTTTCTTCTCTGGGTCCTCGAGTTTTTATTTTGTTGTCATTTTGGTCCAACCCACTAACTTCGTTAAAAAATGTCAGTTAAGTGACACTAGATAGTTTGGTAGTTGTTTTTCATCCAAAAACCATTTTTTTTTCTTTTATTTAGTTATATATATATATATATATATATATATATATATATATATATATATATATAAAACTTTTATTAAAAAACCCTTAAACTAAAAAAAATACATATTAATATATAAAAAAACCCTTTATTTTTTAAAAAACAGAATATTAATTAATATATATGAAAAAACCCTTTATTTTTTTTAAAATTATATATAAAAAAATCTATCAATCCCCAACCCATCCCCCCTCTCTCCACAGGTCCACAGCTCCCACCCCACCTCCTCCGCCACACACCACCACCAACCTCCGCCACCCATCACCGCCCACCACGCACGTATAAAACAATCTGGAATTTGTGGATTTTTATTATATATAAATATATTTTAAAAAAAAAATAAAGGGTTTTTTAATATATATATATATATATACATATATATATATAATTAATTAATATATTTTTTAACAATTAAAGGGTTTTTATATATTAATATGTATTTTTTTAGTTTAAGGGTTTTTTAATTAAAGTTTTTTTATATAGAGATAACTGAATAAAAGAAAAAAAATGGTTTTTTGATAAAAATGTCAACTACCAAACTATTTAGTGTGAGTTAACTGACATTTTTTAACGAAGTTAGTGGGTTGGACCAAAATGGCAACAAAATGGAAAACTCAGGTACCCAGAGGAGAAAAAAAAACTATTTGGACAAAAGTGGCAATTTCAGACAAACTTCAGGGACTAAAATGGCAATTTACTCTTTGTTAGCGGTAACAACACTATATATATTTATATATAGGGCCAGCACGGAACTGCAAAAATACACGGGAACGAAAAGAAACGACCAGAACAAGACAGCGAGACTTAAACAATGTCCGCTACTACAAAGTTGACCCCCTCTCCCAACTAGGAGAAGCTATTTTCGCCCTATTACATACCCAAAGGAGCGCGTCTTCTTTTATCAAGTCCATCGATTTAGGATCAGAACAAAAGTGTCTTCGAAAACAAAATGTTTCAAGCATGCCAAATCCTCCGTGTTGTAGCCAATGCTACTGTGTAAAAAGGTAATTAATCTTATTTCTCTTAGTAGTAGATAAGGATCTTAATCGGATTATACAATAGTGATAGGGTTGCATCTCGATTTTTACAAACCCAAATGTAATTTGTAGTTATTATGAAAAATTGGCATTACCTATGACCATAATAGTCTAGTGGTATGATGTTTGTTCCTTACTAGTGTAAGTTCAAATATCAGTAGACACAAGATATGTAATTTGGTATTAAAATTATTATTCCTTCATTATATAAACATTCGCTACATATTTCATATATAGTACGTGGGATCTGAGAGTTTGTGTTTGTGTGTTTTTAATAAAAACAGTTTTAAAGAAATTTTGAAAACACACTAAAATAGATTTGAAAGACAGGTTTATTTTAACAATATTAATTAAAAAGATTAATTATATTAACTTAAATTTAAACATCTACGAAAGATTCTTAAAATTTAGATTATACCTTTTATTTTATAATCTTACGTAATTGGTTCCAAAAACCGAACCGAACCTTGTTAAAATTGAAAAAACCAAAACTGAACCGTGCACACCCCTACCATGTATAAGCATCGATAAGAAAAATCTTATTGCAATGTAGGTAAGCATGGATAAGCAGAAAAACCGATTAGTCATAACCAAATGAAGTAACATACCAAGTAAATAATCGATGATTCGGTTAAGCATTTTATGATAACAATTTTTAGTGTAGTAGTGTAGTTATGATTCTTGAGATAACATACGTAACCAAGCCAAACCCCCATTACTTAAAGAAATGCAAGTTGCGCCGAACTTTCCGTATTAACGTTTTGACTATATTCTAAAAACGTTGTTTTTTAATCTTTATGGATGAATTAGGGAAGAAATACAAGTTGCAAGTTGCAACCACCTTTTATTTTCTTAGATTAAAACAAAGAAATGGATACACTATAACACATTTATTCCGACTAAAAGGTGGTAACAAAATTATGTTAAAGAGTTATGATGATTATCCCTCTCCATATTACAAGAATTAACAAAAAAAAAACGTGTTTCTTTAACCCAACTTAAAACCCTTTAAATTACTTGAAGTTTTAGTTTAAATTCACAAGCTTGACACTTGGGTGGGTAAAATAAGGAACTGGCTACATGTTTAAATAATAACTAGTGGATTATCACCCGCGCTTCATAACGAGTTTGAAACGTGGTAAAAATAATCCGGTCTAAATAGTAACTATTATAAGGTGTAAGGGTAAATAATCAAAATTACAAAAAAAGAAACCTTACTAAGTTGAGGGGCTAAACATTAATTATTAAAGTTGAGGCGCTAAGTATGACATTACCAAAGTTGGTTGATGTTGACAAAAGTTGTGGGGTTTAAAAATGTCATTATTAAAGTTGAAGGGGTAAATATGTCATCATCAAATTTAAGGGGGCCAAAATGTCATTACAAAAAGTTGAGAGACCAAGGTTGGTTGATGTTGACAAAAGTTGGGGGGTTAAACATATCATTAATAAAGTTGAGGGGCTAAACATATCATTATTAAAGTTGAGGGGTTAAGTATGTCATTACCAAAATTGAGGGGTTAACTATATCATTATCTAAGTTGAGGGGCCAAAGTTAAGGGTCCAAATATGTCATTACAAAAGTTGAGAGACCAAGGTTGGTTGATGTTGACAAAAGTTAAGGAGATAAACATATCATTACTAAAGTTGAGGGGCTAAACATATATTATTATTAAAGTTGAGAAGTTAAATATGTCATTACTAAAGTTGAAGGGCTAAGTATATCATTACCAAAGTTAAGAAGCAAAAGTTAACTTATTTCAAACTTATGGAGTCAAAGTTGGTTGACGTCGATTATATCTATACTATATAATAAAAGAAACCAATAAATGGACACTTTTCATTATTCTAAACCATCCTTAATTATAGATAATTATTATTATATTTAAATATTAAATTTAATATATATTTCAAACATTAAAGAAATTATGTATAAAGTTACATTAAATGTCTTATTATTTATTTATATTAATTACTAGGTTAGAAATTATATCTTAATTCCTTAATTGTAAATAATTATTATTTAATTTAAGTTATTAAATTTAATATATGTTTCAAAGATTTAAGAAAATTATGGATAAAGTTTCATAAAATATCTTATTATTTATTTATATTCTTTACTAGGTTATAAATTATATCTTAATAATTGAAACAAATATTGAGCATTTTCATAACGAGAGTGAAGGAAACAATTATCTTGCTTAACAAATTATTTATTTATTTAATATATTTAAAATGTAAGAAGAATAATAACTACATTTATCATACTAATATATTTATCAAAAACACCCAATAAATGGACAAGTGTCATTATTTTAGACCATTCTTAATTATAGATAATTATTATTATATTTAAATAGTAAATTTAATATATGTTTCGAACATTAAAGAAATTATGGATAAAGTTACGTTAAATATCTTATTATTTATTTATATTAATTACTAGGTTAGAAATTATATCTTAATTCATTAATTGTAGATAATTATTATTTAATTTAAATTATTAAATGTAATATATGTTTCAAAGATTTAAGAAAATTATGGATAAAGTTACATTAAATATCTTATTATTTATTTATATTAATTACTAGGTTAGAAATTATATCTTAATAATTGAAACAAATATCGAGCATTTTCATAACGAGAGTGAAGGAAACGATTTTCTTGCTTAACAAATTATTTATTTATTTAATATATCTAAAATGTAAGAAGAATAATAACTACATTTATCATAATAATAAATTTATCAAAAAAACAACCAATAAATGGACACTTATTATTATTCTAGATCATCCTTAATTATAGGATAATTATTATTATATTTAAATATTAAATTTAATATATGTTTCAAACATTAAAGAAATTATGGATAAAGTTACATTAAATATCTTATTATTTATTCATATGAATTACTAGGTTAGAAATTATACATTAATTCCTTAATTGTAGATAATTATTATTTAATTTAAATTATTAAATTTAATATATGTTTCAAAGATTTAAGAAAATTATGGATAAAGTTTCATAAAATATCTTATTATTTATATTAATTACTAGCTTAGAAATTATATCTTAATAATTGAAATAAATTTCTAGCATTTTCATAACGAGGGTGAAGGAAACGATTTTCTTGCTTAACAAATTATTTATTTATTTAATATATTTAAAATGTAAGAAGAATAATAACTACATTTATCATACTAATAAAGTTATCAAAAAACAACCATCCTTTTAATATGCAACTCACGTTCAGATATTTAAATTTTAAAGTTATGTAATTTAATGATTACTGATAATTTATACTTATTTAATTAATTTTAATATTATTTGTAGCTATAAGTTTATCTAATTGGCTAATTACTATATGACTAATCTGGACTTTTCAACCATTTTTTAGAACTAATAAATTACAACTACTATTGTTTAAATAAAACTTGGGTTATTAAATGTATGTTAACATGACTGTTAAAACTTGTGAGAAAGTCGATTATACAGTTTGTCTTCTAATAGATGGTTCAAATACTTTTATATTTATAAACTTGGCAAACATCATAAGTTTTGATCATACATATGACACAAAATTTTGTTTGGATATCAGAAAAGCGTCTTAATAATATCATTTTATAATTGTTAAATTTTCGTTATTAACTATTTGATTTTTTATTTACTTAACCCGTGTAATACACGGGGTTATAACCTAGTATTGTATATATAGAATTCAGTCTTGCACGTGATTTTATATTGAAGTATGTCTATTGACGTCTTATCCCAATAGGAAAAAAATAGTGATTATTATATCTATAATATTCAACTTAAAGGTTCCATTTTCTTAAAAGTGTGTATATGTTCCATATTTTAAGTCTTGTAAATAAAAACACACCATTAAACAATATGATTGGATGCCAGAAAATAGAAGATCATGATGTAAAATTAGATCAACAATCTAGTGGCACAACTTAGGTACAAATTTTACGTCATCATATCTTACCTTGGATGCACCATGACAACAAAGTTTAATATTCTAAGTGCTTATAAAAAGTGGCCTACATTAGGTATATATTTGGCTCTATTATCCTCAACTCTTGACCACCAATCACAACTCCACCAAGTTTTTCTTTTACTTTTTTTAGTTTATTGCTAATAAATATTATACTAGTATTTAGGATTTGTGCTTTGTGATGTAACTATTAAACCGAACAAAAAGTAAACACAAAAACATTGAACTACGTATGCGCATTACGACGTGTTAACTCACAAACATTAGATTAAAAGTAAAACATAGAAAAGAATAACTACGTCGTCTGTTAAACCACAAAATTGTGTAACATTGAACCACACACTCGCGTTGTAGTGTGTTTAACTCACAAATTTTAGACCGAAAAGTTAAACTACAAATTTGTAAAATATGAAAAACATAGAGAAATAAAGTTGAAAGTGAAAAATGTTGAGTTAAAATAAAAAAAAAAATTATAATTTATAGAAGATGAAAAGTAAAAGGATTAAAGTAAAAAAAATTGATAAAATTGTAGAAGATGAAACTTAATGGATCAAAGGTGAAAGAAAAATGAATAGTGGTTTTTTGAGAGGAGTAAATTTGCTAAACTAAGGGGTTGTTTGTTTGTTTCTTAATGAGGCTCTTAATGGCTCAACCAACTCTCTTACTGATTCAGTATTTAATGGTTCAGACTGTTTGTTTCGTAAGCAAATATCTGAATGGTTCTGACATTTGTCTCTGAATGGTTAACTATTATACAAAGTCTGAATGGTTAAAATTTTTAATCTGAATTGGTCAGACATTTGCCTCTGAACGATTAAGCATTATACTGTCTCTTAATGATTAAGACTTCTTACTGCATCAGCACTTAATGGTTTAGACATTTTACTGGTTCAACACTTAACAATTCAGAAGTTGTCAAACAGTCCCTAACATATAATTAATTTGTATGATAAATAAATAGTTATCTTTTCTTTGAACGACCATCGAATCCTTCAAATGGGCTACTGGCGAAATTCACCACATCGGGATACACTCGCCTCCGAACAGGGGAAAACCCTCACCTAAGGCCTGTAACATCCGTCAAAAACGGATTTACCAAACCCGCTCCGTTTATTAATGTCACACCCCGACCCGCAGCGGATAAGGTGATCGGGGCATGATTGGGTTATCATCAAAGCTCATGACATTTATTAAACGTTTCATATTCATTAATACAAATTAAATGGAACTTTACAATAATGTTACAACATGATCTAACTAACAATCTAACTTCTTTGTTCTCTTCTAAGGCATATCCTATGTTATCCTTGCTTCAACCTGTTCACCTGTATCATGTGTAAAAAGGTTTTTGGATCAACATAATGTTGGCGAGTGAATCCTATGGAAAACATTTGAACAATTTATTTAAATTGATTATGAAATATGTGCACAACCAAACATGAGTAAAATTAGATGTAACTTGATCAACAATGATAATATGTTAAATGAAAACACACATGAACAATAATGGAACAATTAGAGGCACGCGATGCTCAACTCGTCTCTCACGAGGAACTGAGGGGCCTGATGAATGAATTGCATAAACATGATGATATGAATAACACACTACAAACAAAATAAACTCAATGAAACACACATGAACAATAATGAAATAGATATGAAGCACGCGATGTTCTACTCGTCTCCCACGAGGAACTGATGGGCTTAATGTATGAGTTTCATATGACTTGACAAATGGCAATAAGTAAATCACAACAATAAAAACAATCTAAGTTTAAGTCATGATGTGGTATGGCACAAGTTTAAATAAATAAATTAATTAATTTCATAACACATGACACACCCCAAAACGTGTAATTTAAAAGGGGGAATTGTAAGATTCACTCACAGTGGGTGCGTTCGGTTGATGACGTTGAATGCACGCGAAGTGGTTTTAACCACGAGTGAGATTTAACCTAGATAAATTGCATTATGGTTTGGTAAGTAAACGGATTTTATTAAACTATTTTAGTAGGATGGTTGGGTGCATTTTTGTGAGTTTGAGGCTATTTTCTAATCTTAAAAATGTTATTTTTAAGTATTTATAATTGATTTTTAATTAAAATAATTAAATAAAAATAAAAAATATTTTATTTTTTTCTGACCGTTGACTGACCCTTTGACCGTTGACCTGACCGTTGACCGGTTCAATGGCAGATTATTGTGCGCTGAGTGAGGCTCGAACCCGAGACCTCCCGTACGCGTGCACGCAGCTCTACCAACTGAGCTACGTGTCTAACCCGTTATATATCCGATTTTAATTACATATATACATTAATTAGAATTAAACAGAAATCCTTTTTATTTTAAAAACGGTTTAAACGAAACAGTCATGCACTCCACAGGTCTCGAACCCGGGACCTGTGGTTTAATCCAACACACAGTCCACCGCTGGACTGTGTGTTCAACATGTTATATCATTCGGTTTTTATTATACTTAAGTACTAATTATTTATTTCCTTTTCTGCCTTAATTAAAAAGAAGAGATAATGGTCCGAGTCGGTGCTGAAGACCGGACTCGAACTCGTGACCAGCGATATAAACAAACACACAGTCCACCGCTGGACTGTGTGTCTAACTTGGTTATTATTCCGGTTATTAATATACTTAACATATATCTAAGGCGACACCGGTTCAGTAAACAAAAAATGGATTTTTATTAAGGCAGCGTGTGTGAGACGGGAATCGAACTCGAGACCTTTGTATGTATAACGTTTTATGTGCACACAGTCCACCGCTGGACTGTGTGTCTAACCCGATTAATTTCATGATTTATATTATACTTAAAACATACTGAAATTCATCGTCTTCTTCATCTAGTTTGAACCAGAATCGGAAATCGACGGGTTTAAGATTCTTATCAGTTTATTAGCGTTTTACAGTTGATTAAGGTAATATAAAAGTGAAACGGAAAAGAAACTGGGCGGAGAAAGTATACCGACAGGACTCTCTGTTTTCCGGCAGAACTCCGGCGACAGAATTCAACTCCGGCGTCAGGTGTCTTGCAGCAGCAAGTCTCCGGAAATCTTGGAAAGAGTAAGGGTGACTTCGGTATAAACTTAGGAGGTTCAGAAAAACTCGGCAGTGGGGAAACCGGTTTTCCGGCGACGAACAGGTTTATTCCGGCGAGTGGAATTACGCCGAGAAAAGGTGTGATTTTTGAGCGAAAGTGTTTGTCGTCGGTTGAGGGTGAATTTATAGGGAATAATCGAAATGTATTTGATCTGTTTCACGACTGGGTTCATTGATTAAGATTTTCCGGCGGTTATCATTTTTAGTCGCGGACTTCAAACATCGGTTATAACCGATATCTGGTTAATGGTTTACGTTATAACGTAAATCGTAGTTAAGACTCGCGAGTTTACCGGGATTCCGACGACTGAACTGATTTGGGCGCCGGTTTTGAATTCGTAACGACACTTTAACAATTAAATGATTCTATTATATCACAAACAAAGTCCGCGGCGCAGTGGTTCAGTGTTATGTGTTAAGTGTTGAACTGATTCGGTACAGACCCGGGTTCGAAACCCGGCAGAAGCATTTCATTTTTATTTTGCGATTTTCAACAGTTTTTCAAAAACTAAATATATATTCGCGTATAATAATTGATTACGGATCGTTTAAAAATGTTTTGGACATTTAATTCGCAACGAAAATTTTGACTGACTGTTCGGTTGATAAACGGAGCGGGTTTGGTAAATCCGTTTTTGACGGATGTTACAATTAACCGAACAATCAGTTAAAAATTTCGTTGCGAATTTAATGCCCAAAATAATTTTAAACGATACATAATTAATTATTATATTGGAATATATAATTTGTTTTTGAAAAATTGTTAAAAATAATGAAATAAAAATTAAATGTTTCTGCCGGGTTTCGAACCCGGGTCAGTCACGGTTCAGCAGACTTAACACACGCATGCTCAACCACTCCGCCACTTGTACTTTTTAGTGATATAACCAGACAATTAATTGAAATAATGAAACGGAAATCAAAACCCAGTCAACTGACGCGCCCAGATTCGTTGACGCCGGAAAATCCGACGATTTCGTCAAACGTCGTCGGTTACCTATGACTTAACGTAAACATTTAACCACAACGTCGGTTATAACTGATGTCCAGTCCGCGACACAAGCTATAACCGCCGGAAAAATTCTAACCGACGAATCAAGTCGGAAAACGGGCTAAATACGTTGATGTTTTGCCCTATAAATACCCCTTCTAACCACTGTTAACTTTTTCGCTCACAATCACCCTCTTTCCCGACGTAATTTCACTCGCCGGAGAACTGCTGTAACTCGCCGGAAAACCGAACCCTTCACTTCTGAGCCTTACTAAACCCTCTGAGCTTATACCGAAGTCACCCACATCCTTTTCAAGCTTTCCGAAGACTCTCTGCTGCAAGACACACGTCGCCGGAAGTGTTTGCTGTCACCGGAGTTTCGCCGGAGAAACAGAGGTGTCCAGTCGGTATACCTTACGCTTAAATCTTTCTTTCTTTTTACATATCTCATCTGTAATTAACCTCAAAACACTAAAGAACACGATTAAAACATCGAACCAGTCGGACTTCCGATTCTGGTTAAAATCAACGAAGAAGACGAAGTTTTCTGTAATGTTTAAGTATAATTAAAATCAAGTTATAACTCGGGTTAGACACACAGTCCAGCGGTGGACTGTGTGCACAATAAACACGTAAACGTCTCGAGTTCGAATCTTGTCCCACGCATGCTGCCTTAATAAAAATGTTTTTTTTGTTAACCGAACCGGAGTCACGCTGTACATGTTAAGTTTAATAATAACCGGAATAATAACCAAGTTAGACACACAGTCCAGTGGTGGACTGTGTGTATTTTTAAATCACAGGACACGAGTTCGAGTCCGGGCTACCGCATCGGCTCGGATAATTATTAAACTTTTTATTTAAGACAGAAATGGAAATGTTCAGTTTGTATATAAGTATAATATAAATCGGATTATTTAACAAGTTAGACACACAGTCCAGCGGTGGACTGTGTGTTAACTCAACCCACAGGTCCCGGGTTCGAGACCTGTGGAGCGCACCGGTCCGATTGAGTAAAATCTTTTTAGAAATAAATTGATTTTCGGATTAATCTAATTAATATATAAATATAATTAAAAACAGAAATATTTCGGGTTAGACACGTAGCTCAGTTGGTAGAGCTGCGTGCACGCGTACGGGAGGTCTCGGGTTCGAGCCTCACTCAGCGCACACTTACACGCATACGAACCGGTCAAACAGTCAAGGTCAACGGTCAACGTAAAAAAAGTCAACTTTTTTAATTATTTTTATTTATTTATTTTAATTAAAAATCAATTAAAAATACTTAAAAATAACATTTTTAAGGTTAGAAAATAGCCTTAAACTCACAAAAATACACCCAACAATCCTACTAAAATGGATTAATAAAATCCGTTTACTTACCGAACCATAATGCTATTTATCTAGGTTAATTTCACTCGTGGTTAAAACCACTTCGCGTGCATTTAACATCATCAAACGAACGCACCCACTGTGAGTGAATCTTACAACTTCCCCTTTTTAATTACACGTTTTGGGGTGTGTCATGTGTCACAAAATAATTAACTCGTTTATTTAAACTTGTGCCATACCATATCGTGATCTAAACTTAGATTGTTTATATTGTTGTGATCATGTATTTCATTTTGTCAACTTATATGTAATTCATTCATTAAGCCCATCAGTTCCTCGTGGGAGACGAGTTGAGCAACGCGTGCCTCAAAACCAATCTATTATTGTTCATGTTTGTATTATTGAGTTTATATTGTTTGTAGTTATGTCTTTCATATTATCATGTTTATGCAATTCATTCATTAGACCCATCAGTTCCTCGTGAGAGACGAGTTGAGCAACGCGTGCCTCTAAACGATCCATTATTGTTCATGTGTGTATTGTTTAATATTAAATTGATTTATGAATAAGTTTACATCTATTTTTACTCATGTGTGGTTGTGCACTTTATTTCATAATCAATTAAATAAACTTGTTCAAATGTTTTCCATAGGATTCACTCGCCAACTTTTTGTTGATTCAAAAACCCTTTTACACATGATACAGGTGAACAGGATGAAGCAAGGAAAACATAGGAAATGCCTTAGAAGAAAACAAAGAAGCTTAGGTTGATGTTTAGGTCATTGATGTAATATTGATTGTAAATTTCCATTAAATTGTATTAATGAATATGAAACGTTAAAATAAATGTCATGAGCTTTGATGATAACCCAATCATGCCCCGATCACCTTTTCCGCTGCGGGTCGGGGTGTGACAAGGCCGAAGCCCGTGAACACTCGCCCGAAAGCACGACAGTGCGGCAAGGTAAAATCCGTTCAGTTCAATGATCAAACTTGTGATCACCGCCTACTCGTCTAGTCTCCCACCATCACCAAGTGCCGCAAAAAATAATGGGGAGAGCAAGAATCGAACTTGAGTTCTTTAGAATATCACCACCACCTCATTGGCAATAATAAATAGTTATTAATAATTAAATTAACGTTATGTTTAAAAAAGTTGATTTTGCATAAAATAAAAACATGTGCACGTATTTTTATAATGATTAGACGAGTATAATTAATGATACGCGTATGATCATCATACTAATGTGAGAATGAAAACACATCGTACTTTTAAAATGTGAGAATGAAAACACGTTTATCCTTGCATATATTTGAAAGTGAGAAAATCCAATCCGTATTTTTGTAGTAATATTAAAATGTCTTCTATTTATTATAGTTAAGAAGAACGGACGTAAAGCACAAGTTTAATCCATCGTGTAAAAGGACATCATCATGAAAAAAAGTTTAAAAGGTTATATTAAAAAAATATTATGAATTAAAGGGTTAAAATAAGATAGTAGTCTAAGGGAGGGATATCATAGTGGTAAAGTGATGTGTTACATAATTCTTCAATCAAGTGGTTGTAGGCATGGTTGTAAAAATTCCGACTATGTGTCGATTAATCCTTGATTAGTCGCCGATTAATCAAATTAACCTCGATTAATTCTGATTAATCGCTAGTCCCCACCTCGTCGTCCAACTAACGACTAGCGATTACTACAACACTGGTTGTAGGATTAGATCTTGTGAAGTGCATGTATGATGATTTTAGTAGTAGAGTAGAATTAGATTAAGTAGATAGTGTGTGTGAAAAAAAAAATAGATTTAAGTATTACAATCTCAAATCTTATGGTATTTAAAACGGGAATGTAAAAACCTAACCCCATCGGAATGCTTTAAATGAAAACATACGGGTATCCGAAAAAGAGCAAGTATGAGATTAATAAAAAGAATTCGCAAGTTCAGGTACGTATATGATATTTAGTGATACTTAGACCAATTACCTGAAAGGCTATATACCAAGTCATATACGCGAAATATTTCACTATATTTATGTCTCTTTAATCCATTGCATAGTAATGATTTGTTCTACTAATTTTTTTATGTGAAAAATAAAACTTTTGTTTTGTAATATGTATTTTAAACCCTTGTAAAGTAATGATTCATTCTACTAATTGTTTTATGTGAAAAATAGAACTTTTGTTTCGAAATAAGTATTTAATGATATTAACTACGTTTTTTAGTAAAGGCTTTCTCATTAAAACGTCAAAACAACAAATTACAAGTAAATGGCAGGTAAACGGGCAACAAGCTGCGCCGCAACCCCTTTTGAATTGCAAAACGTATCCTACTAAACACGAATCGACTCTTGGGAATCGAGAGATTACTACTAACGACCCGCTGAACTCTGTTTAAGAATTCCACGGCCTCCGGGGCTAGGGAACCAAATGTATCAAAAGCAAATGGTATAAACACATGTTGATTTTCCAAACAAGCTTTCTCGTGTTTAGCGACTTTGCCTGACTCTGCCTTCAGTGCAGCCTGGCCAGCAACAAACCCACTATCCCTGAGCCCCACAAGAGGGGACACTCCTGTAAGGTCCACACAAGCGTGTTTTCCCCCTGCCCACCCAAACACAAGAATATCGGCTGGCCGAAGAGTAGACCTCCCATCAAGCGGATCCGACAGAAAGTTCACCAGAGCCTCTTTTTTCGCCGAAATCTCTGCCCGCTTTAGAATATTGCAAAGAATATCCTTAACCAAATCATGTCTGTATTTAAACCCAGGTAACTCCTTGCAATGGACCGCATGCTCACCAAAGGTATCTAAACAAACCTTTCGCAAACTGGACAAGGCTCATCATCCGGAAACTGAGGGATCATTAGCCGGTACTTGAGAATTGTCCGGTACTCCACAGCTGACATGTGTTGGCCGAGGCCTTCAATGGGAATGACTGTCAGAAAATCCTGAGCATGGGGAGCCCGGAGAGACAATAAAAAACGGCTTTCTGACGAGGGGATAAACCAAACTTCTCTACTAAACTACCATCTGGGATTTTCATCATCACTGAATTTACCTATTTTATAGAGTAAATTACAAGTTTTGTCTTTTATGTTTACACCAAATTGCAGGCGCTGTCCTTTTTTTCCAAAAGTTTACAAGTGGTGTCCTTAATCTTCCAATATCTTGCACGTTATGTCCTTTAGGCCAAACCCAGTTAGATTTTTTTGTTAAATCTGGTCATGTGCATTGCACATAAGGATACTATTGTAATTTCACCATTCAATGGGCTATTATGTAAGTAATATATAGATTGAGACTATTATGTAAAAAATAAAAGAGATTAAATTACACCTCTGCACTCTCTTTCTCTCTCTCTCTCTTAACCTTCTCTCCCTTTTTCTTCTCTCTCTAACACAAGCTCTCCACACGCACTGTCTAAAAACCACCGCACTCACACTCTCTCTCCTTCTAAAAAATCACTGCACTCACTCATTCTCTCTCTCTAAAAGTCTTTGTACAACAGTGGATGGTGGATTGTGGTGGGGTGTGATGGTGGGTTTAGCGGTGGTGGTAGGTGCAACGGTGGGATGGGTGGCGGTGGTGGGGGTGTAATGGTGGATGCAAGTGCCTCCATTGGAGCCTCTTCAAAAGCTCACATCTTTGGAAGTGGACCTTCCAGCTTATCATTTGAGTGAAACACGAAGGGGTAGAGCCTGAGAGATTATTATGAGAGAGGTTTAATGTTTGTAGTCTTTAGACCCTCAAGTTTGAAGGTAACCTCCCAGTCAAATAATTTTCACCAACGTCAAGAGATTCTAACTTTTCCAACTTGGCAATATGTATCGGAATAATACCCTCAAATTTGTTATTGCTTAAGTTCAAAATCCTTAACCTAAAAAATATCCTATATATCCATTGATTGGGCCAGTTACTAGACACCTCGCCATATAAATTATTGCTGCTCAAATCTATAAAGACCAACTCCGGATATATCCCGAGATGTTTCCAGTCAGTTGGTTTCCATCAAGCCGAACTCTGTCGCCGCTCCTCCACCACCAGCCAGCCACCCACTACCCACCTCAATACCTTTGTAGACGCACCTCAATCGCCAGGCACCCGCTAACTGCAGGTTTGAGTGTCACTGAAGGTTTAAAATTAATTTTCCTCCATTAGTGTCACTGCAGGTTTGAGTGTGTGTGAGGGAGAGAAGAGAGAGATTGAAAGAGGGGGAGTTTAGAGAGATAACTGCAGACATATTTTTCTAATCTTTGTAAATTTTTATATAATAGCCCCTTGATATAATTTATGTTAAACAATAGTAGTTGGGAGGTGAAATTACAATAGTACCCTTATGTGCCTTGCACATGATTAGACGCCACCTGTAAACTTTTGAAAAAAATGACAGCGCCTGCAATTTAGTGTAAACATAAAGGACAAAACTTGTAATTTACTCTATTTTATATATATCAAGCATTTTAGGATGATTAGATTATATAAGTTATTTATCATATTTAGTTAGGTATAGTTATAAAGATAAAATTATATATAAAATTTGGGATGGAAATTTTTATATAATCCTAAATATACTCGATACCTAATTTAATATTACCTACTATATACCTAATTTACAATAAAGTGTAAAACCTCTACTTTTTTTTGAACGACAACATCACTGTGTGTGTGTGTGTTATATATATATATATATTAAGGATAGTTATCTTAAGAACGCTAAATATAGTGAAACCGTGAGAACAAATGAAAAAACAAATTAAAACCATTTTTTAATACAAATCTCATTACTATATATATTAAAAGGCTATGTCGGTGACATACCTTTTAATTACTATATATTACTATACATATTAAAAGGCTGTGTCGGTAACATAACCTTTTAATTACTATATATATTAAAAGGTTATGTCGGTGACATAACCTTTTAATTTTAAAAATCTTTTAATTTTAAAATTCCATTATCTTTTGGACCATATATTGTAATTCTGATTTATGAGTTCCACGCATGCATATTAATTTATTAGATAGCAAATGAAATGTTTTAATATCATATTATTATAATTAATTTTAACTACATTTTATTTTTTGTTTATAACTTTAAAAATACGTTGTTTTATAAATTTCTGAGTATGACAGTTAAACAAACTTATTTTTTTTACGTAGAGATATAAATTTACTCAAAACCGAGTTGTCAATACTGATGTACAAGTGGATATACAAATATGTAAGTTTCCTTTATCGTGAGGAAACGAACGGATGCCGTCTGAACATTAATACTGGTACCGTATTTGTTTATAGCTTTCTTGACGTGACAGTATGAAATTTGTTGAATACGAAGTTGTATGCGCAATAGAGTGTTTTTTGATACCGTAAGCTATAGTGAACGGCAGTACGGTAATGGTACCATGACGAATCAAAATGAAACCAACATAGATACCGGAATTAGTTTTTATGGTTTTCATTTGATATAGAATTTTCTTTCCATTGCTATATCGACTGCTATCGTACCAAGCCAAACCATTGACCAATACCGACTAAAAACCCGCCGCGAAGCGCGGGTAACCCAACTAGTTATAATTAAAATAAAACATCAAAAAAAGAATTTACAACATCAAATAGTTATTTCTCCTCTCAAAATTATTCTTATTAGGTTTTTTACACATGTGTAAATATAACAAATTTACACATGTGTAAATTACCAACTTACACATGTGTAAATTACCAACTTAGACATGTGTAAATTTTCTTTATTTACAAATTCACGTAAACTTAAATGTGTAAATTAATTCTAACCAGGAGCGGCCCTGAGGGTGTGCGGGGAGGACCACCAGCCAGGGTCCGTGATTCCGAAGGGCACATTGAGAGGCGGAACCGCATGAGGGATCTGGAGGCCGTCAGCCCTCTCTTAGGGGATGGAAAGAAGTTAATTTTACTTGAATCTGATGTCGAAGGTTGCCAGAGTTGGAAGTTGCGAGAGTTGAAGGTGAAAGAGTTGCAGGTAGGGTAACGAAATGTAGGAGAAGATGAAAATAAAAGAGATAGGGTGGGCCACTCTTCTATATTTACTTTGTTTTTTTCTGTGTTTGTCTATCCTTTATTTTTAAATGATTTCTTTTTTAGTTTTTTATTTTTCTTTTTTTTTCTTTTAAATTGTTTTATTGTACTTACTATATTTCGATGATGTAATTGGTTTTACATCAACGTTAAGAGGTATTAAATTGTGGGCAACTCTTTTTATTATAGAGAGCTAAAATGGAGGAGTAATATCTACTACAGCTAATTTTAAAAATCGTATCTCTACAGCTAATTTTACATTAATATTGAGATTTAGTTAGCTTAATACCTATATAATAATAAATAATAATAATAATAAAACAAGAAATTACAATAAGATAAAACAATGAATTACAATGCGTTGTTTATTACAATAACTTTAATCATTTTATAAGAAAATAATTTACATTACGTATTGCATTTAGGCTTAAGGGGCACATTTTTTCGAGCTTTTCAAACTCGGACAGAGCACCTGAATTCTCAGGGCCGGCCCTGATTCTACCATTGTATTCGAATAATAATGATATATACAATTTGTTTTTTTGAATTTGAATAGTTTTGACAAAGTTCTCATGGATTTTTCATTCGTTCTTATGATTATTACAATATTTAGCGTTCTCATTTAAACATTCTCCTATATATATATATATATATATATATATATGTTGAGGATCATTTCAGAACGTTAAATAGTTACAGAACTTTCAAAACTCTAATAAACATTCGTTTTTATATATAATTCTATATTTATGGTACTTTTATCATTTTTTATATGTATTTTTATGATTAAATACATGTTAAGAGTAATTTGCATATGTTTAATTACCGAATTATGTATATGTGTAATAACTAATTACATATATGTAAAAAAACTAGTTTACATATGTGTAATTATAAAATTACATATAAAAATGATAAAAAACCACTTTTAGCATGTATGTAATCATGGAAATAAATATAATAAATGATAAAGCTACGCTAAATATAGAAATATATGTATAAAAACAAGTGTTTATTAGGAGTTCTGAAAGTTCTGGAATTATTCTCATCGTATATTATATATATATATATATATATATATATATATATAGGGTTAGGATCATGTGAGAAGCACTAAGCTGATTGAGAAACATTCTGGACCACACATTTCCCATAGCTTTTCGTAATATACACATATGTATAGTTTAGAATTGACAATATACATATGTGTATAATTCAATATACATATATATATACTCAATTCTAAACTATACATATGTGTATATTACGAAAAGCTTAAGAAAATGTGTGGTCCAGAATGCTTCTCAAGTTTCTCAAATACGGTGGACTTTTCTTAGGACCCCTACCACACACACACACACGTATATATATATATATATATATATATATATTTACGCATGAACAAAAAACATAATCACGCATGAACAAAAACCATAATCATGCATGGTGATTATAATCACGCATGTGGTCACAAAAAAACAACAAAATCATGCATGAGTAAACCTTAATCACACATTCTATTTTCATAATTACGCATATTATGTGTACGCATCACACGCATGCTATTTTCATAATTACGCATATTATGTGTACGCATCACACGCATGTTAAAGGCGGTTGTATTTTAAACTTTTTCTATACAAATGAAAGATAGAGGACAGAGCAAATTAAAACAAACGAAACCAACGAACTACAAAAAATTCTAAACAAATCAAACTCTCATAGTTCTTCCGCATAGAAGCAACCAATGCGTACGATAGAAACCACTTGCATGGGGATATTGTGGCCACTGTATTCCCCACTTGTTGTTGGACGTGATCATTTCGTCACTAAATTTGGTGAAAGTTTGGTAACCTCCTTTTAGTATTATGGTCATGTCTTACTTTATGTACGGAATTCATCATTAGTATAAAATAACTTCGAAATATGTGTGACATGTATCTAGATTTTAAAGCATTATTTTTTGTATTATTTGGAAAAAGATGTTAATCATTTTTTTTTGATAATAAATAAATAATTTGATCATGTATCAGATCAGATGTATTTTATAAATTGTAACTTTTTTTTATGATTGAAGTTTTAAGTTTAGAGACAACATTTGTTTATGACGATTGAAGCAAAAGAAGAGAAGCTTGCTTGGCACAAAGCAAAGGTTAGAAGCCTTCCTTCGAGAACTCATAGCGGAGCTGACGGTTGGGAGCATCGCGCATAAGGAAGAAGTGAAGATTTGTTTTGGATTTGTAGGTGGTTTAAGGATGTAAGACTGTGTGTTGTTGAGCAATATGAGGGCGTTAAATCATACCACGTCGGTCATGAGAGCTTGGCATACCCACCGCCACACACACGGCACGAAAGAGGGGGTGGGGTGTTGTCGGTGTTTTTTTAAAAGGCTATAGGGGGCGTGAGGGCGTTAATCATGTTATTTTAATTGTTTTTAAGTATTGAATAAGCCTAATAACTTAAGGCCACATCGAGGCATCATCACATTCACCTCTTCATAAGGCTACAGGGTGTGGTATAAAGCCCCTAGAGGCTTTATCACACCACTTCAGCGCCACATCAGCGCCATGTCAAATAGGGGGCTTTAAAGCCCATCCTTTTAACTTGCATGCAGTAGTTTAAAGCCCCTATTAAACAAAATAATAAAAAAATAAAGAGGAGATTTGAATGGTAGAAAAGATGGACCCCACATTTAAAGCCCCTTAAAGGGTGTTATTACAATGAAGCCCTCCACATTGCCGCCCCCCCCCCCCCCCCCGGGTTGGCGCCTAGGGGGTGGCTATGAGGCGCTAAATTGCTTATGTGACGGGGGGCTTTATAGCACAATGCATAACCAAACCACATGTAGATGGGTGTGAAAGCAGAAACCCCCACCGCTACGTGACATATATTTTTCACATTTCACATTCAACACAACATATCGTCTAATAAGTGCTTTGTTTGGTTTCAGGAAGTATTTTCAAAACTAGGCAGTTTGCTGCAGATACAAGCGAACTTATGCAGTATTTGACAAAACTAAGTTCATTGCCAACGTAGTGAATGTAACTTTTAAATTATTTTATTATTTCATTCAAAGAATTCATTTAGCATAAAATAATTTCATTTTTCTTCAATATAAAGTTCTGTTTAAAGAAATTTGTTCACACTGCAATATAATATTTATATCAACCAAATCGTATTCAAAATAATTTTTTTTTATTTAAAGAACAATAACCACTACTTTATTTTGAATGGTTTTCATAAATATTTATAACAAGAAGTAGACAAATTATTTTCAAACAAAACATTGTATTATCATATTTTAAAATTTATTGCAAATAAAAAATAAATTAATTAACATTGTATTTTCAATTTTTAAAATTTATTGCAAATAAAAAATAAATTAATTAATTACATAAGTTCGCTTGCCCTTGAAGTGAACTTGGCCTTTCTTTCCTAATGTTTTGCTTAAGTTCGTTTGTTAGATCTTCTATGCACGACGAAAGATGTTGAGCAGAGCCATCTCCGAAAACTCTAAAAATAATTTAGGCCTCGGACGAAATAAAAAATCTGAGCCCAAAATTGTGGAAAGGGGAAATGAACAAAAAAAATAAGACTTTGGTGGTGAAGCCAAGTCCTGAACTTGAGACCTATACATTTTTTTTGAACGACAAGGAACGACGTGTCAATCACCGTGACACCGGTCGCTGTGACCAAGGTCGACTACTCGACCGCCGCCAGCCCCTTGGCTCTCCCAGGTGCGCGGAAACCCGACCTCCACCCGCCCGAAGGCACGACAGTGGAATAATCGGTAAAAACTCGCCTCCCATCCAAGACGAACCGGCGCCACCCATATTCACCCTTCACCTGGATGCCTCAGAAAATAATGGGGAGAGTGGGAGTCGAACTTGAGTCACTAGGAATACCAAGTTTTTCCCCAAACCACTCCACCACAACCTCATTGGCACCTGTACATTTTCTTGAGATGTATTTTTTCACTCCACTGCATATATTAAATATATAATATACTATAATTTACTCTCTATATAAAAGCTTATAAAAACCTTTCAGACACTTAAAAAATTTAGGCCTCGATCGACGGCACGGGAGCCGGCCGAGGTACACTGAGTGTTGTGAACAGAGAAGGAGTCGTAGATTACTTGAATTCTTTGGATTTCTCATGCTATTTGGTAGTAGACTTGACGTAAATGAAAAGGAAATATGTCTTTTCTCCACCTCCTCCTTTAATTACGATTTGTTTTCAATTGATTATGTTTCCATTTTTTAGTTAGGTCATTTGGTTATTTTTAGGATCAAGAAGATAAGGATTGATGTTATGGTTTCATTTCTAAAGAATAAATTGTTTTTTATTTATATGTATTTTGTTATTTTATATTGTATATGCTTTGATGTTCTTAAGTTTATGATTTATTGTCAAAAATACTAGATGGAAATTCAAGATAAATGTATTGAAATACAGAAGTGAGAACACATTAATGTAAAACATTTTTTTTTTTAATTTGGTATCGTATGTGAAATAGAAGTCTAGTGTATCTTAGAACTCACGTAGAATATTTAAGAATTTTAGTAGACTTTGTTGCCCGATTAATGTTTTTTTGTTTTTCTTTTTCCTAACCGGTTCATTTTTATTTAAATTTTTTTCCTAACCGTTCATTTTATTTTAATTCTCTTGCTGGCCAAGGTTCATTTTTATTTTAACTAGTGATATTCCCTCGAGCTTCGTGGTGGGGATTAAGTCGGTATCAATTTGGTTCGTTACAGTACCTGCATTCGATAGTAATTGAAAGAGAAAACATGACATCGACCGGAAACAAAAAAAAGCACATATTTATATGGTACCTGTATATGTTGTTCAGTTGCTATCGATTCGGTTTGTTTGCATTTTAAGTTTATTTTATTTCCACATTACGATATTTTTTTAAACGTATATTCTGACGCTATCGTATCAAGCCCAATCGAAACCAATTAAACAACATCAGCAAAAAATTTTGTAGACAGTTTCTATGGGGCGTAGGCCTCCCAAAAGGTAAGGGAAGGCGTGCAAAGGTTTCCTTGGGCCGGACGGAGATTGGCCCTCGAGTGCAAAGGCAGAAGGGAGCTTGACTGCAAGACCCACCCGTCGAGCAAGGACAAAAGTCGGCCTTAGTGATCCGACGGTGCCGAGTGGAGGGGCCGTCGCTCAACGGATAAAAGTTACTCTAGGATAACAGGCTGATCTTCCCAAAGAGCTCACATCGACGGGAAGGTTTGGCACCTCGATGTCGGCTCTTCGCTACCTGGGTTGTAGTATGTTCCAAGGGTTGGGCTGTTCGCCCATTAAAGCGGTACGTGAGCTGGGTTCAGAACGTCGTGAGACAATTCGGTCCATATCCGGTGTGGCGTTAGAGCATTGAGAGGACCTTTCCCTAGTACGAGAGGATCGGGAAGGACGCACCTCTTGTGTACCAGTTATCATGCCCACGGTAAACGCTGGGTAGCCAAGTGCGGAGCGAATAACTGCTGATTGAATAACACCAGTATCGGTATCAATATTAATTTTTAGTGTTTTTGCTTTTGATGAATTAATACCGTATCGCTGCCATATCGTACTAAACAACGGTACCAGTGTAAAATAATTTTTTTAATTTCTTATTTGATATTGATTGTATCTTAAAAGTTATATGAAAAATATGTTTAAATCAATTAAACTAATAAAACAATATAATAATAAAAACATCGTAGATAATAATAAGCATTATATTTAAAACTTTATGAAATATTATATTATATTAAATTAAATAAAACGAAGAGTAATTGACATAATTCTAAAAAATTAAAACGATGTTATATGGTACCGATGTTGATTGGAATTAAAAAAACGAAAAGAATAATCCACTTCATTCTAAAAAAGCTAAAACGATGTTATACGCTACCGGTACCAATATTGATTAGAAGGTGTCAATAATAAAAAAATAAAAATTCATTAAAATCAAAATTAAAAATCAAATAAGTTTAAGGTTATAAGTAAGCATAATAACAAGCTAATATAATATGAAAATAACAAAAATGTTTTAGAAAAACTAAGTATTATTAATAAATAAACTACTATTCATCGGCTTTCAAAATTAATAATAAAAAAAATTAATAATATAAATATAAATTCTCTTGCTGGCCAAAAAAGAAATAAACAAGCCCGGTTTAAGGCGAGTTCGAGCAAAAAAATCCATAGGGTAAATAGAAAAAACTCATAACAAAAATAAAAATAAAATAAATATTAGACATGAATGACCAAACAAAATGAGAAACGGATCCTTGGCTTATGGTTTTTTTAAATACCGTACCTGTTGATCGGCTATATATATGGAAAATTTCACTTTTTTATAACCTAACTTAAATTACCAACATGGATGTATGAATGCATGATTTTTTATATATATATATAATACATATAGAAATGTAAAAAGCATAAAATTTAAAAATTATAAACCTTAAATCTCAAAATTTAGTGTTTTAAAGTTGTTCCTTTTGTTCTCGCAATAATTAGTGTTCTGTAATGATCATATATATATATTATATATATATATATATATATATATATATCCTATATATATGTATATATATATATATCCTATATATATGTGTGTGTGTGTGTGTTTAGGTTTCTGTAAAAATGTCATTTTTCGTAAGAAATGTGAGAAGGAATAGAAATTGACATACAAACATCATGTTTTTAGACTTAAGCATGATTTTTTGAGTTGTTTGACAAGAAAAACATCAGACATAATAGTTTAAGACACAATACAATAAATTCTAGACATAAAATTTAAAACACAACTAAAACACACAATACCAAATTACAATAGCAATGAACATGAAATCCCCCTAAAGCACAATATATAAAACCTAAATGCAAAGAACACTTACATATTAACAATATATAACTAGTACAATTTGCCCGCGGATGCGGCGGGAAGTCGGTCAATATCGGTTTAGTTTGTTACATAGGAGGTCGGTACATGTTCGATTTGTTACGGTATTAATATAGTACAAACATTTTGTTTAAAGTAATGATATGTCCAAAAAATATGTTTTACACTGAAAACCATAAAAAGGAGTGACAGTTTCGATTCCGATAATAACTATACTGATACTCGGTTCGAGATTGTACTATTTTGAATAAAACTTTCAACAAAGTTTATACACGAACGCCAAGAAAAAATATCAAACAAAATCATGTGCTTACATTTATAAAAAAAATAATGAGCGCGAGATATAGGATGAAAATGAACGTAGGATACAGAAGAAAATCAAATTAAATAAAAATAAAGAAGTTAAAAGCGTATATAGTTTAAAGTACATACAAATACCGGTTTGGATAGTACAAATTCCAGCATCGACGTTGTTCGATCGGTATCGGTAACGTTGGTCATGGTACCTACGATACCAAAAAAGTCTCAATTTCAAACACAACCATGTTTTCAATAAAACTTATAAAATTAAACACAAACACTAAATTCAATGAGTAACAAAATAACAAAATAATACTTAAATAAAAACAAAGTAGTAAATGAAACATAATATTAAATTAAAAACTAAAAGAAACTACTATTCATGAGCTCTTGTAATTCATATGTATAATAAAAAAAAAACTAAAAGAAACTAGAGCTCTTGTAATTCATATGTATAATAACCATCTTAAAAATTCAATATACGTGTCCTTTTATTTTACTAAGGAAACTAGCATATAGAAGTACCTTCTTTTTTAATTAATATATTAGATACCTTGAGGGTCAGCGCTAAGGTTATGGGGTATGGTGTGGCGAGGGTTTAGGGCATGGCATGATACGTGAAGTTAGAGGGACACTGCCAGTCATGCATCCATGCGGTGGGTATGGTGGAGCGTGGCTAGGCTACATGTTATTTTTAAAATTCAAATAGGTCTCGGCCACCTAGCAAACCGCCAATCAGCCTCCGCGCATGTAGGACATGGGTGACAATTATAATAAAATTATATAAATAAAAAATAGTAAAGATACTCTCTTTACACATTTGGGAAATTGTAGTACATGACCGTGTACAAATTCAAACGAAAATTAAATATGAACTACACCATATTTAATAGAACAATCGATTCAAACCAATATCTTCAAAAGATAAAGTCTTCAACTTTATCTTTAGGAACATATTCTTGTAGTCTCCCTAGCAAGATCTTCAAAAGATAGAGTAATCAACTGTGTGCTCGAACAAGGCCTTCTTGTAGTATCCCTTGCTGCAAGAAAGAACAAACAATGTTGACGGTTGTGGCTGAGACAAGTGTTCAACACGCTTCCCTTAAAACAGATTTCGCGCCTCTACTAAAGACGACGCGTCTGTCTCCCAGGGTACAACAGCTGAAGCAGTCTGTACCGCCGGAGAAGGCCACGGGCCTGAGGTTACCGGGTAAAATTATAGTGTTGGAAATTTTGGAAACTTAGAGTAGAAATGAAGTTGAATCGTTTAGAGAAACTTATCTCTATATGTTCCCAACATATGGGTCATCAAGTACTTATTCTCCAAGAACTCTTCATGCATACATATTTTTTTTTTGTATCTAGCCACACCAAAAGAGGCACATAGCCTACTAAGTATGCAAGAGTCATGGGTGGTGAAAAGTTTAACATAATTAGAGACTTAATTTGCCATAAAATCTCTAATCAATTGTTACAAAAAAAAACTCTATTCAAGAGTTGTCATCAATGCACCACATGAAAAGTTTATTATTCTAATAGAAAATTAAACAAGTGACATAAATAACTCTATTCAAGAGTTTGTCACTATATGTAGAATTTAATATTAATAATCTCACTAAATTTTCATTCATCACATTTAATAAATTTCCAACAATCCCCCACATGAATAGAGATCGATCAAAACACATAAAATTTCCAATGCAACCTCGACAGTTGCGTATTGCCGGATAAATAGGTGTTCCTTTTTAACTTTTCGTTGTGAAGCATACTTAGCCTCCTAGCGATTTGTAGACGCTATGTCCTTGAACAAACCCCCATTTGTGTAGACGACAATACACTTCACACAATACTCTCCTTAGTCGGGTCATCCCCTCATTGTCGTGTCCAATAATGGTTGTGGAACACTTTTCTGGTTCTGCGAGAGCTCTAGGAATTGTGCCCCCAGTTCCATTGAAGCGACCCCACTTCTCTGTAACATAGGTGATTCTCCTTAAATCATTAAAAGCATCATGGTTACCATGATTACGCAAAATCGTTTACCACATAATATGCTTAGCCTCACAGTTTGTCACTGAATTTCATAGGAATGAACTAGGACGTATTTAAACACCTTTTTATCGTTTAGGGGGTATATATAACTATATATACTAACTTATGCGTATCAGCTATGCCCCCACAGTGACCACCCTTAGGCATGTGAATTCGTTGTCCTATTGAACTTAGATCTTGGGATCTCTAGTCAACAAAGTTAGGTTTCCTTAACACACCTTTTTTCCATGGGCTTTAGTCTCATTCCACAACTTGATCTCTACTAAACCCCCAGGTTGTTGGATCCATAACATTATCTTTGTCTTTGTTTAGTCACTACAAATAACTTACGTATTTGAGATCAGTTGTCATGATGTGTTCTTAATTGCAAGTTAATTTTGCCAATTGTCAACTTCTAAGACTATAACCTCAGTGGCCATCTGAATCTGGTTATAATATATGTCTTTGTAAGATACGCGTATCATTTAAGGCAAACGCATCTCCATTAAGTACTACGACCTTTGTGTCCTCCACTTAGTCGTTTGTTTGCAATGTTAGATTGAATAAAAAAAATCCTTATTGCCAAAATTTTATGATACAAATGCAAGACACCCCACATTTAAGTGTTATTGAATAACATCCAGATGGGGTAATGAAAACCATTTCTACATACCCTTATAGGGTTGTTTCTTAAATGGATCATCCCCCACATTTCTTGTCATTTGATCAACATTTCCGTACTTCACTTATCATTCCATTTATATACATATGATTGAACAAGATCAATCTCATTGTATCAGCGAATTCAACTCATATTGCATTAGCTTACATAAGCTCCCAAGCTGACCAAAGCAACACATGCCATCGTCATAAGTTTGTCACCAACTTATAATAATTCTAATTTAACATCTAGAATAAGCCTAGACAATGAGTTCTCCTCATTAGCTTTTCGAAAAAACTCTTCAAAAGTTACACGTCTTTTCGTTATAATGAATGAAAATTCTCCCTCAACTATGTGTATACACAAATTCTTTTTGTGTTCATACACATTTGAATGTTTAGAGTTAATTAGTCTCCATCAAGACCCTTAATTAACCAAGTACTAGTCTAGCATGCTTTAGACTACAATACTTTAGCATATGAACAGAAGATGCATCATTCTGATTCTTCATAGCCCCAAGGATATCATAATATCACTTTGCAACATTCATCCCTTGTTAAGACAAAATAATGAGACTTATTCATAATCCTAAAACATCAATATTTAGGAAGGTTTCACAAATTATTGTATATAGCACATAGCTAAATTTTATCATTCAATTAAGGAACATAACTTGTTTACCTTTGATCTCCAACACTTTACCATTGACTCATAAGGACTTAAACAAAATTCTTAATCCAAGTCACTTGGTGAACACACTCATCGCCAACAAGATGAATGTTCCTTGTCTACAATCACTATTATGTGGAATATAGAGTCAACTAGATCCACACTCAACAACATGACATTCATAATTTTGTCATAAGTGATTTGCACACATCTATTGTTATTCATTAGGAGATGTGTATATTTAGGATGCTCTCCCAAACGAATGTAAAATCTCCATATAGTTCTAATAATAATCAAGTGGTAGACGCATCTACGTATAGATCACTTGGAACAAATCTCGCAAGATTTATTATAGGTATACAGTAACATATAGTACTTTTACATAGAATTCACACTTGTGAATTTTCCAATGACTTCTAACGAAGTATGGCGACATGAATCTCGTTTGTGTATTTCATATCAATACACTCACTACGTTCTTTCATTACTCACTCATGATGTAGTTACACATTTGATGTCTCGTCTTTGACTTTTAGTCAATGCAGCAACTCTTAAGTTGTTTATGTTCAAGTATTTTCCTGTACTACCCGTTTAAAACCATATTCTTTTAACAATGTACAATTGGCGTTATAATTATTTTCCACAAAAATAATTTATACGTCACAATCATTAGTGATTTATTTCTTTGTAAAAATTGCATGTGTTATCCGAAGATATTGAACACAAAACAATAAAATACATTCGAAATTAAATGATTCGTGCCAAACACTTTTGAATTTTAAACGGTAGTATAAACGATATGAAGACATCAAATATCAAAGTGCTTTTATCTTCAACACTTTATAATCTGACCAAAATCTTTGCAAAGATATCGTCCCATAGCATGTCTTAAGGTACTCCCTTAATAAGACTCCATGCACTCGTATATACAAGTTTCCCATTTCATCTTGAAACTATAAACTTGGTCAATCATGCTTAAAACAACATAAAGTTGTTACAAAGATTACATTTAAGTAGTAAACTTGAATAATTGAATTTGTTCACAACAACACCAAGTTGTTTTCTACCAAATAATATCTACGAGATTGTTACTTTTTCAACAAATGCTACTTATAGCAAGAGTAGCAAACCATTTGAATTCTCAAAAGTATGCAAAATTTTTTTTAAAAAAACATTTTAAAATATTTTCTTAGTTTTGCAATGTACAATATTAATAATATTAATTAGAGTTTATGATAACATAAATCAAAACCCAAAATATCAAATGATTTTATATTATTTGGTCTTACCACGCATGTATTAAATTTTTTCTAACACACATGTTAGAAAAAAAATGTTATAACAGGCACATCATAGAATCGAACGTTTACATAAAACGTTTTCCAAGGATAAAGTTTATAAAATAAACCAGTTCTCATCATTTTAATGCGCACATAAGCAATTAAATGTTTACATAAACATTTCTGTTCATTATGGCCCATAAAATAAACAATCTCTAACCTTGTATTCGTGATACACAATTTCTAACACACATGTTAGAAAATTCAAGTCATTTTATATATTCAAAACATGACCATTTAGGTTTAAAAATCACAAATTAAAGTTGGTGATAGATTCCACATAGCTACACCATCACTTTATGGTGATTTAATTATTGAAACCAATCAAACGTCAACTTCAATGTATGACTTTTATTTCTAAACCATACAAATCATTAATGTGTTTATATTCACTAAAATCAATACTATAACAAATTACTTGTATAAAATGATTACATAAAACATTTTAAAGCATTTGTATTCTAACCATTTTTAACAATCATGTTAAAATGAGAAATAAAATCTAACGCGCACATTAGAAATATTAACATTTTCCCAAAATTTTAATTAAACTTGTTAGAAAATAAACAACTAAAATTGCTTCCAAACTAACACTTTTCATAAACCGTTTCTAACACGCATGTTAGAAGACAAATGATTACAAAAATCATTTGCATTTTTATTTTTATTTTTATAAACTGTTTCCAACACATTTGTTAGAAGTAAACAATTACAAAAATTGTTATAAAGCTTATCAATAAATATGTTATAACATACTTGTTATAAATAAATGATTAGATAAATAATTATAAACATATAAGTTTATATATAAAACCCAATTCTAACACGCTCATTTAGAAATATATGATTATAAAAATCATTATAAGTCTATTAGTTTATATCAAATACATATAAAACAGTCTCATGTTAGAATCCCTAAAAACTTGTGCTATAAATCCATGGGTGGATTAAGAGTCCACTTTAATAAGACTTAATTAGAGACATAAAACTCTAATCAAGTAATATAAACTCTTATTTAAAGACATTAAAACTCTACTAAAAAGAATTTAACGTTTACAAAAAATGTATGGTTTACACCCATAATTCCGGTCTAACACACATACTAATAAACCCGATCTAACACAAAAGTTAGAAATTAACGATTCTCAAAATCGTTTCAAAACCAAACGTTTGAACAATAAGTCATTCATTTTTGTATCACGGTGTAGGATTTAAGATTGTATCACAATCTCAATAAATCCAAACACAACAAGTTGTACTAGATACATATTTTCCAAAAAAAATATTTATAAGATCATAATCTCTAAAAAATATTTTTTAAAATTATAAATCCTTTCGTGAACTCAAAATCCTTATAAATAAGGTTTTAAGATTGTAGCAACAATCTCACGAAATCTGTTTTAAGTTTGTAGGACATAGGTGATAATTATAATAAAATTATATAAATAAAAAATAGTAAAGATACTCTCTTTACACATTTGGAAAATTGTAGTACATGACCGTGTACAAATTCAAATGAAAATTAAATATGAACTACACCATATTTAATAGAACAATCGATTCAAACCAATACCTTCAAAAGATAAAGTCTTCAACTTGATCTTTAGGAACATATTCTTGTAGTCTCCTTAGCAAGATCTTCAAAAGATAGAGTAATCAACTTTGTGCTCGAACAAGGCCTTCTTGTAGTATCCCTTGCTGCAAGAAAGAACAAACGATGTTGACGGTTGTGGCTGAGGCATGTGTTCAACACGCTTCTCTTAAAACAGATTTCACGCCTCTACTAAAGACGACGCGTCTGTCTCCCAGGGTACAACAGCTGAAGCAGTCTGTACCTGCCGGAGAAGGCCATGCGCCCGAGGTTACATCGGGTAAAATTATAGTGTTAGAAATTTTGGAAACTTAGAATAGAAATGAAGTTGAATCATTTAGAGAAACTTATCTCTATATGTTCCCAACATATGGGTCATCAAGTACTTCTTCTCCAAAAACTCTTCATGCATATATATCTCTTTTTTGTATCTAGCCACACCAAAAGAGGCACATAGCCTACTAAGTATGCAAGAGTCATTGATGGTGAAAAGTTTAACATAATTAGAGACTTAATTTGCCATAAATCTCTAATCGATTGTTATAAAAGAAACTCTATTCAAGAGTTGTCATCAATACACCACATGAAAAATTTATTATTCTAATAGAAAATTAAACAAGTGACATAAATAACTCCACTCAAGAGTTTGTCACTATATGTAGAATTTAATATTAATAATCTCACCAAATTTTCATTCATCACATTTAATAAATTTCCAACATGGGTCACATATCTAGTGGCACGACTTAGGCTATCCGGTATGGGGGCCGGCATAGGCCCAGCATGGCCAGGCGCCGCACCCGCACACCGCCCCTTCGGCCCGGCAACGTCAAACCCGGCAAAATGTTGCCACTTACCGCTTCTGCCGCCCCTCCACCTCTCACACACCCCTATACATACACACACACACACACACATATATATAAAGAGGCTTATCCCTCACCCTCTAGGTCCATCCCCTTTAGGCCTATCCTCACACCTATCCTACGTAACGCTTACATGGCGGCCCAGCCTAACCATACCCACTAGTCTTAGACACCAATTCTTCATCATCATACCTTGGATCCACCCATGACGAATGACGACCAAGATTTCTTCATAGAAATTTAATTAAGTGCTTATAAATAAAGTGATCTACACTAGGTGATTTTTGGCTCTATTATCCTCAAATCTTAGACCACCCACCATGCCACCATGGTTTCCTTTTTACCACCAAGATGTTTTTTATTCCCTAATTCAAATATTGTTTTAATATTATTTTGTATAATTAGTTGCAAAAGTCGTTAGGCGCTTTTTAGTTAGTAGATCGGGGAGCTGAGAGTACTCGGTCTAAGTGAAGAGTATTCGGGGAGTACTCAGGCATGTTAAATTATAAAGAAATTTGTTTTTGGGAAATTATATATATGTCAAATATTATAAATTATAATATTTACAACAAAATTCGTAAATACCAATATAAATGAAAAATACATGTTTAAATAGTAAAGAGTTTCAAAAATTAATATTCATTCCTTTGAAAATGATATTCATTCTTTAGTATGATAGACATAGGAATTATGTTTTATTTTTTAAAAGTCAAACTCGGCTGAGTTGACCTACTAGATTCGATTGTGGACGAGGTTGATCACGTTTGATCGATTCTGAGTAATTAGGTGAAGTTGAAGAAAGTCGTCTCGACATCTTACCTTGTAGTGATTATTCGAAGAATACTCGGCCTCAGAGACCTTTTTTTACATCCATGATGTATCATCATATGTACATGTAATATGTATATGAACACATTTACACTTATCTTACAAGAAATTTAAAAGAGATAGAGATATAATCAAAGAAATAGTGGAAAAAAGATGAGTAAATTAAATTTGATGTGTGACATTTTTTAAAGTTATTCAATTAAATTTGTCTAGGAAGATTTAATATGTATGTTGCGAAACATGCAGGAGGGGATTTATGTAGGCTGCAAACGCTGATATCACATAACAATTGTAAAAATCAACTAGAATATACATTATATAGTATCCAATACTTGACTTAATGTGTTATATATGTATTCTAACACCCGAGTAAAGATCGTTTCACTGTATTAGATCTACTCACTACAAGCATATAAAAAGAATATACATGTTTGCTATATGCATGGCCGGCCTTGGGTGGAGAGACGAATCCTTGGCCGAGGCCCGATTTTTCAGAGGGCCTAAAATACAAATATATAACTTCTAAAAATATGAAACTGAGAAATTTATTGAACTATATATGTAAAAAAATAATCTTATAATTTATTGGGCCCTAATAATCTTATTTTAACTCATATCTAAAAGCTTATAACTTATTGGACACAATAATCTTATTCTGATCCAAACATCTATCTATTCTAATTAATAATAAAAAAATAAAAAAAAGAAAGAAAAAAGAAAAAAGAAAACAACGTTGTTGCTCGTCGTTCAATTCCAATGACTGAAACATGGTTGCTTCACGACACCACCACAGCCACGTCTGCGACCACCACAGCCACGTCTGCGACCACCACAACCAGCCAATCAAGATATGTTTTTTTTATTGTTCCACTTTCTTGATTCACACAATTTTGCCTTAATTTATAATTGTTAATTTAGCCCTAATCGGGTATTTTATTAAATGTTGAACGCTAGATTGGATGTGCAGTTTATTCTTTTGAATGTTGAATTCTAATTGGGTGTGTCGTTAGATATTAAGCCCTAAATTGGGTGTTTTGTTGATTGTTAGACTTAGAAATTAGAAAGTAGTTGTTACTTGTTAGACTTATAATTAAGTAATTGTTAGTTTGTTAAGACTTATAATTAAGTAATTGTTAGTCTTTCTTAATTCAATAGTTGTTATTAGATTGAGGCTTTTAGTTTTACTTGATTTTATGTATTATTTGACCACATTACTATATCTTACTTAATTTATCTATTACTTTATTTAATTTAATATTTAGTATTTATCTGTTATAGTTTTCTCTATCATTTTCATATAAAAAAGAAAATATGTTTAGAAAGATATTAAGAAAGACTCACATCGATTATTGATGTTCATCAAACCACTAAAAACTAACAATATTAAAAAAAAATCTTTTTAGAAAGATAAAAAAATCTTTTTAGAAAGATATTTAATAAAGACTAAGATCGATTATTAAAACCCTTAACGGAAAGGTCATTTTTATTAGTATGCTTTGTTCAGAAATGTCAAATATTAAAATAAAATGAAACATTTCTACAACATTTGAAGACATGTGAACTTTGCAGGGTTTAATTACCAAGTCATATAAAAATTCATAATGAAGTAAAGTTAACATTACGTACACTTATAAAAATAACTTAATTATGTTACAACCCTCTTCGATGTCTCTAGAGCTGACACTAAGAGATAGCTTATCTTTATAAATTAAGAAATTGGGTATTTGTCCCGATCTGATTTAGCATGAATCAGGTCGGAAAAAAAATATTGTATAGCGACAAACAAATGACCCTTAAAAATTTCTCCCCTCCATAAAATAATTCTTAGGTCTGTCGTTGTTCTCGTGACAAATATTTATTCTTACGCCGGATGTTAATCACATGGAAAAAGTCTAATCTTACGGTTAAGAACTAATGATGATATGCTTTACATTTTTACACTTTTTTTTTCAAATTGCTCGTCTCAAACTCGTAGATCATCTGTCCGCAACATACACATGACGGATTTCTGCTACAACATTGACGCTATCCGTGTGCTTTTAGCTTTTTGATCAAATGAGCATTTATGTGATTTTCCATTTTTTTCACCGGATAATTCGGTAAGATTAGGGATGAGCTTTGTACCAACCGGTACCGTTAACGAAAATCCTAAAAAGTGGGTACCGGTACCGTTACCGAAAATCCCAAAAAATAGGTACCGGTACCATAAATATCCGGTACGGTACTGTTCGGTACCGGTACGGACCGGTTTTTGAAGGTGAAAATTAGTAAATATCGGTACCGTACCGACATCGAAAACGCTAAATGTCCGTATCGAATCGATACCGAAAATAGTTTGATTCGAGAAATTCGGTACCAAACGGGTACCCGGTACCATTTGTATAAAACCGGATAATCAGAGAGGCGTGTAGTCACTCTCAGATCAAATTATTTCGATGGTTCTACCGAATAATATAATCTGATACAACTATGAATTCGAGAAATAGAACACCAGTATGTTTTATTCAGAATTCGTAATGAACCAGAAGAAGAATGATCAAAACCTAATTTAGAATTTTTGGGGATTATTATAGATAACTGACAATAGCAGCTATCACTAAATTAAAATTATCAAATAAATTGCTGTAAAACTACCTTTATTTTTTATCCAAAAATATAACGAATTTTTTACAAATTATTTTTTGTAAAACATTTTCGATCTCAATCAGAGGCTTTGCCCCTTGGACCCTACTCCCAGGAGCGCTGCCCCCAGACCCTCTTGGAACCCTGGACTACTCCTGAACACTCGGAATTATAACTACTCGAACAAACAGGCACTTCTACACCTCCTAACTTGTTTGATGTATATCATAATTCCTTGTAATCATAATCTTAATTAGGCTATCTCCAACGCAGGAGAAGAAGAATCCATCCATGCCCTTGATGACATGGCTTGATGACCTGGATGAGGGAGAGATGAGAGAGAGTAAAGAAATCTGAAGTTAAGGGCGGGGAACAAAGATGTTTGTAACAGAGTTAGGGGAGATTGTGAGAGAGGTGATGGGGCCCACTGTTTTGCCGCCCGTTGCAGCAGATGGGGATAAAGAGTGGGCAGCTGAGGTGGCATGGGCAGGAGAGAAAAGGGCGGAAGAGAAGGGCCCTGCGTTGTGGATAGGGGTGACAATCGTGTCGGGTTGATTGGTTGGTGGGTTGACGGGTTGGTGGGTTGAAATGTTCAACCCGAACCCGACCCATATTATTATTCGGGTCAAAGATTTCAACCCTAACCTGACCCATATAAATTCGGGTCAACCCGAACCCGACCCGTTTCACCCATATTTTTAAATGAGTCATACAAGTTGACAATTTATAAGCGAGTTGTTAGGTTTTAAGCGGGTTATAGATAACATGTTTAACAATGAGTATGAGTGTGACAAATAAATAATATAATTTGTCAAAATTAACATTATTATAACTAACCATGTAAAATAGAAACGAGAAAAAAACAAAAATATAAAAGATTTTTTTTATAAATAGTTAAACGGGTTAACAGGTCGACCCGTTTTTATACGGGTCAACCCGAACCCGACCCATTTTTAATACGGGTCAACCCGAACCCGACCCGTTTTTTTAAACGGGTTGATTTAGTCGACCCAAACTTGTTTTTTTCGTTTCGGATTCGGGTCGGGTTGGCGGGTCATGTCAATAATTGCCGCACGTAGTTGTGCATAGTCTTACAGCAAAATAAGTAACAATGTAGTCTACTGCGTGTGCTCTAGAAGCTAAGATTGGTAAAAAAAAAATCAAAAACACTTAAAAAAAACCCTCAAACATGAAGTGTAGCTGCGTGTGGTCTAGAAGCTAATTAGGAAACAGGTATGTTATAAAAAGACTAAAGAATAGTTTACTGAAAATAAGAAAGTTGTCGACCGGACCCAGGTGTGGTGCATCGAAGCTTCTTGATCGGTGTGTCAATACAGCTGGACTTTGGGCATGCAGATACCAACCCGGTTTTCCGCGGCCATGGCTTGCATGTGTCTAAAAAAAAACTATTATTATATTTCTTCTTCACGCGTCAGCTATTAAGATCACAAATGACACGTAAAAAAATCATATATGGTTTGTATTATAAAGCTTAATGTGTGTTAAGAAGTTAAAGTTTATTTTCTGCTATTTTAGTATTAGTATTTCGACTCGAATTGAGTTTTAATAAGCTTGAGTTGGATAAGATTAAGAGCGTTCACATCTCATTTTTTATATTCATTCAAATCATATAATTTAAGAAAACTAAATAAAAATATCACTTTATCATATTCCTTATCTTATATCTTATTCACATATTATTAAGAAAAACTAAAGTGAGTTCTTGTATTTAAGAAAAATTAAAGCAAACCTTATATTTTTATGGATAAGCAAGGAGATGCGAGAGAATTTAACAAAACGAGATACATTTTTGGAATTGTGATTTTTAGGTAAATTATATGGATATGAATAAAGATTCGAATGTAAATGCTAAATTATAGTTTGCTTAAACACCAAACTTCGTTAGTTAGTGAGAATAACATTCATATGGTATACATAATTAGATAATGAAGTTACATGAATAGTTGTGGTAGGTCAAATTTTACATTTAGTGTTTTTTTTCTTTTTTAGATCGAAGGAACTATCATTAGGCATCAGCGAATGCGATTAGAGAAGATGAAAAGACGCAATTCTCTGATCGACAGCAACCACCACCGTCAGTCAGGGAGCATGTTTTTCCGGACTCGAACAAGTTACCTAAAATACATCTCTATATATAGATCCATAGTAAGTGTTTCATTTTAGAAGGAGAATTTTATGTCTTGGACAAATTTTTATTTATCTATTGTTATGTTTGTTAGTTGGACTTTGAACCATGGGAAGATGGTGTAACCCGGTTTGATTTTGACGAGATTGTAGATTATTTTGGAGTTTTTTCTTAAAGTGGTGTTGGTGAAAAAGCTTATTTATCAAAATAGGTGATTTGAAAAGTATTTACCAAAAAATGTGTTTTTTTAGAGTTTTTTTTCCCTCCAAATGATGTTAGTGGAAAGCTTATTTACCAAAAATGATGATTTTGAAAAAATGTTTACCAAAATGGATGATTTTTGAAAGTTACATTTCTCAATCTTAACTTATTAGATAAAAACAATTTCCTAGCAAAAGTATGTTCTTTAACAATTGTTATAAAAAGTTTATACAAAAATTTAAAAACAATTTGTTGAATTATGAAATTTTAAATAAAAGTTCTTTAACCTTTATTTTCTTTTATAGACGTCTTTTAACTCTTTATAAAAGTTTTTTAACAGATATGTTTTTAATCTTTCGTAAATATATTCTTAATTTCTTATAATATAATACTAGCTTTTCATACTTAATACAGCAATACTAAACTAGATATATGTGAGTTAACTGAACATATTAGCTTTTCATAATTGGATATTATATTTATGTTATATTTTTAATTTTAAATGATGTATTTTTATTTTTATTATGTGAAGTATTGAATATTAGTTTTTCATAGGTGTTAAATTGATGAATGATGATACGTGTAACTTCAAAAAAAAAAAAACAAAATCGAAAACATTTTTAAAGAATATTTTATAGAAGTTAATATCATATTTGTGAATGAAAGACGTTCCTCTTCCTACATTAATATTTGTTATCGTAATTAATATCAAATAATGATAAATTCTGAAAAAAAAAAAAAACTATAACACTACACGAAAAGTGAAATATGATTTTTTTTTTAATTTTGGGTCTAAATGATATAACAATTTTCTCTGGATCTTGTCAAATAACATATTTATAAAAAGAAATTGTTTTTATCCAATAAAATTAAGATTGAGAAAAAAAAACTTTTTAGAAAACACCCATTTTAGTAAATATTTTTCAAATCACTCATTTTGGTAAATAAGTTTTCCACCAACATCACTTTAGGAAAAAACTCGATTATTTTGTAAGATATGAAGTAATCTGGATTAAAAAGAAAAAAAATAGGGCATGAGTTTGGATTTATTCTATAAATATAAATCAGATATTGACAGAATTATTAATTTCATTTGAAATTAATTTAAAGTAATGTTATATTTGTATTTATTCGTATTTAGGAAAGAAAGAATAAAAGAATATCCATCTGTAATTGTTCATGTAGTCTCAAACACGCATTCTATTTATAAAATAAAATACATATCTGCGCATTCTTTTTATAAAATAAAATACATCTGCATCCAAAATTGCAGTCAACCTTTTTATAAAATAAAATACATCTGGATGTTTAAAATTATCTAACATAACATTTGCATCCAAAATTGTAGTCAACCTTTTGACTTTTAATAATTTAATTTTTTAATTTTCGTGTTTCATAATTTTTGAAAATCATTTTTTTTAAAATTTTGATACGTTGTCTATTTCACTATATTTTATATTCCAGAAATGAATCTAACAATCATACCAAGTATGCAGCAAATCGTAAGTATGTTAGGTAGATTAAAAATAAAATAAAGTATTTAGTCTTGTTTTTTTTGCTGAGAAATAAAGTAAATAATCACATACCCCTGATATCATACAATCTTTTAATATATCATTAGTGAGAATTAACATTCAACCGAATTTTTATAACGATCAACCTTATTAAGAAGCATTTTAATTAGCACTATCAATAGCCTATGAACTTCTGAACTGACATCCACGTGACTTTTCAAAGTGAAGAATATGAGTTCGAGTCTTGTTTAGAGCAAAAAACACTCTGGATAAGCCATGTTTTTTACTATAGTGACATTCGAACGGTGGGTCTTCTCCGAAATGATGACGCAACGGATCCCTAGTGTTGCATGCAATCTAGAGCGTATGTGGCTTTTTGCGATTAATTAGTTTACCCGGATAATTGAACCATCGTTAGTCGTTTAAAAAAGCACAATCAACAAATATGTTGATAGGTTTAGAGGTCCTCTTTAAAAAAAATCACTGTCAACAAATATGTTTTTTTATTTCGAACGTCGGCTATTTATTAAAAAACACTATCAACAAATATGTTTGATAGGTCCTTCTTGAAATTATCAACCGTAAAAGAATATAACCCACAACTTTTTTGTATTTTTAATTATCATGATCATTGAAATTCTAAAGTTATAAAAATATAAGGATTTAAATAATAGAAAGTTCGATTTGTGATAATCTGATCAAAGTGCGCTACTACTTTTTTTTCATAGCTTACAAGGTTCGTGCAATTTCTTGATCTATATAAAATATAACGACTAAATTAAAACTTGCAGCATAGTTGATTGTATTTTTTTTTCACAAGTGTGATTTTTAGAGAGAATAATCATTGCTACAATAAAAAAGTATAGTTTAAAAACATAGAATTTACTAATTTAGATCATTACTATAATAAAAAAATATAGTTTAAATCTACACATACTTATAAAACTTTAGAAGTTTTACCTGTTTTTGAATGGACACTAGATGAAGTGACACTCTCAAGAGTTAAAAACAATGAGATAAATAATTTTATCTTATAGGATTTATAATTTTTTTTCAATTATAAAATATAAAAATGTATTTACTTTTTTTTTCATATTAAAGTTCGGAATAACCATGTTTAAGGATTTTTTTATAAAAAGCTAACGTATTTTTATACTCTAAAACTACCCATACTATTCCTATCTGTTATTTTAGTTGTCGTTTGTCTGGAAAATAAAATCTAAAACGAGCATTAAATACCATTGAGATTGGTAGCCAAATGAAAGAAGCAAAACGTTTAGAAGCACCTAAATTGAAGAGGTCAGGAATTCAAATCTCACTATTTTCCGTTAAAAAAAGAGCGTTAAATAATGTTTGACAGATTAGAATTTTTTTATTTTCTTCACTTATCTTTTAGTTTTCTATTATATCATTTTCATCAACATATATTATAAATAAATATTCATATCAATTTTTTTTGAAAGGCAATGCAAACCTTGTTTCACAAACGCGATCCATAGCAAGAAGCTACGGATCCGATTGCGCTTACAATAGAAAAACAAAACATAAAGAAAACTAACATCGCCTTTCCTATCACATTTGAATGTTGAAACTTTGCCATAAGAGAACTAACATCGAGAGAGTTGTTATTAGTTTTGGGGGGTTCTTTTTTTGGAACACCGCACAACACGTAAGACGGTGTTCCCGCAAGTTCCGCTTAGTCCTAATATGCGCGGGAGTTCCACTCCGCCAACCCTTATATGGTATATTTTGTGAAACAATAGGATGACTACGATGTAACATGTATCATAGATGAAATGAACAAGCAACAAAAAAATATTTGTCATAACTAACATGATATTAACATGAATGTAGTACCTGGTTGAGTACCAACCAATTGACTTTGTTGGACATTGAAGACTTCCAAGATATATGTTGGAAGAAAACTATCACACCAAAGTTTTCACACTCTTCATCAAGTAAGTCTATTCTTATCTCCTAGCAGAAGTTAATCATAAAGTTCATATTGAGTTCACATTGATGATTATATATGATGTATTTGATCTTCTATGAAGCAATCACTTAAATACAAGATGTTATTGTCTTCTAACTAGATTCATAAAGGTCAAACAACATGTAAAGGTCAACTAAAAGTTCATGTCTATTGTCTATTGAATATTGGACATGTTACCATTTTACATCTCCGTGATAGCTTGTCCTTTTTCCTAATATTTCATGAAGGGTACCAGCTGAATCAAATGTCTTAATTATAAGATAGGAACCCACAACTACGAAAAATAAAGATAGAATTGCTAATTTATGTATCTTGAAGTATTAGGGATGTGCAGAAAATTGAATTTAACGACCCATAACCGTATCAATCGATAAACCAAACCGATATAGTTGAACTGTACAAAAAAGTTAGTTTAATTATTTTCTTAAAACCAACACTAGTGGGTCGGTTATGGTTAAGAAAGATTTCATACATACCAAAATCGAACCAAACCAAGTATATGTGTTATATATTAATATTGTAGAATATATGTATTTTTAAGGCTATGTAATATATACTAATATGTAACAAAAAAAATTATTTCATGGTTAAAACATTTAAACCTAAGCTTTTATGCTCAAATATAAGTTAACTATATTGTTTTGACTTATTTTAGTTAGATCAAAATTCATGGTTAATTGACTCACTATAACCTTCAAAACGCTTAACCGAAACTCCCATAACCGATCGATTATGATTAGAGTTATCCATTAATTAAAATCTCGGTTATGGTTATGATTTTGGAGCAAAACCAATCCCTACATACCCCTATCAGGAACAGTGATAAGTGATATCAAGTTTCTAGACCTCTATATTTCTAACATCTGAATTTTTTGGAATTAACATTTATGTGTCTCTATGATTTAATAAAAAAAAGATAAATAATCTTAGTTATATGTTAAGATGTGGTTATACATAATCATCAAGGTTGTTAATGGAAATCCATACCATTTGGGGTTGAAATTTACATTTTAGAAAATATATGGACCAACAGGGGATTAGATGGAAACGTGTTTGATGAGTCGGTTACCAAATGAGAAAAACACGGATGAATCAGTTAATAAGATTATGCTAACTTTCTTCGATAAAGCTCGTATTTGCACTTAGCTCTTACAAACCGAAAGAACGTGGATTAGCTGGTATCAGATCATGCTAAAGGTTGAATATAAGGAGTTTATTTCTCCCTCAAAGTGTGAAACTGTACAAGTTTTAACTAACTAAGCTAGATACGAAGATTGGATTGCTAAAATGGTGTGTGTGAATGTATATATAAAAATTTACGATTTCACACTAACTGTTTAAAAGGTTTTCAAAATTACTAAACCACACACAATAGATAAGTAAACCTATCGTAATATAGTATAGGAATGGTAAGGACTGGATATCAAACAGTGACACGTAGTTTAACTCTTGATACTAGGAATGGTAAGAATTGTTTTCAATCATATTGTTTTGAATCACCTGTTTTAAATTTCAGTGTCATGTTTTAATATAATTAACATTACCAAAAATGTTAGAAAAATCCAATGAGAACGGTTTAACTATATTACATGTCTACTAGTTTCAAATGAACAAACTAAATAAACATAAAGTCAATTTTACATGTTTTGTTATTGAACTAACAAACCTACATGTTTTGTTGATGTATATATATGACTTGTTTGGTCATCATCTTTGACTCTGACTACACTAAATCAAAGAAAAAATTACACAAATAATGATTTTGTGATACATACAATAGTACATGATGCTTTATGAATTTGATATAATAAAATATATAAATTTTTATATAGTTTACGGAATTCAAATTCATTAGATTGAAGTTATCCGTAATGATTATACAATTGAGGCCCTTGAAAAATAATCTCTATCCGAGAGCCGATAACATAACATCATAGTGCAGTTGCTCAATCTTCGTCCCCGACGACCAAGTGACTAACTCATGGTTTTACAATTGGTATATTTTACTATTTTATTTAGTTTATAGTTTATATGTCGTGTCTATGTAAATTTGTGTTAAAAAACGTTTTCTGTTTCACTATATTTCTAAATTTTTCTTATTCATTAATATTAGTTATAAGACTTTTGATATTAATTATTTTCAATAAATTTTTGTATGGATATTACAATATATGATCATTAGACAAATGCTTTTATTGTTATAACTGGTATTGGAGCCCGCGCTTCACGGCAGGATTGTACCTCCCTTAAAAAGTGGCAAATTACAAAAATTGCCCAACGAATATATATAGTATAAATATGTTTCACTAGATACATTTTGATAAAAAAAGTTATATTTTATATAAAAATCTATTGAGATACCTATTAAAAATACTCCCGACCCGACTCAAATCGGACAAAAAATATTAGTACATAGCAATAGACAAACAACACCTAAAAATTTCCGTTTCTAGGTCTGCCGCTTGTGATATCTGCATGGACATCTTTAGTGTTATAGTTTTTAGTAGGATTTATTTCTTCATTCTAAGTTGTTTTCACACATAATTAAAAACTACAACATTAAAGATGTCCATGCAGATATAACCACTGGTGGCCCCAGAACCGGAAATTTTTAGGCGACATTCGTCTATCATTACGTAATAATAATTTCAGTCCCATTCAAGTTAGGTTGGGTCAGGTCGTATAATATTTCAATGGGTATTTCAATAGATTTTAGTAAATAATATAATTTTTTTTAACAAAATGTCTTTAGTGAAACATATTATATATATATATATATAATAAGTAATTAAAAATAATAAAAATTAAGTTATATAAAGGGGAAACAAGTAATAAAAATATAAAACAAAAACGTAAGAGTAAAATGTTAGGAACTTTTATCATCATTTTAGTTAATTTAACTGTTGAATCATGTTTTTGTGTTTCGTAAAATATGATGATATTAAATACTAATAATAATATAAGAAATATATATTTTGATATTTAATTAAAATTTAATTATATATACTTATCATTCAACTATGGATAATTATTTAAGTCTACAATGATCTATTTCTTAAGTATCCAAATAACTAAATAAACTTATATTTTTAACTTGAAACTTTTTAAGTCTTCAAATATCAAAAGTTCAAAATTATATTCATTAAGATATAAAAAAAGAATAATAACAAAAATAATAGTATTTTGTTTTTTATAAACGTTTTATTTTTTTAAATATATAATGTTGTTAATTGCATAGTTTAAATAGTAAAAATACAATATGTCAAATAATAAAAACTGTTGGCACTAATATAATCAAAGTTTTCGTTCTTAATTTTTTTGTGTCTATTTATATATATATAATCAGAATTATATAAATTTATTCAAAGAACTGAATACATTTTAATTGAATTGACATTTCTCAATCACATAAAAAATTAATATCCAGCAAAAAATGTTTTATATAGTATCTTAACATAATATAATTGTCACATCAAAATTCATTCTTTTACAACTATTTATGTTAAGAAATTATATTATATTTTATTTAACCTGTGTGGTTGTACAATAGACGAGTTTCTTAAAAATATAAATTTTTTATTACCAAATATATTATATAACATTATATTCTAACCAAGTATCAGATAAACCTTAATTTAAATAATTAGAAACTAATTTATTATTGCTAAACGGATAACGTTTTATCTCATTTTTTACAAATGATTATTATATATTGCTAAATACGTTGTAAAACTAATGGGTGGGGTCCGCTATAAAGTCTGAATTTTCTAAAATTATTTTCAAACAAACATCTTGCTCTATCTTTATAAGAGTAAAGTTCCCGTACAAATAACTTTAACGTACTAAGCGTACGAAAGATATGAAAAAGCAAAAAAAAAAAAACGTGATGGTATTTTCGTAATTATTTTCTCGTAGGGTAATTATCAAAATTACTCTACAAATAATCTACAAAATCATTTGTAGAGTAATTATAATACTCTACAAAATTACCTTACAAGTTCAAAATTACCATACAAGATCATTTGTAGAGTACATAAGATACCCTAGAAAATTACTCTACAAGATCAAAATTACCCTACAAGAACATTTTATACAATTACTCTACAAAATCATTTGTAGAGTAATTTTGATAATTACCATACGAGCAAATAACTACGAAAATGCCATCGCGTTTTTTCAACAAAACCATCAGTTTTTACGTTTTGTACGTTAAAGTTATTTGTATTTGATCTTTTGTCATTTCTTTAATTACACTAAAAAACACTATATTTTCTCTTTCCTTTTCAAATAAATAATAATTTTTTATACTTTTATCATTGCCTTTTCTTTCTCCTCCACTTACAACCACTTTCAAAAAATATTAAAAATATAGAGGTGAACAATATCTCCTCCAAATTTACTGATAAACAGTAATTTTTTCTCCTTTTTCTTTTTTCCTCCAGTCGCAACAATTTACAACCACTTTAAAAAAATATAGAGACTACACTCACACGAAAACAAAGGATGTATTGTGAATGCTCTAAAAAATGTACGAAGTCAAAAACACCATAATTTCAGTCCTAAAACATACACAAAACACACAAATAACATATTGAAGATTACTAAAATACTATATTCAAACCCTAGCAGTCCATAAAATAAACTCCAAACACACCATCATAGAACTATGAGTATAAACACGACATGATAATCAACAAAAACACATAATGTTAGTCATTGGATAATCTGAGTCTTATCATCCAAAATACAAAACAAAACACACGAATATGATGTTTTAGTAAATTTTATTATTATTTGTAAGTTCTTGATATATTTTTTATTGACATTAGGCGACTTTATAACTTTTCATTTTTTAAAATTTTGAACTACTTACACAACTCCTAGCCAACATTAATATAATACTTATTTAGCTATTTATGTATGCTTCACAACAAATGGCTACAAAGTAAATGTAAACCGATGATTTATAATATGTGGATATATGAAAATGAAACATAAATATCAAGCTAAACAAGTTGCTAACTAATGGGAGTCATTTTCACATAAAGCAGCTGTATCTTTTATCACTTTTAAACGCTAACGCATGCTATTTTGACTCTATGCTCTCCTCTTCTCCATCAATTTCACCTTTGTTAATGTTTTTCTATTATAATTCTTTTATCAGTTAACTAGACGAAAACTCTATAATTATCTGAAAAGAATTATAGAATTACATGTGAAATGAAATGATTAAATTCATAAATTAGACTTGTTTATTAATACATACCCGATTTGTTTTCGAACAAAATTTACGTTAAAACATAGAACAAAGGAAAACATACATAAAAATAAGCACGAAAAGGTTTTATATTTGATCCGACTTATTTCCTTAAAAAAAAAGTTACGTCAAAACTTAAGAAAATAGAGTGCTAAAAAAGTTACGTCAAAACTTAAGAAAATAGAGTGTTTTCTAAGTTAAATGATGGTACCGCGTTGCGGCGTCGTGGAAACATAAAGTAACTTGAATTTATACCGTCTAATGAAAACATATTATATTGACCCGACTCATTTTCGTACAACATTTACGTCAAAACGTAGACCAACTGTAAATGTACATAAAATATGCGCGGAAATATATTATATTTGACTCGAATAAAATGTACGCCGAAACGTAAATCAATTTGAATTTATACCTACACTTACATATATACAAATAAGCACTTAAAACTCGATGAGGTTAATATGACATTTCATTAAATTTTTAGAAAGTAAAGTAGCTCTGATGTGACGAACGCTACACTAAAACTATGTTCTGTGTTCATACATAAGGATGTATCTAACTTTTCTTTTACAACTATAGTACAATAGATTTTTTTTGGTCTCCTTTGAGTCATTGGTCCATATAATTAAAGCCAGGTCGGTTTTAGTCACCAAATTTTTCTTTTTTAGAGCATGAATATTACACCTGTACAAATATATGCCATAGATAAATTTTTAATATCTTGCACATGAATTTGTTGCATCTCTTTAACGATAGTTTTTAATTATGCATTGAATATCTACATCAACTTAATTCTAAAATAATATTATTAAAATTATACTTATATAAAATCTATTTCAGTTCTGATATTTTCACTAGATTTAATAGTTGAAATATCAGAAACAAGTGATCTTTTTTATTGTGTCATTTTTCTTCGGTATTGTGTTATATTTTTCGACATTGTGTTATATTTCGTGATTTATCGTGTTATATTTTGCGATCTATTGTGTTTTTATACACTTTCTACATTTTGAAGACTTTGTAGGATAACAATACTCATATATATATAAGGGAAAAGTTCGGATACACAGTATTCTAAAAATAAGAAGTTGTAGGAAGGGTATCAAACGAACTTCCATTGAGCTCATTCTAGCGGCGTTGGAACCGTCTCGTTGAGCTCTAAGATCTTAGATTTTATGTTTTCGCTTTAGGATTTTACCTTGTAGATTTTAGAATTTTTGTTTAGAACATTGTGTCTTTTTTTATTTGCGTTATTGTGTCTTGATTCCTCGATATTGTGTTATATTTCTTAGCATTGTGTTATATTTTGGGATCTATTATGTCTTTATACACTTTTTAGATTTAGAAGAATTTATAGAATAACTTTACACCAATATAAATGAATATTTAGTTTCAAATTAATTTGACTACTCGAAATTATTTAACTTAATATTTAATGATGAACACATGTAAATTAAAATCATATTAATGTGTTAAAAATACTGTCCCTGAGGTTTCTTAATTAAGCATTTAGTATAAATTAAGTTTATTTTTATATCATACAACAGAGTTATGTTACTATGGTATGATAGGATAAAAAAATATAAATTTAAAAACTAATATATATATATATATATATATATATATATATATATATATTTGAAATATTAAAACGTATACATTTTAAATTTTTTATTTGAGGTGGTTGACACAATTTTTTGGTTTGATGCTTAGTCTAATTTGAACACCCAAAAGCAAGCTTTTTACTTATTAGATTGTTGTGGAGAATAGCTGTATCTTGGAATGTTCCCACTTATTCCACAATTTTTATTTTATAAATAAATCGATACCTTCTACAAAATATATTATTAAAATTTAATTAAAAATAATAAAATATCAGGACTGAGGGATACTATATATACAGCTTCACATATGACCACAATGAGTTGTGTTTCTTCTTCTTTCCTTTTTTTTCTTCTCATTGATCTTCTTGTTTCCTTCTTTATCAAGCCTGTAACACATTGATTGTACTTGTTGAATGCTAAAGGTACAACTAGTTTATGCACATTTATTGATGAATGTACAACTGAGGTTTCATATGATCATGTGTTGTTATGTTGTTAAAGTTTTCATCTTTATTCATATGAACATGAAACAACAAGCACATGCCAGATTAGCAAATTAAGGGGCTGTTTGTTTAGCTTTTAATGATCAAACCTCTTACTGGTTCAACAGTTAATGGTTCAGACTGTTTATTTCGTGAGCAGATGTCTGAATGATTCAGATAGTTGCCTCGACAGTTGCCTGGTTAAGCCATTATACTGAGTCTGAATTGTTAAGACCTATAATCTGAATTGGTCAGACATTTGTCTCTGAAAGTTTAAAATTTATACTGGTTTTTAATGACTCAGACCTTTTACTGGCTTAGCACTTAATCATTCAGAAGTTACCGGTTAATGATATTATAAAGTATGAATCATAATTCATAACAAATCTTGTTTTGTTTTATAGCAGGAAAATATTGTGTAATGGAAATGGCCCAGAATCTTGGAATGAAGAAAGAAGTAATCCCATCATTAATTAGATCTATTGAAGATAAAGAAGTTGTGGGATTTGATGATAATGTTATGAAGCATTGTGTGTTAGATGTTGAACTTTTGGTATGTTTAATTAATCTATTGTCTGTGGGTTTTACAGAATTGCTGGTCCGTTTTTTATATATTATAGAATCTATTTGCGGTTTTAAAAAAAATTAATCTCTTGTTTGAATTGATTAATTGTTTAGTGGCTATGACTTATGACTAATGAACATTTGATTAATTTTTGTTTTAAACTTTTGTTAGGATTCTAGAGAGAACAAAATCAAACCCGAAGCCGAAATCTCGAATGCCGATTTGCCCCACCATCGAACGCCATCGATATCCATCAGTATGCCATCGTCGCCGATGGAAGGCCAAAACCCTGCGTTCAAAGAGGGCGTTGAACTCGTTGGCAAGAACGAACCCAAACCCAAACCACCCGTGGTTTCCACCACTAAATTCCATTCCCAGCCCATGCCAACCGGGGTCGGTTTTGAAGAAGCGGTAGCCGCGGGAAAATTCCCAAAGCCGCCCGTGAGAAACCCGAGAATTGATAATTTAAAAGACGAAAGATTCAGCTCGTTCAAAACATGGTCCGGTAAACTCGAGAGGCAACTCTCGACTTTACGAGGAAAACCACCGAGTGAACCACCGGTTAGCACCCCTCGCGAGATCGTGCCGGTTGATCGGTATTTCGATGCGTTAGAAGGACCCGAGTTGGATATTCTTAGGGTATGCACTATTATACCCTCTTACCCGAAACTTTATTTTATTATTTTTATACGTGAGATTTTACTGATTACGTCTATTTTTTTTACAGCCATCGGAGGAAATAATGCTACCCGAAGACAAAAAATGGCCGTTTCTTCTGCGGTATCCGATCTCATCATTTGGTATATGTCTCGGCGTAAGCAGTCAAGCGATCATGTGGAAGAACTTAGCGTTAACCGAATCGACACATTTCCTTCACGTAAGCCCGAATGTGAACCTGGTCCTATGGTGCATTTCCGTGGTTCTTTTCGCGGTCGTGGCGGCGGCTTACCTACTAAAAATAATCCTATACTTTGAAGCGGTTCGTCGCGAATACTACCATCCGATTCGAGTAAACTTCTTTTTCGCTCCGTGGATTGCATTACTATTTTTGGCGATTGGAGTTCCATCAAAGGTGACCACTGAACTACCGCATTTCCTATGGTATGTTCTTATGACACCCATATTCATCCTAGAGCTCAAGATTTACGGGCAGTGGATGTCCGGTGGGCAGAGACGGTTATCAAAGGTGGCGAACCCGTCTAACCATTTATCGGTTGTTGGAAACTTCGTCGGCGCTTTGTTAGGTGCCTCGATGGGGCTAAAGGAAGGCCCGATCTTCTTCTTTGCGGTTGGACTCGCGCACTATACCGTGTTGTTTGTTACACTCTATCAAAGACTTCCAACAAATGCGACTTTGCCGAAAGAACTTCATCCGGTTTTTTTCCTGTTTGTCGCGGCCCCGAGTGTTGCTTCGATGGCCTGGGCGCGGATTAACGACTCGTTTGATTACGGATCTCGCATCGCGTACTTCATAGCCATGTTCCTTTATTTCTCACTGGTACGTTAAAGAGTGCCAGTAAAATTATTTTATTAGAGAGAATATATTAGTTAAAGTATATATTTACATGGTTTTTATTATTCGATAATTTTAAATTTAAATATTATAGAGAATGTATTAGTTAAAGTATATTTTTCCGTGTTTTTTGTTATACTATAGTTTTAAATCTAAAAAAACTTTTATGGTTTTTTTTCCTGAACGTCAAATTTAGATCACTGACGTAAGCAACTTTTATGTTACTTTACAGGCGGTTCGAGTGAATTTCTTTAGAGGATTCAAGTTCTCGTTGGCATGGTGGGCGTACACTTTCCCAATGACCGGAGCCGCAATCGCGACAATCCGATACACAAGTGAAGTATCAAACATCATGACTAAACTATTATCGGTTGGCGTAACCACGATTGCCACCCTAACTGTTTTCGGCTTACTTGTAACAACAATTCTGCACGCTTTCGTGATGCGCGATCTCTTCCCGAACGACATAGCCATCGCGATCAGCGACAGGAAGCCGAAAACGGTTCGGAAATGGTTCCATAGGAGGGCTGGCAGCTCGGAGAAAGACATTGAACATTACCTTAAATATGTGACTTCAAATGAGAAAGATGTTGTTGAGGGTTCAGTAACAGACAAAGATGTTGAAAGTCAAACTTGACTACATAGGCTTGAATCGAATTATTATTGATTTATTGTTTTTACTTTTAAGTGATTGTACGTACAATTGAGGAACATGGGCTTCAAGTTTCCGATGATGTTGGATGTTTAGTATGAATGGAACATTTTACGAGGATAATGTTAATGTTGTTGAGTTGTAAATTTTTGTGATGATGATTATTGAATTCGTATATTTAAATTCTATTAAATAAGTTGAGTGTCTTTTAAGTGTTGGTTGAATTAATAGTTGGTATAGTGTTTGATAGAAACCAGTAATTTTATCCTTTGCATTGCGGCGGGAGTTTGACTGTCTGTATTGTATTAGCACTTGCTATAGAAATCGAAATACATAATGTAAAACCATGGAAAAAAGAACGTCAAGACGTGTCATCATACGTCTAAAAAGATGTCGACACGTGTTTTAGGTCGATCAAAAACTGCAAAAAAAACGTATACCAGTAATGGTTCTAATAGCACTGATACAGATACCGATGTTTTTCAGCCCGAATCGCCAAGACAACATAAGTTCGGTTACTTGAAAAATATAATACAAAAGGACAACGGGAGAAAAACTAATGTAAAAATTTTTAAGGGCCTCCAATTTTACAAAGCTACCATGGTTCTTTTTCATAACTAATATTCTTTGATTTAGTAAGATATGTTCCTAGAAAGAGAAGGGAAGAAATTTTTTAAGAGAAGAGATAGGTTAAGCTTGTGATCCTCTGTTTTTAGAAGGCTTTTGTTGAAGAAGATGAACCAGACAGACAATAAAGAAGATGAATAGGTGACTGATGTGAAAAAAATATGATTATATAACATTTACCTTTTTACCCCTTAAAAGTAATCACACAATTTACCCCTCTATAATATTTGGAAGTATTACTTGATAATTTTTCCTTTTGTTTTCTTTCTTACAGTTTTATTTAACGTACGTATTTGTTTGTTTCCTTTTGTTTTTTTCTTACACTTTTTTTTACAGTTAATATAAATTTCAATATTATGCTCTAATTAATTTAGTTATTATATTTATATTTAAACAAAAGAAAAAAAATTTGCTACACTTCAATAAAAAACTTACAGTAAAAGGCCTTCATTTCATTGTTTGCTTTAGGCCACAAGAAATGTTGAGCTGGCCCTAGATGTGAAGGTCGGTGGAGATGATATGGCTATGGGAGAAGGGAAACCATACCCCATGATCTTATGATACGGTGAGTACATGTGAGTGCTACCCCAAAACCTTTTAAGATCTGTGGTAATTGGCCGTTTTGTTGGTTTTGGGTTATAAATTAATGGTTTAGGTATGGACGCAAAACTATAATCGAAACTCCTGTTTATTTGTTCAACAAGAGTGAAATCTGTCACTAAAACAAATGAGGTAATTAGGCATGTTTGTTGGTGTCATATGTATGTATAATTGTATAGTTTTTTCATGTCATACTTTATCAACACGTTTTCACTTGAGTTAGCAGGGATATTAAGCAACTAAAGATTATGGTTGGATGATGGCATGATTATTTTTTAGCAACTGGGGTTTGGCCCACGTGTTTTTTAACGGCAAATATGAATCACTGACGGACCACTGAAGCATTATCGTATCACCAGCGGAACCATCCGATCATATCAATCTCTACTAGGCATAATGCATATACACCAGTTCAGAAGTGAACCCAATAAATATGGAATCCTCCACCCCCTATGGAAATCAAACCCAGGACCTATTGGTCCCAAAACTTTATCCCACCCTAAGATGACACTAGACTATAAAGCCATGGGTGGTTTGGCCCACATCTAATAGCCGTTATATTTCATAAACTCAATTTGTAATATGTAGCGTTACTATACAAACCCTAATCTGACCTGTTATCAAGAAAAATGCAAATTCAGGATACCATCTGACCTGCTACCAACATAAAATGCAAATTGCAATACCAAAACCGATTCGTACAAAAACTATTCATAAAAGAAATAATACCAGTAATGTTACTGATCGTTAAAAATGCTTATCCCTAGTCTACGATACAAAAAAAATTACTTTATTTCTAAATTAAATTTTTCGTCTTCATCATTGTTGGGTAGTCAAATTCCATCACTATATTCCGTTCTTACTGGTGGAAGCACGTGTAAAAGCGGATTAACGATACGGATATGATAATGAAATTATCGAATCAAGTAAAGTACCGACAATGCAAGTTCAGTATTGGATGGCAAATATACCTATAAAACGAAACCAAGTCGTATTGAAAACGAAAACCATAAAAATAAATTGATACAAGACGGGTGCTTGGAAGAATCGAAAAAAGACTATATTTTTAATTAAATTTATATCAGTTGATAAAAAATCAAACATAATTGTGTATTTTCATATATATAAAATGTCCAATTAACGAATGTTATTAAATAAAAATCAATTTAAAATGTAAAATGAAATATTATTAAATATAATGAATGTAAGTAGCCTTTAGTAACTAGTTGAATTCTCTATGTTTTGCGGCTTAAATTCAGCCAGTATCAGTTTGATTCATCATAGAATATCGACACGAGTTTTTCTTCGATCAACAACTATAAAATGAATAGTAGTAACGGTTTTGATAGCATCGATACTAGTATCAATGTTGTTCAGTCAGAATTGACATGATGTTGATATTGTGTGGACTGTATTAGTTTGGTTCGTTATGGTAACAGTACGGTACCAACAGTTGTTATAATAGAGTTAACTGTTATTTTCGTCCTTGTGGTTTGTTCACTTTTGCTATTTCAGTCCAATTTTAAAAAATGCACCAGTTTCCTCCCTGGCATATTGGAAACGTGCCACTTCAGTCCAAAAATTAAAACCTCGTTAAGTCAAACAGATTTTTGAAGGGTATTTTGTCAATTTATATATCTTTTATTTTCATCTTTTTTTTATGTCTGACAAATGAAAAGACAATAATACATTTCATTAAACATGTCTGACTTAATTAGGTATTAATTGTTGGACTGAAGTGGCACGTTTTCAGTATGTCAGGGAGGAAACTGACGCATTTTTTTTAAAATTGAGCTGAAATGGCAAAAGTGAAAAAACCACAGGGACAAAAATGACAGTCAACTCGTTATAATACGATATAAAAGATATACTGAAGAGGTATGGTCTCAAAAACCTTGCGCCAATCAAGGAAACCATACCCATTAATAAGTTCTAAGAAAACTGCGCGCAGACTTCTTTGCCAAAATAAGATTTATTAGAACTCTGCGCCAAATATTCAAGAGAGAAAAGGATCATATAACTACCTTGCGCGGGCTCGCGCAAGGTTCAAAGTTAACCTTGAACATTCTCTTTGGATAAATGCTTCATTTAACTACCTTGCGCGGGCTCGCGCAAGGTTCAAAGTTAACCTTGAACTTTCTCTTTGGATAAATGCTTCATTTAACTACCTTGGGCGGGCTCGCGCAAGGTTCAAAGTTAACCTTGAATATTCTTTTTGGATAAATGCTTCATTTAACTACCTTGCGCGGGCTCGCGCAAGGTTCAAAGTTAATCTTGAACATTCTCGTTGGATAATGCTTCATGCACAAACCTTGCGCAGATATTTATATCAAAGCAAGTATCCACCAACGTTGCGCTAAGCAGCAAGGAGAAGAAGGAATATCAGTTAACTAAATTGCGCTTCTCGCGCAAGGAAATAGTAAACCCGAGAAACTTTCCCTTAGCAAAATACTTGACTTGGTGCAGAAGCAAAGGGAATCCTTTCTGTTGTAACCAAGTGTACACGTGGCGAATAATAGATGGGTAACAGCTGTGAAACCTTCTAGAAGCCATTAACACCCAATCGTGCAAGCATCTTTTCGGTTATAACCAATTGCCACATGGCAGCATCTGGACGGCCGAGGAAGATCACGGTGATGGCATGCTCACATTTATATGATGTAGTGATCTCATGTTGACATGTGGCACCTCCCTAACCGCTGATGAGCTCACGATTCGTGTGCACTAACGGATTGCCAACAAACATTAACGGAATAGCAAAAGATTCTGTTAAAGTTAACAATCTCTCCTTTTGGCGCCAAACACCGGCTATAAATAAATAACTTGGAGTTCAAGGAAAGGTATTCACTCTCAACTACTCTCTCCCTTACAATACTTACTTCCGACTACATGTACTTATTCTCACGCCGGATGGTGGTCACGGAGGGAACCCCCTTCTCCCCATGGCGAGCTAACGGTGTTCTGTTTTGCAGGTTCATCCGGAGTACTATTTTATTCATCATCCATCGTGAAACCAAACGGAGGATTAACCCTTTTATACAGAGCCCATTCCATAGATCTACTTAGATTCCGGTCTAGTTGATCTAGGGTTTCTTCATTGGCGCTGTGGGTACAACTCCTTGTTCAACAAAGTTTATATCGGGAACCACAAAAACAAATACTAGTACCGTTACCAAAGCTGTTCGAACGGTATCGCTTTGCTTAATCACAAAACGATCAATTATATTTTACCTGTTTGATTCTGAACAAAACTCTTATCAAAACGTATGTAAAAATAAGCACGTCGTAATTGTATTATACTATTAGAATAACGAAAAAGGTAAATGACGTTAACTTATAATTTCCATAATATAAATAAGCAACATTTTGTTGCTATTGTTGTTGTACTACATGCATAGGGAGTATTTAAAAAAAAGATAATTTTTCAATTTTAACCCTTTTGATATTTTTACTTTTAAGACAATGTTTTTCACTTTTTACAATTTAATCACAACACTTATTTTATATTTAACTTTGTTTCCCCGTACGTTTAATCTTTCGCAACGTGTGTGTGGGGTTCGACGTTTTTTCGTCTTATTTTTCCCATTTGACAGGCCCGTCGTAACACGTCTATTTTTCTCCATTTGACCGATTCGTTGCAACGCACGAGTCCTAGAGCGACTTAGTTATTATTTTCTACGTTTTACGTTTTGGTCTAATTTCTTCACATTAACACGCTACAGCGGGTGTGCGTGGCTCAACGATTTTACACATGCTTTTTCATTCGGTGTTATTTTGTCCTTTTTATTTATTTTATTTTTACGAGCTTTTACGATGTTGGTGGTCGCTAGCAGTGGTGTGGCATTAGTGCTACATGACACGGTTTTACGAACGTTTTTAACCTATTAGCTTTTTTACTACTGCTTTGTTTTGAGTTTACCCTTGTACCTCCTTTGTCACACCCCGACCCGCAGCGGAATAAGAGTCGGGGCATAATTGGGTTATCACCAAAGCTCATGATGTTTACTAATATGTTTCATATTTATTAAATTCAAATTACATCTCAAATGTTCAAGTCAAATTCATACAATACAAGGAAAAGAAAAATTAACTAAAACAATCCAAAGTCTAAACTGGTGTATTTTGCTTCAACTTGATCACCTGTATCATGTGTAAAAATGGGGGATTTTGGGTCAACAAAAGTTGGCGAGTGAACCTTGTTAGAAAACATTTATTATAGATTTCTTGTTGTATTTGATATGGAAAAATTGTGCAATAGTCATATGTGAGCAAATGTAAATAAGCATACATTACAAACAATAACAAACAATAACATGAAATGATAATGTATATGTTGGCAACGTCACGTTCACGCTCATAGGTAATGGGGAACTGACGGCCTATGATGATGTATGTGCGATCAAGGCTCAATCAAACGGAGCCGATCGTATGTTGGCAACGCCTCGTTCACGCTCATAGGTAATGGGGAACGGCTCACGCTCATAGGTAATGGGGAGCGGCGGCCTATGATGATGTATGTACTGAAAATGATAAATTTAATCTAAACATTAACCACACAAACAATTGATACATGTTGGATACACATTTGATCATGGATATGATGAATGCACAAGTGTTTAAATGTAATAAATAATAAGCGACACATGATACACCCCAAAATGTGATTAAAATGGGGAATTGGTAGAGATTCACTCACATTGGGTGCGTTCGTTTGATGATGTTGAATGCGCACGAGTTTAGAGTGTTGATCGACGAGGAATAACTAACCTAAATAATAACGGAAAGGTACGGTAAATAAGTGGATTTTATTAACAATTTTAATAGGGCTTTTAGATTATTTTTTGTGAGTTTAAGGTTATTTTCTAACTTTAAAAACATTTTTTTAGGTATTTTTAATTGATTTTTAAATTAAATAAATAAATAAAAATAAATGTTGACTTTTTGGGTTGACCATTGACCGTTGACTGTGACTGTTGACTATTTGACCGGTTCGATTGTGTGTAAGTATGCGCCGGGTAAGGCTCGAACCCGAGACCTCCCGTACGCGTGCACGCAGCTCTACCAACTGAGCTACGTGTCTAACTCGAAATATTTCTGTTTTTAATTATATTTCTACACTATTTAATTTAATCAGAAATCATTTATTTTAAAAAGGATTTAATTACATCGGACCGGTGCACACAACAGGTCTCGAACCCGGGACCTGTGGTTTAGTGTTGCACACAGTCCACCGCTGGACTGTGTGTCTAACCTGGTTAATATACTGATTTTTATTAAACTTAACATCTTACAGCGAGTTGATCCGGTCCGATTTTAAAAATAAACATTTTTATTTCAGAGAGTGAGGTTGTGTCAAGGATCGAACTCGCGACGTGTGATAAATGTTTGCACACAGTCCACCGCTGGACTGTGTGTCTAAACCGGTTTAATATCTCGTTTTAATTATACTTATACAATAGTTCAACTTCATCTTCTTCGTTCAAAGATACAGACGACGCTTAATCAACTGTTCTTGTTTAATTCGATTAACGAAATTTATAAGCGATTGAAATGTGATGGACGGAGAGGGTTTGGGGAAAGAATGTACCGAAACAAATGTCTTTCTTAGAACTCCGGCAAGGATCGTCGGCTCTGTTTGGTGAACTCCGTCTGCTCGGATCAATCAACAGTTTTGATCGATTAGATGTGAAATTGAGTTACTAAACAATGATTAACAGAAGGTTTGAATGATTATACCGATTCACAGCGTGATTTGGAAATTCCAGAAGTTTTCCGGCGAAAGCAGAATATTCCGGCTACATCGTCTGGGATTGATTCTGGTTGATGAATTGAAGTTAGAAATAGTCTAACAATGGATTGAAACGAAAGAGTCGAGGTATTTACCGTTTTGATGTGAGTCGGTTTTCCGGCGAAAGTTCGATGATTGCAGAAAATCTCCGGCGAGTGAAATTGATTCGAGAAATGGTGCGATTTTGAGCGAAATGGTTTCCAGAGACTTGGGTGTGTATTTATAGGGAAGAATCGCGATGAATTTGGTCTGATTTAAGTCTTGATTCGTTGGTCTGTTTTTCTCCGGCAGTTATGACTGATGTCACGGGATTAGACATCGGTTATAACCGACGTTGATGTTAATACATCCGTTAAGTCAAAAGAAACCGACGATGATTGGCGAAATCGTCGGAATTTCCGGCGAGAGTGATTTGGGAGCGCTGAGCGATTGAATTCAACTTCGCGTTTCATTATATGTATTAATTGTTTTGATATATCAACAAATAACACAAGTGGCGGAGTGGTGGGATATGCGTGAGTTAAGTCTTTGAGGTAGACCCGGTTGACCCGGGTTCGAAACCCGGCATCCTTCTTTCTTTTTTTATTTATTTTATTTTCACTTTTTATCAATTATAGTTTTTAAATTCTAATTTGTTTATTAATTATGTATCGTTTAAAATTAAAATAATCATAAATACGCAACGAAATTTTTATAACTTGATATTCGATTTACAAACGAAGCGGGTTTGGAAACCCGTTTTTCGACGAATGTTACAGTATCCCATACTTTTAGAAATTTCGTCCCGAAATTTAGGTAGTAGTGGTAACCGGAAAAAGATGTGGGTATTTCTCGCGCATTGAGTCTTCACGTTCCCAAGTAAACTCAGGTCCTCGCTTTGACTCCCAGCGTACCCTGACGATTGGAATACGGCTTCATCTTAAACGTTTCTCTTCGAAGTCCATAATTTCTACTGGTCTTTCAATGAAATGGATAGATTCATCGACTTGAATGTCTTCTAGAGGAATATGGAGATTTTCATCGGCGAGGCACTTCTTCAAGTTTGATACGTGGAATGTGAGATGAATTCTGTTGAGTTCTTCTGGTAGGTCAAGCTTGTATGCTACAGGTCCTACTCTTTCGAGTATCTTGAAAGGTCCTACGTATCGTGGTGCTAGCTTGCCTTTTTGGCCAAAACGAACCACACCCTTCCACGGTGATACTTTTATAAGTACTTGATCACCAACGTTAAACTCCAAGGGCTTTCGTCGTTTGTCTGCATAACTCTTTTGACGACTTTGTGCTGCTAGAAGATTGTTTCGAATTTGATGGATCTTTTCTGTTGTTTCTTGGATTAATTCTGGACCGGTGATTTGAGCTTCTCCAATTTCTTGCCAACATACTGGAGATCGGCACTTACGACCATATAAAGCTTCGAAAGGTGCCATGCCGATACTTGAATGATAGCTGTTGTTGTACGAAAATTCGGCTAATGGTAGATGAGCATCCCAATTCCCTTTGAAGTCTATGACACATGCTCGAAGCATGTCTTCAATAGTTTGAATGGTGCGTTCAGATTGTCCATCAGTTTGAGGATAATAAGCGGTACTGAGGTCTAATCGCGTACCCAAAGCGGCTTGTACGGCTTGCCATGTTCGTGAAGTGAAACGACCATCACGATCTGAAATAATGCTTAACGGTACACTATGACGGCTTACGATTTCGCTGATGTAGATACGAGCTAACTTCTCATTCTTGAAGTCCTCGCGAATCGGAATGAAGTGAGCTGATTTTGTAAGACGATCAATGATTACCCATATAGTGTCATACCCACCGGAGGTGCGAGGTAACCCGGTAATGAAGTCCATGGTTATGTTTTCCCACTTCCATACAGGTATTTCAGGTTGAACTAGAAGTCCTGAGGGTCTTTGATGTTCAGCTTTTACTTTAGAACAGGTAAGGCACTTGGAAACAAAAACAGCAATATCCTTTTTCATGCCAGGCCACTAGTAGGTGTATCGAAGGTCTTGATACATCTTGTCGGCTCCTGGGTGTACAGAGTATCGTGTTTTGTGCGCCTCTTTCATAAGGAAATCGCGAAGGTTATTGTGTTCGGGAATCCATATGCGATCTAGATAATACAGAATACCGTCGGATTTTGTTTCGAGTTTAAGTTCTGCTCCACAGGATAGCTCATTGCGTATGTCGTTTTCTGTTATAGAAACATGTTGAGCTTCTCGGATTTGATCTTTGATGTCGGTTATGATTTGCGAACATAGAAGACGAATGGAGTTCGCATAACCCTTTCGACTGAGTGCATCGGCCACCACATTTGCCTTGCCAGGATGATACCGAATTTCACAGTCGTAGTCATTAAGAAGTTCGACCCATCTTCGTTGCCTCATATTCAACTCCTTTTGGTTAAAGATATGTTGGAGGCTCTTGTGGTCAGTGTATATTTCACACTTGGTACCGTAGAGGTAATGTCTCCATATCTTAAGAGCGAACACAACGGCTCCAAGTTCCAGGTCGTGGGTAGTATAGTTCTTCTCATGCACTTTGAGTTGCCTAGAAGCATAGGCTATCACTTTTCCCCTTTGCATTAATACACAGCCTAGTCCTTGCCCTGATGCGTCGCAATATACTACAAAGTCATCGCAACCTTCGGGGAGTGTGAGGATAGGTGCGTCACAAAGCTTTTGCTTAAGGGTTTGGAAGGCTTCTTCTTGTTTAGGTCCCCATATAAAGGGTTTTCCTTTATGAGTCAAAGCCGTGAGTGGTACAGCAATACGGGAGAAATTTGCAATGAAACGGCGATAATAACCAGCCAAACCAAGGAATGATCTTACTTCGGTTGGTGTACGTGGCGCTTGCCATTCTTGTACTGCTTTGATCTTTGAGGGGTCGACATGTATTCCCTTGTCATTGACGATATGTCCAAGGAATTGTACCTCTTTTAACCAGAATTCGCATTTGGAGAATTTGGCGTAGAGCTTTTCATTCCCTAAAAGTGTGAGGATGAGTCGAAGGTGTCGTTCATGATCAGACTTAGACTTTGAGTAAATGAGAATGTCGTCGATGAAGACTATAACAAAGCGATCGAGATAGGGTTTGCAGACTCTGTTCATTAGATCCATGAAGACAGCTGGAACGTTGGTTAGACCAAATGGCATGACCATGAATTCATAATGACCATAACGAGTTCGGAAGGCGGTCTTTGGGACGTCTTCTTCATATACTCTGAGTTGATGATAGCCAGAACGAAGGTTGATCTTTGAAAAACAGGTGGCACCCTGGAGTTGGTCTAGTAGATCATCGATGCGAGGTAAGGGATATCGGTTCTTGACCGTTAACTTGTTGAGTTCTCTGTAGTCGATACACATGCGAAACGTTCCATCCTTCTTCTTTACAAACAGAACAGGTGCACCCCAAGGCGATGAGCTAGGACGTATGAATCTTTGTCAGTCAGTTCTTGCAGTTGACTGGCCAGCTCTTGCATCTCGGATGGGGCTAACCTATAAGGAGATTTTGCGACGGGGTTAGCGCCAGGTACAAGATCAATGCGGAATTCGACTTCTCTCATGGGAGGAAGTCCTGAGATGTCGTCGGGAAAGACTTGTGGGAATTCTTTCACTACAGGTATATCTTCTAGCTTCTTCTCCTTGTTTCCCTTCTGGATGACGTGAGTTAAGAATGCGACATAGTTCTTGCGGAGATACTTTCGGGCTTGAAGACAGGACATCAATTTGAGTCTTTTCGAAGGGGTTTCTCCAAAGATTCGTAGGGTTTGACCGTCTGCGAGAGGAATGCGAATGAACTTTTCACGGCATACCACCTCAGCCTGATGTTGGCTGAGCCAGTCCATACCGATTATAATGTCGAAACTTCCCAACTTCATAGGAATGAGGTCAACTGGAAAATCGTGATCGTTTAGAGTGAGGGTACAATTCCGTATAATAGAGTTTAATGAGACCGGTTTTCCGTCAGCAACTTCCACCGTTATGGATTCCATGAGTTTATCACGGGTTTGGTTGAGGATGGGTTCAAATTCTAAGGACACAAAACTCTTATCCGCGCCAGTATCAAATAACATGGATGCATAACTACCATTGATGAGAAACGTACCGTTAACCACGTTGTTGTCGGCCCTAGCTTGATTGGCGTTGATGTTGAAAGCTCTTCCTCTAGAAGGTGGAGGAGCTTGGTTAGCTTGATTCACCGGATTTGCTTGAGCTTGAGCATGTATGATGTTCACCAAGCGTGGACAAGTGTTTCTAAAGTGGTTTGGGTCTCCACAGTTGTAACAAGCCCGCATGGGTTGCATCATGGGGTAGTTGGGTTGGTAGTAGGTTTGGGCCGTATGTTGTGTAGGTGGTAGTAGTAAGGGTTGTTGGGCTTGACCCATTATCTGATGGTGGGTTTGGGTTGTGGGTTGGTTGCGGTTCATTCGCTGAAGTGTGCGGCAGGTTTGGATGGTGTGACCTGCACGGCCACAGCTGGCGCAATATTGACAGGGGTGTTCGGGAGAGTGATGGTATTGGCAACGGGTGCATTTTGGGTAGGGGCCGGAGTATGGCCTTTTGTATGGTGTAGATGAGGGGGCAACTTGGTTGATGGGTGCAGCAGTGATAGGAGGGTTTGTTTGGGTGACAGCAAAGTTTCTGGTGTTTCGCTTCCTTTTACCAGTAAACTTCGAAGAGGATCCAGAATGGGTTGAAGTTTGAGCCTCAATGGGGGCTTTCTTTTTCTCCTCCTTGAATTTACCGTTTCGGATGCGGTTCTCGGTAAGTTCGGTAGCTAGTTCCATTGCAGCTTCCAGTGTTGCAGGTGAAGTGCTTAGAACCGAGTCTTGAATTTTCGAGGGGAGGCCTCGAATGTAGTGTTCAACCAAACGGTACAATGGGGTGAACAAGTTAGGAACCATCTGATTCAGCTCAAGAAATCTTTTGTTGTAGGAAGTATGATCTCCTTCCTTTTGCTTTAGCGAGTGGAATTCATCTTCCAACTTCTTGATTTCGCTTCTTGGGCAGAAGCGTCTTGTCATTATTTCCCTTAACTCTTCCCACGTTAAGGCCATAGCATCTTCAACTCCTCTCTTACCCTTCTCGGTGTTCCACCAGGTCAGTGCTACCCCAAATAGTCTCCCGGTTGCGTAACGTACCTTGCGATCCTCGGGACAATCGCAGTTGAGGAAGGTGTTCTCCATTTCCTCAAACCAGTGGAGGAGAGCAGTGACACCTTCGGTCCCTTCATACTTTGGGGGATCGCAAGACTTGAAGTGTTTGTAGGAACACTTCTTGGAGGAAGGGTTGTCGACGTTCTGGTCTTCTTGGTTGGGAGGGTTGATGGGATTCGCGGAGAGAGCTTGTTGGACTTGAACTACGATGTCAGGAAGCACCGCGGCCATTTGTTTTGCAATTTGGGTGGCCAAGCGTTCGTTTGACCTTCCTGACTTTCGACCTCCTCGTAGCTGCCTAGCCGACATCTACAGGAACATACATAGGAAGATTGTGAGTTTAAGAAGTGTTTAGGTGTCATGTGTCGTTAAAAGTAACAAAATAACATAATCATCAATAATGCAACTACATCCATAGGATGTCTTGGGTTTGCTCATGTTTGGGCCTCAAATGTCCCCCATACCTTCACCTGTATAGTCATGTGGGCCCCCATGACTATTACCTTGGTAGGATTCACATTGGTGTTGGCGGTTTAACACTTGCATCACCCAAATGAAAACCATGAAATATGTTTGCGAAATGTATGGTCGGAGGGTGTCCAGGTGTAGACACAATGACAACTCAAAGTGGGGTTAGCTCACACAGACGTTTGGTATAGCATGCTTTGGCCTAATAGGTCCTTCGTACCCTCATCGTTAGTCCCCAGGTAGGCAAACTGGTCCTTTATTTTGGATTTATACGAATGCCAAGCCTAGACAGGACGTTCCGACTACCGGTACTTGTACCCTTCCAGTTACTACATGCCCGTCATGAGAACTCACTTTGATGTGATTTGAAAATACAAAAATCGTTGTAAAAATCATATGAATTGTGGGGTGTGTGCTCTCATGGATATGGTATGTTATGAGGATATGATTCATGATGAGCATTGTATAATAATATGTACTTATGAACATGCTTGCATAACATTGAATGTACAATAAACATAAAGCATATAAACATCATGAATTTTGCATGTAACACACAAACAATTTAAAAATTCTAATCAACTATAGTATAGGCTCTAATGGTCTAATAACCTATCCTATATCCCTATAGTCATAGCTCTGATACCAATCTGTCACACCCCGACCCGCAGCGGAATAAGAGTCGGGGCATAATTGGGTTATCACCAAAGCTCATGATGTTTACTAATATGTTTCATATTTATTAAATTCAAATTACATCTCAAATGTTCAAGTCAAATTCATACAATACAAGGAAAAGAAAAATTAACTAAAATAATCCAAAGTCTAAACTGGTGTATTCTTCTAGGCCGTCCTATATGTTTCTTGCTTCAACTTGATCACCTGTATCATGTGTAAAAATGGGGGATTTTGGGTCAACAAAAGTTGGCGAGTGAACCTCGTTAGAAAACATTTATTATAGATTTCTTGTTGTATTTGATATGGAAAAATTGTGCAATAGTCATATGTGAGCAAATGTAAATAAGCATACATTACGAACAATAACAAACAATAACATGAAATGATAATGTATATGTTGGCAACGTCACGTTCACGCTCATAGGTAATGGGGAACTGACGGCCTATGATGATGTATGTGCGATCAAGGCTCAATCAAACGAAGCCGATCGTATGTTGGCAACGCCTCGTTCACGCTCATAGGTAATGGGGAACGGCTCACGCTCATAGGTAATGGGGAGCGGCGGCCTATGATGATGTATGTACTGAAAATGATAAATTTAATCTAAACATTAACCACACAAACAATTGATACATGTTGGATACACATTTGATCACGGATATGATGAATGCACAAGTGTTTAAATGTAATAAATAATAAGCGACACACGATACACCAAAAAATGTGATTAAAACGGGGAATTGGTAGAGATTCACTCACATTGGGTGCGTTCGTTTGATGATGTTGAATGCGCACGAGTTTAGAGTGTTGATCGACGAGGAATAACTAACCTAAATAATAACGGAAAGGTACGGTAAATAAGTGGATTTTATTAACAATTTTAATAGGGTTTTTAGATTTATTTTTGTGAGTTTAAGGTTATTTTCTAACTTTAAAAACATTATTTTTAAGTATTTTTAATTGATTTTTAAATTAAATAAATAAAAATCTAAAAAAAATGTTGACTTTTTGGGTTGACCATTGACCATTGACCGTTAACTGTGACTGTTGACTGTTTGACCGGTTCGATCGTGTGTAAGTATGCGCCGGGTAAGGCTCGAACCCGAGACCTCCCGTACGCGTGCACGCAGCTCTACCAACTGAGCTACGTGTCTAACTCGAAATATTTCTGTTTTTTATTATATTTATACACTATTTAATTTAATCAAAAATCATTTATTTTAAAAAGGATTTAATTACATCGGACCGGTGCACACAACATGTCTCGAACCCGGGACCTGTGGTTTAGTGTTGCACACAGTCCACCGCTGGACTGTGTGTCTAACCTGGTTAATATACTTATTTTTATTAAACTTAACATCTTACAGCGAGTTGATCCGGTCCGATTTTAAAAGAAACATTTTTATTTCAGAGAGTGAGGTTGTGTCAATGATCGAACTCGCGACGTGTGATAAATGTTTGCACACAGTCCACCGCTGGACTGTGTGTCTAACCCAGTTTAATATCTCGTTTTAATTATACTTATACAATAGTTCAACTTCATCTTCTTCGTTCAAAGATACCGACGACGATTAATCAACTGTTCTTGTTTAATTCGATTAACGAAATTTATAAGCGATTGAAATGTGATGGACGGAGAGGGTTTGGGGAAAGAATGTACCGAAACAGATGTCTTTCTTAGAACTCCGGCAAGGATCGTCGGCTATGTTTGGTGAACTCCGTCTACTCGGATCAATCAACAGTTTTGATCGATTAGATATGAAATTGAGTTACTAAACAATGATTAACAGAAGGTTTGAATGATTATACCGATTCACAGCGTGATTTGGAAATTCCAGAAGTTTTCCGGCGAAAGGGGGAATATTCCGGCTACGTCGTCTGGGATTGATTCTGGTTTATGAATTGAAGTTAGTAATAGTCTAACAATGGATTGAAACCGAAAGAGTCGAGGTATTTACCGTTTTGATGTGAGTCTCGGTTTTCCGGGGAAAGTCCGATGATTGCAGAAAATCTCCAGCGAGTGAAATTGATTCGAGAAATGGTGCGATTTTGAGCGAAATGGTTTCCAGAGACTTGGGTGTGTATTTATAGGGAAGAATCGCGATGAATTGGGTCTGATTTCAGTCTTGATTCGTTGGTCTGTTTTTCTCCGGCGGTTATGACTGATGTCGCGGGATTAGACATCGGTTATAACCGACGTTGATGTTAATACATCCGTTAAGTCAAAAGAAACCGACGATGATTGGCGAAATCGTCGGAATTTCCGGCGAGAGTGATTTGGGCGCGCTGAGCGACTGAATTCAACTTCGTGTTTCATTATATGTATTAATTGTTTTGATATATCAACAAATAACACAAGTGGCGGAGTGGTGGGATATGCGTGAGTTAAGTCTTTGAGGTAGACCCGGCTGACCCGGGTTCGAAACCCGGCATCCTTCTTTCTTTTTTTATTTATTTTATTTTCACTTTTTATCAATTATAGTTTTTAAATTCTAATTTGTTTATTAATTATGTATCGTTTAAAATTAAAATAATCATAAATACGCAACGAAATTTTTATAACTTGATATTCGATTTACAAACGAAACGGGTTTGGAAACCCGTTTTTCGACGAATGTTACATCCTTTACTTAAAAACTAATTTTACGTACATATTTATATGTACATGTCGGTATGAATCTGATTTGTTCTACGTTTCGACGTAAACTTTTTCTAGAAAACAAGTCATGTCAAATATAGTACGTCTTTGTTTAAAAAACATTTTTACGTGTATATTTATGTACGTTTCGCTATAAATTTTAGTTGGTGTACGTTTCGACGAAAACCTTTTTCCGAAGCGAGTCAGGTCAAATATAATATGCTTTCGTGTTTACTTTATGAATGTTTCGTAAATTTTGTTTCGAATCGAGTGGAGTCAAATTGTGCTTTCTTTGTTTCCATTTTTCAAAAGCTCCAACCAATCCTTTATGATTAAACGTGGCAGCTTTTCCGTTATACCCATCACATTATTTATGTATGATTCGGGTCACATATGACATGTTATGATTGTACAGTATAATTCGATTTACTTTATGTTTTGATCCAGTCACATTGCTTATACCGGTTACAATGACTTCAATCAGATACGCCGAAACACGCGTTTTCATATGGTTGCATCACATAACGTTTGGACTAATCCATTCGATGTTTGCGATGTACCCGCACCGCAACGCGCGCGTGTGTTATTCCTAGTAAAAACTAAATGTGAAGTAGCTTTGGTAATATGTACGTATGTGCTTATATAACTTTACATTATTACTTACAACCCAGTTTTGAAAAAAAAAATTATATCAAGACATTGATAATAATAAGCATGTCGCAACAGTATACTCGAAAATTTATAAAATATTGTATCTTAAAAATTAGAAGAGAAAAAAAATATACTTAAAATTAATTATAATAAAAAAGATAATAAAAATAAATTTTAATGTGAAAATAAAATGTGAATTAGATGGTTTAAATAGATTTTAAATAATAAAGTTTTTTTCTTTTTTTCTAAATAAGCCAAGGACTCTTTTATTTTTAATTAAATGGCTCGGTGAGGTTGGTAGAATCCCAAGCGCATTGAGGGGTGGGGTGGGGGAGGGGGGTTTCGACGCCACGTAGGCGATGCCGAGCACATTCCCAACTCCATATCCTACAGCCTAAGTGTCGCCCCTGAACATTTACGAGGTTTTAAACCTTATCTAACAAAGTTTGACAGTTGGGTATCAAAATATGAAGGCGGCTAGTGTGAAATTTCAAAGGGCTCGTTTTAAACAGTTGCACTTGTAAAGCAAGTAGTGTTCACTTGTTCCTATGTTGACCATGGACTTCTTATCAGAATATATTTTTCTCCTTTTCAATTAATACAAAAAAAAAGGGTAAATGCACGGTACCTATGACTGCGGGAGGGTTTTCCCTCCCCAAACTAGCTTAGCCCCATAACTACCTGGCGGTTACTACCTAGCAGGATTTTCAATTAATACAACTTAAGTTACAAATTGTAACAACCTACATGTCAGGGCCGTTTTTAGTTTTGAAGACCCTAAGTGAACTATGGAGTGGGGATCCAAATTTCATCGATAAACTCTCTTGCAATCCCGACTCCATGAGTGATTACCCTTACTTTTTTCGTCTAGTGATAGGCGATAGGCTAGAAATTAAAAGCAGGTTGTGATGGGAAGTGGGAACAATGATTGCGGTTGTATTTAGGGGCTTTAGGACGCTAAATATTGATGATTAGGTCGATGGTTGTTGTGTTGTAATAGTCGGAAATCATGGCGAAATGGGTTTGAAACTTCGCCTTTTCTTTTGCTAAACAATACTTATTTTGGGCCCCTTCAATGAAAAGCCAGTTTAGTTTTGAAATAAATGTATTTATTTAGGCCTAATACATATACTATATATAAAAACTTGGAGGCCCTTATTTTTTTGTGGCCTTAGACCCGTGTCTAGGTTACCAAGCCTATGGAGCCGACCTGCTATATGTTTTTGCTAAAAGTTAGAATAAATTGTTTTTTCTTGAATACAGAGAAGAGACAAAGAGATATCACTAAAATGCAACGACGTTGAATGGTTTAGGTAGATATTAGTAAATCTATCGTATGTCCACTCATCGGTAAATCAATCAAAAGTTATTATTCACTATACTCTCTCTAAAACAATTTATATTATTGACATACAATCTTTTTTATAAGACGATAGAGATTAACAATTTACAATCTTCTCTCTAAGATGATAGATATCACTACCAACTAATCTCTTACAAAGATCCATGCAAATTTAACCCTTGTTTTAGACATTTTATTAGCGTATTCATGTAAACCGATACTTCATTAGTTTAATTTTTATATTATGTAGGTTTTACGATAAAACTAAGATAAAAATTTTGAGTTTGCATCATCATAAATTACATTTATGACAAAGTTAAAACTAATTAAATAGTGTGATGGAAATAACTAAATGGAATGATGAGAATGAAGTAGGATATACTATGACAAAAAAGTAAGATGCAATTGAATGAGTTTGAAAGTTATATTAGTTTTATGAGTTAAATGCCGTTTTAGTCTTTGTGGTTTGGTCCAGCTTGTCAGTTTAGTCTAAAGGTTTTATTTTTCGTCTGTGGGTCCAAAAATGTTTCATCGTTGCCATTTTAATCCACTTGGTTAACTTCAGTCATTTTTATGTTAACGAAAAGGGTAATTCAGTTATTTTTTTTGTACTTTTGTTAACTAGAAGGGAATTCGGTCATTTTAGATTCACATATGATGACACTTTTTTAGATTCACAGATGAAAAGTAAAACTTATGGACTAAACTGATAAAATGATCTAAACCATAGAGATTAAATGACATTTAACTCTAGTTTTATAAATGTAACTGCTTTTTAATTTCAATGCATGATACAAGAAAATGATAGATACGAATATTTACGTGGTGAACATGCAATTAAATGCATCTTATTGTCACAAAAGAAACATATGATAAAAGTTCCTCTACTGCAGCGCAATGGTTGTTCTCATCTTGGTGAAAGCTTGGTTCGGGGTTTTACCCGGGTTCGAGTCCAAGGGGGTGGGGGGCGCAGTTTTACCTATTCCACGGGGTTTCTGCGCATTAGGGATTTACACGTGGAAAACAGTTAGCCGTTCAAAAAAAAGAAAAAAAAGGTGGTGATTTCAAGTAGGGGAGTAAATAAGCCCAAAGGCTCGAGAGTTACTCGTGATCGGCTTGATTAAAAGTTTGAACGAGCTGAGCTTTAACGAGCCCAAGCCGAGCCTGAAATAGAGCTCGTTTAGTTATCGAGCCCAAGCTTGAGCCTGAAATACAAAGCTCGTTTAGGCTCGCGAACCTAGACGAGCCCAAACAAAATTTTACATTTTTTATATATAATATAATAATAATGATGATAATAACATTAGCGAGCCGAGCTTTGGCTCATTTAATCGATATCGAAACGAGTTCGAGCCGAGCTTTTAGACCATTTGAGGTTGTTCTCAAAATAGCTCGAGCCGAGCTCAAGCTTTGGGTTTTACTCGTGAGTCGAGCTTAAATAAGTAGGCTCGAACCGAGCCAAGCTCGAGCTGCTCGAGCCTAGTCTGACTCGGGCTCAGCCTGGCTCGTTTACACCGTCGCTTTCAAGTGATAATTACGTGGACCAAAGAAATGGCAGCATGAATTTATGAGCATATGAGGTGGTATTGGGTTCACAAAATGAATTATTTGTTGGGCTTCCATCAAGGTATCAATGTAGAGCTGTAATATATAAGTTGAGGATGGTTTATCTATTGGGCTGGGTTTGCGGTTGATATAAACCAATTTGTTGAATAGCCCACTAAACAAAAGGAAGCAGGCCACAAGCCGGTGGAAATTTTTGAGGAATTAAAGAGGGTTTTTAGGTGAAAACAACTAAACAGAATAAACACGAACAAGTCATTCTTCGTGTTATTTGCTAAAAAAATAATGTGTTTACGAACAGTTTATGAGCACTCACCGAACAAGACTCAATGATCGTGTTTGTTAATTTAGGAAATAAATATGTTCAAGAACGATTTAGTAAATCACTTAGTTTGTGAATCTATGTGACTAAACAGTAAACGAAGCTCTAAAACACAGGGGATAGGTAAAATACTTAGTTACTTAAAAAGGGATAGTTAGGTGTGTCGATAGCTTAAGTATTCAGGGTTAGATGGTCAATCTGAGAAGGTAATGACTTTTTAACACTTCACACCTCATTATTAATAGTTTATACTATAATGAACTTTTCATAAATCCATAATCAAAAGACTTTATAAAAGTATTAGGAGGATAACCGATCCTAATTGGTTATTCTTTCTTATACTTGGTTTTTAAAACTTATTTTCAATATTTCGTTTTTCTTATTATTTTAAAATATCGAAATTACATGTCACACCCCAACCGATGGACGTAAGTATATTGCTCGAGACTTCATAAAACTAAATGTGACAAGTGTTTAATAAATAATATTTCATTTCATTGCTAACGGTTCATCTACATTAAATGGAAAACAAAATACAACAAGTAATGTATGGTTAATCTATAAACATGAATTTAAAGTTTGGTGCGTTTCTAGGTCGTCCTTACTACATTTCGTCGATGTCAACATCATCAACCTGCAACATGTTTAAAAGTATAGTTCAACACATAAAGCATTGGTGAGTACACAAGTTTAATATAGCATAAGTATGTAGAAAGATTTAAACGAATCCGCATGGCAAAAATAGTTAACTAGATTAATGTATCATGTCATGCAATTTTACAAGTCAGTCATCTGATTACCGCATGAATTAAAGACTTAACATGACCACAAGACTACGGGCGGTGCGTTACTCCTATAATGTTATACCTGTTAAGGGGAGGCTCATACGAGGTTAATGACAAGTGAACAAAAGAATGTTCCAAGAATACAAATCAAGTATCACGTATTTAAGCATGCATGTATGGAATGTTTGTGTTTGCATAAAGTATAAGTGTGATTGCGTGTATTTTGATAGGCTAAACATATTGCACCCAAAAGTGTAAAGCATAAAAAGGGCTTTCGAGTGTACTCACAATTTTGCAAAGCTTTCCAATTATCCGTGGATTGATGAGTTGATGAGAATAGAAGAACGAAGGTGTTTGGAGTTTATTGAATCTTTGGATTCAGAATTAAGTATAAAAGTATATGTATGCAAAAAGTGTATCTCGTCTAGACACTAAGTTCTAATGTGTTTTCATGGGTCTTAGCGTGCCCATTAGAATCACAAACGAAGAATTAAGAACAAAGATAATATAACTTATATTCGCGACATGTAATCATAATCCGATTAACATCAAGAATTCGGTCATGTTTATATTTATATGTTATATAGTATGACTAATAATAAGTCTGTCATATATTATCATAGAGTTCATGGAAGTCAAGCATGGAGGTATGAACACCTCATTGTATGATTCACCAATACACAAATCACAACAAGGATGATTCGGATGGTCACAAATGAAAAGAAAATACTACTGACTAATGTCTTCAAGTAGCCAAGTAAGATTAACACGGGTGAGTCGTCCCAACATGGAAAGAATTAACTAAGTGTTGGAGACTAGACGGGGTTATGTTACTTTAAGACTAGCAAGCTACTTGGAATAGTAAGGTAAAACACTAAGTGAGGTGGTGGAATGAAGTGAGGATAGCCAAGGCTTCCAAGTATTCACACCTTGCACCATAACACAAGCCTTGCCATAAGAACTATGGTAGCCTTGGTTGGTCTCAACACTCGTGGGTTGTCTAAACCCTATTAAAACAAAAAGTTTAGAGGTGTTTGCACCTCTTAAACTCATAATAATTCACTCCTAACAAGTCTCATAACCTTAAACAGGTTCAAGAACAAGTAGGCACAAGATTCAATCAAGAAAAACAAAGTTTTATAAAAGTTTAACTAAGTTATTTTCCAAAACAGAAAGTATGGACCTCAAAATGGTGATGTTCCACCTTAGATTACCATGGTAAACCTGTGGAAACACTCCTAGAGGTGTTCCAAGCTTTGTAGAGGAAGAATAAGTAAAGAAAGATGAAAGAAACGTGAGATGAAGCTCACTTTAGGACTTAGAATGATCCTGTCCAAACTTGCAAATGTAACTGATTTGAGAGTTTGGAGAGTAGAAAAGTTGGAAAAGTGAAAATGAGGTGATGGAGGCTTGGTTTTATAATGGAGGATTAGGGTTTCGTGTTTAAGGAGCTTGAATGGTGATTGGGGAAGAGAAATGTGGAGAGGAAATGGTCAATCTGCTGAAAGGAGACAACATTATTCGGATCGCAGGCCTAGACGTTACGTGAAGGTGAAAGGAGAGGAGCTTCACGCGGCGCTTCTTTGATGTCCGAAAGTTTGATTCTTTACAATTTGACCCCCAAACTTCCCATTTGTTGACATTTTGAGCACAAACTTTGTAATTTAACATGTTTTTTAAGTATACATATATTCAAGTATAATTCGAGTATCGGGAATGTATGGATGAGTAATTGTACGTATAATGAGTATCGATTCGAGAGAAAACGTGTATTTAATGATTGATTTGCATGTAAAATGCGTATGTGTAAAATAGGAGATTTTGCTACGATCAAAGTTTTGGATCACGAGGTTGGGAAAGAATATGGATATATGTAACACCCCGATTTCCACGTGTATTCCGATGGACCCGGTGGGGAGTATCGTGACGTACAGTTGATATCATCATAACCAATTACAACACAGAGCAACACAGCGGAAGGCTTGGAGTATAATATAAACTATTACAAACCATAAAGTGTCCAGAGTTTGAAACATAAATATATACAGACAAGGTTTGTAATAAGATCCACAGGCGGATCGGATAACATACAAAATGAAACAAACTCTACAGGCTCAACTCTAAGGTCGCAACTCCTTAATGTCAACGCCCCGCAGCTTCCGTCCTATTGCGTACTTGTACCTGTATTTTAATCTTTGAAAATACGTCAGTTTACACTGGTAAATACTGCCAACCGACTCATTTTGAAAACCCTTTCGAAAATGATTTTAGGTGCATTAGCACATTTTGTAAAATAACTTGGGATAGTACAAATAACCTTGTATACAGATTTACATGTCATACTTTTACATATAGGGTCCGGTACAGAAACCGAGACATGATCGACTGACACACCACTCTGAACTTTCACAAAGAAAGCAGTTAGCAATTACCCAGTGTATGCCTACACGCCATGCTTTAGTCATGGCCACTAACACTTTAGTGAGCCAAGGATATCTCGGACACGGTCAAGCCCACCCCCAATGTTTTGAGTTTCAGACAAAACAGATCAAAACCGGGTTATATGATTTTTAGTTAATTATCACAACTGGATAAAACATAAATTCCATACCCGACCAAGAGGTAATAATTTACCGTATCCCAAGCCCATACAGGGAAAATAGGTTAAGAGTATTTACATGAGGTTAAGTCTCCTTGAAGCCCAAAACTCAGCCGCAAATCCAAGATAAGTACAGGCAAAATTTACCGGAAGACGTTCTGTCTGGAGTGATGGTAATTATTTGTCACACCCCAACCGATGGCGGAAACATTGGGGTTAGTGGCACTAGGCGACCAGATTGATTTCACGAGATGTTCCATAACAATCATTTAATATATCACAACCTGCTTAATATCCCATACTATTAAACGTAACATTTAAACAATTATTACAAAACGGAGATTTCTCATAAAATTCAACCGGGTTCGATTTCCCCTAGATTTCATACATAAGTTCAAAATCTGAAATACATCAACAAACTAACTAAACAAAACTAAACTACGCTAAGCATGCAACATCCAAGCATCCGTAACTAAAAATCTCCAACCTGTTACATACGTTAAAATACAAGTCAATACAATTAAGTAAAGGTGATTATACAGGTTTAAGTACTACTAGCATAATCGAGAAAGCGTTCGCGAAATAATCTAACTACACATCATGATACACCGAAAAAATTCACACAGATTAACATAGGCTTATTTCTCATGCTAACTACCATGAGAAGGCTTGAGCGCCCATCCTAACTAGACCCCGTCGGGTGTAAGCCACACTATAGTACCATACTAGCTAAGGAGGCAAGTTAACGAAAATAAATCCTAGTCACATGTTTCTAGTATCACGTATTGAGCATATATAATCAGATTATTCGCGTGTGATAAACAGTTTGATTTGTGAAGTGATTTTGATATAAGAACGTATGTAACACCCAAAAAGTGCGTTAAAGCGAACATGGGTCAAGTGTACTCACTGTGGGTGCGTTTTTGGTAAGCTTAGAGATTCTGAGAGAGTTGCGGAGAATGCCGGATGAGCATGTAAACGAACAGAAGTGCATCAGTCTTCTGAAAAGCTGAAACGGTGAAGTTTGAGTTGAGCAGTAGCCAAGTTCGGGCGAACTTGTGCGTAAACACACAAGTTCGAGCGAACTTGTATGATTTTGGTGAGATTAGAGCCAAGTTCGGTCGAACTTGATGAGTTTCTTTGAGAAACCTGTCAAGTTCGGGCGAACTTGTAAGATAACCTTACTAAAAAGGCAAGTTCGGTCGAACTTATGTAGTTTCCTAAGAAACTAGACAAGTTCGGTCGAACTTGTAAGAACTTTGGTGAAGAAACACTCAAGTTCGGTCGAACTTGACCCAAATGGGTACAAGTTCGGTCGAACTTGACCTGGTGAGCTGGTGATTCTTGAGCGAACTTGATGTTTTCGGGTCCAAAATCTTGCGTTTTCGGGTCGTTTGCTGAGGAAAATCGAGTGTTCATCCCTCCAACCCTGTGCTACTGAGCAAACTTAGGTCGGAGAGGTCTTTTAGAGCTATTTTAGCCGTTTTACAAAAGCGTGGGCTAATCCGGGCGAACTCGGGGTTCGTTCCGATTAGTCCGGCTTGTGTAAACCAACATAAACGTCATTGTGCTTCCAGATATGGGATCTTGAATGATAGATGCTTCGTTTCATATCAGAAGATGAACAAAACATCATCAAAAGTCTGTATCTTGTGTAGAAATCAATGTTTTTCAAAGGTTTTTCTCAGATCTATCACTTACAAGCCGAGATCTTGCAATCTCGTGTTTGGTAAGTCTCTACTATCGCCAAACGAACTCATATTGTGCAGATCTAAGCTAAAAACAGAAGTTTTTGAAGAAAAAGATGAAGGTTTTCGCAAAAGAATGAGTTTTGATGAAAACGAAGGCTACGCCTTGTGCCAAAATCGTTGTAAACCTTTGTAGATCGTTGATAAACGTTGTTGCAGTGAAATCGGGTTGATTCTTACTTAGAACACGAAGGTTTCGGGTTTTGAGAGCTCTGGGCGAACTTGCAGCAAGTTCAAATGAGAGAACAGAGCTTGGTATTTATAGGAGAAGGCAAAAAGTAGAGCTGATGAGACCAAGTTCGGCCGAACTTGCATGAAAACATGCAAGTTCGCGCGAACTTGTGTAATATTTGAAGGGTTGAGCTAAGTTCGGCCGAACTTAACCTTAGAAGGGCAAGTTCGAGCGAACTTGAGGAGAGTTGGGAGTTCTGAGTTAACCAGCCAAGTTCGATCGAACTTGGGGTCACCCAAGTTCGAGCGAACTTTACCCAATTGTTGGGTTTCTTTGTATGTTTCGCGTTAAGAGTTCGTTTGGTTATTCGGTTCGCATTAGATAATTATATTAAGCGTTAAATTTAAAGCGTTAAGCGTTATAGTTGATATAATAGTGCGATTTAGCGATTCGAGTGCGAGAGCGAAGCGATAGCGAGCGTAATCATAACCACAAACACACATAACACATAAATAACATAAAACCACATAAATAACTGCGATTTGCAATGCGATGAGATTAGCGATGCGATTTATTAAGCGATTAGATGCGATAATAACGTACAACACTATAATTAATTAACATAAACTTTATTATTAACCGAATCTCAGGATTACAAAAGAAGTACAGCGATAAAAACAAGGAAAAAAAGATAACAATGAACTTTCGAGTTGTTACATTATCAACCAATATTAGAATGCTAACGGGTTCTTAGTTAAGTCTTAGACTTGAACTAGTTAGTCTTACGCTAAAACAATACGGTACGATGCGCTAGATTAAGCGGTGATGGGAATAGGATGTTAGTTGGACCCGACAAGTATATAGACTTTTCTAATATGGGTAAACCAACAACATTATGGATTTTTGATAGAGGAATGACAAAGTTAAACCCGTTTTGGTTAAATTACGTAAACAAGTCACGTATGCTTATCCGTAAGCGTATAAGCGGAACCGGGTAACCGATAGAGTCATATACAAGTTCCATATGAATATATGTTTAAAATATGTTATAAAATCAGTAGCTTTGCAAAAGATAGGCCCGATGTATATTTAAAATCGAATTATGCCTTACAAGGGCATTTTGGTCATTTTAGTGTTTATAAAAGATGTTTAAAATGAATCTGATGTCAAGGTCGTTAATATTCTGTAAAAATACTTATTTTATGATGTTATAACAGTAGGATATCAAATATATGTGTATTTGACGATTTTGAAATAATGTATGTCCCGTAAGGGTATTTTGGTAATTTCACACATAGCTTTGAAGCCAAAAATTGGGATTCTGAGTTCGGGACTTGTACTTACTGTTAAGATGTTGAAAATAAGTTTATAAATCAGTAGGTATCAAGTCTTAGCTCATAGTTATGGTTTTAAACCATACTACACGCCGAAAAGGCGTAAAAGTCGCTAAAATGCCGTTTAAATCGATGTTTAAGTTAAACAGAAGTTATGACCTGTTTTATATACCAATAACATGTCATTTAACTTATTACATCAGTAAATTTATCATCTTGGTCATAAAATCATGTTAAGTGTTTCTAAGATGCTGAAAAGGGCATTGTAGTCATTTTAATGGCATAAACACATCTTTTGTGAAAACCCTGATTACAATCAGATTCTTGACATCAATATAATCAAATTATGATTATGAATCAGTTTATAACATATTTTTGTATGCATTTATGTTTAAAACCTTAATTTGTATGAAAAGGACCTTTTTGCAAAGTTTTAATAAATAATTATGGAACTTATATAGAAACTCAGATTTCTAATGAATCGAGTGACGAACCTTTAGGAGGTCATCCTATATTTATATATAGTCTTAAAGTGACCAAAAGTCAGTAGCCAAATTGGTTAAATCGGGTCAGAAGCGAAAGTCAAAGGAAAAGTCAAATATAGCGACTTTCGGTTGCAAACTGATCCTAGACCAAAGCTTGACGAGCCAAATCAGTTGGTACAAATTCTAATACTTATTTTTATGTTGTTAGTGAATCAAAACATATTTTATAACATCTAGATTGTTAATTATGAATTTTTATAAAACTGGACAATTTGACTTTCATTGACTTTTAGTTTGACTCGTCAATTGATCAAAAATTCGTGGTAATCAGGAGGTGCCCTTTTAAGGGATTAACACCTACATCATTACAATCACGTACAAAGGCTAGGCTATCACGGATTTAGACCAAAGTCAAGGCGTATTTACGTCAAGACTTTAATCTTAGCTTAAAGTCATAATAAATGAATTTAGCATGAATGAAACACTTACATAAGGTCAAGATGATGCTAAGAACATAGAGGAATGCTAGAAAAATGGCCAGGAGCTTCCCTTTGATGAATTTAGTGAGTTATTGTGCATGAAGATTGTTGCAACTCAAAATTGGTTCATCTTAAAGACTAAGGGAGGTCCTAGAGGTGTTGCCAGATGTTAAGAGACGAGCATAGAGGTTCTAGGGTGTGGCAAGCATGCAAGGATGGTTCCAAACTCGACAAAGGTGGCAGAACAGGCTGCGGCCACCTTTCTGTTCGCTGGCATGTCCTTACGGACCGTATGGGTTAGGCCTTACGGTCCGTAAGGACTTTAGGCGCCCATAGATTCAGAGGGCCTTGCGGACCGTATGGTTAGAGCCTTGCGGCCCGCAAGCGGTCTTCAGAGCTTGAAAATTTTCAAAATTTCATTTAAGTCCCCCAACTATTTTTCATATTAAAAGTAATATTATTATTGTTTCAACGACTTTGGTCCCTCCCAATTTACCATACGGTACACGAGGATTACCGGGACACGTGTCGGAACTTTATTGGACGTAAAAACACGAGGTGTTACAATATAAGTTCCTAAAAATAGAATTACGACTACACTTTCTAAACAAGGAAGGTTCAGAAATGAGATGTAACATTTGTAAAAATCGGGTCTCCAAAACCCGCTCCGTTTTGTAATCAAGTACCAAGTTATAAAAGTTGCATTAAATATTTATGATTAATTTTGAGTTAAAACGATACATAAATAATAAACAAACTAAACTATAAAAATTATATTTTATAAAAAGTTAAAATAAAATAAATAAAAAATATTTGAAGCTGCCGGGACTCGAACCCGGGTCAGCCAAGAAATACTTCAAACAACTTAACACTCACTTCCAAGACCACTCCGCCACAATGTGTTTTCTGTTAACTCTAGGAAAACAAATGAAATTTATACACAATTCAGTTAAACCGATGGCGCCATCTGAGAAACGGTAATCGGCAAACCAATCGTCAAATCGTTGTTTAATTCACATGTTCAGCTTATAACCGATGTTTGACGGTTTCTAATCAAGTTAGAATTGATTGAACTTAAAGTTTCATCATTTTCGGTTTTTGAAACCGAAAGTTCATCAAAGTCCTGAATAACTCAAGCTTCAGATCATTCTCGCGATTCAGAGCTATCATATCAATACTCAATTTCAATTTCGTCGCATTTTTGGACCACCAGATCATCTGAATAAGTTCGCCGGAAAATTTCTGCAAGTCACCGGAAAACCGGGACTTACATCCTCACGGTATTTCCTCCGACTCTTTCTGTTTAAATCATGTGATTAATCAGTCTCTAACACAACTCCACCATCAGAATCGATCCTAGTCAACGTTTATCGAGAATCTTATCTTCGCCGGAAAACTTCTGAAAACTGCCGGAATAACACTGTGAACTGGTATGATATCCTAAACTTCTTTTAAACCTTGTTTAAGTGACTCAACTTCATAAATAATCGATCAACGCTGTTAATTGGTTTCAACAGCCGGAGTTCACTTTCAGTACCGACGAACCTCCGCCGGAATTCTGTGAACAACATCAATCGGTATATCCTCTTCCTTAAACTCTCTCCATTCTCTACTTTTAAATTACTGATAATGTCTGAAAAGCGTATAAGTCATAAATCAATCATAACAAGTCGGAATATACTGTCTGTGTAAATCGACGAAGAAGATGAAGACACAATATAAGATAAGATTAATTAAAAACGGTATTTTAAACGGGTTAGAAACACAGTCCAGCGGTGGACTGTGTGCAAATTACACACACACGTCCCGAGTTCGATTCTTGCTATACGCACACCTTATATTATAACGCACCTTTTTGTTTAAAAACTAAACCGGGATAACCCGGTTAGTTGTTAAGTTTAATAAAAACCGAGATATTAACCAGGTTAGACACACAGTCCAGCGGTGGACTGTGTGTAACATGAACTGTCACGAGCACCGGTCCGATTGAATTAAAATGTTTTTGCAAATAAAGGAAATTCGGTTAAATCGAATAAGTGTTTAAATATAAATAAAAACAAGAATATTTCGGGTTAGACACGTAGCTCAGTTGGTAGAGCTACGTGCACGCGAACGGGAGGTCGCCGGTTCGAATCTCACCCGGCGCAGATTAATTCGCTGACCAAACCGGTCAACGGTCAACGCTAAAAAAATAATATTTTTTATATTTTTATTTATTTAATTTAATTTAAAAATCAATTGAAAATACTTAAAAATAACATTTTTAAAGATAGAAAATAGCCATAAACTCACAAAAATATATCTAAAAATTTCATTAAAATCCTTAATAAAATCCATCCATTTAATATATTTTTCCATTATCATTTAGGTTAGTATTCCTCGTTGATCCGATCATCTAAATCGTGCGCATCTCACCATCTCCAATCCAACGCACCCAATGTGAGTGAATCTTACAAATTCCCCGTTTTAATCACGTTTTGGGGTGTATCATGTGTCTTTGTATATATATATTATCACTAAACCATTGTGCATACATCATATCATGAACTTGTGTATTCTGTTTGTTGCTGTTAAGTAGTTATTATTGGATGCAATTTATTATTCAGTACATGCAATTTCATAGGCCGCCGCTCCCCATTTATGAGCGTTGAGCATGTTCCCCATTTTATTATGCGGTTGAACCTGGCGTGCCCATATACGATCGGCTCCGTTTGATTGAGCCTTGATCGCACAGTTCATTTTACATTTTCAGTACATGCAATACGATCGGCTCCGTTTGATTGAGCCTTGATCGCACAGTTCATTTTACATTTTCAGTACATGCAATACGATCGGCTCCGTTTGATTGAGCCTTGATCGCACAGTTCATTTATGTTATTTATCGTATGATATTGGTATGTTCATGTATGCTATCAAGTGTTATTGTATGTTATAATTGTAACTGCTTTTTGCCATTGCTTGATTACTTATATTTGCTCTTTTATGATTATGCACAATTTTTCATTGATAAACTAACCATTAATTCATTAATAAATGTTTATCTAATAAGGTTCACTCGCCAACTTATGTTGACCCAAAAAACTCCCATTTTACACATGATACAGGTGAACCAGCAGCAGCTAGGAACACATAGGACCTGGATTAGAAGAATACAAGGATTTAGTATTGGGATTGTTATGTTTAGTTTATTTCCTTTGTATTGAATGAACATGTTTCGATATTTAAGAATGTAACTTTGACTTTATTAATTATGAAACATAATAGTAAATGTCATGTGCTTTGGTGATAACCCAATTATGCCCCGACTCTTATTTCCGCTGCGGGTCGGGGTGTGACATGAGAAGCGTTACATTACATAGGTTTGATATTATTCACGAGGTCAAAGTTAATATATTATGTGTCATAGGATTGATACTCGGTAACTTACCTTAACTGTACTGTCTTTCGATAGATACATTTGTCTGTTACCTGTGTAGTTAGTAGCCATTTGGTTTTTTTACCTTAAAGCTCGTCTGTGTTTTGTTGCATTTTATTTATTATAATCTGAGCACGTCAATAGCATCTCATCGAGGAGCATAGTTAACTTCGAGGAGTTGCAAGAAAAGTTTATCGAGAATTTTAACTAGCAAAAGAAAACCATTAGACACCTAGATGAGATTCTTCATATTAGCATATGGGAATATGAGAAAGTAGAATAGTTCATGGAGCGTTCATTAGTGAAAGCATGAGTATCCCAGATGTCCTCTAGGTAATGAAGATAATAGCTTAATCAACGGACTCAAACACACCCAATTGTGTGAAAAGTTGGGTGAAGAATTTCCTACTACCTTCCATGATCTTATAGATGGTAATCAGAGGGAAAAACACAAGTTTCAAAGAAAGGGAGTTCGAGGCAAAGAAGAATAACCCTATTCATTCCATTCTCCTACTAACATATATTATTTCTTGTTCTTATTTAAGTTTTTTACAACATTTGGAGATCCGAAAAGAGTTGGCTGTAAGAAATTAGATGCAACTATGTATAACATGAAGCCCCTAATAAATTTGCAATGGAAAAGTGTGATATGATATAACAAATGATAAAACCCTAGCAAGGAAAGAATCTGAATCAAATTACCCAAAAAGATAAATCCCTAGCAAGGAAAGAATATGAATCAAATTACCCAAAAATTGACCGACGAGACAGGAATCTAAATATGGTAGTAAGATGATAATGGAAAATCCAACAGGAGAAAAAGAATAAAGAAAACGTACCAGGTGTTAAACACCAAAATTGATTGCGTGAGAGCAAATCCGACCAGTTCATCTTATAAATCAGAAAGGCTGTTTCGCATAACCTGCAACATCATATCAATCCTAAAGGTCAAACTTTCTATTTGACTTGGTCAAAACTTTCAAGTCACGAACAAATCATTAGTCAAGCTACATTCTTATTCTTATTTTAACTAAAATTTAAAAAAAAAAGGATAATATCACTTGGGATTTGAAAACATCAACAAATTGGAACATTTCTATATTACCATGAAGACATTTATCTAGTAGCTGACACATGATATCAAAATGCTAAATCATTTTTCAACAAAACATCACCTTTTGGTTTTAAAGGGCGTTGCTCAATAAAGCCCCTTCTCCAGCAGATGAACAACCATGCCTGCAAAATTTCAACTCAAATGAGGCAAGTTGTACGCAAAAGTTAAAATCAAATAGTGATTTGAATGAATAATAGTATTACCTCTATCAAATCAAAGCACAAGGAGTTTGAATTATGCTAGAAATTAAACCGTCCACTGTCTTCCCTTCTCTCTCCCATCATATCCTTTAGTAGTTCATCGTGGGAATTGATAGAGTAAAGGGGATAAGAGGTGGTTTTGTGGAGAGATGGGATTTGATTTTGAATTTGTTTGAGGGTGAGGAGAGTAGATCTAGGGTTTTGAATTAGGAGCTTTAGTTTATTGTATAGGGAAATTCAAAAGGTTTTGTACATGTTTATTCGTGACAACATTGTACACGGTTCTGGTTTCTTTTAGACATACAAAAGTATAGAGACTTTGAATTTTGAATCAAAATTTTTTGTGGGGTATAGTTGTTTTAAATGGGGAAATTCAAAAATTTTCATGGTGTGCTTTGTAAGTTGTACCTCAAGCATTAGTGGTTGCAAAACTCTTAAATTTTAAGGGTTTCAACTTTCACTCTCATATATCCATTATAATATAGTACAGATGTATATATATATATATATATATATATATATATTAAGATAGTTGATTGTATATTAATGGAAAGAAAATTTACAATCCATTTTGTTAGTTATTTTAAGATGCAATCTACTTGTTTTAGTCTACTTCATTGTTGTCCTTCAAGCATATAGCGCGTTAATAGCCACTGCAACTGATGTTAGTCATCTAGATTGGCTATTTTTCCGATAGCATACAATCGTACGCGATGACCTCGACCAACAGGCTTTGTATACATTCTAACATGTGTTGACTTTCACCCGGAGACGTCATTCTGCAACAAATGCAAATGATGTGCACGTAATATAAGAACAAAAAACTAAGGTTGGGTAACAAATAAAAGGGGGCTCAGAAATTTGCATATTTGTCAGCAGAATCGAGATTTAGTATTCTACAAATGTCTTTCGTAAGAGGTTAGAACCGTGGCTGCAGTTTATGTGGTTGCTTTCTCTAAAGCATCACGGTTTCCATGCCAAACACAAATCATCGTCATCATCGCCTAACTCAACAAATGTCTCTAAAAAGGGCACAAATTCATGTGATGATTCAAAAGATAGTATGAGGTGCCATTACGGAACAAACACACCCGTCCAAATCAAAATCAAAAGCCTAAATACAACCAAATATGAAAATCAAAGGCCAACAAAACTCTGCATAATCAAGGTAGCAATGAATCATCACATCCCTTTGATGACCCATTCGTCATCGTCATTAAGTGTAATACACAATTTCATGTATGTCAAATCAAATGAAGGCTACGATGTAGATACATCGAAAGCATCCTATCAGATGAGATTAGTCTCATCGTTCACCAAGTGAAGAAAAGCAAAAGCCCTAAAGTTTTAAGCATAAACAAGTTAAAACTTAGTTCTAGATCTGAAAACCCAACAACAACGTAGATCTAGAGACCTTTAGGAAACCCTAGAAGATTTAAAGAAGAGAAGATCGAAAACATAAATCATCCTAACATGAAACTGACGGCTAACATTAGTCGTATGCAACAACTGGCAATCCATCTAATACCCTAACAGGTTCAGAGAAGATCAAACAAAAAAACCATCCCAACATGAAATCAATTGTTAGCATATACCAAAAGACAAGATGAGGTGTCACGGAGGAACAACAATAGACATCCATGTGAAAATCAAAGACCCAGATACAACCAACACACAAATACATTGATCAAAGTGTTCCTTTTGAAATACATATGTATAGTAAAGTTGCAATTGTGTTGTGACTAAAATTTGATGAAAGTTTCTAAATCAAAGTTTAAAAAGTAGTCGCTACAGGTGCTTAAATTATGGTTGGAAACCGGTCACTAAAAGGTGGTCGTGAACCTGTTGACAAATTTGGTAAGGCTTTTTTCATCACAAATGTTAGTTGCAAATCGATCCCAAAACACTATCATGACAAACGAAAATAACGGTCACGTTTGCTTAGTTTAATGTCATTGTGTAATAAGCGAATTATTTAAGAATTAGATATAGATAAATTATGATAATTATTACTAATACAATACACCAAACTAGTAACGGACCCAAGATTCTTATCCACTGATGCCCTATATATGTTAAAAAAAGAACAAGAACATCATTCTCTCCGATTCAGTGAGGTCCAAATCATTTGGTAATTTAAGAGTAGTCTTTACCACTACAACAACTTGGACTTGTAAATATGAATCACTTTAATTATTCTTATTATGGGTCACTCAAAAATCAATTATATTATCTTTACTAGATTTTATTAAAATCAACGGGTACCGTCACCCGACCATACTTTGGGTCCGATTTACATCAAATACCTACTCTTTACAAGCCATATTTTATTCTAGAAGTTATGTAATTTAAATTGAAAATATAATAGGTAGTTTTATAGTAATTTAGTTGTTACAATACTGAATATAAATATATGTAAATGGAATCTTATAATTGTTACAATACTGAATATAAATATATGTAAACGGAATCTTTAAAGAAATCAAATAAGCAAATGAATAGCATATTTAAATGGAATGATGCATTTGAAGATTGAGTTGGTATCTTATCCCGCAGTAATTCTCGGCTAAATACTTATATATAAGTGACCCATAATAATAACTCAAAAACCTAGATCAACGTTTGAGGAAACCAAAGGAACTCTGGTTCAAATTTTAGATGAGATTTATCAGTTGTAATATCAGATTCATTCTCTTGGATCTTCTGCTTTCTCTTCATATTCTATTTTCAAATCAGCTGGCTCATCTAGCATTAGATATCCTTTTGCTTGTTAGTAGAAAAAAATATGAAGATGAAGCAAAAGATCAAAGCGAATGATTTAGATAACACCAAGTTACAAAAACCCTATTTGAAACTGAGAACGTCGAATGATTGAACTACGCCGATGCAAGTGGTTGAGAAAGCGAAGATCAAATATGTAATATGAAGAAACATGTCCAGAGGCTACCGAAAGACGCGGAAGTCTTGTTTGGGGTGTTCAAGATCCGGTTTAGGGTTTAGGGCAGTTTTCAAAGCAAACCCGAGTCAAACCATTAGCGACATGATATCTTGTCATTTTAAACCAAAACAATACCGTTGATATTTAAAATTAAACAAAATCATGGGTTTAAATTCGGGTTGGTTTCATGGTTTGAGATTGTTTATTGTCAATTCAATAGTGTGTTCAATCTATGGGTGTTCATCGAATCACGTTTTGGGTTATTCGTGTTATTCGAAGCGACTTATCCAGGTTTGGCATATATAATATTGGTGTTTGTGTTATTCGAAGCGACTTATTCGGGTTTGGCATGTATCAAACTTAAGTGAATTTGAACGGATCGAATTCGAAGCGACTTATTCGGGTTTGGCATGACTTATTGAATTGCTTTTATCTTGTTGTTGTCTATCACATTCTTGAAAATTTTGAACACTTCTGACTGTTAAAGTCGACCTGAACCTCTATTCGGTTGTACAATATAAGAGAATCATTGCATGAGTTACTTAAAACAATAAGTAATAACAAATAATATATAAAAACAAAATAATATCCATGCAAAATGCAAAAGAAATAATGGAAAAACATTGTTCTAAACATAATAAAAAAAACAGAAAAAATATTTTTGTGTACATTGCCTTACGTTTCCACTTCATGATTTTCCAGTGTACACAAACAATATTTTTGAATTCTTATCTTTTTCTTTACTTATCATGCTCAACTCAACAGTCTTAAGCATCAAACGCAGCTCTAAGATGGTATTCTCCCAATAGTGGCTAAACGAAGATATATATGACAATGTAGAACCTAGCTAGATTGGTATTTAAAAACACATATAAAGCAGTACAATCCTATATTATCCTTAAGCGATGTGAGACTTACAAACGAACTAACTTGGGTTTGGCTTTAATTTTTAATTTTTTTTTAAACAGCTAACAGAATCAATCCCGAGCACTCTTGGGGCACCAACTGGACAAAACGGAGTACTCCGAGAGTAACCCGGGTCCCCCACCAATTCCGGGGAAAACATGGTAACCCACCCGCTCGTAGGCACGACGATAAAATTATCGGTAAAACCCGTTTGCTCAAGGTTTCAACCAAGGTTTCCCTGGGTCTCCTATTATTGTCCACCAATACCTCACTCTATACCAAGTGGGAGTTGAACTTGCATCTCTCAAGAGAAATGCAAGTCTTTCACCACTTGAGCCAGAGATCATTGGCGGGGTTTGGCTTTAATGGATTGTAAACACCCCTACATGTTGATAGTTGTAAATCCGTCGAAGCAAACAAAGGTATAGAGTTCAGATATCATTAAATGAAAAAAAACTAGAAAAAAATCCACAACAATTGTTCAGCAAAGGTGACAGGGGTTTGTCTTCAGAAGGTTAGGATTTGCAATTCAAAAAAAAGTGACGACGCAACTTGTTGCCAGTCTACCTTATTTTTTGATGTAAAAAAATTGGCTAATAAATTTTTCTTTCACGAAGAAAATAAGAAAATGAAACAAAACGACACCCAATCAAAATTTGTCCCCTCAAACCAATTACTAGTAAAAGTTGAGGCTAAATCATTAGGGAAAAAGTTAAATGATTGACAAAATTAAATTGTTGAAATGAAAAATGATTGAAACTTTGAGGTTAATAGATTATTAACCAAAAAAAATATTTTTTATTTTATTATTGTTTTTTATTTTTGTAAATTTCAACCTACAACTCCTACTGATGAAAGTCTCAATAATTATGTAACATTAACTTTATAGTAAGAAGTTTAACAAGATAATTCAACATGAACTATAACATGAAATGGAGTGTATAACTAGTATAGCTCAAGTGACGAACATCTATTCATTTCATGTTACATGAGCAAACGAAAATTGTCGACCAAATTCTACTTTTCAAGCGTTAGCTGGAGAACATCCTCACATGTACTGTGACCTGCAAATCAATATCAACTACAAACGGTCCTGGGTACCTATCCGCGTCCCCAATTATACGAATCGTGGTTGATGTTTGTAGACAAAATACTAAAAAAACGCTAAAAGTTAACCCCATAATTAATGTGTTACAAGACAAATAAATAAGACATACCTACTGTGTTACATTGTCAACTTATCTTTTTGGCATTTCTTCCCATCACATTTTGTTTTTGTCGACTCAAATTATCGACCACCACTTCAAATTATTCACATGCATCACACAGATTTATATCTTTAGATATATTTATCTGAATATATGTAAACAATTGATTGGCGAAAGCTTGATCCTCTATCTTTTAACATATAAGTGATTTACAATGTATTTTATTGCGAAACTACTAGTTCTTTGGTTGATTTGAATATCATTTTGGCCAAAAATGAACATTGGGTTGAAGGACGAATTGGGGCTTTAGTCTCGGGTTCGAACCTGACAGGGGGGCAAGGGTTTATGGATTCTATCCGGTTCCGGCGCATAGGGGGGGGGGGGCACGGTCTAATGGCGATCGAGGAGTTGAACTTAGACATAACTCCGAACAGGGTGAATTTACACGTAAGATTCTTTGACGTTCAGGAAAAGGTTAGTTAACTTAGTTAAGTCATGGATCAAGTGGTAGCATTAGGAATCGAACTACATCTAACTTTTGCAACCTTTTTTTAACGAAAGGTGGAAACCATGTAGACAACTAATGTTTTGTTCAATCGTTTCGAAACAAAATATATCTATACACTTAATATACATATATTATTCGAAATAAAAAATAATGTTTCAGGCCCCCGAGGAGAGCAGGCCTTGGGCGCTCACCGACCCTGCCCTCGTTTCAGGCCAAACATGTCTGTCATTTACAGGATTTGAACCAACAACCACTTGGTAGAGGAATATACACCACTTTGCAAGGTCTGACAACATAAGTAGGAACGGTAGCGATACAAAATCGGGGGTGTCCAAGAGAGATGGGGTCATATGGCATTTGTTGTGACTTATTATGTAGTCTCAAAAGTAATGCTAGCAGAGAGGGGTTCAGCAAAGAAAGCCTTTGTTTTGTAATGCATCACTTTTTTTCTCAAAACTTCCAATTCCCAAATTATTGGTGTAAGTATAATGATATTTATAATGGACTTGTTTGTGAATAAATATAAGATTTTTTTTGTATAGTAGCTACTTTTGCATGTTAATCTGATTAGTTTTTGGCACATTAAATTCCATAATTTTGTATTTATTAAAGAAACCTTAATTAGTCACTTGGTTCTCTTCAATTACAACATATGTTACAACATGTTCAATTATTATATGTTCAGATTTATTTATCAATTTTTTTTATCATCCCTATCTTCAAAATAATGTTATAGCATGTTTTAGAACAATAAACTTACTATTTAATAGTACTCTAGATATTTAATTAAAATCATATGTCAAAGGAGGTGAGTTGTTAGGGTAACCAAACGTACGTTATAACAAAATAATAATTACATAGCAATAAAAGGACAATTACAAAATGGTACAACCCTAGCTTTTGGAAGAGGCTAAGAAAGATCTTTGTTTATCCGATCCGCGCGTACAACATGGGGTTGTTATTTAATGGTCGAATTGTCGGGTAGATATCCGCCAACGCTTGTGATTATACATAGATGATACAACTATACTTATTGGTAGGGTAGAACAAGCCTTTTGTAGCACACGGCGTCCTCTTATACTTGACAAAACAAAACAAACTAGCTCGGATTCTTTAATATCCAAAGAACCGGCTAATATCAGTAGCCCTTAATAAAACTTGAAACGGAAACATCCAAATATTGTTTTAAGACACGGATTATGAATCCGCTAGAACATAATTTGGACTGTTAATGACATGATGAATGTAAGGACTACGAATTAAAACCTTAGACTGAGTAATATTTCCTTCTGGGGAAAGCAATTATCAGTTTCATTTTCTACAAATTGTACACATCTTGGCATCTTCTGTCTTCTTGTCACACCTTTATTTGCAGCCTGAAAAATGACCAACTTTAGGTGAATACTTCATTTTTTTCATTCTAGTTTTGAGAAATATATAACTAGATATAGATGTGGCCGGCAATTCCGATTTATGAATACATTAGTTTGGTTTGTATTTTGTCTAAATGTCACATGACTAAAAAATGGTTAGCATAAAAGAAAGTAAACATTTTTTTAAAATAAAGTTAATTTTGTTATCAGACAAGTTATTATTATCCTAGCACCCCCCTCCCCCTAAATTTCATCGTATTCCCCTCTTGAAAACATCTCCCCACCTAAAGACATCAACGGTTTGTTTTTTTTGTATTTTAGTGTAACCGGGAGGAAAATTACTGATGTAACAAGTTGAATGACGACGTGTAACAACTAAAAAGAGAGGGGATACGTTTTGTACGATTCTTTCCACCTAAACTCGTTTTATTACTCGTGGCCCAATCTACCAATTTATATCACTTTTCTTTAGAAAACACAAAGCAAGATTAATGAGATGAGTTCTTACCAATGGTTTTCTTGCAGTGAAGAACTGCCTCATAAATTGAGCTCTCAGAATCACAAGATCGTCTCCAGTTATCCACGCCACATGCTTCACTTGTCCTAGGAGACAACGTGCCGTTTTGGGCACTCTCAAACACCCATGATCTTGACCAATTATCTGAACCATACGACTCCAGCGCGCTTGAAAATTCCCAGTTCTCGCCTCTCTTTACTTCACCCGTATCACATCTTCCTCTTCTCATTTTGAGCCAAATCAATCTAAGCAACCGCAAATACTTTTGGATCATTCTCTTTGGCAATCTTTTATACCTTCTAAAAGATAAAGACTGACTTCTTCTATAGGAACATGGTTTCTCAAGGGTGGTTGAACTTGAACACGCGGACGAGGCCGGATTACTGGAATTTGAATTGGAATCATAGATTCCAATATCTAGTGGCTTCAAAAAAAGCGGAACAAGAATCCCGTTAGAGATCAGTTCATCGGCATGAACACAAGGCTGCAGTGTGGGAAGATCAAAGTTGAAATCTTGATGAAAAACAAGAAATCTTTTGGAGGCAGAAAGTTTTGGGTCCATTTCAATGAAATTAGATTCATCAAATGCATCCAAAGAGTCTCTAAAGGAACCTTTTGGGCTTTCGAAAGATGGTTTTCGGTTCACTAACCAACTGTATGAGAAGCTCTCAATTGAGAGTGATTCTGAAGTTTCCATGTTGGATAACTAGCTAGAGTGTGAAAGATTTGAGATCCAAGGGAAATGTTTATCAAATTGCTTGTGGTGTGTACACATATATGTATATATATAGAGAGATAAAATATACATGTGCATGTAAGGACATCTTTCTTGTGGTCCTTCACACTATAGATAACATATAATTATCAGTAAAATAAGGGAAGAAAACGATCATATATGAGACAGAAATGTGGACCCCACATGATGTAATGTTGCATGCTACTTTATAATCAAAATGGGTATTGATATTATATGGTAAAGTTCAATTCTAAGAGTGACAAACCCCGGGTTGGGATGACAAGTTAAAATTGGTTATAGGAAAAAATGGAGACGGGATGAGATGAGTCGTTTTAGAAAAAAGTTCCAATATAGGTTAACTAGCTATATTTTTTTATGGTGGGTAGTGATGACGTCGAGGTTGCTATGGTGGTAGCGGTTGTGGTGGTGGGGTTAGTCATGAGGTTGTGTCTGGGTGGCAGTAGTGGGCCTGTCAATGATGGACAAAGCGGCGATGGTGTTGGAATGCACATTGGTGGAGGGGGAATTGGCGAATGTGAAGGTGGCAGTGGTGGTGTAGTCGACAAAGAGTAGCTAGTGGGGACTGAAAAGGATGGATGGAGCTAACTCATTTGAAGCCTCTTTAAGTTAAAAACTTTAATATTGTTTCCCGTTTAACCCTTTGACTAATTTGAATAAACTCTAATTGACTCGTAAGTTGTCACACCCTGACCCGAGCGGAAATGGTAGTCGGGGCATGATTGGGTTTTCATCAAAGCTCATGACATTTACTATAAAGTTTCATATTTATTATTTCTCTTTAAAGAGGAAGTTACAATAAACATACAAACACAACCATGTTCAAATACACTTTCATTACAAACTAAAGTATTAAACAACAATCATACAATTACAAAGGGAAGCTAAACTAAATGTCCATTCCAAAGCATTAACTTGTTTATTCTTCTAGGCTATCCTACGTGTTTCTTTTCTCAACTGGATCACCTGTATCATGTGTAAAATAGGGTTTTTGGGTCAACATAAGTTGGCGAGTGAATCTTATTTAAATATTTGAAAGGGTTAGTTATGTTGGTTATTTGACTAAAATTGTGCATAACCAAATACGAATAAACGTAAATGTAAAATTAATCACAAAACACATAATGTCAATTAATGCACAAGCACACACACCAAATGAATGAATAATGAGATCAAGGCTCAATCAAATGGAGCCGATCAAATGAGGCACCTGATGCTTAACTCGTCTCCCACGAGGAACTGATGGGCCTAATGAATGATTTGCACACAACTTGACAAGAATGTAAACACGTATCACAACAAACAATATTTACATCATAAGTTTAGGTCATATAATGGTAATAGCACAAGTTTGAATAAACGAAATAATTAAAGCGACACATGATACACCCCAGAACATGAATAAAAAGGGGAAGTTGTAAGGATTCACTCACAGTGGGTGCGTTCTTGGATGACGATGAATGCGCACGAATATTACGATTTGATCGACGAGGGAAAAACTAACCTAAAATAATAACGAAATGATTCAGTAAATAAATGGATTACTTTTAATTCATAATCTTAATGGGATTTTTAGATTTATTTTTGTGAGTTTAAGGACATTTTCTAAACTTAAAAGTATTATTTTTAAGTATTTTTAAATAATTTTCTGATTAAATAAATAAAAAAATAAATAATAAAAAAAATGTTGACTTTTTGACTCTGTTGACCGTTGACTGGTCGGACTGTGTTTATTCTATGCGCTGAGCGAGGTTCGAACTCGGGACCTCTCGTATACGTGCACGCAGCTCTACCAACTGAGCTACGTGTCTAACCCAAAATATTTCTGATTTTAATTATATTTATATACTATTTAGATTAATTCATTTTTGTTTCTATTTAAAAAGCTTTGATAATTGCCAAAACCGGTTACAGAAGCAGGATTCGAACTCGGGACCTAAGGTTCGTGTGCACACAGCCCGACCAATTGGGTTGTGTGTTTAACCCGTTGGATATAATATTTTTATTTCTTTTATATACTTGCTGTCAAGTTTCATATTTGAGTTTTATAAAAATGTTTGAATATTGTGACGAATCGAAACAAGAACAGAATTGAACCCGAGACCTTGACTTCATATGCACACAGTCCAACCAACTGGACTGTGTGTCTAACCCAGTTTAATACAAACTTTAAGTTATTTTAAACATAAACTCAGTTCGTCTTCTTCATTTCAAAGACACAGACTTTTAAACCTGATTGACTCTATGCGTTTGATAATTCTCTTATAAGTTCCTATTGACTACTTATGATATATATAAAAAACGAATGAGACTGGATGAGCGCCATACCGAACGGGGAGTTCCTCTGATTTCCGGCGAGATTCCGGTAAGTGCAGATCTTCCGACGAAGTGTTTCTGGTGAACAGAGAGTTGCAAGAAGATTTAAGAGTGTGTGTGCAATTCTAAAGAGTTCTAGAGCTCCTATTTATAGATGAGGAGGTCGCACAATTAAATCTTCGGTTTCGGTCAGAATTGAGTTATGGCGGATTGATTGATTGCATAGTTAATTGGACGTATTTTGACTCGATTTGAGTCTTGGTTCAAGACTGGAAGCATTTTCTTCGGTTATTTGCGAAGAATTCGCAATCTTGGTGATTGCTGAGGATTACAGCCGTTACTGGTTTCCGCCCTTTTTGAATGGTAGGTTTGACCTTCGTTCGTGTATAACATTTAATTGTTGAATAAAAACCCAATCGATGTGTGTAGCTCAGTGGTGAAAACCAAGTGTGTAGGTATGGGGACCCGGGTTCGACTCCCGGTTACCCCCTTTCTGTGATGATTTATTTATTTATTTATATATATTATTTTATTTAACTTTTATTGATTTGTATTATTTTTATTTATTGGTTATCTTTTTTTTTTATTAATTTTGAATATTAATAAAATAGCTAACACAATAAATACGCACGAATTTTTTTTAACCGAATTATTCGATTATTAAACGAAGCGGGTTTTAAAAACCCGTGTTTCGACGAATGTTACATAAGTATACTAATTTGAGGTGATCCAAATAAACACACATAAAATTTATTTATACCCAACTCAACCTGTTCTTCAGATTCTTTTGAAGAATGGGTAATGATTGCCACCAATGCTTTTAGGTTTTTTGAATTCGAATTCTTTTGGCTTAGATACTTTCCGAATCATGTATAGATATCACATATCAGATTAACATATACCGCTTGCTAGTGGCATCTTGATAACATAAAGTTCCCTTTGCGATATTCCCAAAATTATTTATATGTAGTCTTGATTCATCATATAATTTTCAACATCCTTTTGATATAATTTACTCATTCATTACCTCCAAAGGTATACATGAAAAATTTAAATTAAAAGTTGTTTTTCGCGCGTAAAGAGATGTTTTAGCTTCAAGAAGCACGAAAGTATAATATTGATGATATTATTAGTCTATTTTAATATTGATTATAATATCAAGAAACAAAAGGATCTCCGGGCCCAAATTATGGAGCATTGCTGTGTAACAGTTGTATTAATCGGACTCCTAATATAAAACAAGTATTAAAAAGTTTATTGTCTAGGGGACAACTCAACAAAAAATGCATGAAACAGTCTAACTTGTCACATGAACTTGAATAATATTAAAAAAAAACCATGCACTGGAGGCTCTTCTTTTGCAAACAGTCTTTCTCTAGACTATTTGCAAGTTAGGTATATCCCATAACGTATGCCGTTTTGATCATTAAAAATAGAAAAACATCCATCATGAAAGGGTTTACCAGTTAAACTAGCATCTATACTGCACTATGAAGGACAAACATGTTGTTTGTCGACACGAATGCCGCATTGCATCAGTCCTTTGTGGACAAAAAGTTGGGCTTTCGTTTGCGCTGTAGAACACAAACACTAGAGTGGGGCCTTATGGCTCCACTTGCAAATACGTTTAAAATAAAACAAGGATGGATTAAAATGAAAACTTTGTGAAAACCGTGAGAAGTTCTTTAAAAAAATGTTTTATTATGTAACTTTTTAAAAATAACTATAAAAATCGTGTGCATAAATTTACAAACTGTAAAACAAAATTACATAAGTGTAACCCGTGCAAAATGTGATTTTATTGGCTTTTGTAAAAAAAATTACAGTAGTCTAAATGACGAATAAATGCTGACTCGGCAATTCTTTTTTATAGAAGTCTTAGTTAAATGTTCATCTACGTTTGTGAAAAAATTTGATTGAAAACTCATACGGAAAGTAGAATTTTCACCTAAATTGTCACGGTTTTCAACAATTTAATTTAATGGAGTTCCTTATATGAATGTATGTATGTATGAATAATTATACACTCATATATGTTCATAAGTAGGGTATGGAATTTTGTAGATAAAAGTGTAGTACGTGCTCCAAGAAAGAGCAATAGGCCACTATAAGTTGTGCAATAAAAAATATAAATTGACCATTGAGGAATAGTGATGGTCACAACATACAAACAACATAGATATTTTGAAAAAATTCTTGTAGTTTTTCATTTATAAAATAAATAAAGACAATTACTTTACTTTATGTGAAACAAAACGATAGTATGTGTGTAACACAAATTACAATAAAATGTATATAGTTAATGTAATAGAATTCAAAGAAACTACAAAAACCAATATAGTTCATGTAGATGTAAATACTCTTAGCATATGACTCTTCCTGGTATAACCAAACATTGGCGCAGGTTAGAAAGGCCCGGGGAGACCACCCGAACTTTTTGCTCAGTAGATATATGTAGTTTTCGTATATAAATTTTTGGATATATATTTTTTCGACCCCCCGGTTCTATAGAATTATTTGGGTATATACGTTTTCGACCCCCCCTGTCGAAAATCTCAAGCTTCGCCACTGTAACCAAACTCTCATGGTTGTTCGTTCATGGCCATGGATAGATGAAAGTAGCCTTGTTCTACAAGAGCTCTTAGGATTTACGCCTTCACATAACTAAATTTTAAGAGATCATTATGCCTAGGCATGTACCATTGTCGTCCGTCTGATTGAATTATGAACTTTCTTATCTCACCTAACATTAAGTCCAAAGTATCTATGATACTTCAATCATGATGAAGATGTTAGACACATGTATCCATCGTTTACCATAGAGAATTTTATTTTAATGAGTCTAGGAAGATTTGTAAAATGATACAAACTTGAGAGTACTCTCTACTTTTCTGATTCTCTTTATGTATTCAACTTCACTAAACATAACCAACAAGTTTTTTGTAAAAGAAACCAACATTTCCTACAATGCTAGTTGTGACAATCAGACATGTTTAGTAGATACAATCACCATGAACAAATCATTTAGCTTAGACGCGATAAACTACTTTAGAAAAAGTTACTAGATGGAGCAAAACCCGGCTATGTGAGCCATGTTAGTTTGTTCCTTATTCGTGTTCACATGTTGCGGGCATGCAAAGTTCGAACTGAATTTGGAATACTTGTCGCTAGACATGTGTAGGAGTTTGAGTAAAAAACTGAATTTGGCATACCTGTCGCTACACATGTGTAGGAGTTTGAGTAAAATCAAGTGAAGTAGTTTACTAACCATTTTAACTCATTACTTCAAATATGTTCATCAACCTACGTGGAAAACTTTCTACCATTTTACGCTTTACCGATTCAATTCCAAACATATTATAATAAAATATAATATTTCATTCACCTTAGGGGTTGTTTGGCAACTTCTGAATGGTTAGGTGTTGAACCAGTAAGAGGAGGTTGGAACCATTAAGTACTGAACCAGTAAGAAGTTTGAATCATTAAGAGGCAGTATAATGCTTAACCGTTCAGAGACAAATGTAATTCGATAAGAGGTCTTAACCATTCAGACTCAGTATAATGCTTAACCATTCAGAGGCAAATGTCTTAATCATTCAGACATCTGCTCGCGAAACAAACACTCTGAACCATTAAGTGCTGAACCAGTAAGATGTCTGGACCATTAAGAACCTTATTAAGAGCTAACCAGACAGCCCCTTAGTCCATTTTAAACATATATTAGCGTTTGTGGAGCTCTAACGGAAGCTCATTAATTACTAAATATCGTACATAATATAAACGTTTATGTCAAAAACAAGACACAAAACAATATATAACTGATTTTTTCGCAGATATTTCGCAAGTTATATCGTTAATAGTTGCTTATTCCTTGTTAGGTATTTATATAATCGGATTCGTGTACACCACAAGATGGTGTTGTGGGTCAGCTGGAAATCATATGCATGCAGCCTCATATGATCAAATACAAACTAGATATAGTTTTGTGCAAAATCTAAAGTAAAATCCTAAATTCTATTGGACTAGGGTTTTCAGGCATTTACATCCACAAGATACAGTTCAACTTTACAAGGTGTTTCAGTGCCAAAAAAGAAAGTAATGATGTTCAAAGTTGCAAGCAAGTATTATTCCCAATCAAACTATACAAACAAAAGTAGCAGACATTGGTCCCCGATCAATGTCGGGGAAACAAATGGACAGGAAAAAATGAAACAGAAGAGAAAACATAACCCGAAAGAGACTTTGAAACCGACCGAATTGTCTCCTTATGATCTCCTTCCTTGAGGGCAAAAAGGCACTTGTAAATGTAACCAGTCATTCAGAAGCTAATATCTTCTTTGAAAGGGGTTTTTAATCATCAGTTTGCTTGTGATGATCATGCTATTTAGGGTCTAGCAAAAGAAGAAAATGTTAACATGTTGCATATTTAATATTTATCATCATTTCTTGTAATATCCTAGTTTCAGAAAAAAAAAATACCAAACCGAAATTTCAAGTAACAATACATCAAGTAACTCAAAATACAACCATGAGCCCTATGAAGATATTAAGCATGTATCTAAATATCACAAATATGAAACTAACAGCCAACAATAAATAACAACAATTCCGAAAAAAAAAAGTTTATACTGTGTGTTATCCTATCTTTTGTTGCCATCTTCACTCTTGTACACATTTACCAGTGAACTCATGGAACCGTCAATACCCTGCTAACCAACGGATTCAGGTAAATCGCAACTATTGTGTGTTGGGCATCTTGCAATCAAGAGGTTATGGTAAGAAAACAGTGGAAGCTATATTTGAACCTGAGATCTCTCCTAGAGAAAAATCTAGTGCTTACCAATGCACACCCTTGAAGGTTTCAACATTTATTTGTGGCTCTCTAATCATCAAGTGCATCCTAGGGCCAGGGACGGAGCTAGTGTATTAGAAAAAGTAGCACGGGCTACCCGTCTCCGTACCGTTTTCATAGTGAAAAAAAATATAAAATTCCGGTTTTATATAAAGGATACCCCTAATCCAAAAAAAATGGGTTGCCCTGAATTTTTGGGCTAGTTCCGCCACTGCCTAGGGGGTAATTGTTCTTTTTCCTTGCCATATCTCTTCATGGCCGAAGTTCAGCCGAATGTATATCAGACACACCTCAGCGGATGTTAGATACCTCATGTGCTTTATCAACTAAAACACACGTCGATGGTCTAACAATTTTTTGTTTTGTAATATTTGTTTTATCTATCGTAAAGGGGTCTTTTCTGCAAAGTTATGACATTTAGCTTCCAAAAGTCATTGAAATGCATTTGAAATGTGTTTGTGAGCGACTATCACTTAGGTAATCATTTGTCACACCACATTAGCTTTATGTAAACGGAGGCTTTATTGTTAACTACCATGCAGTGGATAAAACCCTCTAAATCCCCGCTCATCATTACTCAACTATTTTTTTATAATGCAGATTTATTTTAATTTATAAACACTGTAGAATTATATAAGTTAAAAAAATTAAGATAAACCATAGAAAGTACCGTTAAACTAGACTTATAAAATTACAAACCAGCTTAAAAAAATACTACTAAAACCCAACAAGAAAACACCACTAGTCCATGTTCTGATATTTAGCTCAGACTCGTTGTTTCTGAGCTTCAAAAAGTGTATGGTTCTCATGCGAGCAATGCGAAAAGTCTTTCTCGGGGAACAGGAAATCTTTTTCCATTTGTCTTTACATTTGCAATTGGTGCTCATGTTCCTTGATCGAGAGAAAACGAGAGTTTTTTTCATCCAAATCGTCCAACTTCGATGGACCCAATGGACTCGAGGAGGTTGAGCGGGCTCTTGCTGCTGCCTTACTTCTATCTCTACCGAGCGTTCGTGGGACTCATGTGGTTCTTTAAAAACAAAGTCGGGTGTGCTAGAGCTGTCTTCGACTGTTTAGACGATCGGCCAGAACTTGTTAGATTAATTGGTTGTGCAAGATGTCATTTTGGAGCTTTTCGAAGAAGCTCCCAACAAGATATCATTGTAAATTTGGAGCCGTGATGGATTCTATATTCATTATGGGCCATGGTCATGACGTCCACATTTCTTGAAACGCTTGCTCATACGCGGTTGTTCGAAATGGGGTTATAAATGTTACTGAAGTTGGTGATTTTAGTTTTCGTTGCCATCCATTTGCCCGATCGTGTGTACGCTATTCATCGCAGTCCATAGAGCCGAAAAAGTTCTCTCGGATATGCCTTCAAAACATGATTTGGTCTTGCTCATTTCCTAGTTAAAATATTATATAGTTAGTTGACAAAATAATATTATACATTACTTGACCAAAATATATTACATGCTACTTGACCAAAAAAAATAACATATATAATAGTTGATAAAAAGAATATATTAATTTAGCTGAGAAAAAAAATATAACTGATAATCAGGTCTTCCGGTATATCAAGCAACACCCATGACAAAGCTAGTTCTTCGGTAGGTGTCTACCTCTCAACTGACTTCGGAGCACGTTCTTGATCAGGGCCTTTCTTACGGTGTCTACGATTTTTGGATGACGTTAGATGGGTTTAGGGTATGGATTGTGACGGATACGGGGATCATCGAGAATTTTGCGTTGATTGTGGCATTTGAAGGGAATAGAAGATGAAATCGGGTACAATAGCGGTGATGACAGATGCAAGGATCGTGGAGATGGCATGATCGGATAATACTTGATGTCACCCATTTGTGGTTTATTTGGTACGGGTTGTCAAGGACCAAAGGTTGACGATTTAAAAAAAAAGGGTGGTTCGGGCTAAAAGTGTTTAAATTGTTGTTGATGGGAAATAAGGTTTGAAAAATTATAGAACAGAATGGTGTTGTAGTATAAATTGAGAAGAATTGTGTGGTGTTGGTTAAAATCGTGGGTTTATATATAGTAGATTTATAAAAAAAATAATAATACTATTTTTAAAGTTACCGTTATTTAACTGTTGGAAAATTATATAAAGCCCATGATTTTGACCATTAGCGCTTGCCATGCCCATCGCGAATTGATCTATGTCGCCCCTCCATTACGTCCCTACAACGGTGTTAGAGACGCCATAGAGCGTAGTTGATAGAGGCGTGAGCCTACACCCGCCTTAACATTTTTGTCACAAAACATCTCATATCATTTATATATTTATATAATTATTTTCAAAACGGATTAGTAATAGTGTAATACAATACAAAATGTCTCCCTAAATAATGCAGTATAAAGTTCAGATTAAAATATTCTCTAATTAATAGATTGCGCAAACAAAAAATACAAATATACACATGTAGACAAAATGATGGGAATAAGAAGTTAAAACATAAACTCAAACACAGTACAAAAAAGTTTAAAAAAAATGATCAAAGGTTCAAGCTTGACACAATTCGGTAAATTCGTAAAACATGTTTGTTACCCATGGTGTAATTATTAAAGAAACATTACTGTTAATACTTTCATAAGATTTCATTGGCAATCTTCTTCAGGACATAAATACAAATCATAATTTTTTTGAATAAAAACATAACAAAATTTAAAAAAGAAATTGGAAAATTGTTGGTCCAATAAACACTGGCACCCATTGGAAATAGCCCAATAATATTGGTGAGCTAGTGGTTAGTCACTTGGTTTCTCTTTTTAAGGTCCAAAGTTCAACTCCCACTAGCATCACTTTGAAGGACATTGGTGGTGGCTATGAAGTTTAGGACTAGACCTCTTTGGAGGTCGCCAGTTCGAAACCGAGCCGAACCGGGTTGACCGCAGTGGGCCTTCGGGCGGGAGGGTTTTCCCCGGAACTGGTGGCTTGGTGGCTCGGGTATGCATCCAACTCTGACCGTTATGGAGGAGGGGATGCATTTGCTCGATTGAGGGCATCCCAGGATTCTTATCCGATTATTTAGTTGGCCGTTCAGAAAAAAAAGTATTGGTAAGCTAGATAAGGTGTAGGATTATAGAAGATCATGGATTCAGTCCTCGTAGTATAAAAGTTTATCCATTAAAAAAATAAATAAACACAGACCCAAAATTCAAGAGTTGGTCCAAATTTAAGTCCAATAAACACAGGCCCAAAATTCAAGAGTTGGTTCAAATTTAAGAGTTGTGTTCGTGTAGGTGTGTAGGTGCTTGCAATTATGGAAAATACTAAACATTCAGGACGGGTACTTGAATATAAATTTCATGAGTATAGGACGATATAGGATTAGGTGATACTCGATCTAATTATCTAAAATATATATACTCATGACTAAGTATAGAACACAACTTTACAATCAAGTATGACACTGATATTACAAACCCGTCTCATTGTAATGCTAGTTTGAAGCATTTAAACCATAGCTTTATACCCTTTTTGGATATACATATCTTTCTGGGTGTGTGGGTGGTGTGTGTGTCAGTGTGTGTGGGGTGGGGTGGGGTGGGGTGGGGAGGGGGGTGTTGTAAAACAAACAGAGAATTGGAGATAAGTTCACAATGCATCCATGTTGCTTCCTTGTATTCAACACCAACACAAGTGAGACAAACTCGTAAACCTATTTCTTGGGTGTTTAGCTTTGAGATCGGATATGTCATTTACATTATCTCTTAGACATCTCTTTGTTGGACGTAATTCCCGAGCATATGGGCGTCAATGGTGGACCGGATAAGCCGTGCCTATAGATTAATACGGTTATTTGGTTAAGTTAATTAGAGATAAATTAAATAAGATATGTTTGATTTATAATAGATAGGTTAGATAATCAAGTGGGCTTATCTATTATTATAACCAAGTCATTGCCTATATAACTTAATCAAAGTTGTGATTAGAGTAAATTGCACAAAACGTCCTTTAAGTTGCATCAATCTAGCTGGTTTCATCCTTAATCTTTAAAAGTTGCCAAAACAATCCTTTAAGTTTAAATTAGTTACGGGTTTAATCCTTTATCACTAACCCGGTTATTAATTCACGTTAAACGGCCTCACATGCATGGCATGTGAGGGTAAAACCGTCTTTTCATACATTTGAGCTTATAAATCCCAGACGTCGTCTTCAATACTCTCAGACGTCTTCAATACTCACAATTCCGATCAAAACCCCAAATGGCTAACAGAGGAGGTGGATTTCATATACGCGGAGAAGATGATGATGTTTATGATGTCGATGAACTTCATGGTAAAGTTCAAAGTTCAGTTTTATCATATTTTACTTCGATACATTTCATGTATGTGTTTAAAGTTTAGATTTTTTATCTTTAAAATGCAGAACTTTATCCAATGTTCTTCTCAATCAACATGCATCATGGGGGATCATTTACAAACAATCCTAATCGTATGTATGTAAATGGTTTGTTAAGTTTCATTGATTTGGTAGATGACGAGAAATTTGGGATTTATGAATTGGCCCTAATGACGAAAGAGTTAGGGTATGATCTTGATGTCCCTACCTTTTACCATTATGTTGAGCCAGGGGGTGATTTGGAATCTGGGATTCATCTATTGGCTGAAGATTCCCATGTCTTGCAGTTGTTAGAAATCATTCATCAGGGGAACAGGTTTATTGATATATACATTGAGCATGGGATGTCTAATATTATCTTAATGGAGATACCCTCACAATCAAGTGTGGTACTAGAAGAAGTCAGTGAAGTTGAAGCTCAGATGATTGATAGTAAAAGGAACAACCCAAAGGTACTAGCATTGACCTGGAATGAATCATCAAATGAAAACAATGGAGGCGTGGAATGTGGAACAAAGCACATTGAAGATGATACTGAAAATGCAGCATATGTAGTAGATATTGAAAACTCTAGTATGGTTACTCCTCAGGTACCTAGTGCTGCAATTCATGATATTGGAATGACTAGTTCTGTTATGAATGCTTTTTACCCTTTCTTAGATGATAATGATAGGATTACTAATGAGGTTAATGATAGGGATAGGGATACTAATATAGGAGAAGATAGTGACCAAGATAGTGATTATATGGTTGATGAGGAGAACGATATGGATGAAAGTGATATTGACATGAGAGATTATAAGTTCATGATTGATGATGAAGAGGAAGATGAAACTCACCATGAGGCAGGGGTTGATGATTTAGAGCTCTTGGACAATGAAAATTTTGATAGTGCTAGTGATGGTGAGAATAATATAGGGAATGTTAGGAGGAGAACCTTAAAACATATAAAAAGGGCACATGCTAATGATAACAACTTCTACATAGGTCAAATGTTTGGAAATAAGGCTGAAGTTAAAAAGTTTTTAAAAAAACAACAGTGGAGACTAGAAGGTTATTAAAAATAGTAAAGGATGATAAGGATAGGGTAAGGGTGGCATGTGCAGGTGATATTCCTGGTGTTGAAAAGGTGGAAGCTGTTAAGAGGCCAAAAAAGAAAAAGGTTAAAAAGAACCAGAAAGAAGGGGACATTTCTGTTGAAGGAGGGACTGAAATTGAACATGATAGGAATGAAGGAGGTCTAGAAAAAAAACACATTGGGGGAAGAGGTAAAAAGAAAAACCCTAAGCAGTTTGTATGTCCCTTTGTGTTGTTGGTGTCTAGGGATTCAGTGACAGAGAGTTGGATAGTTAAGACTCTAATAGATGAACACAAATGTTTAGAGAGCCGAAACATTTATCACTGTAGTTCAACTTTCTTAGCACAACAATTGATGGAACAAATCGAAGATAACCCCAGGATCCCTGTCAAAGCAGTACAGGAACAGTTTCAGCGAAAATATGAAGTTTCAATTTCTAAATGGACAGCTTTTAGGGCCAAAGCTAAAGCTCAGAAGCAGCTACATGGTGACTATAGTTCACAGTATGGTCTACTTAGACAATACATTGATGAATTGCTTAGGACAAATCCAGGAACCACTATCAAGTTAGATGTGGAACCACCAGCAGAGCCTAGTGAGCCTACAAGAAAATTCAAAAGAATCTACATTTGTCTTGGTTCACTAAAGCAAGGATTCAATGCTATTGGGAGGGATTTGGTAGGGCTTGATGGTGCATTTATGAAAGGACCTTTTCCTGGTCAGGTTCTCACAGCTGTTGGAATTGACAACAACAACATGATTTATCCTGTTTCCTATGCAATTGTTGAAGCTGAGAACATTAACTCATGGACCTGGTTTCTTGAATGTCTTGGTGATGACTTACAACTTGCAAGCAATTCAAATGTCACATTCATGAGTGATAGACAAAAGGTACATGTTTTACATTATTAATCTATTGGTTTATCATACTTATGCATTTTTAAATGTGTAACAGGGAATTCAGAATGCAGTTTCAAATTTGTTTCCAAATGCTGAGCACAGATTCTGTCTCAGACATATCCATGAGAACATGAGATTATCTTATAAAGGGAAGGAGTACAAAGACATGCTTTGGAAAATAGCAAGTGCTACAACAGTTGTACAGTTTGAGACTTGTATGGATGAGCTAAAGACTTTGAATTCTGATGCACATGTGTGGTTATCAAAGATCCCACCAAAACACTGGACCAGATCTCACTTTTCAGGTAATACACTTGCAATTATTTAAAATATTAAATTCCATATGTAGACTATTACACTTGTAAGTTTTTGAATTTGTGCTACATATTTTGTGAACAGGCAGGGCACACTCTGATGTACTTCTGAACAACATGTGTGAGGTATTTAATGCCAAAATAGTACAAGGGAGAGATAAGCCCATAATCACAGCTTTAGAATACATAAGGGAATACCTTATGAGAAGGATAGTTAATGTCTTACAAGTTATTGATAAAAGTGATGGTCTGTTGACACCATATGCTACCAATCAGTTGTCAAACATAAAGAAAGATGCTGCAAAGTATTCAGTTAGTTGGAATGGGGATGAACACTTTGAGGTATCTCATGGTATTGACTAATGTGTGGTCAATGCAGTTCAGAAAACATGTAGTTGCAGGAGGTGGGAGATTACAGGAATACCTTGCAAGCATGCAGTAGCAGCAAATTGGAATATGGCCAGCCATAGTCAACAGGTCGTCTTTATTTATATAACATTCATTTTGATTTGTTATTGAACAATAATTGTTGTATACAGGTTGATATACCAGAAAATTGGGTGCACCCAATGTACAAGATGAAATTATGGAAGCATGTTTACAGTTTCAAGATATTTCCTATCAATGGTAGAACTTTATGGCCCAAATCCCAGGTGCCAACTACTATAACACCACCAAGTTACCACAAGCAAGCTGGAAGGCCAAAAAAGAAAAGGAAAAGGTCTGTAAGTGAGATAGAGGATATGTCCAAAGGTGGAAAATTATCAAAGAAGGATGCTTACGTGAAATGTGGAAAGTGCAAGGGCCTTGGTCATAATACCAGGACATGCAAGAATGTTGAAGGTTCTTTAGGTGTTAAGAAGGGTGCAGGCTCTAGTGATGTCAAGAAGGGTGCAGGATCTAGTGGTGTGAAGAAGGGTGCAGGCTCCAGTGGTGGCTCCCGTGCTGTCAAGAATGGTGCAGGGGCAAAGGCAAAATCTCTGAAAAAATCAAAATGATTGTTTATGTTTGATAGTGTTAGGATGTTTACATGGTTGTTCTTTTGGTCTTAAAAACTTATGTCATGTTAATTGTCTTTGAAAACTATGTAGACTTGGTGACTTTTGTTATGTTTTGTATTAGACAGTATTTTCTTTATGGTATGTCATGTTTTTATTGTCTTTATATGATTTGTGGGTGTTATATGTTAGACGGTCGTTTAATGATTTGAGGGTGTTATATGCTATACATTTAATGCAGGGTGTTAGGGGGCAGGTTACAATTTCTGCAGGTGGTTCTGTTTGCAGATTGTTTGGGGTTTGTATTATCAAGGGTTACAGTTTGTTAAGGATTGCAAGTTGTTAGGTAATGCAGGTTGTTAGGTGATGATAGGTGTCAAATGTCCGCGAACACTTATGCTTTCACTTTGTTATGTCCGCGGACACTTATTCGTTCACTTTGTTATGTCCGTGGACACTTATGCTTTCAATTTGTTATGTCCGCGGACACTTATGCTTTCACCTTGTTATGTCCGCGGACACTTATGCATTCACTTTGTTATGTACGCAGCTATACAAACATGACATAAACAACAACTGCAACAATATCCATATGATTGAAATTTCCAAAATACATTCCATTAATAATATCCAAAATATATAACCGCCTTAACATGATTCACAACTACAAAACACAATACATCAAGATCATACTAGATTTCATTCCACTAACTAACTATTTTTAAGAAACACAACAGTGAAAAGCATCAACCAACTAAGAATCATGTACTTTTTCCATTTTTTTGATTCAGCTCTACTGTCTTTCAAATGTTCTTCAAGTTTCTTGTTTCTAGCATGAAGCTCATGATTTGAATCCATAAGTTCACTGTTAGTCCTTAGTAATCCTGGAATGGTATATTGTGCTTCTTCATCAGCCTTTGGTTCAGCCCATCCAATGAAATTCTTACAAATCGGTGATGCCTGTAAACAAAACAACATACAGTAAACATTGATTTTCAAATTATGGTGAATTTGGGGAAAACTTACTTTGAAGGGACACGAGTGATACAGTCGTCCTGGGTTTCTATCTGACCGAGAGGTTCGTAAGATTGCTTCCTTCCCACACAAACAATAAACAGATGACATTGAAGTTGGGATTAGAATCTAGGGTTTGCCATGTTTAATTGTGTTAGGTGGAAGAACAAGAACACAAAGTTTTTGGGATTTTATTAGGGATTTATAAGCTCAAATGTGTGAAAAGACGGTTTTACCCTCACATGCCATGCATGTGAGGCCGTTTAACGTGAATTAATAACCGGGTTAGTGATAAAAGGATGAAACCCGTAACTAATTTAAACTTAAAGGATTGTTTTGGCAACTTTTAAAGATTAAGGATGAAACCAGCTAGATTGATGCAACTTAAAGGACGTTTTGTGCAATTTACTCTTGTGATTAATGTAAAGAGAAGAGTAATCAGTTTTAAGTTATTTTCCGATTAATAATATTTAGAGTTATTCGATTTAAGTTCTTTTCTTCTACTATTTTGTTCGGGTTGATTGTCGATTGAAACTTAAATTGGTACAAGAGCTTGGCGTTGGCTGTTTTGAGAGTCGTTTTTCGAGAAGGTGAGCAGCCACTCGTGGGTAGGGCCGTTCAAACCGCTCGACGCTCGTTCGGAAATTGCTCGAAAAATGCTTGTTCGATTTGACGCTCGATTGTAAACGAGCCACTCTGCTCGGTTCGGTTTGTAAACGAGCCAAGCATGAACAAAGGTCCGCTCGGCTCGGTTCGGTTCAGTTCGACTCGAATTAGTTTTTTCAATTAGAATATATATACATATACATATACATATACACATACATATATAAACATGTATATATACACACACACACACACCTATATATATATACACACACATACATATATACTTAAATATAAATTAAAATTATAGTTGTATATGTACCACTATATCAGATTTTGGTCCACTATATACAAATTTACAACTATATTTATACTTACTAGCCCAATCACGCAAATTAATATCAAATCTAAAAGTTAAACCCTAAACCAATAAACGACAGTTTGCTCACACCTCAATGTTTGATGTTGTTACCCTAAGTTGATCGTTTTCTACTCTCAACGTCGTTGTTCGTGCAATATGATCATCGCCTTGTCGGTCACAACATTGTTATTTATAAGAAAAATATTATGCTATGAAATGTGTCTGTTTTTAAAGACATAAAAACCTGAGACCCAACATTAATACATACGGTGGTTGAGACGGAAAAAAAAGGTTTATTATATTGGAGCCACAATTTAAACATGAAGATTTATTAAATTGGAGCTACGATTGAAACAAGAAAAATCAAACAACTAATTGTTTTCTTTTCTATAGAACATCGTTTAAGACAAAAAAAAAGTTCGTTTAATATTTTGTTTGTTGGTTCAAAAACAATTGTTGGGTTGAACAACTGGGTTCGGATTAGGTTTTGATTTGTATACGGATTAAACAACTTGGGTTTTGACCAGGGTTTGCAAGGGTGATTCATGATAGCATTTGCGAGTAAACGGTTCGATTCTTGAAAGTTGTTCAACATTGATAGGTTTGTGTCTGCTTCAACGGACTGAAGCAAGAGGGTTCCACACCGTTAACTTACAAGAGACGAGGTAAGATGACGAATGGAAATCTACCGATTGTTCGGTTAAAGAAATTTATATATATATATATAAATATATATATATATGTAAATATATATATATATATATATATTAAATAAATAATATAATATAATGACCTTGCCTGTAAAAGTGGTTTTGCAATTATTATATCTTACAAAATGGTCGTTTTAATAGTCATTTTTATAAACTTCTAAAGTAAAATGGTCAAACTGTCATCACAAGTTTAATTTATGAATTTCCTTTATTTTATTTTTTTGCTTAGGAGCAAAATTCATGAAATTCAATAACACAAACTAGGATTTCGTAAATGACAAATCGAAAAATACATAATTAAAAAAATCAGTTAATAAAAATAAGCAATATTAAACCTAAATACCATAAATCTTTTTATTAATTTACATCCAAATCAATAGGCATAATTTTCCGTTGAGGTTTAAGGCTAAACACTTGATTAAGAAAAACGAGTTAGAAAATAAGATGATATTAAGAAAAACTAGTTAGAAAATAAGATGATGAATCATGTACATGACAAAAAAGTCATATAAAGTGTACGTGACTAGAAGATGAGGATAAGTGGCATTGGCTTGAAGGTAATAGTTCTTTTTCACTTGAAACAACTTTTCCCCTTAATTTTCAAACGGTTATAACTTTTTCATATGTTAATACTTTTTTTTTAATTATACCGTATTAACAAGCATTTCATTCTCTTTAATTCGAGCAGCATATTATTGTAGTTTGCTTAAAATAATTTTACGGGATTTTAAATACACATTAGTCCATTACGAGATTACGTGATTTTGAATACCCAACACATGACTACGTGATTTTGAAATTTGAATATCTATTACGTGATTACACATTTAACATAAACCATTACGTGATTACGCATTCAGTATAAATTAGTTACGTGATTAAACATTCAATAACAAGAACTTGATTGTTTATGCTTTATTACGTGATTAAATATGTAATATATAGTATTATGTGGTTATTATAGGTTGATTTTAGCTAATGTTTTGTATATAATTATCCTTATTATGTGATTAGGCCTGAAATATTATGTATTACATGTTTTTTGTTTTTACGTAACTACGTAACCACTCAGTTTGGTTTCACATAAAATACTATATGAAAACACGTAATCACGAAATGAGTATTTCAAAATCACGTAGTCACATAATAATATATAGTCAACTATTGATACGTAATTACGTAATCACTTACTGTGGTTTCACATACTATAATGAAATCACGTAATCACGAAATAGGTTTTCAAAATCACGTGGTCATGAGCAGGGTATTCAAAATCACGTAATCACGTGATAGGTACTCAAAATCCTGTAAATTTTTTTTTAAGAAAACTATAGCAATAGGCTGCTTGAATTAAAGAGAATGAAATGCTTATTAATACGGTGTAACTTTAAAAAAAATATTAACGTATGAAAAAGTTATAGCCGTTTGAAAATTTAAAAAGGATGGGTTTAAGTGAGAAATGATGAGAATGCACTTTCTCTATATGGTTTTTGCAATTATTTAAACCTGATATTTACTAAATTGCCACTGATTTATTTGTAGTCATTGACTTTAAGAGATCAACGGCTAAGAACCTCTCATATACTTCTTACAAGAGTTACCTCAAGAGGAGCTGGACTCTAGAAAATAAATTGGAGATCGCGAAGGGCAAAGACCTAAATCTTATGCTTCTACTTCTATACCGACTATTTTTCTAAGTACCATATTATATTGACTATTTTTCTAAGTACCATATTATATTATATTATGATATAATTGAAATTAACACGTTATATCTATATCCATACTTTCCCGACTAGCAATAAAAACGACACACAAGGAAGTATCAACACTACTTAAGTAATGCAGTCAACAATTGCTTGCATGTGTCACCATCGCGAAAATAATCTTGCGGAAGAGATAAATTGACGGGTAAAATTGCGTGTAAAAGTTATAGTCACTCTTGTAAAACAAGGTCTTGGATGCCAAGTACTCCTTAGGTACTCGTTACAAGGTAAGTTGTTGCGGCCTGACTACTCTCTGCCAATGCCGAGTGCTCTCAACTACGACTAGAACGCATCTAGCGACTTTTGCAACCATTATTACAGTTAGAGGTTAAAAACATATAAAAATATTAACAAAATTGTATTGACAATGACAAATAATGTATATATGTGATATTAATCAAAACACACTCAATCCAAAACAAAACGTGTTTGTTTATATAACAATTTATAAAGATTTTTTTATAGAGTTAGGTTATAAGCATGACCATTTTATTAATTTACTCTTTATTATTTTTCCATATAAAAGTTTATTTTCAAACTAAGGATGCCAGTGTGAATATCAATTAACATTTTTCAAATTAGGGATGCTACCATACACTTTAGAATAGTTTATTTAGTTTAAAGCTAATTAGATAAATGGTTCATATGGTTTTCTTCAAATAATAACTTTCTGGTCTACGTGTTAAAAGTTACAAGTTTAGGTTATTTGGCTTCAATTTTGTAACATGTTTATGTCCAAGATCAACTTTCATTATAAATTTATATAAAATCACTATTTTAACTTATATGCTAAAAGTGGTAAATTAAAACTAACTAATTTTAACCTAAATTAGACACGCTAAGTTTTAAATTAATAAATAAGACTCTCTAAAACCTATACCACACAATCGGTAAGTGTATCGGTCAACGCAGATTGCAATATAGCCTAAGTAAGTCCGAGTAAGAATTGGAAAGGCAACTAAGTCGTCACAAAGCACCCAAACCTAGCAATTTATCAACCTAGACATACCGACAATCTCGCACCTCATGGTTATTATGATTAGTAGAACACCTAGATCTACTTGATTCACGGGTATCAGTTCTATGGTGTATTGGCCAATTAACCATTAAAACCACAAACACAATGGTCAATGATCACGAACATATTGTATGAAAGACATTCATCTAGGCACATGTGAAGCAATAAACACTCATCAAACAAATAAAAATATGCATGTACATCGAATCGACAAAACCAAATCTTTTACTTTTAAAGAAAATCCATAATCAATTCAATATCTGGATAAAAGTCAAAACTTTAGCATACGTTCATCCTAACCTATGTAGTTTATGAAGTTTTAGCCTAACAGTATGAAAGATTCAAGAACAAGATTCGTATTAAAGTAAAAAACATGATTGAGATTTAAAAGAAGAAGAACAAGTAAACCCGGATAGTAAACCACGAGCTGACACGATCCTAAGTCTTCGAACCTTCAACCGATGCTTTGTCTCACTCGTTTTTGCTTCGAAAAATGTCTAAAATCCGTCCCAAGCCTCACTAATTCGTCTAGGGTCGTCTCCTTTATGATTAGGGTTGTTTATGGGCTAAAATAGGGTCAAATATGGACTTTCACACGCTGAGCAGGCCCTTGCTCGCGTCGCGCGGGCATGATAAGGTTCCGTGGTCGCGCGATTCGACCAACATCCATACTGAGAAAATCGTTTTCGTTATAACTTCTTCGTTTCAACTCCGTTTTCGCCTACGTCTTCGTAATTCAATTCTCTATCATATCATCATCTTAAATATTTCCATTCCAAGAGAATCCTTTAATAAGCCCAAACCTTCTCATGTGTGCTTGTTTCTTTGATGTTTTAGCTCGTTTTTACTTCATCTACAAACAAACACCTGTAAATCCCATATACAACTAAGTACAAGCCAAAAACATACAAAACCGAAAACAAATTAACTAATACAAAATACACGGGAAAAGATGTGTGTTTTACACCACATCATTACCTTATATACATCATTTACGTAATTAACTCTATTTGTTTACTAGACAAGATAGTTTTGTACCTTATTAAAACAAAGAAAAAACAATCCCTCTTGTCCCCGATATAGCTAAAATGATCCACTAAGTCGGTAACCACTATAGCTTCTTGTGCAATCATGAACCATTCCCCACATTTTAAAACCCATGGTCATTTGTAGGCTTGTTATTGCCCAGTCGTGCCCATCAAAGGCAACATTGGGTCTAAACAATGGCATTGAAATCGATTGACCACTATTTTACTTCCAATTTTAATCGATACAAACTTTTTTGAATTATGATGTTGAATTCGATATCACTTCTTTTGTTTGATTACCAAATCCTTAGAGCAATCCTCACACTCCATCTTAATCTCTCAATGGTTGATTATGGGTTCCAATGTGAACTCTGCTTGCTTGTTTCGCTAAACTTACATTTGCAAATTTTTTATGTTCGATTTCTTAACCTCTTACACACTCAACTGACAAAAAATCCATCCTAAAGAGGTGGTGGTGGTGCCACGACTGGTGGTGCGATCCTATGGTTACAACGGAGGAGGCAGACACATAATTAAAAAGTCTAGTTATTAATGTGAGGAACGAGGATGTTGTGGTTAGGTTAAAAAATATATTTTAAGTAACATAAATAGTCTCCAAATATAGTTATTTACATCATTGGCCATGTGGTATAATAGTCAAAGGACAAAATAATCATTCTACACAAAATTAATAAAATATTTACTGAAAGTTAAAGATAAACTCTAAACATATTACAAAAATGAACACACGTAACCAAAATTGCAAATTTTAAAACTTAAACCCTAAAAAAGCAACACCAACAAACCACATAGAAGATCTGGTAATGAACTTTTTTTTATTTTAAGGGGGACGAGGCACTAGCGCGTATCTGTAACAACCCTCATAAAATTTCCCTAACCATTCATAATCAAGATACCGAACGCACGCGGCGAGAACCGGCACGAAAAACGAAAAATGGACGCAATTGGGTGAAAATTCAGCAAATGACACGTATCTCCCCCGATTGCTATGTGGCAGACCTATACTGATGACAAGCCAAGCCTAGGCCAGGTTGACTTGCCAGGCGGGTCTCGTGAGAATCAGGGTCTCCCCACGCGACGCGCGGGAGCAGTTAGCCTATGCTATATAAGGGCAGCCTCAGGACTTTCAAACTGCTCATATTCGATTTTAAATCTCGACTTCCGAATCTCAAAAACTCTGCTTCGTGTATTCGTGTGTTAGAAACCCTAATCACCAGTATGGTACCATGTTCGATCGATCCCAAAACCAACCTACGAATGCCAAACTTCTGCTAGTATAAGGCGATACTTTGTTAACTTATATTGTGGTTTTGATCACTTGATTACCGTTAGGTTTGATTTGGTTTTACACTAATACGTGTTACATTTTGTGTATCTAGGAAACTAGGATTTGGACGCCTTAAAAACCAAAACCCTAATTTTGCAAGGTAAGACATTCACGTTTCCTTACAACATGTTTTCCAAAACCCCAAAATTTTTTCTAGTTTTAAGTTACAATTACATGGATTAAGTCTTTGTACTCTTACGGAAAAACTATTGCCAGTATGTGGGTTTTGTATACATTACTTTAACTGCATTGCTAATTGGATATAACGAGCCAATAGTGATATGACCATGGTTACAGATTCAGTCGAGTGACAAATACCAGTAGGTAGTTGTAAGATATAACAATGTAAAAACTCTTAATATTGTAACTATAATAAATGTCATTTTTATACAAATGAATGTACTTACCAGTATTTCCCGTTGATTAAATGTTTAATGCGTTTAATGTGATTTACTATGAAGGGAAGGGAAAGTGCTATGAGACACAAAAAGCTTAAATAGGTGGCTCTGTCACCTGTAATTAAGGGTTTATCCTTATGAAAACCTTTTATATAATTATGGATTTTATCCTACAAATTAAGAAATGAAAACTTCGGTGATTGAAAACTCTGATATTTTTCCTGTCACACGATCCTGATGAAATTTCCACCGCCTAGATTTTAATAAACACCGATACCACTTGAACTGTTCACGGCTCCTGTTCAGGGTAGGGCCAGGGGTTGTGACAGAAGGTGGTATTAGAGCCATTGGTTTAAGCAAAATACATATTGTGATAATACCTAAAGATTAGAAGTCGGGAAACGGATAAAATAACTCCTATGTTATTTGCATATAGGATCATTGTGATGCTAACCAAATATAATTTACATGATTTTCGAAGTTCGTTGTTTTCATTATTTTTTACTAACAGTATGAGCGATAAAGAGTTGTAAGAAGCTTTTCAGAACATATCTGTTACTAACACATATATGGAAATTAATGATGATCAAGTTGGAACCCAAACGGAAGAAGACATTGACGAAGCAATGGTGTTTAAAGCACAACCATTAGCAAAGTACCACCAAAGAAAAGAAGGTAGCATTGGAAAGGCAAACGAGAGAGAAAAAGAAAGAAGAACCCAACAGTAGCAGTACAACCACCAACTGAAAAAAAATCCACTCCCTGCACCAATGCCTATGTCATGAGAGGAATTGGATCGTCTTCTGACACACTATGAAATATTCAAACCAGCGATGGAAGAAATCAACCCTTGAATCCCGATAGACTTTAACGTGCAGCCCTATTCCCCAATACCAATGAACCCAGAGCTAATAGTCCAACGAAGCATTTCTAAACCAAGGTGAAGAATGGTGGATCGGTAGGCATTCCAAAACATGATGAATAACCCTTTCCCAGCATTCCAACATGCACCTCCGGTGTATCAACCCAAGAGTCCAGAAAACGAAGCAGATTCACACCACTACGGGGAATAACTTGCAGATGCAGGCAACCGAATCCGATTAATGCGAGAAAATCTCGTCTGGAAATACGACGAGAGGGAGCACCACTTTTGAAGCATATCTAACATATATATATATATATATATATATATATATATATATATATATATATTAATGTATTTTCTATGTACAGGATAAAAAAGACTAAACTAATACACACACACATTTGTGGTGTTGTATAAGTAAAATATACAAGGTATAATATATAAAAAAGAGTAAAGCCGCAATGATCGGTAATTTTGGTGATATATTATGAGTATATGTGTTAATGTTATTTTGATTACTTTGTGATATTAGCTTTTGAAATATGTTTGCAATTCAGATGTTGAATGAAGCTTCTGCTAATCAGTCAATCCATAACAATCATGAAAATTCTTTGGATAAAAGTGCTATAGAGAATATAGTAGCTCAAGGAATAGCAGATGCAATACCTTCAATTATTAAAGTTGTTAAGAACCCAGTACCTGTAGATAACAATAAGGCTATAAGTAGCAAACGTAACCTTGACACCGATCTTAGTCACAATGTAAGTGGAGACAATGATATTCTTATCAAAGCTCCACTTCCTAAGAAAATGAAAGCAACAACCTACATATGCACTTACAAAGATTTCCTAGCTTGTAAGCTAACAGAATTTGCTGGTAATGAAGGAGCCACGACAACACTACGATGGCTGGAAAAGACTGAAGATGTCCTAAGAATTAGTAAATATGCTGAAGAAGATAAGGTGATGTATGCTTCTAATCTCTTTAGAGACGAGGCATTAGAATGGTGGAACACAATTCTTCAGACAAAAGGAAGTGATATGGCTTATGCTACGGACTGGAAATAATTTAAGGAAATGGCAGAAAGAAAATTATGTCCACCTCATGAAAAAGGAACAGATGGCTGCTAAATTCCTAAAGAACAAAGTGGTTAATGTAAATTGTCGTGAATATATGACAAAATTTTGTCCACCTCATGAAAAAGGAACAGATGGCAGAAAGAAAATTATGTCCACCTCATGAAAAAGGAACAGATGGCTCTAAATTCCTAAATCACAAAGTGGTTAATGTAAATTTTCGTGAGTATATGACAAAATTCTTCGAATATGCAAGAATGGTACTGGCTTCACCAGAACTTATACTCATTTCTCGTTATATTTGGGGATTGATCAGTGGAATCCGTGATATAGTCAAGGCAGCTAGACCTCAGACTATTGAGGAAACAATCGACCTATCCAATACTTTGATAGACGGACTAATCCACACGCGAGAAGAAAACCAAAAAAAAAGGAATTAGCATAGAGAATTTCCTAAGAACTTCGTTCAGGTAATTCCTACAGGAAAAAAAGGGATAGGCCAATCATCTGCACAATCTTTTTGTAGAACATATCGAAAGAAGCATACAAGGAGATGCATTTTTAATAAAACCATATACTGTAACTTTTGCAAGACGACTAGACATCTAGAAGAGGAATGTAGAAGTAAAACTCGTGTATGTTACAACTGCGGAGAAATAGGTTACATCCGTCCATATTGCCCAAATCTGACAAAAGTACCTGACAATAAGACAAAGACTATTTGATGGATCTAAGAAGAACACACAAGCATTCGTACTTACTACGCAAGAAGCAATGGTGATTTCAGACATGATCTCTTGTACGTTTCATGTCCATGACATCTACGCTAAAGTGTTATTCGAGTCTGACGCAGATAAAAGTTTTATAAATACTACATGTTGTCAAGCAGTTAATCAACCGTTAACTAAGCTTAGTCAAGCTTGTATGGTAGAAATGGCAGAAGGAAACTCCACCGACATTCATGATTTACTTCAAGAAGGAAGATAAAACTATTAGGACATAAGTTCAGCGCGAACCTACTTCCGATGAATCTAGTTGGATTCGATATAGTATTAGGAATGGATTGGTTAGTAGCCAATCATTCTCAATTCTTATGTGATCAAAACTTTGTTGAGATTCATACGCTAACTAGGGAAATGATCATAATCCAAGGAGACAAGCCAACCAAGTCAACGAAATTCATCTCGGCAATGAAAGCTGTAAGTTATGTACGACGTAGTGTACATGATCTCTGTGATCATTAACACCAAAAGGAAGGAACTAAAAGAAATTCTGATAGTATCGAAATACCCAGACATTTTCCCAAAAGATCTACCTGCACGCAATCCTATATGTTTAAAATAATGATAATATGAGAACACAATTCACTATACTAACAAAACAAAGCGTGAACAGTATTATTACCAATAGCATCACTTTCCTTCTTTTTATTTTTTATTTGTTTATTAAGTTTATCTACAAGATATATATTAATATATTAGATGAATTAGTTAACAAATTGTAAACATTTCATATTGTAAACAATACTAATTCCTAATTGTGGTTTATTTTACCTTGATTCTTTATATTTTATTTGATAAGATCCCTTTATTATTATTATTATTATTATTATTATTATTATTATTATTATTATTATTATTATAGTAATTTACATTTTAACCCTAAGCTTTAATAGAGTCACCATACGACCTCTAAACGCTAGTAATTTACATTTTTAACCCTAAGCTTTAATAGAGTCATCATACGACCTCTAAACGCTAATGATTTTTTTATAAATGATTAACGTTTAAACCCTTGAAATTTTATAAATTTACATACGGAAGTTTGATAATAAATCTTTTTCTATAAACGATTTATGTTTCGACCCCTAAAATTTAATAGAGTTATCATACGACACTTAAAGTTTAATACAGTTAATTTTTTAACATATGTTTGTTCTTTATCTTTTTTTAGGTTATATACTTTTTTTATTATAAATATTATTTATAACTATTATAATTAAAGCTAACTTTTAAATCTTAACATGTTCACATAATTGAATTGCTTACATCTTAACATGTTCACATAATTGTATTGCTTACTTTTATTTATCATCGTTTAAATTAAAGTCTATAATGTTTTGGTCAAAAATCACACTAAGGATAATATGACCAAACTTTGTATGTGAGGTTGAGTGCTTATGTGTTGAACAATGATGTGAACAATCGTGAAATGTAATGAACAATGGACACCGAGATTTATACGAGGAAAAAGCCCTTGATCAATGTATTATCTCCGGCATAAAAAACCTCGGGTGATGGAAACTACCGATCACCAAGTATATTTCACAAGTAAGATTACAACTTCGGAAGATATTAAGCTTTTACAATCGATCTATAGTGTAATGTGTGTGTATTTCTGGAGAGTTTCCAAGTGATCTTGTGATATCAGTGTTTGCGAATGAATTCCTCTATCCAGTGAGCTCAATCCCCCCTAAAATATTAGCTTTATAACTTGTAACTAACTATCCGAAATATCCGGGATCCCCCATGTTCATGCATAACGTCCATTTAACCTTCAGCACGTGCTTAATCCTCCGCATATTCCACGAATATTTTGCTTGACCAAGTGCACTATCGATACCTGCACTACATGCAAGTAAAACATTGAAGTCAATTGTTAGAAACCGTTATAGTCACTAAGGATCCTTGATCCTTCCAGTATTCAGTACTCAGTACATGGATAACAAACTGGGCTAGGTTTTTATTGCTTAAGAATCAGTGATCCTTCAGTATATCGAGGATATATTATCCATGTACTGAGTACTAAATACTGGAAGGATCAAGGATCCTTAGTGACTATAACGGTTTCTAACAATTGACTTCAATGGTTTACTTGAATGTAGTGCAGGTATCGATAGTGGACTTGGTCAAGCAAAATATTCGTGGAATATGCGGAGGATTAAGCACGTGCTGAAGGTTAAATGGACGTTATGCATGAACATGAGGGATCCCGGATATTTTGGATAGTTAGTTACAAGTTATAAACGCTAATATTTTAGGGGTATTGAGCTCACTAGATAGAGGAATTCATTCGCAAACACTGATATCACAAGATCACTTGGAAACTCTCGAGAAATACACACACATTACACTATAGATCGATTGTAAAAGCTCAATATCTTCCGAAGTTGTAATCTTACTTGTGAGATATACTTGGTGATCGGTAGTTTCCATCACCCGAGGTTTTTTATGCCGGAGAACATACATTGATCAATGGCTTTTTCCTCGTATAAATCTCGGTGTCCATTGTTCTACATTTCACGATTGTTCACATTATTGTTCAACACATAAGCACTCAACCTCACATACAAAGTTTGGTCACATTATCCTTAGTGTGATTTTTGACCAAAACAGCTTGGCGCCCACCGTGGGGCAATCGGTGCTTCAATTCTAAAAACCTCATTCATTTCATTCATTTTTGTTCATCTCCATCAATCACATGGCTTCTCAGGGAAAATCTTCTTCCAGTGCCATGCCGGCGGTTACATCATCTCAGACTAGTGCATCGCTGCAGCCTATTCCCCCTGCACTGCTGAGCAGTGCTGAGAATGCTCAGAAGAAACCAACACCATTTTCTCAAAGGCTCCTACTGTTTCTTCATATACACCTACTAACTATGATCTTGATGTTTTGATTTTGCAGATGAAAGGATATATGGAACAGCAGGACAAAACAAACCAGAGGATCCTTTGTGAGATTGATGAGATCAAGAAGCAATTGAGATCAGCGGAGGATAACTCTCAATTAATGCCCATATCGTTGGATTTCGCTACTTCGGCATCTCCAATCCAGCATTCTAAAGCATCTGGTGTTCAATATCAAGGATCCTCGGGGTTGCAGCAAGGATCATCGGCGATGACTCAGCCTGAAGTATCTCACTACCAGCATTACGGATCCTCATCCCAGTCCTTAGGTTCATCATATCAGTATCAAGGAGGCTATCTCCATTAAGGAGGATACTTGGAGACAATGGCGTCTAAGGAACCCAATTTCCAGCATCAAGGATCCTCTGCTCAGGTTCAAGGATCCTCTGCTCAGGATAAGGTTCAAGGATCCTCCTCTCAGGTTCAAGGATCCATGCAGTATCCTTCAAGGCTGTCAGCACCCATATATCCTGGACCCAATATCTTTCAGGATCAAGGATCTTCAGGGAGTCAGATATTCAAGGATTCTGAAGTTCACAAAGGGGAATTCATCCCTATGCAAACTATTGCTTCATCTGGTCCAACTGTTGCACCTGAAGTGTCCACCTTTGGATATACTCCTGGCATACCACTTCCAAACCGATTAGGAGGTAACAATGTTAATACATCTTTTGGTACTAATTATGATTCCATGCAGGATACAGGTATCAATCAGGCTATAGCACGGGAGCTCCAGAAAATATCCAGCATCCCAGGAGTGGTTAAGCCCATTCCTGAGATCCTGGATGGAAGTCGCAGGGTGTCTCGTTTTGAACCTCCTATATGCAATGCTAGATACCAAAACGCTTTCAAACCTCCAACATGAAGCTATACGATGGTACAACTGATACGGAGGAGCATGTGGCACAATACCGGGAAAGAATGGAGATCAATCCATTCCAGAAAGGTTGAAGGAAGCCTGTCTTTGCAAGGGTTTCGGATCCACACTTACTGGATCAGCTTTAAAATGGCTGCTAAGTCTTCCTCCTTACTCAATTACTTCATTTTCTCATCTAGTTAATTTGTTCAATAACCAGTTTTCATGTAGTAGAACCATTGAACGATTAACTAGTGATCTATATAGAATAAATCAAGGACGTGATGAATCACTTAGAGATTACATCACTAGATTTAGTAGAGAATCCTTAGAAATCCCTAGTTTAGATATTTCCACTGCTGTGGAAGCCTTTAAAATGGGATTACTAAAAGATTCTCCATTCTATGATGATCTTGTTATGACACTTTGCAGGAATTTAGATGAAGTAAGGAACAAGGCTCTAAGGTTCATCCGTTTAGAGGATGACAAGAGGATCCAGGATAGGTTGTCAGGATCCTCAAAACAGGAGAATCAAGGATCCTTTCACAAGAATAATTGATCCAAGAAATACTCCAAGCATGACAATCAGAATGTGCATGCAGTTGAACAAGAGGAAGACGATGAAGATTATCCTCATAGTTTTGAATATTGTTTTTCTGCTGATAACACCGAACTAATCCTTGCTTTGCAGAATTTAGGTGACAATGCTAGATGGTCGGGGAAAGATAAGTCGAAAGGTGTGCTTATCATAAGGATTTCGGTCACCTCACTGATGAATGTATAGCACTAAGGAAGGAAATAGGCTATCTTTTGAGCAAAGGTTACCTGAAGAAGCTGCTCGGAAGGAAGAAGTCAAGGATCCAGGATCCTGAAAGAGCTCCTCCACTGCCAGCAGATGCTCAGATCATTAACTTCATCTCTGGAGGCTCTGATATTTGTGGAACCTTATTTTCTGCAGCTAAAAGGCACGTCAAGGAGACAAAGATGGAGAATGGAGAGAGACCTCTTCGAACGACCACTATAACCCAGCAGAAAGTGATATCCTTTGATGAGGATGGCCGCGTTGACATACAGGATCCTCATCACGACGGTTTAGTCATTACGTTGTTTCATTCTAACCATTTTGTTCGCAGGACCCTTATTGACGAAGGAAGCTCTGTGAACATAATCAAATTGGATGTCCTCAAAAGAATGAATATTCCTGAATCCTAAATTGTCCGAAGATCGTCGATGCTCGTAGGATTCAGTGGAGAAACAAAAAATACGTTGAGGGACATCAAACTCCCGATCTATATAGAGGGAGTAAACTCTATTCAGAAATTCCATGTTATTGATTGCTTATCCTGCTGCAATGTTATTCTTGGCAGGTCTTGGATACACGACATGAAGGCAGTCTCCTCGACATATCATCAATGTGTAAAGCTACCAACCCCATGGGGAGTGGTGAAAATAGAAAGTGATCAACATGAGGCAAAGAACTGCTACACGTCTTCTATGAAGCCAGCTTGGAAACCGAGGGAAGCATATCAATTAAAGTATCCTCCAAGGATGTCATGGAGGCAAGGGAGCAAGATGTCAAGGATATACTCCTAGACCCTAAGGATCCTGAATCCAAAGTTTTTATAGGATCCGGGATCCTGGATAGCACAGAGCAGGATCTGGTATCCTTCTTAAAGGGAAGAAGGTCTACCTTTGCTTGGAAGCATGAAGCTGCACTCAAAACCCTAAAGGATTACTTATCCTCTGCACCAGCCCTGATGAAATCAGAAGATGGAGAACCATTATCCATATGTTTAGTTGTTTCAGTAGTGATCTACAAAGAGAAGCTGAATTGGAGGTACAACAACTTGAGGAGACCAAGGATCCTTGGACACTCTTCACAGATGGAGCTTTAAATGTCAAGGGAACTGGACTAGGCTTACTACTAAAATCGCCACAGGGGGAAAATTATACCCCAATCCATTGCATCTGAATTCCAAACTACCAATAATGGATCAGGTATCTTCAAGTGTATTTAGCTAAGCAAAGGATCAGGTATCTTCAAGCGTATGTAGATTCATTATCAATTGCTAATTATTATAATGGTTCACACACTGTCAAAGGAGAAAAGCTAATCAAATATTTAGAGATAGTCAGGAAACTGGCAGATTCTTTTGGGCTTGTCCCCAGTCTATTTGGGCTTGTCCCCAGTGTATTGGGCTTGTCCCCAGTCTCTTGCTTTTTTCAGTTTGACACAGGTACCTAAAGAAGAGAATGCAGAAGCAGACGCTTTAGCTAACCTTGGATCATCCCTAAAGATGCCAGAGGATGTCAAGATACCTATCATCCATGTTTTGTCTCCTGCAATTGATGAAAATGAAGCAATGGAGATAGTGGAGGACGCTGCAATTGTACCTAGTAATGATGTGCAGTCAAATTCAGGATCCTGGATCCTTCCAATTTTAAATCCTGAAAGGGGAAAAACCTAAAGCCTTCAAGATTAAGGTATCCCAATTCACTATATTAAATAACATGTTATATAAGATATCTCTTGCAGGTCCATATCTATGATGCATTGAGGATCCTCAGATCCAAAAAGTCTTGAAGGATTTTCATGAAGGAGACTCTGGAAATCACACTGGGGGCAGAACACTATTTTCAAGAATCCTCAGAACAGGATATTACTGGCCTACAATAAAGAAGAATGATGGGCATACGCAAGGAAATGTGATGCTTGCCAAAGACATAGTAACATTCTTCATCAACCAGCGGAACCTCTGCATCCTATATCCTCCTCTTGGCCATTCATGAGATGGGGAGTGGATGCTAGCCATGACAGACTATTTCTCTAAATGGATAGAAGCAGAAGCTTTTACTCAAGTCTGAGAAAAGGAAGCTATATCCTTCATTAATCGAAACATTATTACTAGATTTGGAATTCCTTTTGAAATTTTTTGTGATAATGGATCCCAATTTATTGGGAGTAGAACTGCTAACTTTTGTGACAGGTGACCAATTATCAACAAAGAGTGGCTGGGGCATATAACAAGAATGTTAGGATCAGAAGATTTCAAGTTGGTAATTTTGTGCTAAGGAAAGCATTCCGGAATACCACGAATCCTGCTGATGGCAAGTTGGCACCAAAGTGGGAAGGTCCCTATCTCATTGAAGCTGAAGCTGGAAAGGGGGCATATCGTTTGCTGACCATGGATGGTGATCTCCTACCAAGAGTGTGGAATGTTGTTCATTAAAGAAGTACTTTATGTAACAAGGATCAAGGATCCTTAGAGATTCTGATATCTAGTCCGGATCGAAGAATCCTGAAAAGATATATGATCCTTCCTTCGGTAACATTTTGCTAATTCTTTCATATCATACTTATTATTTATCATGAGAAAAGGGTGTTAGATTTTTAACATCCAATTTTATCAAGTTTTAAGTTTTGCAGAATTTTCACAAAGATTCAAGTGGTTGGCCAACCCTCCAAAGTTTTTGGGTTTATCCCCAGTTTTTGGGTTTATCCCCAGTTTTTTGGGCTTGTCCCCAGCTTAAGGTATCCAATACCTTCTACGGTTTAAAGGTTTTCACCTTTCACACGAATTGGGTTTTGACACCCCGCCAATAGCGCACGCTATCCAAGTATAGTTCGAGGCAATGGGACCAGTACCCGCTTTAGGGGTTGACAATTTCATTGCTGTTGGCTATATGTAGGATCTCAAGTATTATGGTAGACGTACCATACATCCGTTCCTAAGGTTTCTAACGTTTTCACGTTAGCAAAGGTTTTGGCATTTTCATGTCACTTATGATGGGCTAGTCGCCAGTTTGGGCCATACGCCAGTATCCTAAGGTTTCTAAGGTTTTCACGTTAGCTTAAGCTTTGGGCTTGTCCCCAGTTTGTTGGGCTTGTCCCCAGTTTATTGGGCTTGTCCCCAGTTATCATTGGCTTGTTCCCAGTTTGTTGGGCTTGTCCCCAGTTTATTTGTGCTTTTCCCTAGTTTGTTGGGCTTGTCCCCAGTTGTTTGGGCTAGTTCCCAGTTTGTTTGGCTTAGTCTCAGGTTGATTTCAACAGGTTTTGGAGCCTCGAAGATTCACAAGTTCATTCAAAAAGGATCCTGGATCCTTAAAGTTTATCCAACGGTGACTTGTTTGTTTGTACAAAGGTAGTTCCTAAGGATACAAAATCCTAACTTGGATTTTCTGGTATGCTTTATTCTCATACCTGTTTATCTTATTGACTTCACTCTGAGCCTTGCAATTAAGGGTATATGACTTATTTACATGTATCTAATCTAATTTTCTCTATGATTATTATATACAAGAATTGACAAATTTTTAACAACATGAATTTTTTTAAATTCTTATAAGGTCAAACTTATGATTTCACAAATAATCTTTTTTAATGTTGAAACACAAGCATACCAAGTAAACTTTACCAAACAAATGAACAACACCAAATATAGTCAAAAGGTTAAAATTTCTATTAAAACCCTGCTAAGGTTACTAATATGCTCAACCCGAGCTTCGCCAGCAATCCGTGGCCCATTCACTCGGGTTGATACAGGGTGTTACTAATTGTTTTAAGTGTAGGAAGGTTAAGAGCAAAAGGTCTAAAAGGCTTCATCCTTCACTTCCTTAAAGAACAGGGAGTTATCTCTAACCCTATATTTCACAATGATGATTATAGCAGGTCTTATCAGTAACGTCAAACAGTGTAACGGCTACTTACGTGCAGCAAAAGCTAAGCCACATTCAACGGAAATATGACAAACTTTATTCACATCTTATCTGCCATATTTGGGGGCAATTGTTTGGGCATATATTTTATAGTTATGGATCATGTATCCTGAAGCGTTGCCTGGATCACTTATCCTTAGCGGATGGTGCAGGAACTCGGAGGATCAAGGATCCTTAACATTACATATGATTTCTAACAATTATCCACGTTTTTAATGCTTATACGCAGGTAATGGACGTAGTGGACTAAATCTCAGCTAGAATCTCGGGAATATTCCATTTAAGATGCTACTTGGTGGCTAAGTAACGGTCATGTGAACATGGGCATGATCTTCCTAGAAAATAGGACTTGTAGTTAGCTTATTTAAAGGGGGTTGATGAAGTGTTTTAGGCTGATTATCACATTCATTTACACACATTCTCTCGAAATCATCACAAACCAGAGCTTTCACAATACACTTAGCATTCAATCATTGTACCACACTTGATGAACATCCAAAGTTGTAATTTTTTTATGCAATATAGTTGGTGACCGGTAGTTTCTATCACCTGAGGTTTTTATGCCGGAGATCTTCATCGATCAAGGGCTTTTTCCTCGTACAAATCTCTATGTTCACCTTTGTTTACGTTACACATTTGTTCATACAATTGTTCATCATTCAAGCACTCAACCTCACAAAATCAGATTTGGTTACATTATCCTTATTGTGATTTTTGACCTAAACATATAACTATATTAACCCTTTAATATACGAGCTAACAAATTTAACTATTTTTTTATTATTTATCTTATTATGGCTAAAGTGAATTTTAAACTTTAGATATGTTTACCTAACCATGTTAATTGCTTATTTTTACAACCTTTTCAGATTAAAGTCTGCATGGTCTATGTTATATCATCAATATATCATGTAGTAGATACATTCTCGCCGACACCGTCCTACGACTCCATCGCGAAGCGCGGGTCCAATACTAGTTAAAAACAAATAAAATGTTAAAAGTGTCATAAAAAATAAAAACAACTAAATTAAAATAAAATAAAAATTTTACCGCTTGAAAGTAAAGAACGTTAAAACCAATTCGTTTTAGTCACCATTGGACTCCATTTTGAGTTTAGTTGATCGTGTGTTCGCTCGTTACTACCTTCAAGCTCAATGAAGTGTTTTATAACGACTTTCCACAGACCTATGGTTCTATAGGTTCGGTTCGATTTTTCCACGAAAGCAATGCAAAACTTCGATGCGTTTACGACGTATAGGAACCCATCTTATTTTGAACAATAGAATGTGGAACGAGAACCACCACTTCATTATGACGTGGATGAAGATGACGATGATGAGGGTGTGTCATAGAAACGCAATTTGAACCTAACTTGGATGAAATGCAAGTTGCAAGTGGCGAACGTGTAGAGGAGGATGTGGAAAATGCTAAAGGCAAGAAAAAAAGGGAGATTCGCGAACCGGGCCATGCGGGTGGATTGGACTCTCGAGGAGGAAGAATTATTGGGCTAAAGCATACATCCACGTAACGTTAGACCAGGAAAAAGGAAACTGGCAAAAAAAAAGTCTGTGGAAAGCCGTTATTAAACACTTCATTGAGCTCGAGGGTAGTAACGAGCGAACACACGATCAACTAAACTCAAAATGGAGTCCAATGGTGACTAAAACGAATTGGTTTTAACGGTCTTTACTTTCAAGCGGTAAATTTTTTTTATTTTAATTTAGTTGTTTTTATTTTTTATGACACTTAAACATTTTATTTGTTTTAATTGCATTCTCATATTATCATTATTTTAAACATATAGGATCGCTTACGTAAAAACGGGTGCAACGATGTAGTCATTTTGGAAACGGCACTTAAAGATTATCAAGATAAAAATAAACAAGCCTTCAAGCACATTTAGGCGTGGAACATTGTTAAAGACGCCGCAAAATAGAGTCAAATCAATTTATTGAACGAAGATTCCTGTGGAAGATCAAGCAAGAGAAAATCCTCAAATTCAGCTAACTTCGGTGCATCTGATAAGTAGGTGCCTGATTTGAACGACGAATTTAGCCCAAAACAACCAAGAGGAGAGCACAAGTTAGGTATCCATGTTCGTCAAGCCAACCTAAAAGCCAATTTGGAATAGCAGGCCGATGAAAGATAACAAAATATCCTCGCAGCTACGACTTTGATTAACGAACAACGCGAAAGTGTCGTTCAAGCAGCAAGAGATAGAGATTTTCAGACGTACATGAAAATCTCGACCTCGAATTGCAAAAAATCTTTATTTTATTTTATAATAAAATAAAAAAACATAGTTTTAGAAAAAGAAAGAAAAAAAGAATTTGAAATAAAATATTTAGCGGAACCCTCCATCAACTACCTAGTCACTGATGTTGTGCTGCCTCTTCGATACAAACGAGAAGTCACAAGCCTCCATCTTCACTCATAACCTCCATTGATCTCTGCATAAATCTTCAAAGCTGACACACAGTTCATTCGCGTGCCCTAATTCTTCGAAAAACCAGATTGAGAAGATCATCAAACCCAGTGGTTTTGGTTCTAAAGCTGTGATTGGTAATAATGAACAAGATCAAACCAGACTGAGTTACAAACATCGTCGTTGTGTTGTTAGTGTTACTTCAAGGAGACAAGAGCTTGAAGTTGTTGTTCCGGTTACACCCGAAGACGTACCCAAGGTTGTGTTTTGATTTTTTTTTTGTTTGTTAACTTCTTGATCTGAATTCGTTTGTTTATTGTAGTTGCTGGTTTATGAATTTTCACTTTCACATTGTGTCTATGATATTGATATATTTGGAAATGGTTTCGTTATATCGGATAAGTGGATTAAGCGGGATTTGTTAGAGTTGTGCCTGGGATAGGAGTTTTTGGAGGCGTAAGATTACGGTTAAGGACTCTTAGGAGGGTATATTTTTTTCTTTAACTAAAAAGATAATAATTACATCGAGATAGAAGGTAAACGGGCAACAAGCTGCGATGCTACCTCTTTCTGAATATCAAAACTAAGTCTTTTAAAAACTACATCCATAGGTCTCGGGTTATAACATTACTGTGCGTGAACCTTTGAACTCAGCTAAGTAGGGTATATTGGTATATATTTGTCTTAGGGGCTTAGATTCTCCTACACTTTTAGTGGACTTTGTATGATACTGTGTCTATGTAGTTACATATATTTATATATGTGTGTGTTGTTTTATGATCTTATTTGTGTCTCTATCTTACTTTTCTTGCCATTTCTTTGGTTATCGGTAACTTTTGAGTTGTATATTTTTAGTGTTGTTTGTTTGTTGGTTGTTTGGTTTGGAGCTCGGGGTCTCTCTGGAAGCAGCCTTTTTGTTCCTCAGGAATAGAGGTATGGTTTGCCTACATCCCACCTTCCGAGGAGTCAAGACCCTACCGTTAGCTTTGCTAAAGGTGGGATCTTGGTTTTAAAAAGTGAGAGGCGCACAAAAGTGACAAGGTCTAAAACGGAGGCGCAAAGTGCTAAGCGCAAAAGTGATGGGCTTTTTCGTACCCGAGGCGCAAGCTAACTATATATATATTTTTTTATATATCTCATAGGTTTTTAGCATTCCCTACCCAAAATATAGCTATAAGTAAAATTTTGTATAATTTTAGCTTCATGTACAAGCCAAAAAACCCAAGATACAACACTTAGATGCATTAAAATGCCTCAGGTACGAGAGGCGCGCGCCTCAGACCAAAAAAGCCCAGAAAAATCCCAAAAAGCGCGCCTTTTTGGCGCTTTTTGTAATTTCTCTAGGCGCTGAGCGAAAAAGCCTCAAGGTGTGCGCCTCGCGCTTAAGCGCGCTTTTTAAAACCAAGGGTGGGATTTTGCTGAGCATGGTTGGTGTTGTGTTATAGTTATCTGGGCGTGATCTTTATATAAGAGATTTGTAGGGATATTATATAGGGACCAATTCATTCTGCTTTGCTGTTTGAATTCGCTTTTATTTTTAAAAATTGTAACAACAATTGCAGCAGCCATAGTTGTCAAAGACGTACTCATGACGCTTAAAAAGCGAGGGCCTGAGATAAGGCGCATAGCATAAACATACCATTTCTTGGGACTTTTTAGACATGTTTTAGGCTTGTTTAAGCTGGTTCCAGGCCATTTTTGGATGTTTCAGACCAGTTTGACCGGAATTTGCCGCATTTTGTCGGAATTTACAAGATTTGGCCGAAATCTCGCTCAAAGGTTGCTGGAGCGCCTAGATAGTAGCGAAGCGTTTTTCCGTCGCTTCGCCTTGTGTAAGGGCCTAGACACGCCCCCAAAGGGCTTTTGAGTTTTGACAACATAGTCGGCAACGATTTGCAAGATTTAGGCACTGGCCCTAAGTTCTAAAAACCGAAACAAAATTTAGACAGAAGCAGAAGAATAACCTGAAGGAAGAGAATACAAAATAAAATGGACCACACCGCCAAAGGTTCCTCATATGCTCGATTTGCTACGCTCTGTTTCAAGCTACACGTTGCTCCGAACGTCTAGCTGGGGCATATTAGAGATATATTTGAAAACGATTGCAGTATTATATATTTACTTTTATAATTATCTGGTTATAATCTCTTTGTAGAAGTTAATCTAAGTACAAAAAATATTATTATCTAATTATTGTCCTGTTTCTCCCCTTTGAATTCTCTCATGCCACATGTTAACCAAGACTAATTTTGTTTGTTTAATCAGATTGCAGAGCCAGATATGATACACCGGAAGTTTTGCAGCAGGGTGACAGATCGGTAAGCGTGTGGTCAAGGCCCTTAGTGAAGCGCAAAACAAAAATCGTTTGCACAATCGGTCCATCCACAAACACCAAGGAAATGATATGGAAACTGGCTGAGGCCGGGATGAACGTAGCAAGGTTAAACATGTCCCATGGAGACCATGCGTCCCATCAGAAAGTTATCGACCTTGTTAAGGAATACAACGCTCAATCTAAAGATAACGTTATCGCAATTATGCTCGACACAAAGGTAGGCTTCATTGTTTATATTGTATTGTATATTTATCATTTGTTTAATATTTCATAATAAGTAGTTAATATAAATATGACAGGGGCCCGAAGTCAGGAGTGGAGACTTGCCTCAGCCGGTTAATTTAATAAGTGGCCAAGAATTCACGTTCACGATCAAAAGGGGCGTTGTCACATCGGAGTGTGTAAGCGTTAACTATGATGATTTTGTGAATGACGTGGAAGCTGGTGACATGCTTCTGGTTGATGGTATGTTATAATAATCTTTTGAGTAAAGTATACAGATGGTCCCTGTGGTTAACCAAAATTTTGGATTTAGTCCCTAGTTTTTCAAAAGCACATGGATGGTCCTGTGGTTTGCACTTTGTAACGTATTTGGTCCCCAACTTTTGCCAAAAGTACACAAATGGTCCTTGTGGTTTGCACTTTGTAACACATTTAGTTCCAATGTTAAGTGACTAAATGCGTTACAAAGTGCATACCACAGGGACCATCCATGTACTTTTGGGAAAAGTTGAGGACTAAATGCGTTACAAAGTGCAAACCACAGGGACCATTCATGTACTTTTGGGAGAAGTTGAGGACTAAATGCGTTACAAAGTGCAAACCACAGGGACCATCCGTGTACTCTAAAAATGATGGGGACTAAATCCAAAATTTTGGCTTACCACAGGGACCGTCCGTGTATATTACTCATAACCTTAGATTCCATACCAATAATAGTTTGAAAACAGAAATTGTAATATTTTGCAAACTCGTGTGTACCTTTAGGTGGTATGATGTCATTGTTGGTGAAATCCAAGACCAAAGATTCAGTAAAATGTGAAGTTGTAGATGGCGGAGAGCTCAAATCGAGACGTCACTTGAACGTTAGAGGAAAAAGTGCAACTTTGCCGTCCATCACTGGTTCGACTCAACAATCATAATATATAATATATTAATATGAACACATATATGTCGATTTTTAAATGGACATAATGATGAATACCCATGTGCAACAGAAAAAGATTGGGATGATATCAAATTTGGAGTGGACAACGAAGTTGATTTCTACGCTGTCTCCTTTGTTAAAGATGCGGAAGTCATTCACGAGTTAAAGAATTACCTCACAAGTAAGGATAATAATGTCAACGCATATATGTATATATAAAGATATTACTACCTGATTTTATCAATTTAAACTTCATTGCGAACTTGAAACGTTTTTGGAAGGCTGCGGTGCAAATATCCAAGTAATTCCAAAAATTGAAAGTGCAGACTCCATACCGAACTTACATTCAATTATCACGGCATCAGACGGCGTAAGTTTGTTTCTATTTCATTTTACTTCCCGTTCACGTTTGATATTTTGCGGACTCATACTAATTTTGTTGCTTCATGTCACTTTTATCAGGCAAGGGTTGCAAGAGGAGATCTTGGTGCAGAGCTGCCTATTGAAGAGGTTCCACTGTTGCAGGTAACTTTCTATTTTTTATTTTTTTTTGTGATTGATATGTTCATTAATATAGAATAGGCAAATTGGATTTAAATATCTGATCTGGCTGTTTTTGGCCAATAATAATAATCCCAACTGAGTTTATTCCCGACAGTGGTCCATCCTTTTTCATTTTGTTTGTATAATGGTCCGCCGTTAAAAAAAACATAACGGAGTTAAGTTTTTTTCCGAATTACAAACGGATGTTTTGGGGCTTTTGATCCGAACGAGGATACGAGTCGATTGATGTAAAATTTACCTGGAAACAGTGCTCCAAACGACGAAAACGGTGTTTCAATTCGTGTGTTTAAACTGTTAATTAACAAAAATCAAGCCATTTGGAGCACCGTTCCGTTGTAAATTTACATCAATCGACTCGTATCCTCGTTCTGATCAAAAGCCCTAAAATATCGGTTTGTAATTCGGAAAAAAACTTTACTCCGTTAAATTATTTTTAACTCCGGAAAAAAACTTTGCTAACTCGACACACAATTGACACCGTACTCACAAACTACTACTGACTATGTTCCAAGAAACACGGTTAATGATTAACTGACCGTTTGATGGTTAGTTTAAGACCAATTCTCAAGCTAACTATTCCATGATCAAACACTTTGAATCGAAATCAATATTAAAAGATATAGTCTACGTTGTTACATGTAGAGCTATGTGAAGACTACAAGTCGGACTAAGAAGATTTGTATTTGTATTAGCTAACAAATATTACATAATACGGACAATTATTGGAACACAAACTTACAATATAAGGGGCTGTTTGTTTACCTCTTAATGAGACTTTGAATGATTCAGACCTCTTACTGGTTCAACACTTAATGGTTCAGATTGTTTGTTTCGCGAGCAAATGTCTGAATGGTTAAGCATTTGCCTCTGAATGGTTAAGCATTATACTAAGTCTGAATGGTTAAGCATTATACTAAGTCTGAATGGTTAAGACCTCTAATCTGAATTGGTCAGACATTTGCATCTTAACGGTTAAACATTATACTGGCTCTTAATGGTTGACCTCTTACTGGTTCAGCACTTAATGTTTCAGGCCTCTTAATGGTTCAACACTTAACCATTCAGAAGCTACCAAACAGCCCCTAAGAGATTTTGCTACGTCGCGAATGACGTTATTGGTTCATATCTTGAATGAGGCTCACTTGATAAATAGACAACATGATCGATAGAACTTTTCAACTTTACAATATAATAGATACACATAGTGATATTTTAAAGACTAAAAAAGTCTAAATTAAAAATCAAGCTTTAGTATGTTTTACATTGTCAATCGATCATTTTCTTGTTTCAATAGTTTGTTTGTATCCGTCAAACAAACACTAATTTGTTAAATTTTTCAATATAGTAAATTAAACATCAGAAAACCAATTTTTTTTCTATATTAACCTTTTACGTATATGTATTTTAAATTCTTCTTAGTGTTGCTAGTTTTTATTAAAATAATTTTGGGTAAAACCGATACAAACCATTTTTTAAACCTAAACAATAAAACTTGCCTCTTTTAAACATAACTTTAATAAAATGTATATAATAATTAAACCTAAAACAAAAAGTTGCCTCTTAAAAATAACCTTTAAATATTCATGTTTAGCATAGCCCTAGAGTCTATGCTAATTATAACAACGTTAAATATTGTTCCCAAATAAATAATCTAAACCGGTCATCTTTCAACATCAAGCATGTGATTACTATATTAGTGCATAATTATATTCTAAGTTAGTGCAGAATTATATTCCAAGATTTCACTTAAGAACAACAAAAAACAATTCACATAAATCTTGATTTCTATACTATAAGGGGTTGTACCCAATGCTTAGGGACATTTAAAAAAAATTAACATTACACTTTTAACCTAAAATTATATAAATTTTTACCTTTAACCCAAAAGTTTTCTTCTTTTACAATTTAAACTCATAACTTTTTTACTTTCAACTTTGGTCCCTATACTTTTCATATTTCGCAATCTTTTGTTTTACATTTCGTTCTAAATTTTATGAGTTATCACGGCGCAACGTGTCTGTGAGATTCAACGTTTTTATGTTTTTTACACTTTGTTCAAAATTTTGCGAGTTAACACGGCGCAACATGCGTGTATGGGTTAACGTTTTTACGTCATCTATTTTTTTTCCTGTTTAACAAGTTTGTCGTAATGCGTAAGTTCTATATCAACTTAGTTATTATTTTCGTTGTTTTACGTTTCGGTCTAATTTCTTCGCATTAACACGCAACAACTTCCATGTCTCTTGCAGTGGTGTTACACTGATGGTGTTTAGACACTGATGTTATTTGGCACGTGTTTACGCCCCACCAGCAAGGAAAGAAAAGTGGATTAATACTAGTTTTTAATTGAAAAAGTAAAATTCCATATTATTCAAGTAAATAAATGAACATTCCATATTCTAGTGAGACACCTAAAAGTAAAATACTATTTTAGTCAAACAAAAACAAATAAATAAAAAATAGTGTGCAGTCAGTTACTTTATTGATACATTTATTTTTACAAAACCACTTTGAAGTTCACTTTGATTAAAGGAGTGTTGAATTCTTCGTCTTCACTCCATCTCCATGTGCTCACACTCCAGGTATCCCGCCATCTCTGCAAAACTCCATAACAAACATACACACACACACACACACACACACACTCTCTCTCTCTCTCTCTCTCTCCCACACTCACTCACACACACACACACACTGTCACAGTCGTTACGATTTCATCAAGCTTTCGCCGTTACATTGTTTGTTTATCGTTCTACAGCGATCGATGAGGTTTTGACGGAGATTTTACGGAGCTAACGACTTCAAATCTGTTCGTTAATCAGTGAGATCATTACTTATTGTTTTCGTTTGATTATTTGTGCTTGTTACGGTATTAGGAAGCAGTTTTTGAAATTTTGAGTGTAGAGATCTTCAATTGCATTTCTATACACATGAAGATGCATAGATTTCGTTTTCGTTTCGTACAGGAGCGTGAAAATGTTCAATGTGTTTCGGTTTTATGATTGAAAGTAGGATTGATTAGGTTTACGTTCATGAAAGTGAAATTTAATTAGTTTTGTGTATATTGAACAATGTGTTTCGATTTTACTATTGAAAGTAGGATTGATTAGGTTTAAGTTCATGAAAGTGAAATGTAATTAGTTTTGTGTATATTGAACAATGTGTTTCGATTTTATGATTGGAAGTAGGATTGATTAGGTTTAAGTTCATGAAAGTGTAATGTAATTAGTTTTGTGTGTATTGAATCAGGAAGACGGTTTACGAGTGTACACAGGAAGATGCACAGATTTTGTTTTTGTTTCGTACAGGAGCGTGAAAGCGTTCAATGTGTTTCGGTTTTATGAGTGAAAGTAGGATTGATTAGGTTTAAGGTTATGAAAGTGATATGTAATTAGTTTTGTGTGTATTGAATCAGGAAGACAGTTTATGAGTGTTGAGACCTATAATTGCATTTCTGTACACACGAAGATGCACCGATTTCGTTTTCGTTTCGTACAGGAGCGTGAAAACGTTCAATGTGTTTCGGTTTTATGATTGAAAGTAGGATTGATTAGGTTTAAGTTCATGTAAGTGAAATGTAATTAGTTTTGTGTATATTGAATCAGGAAGCGGTTTTTGAGTGTAGAGACCTTCAATTGCGTTTCTATACAGACGAAGATGCACGGATTTCGTTTTCGATTCGTACTGGAGCGTGAAAACGTTCAATGTGTTTCGATTTTATGATTGTAAGTAGGATTGATTAGGTTTAAGTTCATGAAAGTGAAATATAATTAGTTTTATGTATATTGAACAATGTGTTTCGATTTTATGATTGAAAGTAGGATTGATTAGGTTTAAGTTCATGAAAATGAAATATAATTAGTTTTGTGTATATTGAATCAGGAAGACGGTTTATGAGTGTTGAGACCTTCAATTGCGTTTCTATACACACGAAGATGCACAGATTTCGTTTTTGTTTCGTACAGGAGCGTGAAAACGTTCAATGTGTTTTGGTTTTATGATTGAAAGTAGTATTGATTAGGTTTAAGTTCATGAAAGTAAAAATATAATTAGTTTTGTGTATATTGAACAATGTGTTTCGATTTTATGATTGAAAGTAGGATTGATTAGGTTTAAGTTCATGAACGTGAAATGTAATTAGTTTTGTGTGTGTTGAACAATGTGTTTTGATTTTATGATTGAAAGTAGGATTGATTAGGTTTAAGTTCATGAAAGTGAAATATAGTTAATTTTGTGTATATTGAACAATGTGTTTCGATTTTATGATTGGAAGTAGGATTGACTAGGTTTAAGTTCATGAAAGTGAAATGTACTTAGTTTTATGTGTATTGAATCAGGAAGACGGTTTATGAGTGTACACACGAAGATGCACAGATTTAGTTTTTGTTTCGTACAGGAGCGTGAAAACGTTCAATGTGTTTTGGTTTTATGTTTGAAAGTAGGATTGATTAGGTTTAAGGTTATGAAAGTGATATGTAATTAGTTTTGTGTGTATTGAATCAGGAAGACAGTTTATGAGTGTTGAGACCTATAATTCCATACCTATACACACGAAGATGCACAGATTTCGTTTTCGTTTTGTACAGGAGCGTGAAAACGTTCAATTTGTTTTCGATTTTATGATTCAAAGTAGGATTGGTTAGGTTTAAGTTTATGAAAGTGAAAGGTAATTAGTTTTGTGTATATTGAATCAGGAAGACGGTTTATGAGTGTTGAGATCTGTAATTGCGTTTCTGTACACACGAAGATGCACGGATTTCGTTTTCGTTTCCGTTTCGTACAGGAGCGTGAAAACGTTCAATGTGTTTCGATTTTATGATTGAAAGTAGGTTTGATTTTGTTTGAATTCATGACAGTGAAAATTTGTTAGGTTTGTGTTCATGGAATCAGGAAGACTTTTTATTGAGTGCTGATGAGACCTTCACTTGCGTTTATAAACACAAAAACGCACAGATTTTGTTTTTGTTTCGTACATGAGCATGAAAGCGTTCAATTTGTTCTGAGTTTATGATTATAGCTAGGTTTGATTAGGTTTATGTTGATGAAATTGAAATTTAATTAGGTTTATGTACATTGATCTTCAATTGCATTTTGAAAAAAATGCGGATAAAAAGTTTGGATGGATCTAACTAAAACTCAGTTAAGTTAGGTTTATGTTTAACGGGAAATGCATTTTAACTTCAGTTTGGTTAGTGATGAAGTGTGGTGTTATGCTTATATACTTATTCGATTTGTTAAATTTCATGTAGATGTGGAAGGTTTTGTAGATTTTGGGAGGAAATGGAGATGATGAACATGAAGAATAGGTCCATTTTCATTATAGCAGTCTTGTTTGGGGCTGTTTTCTCTCTGGTTACCACTGAACCTACAGAAGATAAGAAAGTTTTGCTCGATTTCATTGACAAAATTCCGCATTCTCATGTGATTAACTGGCATATGAACACTTCAGCTTGTAGTAACTGGACAGGGGTAACATGTAATCACAATCGTACATCGGTCATTGCTCTCCGTTTGCCTGCCGTTAGCCTTGATGGCTCTATACCTCCAAACACTCTTGGTAGATTATCAAATCTTCAGATATTAAGCTTGAGATCCAACGGTTTATCAGGTCCTTTTCCTTCTGATTTCTTGAATCTAAAAAACTTAACAGCTTTACATCTCCAATGCAATGGTTTCTCTGGTCCATTACCTACGAATTTATCTGTTTGGAACAATCTATGTTTCTTAATCTGTCCAACAACGCTTTTAACGGAAGCATTTCTCCTTCCATCTTAAACTTGACTCACCTCACCGCTTTAAGTCTTGCAAACAACTCACTTTCTGGTGAAATTCCCGATTTTAGTACTGCGAGTTTACAAGTTCTTGATTTGTCTAATAACAATCTCACGGGACCGTGCCTCTATCTCTAGCGAGATTTCCCAGCTCTGCATTTTTAGGAAATGATCTTGTTCCCAAAAATTTTTCGCTTCCATATGTTTCTCCTATTCAAGGAGCATCGAAACAACCGAAACTCAGTAAATTTGGACTTGGTATCGTTATCGGTGGTTGCGTGTTACTATTGGGATTATCGCATTGCTAATGGTTATTTGGCACCTGAAGAAAGAAGGCAGGGATGAGAATTTGCAGACAGATAAGGAGAAGAAAGTCAAGGGCAGTCAAAGTGGGAATGCGAACGCGAACGCAAACGGAAGCCTTGTTTTCTTCGAGGGAAGTAGCCTTGCATTTGATTTGGAGGATTTGTTTCGGGCTTCCGCAGAGGTGCTAGATAAGGGTACTTTTGGTACAACTTATAAAGCGGCATTGGAGGATTCACACGCGGTTGTGGTGAAAAGGTTACAGGGTGTAGTAAATGTAGCAAGACGCGAGTTTGAACAACAAATGGAGATTGTTGGAAGGACCATACATGAGAATGTGGTTCCGTTAAGGGCGTATTACTACTCGAAAGATGAAAAGTTGTTGGTGTATGACTACTTCAGTCAAGGAAGTGTTTCTTCCATGTTGCACGGTATGCTGTTTCGAATTCTATACATTATTTAAGTTTCTTGAGATGACGGGTTGTCATTTTGCAGCAAATAGAGGAGCGAATAGGACACCGTTAGATTGGGATAGCCGATTGAGGATCGCCGTAGGATCAGCAAGAGGGATAGCTCATATCCACACACAAGCTAACGGAAAGTTTGTCCACGGAAACATCAAAGCATCCAACACTTTCCTGAATCAGCAACGGTACGGTTGTGTTAGTGATCTAGGCCTGGCGGCTGTGATGGTGTCACCGCTAACGAAGAGTGGTGGATACAACGCACCAGAGATAACCGACACTAAGAAGGTCTACCAAGCATCAGATGTGTACTCATTCGGGGGTCTACTTCTTGAGCTTCTAACTGGGAAGTCACCAACTCATGCTACATGCGCCAATGAGGTCGTTCACTTGGTTAGATGGGTTAGCTCGGTGGTTCAAGAGGAATGGACTGCAGAGGTTTTGATATGGAGCTTTTGCGGTACCCGAATATAGAAGAGGAGATGGTGGAGATGTTGCAGATAGCGATGCAATGTGTGGCTAAGTCGCCGGAGCAGAGGCCTAAAATGGCAGAGGTAGCCAAATTGGTCGAGAACATTCGGACAGGTGACCGCCGGCTCTAATGGTAGCAATATTAGTAAGAATCACTTACAGTCACACTAAAGTTTTCAGTTAATAAGAAATCTAGGTCTGTTTTCCTAGTGTTCTCGAGTGGTATGATGTTTGACTTTCACTACTGTTTGACCTGTTGACTGTTGACCTGCGTTCGCCATATTTTTTATTTGACACGGTTATACTATGTACGATAAAACACAACCCTAATCGAAGTGAATGACTCCATATTGTGCCTTCGCTATTCCACCTAGCTCAAAGAACGACCGAAGAAAAACTACCCGCTCCACCAAACCTGAACGTATACGACCGATAAAGATACCATTCAACCCGAAGAAAAACTAACCGGTCCACCAAACCCGAACAGATACCATTCAACCCAGCTTATTGCATTCATAAGATTCAGGTTTAAATGCAATTGCAAGAGATAATAAAGTCTGTGAGACTTTGATTTTTAAATCAAAATTAACTGATAATAAATGTATGCAACTACAGTAAAATTTCAACAAATAGAAAAAAAAAGTAAAATTACAACAAATGTGCATCACAGAGCCTTGGGTAGTCTTTACTTGTTTACAATTCTTGTTTTGGTTCCACCTGAGATGTCAGAAAAGAATATAAGCTTATAGTGCTCAATATATTGTAATTCATGAATACTAGAGTTGTTGGTTTCGATAACGGATCAAACTCAAAATACACGACTAAAAATAAACATATCAAACACGTCGAAAGTCACCAAAATTGTATTTTTAAAACTTCTAAATTACTCTATTTATAAAACTTGTTTTTTAAGCATACTTAATGAATTAACTACTTATTTATAGTTGTTAATGGCGAATAGCGACAAATAGCGATAAGATACCTATGGTTTAGGTTCATTTGTGAACAACTCCCTTGATTGTGATTGTGAACACTAGTGAACTAATTGTAGCCCTTGATTATCAATAAACAAGTGTAAACACAAGTATAAATCAATGGCCAGGATTTGATGATGAAAATACAATAATATATTTTACGATTCGATGAAGTAAATCAATGGCTAGGATTTGTTCAATCGGTTCACAAATACACTTGTGTTCACTCTAGAACCCCACCCAGGTACGGATATGCTACATAGCGAATAGCGATAAATAGCGATGCACTAGAATATTTTTATTTATCTTATATTTGTATATTATATCAAAATAACCTGGTATATATGCTATTTTACATGTAGATTTAACAAAAACCTAAAATCCAGCTATTTTATAGCTATATTTAATTGCTATTTATATTAAAAAAGAATAAAGTGTCGCTATTCTCGCTATCCATCGCTACAACCCTAATAGCCACACTAGACCTATACACGCTACGTAGCGCGCTAAAGTGATCGCTACGATCGATATTGACAACTATGTTATGGGTGAACCCAAAATGGTATCCCTACAAAACAAGTCACTATTATAATCCGAACCCGTTACCCAAATTGCCAATTTTGCCCCCTCAACAATATACTTGAAAGTTACGGAAAACCAAAAGCAGAATAAGAGGGTCACATAGGTTTGTTTACCTTCAACCTCCTCAAAGTTAATCTCTTTAACAAGATCAGAAGCAGCATGGTACCCAAAACTGCAAAAGTATGCGAATATAAAACAAGAGTTAAATATGCAAATATTGTGTATACCCGAAATAAATTTTTTTAAAAAGATATTAACATATTTGCATTACCTGTTAGATAGGTTAACTTCCAACTCATAGTTTGATGTACTCTTCATAGATTCCACCAAACCGGTTACAATCTCAGTCTTCCTAGTACTAGCCAACAGAAGATCATATTCGGTTGGGACAATAACCGCAGCGAAATTATCACTTAACTGACTCAAACAAAGCCTCTCTACTGCAGCAAGAGCGATCCGCCTTTTAAGTGCATATGTCTCCGGATCGATAATATAGATGGCGAAATCAGTAATTAGTAGAATTTGCCTTTTCATCTTTCCTGAACCTGTAAACTTCAAAACTTTGTCCACAAAGAGGACTCCCCTGTCACCTGCACAGGCAAATAGGACATGACGTTTATCAAGATTAGCGGCATAGTTGTTAATGGCAAATAGCGACAAATAGTGATAAGGTACCTATATGCTACATAGCAAATAGCAATAAATAGCAAGCGGCTATTTTATAAATAGCGATCCACTAGAATTTTTTTTTAAAATTTTATATGTATATTATATCAAAATACCTTGGTATATATGTTATTTTACATGCATATTAAGCAAAAACCTAAAATCTAGCTATTTTATAGCTATTCACATTAGAAAAAAAAAAGAAATTGTGGCTATTATCGCTACAACCCTAATAGCGAGCCTAGACGTATACGCTACGTAGCGCACTATAGCGATCGCTATGCTCGCTATTGACAACTATGCTTTCATCAAACCATAACAACTTATATCCTTCAGATCGTTTCACTTCTCCATTCGAGCTCAATCCAAAGATCGCATAGCCATAAACAATCAGAAGCTTAATTTAACCAAAATCCTCCTTATAACCAATGTTTTAAAAACCGGTTCAAACCGGCCGGTTGTACCGGTTGAACCGTCGGGTAGAACGGGTTAAACCGCCCAGTACACCCGGTTGGAGCGCCCGATACACCTGGTTAAACCGTTTTTAAGCCAAATCCGATACGACATAAAACCGGATTTTAAAACATTGCTTATAACAAATTAAAATAATACCAAACATTCTATTATCGCTAAATGAATTTAAGAACCCTAATTCACATACTGCTAACTTTTCTGGCTGGTAAATGATCATTAATATCCAATTGCACATACATCTAGGGCTGTAAACGAACCAAACGTTCTGCGAATAGTTCGTGAACCGTTCTGTGGGAAGTTCGTCTCTGTCCATTCGTTTGTTTTGTTTGTTAAACAAACGAACACAAAATTTCATTCGTTTACTTAAATGAACGAACATGAACAGAGACCGCGTTCGTTCATTTATGTTCGTGAACGTTCGGTATCTTGTTCGATTGTGTTCGATAATTCATTAGCGTTTTTAGTTTTCTATATTTTATTTAAATACTTCAAAATTCCGACAAAGAAAATATTTAATAAGTGTTGAACCAGTAAGAGGAGAGGTTTGAACCATTAAAAGCTAGTATAATGCTTAACCGTTCAGAGACGTGCAAATGTCTGACCAATTCAGATAAGAGATCTTAACCATTCAGACTCCGTATAATGCTTTACCATTCAGAGGCAAATGTCTGAACCATTAAGTGTTAAACCAGTATGAGGTCAAAACCATTAAGAGCCCCACTAAGAGCTAAACAAACAGCCTCTCAGTGTATTATATATTCTGTTCATCAACATTAATTTGTGCTCATTTGTGTCCATCAACGTTCGTTGCCTAAAATTAACAAACAAACAAAAACGAACACAAACAAATTCATTTCCTTTACAAACGAACCTGATCAAGGTCATGTTCGTGTTCATTCGGTTTGTTTGCAGTTCTAGGTACATCTAAAATCTCCTACTGAACACATTAACTGATTCGATCTAGCTTAATAAGTAATTACAAAACAAGATATCAGTATTTGTGAAACAATCTAATCGATTTACCTGCAGAAGCAATTCGAAGAGAAAACTAAAAAAAGTTTATAAATTCGTGATACGTCAAAAAAAATGAATAATATTAGCATTTGTTTTAAAATTTATACGGGAATGTTGATGAAAAAGAGTTGTGAAATATCAAAAAGATATTGGCACGTGTTTTAAACTTTACATTGGATTATAGATGAAAAAATTAAACATGTACGCTATTCTAAGTATAAGGATGAAATTTTATAAAATAAACTTTAATGTGATGGAGTTAATAGTTAGAGCACCGGGACATCCTTGGCCTATTGGTGTAGTGGTATGTTGTCCTATTTACAAATGTGAGGTTATGAGTTCAAATTCTTGCAAGTGTAAGGTAAAGGTGGAATTAAGGTGTTAAAAAAATTTTCGTTAAAAAAACTTAGCACACTAAATTGTACAACTATATTTGTTTAGACAACATGGTGTGGGGTAGCATCCTGTACCATGGAGGCACGATGGCGCCCCCAACACTAATTCCTGGGCGATATAAAGGGCGGTTAGCTTTGCGAGCACCAAACCTTGGAAATTGATGAATGGAATGGCGATTACCGTTAGCAATGATGATTTAAAAAAATCGAACATTATATATTCCACAAATCATTCAACCAAATTATTTACAACCCAATCATAACTCACAAAAAATTCCAAACCCTCAAATATTTTCTGTGAAGGTATTCTTTTAATTTGTTGTTGTTAGGTGCTGTCAACCTCTACGGAAGGCGATATTTTAAGGAATCCGACGTCTACCGACATCCCACTTTTATATGATACCCACTAACGAATACACGGTTTCCAGGGATGATAGGTAGCCTAGACTGTACGCATTGGCTGTGGGTTGCTTGCCCAACTGCTTGGAAATGGCAACACAACCGAGGTGACCACGATGGTCTAATCCTAATACTACAAGCAGTTGCATGTCAAGATCTATGGACTTGGCATGCGTTCTTTGGTATGGCCGGTGCAAACAATGATATTGCTGTTTTACAGTCATCAGATTTGTTCGATGATGTCATAAAAGGGGTTGCACCAGATTCATCATTTTATGCAAATGATGTGGAGTACAAATATGGGTATTATCTTGTCAATGGTATTTATCCGGAGTGGGCTGCGTTGGTGAAAAGTCTTTGGGTGTCTTGATGACGTCAAACGGGTGTATTACAAGAAGAAGCATGAGTTGACAAGAAAAGATATTGAACGAGCATTCAGAGTATTAAAGAAACGATGGACTATCATTGCTCAACCCGACATATAATTGAAAATAGAAAAATGAGAAACATATACGTGTATTTTCTTGCATAACATGATCTTGAACGACTCGAGCATAGCCTTTTGTGTCGACTTCGACGATACCTTTCAAGTTTCAATCGACAAACCCACTACTTAACTACGCCCAGAAAGAAGCTACGCGAATGAAGATACGTGACAGAGAAACACACTTGAAACTTCGAGCGGATTTGATTAACCATCTATGGAGTAACCATGTTGGCCACGACGACGACGATGGAGAGTAAAAATAATAGTTTTTAAGTGCTTAATTGTAAAGCCTTGGGGTATACTTTAACTCTCCTGTACCATGTACTGTTATAATTACATATTTTTGATTTTAAGGATTTTGTACAATAAACCTTAATGATTGGATGTCTCTTTTGGTAGACAACATCACATATCGTATTATTATACGGTGGTGGAGGTTTAGGAATGACCCGGGTCAATTACGGGCACGTGTTGTAATGGCTATACATGGTAAAAACTGGAAGAATAATATTGTACAAGTAAATAAAGTTGTTACCGGTGTGTGGAAGAATGTGGAATCTATTGGAAAGGAATTTGCCAAGAGTAGCATTAATGTTAAGGCAAAATTGGTCGGAAAAGTAGGAGATGACAAGAAAATAAGATTTTGGGAGGACAGTTGGTTACATGAAGATCCATTAAGTAGTAGGTATCCAATTTTATATAATTTGGCAAATTGTAAGGGTGTGGTGATTGCAAGGAATTATAAAAAATTGGAGAAAATGTAATTTGGGACTTGGAGTGGAAAGATAAGCCGCATACAGTAGAGGTTTTGGGGTTTGTTTTTGAAGCACATGCAATCTCTAAGAGAAGTGAAGTGTACAAGAGGATACTTGGGGTTGGGGCTCAAATAATGTTTCAGTTTTGACAGTTAAAAAAGTGAAGGAAGAGTTGAGGCTTATAGTTAATATGGGTAACGAAGATGCGGTGTTTAGATGGTGTAAGTGGGCCACTCCAAAAGCTAACGTAGTTTACGTGTGGCGCGCGGTGGATTGGATCTGACATTGGATGCACTAGTAAAGCGGGGCGTTTCAATTCCAAATACATTGTGTCCGAGATGTGGATATATGGATGAATCGACTGGCCATGTTTTGGTTACGTGTTTATTGGCGAGATCTCTACTGTGAAGGAGATCCTCCAACAAGTGCATGGATTAAAAGTCTCAAAGATAAGAAAGAAAGCCATATTATGTGTGGTGAGGGTCGGATTGTGGAAGATTTGGAAATGCAGGAACACAAATGTTTTTCGGGGAGTAAGTATTACGAGCTTAAAGATCATCGAAGACATCAAGGAGACATCTCTATTATGGGTTAAAAGTAGATATAGATTGGAGCATGTGACATTAGATTCTTGGTTTGGCTTTGATGCAAACTTATTTGTTATCTAACTTCCTGTGCTTTTTGCCTTTAGCTTCTTGCTGGAGGTTTGGTTGAAATGAATAATTTCCTGTGCTGTTAAAAAAAAGAAAAAAGAAAAAAGAAAAACTTATCATATTAAAGTCTCATCTTTTTCGGTAAGCTCAAGTGTTTATCTTGACTCGTTTTAGGGTATCAATGGATTCTTCTACTTTTGGGAAGTATCTTGCTTTGATGTTGTTCACTTAGTTACCATGGTCATGTATCTGCTGCTTTGGTACTTGGTAGAACTGATGTAACAGACCCACATCTACACGCTATAAGTTTATTTCACTTTTGTGCATCAGGGAAATTTTTCAACTTTTAATACATTGTGCTAATGCTTTCAAATGTTTAGAAATATCCTCATGGATCAATAGTGAATAACCACACTCCCATTTCCTACTATAGGTTCTGGATTTGTTGCTAGAGTGGCTATCTTTGAATTATCAACATGTGTTATATACTTATATGTAATCATTATGAACAACCCAATGTTGAACCGTCATCTGCCTTTATTCGCAACGATTTTGCAAGTTTGATATTATGCCATGCACGATCATTGTTCAAAGCATTGTTAACCATATGTGTTAATCATCCAACGAAAGAAAACATTTAGATGACTAATAATGACATTTTTGTATTTTGAGTGCGAGTTAAAAAAAGTGTGCCTTAATAAAGAGATTATATGGTGCTCACATAGCCAGAATTTTTTTCCTTGGAAAATTTCCAAGGTTTGATTTAAAGTATTCGATGGGTTCGATGGCGAAAATTTTCCATGTTCGATGTCAAAATACACCTATATATAACACTAAAAAATTATGGTACGGGTTCGGCTCGTTCTATGTAGCTACGCTCCTGCTCACGTATATGTGTAGCTAGATTTAACATGATATACATCATGAAAACGCCTATGATATCTTCATGCGAAACGTCAAACAAAAGGAAAAGTTTTCAATGGATTGAACAAGGCGAATCACGTTTAACAATGCTTTTATTGTATTGCTACCTATCATGAACTATTATTAATTAATTTTCATTAAATCATTTTTAGGATTAATTTATGCATTTACTTAAACTTAACTTTTTTGCCATATTTTTTCATCTATCTTGCTTATGGTCACAGATTTCCCAATAACCATAATTAAAAGAGTTTTAGGCAAATATAAAAAAAAAATTAACATTCTTTCTTATTTTTCTTATAAAAACCACTCAACAATTTTTTGCACATGAAAAACCAACATACTTTATGTTTTGTCTCACAAAAGGCCCTCAACAATTTTTTTAACATTAAAGTCCATTCACATGTTAAATTTGAACAATACATTGCAATTTTTTAAAACTTAGAACCATTGGAGGTATTCATTTGTTCTTTTTAGTTTGTTCGGTTATTTGGTTCCCTTCATCCGGTGTGAATTTTTTTGGGTTAAACCAAAAGTCGAACCAAACCAAACGAAATTTAAGTACTTCAAAACTAAATCACAAACTGAGTTCAGATTCGGGTTGGCTTTCAGTTTCAACCATATACAATAAATTCATATTATTGGGTTTATTCGACTAAATATAAAAGTTTCCTTTGGTTAGTCGGTTTATTGGGCTACATATATAAACCGAATTCATTTTGTTTGGTTTGGATTGAATTGTTTTTTTTATTAATTTTCGACTTTAATCCGAACTATGGATTTCAAAATATCTTAGGTTGAAACATGACTTCAGGTAACAAGTTGTTTAAAAAAAATCATAATTTTGTTCAAATTTAATATGTGCAGGGTCTTTAATGTTCAAAAAATTGTTTGAGAGACTTTTTGATACAAAACAAAAGGTATGTTATTTTTTTTGTGTGCAAAAAATTATTGAGGAATTTTTACGAAATAAGTAAGTAAATATGTTGTTTTTTTTGGTATTTTTCCTAAATATAATAATAAACATGAATTAACTATATATAAGAATTTGCGCCGCTACCCCTTTTTGAATAGCAAAACTAAACCTTTTAAAAACTACGTCTATGGATCTCGGGGAATCAATTAAACTATATCCACGGACACACAGAAATCTTAAACTAATAATATTAAAATTCACTAAAATTGTTATACCCATTTTAAACAGATGAGTTATCAGTAGAAAGAAAGCTTCATGTGTGTGATATAGATGAGTTATTTGTAGAGAGCTTCACATGAATAGGTAAATTTCTCGGTTATACAATTATTGTCATGTTTCTCATTGTCTATGATTTGAAAGATCAATGAAATTCATGGGTTTACAATGACTTCCAGATAATATATGTGAAATTTAAAGCTGTTAACACTACTATAAAAGTGCATAATTTCCTACGGAAATTTCCTACACAATTAATTTTGTCACAAATTTAAACGCATTTGTGACAATTTCCTACAATTTTTTTTTCCAAAATTCTATGTAACTTTTTTGACACAACAATGACAGAAAATATAAAAAAACCCTAATTAATTCAAATTGCGTCACATATATGTCGGAAATAATCTACAAAAGATTATTATCAAATATTTTGTCACACATGTGTCGGAAATGGTTAAATAATTAACCTTTGTAGATTATTTTCGACATATCCATGATGCAACTGTCAATTAATTAAGGTTTTTTATTTTCCGTCATTGTTGCGTAATTTGACACAAAATTTTGGAAAAAATTGTAGGAAATTTGTCACAAATGTGTTTGAATCTGTGACAAAAATAATTGTGTATGAAATTTCCTACAGGAAATTATGCACTTTTCTAGTAGTGTTTAGAGTACACAACGTCAATCATTGACAAGTACTTTGGCAACTAAGATTGCATCAATTTTCAAACTTTATCATTCATTATTGTCTTTGGCTTAAACAGAAATGTTATGATTGCATCAATGTTCAAACTTTATCATCCATTATTGTCTTTGGCTTAAACAGAAATGTTATCAGCTTCTGGTAGCAAGTTTAGAGGGACTTCTTGCCTAGCTTATGGATTTGTATGCATTAAATGGTCTCTACACAAATTAATTAAAACTTAAAAGGTATTAAAATGTTGGCTATAATAATTCTTGAACAAGTTTAAGTAGAGCATATTGGTAAGTTTATGGTCGAATTTGTAAATAGTAGGTTTAATATGAAATTGTGTTTCTAATTACCGATGCATTTTGTCGTTTAGGCTAATAATCGCGTCCCTTAAACAAGGAACCGTCATCGCTATGTATGTATTGTTTGATCGTGATTTCATTCTATCTTGTTGTTTTAAATACTGCCATACAATTGCGTAGTTGGTAAGTTTAGGGTTGAAATATATTAGATTATGTAGGTTTAATATGTGATTGTATTTCTAATTACCGATGCGTTGCATCGTTTAGGCTAAGCGTCACACCTGTTGAACTAGGAACCGCCATCGCTATGTACGTTAATATATAGGGCATCATCTATATCGATTACGAAAAATATTTACAAAATATGATTACTTTTAACCAAGATATTAATTACGGGTTACAATCTTTTTAATTAAACCAAGATATTAATTACGGGTTACAATCTTTTTAATTAGGCATTTTTAATCATTATTAGATCTGATGATTCTATTAAACTCTATAAAACTAAAAGTAATTTTGAGAAAACTGAATATGTAATTAATTTGCTTCACACTTATATGCAACAATAGTTATTGCATAGTGATACAAATCTCGCTTTGAAAGTTAAATCATCATATGATAGACAACTAATAAACAACTAATATGTATTATAATTATTAGTAGTTATTTTTGACGTCGCGCGTTGCGACGAAACCGAGCAAATGATAATGTAAAACACATGTCATTTAAAAATGATATGGTTTAGAAAGCCAAACCATCAGAATCGGTTCAGTTTATTACGGTATCGTTTTATGATACCAAATAAGTACTCTATTTTAAGTACAACTTCGTTTTTAACAAAACTATACTGGAATGTCGAGGGTAAGAAATTAAACACAATTACGTATATAAGTTTTTAGAAAGAAAAAGATTATAAACGCAAATTATTAGAGATATATCAAATTAATTGATAAATGAAATACGTTCTAAAAAAGAAAAAAAGAATCATAAAGAAAATATGATTTAAAAAAAAACTAAAAAATATGTGAAAACTTAAAAAGAGAATACGATAATAAACTATTATAATATTAAATAATAAAATATTAAAAAGTTATATGTTATTATAAAATGGAAATACATGCTATTATAAAATGAAAATCAATGTTCATAAGGTCAAATAAATATAAATATAATATAATATAATATAATATAATATGTTATAATATAATATGTTGCAATACTAATATTGTCCCCACAATCACCCTTTTAAAGTAATCATATCAAAAGGTTGCAACAAGGTTGGTTCTGGAAGTACAAATGTTTTATACGAGTATTAATAATGGGATCCCAATGACGCAGATTCTTCCGGATTGTGTATAATGTATTTTTTTAACGACCAACGAATTCTTTAAAGTTTAAATAGGATACTTACGAAATTCACCATATCGAGATACACTCGCCTCCAAATCGAGAAAAACCCTCACCTAGGGCTGAAGCCTGTAAACACTCGTCCAAAGGCATGACAGTGTTCAGTTTAATGATCGAAATAGTGATCTCCGCCTAGCCTTCATCATCACCAGGTGTCGCAAAAACTAATCACTAAAACACTAGATCTCTTCTACCACTCCATCACTAACTCATTGACGTGTATAATCTTATAACTTGATTTTTCTTAACAAATGTTTCTTTTTTTATAATAAATAATTCTAACGAACTAAGAATTTTGTGCATATTAAGAAACGACATGTATTTAATATTCTAGAGAACTATTTACAAAATATAAGCAGTTATTAAGAAACGACATGTATTTAATATTATAGAGAACTATCTACAAAATATAAGTAGTTAAAATCCGTGAACTTTTTATTATGTTAGGTGCTATTTTATTTATTAATTTTATTATTAGTCATACCAATATCATTCTATTAACGCCAATAATACATGTACTCGTGAAAAATCCGTTAAAATAAGATTATATAAATGTTTTACAAATTTTTTTTTTGAATATTACTACATCAAAGTTTGACAAAATTAAAAGGTAATGATTACTATTTTAAATGTTTTTTCAAAAGTATAAGCATTCTAGACAAGTATAGTAATTTTAATTTAAAGTTAAATGCCAAAATGGGTCCTGAGGTTTGCTCATTTTTGTCAATTTAGTCCAAAATTCAAAATTTTTAAATCTGGGTCCCTGTGGTTTGCATTTTGTTACCATTTTAGTCCAAATTTCAAAAAAGTCAAATTTTGTCAGGATTTCTTACAGAATTTTATCTTTTTCCTCATTTCTTCCAAGGGCAAAACTGTCATTATTTATTTTTAGTCCAAATTTCTTACCCTATCCTATATAACACACACACACACACATTCAACGCACACACGCCGCACACACACACACATCACTGTTATCTCTCTCTCTCACGTCTCCGGTCATCGGAGTAAATCCGGCCAATCTCCGGCCACGCACAACCACAACACCAGGACCACTCTCCTCCCCCCTCTTTCACGCACTCCCACACGACCTCTCTCTCCCCCTCGGTTCTTCTCCGACCAGGACACCGATAGAACCAACGTGACCGGTGAACCACCGGCCGCTTTCTTCTTCCCTGGTCACACCCGACAACCCCTCTCCACTCTCGCTCATCCCTCTCTCTCCTCGACGCAGTCACCGGAAGACCTTCGGTCAACTTCTCAGTCGCCAGCGTCATTTCAGTTCCGAGTTTCGGTTCGAGTCTGATTCAGTTTGGTTTGGGGCTTGGTTCAAGACACGAGTTCACATCTGGTCAGCTTGGATTCACACCGGAGACATCGAGTTCAGTCAACACGGCTAGATTGAGATGTGGCGCAGGTGGCTCGGGTCTTGGGTTCGACTCAACAAGCTCGGGTTCAGTCAACACTGCTAAATTTCGGCTAGATTGAGATGTGAATTTAGGGAATACACGTGTTGCATGAAAGAGCGGGGAGGAGAGTGGTCCTGGTGTTGTGGTTGTGCGTGGCCGGAGATTGGCCGGAATTACTCCGATGACCGGAGACATGAGAGAGAGAGATAATAGTGAGTGTGTGTGTGTGTGCGGCGTGTGTGTGTGTGTTATATAGGGTAGGGTAAGAAATTTGGATTAAAAATAAATAATGATAGTTTTGCCCTTGGGAGAAATGAGAAAAAAGACAAAATTCTGTAAGAAATCCTGACAAAATTTGACTTTTTTGAAATTTGGACTAAAATGGCAACAAAATGCAAATCACAGGGACCCAGATTTAAAAATTTTGGATTTTGAACTAAATTGGCAAAAATAAGCAAACCTCAGGGACCATTTTGGCATTTAACTCTTTAATTTATAAAAAAACCTTAACTAGAGGATTTATGTGTGTGTGTGATTTTTTTTAATCATGAGTATGGACTTCAGTTATGTTAGGGGTTTGAAATGAGAAAGTATATTTATTTTAATTTTATGCGATTAACCTTTTATACCTGCGTTCACTTACCGAAAAGAACACAATTTATTCTTTTGTACTTATTTTGATATAACAATAAGACATTAATGCATTAACATCAGCTAAGTTGTCATGTATTTTATTTTAGTTAATTGTGACAAGATACTGATACTGGTTAGTAAGACAACGCTTAAGATTTATTATTTATTTATTTATTTATTTATTTATTTTTTAGCTTTTAAACTAAGGAGAAAGATTTTGAAAAAAGTAGTTTTGCTAACTGATACATGTGTAAGGTTTTTTTTTTTTTTTGAAAAATTTAGTTTTAATGTAGTATGTTTTATTTCTCAATATCAGAAGATCATAGTTAATTATTGTGGGTGATATTTTGATATAATAAGCCCTGAAGACACTGGCATTAGCTAATTTAGCATGTATATCTTAGGCGCTTATGACAAATTAGAAAGTAAAACGACACTCACAAAAGATGTTAGGCTCAAAGAACAGATAAAACGGTGCTAAAAAACCTAAATATACGGTGGTAAATTTTACTTTATTAAAGAGTTTATTTTCTAATTACATCTAATAAAAACTTTTATTGATTTATATAATGTTATCAGGGCTTATTTTTAGTGAAAACTGAGATAGTATGTTTCTTTTAATTCCATGCAATTTAACCTTATATATATATATATATATATATATGTTTATATATTGAAAGAAACATATTTATTTATTTGTGTTTATTTCTATATAATACGACATGAACGCACTAACATCAACTAAGTTGCAATGTATCTTAGTTAGTTGTGATAAGATACTGGTCAGTAATACGACACTTATGAAAAAAACGATGTTGGCTCTAAGCTAAAGAAAAAGATTTTGAAAACCCTAAACCTTCATAGTTATAGATTTTTTTATATATGGAATATTTTAGTGTATTAAAACTATTATTTACTTATTTGTAGATTTTGCTAACCGATGATGAATGTGAAAGTCTTTTTTTTTTTGAAAATTATATAGTTTTAATGTAATGTGCTTTGTTTCTCGATATGAAAAGATCATAGTTAATTATTGTGTGTGCTATTTTGATATAACAAGCCATGAACACAATATCGTTAGCTAAGTTAGCATGTATCTTAGACGATTATGACAAAATAGGAAGTAAAACGACACTTACAAAGAAGTTAAGCTCAAACGAACAAAAACGGTTTTGAAAAACCCTAAACCAACGATGCTAAATTTTACTTTGTTATAGAGTTTATTTTTTTAGTTACATCTATATAAAACATTGATGGACTTTAATTATGTTAGGGTTTTTTAATGAAAAATGAGAAAGTATGTTTCTTTGAATTTCATGCTATTAACCTTTTGTACCTATGTATATATAAGAAAAAGAACATAGCTTATTCTTTTGTGTTTAATTTTGTATAATACTACATGATCGCACTAACATCAGCTAAGTTGGCATGTAAATTAGTTAATTGTTACAAGATACTGGTTAGTCGCTTATGAAAAAAAATGTTGGCTCTAAACTAAAGAAAAAGATTTTTAAAACCCTAAACCTTCATAGTTATATATAAGAATTTTATAGATATTTTTATATATGGACTATTTTGGGGTATTAAAACTATCATTTACTTACATGTAGATTTTGCTATGTAAGTCTTTTTTTGAAAAAAAAAATATAGTTTCAATGTACTGTGTTTTTATTATTTCTTGACATTAAAAGATCATAGTTAAATATTGTGTGTGTTGTTTTGATATAACAAAACATGAACACAATAGCATTAGCTAAGTTAGCATGTATCTTAAACGATTATGACAAAATAGAAAGTAAAACGCCACTTACAAAAGATGTTACACTTAAATAAATAGAAACGATGTAAGAAAACCTAAACCTACGATAGTAAATTTTACTGTGTTAAAGATTTTTTTTAATTAGATCTATATAAAACATTTTTGGACTTAAATTATGTTAGGGATTTTTTAATTGAAAAGTAATGTTTCATTAAATTTCATGCTATTAACCTTTTATACTTATGTTTATATATCGAAGAGAACATATTTTTTTCTTTTTTGTTTAATTTTGTTAATACGAATTGATCGCACTAACATCAGCTAAGCTAAGTTAGCGTGTATCTTAGTTAATTGTGACAAGATACTGGTTAGAGTCGCTTATGAAAAAAATGTTGACTCTAAATTAAATAATTTTTTTTTAAAACCCTAAACCTTCGTAGTTGTGTATAAGTTTTTTTACAGTTTTTTTTATATATGTACTATTTTAGTGTATTAAAACTATCATTTACTTACATGTAGGTTTTTCTAGGTAAGTTTTTTTTTTAATTTATAGTTTTAATATACCGGTGTTTTTATTATTTCTTGATATAAAAGATCACAGTTAAAGATTGCGTGTGCTATTTTTGATATAACAATACATGAACACAGTAGCATTAGCTAAGTTAGCATGTATCTTATGATTATGACAAAATAGGAAGTAAAACAACACTTACAAAAGATGTTAAGCTTAAATGAATAGAAAATGATGTAAGAAAGCGTAAACCTACGATGGTAAATTTTACTATGTTTAATTAGATCTGTATAAAACATTTTTGGACTTAAAATTATGTTAGGTTTTTTTTATTGGAAAGTGATGTTTCTTTAAATTTCATGCAATTAACCTTTTATACCTATGTTTATATATTGAAGAGAACACAATTTATTCTTTTTTGTTTAATTTTGTATAATACGGAATGATCGCACTTACATCAGTTAAGTTGACATGTATCTTGGTTAATTGTGACAAGATACCGGTTAGAGTCGCCTATGAAAAAGCGTTGGCTCTAAACAAAAGAAAAAAAGTTTAAAAATCCTACCCTTCGTAATTGTATATAATTTTTATAGATTTTTTTATATACGGACTATTTTCATGTATTAAAACTATCATTTACTTATATGTAGATTTTGCTAACCTATAAATGTGTAACTTTTTTTTTTGAAAAATATATAGTTATATGTATTGTGTTTATTTCTCGATAGTCAAAGATCATAGTTAATTATTGCGTGTGCTATTTTAATTTTAATATAACAAAACATGAACATACCAGCATCAGCTAAGTTAGCATGTATCTTTGACGATTCTGACAATAATAGGAAGTAAAACGACACTTACAAAAGGTGTTAGGCTAAAACGAATAGTAAACGGTGTTGAGAAGCCTAAGCCTATGATTGAAAATTTTACTTTGTTGTAGTGTTTCTCTTTTTTAATTACATCTATATAAAACATTTTTGGACTTAAATTATGTTAGGGTTTTTTTTAATGAAATATATGAAAGTATGTTTCTTTTAATTTCATCATATTAACCTTTTATACCTATGTTTATATATTGAAAAGAACATAATTTATTCTTTTGTGTATATTTTTGTATAATGTGACATGAACACACTTACATAGTTCAACTGTTACGTTCTAAACTAAAGAAAAATACTTTTAAAACCCTAAACCTTCGAGGTTGTATATAACTTTTTACATATTTTCTATATAATGACTATCTTTTTTGTGTATTAAAATTATCATTTACTTTCCGTAGATTTTGCTAACCGATACATGTGTAAGTTTTTTGAAAATGATATAGTTTTAATTTACTGTGTTTTATTTCTAATCATAGTTAAATTTTGTGTGTACTATTTTGATTAAACAAGCCAAGAACACACTAGCATTAGCTAAGTTTGCATGTATCTTAGATGATTATGACAAAATAGGAAGTAAAACGACACTTACAAAAGATGTTAGGATCAAACGAACAGAAAATGATGTTTAAAAACCTAAACATACGATGGTAAATTTTACTTTGTTAGAGTATATTTTTTGTAATTACTAACAGTATAAAACATATTTGTAGAACACAAACTACAACATATCAACTATAAAACTTTATAAAAGTCTTAAAAGATAATTGGTTAGCATATTTTACCTAGAACAACAATAACAAATATGTCCACTTTTGTCCATCTTGTAGTGACATCTTCACCCTCATATGCATGAAGCATTAATTGACTCGATCTATCAATTTATGCGTTGACTTGGTACACCTAATGTAACATAAACCACTATATATAAAGTAAAAAAGAATTTCATTTCAAATATTAAACCTAAATATGTACATGTAGCAAACCTATTTTTTTGAACGGAAAGACTTATACTCCAAAAAAACAAAAAGAAGATTGAATCACCCTGGAAGAAACTTAGCCTAGCTAGGTTAACCTAAGCACATCACAAAAACTAGAAAACAAACAAAAGATAATCAACAAAACCAAAATATTATATAGAAATGACGCCTCTTTAATGTCTTCCAACATATTAGAAATAATGTCTTCCAACATTCTAGAAATAGAGCTAGTCTTGCCGTCGAACACTATATCATTGCGGCATGGTTGTAGAAGTCGCTAGGTGCTTCGATGTAACATTCGTCAAAAAAACCGGGTTAACCAAACCCGCTTCGTTTATTAACCGAACATCCAGTTAAAAATTTCGTTGCGTATTTAATGCTCAAATTAATTTTAAACGATACATAATTAATAAGTATATTAGAATATAAAATTTATATTTGAAAATTTATTAAAAATAGTGAAATAAAAATTAAATGCTGATCCCGGGTTTCGATCCCGGGTCAGCCGGGTAAAGCTTCAAGTCTTAACTCTCACTCACCAAACCACTCCGCCACTTGTGTTCTTTAGTAATATATCAAAACAATTAATTCAAATATCAAACCTCGATTTCAAATCAGTCAACCGACGCGTCCAATTCGCAGTCGGCGGAAATCCCGACGATTTCGCCATTTACTGTCGGTTTCTTGTGACTTAACGTGTATAATAACTCTTACATCGGTTATAACCGATGTCCAGTCCGCGACATCAGTCATAACCGCCGGAGAATTATTGACCAACGAATCAAGACGGTAATCAGACCCAATTCATCGATATTCTTCCCTATAAATACACACTCTAGCCTCTGATAATCTTTTCGCTCACAATCACACCAATTCTCGACGCAATTTCACTCGCCGGAATTTTTCTGCCATCACCGGACTTTCGCCGGAAAACCGAGACTCACATCAACACGGTAAATACCTCGACTCTCTCTGTTTCATTCCATTGTTAGACCGTTACTAACATAAATCCACCATCCAGAATCAATCCCAGACGACGTTGTCGGAAATTCTGCTTTCGCCGGAAAACTTCTGAAATTTCCAGAATCACGCCGTGAGCCGGTATGATCATTTAAACCTACTGATAATCGTTGCTCAGTAGTTCAATTTCACATCTAATCTATCCAAACTGTTAATTGATCCTAACTGCCGAAGTTCACAAAACAGAGCCGACGAATCCTTGCCGGAGTTCTGTGAAAGACACTGATCGGTACATCCTTTCCCCAAACCCTCTCCGTTCATTACCTTTCAATTGCTTATAATGCTTGTTAATCGAATTGGACATGAACAGTTGAATTATCATTATCTGTGTTCTTGAGCGAAGAAGACGAAGTTCGTTTATGTTATAAGATTAATTAAAATCAGTATTGAACGGGTTAGACACACAGTCCAGCGGTGGACTGTGTGCAAACAAATACATACACGTCGCGAGTTCGATTCCTATCACAACCTTACTCTCTTAAATAAAAATGCTTTTTTTAACCGAACCGGGATAACTCACAAAATCATGTTAAGTATAATAAAAACCGGATTATTAACCAGGTTAGACACACAATCCAGCGGTGGACTGTGTGCAACACTAACTCATACGTCCCGGGTTCGAGACTGGTTGACGGCACCGGTTCAAAGCAATTAAAATCCTTTTTAAAAATAAATGATTTTCGGATTAAGTTAAATAGTATATAAATATAATTAAAAACAGAAATATTTCGGGTTAGACACGTAGCTCAGTTGGTAGAGCTGCGTGCACGCGTACGGGAGGTCACGGGTTCGAGTCTCACTCAGTGCAATAATATTCACAATCGAACCGGTCAACGGTCAACGGTCAACAGTCGTGGTCAACGGTCAAAAGTCAACATTTTTTTATTATTTATTTATTTAATTTAAAAATCAATTAAAAATACTTAAAAATAACGTTTTTAAAGTTAGAAAATAGCCTTAAACTCACAAAAATATATCCAAAAATCCTATTTAAATTGTTAATAAAATCCACTTATTTACCGTACCTTTTCGTTATTAATTAGGTTAGTTATTCCTCCTCGATCAATCCTCTAAACTCGTGCGCATTCAACATCATCCACCGAACGCACCCAATGTGAGTGAATCTCTACAAATTCCCCGTTTTAATCACGTTTTTGGGGTGTATCATGTGTCTTATTATTTATTACATTTAAACTATTGTGCACCCATCATATTCATGATTAAATGTATATTCAACATGTATCATCTGTTTGTGTGATTATTGTTTAGATTAAATTTATCATTTTCAGTACATACATTATCATAGGCCGCCGCTCCCCATTACCTATGAGCGTTGAGCTGTTCCCCATTACCTATGAGCGTGAACGAGGCGTTGCCAACATACGATCGGCTCCGTTTGATTGAGCCTTGATCGCACATACATTTCATCATAGGCCGTCTGCTCCCCATTACCTATGAGCGTGAGCCGTTCCCCATTACCTGTGAGCGTGAACGAGACGTTGCCAACATTTACATTATCATTCATGTTACATATTCATGCAATGTGGTTTGTTATTGTATGCTATTTGTTTGTTATTGTATGCTATTTGTTTGTTATTGTATGTTTATTTACGTTTGTTCATATATGATTACTGCACAATTTTTCCATATTAAATACAACAAGAAATAAATAATAAATGTTTTTCTAACAAGGTTCACTCGCCAACTTTTGTTGATCCAAAAACCATTTTTACACATGATACAGGTGGACAGGATGAAGCAAGGAACACATAGGAAAGTGCCTTAGAAGAAAAATAATGAAGCCTAGAAATGTATAGACGTGTTGAACTTGTATGATATGATTGTATGATCTCCTTTAAATTGTAATAATAAATATGAAACATTATAATAAATGTCATGAGCTTTGATGAAAACCCAATCATGCCCCGATCACCTTTTCTGCTGCGGGTCAGGATGTGACATTCGAGGTCGGTCGACTGGGAAGTTGTAGGTACTTGGCGCCTAGAGTACTCATGAATGTTAAATTATAAAGAAATTAATTTTTGGAAAATTATATGTGTGTGTATATATATCCAATATCATAACTTACTACTATTTTTAACAAAAATACTTGAATATTAATTATATAAATAAAAAGGATGCATGTTCAAATACTAAAGTATTTCAAAACCTGGTATTTAATTTGTTGAAAATTGATATATTTATTCATTTATATTAATAGATATAAAAGTTATGTTTTATTTTTTTAAGTAAAACTCATCCCAAGTTGACCACCAAATCCGATTCAGACTGATGTTAACCGCCTTTGATCGATTCGAGTAATTAGACGGAGTTGAATAAATCGCATCGACATCATAACTTGTAACGATTACTCGGCCTTAACTACTAATTTTACAACGTTCATTGCTGAGTGATTTATAAACTCCAAAAATCAAACATCTTTTAATACCGTTACGCATAATTTTGAAGTATTGAATAAATATTTTCCAAAAGAAAGGTTGTATCTCTATATATGGTAAAATATATCAATTAGAGTAATATTCAACTTCTCATTTACACTACAAATTTTATTGACTTTTATAGAATGATATCAGTCTGATTAATATAATTAAATTGCTAAATAACATATCACCTCACTAATAAAAATAAAAAAAATTAAGCCTTTCACAATTTACTTGCTGGTTTTCTAATGACAGTTATATTAAAAAAAAATATATCAATTCAAACACAAGGTACCATCAAGAGTACCAAGTATGCTTACCAAAACTAAATAAGTGACTCTAATGAATAAGATTACAGGGAAACCTGGGTTCGATCGTTAAGTCAAACGGGGTTTACAAGTAATTTCACCGTCGTGTCTACGGGCGGGTAAGTTACCGGGTTTTCCCCGAAAGTGGTGGTGGACGACTCAGGTTACTCTCGGAGTTCTCCGTTTGTCCAGTGGGTGTCCCAAGAATACTTTCAGGATTAATTTGTTGGCTGTTTAAAAAAAAAAAAAAACCCTGTCCAATCATTTAGAGGATACTCATACCTAAAAAAACTATCTCAAACGACTTAAAAGTAGTTCTCAACATCCAACATTGATGGAAGTCCAACCTCAGGAAGCAGATCTTTAAAATTGTCAACAAATGGTATTGTATCAATGTTGTTAAACTGAACCGGGTCAAGTGACCCGAAACCATTACCCATCACATAACATGGAACTTCATCACCAAATGGTATCGGATCCGGTGATTGGAAGTCAAAAATATTATCCAAGAAGGATACATTGTCAAAAGCACTTGACCCATTCCAGTCAACCATTAAATCATCATCCGGGTCAATCAAGACCGGCCATTCATTTGCTAACTCACACTCCATAGCATCATTGACCGGTCCAAGCGGTTCTTTTGAGTGACTAAAAATGTCACTAGGGTTAGTAAACGGAAGGACAGAAGTCGGGGACAAAAGGTTGTTGTGCGACTCTTCACCGGAATCATAGTCTGACATTAAACCACTGTTGATAGCCACTGGGTGATTCTCGTCAACCAGTGGTGGATTTTTATACTTCCCAACCTTTCTCGTTTTCGTCATCTTCATTGGCTTCTGTTTAGCCTCTAAACTAACACCCGTGACTGCAATTTCGGTAGACGGTTTGTAGTTTGATCTCATAGACGTACTTCTTTACTAACCTTCGTTGGAAAACCGACTCATCTTCGTCACTAGATGAATCAGTTGCATCTGGATCCGCCATTGATAACCTTACTTGCATTGGGGAAGGTGTGTTTTCTTGCTTGGAACCCTTTTTTTGTCAATGCTGGAACCAGCATTGTGATCACTTTTTTGTGCTCGGTTTGTTTGAGCGGAGATAATGTAGAGTGGTGATCCATGTCTTTTTTTTTTTTTTTCAGTTGATCAATGAAGAATGTTAGCCCAAAAGCATAAAGAAAACATGTAAAGTGTGTTTTCTTGATTGGAACCCTATTGAGATAAAGTTGGAGTTTTTATAATAGGATGCATAATCACAAGACCATGGTTGAAGGTAACTACGAGAATTAATATTAATAAATAATAATATTATTACTATTACTATTACAATGGTAAGATATTAACTCATTTATTACAAATTACAAATATATTAGTTGTTTATTAGTTGGCTTTGAATTAACTTTTCGAAAACGAGACTTGTATCGCTATGCAATCACATATGCGTTTAAGTGTGAAACATATTTAAGTAAAGTATATATTTAATATTCTAATAAATACTTATTACTTTATAGAGTTGAATAGAATCATTGGTTTTATTAACTAAAAAGATAAATAAATTAATTGCTCCCATGATACAACGTTAATTTTGCTTGGATCCTAATTATTATTAGACTTTAAGTAGTCGTGTTTTGCATATATATATATATAGTGAGATTTATTAGGTAACACTAAAAAAATGAAAAATTGAGGAATAATCCATTTAACATGTTAAATATATCTTAAAAATTCAACTTAACATGTTAAAAGTCACTTTTTTTTTAAATTTCTTTTTGTTACCTTTTCTTTTAAATACATGTAGAAGCTATCCCATTAAAAAAATCATTTTTGTAAATTTTTTAAACCTTTTTTTAACTGTTTTAAACTCTTTTTTATATTTTTTGTTTTGAATTTTTTATTAAAAAGACTTTTACATGTATTTATAAGAAAACACGTTGAAAAAATAAAAAAATTTGACTTGTAAGATGTTAAGTTGAATTTTTAATATGTTAAATGTATGGTTCCCTGGTTGCCCATTGTTCCCCTATAAATCCTCCCCTATATATATTCCTTACATCTTAAAAATATTTTCTTTAACTTGAACTAAAATTTAATAATACTTAGAAACCTTCGGTATCATGCATGAACTACACTTTAAAATATTTATTCTTATATTATCTTTACTACTTAAAGGACAAAGTCGGTGAAAACCCACCAGCTTTGCCTCCTCCTTACTATACTTTCATAATGTAACAATTTTAGCTCTTTTACTTTAGTAATTTTAAAGTTTTATAAAAAGGCAAATTTAGTCCCTAAACTACTACTTTATTATACAAATAGTTTGCTTTTGACATCCTAACATTGTAGTAGTTTTCTTTCAGCCCCAACTTTGTTATAGTTTTCTTCTTACCCTAAAACTTTATCAAATTTTATCTTTGTCCTTTCTTAGCCCTTAAGTTTAGGAATGCAATTTTTAACTACTTAACCTTTTATGAACTTTGTAAATGCCAATTTGACCCCTTCGAGAGTTTTTGGCTTGACGATTCGAGTTAGTCGAGCCGCGTATAATACGTTATGAATGTTCGACATAAATTCGGTTTACGTTACGTTTTAATCCAATCGCAATGCAACTATAGGATACATTGAGTTCAATCGAATACGTCAAAATGTGCGTTTTCTATGGTTAACACATCACATAACGTTTGGACTAATCCGTTCGATATTTGCAAAGTACCCGCGCTGCAACGCGCGCGGTTCTTATTACTAGTTTATATTAAATACATCTATCTTTTTACTAGGGATGGCAATCAAACCCGAACCTGCTAGGTAAATCCGAAACCCGACACATTTAGGACGGGTTTGGGGTCCGTTAATCAGGTTTGGGACGGGTTTGGGAATAGTTTTTATTTTTTCGCGGGTTGGGATTTAGTGATATACCGATTTACCCAACCCAATTACCCGATATAATTTCTTTTACATTATTAAATATGTATATGTGTGTGTGTGTGTGTATATATATATATATATATATATATATATGATGCATCCATTTTTACACATTTAACAATCTATTTCGTATACATTGTAGTTATTTGATATATATATTTTTATAATGACAATACAAAATGTAACCGGTTAGTAGTTACCTGATAAATACCCAATGGGTTTTGAGATGAGTATACCCAACGAGTAATCTTTTTAAATTAATGGGTTTACCCGAAACCCGCGGGTATACCCGATACCCGATGAGTATTTATCGCTAGAAACCAAACGGGTTTTGGGACGGGTTTGGGACAAGCTTATCTAACCGGGTTTAGGTTTGGGATTACCTAAACCCGTCCCACACCCGACCCATTGTCATCCCTACTTTTTACTAACCTTTTTTCCAGAGATGGCAATTGAAACCGAACCCGACGGGTAAACCCGAAACCTGACACATTTGGGACGGGTTTGGGACTAGTTTGGATTTTTTTGCAGGTTTGGGACGAGTTTGGGATTTGGTGATATACCCATTTATCCGACCCGATTACCCGATAAAGTGTACCCGTTCACCCGATTGTATACCCGACATATTTTCTTATATATTTTAAATATGTATATATATGATACATTCATATTTTTTATACATATAGATATTTTATTTCATATATATTGTG